>OY728132.1:948244672-949568276 GCA_963277665.1 Viscum album | reverse complement strand
CCCCCAAGTTATGAACATATGTAATATTTTTTATATGTCTAATAAATATGAAAGTCAATAAGAACCTATTTTAAGATAATGTAGATCACATATGTACCATTTTCTATGTTTCCATGATTTTAAAGGCACTAGAATAGTATAGTCTTTGGGAATCAATTTTTAAATGTATTAAGTATTCCATAGAAGTGATGCAATGTTACGATATAAAAACATTGTTCAGTATAGTTGGTATTATAGAAAGAAATTATTTAACATTTGTAAAGTAGGATGAAAAAACATTAGTGAGACCCTTATGTTCATGTCTAAGGATAATTAAGTGGATAAAGTTAATGTCCTGGAATTTTTTGTAATGGATAGTTTGACTGGTTTCCTAGTCATACATCGATATATATATACTATAAGTGGATATTTTTCTATAAAAACTATACATTGGGCTATCCAATCTAAAATGGTGTATCAAGCTAGACTCAGGTGTAACAATGTGTATGGAAATGAGCCTTGCATCACACCTATGATGACACTCCCAGAGGGATATTCTTGGGGAATTCACAAACTCATCATGAACTATCACGAATTATATAAATATATGATGACTATTAATAATCTAAGATGAATATATGGTGTCATAGATTAGTGAAGGTTTCAAAATTAAGATATCTTATATGTTTTTTTCATGATTATCTGTTACCTCACTATGAAAACTAATTATTACTCTATGATTTTTGGTTATAGACAATGGTTGGAAGATGAAGGAACCACATTAATTAATAATTAGATGGAAAATGCAATGATTTACTCTAAAAAAACCATGTTCTATGGTATATGTAATGAAATGTATCAATGATACTCTCACCTAGCTTTCTTAAGATATGAATGATGTTGGGATTACAAACGAGGAGTATAGGAAAAAACATTGTGTTGAGTCCTTCATGAAGAAATATCCTCCTTATTTCATCGATTCATCAAATCCACATGTTACTAAATAATGTATTAATACAAATGAAAAAATAATATATATTCTCCATTGTTCAATATGTGAGAATTTAATTCTGGTTATTTATCAGTTAGAAGGAGATGCGGACCTGTGGTGGACACTAAAAAAGAATAAAAGGTGACATATGAAATATAATCCATATATTGTGATGAGTTAAACAATGGTTACTTCAATAAGTAGTTTCCCCGTATTCTACATACGAAAGTGGAGAAATATTTTCTCATGTTAATGTAAATATATGATAAATCTATTGGTACATATGATAATAGTTTCACAATATTTTCAAGATATGATTCTAGAATTATCATCCACACTGAATGAAAAGTTGAAAAATTCTTCATTTTCTTAAAGCCAAGTCGCTTAAAGGAATTATCGATAAGAGACTTTAGTAGCAATGAAGAGATTCTGCACTATGAAATTAAGGTTTAATTATAATTTAGAGTTATGAATCAATATCATGGTTTTTAGAAGAAGATTAAGATAGAGCTCAAAGGAAAAAACAAAAAGCCATGCAGAAATGAAGATGATAATTCCTTTATTCTCTATGCGTGGGAAGAAGAATACCTGAAATTGTCTGAAGGGGTCTAATAAATGTTTTATGTTTATAAAGTACAGTCATCGTGTATTTGATTTCTGATGTTATGGGAAGAAGTTTTTTAATAACGATAATGGAGATAATTCTAAATATAATTCATATCACCTACTTCAGTTCTAAAAGTGTAATTATAATTGTAATTATTCTATCTCATGCCCAAAAATGAGGGATGGTGACCATGATCAATGTTAGTAACCCCATATTCCATGGGAAAAGGATAAATCTCATATGATCACTATTTCTGATGAGGGTTTCAACAAAGACTTGATGAATGGTACACAGACCATCTACTCTATAACTACTAAGGTCTTATTTGATTTTAGATCTAACCACTAATTAATATCTAATGAATTTTATATGGGTGTTATGATTATTCCCAAATGATTATATGTGGAATTAGAAGTGAATATATATAATTGCATGGTGATTACATCTCGAGTCTATGATTCTTCTCAGGATGATGAATCTTTGAATGTTTTTCCTACAATTAATTTCATTATTCTTCTAGAATAATTTTATATCATCTTTGGAATGGATTGGATTTTGTTATATAAAGGCTAAATAAATTTTTAAGAATTGGAAGTTACATTTGATGTTTCGAACAATCTTATGATTCTCTAACAATTTGACGATAAGTACGAACATACTATGGGGATTACATCTAGTGTATGTGTAATCAGGATTATTAAAAATTGGTTATTATATCAAATGGTTGGAGAGAAAATTAAAATCAATGATATTTATATTTTTTATGAATTTTTTGGAATATTTTTGGATGAGAATCTATGTTTTACACCAAAACATGATTTTGAGTTCTCGACATAACTCATACCTGGTGCTACACCAATTTCAATGAATCCCCATTGGATATGTCTAATTGAGTTGTAGTAATTGAAGAATAAAATTGATGAAAACCATGATAAGGGATTCATTCGTCTATGTGTGCCACCTTGGGGTGCTCTTATTATTTTTATGATGATGAAAGATGGATCAAGGTGAATCTGCAATGATTATCAGGAGTCGAACAAGCTCACAAAAAATACATTCTCTACCTCATACTGATGATTTTTTAGATCAAATGTGTGCAGCTCAGTACTTTTCAAATACATACCATCATTCTGGATATCATCATCTAAGGGTGAATAAGGGGGATATATCAAAAACAGAATTCAAAACAATGTATGGTCACTATGAATATATAGTAATGCCTTTTAGTCTTATTAATTACCCTATTATGGTCATGATTTTTTTGAATATATCCATTAGAGATTACCTCGATTAGTTTTTGTAGTATTTATTGATGATATTCATATCTATTCAAATAGAATAGAGGAGTATTAATCCCACTTTATAATTCTTCCAAAGTCCCAATTAAAGGAGAAAATACATGAAAATTATTCAAAGTCCGAAATTTGGTAGAAAAAATTTTCATTTTTGCACCAAATAATCTCAAGATATGGTATAGAATTAGATCTATCAAATAAAGTGGCTATTGAATGTTTCTCTAGATTGACCATAGTGAATGAGATCCATAATTATCATTGTTTAGTTATATGTTATAAAAGGTTTGTGGATAATTTTACACAAATATCTAATCATCTATCCATGTTTACACAAAAGGGTGCCATGTTCCTATGGATAGTTTTTTTGTAAAAGTGGTGACATGACTTGGTCTCCCAATTAATTCCCCAAAAAGAATTTATTAATGTCAAAAGAAACAATACAGAAACAAGGTGTAAATAACTTACACCAATAGGGATTTAGGGGATATCAGCCAAGATTAAGTGAAATGAAACACGTAAAAGGACAGCGCCATCAGTGATCACCTTAAAAAGTAGTCTCAGTAGTTGTAGGAGGGATGAGACTCCCATGCATTCTTTGAAAACATCACAGCCTCCCAGCGCAAGATAACTTGACAGGACCACTAAAACCTTCTCATTAAAACCCATACAGTCAACCTTCCCCTCATGTCACTGCTCATGCGATGAGACCTCCAGCCTCCTTTTCTGATCTTCATTGCTGTCTGGATACCTTTGTCATTTGGAGCACCCAACCATTTTCCAGCAGCATTCTTAAAGGATCTAGATTTTCCTTCACTCTTCATATCCAAAGTGAAGTAAAATGTAACAAACACCACATTCAAGATCCTTCTCAAATCTTATAAAAAACTGGGGAACCGCAGTTCTGTTCTTGTTGCTGAAATCCGGAAAAATTGTAGGAAAAATAAAAAAGAAAAGGGTCAGTGGCAGGACCCATACATCACAAGGAATCAACGTAAAACTTGAGAAGAGTTGGGAACACCAACTTCAACCCACTTGTGGCTCGGGTCAGTGAGTCCAGAATGTCTCAAGCAAAGCCATCTCAAAAACAGAACCCAACAGAGGAAGGCTTTCCACACCAAATGATCTATCAGAGAAGAAAACAAAGCAACAAAACCTAAGTTTTTATCAACTAGTCCTACTGGCCATGGGTAGTCCAAGCCTGCAGAACTTTATCTCTCAATGATCCAATAGAAGCAATAAAAACATTTTCCATCAAACAAAGAAAATGTGTAACAGAAAAGTTCATTCCCAGGGAATATCTCTAAAATTAAAGTCAGGATTTTTCTTATATTCTTCCACCATTCTCATGAACATTAATTTTTCTAATTTCAAGATATTTATCCATAGAAATTTCATTATTACAATATTTCAGATGTGAAATTTTATCTTGATCCTAAAATCCAGGTTATCACTTATTTCCCATTATTTTGATGATTCATGAGAAAAATTATTCATCTCATGATTTGGAGTCACCCATAGTAATTTTCCCATTTTAGATATAGAGGCATTAACTCTATGGAGAAAGTGTGATATATATACCGACAATAAATGTCAGAAATATATATTTACATAGAATGAGTTGAACATGCACTATAGTAAATAGCAAGATATGGTAAGGGATTATGATTTGTCAAAACATTATAAAACTAGGAAAGAGAACATGGTGACTGATGCATTGAGTCTAAAGGATCATTCTATGTTATCCATGACGATGAAAAAAAATATCCAATATTTATTGATTTGAAAAGGATAGATCTAGAAGTCATGAAGGAAGGAGAACAATATTATCTTTCTCAAATAAATGTTCAACCCTCCATTCAAATTAATAATACGAGGCACAAAAGGAATATGTTGAGCTACAACAGAATGTACGAAATGATAATTAGATTAACCTAAAATAGAATGGAATGATATGTATCAAGAACTGTGTATTTGTTCCATCATTTCTAGATTTTTTGAAGGATCTATTTGGGGAAGCTCATAGTTCATCATTATTGATTTATCCTGGAAGTGTGAATATGTATAATGATTTTATAGAATAACTATGGTTGGATGGAATGAATAGAGATATCCCAGAGTTTGTATCTTGTTTATTTTTATTCTAGAATGTGAAGTATGAAAGGAAAAAATCTAAGGATATGTTGCATCAATTACCCACACCACAATGGAAACGGGAGAACATTAATATGGATTTTGTGGTTAGAATCCCCAAAACATCTAATGTGTTTAATGTTAAATGGTTGTTAGTCAATCGACTTACTAAGTCAGTACACATCATTTCTATCAAAGAATATTTCTCTCTAGAGGAATATACAAGGATATAAATTAAGGAAGTGTCAAGGTTTCATCGAGTACCACATTCTATTGTATTTGATCAGGATGTGAGGTTTACATCTAAATTTCAGGGCAGTATTCTATAATCACATGATATAGAATTGGGATTTAGTCCTTCATATCAACCTCAGATGTATGGTTAGTCTAAAAAACAATTAAAACCCTAGAGGATATGTAGAGATAATTTTCTTGGATTTAAAAGGAGGTTGGATTCAAAACCTTACTGCAGTTTATTTTTCGTTCAATAATATCTTTCACTAAATAATTCATATTTCTATTTATGATTCCCTATATAGGAGTAAATGTAGATATCCAACATGATGGGTTGATGCTATGAAAATGAAGATATTGTGAAATGAGATTGCTAAACAGATGTTTGATAATGTTAGAAACATTCAGTAGCATATTAGGGTAGAAAAAAGTTCATAGAAAAATTATAATAATAACCGATAGTGAGATGTAGAATTTAAATTTGGCAAGAAGTTTTTTCTATATATTTTTCTAAGAAATAAGGATATTAAGATCAGGGAGAAATTGAATCTAATTACTAGGTTAACTGTTCCCATTATTATTTTTTCTAATATCAAATTGGTATCTTATCACTTGGCACTTCCTCTAAATATCTCTCTAGTCTATGATGTGATCCTTGTATCTCCCTATAGGAAGTACAATATTGAACCTGCCCATGTATTGAAATCATAGGTTATACCCATAGTGTAGGAACTTTTATATGATGATTAAATAGTTTAAATTATGAAACTTACCATGAAAGTTCTCTGAAACAATATCACTCAACCGATAAAAGTTTTGCAGAGAACATTCAGATAGAGGAAGCTACATGAAAATATGAGGATATGATGAGGAAGCCATATCCTCATTTTTTTGTATTAGAGTAAATAATTTTGAGGGAGAAATTCATTTTATGGGGGTAGAATGTAACACTATGAATTTTTAAGGACATTTTTTCAAATAAATAAATTTATTTAATGCCTTGTGTTATATGATACCCTATGATATGTTGTTTCTAGATGCAACACCATATTAACCTTCTTTACAGGAAACACTATGATTTTATAAACATATTTTTTTATTTAAATAGGATAATAACCTATATGTAAAATTAGTGGGTTTGAATAGTATTTACTAAATTATAAAAATAGTAATTAATTTGCAACAAATTAACTAGAAATGAGAATATATCCTAATTTAATATGTAGGAAATATATTTATTTGTATGCTCCTGAAGTCATCTATTAATATTAACTTAATGTAATTAAAATTAGTGAATGAAATTATTGAAATATGTTATATGTTCAATGACTTTTTTATATTCATCAAATAGATTTTGTTGGAATAATATAATATCCATAGATAATTTTAAGCATATAAACCAATATTTTTGGAAAAAAAATTAAATTTATCACATTTTAACAGAGACACAGTTTTAAATAAAATTTTTCACAAAATTATTTATTCTATTTGAAAAATTAAACTTCTTCATTGAATTTGAGATATAAAAGTTTAATTTTATTAATATTTTGTTATTTTTAAAACAATTTTCATGTTTTTATTAATATTAAAAAATATTAAATTTTAAATTGAGAATAAATTTTTTCATTGAAATAATTGATTGTTATAAATTTTATTTTTGATATGTTTTTAATTATAAATAGATTAATTTTATTTCAGTTAATCTAATTTAGGTCATTAACATATTGTTTACCTTTAATTTTGATATAACAATATTTCAATCTTTTTCATGTTTTTACATTAATAACTTTTTTTGTCACCCCATCAAATATATTATTTTAAAATTCGTTACTACAACTTCAATGTTTTGTATATTGAAAAATGGATTTCGTATTTGGGACCATAATATATAAATTACATAAAACTATTTATTTTTTTGGTCAATATTAATATTAAATTTAGAAATTTTTTTATTAACATAGTAAAAGATAAATCATCTAATTAAGGGTAAAAAATAACATTATAAATAATAAAAAATTACTATAAAACTTCTCTTAATTACATTATTTTACTATATTGCGACAAAAATAATCCTTTTAATGAAATTATATCCATTTTGAGCCACATGGATGACATTAATACATTTAATAGATTTTATTTAAGGACATGGTAAATATGTCATACTAATATTTTCAATAATTATAAAAATTCTAATATACTATTATATAGAAGAAAATTTAGACAATAAATAGTCATTTGAAATATTAAATGTTTTTTATGATGGAAATTTATTTTTTATTTTTTGGTACTAAAAATATAACTTAAACAATTTTACAATGATGATATAGTAATTTTTTAATTAATCAAAATACCAAATAAATGATATTAATTTTTTTAAAATAAATATAATCTGATAAAATTAATGTAATAGACGAATATTATGGATGGATTTGACATGTTAGAGATGGGTGAAGGTATATTTTTCAAATTTATTCTGTTTTCATGATATTTTTAAAAACAAAAATAATTAATAATATCAAAATTGACACTAATTATATTTTATAAAAGTAATATTTTAATCAATTATTAATAAATAGTTTAAATAATATTTAATTTTTTTTGTGATATATGGTCAATAATATCTTAAAATACCTATTTATGGTAAAACATACAAATTATATCCAAAAATTTACATTCTCTTAACATTGAAAATATTGTTAGCATAATTAAATTGGAATTAGTTTAAGTAAGGTTTAATAAAAAAGATGCATTTTAAAATTACATCAAAACCTATAAATAATTATGGGTAGATGGTATTACCAGAATTTATTATCGTATCATTGATTCAAATTCCCTTTTATGGTAATTTTTTTTGTATTGATATTGTTATAAATTACTATTTCTAGAAATTTCAAAAGTTCTCGTCACCTTAATTATAAAAGGAAACTACCTCTCCAACTTTCCCACATCACACTAAGACTTCATGGCCAACCATAACCTATTCATTTCAATTTTCAACATCCTTAGTAATAGTATAGAGGTTCTGGTCTTCTACAAATCATATCTCTAATGTCTCCAAGAGGATATCTAACGGGAGATTGTTGAAGAATAAGTAATCTCCTCACCGAATCATTCAAAAAAATGTTTCATCTTAGACTTCCATTTACTGTGTCTATTTTATTCTATAATAATAAGCAATGAACCAGATATATTTTTATATGTTATAAATATTATGGAAAAACATATTCCACCTTTTATTCGTCATATGAAAAGAAATGTACCACGCGTGCATACGTACGACTTACCTTCTCTACACCATAAGTTAATATGATTTTATTCCCCACAGTATATAGATTAATAAAATGATGTGAATAATAGTTATATATTGTTATGATAACATTATATTTATTATATAATAAAATATATTGTAACATCCAACGTTTTAATAAAGAATCCCTTTATCCGACAACATACATGATACGTTATATCGAGCTTAAACAAACAACTAAATATAATTATTTAAATGATACAGTTATAAACTATCCATTGGAATGTTGGAAATGATGAATGTTAATTGAATTATGGAAAAATGTTTTAAATTTATTTATAAAATTATTCGTTGGTTACAAAATTTATTAGAAATGCAAATAAAAATCAATTGAATAAAAAGGATGTTTTTTATGAATTTTTTTTTAAATGAGAATAATGGACTTTATAAAATAATTAAATCACACTTTTGGATTATATTAATGAAATAAAAATTATATATGATTTTTAAAATATAGATTATATGTTTTGTAAAAATCATATATAAAAAATCAATTTCATCCACAAAAGATATATTCTTAAAAAATGGCATTTTTACAGCCTTTTAATGGTGACCAAATTTTAAATCCCTTTTGGACAATTTTATAACTAATTTTTGTTAAAATAAACTTCTTCTTTGGGCGTGGGACATTAAAAGTTAATTTTTTTGAATTTTTGGTATTTTTTTGATAAAAATAAAATTTTAAAAAATGATGAGAAATACAAGGTTTTAATTCAAAATAACATTTTCATATAATTTATTTATATTTTTATAAAATATTTTTAATAAATTTTAATGTATTTTTTTGTGTTTTTATCATTTAACCCAGTTTTGATTATTGGAATGAATTTCCAATTGATGTTATATTTAGAATAATGTTAAACTTTGGAATAATTCACTTAAAAAACCCACTTTTTAGTTTTGTGTTTGGAATTAATTTTAAATCTAATTTTACCAATTCCATGAATTAAAATTGGTAAAATGGATTCCATATATTGAAATAGAAATTCCAAATTATGTTCTATGGTCAATTTCATTTTTAGGTATAAAAAAAGTTACCATGCTAAAAAAATCAATTGCCATTGTATCAGTAAAATTGTGGTAAGGGTTAAAGTTAAAAGGTAAAAGCATAACATACCTAAAAAACTGCATAATTTAATGGTTAGATGAGTTTTGGAACACCCGTAATGATCATAAAATTCATTAATTGAATTTATAATTTGTTTGAATTATTTCCACCTCAAGGTGGTTAGATTTTAATATAGAAAATTCAATAAATTAATCACTTGAACCCACCTCTCTTAAAATATAAATACCATACCTCACCTCCATATTTAGACACAATTAACCTTTATACTCTGAAAATATCTTCCCAAAACAATCCTCCTCACTCTCCCCACATCCATGTGCTTCTTTATTACCAAAAACCAAATCCACGTTCCTCAAGGGACTTTCAATTAGGGGATATTCCATAAGTAATTTTTACAAAGAACCTATATTAATTTCATTTATTTTTCAACATTATTCTCACCCCCCCTAATCAATAAATTAATGATAACTCCATAATAATTTATATAATATATTTTAATTTTTCTAATGGAATATATAATATCCTTTTAATTTCCCACCGTCTCATATTCAAAGAAATGAAATTGTTGTCCATGTTATGACGGTTAATCCCGTAGTGAATAATATTTTTGTTCTTTTTATAGTAAACATACCATCATGCTTTTCATATTGTATTTATACGATGACTTTTTTTGTGGACGTACGGACTACCGCCTCCTCAGAATGTTGTGATTTGTTCACACATCACATAGAATGCATTAAATATTTTTATGTTAAAATATTTTATATAAATTATATATTAATTTTATTTTAATGATATTTTATATCTATAAATATTTACATACATTTTATTTAATTCATTTCTTTCAATATGACCGGAAAAATGAAAATTTTATTCATGCATATGTATGGCCTACTATCTCAATGAATGGTGTTCATAGTTTTAATAAAATGAAAAATATAAATATTAATAAAATTAATATATAATATATTTATATCATGTTTTATATTCTGGAGTTGATATACCTATTATCCCATGGACTATTGACATTATACCAAGTTCATTTTTGACTAAAGTACCATATATCGAGAAAACATCCAACATGAACTTAAATAATTATGTAATAGACATGAAATGGTAATTAATGATTTAAAAGTAATATTAAATAATAAAATGTTATTAATAATGTATAAATTAATCTAGTGTTGTTATTCAAAAGAAAAATTATCATACGGGGCGAGTTGGAGTCGACAAAAGGGTATTTCTTAAACAAGTTTCCATTCATTGGGTTATATTCTACATCTTGATTATGTCATGATATGAATATGTGAGAAAATAATTTTGGGTATCTTATCCTGTATTTATACATACTTTATGTTGATTTTTAGTGAATTCACATAATTGATCTATTTTATTAACAGAAATGAACATTATCATTTTCTCTTAAACTAAAACGTAATTTTAAAAGATTTGATGATTTATTCTTCTAAATATTTTTCATTAATGTCCGTGCTTTAAAAATGTCATTAAGGATAGATTTATATGGGCATGAGTATTTGAAATTGATAATTCTATTCAAATTTTTCAATGTGGTGTGGGAAACATTAATTCTAAAATCTTATTTTTAAATGTTTTAATTATGTTTTCAAAAAGGATTGATTGTTGGAATAACATGCAATGTTTATTACATTTAATCCATGAATAGAATTTATCACATTCATGAAACTATTATGTATTTATGTTTACATTAAATTTTTACAATTGTATTTTAAAATAATGTGTTTTTATTTATTATTGTTTGACTTGTAATGATGAAATTTTATTTCAATGTGGAAGTGTTATTTTTATATAATCTAGTTTTATGTGTTATTATTATGTTATCGTTTTTGGGAATTGTTTATGTATAACAGTTGTTCAGTGATAAATCAAGTGCTGCTGATCTTGTGATATACCTCTAGTAAATTGAGTAATTATACGGAGTTAAATGATAAGGTATCTCTTAAGATATTTAGGAAATATATTATGATGGGTATTCCAAATGTAACCATTAATGTTACTCCATATATAGTTCTGAAAGCTAAAATATAAGAATGTTATGGATGCCTCATGCTAATTTTTTTATTTATGAATTATATTATATTTTTAGGAGTCTTATGATTTCATGAGTTATGTTAAAAAGTTCTTGTTTTATGGGAGATAAGTTGGATTTTGTTAAAATGTTTTCATGAGTTTAAATTATTCATGATCTAAGAATTTCATTCCTTATTTTCTCCCTTTCTCAGATTTTTGATCTCATTATATGTTTTTTAAATGTTTCTCATAGTGTATAAGTATGGGTAAGGGAATGTAATAATTCAAGAACATTATTATTAGAAAAATAAATCAGGTTTTATTTTAAACTATTTTAGTTTCTGATAAAATGATAGTGAGTAGAAGTGTATACTTTGTAATATTTGAGTTATTATGTAATAATTATGGCATAATAATCTAATACTCTAAACCTAAAAATATCATAATTGTTAATTAATTAATGATCTTTAGATTATGTTACGTTTAAAGTTGGGGCCTTATAATTGGTATCAGAGTTCATTTTAGATAACATTAGAGGTTATGGTGTTATTTATGAATAAGTTTCACATTGAATATAACCCCAATAGTTATCATATTAGAAAGAGTCATAGTTAATTTAAATAAATTTAATGAGTTTTAGATAACATGAATATTTATATCTTAGTGTTTATGTTCCTCAAATGATAGTATACTATGATTTTATTGATATAATCACACTACCATTTTTTTGTAAATGGATGGATCCAATAGGAACCAAAGTATCAATGGATGTTATGGAAAATTTGTTCGTTCTCTGAATATGAAACTGAATTAAATGAGAGATATAATAAAAACTATTTTTGTTTTTCTATACAAATTATCTGGAGTCCTGATTAACCGTTTCAAACTTGGTGGGTTACCTATTTCATCATATATCAGATAAATGAATCCATGTAGAAGTTCGGTTAAAAATTACACAATGTAAAATACATTGAATGACATATATCTCAAGAATGATTAATGAAATAGCTATGAAACTATATTAATGGATGGGAAAATGTTATAGTTTTGGAAATTGATTTCATAAAGTGATAATCTTCCAAGGAAAAAGGAAGTGTTCAGTTTACTCCATGAAAGAGAAATATGTTCTTCTCAAGTTATCAATATAATGTTTTATATATAGGGAGTATTGTAATTATGAAATCAAAGTCTAACATAGAATGTTCATGAATGGGATCATTTAGAGGAAAGTAAAAATGTCTTATGAAATATATGTATTATTTATCGAATCATTTTATTGAAATTATTGAATATTTGGACATGATTCATGTTTTTTTGTTGGAACAATGTATTAATGAATAAGATGGAAAATCATTGTAAAATGATCATGAACAGTTCAATAGGAATATTTTCAAGACCACCTCCCCATAATGTGTACCCCTCCTTGGTCAGAAATGAAAGAAGGGAGATAATGACCCCCTAAGTCCCACATCTAGTAGGCCCCAGGTTGGTGAAAAACATAGCGGGTATAGAAAACACACAAATGGGAGGCATTACCCTCTATGAAAACACATACCGAAGAGAGAGACATGTCAAGAACCAACCAAATTAAAATCAGGCTACAATATAAATTAAATCCCAAGTACACATATGTATTGTCATGTAAAACTAATACAAATTAAAGGAAAAAATTAAAGTACAAAAAAAATATAAACGGGAGCGACCACGAATCCTGAATAGATCCTGCAACCCCAAGCTATTAATAACCAGCTTGATCTCAAACCTATTCTATGTAACCTGAAATATAATGTTTATTTATATGTATGGTGAGTATAATAGTATACTTAGTTGGATCCTCCCCATAGCCTCTTGTGCAAAAGTAAATAAATAATGGTAAAGAAAAATGAACAGTATGTGAAACTAACTCGTCACTTAAATAGATATACTATGTCCCAACCTCACTATGGATACTCTCACCAAATATCATATACAAGAATATATAATATAACAAATAATATCAAGGGTACCCAACTATAACTTCCCCACTCGTTTTCCGCTTTTCCCCAACATCGCATGTCCTAATCCATCTCTGTTAAAAAAGGCATGCCCATAGACACTTGGGCATAGCACCACAACATGCACCTCATACAACAAAACCACCATATCCACATGACCAAAGTAACTAGGTAATTTTTGTGAGCCAAAACATCTCACATAACAGGTATCATACATCGGGTATTAATCCTCAATCCATTAAAGACCATGCACCGAGTAAGGATCTGCAAGCCATCACATCTTATACACATTACACCTATAGTAGACCATATGAAACTATATCTAGAATATATGTGTTTGAATAACCAAAATACATTATAGCCCTCTTCAATCATATATGGGGAAAACTAACCATTGTGCATATCAGCACAAGTAACTAACAAGAGATGTGATTGGCGCAAATGCGGTTAGTCATCCATCCATCCTTCCACCGAAATATTGGTGAAACCACCCTTAGGGATCAGATTACATGGGGTGTGAGATGACCTAACTGATATGGTGGAGTAGCGTACAGAAAAAAAAAGCATAGAATATACCATAGCTCAAAGGCACACAATGTGAAAAACCTAGTAATAGACTCAACTACAGATAACCTCTCTCAGACTCTCGTCTACCTCTACAAATAATATGTATCCTATAAGAACAAAACCATTTAAAGTGAATTATTACAATTCTTCCTTACATGTTTACCAGTTTCAATTTATGTTAATTATTTATTTAATAATTAATTAATCATTAAAAATTACGCACTATATTTCATTACCATCACACCAAAGTTTCATGCCCTCTAGGAATAACCAAACCAAGTCCACTGGTTCTCAGAAATATTACCTCAGAATTGAATCCCATCAAGCTCCAATTGCATGGATTAACATCATTTTTTTCAATGATTTATTAATAGAATTAATACTTTACCATATAAGAAATCATTCTAGAATAACATTTTATGTTACTAATCACAAGGGAGATCAAACCAACGAATAGATAAACTACATGTCATGTCTTTTCCACCTATAACAAGAGCATAGTCCTATACTCCCTCAAAAAGAAAAACATAGAAAGCACATGGAATACCTCACATGTCATCACCCCTTTTGGATGGAGGGTAAACAATACCAGGTGAATTGAGTAGTGGGGAAAGTAAATCAGATAAAAAACCAAAAATATTTACCAATCATACAATACATATAACCAACTCATTTCATCATCACTGGTGTCCTCCTCGACACAAACATGTATAAACGAATTCATCTCACCATTATAGGTGTCAACTGCCACAACAATCAATAGGCCACTCTGCCCCCACATATCACAACATCCTCTCAGGCTCACATCACAACAAAATCATCATGAAAAAAACATCCTATGAACTGGTCTCTTCGCCCTTAAACAAGGAATCTGGCCTCAAAACATAATGATCACTCATGGATCCAAAGAACAAGAAACTCTGCCTTACAAGAAACAGGGTAACTCAGAAACTTACTAGGCATTATCATTCATCAAACAGATGGTTCATTGATCCACATGTTATTAACTAATTTATTTTTTGTAGGTTCCATCTATGGGAAACATAGACATCATGATATAATAGATATTGAAAATAATTAAACATTGATACTGCATCAATTTGAGTAACATCAAATTACAACAACAACTGTATTTATTTACATGCCTCTTTATCATTATCCATGTAATTATATATTAATTTGGCTTTATTTTCTTCACCAATTTTATCAAGAATGAAATGGTAACAAGAAAAGCATAGATATCATTCAATCTTGCAAAAAAAGTACCAATAACATACGATCAATACCAATTTATTTATCAGGTTCAAATATTTTTTATGTCAATTCCATTGTGATCTAGTATAATAATACATGATAATGATATAGTTTCATGTAAATGAATAGAGAATACAAAAAAACATACCTTAGATGGTTCTTGACATTATTTATACAAGAATGGTCCACACGACAGATTACGATCACCTCCCCTGCAACAACTGCATCCACCTGATTAGTCCACATCAAGACTGAACCAACTGATATGAAAGAAATCCATTAGAATCATGGAGACCACATGCCATAACATTTAATGGAGAAAAAAATTAATAAGGATCGAAGAAAATAGAAGAAAATAGGTAGATAATACCTTTAATTGATGAAGGATCGACAATTGCTGCTTGCACCAAAACAGGGGGTGCACATGTAGTATGAAGAGACCTTAAGGGGATATGATCCAAGGATTAAGGTTCTATCACACCAATTCTAGGGTAATAAGGAATGGTTTGAGGGTCTCGCAGTAGGGAACAAGAAGACAGAACATGTGAGGAGGATATCTCATCCCTTCAGAAGATTTAACAGAGTTGGACTAAAATATTCTTGGTTTTCCAATAACAGAGTTTTTTATTAAACCACACGATTTGACCATGAAAATGCATCCCGAGCACCAGGAAAATTTAATATAGGAGTTATGGTATTTTAATCGGCCTTAAATTCCTTAAATAAGGATTTATTTGAATTTTAAGTCAATGAAAGAAGGAATGGGGTGATACTATAGGAAGCTAGAAACACTGTTCAAAAATGTCTCACCGACCATTGACTCACTGACAGATGAGTCACTGAAATATGATTCACCGACATAGTACTCACCTATAGATGACTCACCGACAGAAGACTCACAAATAGAGGACTCATATATAGATGAATCAATGATAGATATCTCACCGACAAATGAATCCCCGACAGAGGACTCACCGACAAATGACTCACCGACAACATTGTTCACAGAACTGGAAACACTATTCACAGAACTAGAAATTTCTTAATGTGTTGGGGATAAGTCATCTTGACCTCCCATAACACCTCAGATACTATATTTCTGCAATGTAAGGGACCATAGAGGTTTAGGACATTATATCAAATACATCTCAAAACATTTTCATCCGAAAGAATTCAAAACCAACCTAAAAGGAAACACAAAAGAAGTCCAAACAACCACACGTCGAGATACCTATCAAAAGTGATAAGCCACAAAAAACAACTGAAGAAATGAATATCATAAAAAAGAAATGTCTACAACAAAAAGAGAACATTGATACGTTAAAAGAGTTAAAAATAAAACAAATCGGGCTACTTTGAACATATCTGCAACTCATGTTACCATGTACTCTCCTCCCTTCTACAATGTCACAACAAGACACAAATCAAGGGGATAAAACACCTACACAACACATTATCCTTACATTATTGGATCTTTATAGGCCACTCCTTGAAGGATACATCCTCATCAACTTTGATCTCACCACAATCGATGACCTGAGAGTCGTCATGAAGATAACGAAGAAGATGTGAAACCTGTAATACATCATGTATCTAGATCATCTATGGGGGAAGTTCTACATGGTATTCCATGGCTCCATTATGATCCAACAAATCAAAAGGCTCAATAAATTAGGGGGAAAGCGTACTCCCATGATGAAACCTTCACTTCCAACGATAGGGAGTCCACTTCAAAAACACGAGATCCCTTACATCAAACTCCAATGGTCTCCTCCTTTGATCGGCATATGATTTATGATGATCATGTGCCACATTCATCCTCTCATGAATCATATGAACCATATCTTTAATATTCTTCATGAGTTTGGGTCTGATAATTTCTAACTCTCCAACCACAGTCATGTACAATGGGGAACAGCAAGGTCATCCACTCAAGGATTCAAACATTTCCATTCTGATTGTGGAGTGAAAACTATTGTTTTAAGCAAACCCAACCAAGGGTTAGTTCCCCATCCACGAACCTGCAAAATCTAGGTCATAAGAGTACAACTTATCATCAAGTGTCTAGATATTCCACTCTATTTGACCATTATTCTATGGAGAAAAAGTACTTATAAGTAATAGATGAGAACCAAAAGCATACTAGAGACCTCTCCACACCATAGAGGTAAAACGAGGTTCTCGATCGGAAATGATCGCCCCTATGAATATGTGGAGTCTCACTACCTCCTCCTCACACTGCCTCGAAAAAACATCCACTAATCTCAACTCCATTATGGTTAGGAAGTGGGATGATTCCATTATGTGATTCACTACCACCCAATTAGCATCATGGACTACATGAGTAAGAGGTAAACCAGTAACAAAGTCCATTGAGAAGTCATCTCACATTCACTGAGAAAAATCTAAAGGATAGAGTAAACCATCAGGGACATGGTGCATGGCCTTCAACTTTTGGCATACCAAACATCGAGACACAAATTCCACAACTAGACACTTCAGCCCAGGCCACCAAAACTGACTCCTCGGGGATTAGTACATCTTTTTCATGCCAAGATACACCACTAAAGGTGGACTACGGAACCCTCTTAGAACTATCTCACACATCGCCAAATAATGAAAAGACTTCCCTAATATAACAGATGGTGTTGTTCATCCCCAAACCAACCATCAGGGGCCTCCCCACAAATAACATGGTCCCTCCAGAACTATACCTCTAGATCTACTAACTGGTACTCTTTCACCTACTGCACTAGAGATGACTGCACCATCATCTAAATAAGACAACAACTGCACCCAACGTCTCCTATATCGAGATATAATGATGAATGTTCATTCATCACTCCCCATAAATCACCTGATTCACACACTAAATCACTATGAAACTTCCTCCACAGCGCATCAGCTACAAAATTCCTCTTTCTAAGTGTATACGAGATTTCAATGTCATGTATTCTAGTAAGAAATCATTCCACCAATGCTACCAGATGTTCAAGTCATTCTTGGAGAAATCATACCTCAGCTTCTTATGATCGGTGTAAACTACAAAGCACTCACTAATGTGGCATTTTCTCCACAACAACAAATAAAAAACTATGGCCACTAACTCATGATCATGGGTGGAAAAATTATGTTCACGGGAATAAAACTACCAAGACCCATAAGAAATGAACAGTCTTTGTTGCATCACAGAACATCCTAACCCTAGATGCAACAAATCACTAAAAACAGCAAACTAAACTCACTCTACTAGCAAACAATGAACTATATAACTTACCAACATATCCTTTAGATACTCAAAATTTTCCTAACATAGATAATTTCACATGAACAAATGATCTTTCTTGGTTAATGCTGTCAAAGGAGTCTCAACCCGAAAGAAATCGGCTGTGAACCACCTGTAGTATCATGAAAGAGCAAGAAAACATCACACCCCTACCACTGTCTTGCGGGATACCCAAAACACAAATGCTTCTATATTCAATAGATACATTGATACTCCCTATTGGGATACATCATTCCCCTAGAAAAAAACTTCTCCATCCCAAAACTCACACTTCGACAACATCCCAAATAGCTACTAAGGACGAAGAACTCTCAAAATGGCGGGTAGATGCTGTAAATGATCCTCCTAAAACATGGATTACACAAGGATATCATCGATGAAAACAATCATGAACTTATCTAGGAACATATAGAAAACATCGTTCATCATCCCCATGAACACAGTAGGAGTATTCGTCACACTGAATGAAATTACAAAAAACTCATAATGCCCATGATGACAACAAAAATCAGTCTTCTAGATATCCTTATCCTTCACACACATATGATGATATCCTTACCAAAAATCAAACTTTGAGAACCAAATTTCACCCATCACCTGATCGAATAAATACTCAATATGTGGAAATGGATAGTGATTCTTCATTGTCACTTTGTTTAAGCGATGATAATCGATATACAACCGAAAACTACCATCAGCCTTCTTCATGAACAAAACAAGTGCACCGCACAATGGCACTCTCGGCCAAAAAAACTGCACTATAACAGACCATCGATCTATATATGTAGATCCCATAACATATAAAGGGCCATCCTATATGGAGACATAGAGATCAGTGATTCTCACAGCTGTAGCTCGATCCCAAACTCAATATCTTGTCGAGGGGGTAGTGCTACAACCTCTTCTAGAAAGACATCATGGTACTCTTCTACAAAACTAGGAAATACCAACAAGTGACCTTCGAAGAACTCATCATTTTCTCATCCATCATGGATTCCAAGGATAAAACACACCTCAGACCCATTTTAGAATCTTCATTGCCAACAAACACTAGCATCCCTCCATCAGTATCGAAGAAAACCACATGAATCTTGAAGAAATCTATGATAGACTACACTAAATACAAAAAAAAATCCATGATGAGGATGACATCATATGGTTGTATCCATAAACATACAAAATCTCCCCAAGATCAGTGATTCCCTAACACTATCTTACAATCTCTATACACTTCAAACAAGTCAGAATGACCTCTGTCATCCGAAGTCAACACCAAGGGAACTGGAACCATCTCTACCTCAAGTCATAAATCATGTAAATGGGAAGGTTATATGAAGGAGTATGTCACTCATTAATCAAATAAGGAATGCACCGAAGTAGAAAACAAGAAAAAGGTACCTCAAAAGATGCATGGCTCACATGGTTCTAGCAATGCTAAAGCATTAAGCTATCCACAACCTCCTACAAAGACTCTCTAACCCTGATAATGACCACCACCATGGCCTCAGTTTACTCTATGATGATGGGAAATGTCACAAGGATTTCTTATGCCTCCTTCATCTCCACTCTACTGATCGAATGTTGGTGCAAACTATTGTTCTTGCCTCAGTTGTAACTGCCTCTACAGAGGAAACTGGTGAAGGTCACCAGATTCACAATGAACATTTAGAATGGTCAGTCACTCTCACTGCTGATGACCTTAGCCTTCACATGAAAAACAAGCGCCTGACCCCTTATCATTATTCTGAGAGCCACAATCCATCGATAAACTAGATGATGATGCTAGGGAACTACCCCCAACAAAACAGATACTCGTTTTTCCTAGAAAACCCAAAAATCCAGACCATAGCTCTAATTCTTGAGGAATCATGATGACTCCACTTTTGTGATGATCAGATTCTAGCCGATGTCCTCTCGATAACCTCTACCCTTTACAACACCTTAATATATGCCATCAGCATAAACAGGGTGAAATGCACTTTATATCTGGACACAAAGTCTCCTCAAATTTCCTATCCTTGGCCTCCTCATATAGCAATATGTCCAAGTCAAATAATAAAAGGTTCTTAAAATGGATTAAAAACACTTGCACTCTAGATCTCCCCTGTAGAAGAGTAAGAAGCTCTTGTAGACTAGACGCCTACGTTGTTGAAGAAATAAACTCTACTCTAAACTTCTCTTGAAACTCCTCCTACGAGATCGCTGACTCCTTGTGATCCCTGAGGAACAAGAACCATCACTTCCTTAGTTACCTACACAACATCATCACAACCATAGAACACCATTTCTCCTTTCGAGGATAGACCGAAATAAATGTTATCTCAACCTCCTTAAACTGTTCTTTTGTGACTGCATCTAAAACGGAGACCTCGTACTTCTGTAGACTATGTCGCTGAAACTCTTAGAGTGTCCTCCTCCAATTTTATTCTTCATCAACCTCTTCCCTATGATGATCTTCTGGCAGAGCCTGATAGATATCTTCTGTGAATACCTGATGATGACGTCGACCTAGATCCATACCTTTAAAAGAACAAATAGTTAGAGCTTTTAAACCTGGAATATGGAATTATCAACATTAATTAATTATTTTTTTTGTATTTTTTTCATTTTAGGTTCACCTATCCTAAGGTCCACCCATTCAAACATAAAAAAATAAGAATGATGCATGATCCTTTTCTATGTTTCTATACTATAACCAGTATCGCCTCATTTAGTAACCTCTGTAAACATAATGGTCTGTGAATCATATTATAGGGGGGTCTGAATGCCGATGTCTTAGCCGGTCTCCAGTGTTTACATCACTTTATAAATCCAACTAACATTGTTTCCCAACTAACCCATGAATCCTCACTCATGCATAACACCAAACTCATTCGTACCCCTCAACTATACCTTTGATACCACTCTGTCATGACCCCCTCCCCATAAGGTGTATCCCTCCTAGGACAAAAATGTGAGAAGGGGGATAGTGACCCTGGGGTCCTGCCTCCAGTAGGCCCCAAGTTAGCGACTAGCACCATGGGTACAAAAAACAAAAAAATTGTTGGCATTAACCTATAAGAGAACACAAGTGGAAGAGAGATATAAGACAGACACCAACCAATTCCAACTCAAGATGCAATATAAATGAAATTCCTGGTACACATATTTAATTTCTGGAAAAAAATACTATAACTGAATGGGAAAACATCATATACAAAAACAAAGTATAAAAGGAAACGATCATGAATCCAGAATAGCTCCTGCATCCCCATGTTAGCAACAACTAGCCTGATCTCCATGCTGCACCAAGTGACCTTAAAACACTTTATATATATGTAGTGTGAGTATAATAGTATACTCAGTATGATCCTATCTATATCCTCTCTTGCAAAAGTAATGAAATCATGATAAATCACATAGAATGGTAAGTGAAACTAACTTTTCACATAAATATGTATACTATATTCCAAACCTCACCATGGATACTCTCACCAAATATGATATAAAAGAGTATATAACATAATAAATAATAAAAATGGTACCCCAAAACCACTCCCCATTGGTTTTTCACTTTTCCCTAACGTCGCACATCCTAATCCATGTCTCTCAAAAAAGGATTTCCTACAGACACCTGGGCGTATCCCAACAACATGAACCTTGTGTCAAAAAAACCACCACATCCACAAGACCAATGTAACTAGGTAGTTTCCAGGAGCCATCATAGCTTGAATAATGTGTATTAGATGTCGGTTCTAAAACCTAAAGCCATCATAGCCCATACACTGAGTAAGGATCCTCAAGAAATCATAGTCTATACATGTTACGCCTACAATGGACTATAAAAAACTATATTTAGAATATATAGGTGTGAATAACCACAAGCTATTACAACCCTCTACCCACATATATGGGAAAAATAACTGATCTTCCTACCATCACAAGTAACTACCAAGTGATGAGAGTGGGGCCAATGAGGGTAGTCAGATATCCATCCCCCCTACAAGAATGTAGGGGAAACCACCCCCCAAGGGTTCAGAATCCCCAAGGTGTCAGTTTCCCCAACTGATGGGTTGGAGTAGCACATTGAAAGAAAAAAAGTACTGAATATACTATAGCTCACAACCACATTATGGGAATAACCTAGTATTATACTCCATTGTAGCTAACGTTGCTCAAACTCATACTATCACTGCAAAGACTAGGTATACTATAATCACACAACCATCTAAATAACTTTATTACATTAATTCATTCTTGTTTAACAGTTTCAATTTACATCAGTAAATTATTTAAACATTAATTATCCATTAAAAATTCCAAGTTATATTTCATTAGCATCACACCAATGATTCATGCTCTCTATCCATAACCAAACCAACACCATAGCTTCTCAAAAATATTACCTCAGTATTGCATCCCAGCAATATCCAACCCTAAGTGTTAACATCATTTATTAAATCATTTATTAATAGCATTAATACATTCCCATATTTCTATCCATTCTATAAAAACATTCTTATGCTAGTAAACAAAAGTGGGGTCAAACCGGTGAGTATATGAACTATACATAATGTCTTTTCCACATGTAGCAAGAGAATATTACCATCCTCCTTCGACAATCTGAACATAGAAATCACGTGGCATACCCTATGTCCCTTTTTATTTTTAGGAAGGTGGGTAAGAAAGCCTAGTTACCTTAATCACTAGGGAATCTAAAGTAGAGAAACAACCAACAAGATTCATAAAGCATCCAAAATTCAAATCCAAATCCTTTCTTCATATTTGGTGTCCTGCTCAATACAGACATGCATAAACCAATCCATATCACCACTGTAGGTGTTAACTACTGCCACAACCAATGGACCTCCCTGCCCCCACATATCACAACATCCACCAGGCTAACATCAAAACATAATAAGTAGGAAACAAACATTATATCAACAATGATCTTGTCCCTTAAACAGGGCATCTAGCCACTAAACATAATGAGCACTCAAGGCATCAATGCACAAGGCACTCGCCCATACAAGCATGACAGTAACTCAAAACCCTAACAGACATTATCCTTTATCAAACAACTTCTTCTTTAATCCAACTGGGATTAACAGATTTATTATTTGTAGGTTCCAAATATGGGAATCCTAAAAAAACATTTTATCATAGCTATCACAAATAATGAAACATGCTTACTACATCAATTTGATCAACATCAAATTACAAAAAAACATTGATAGGCGACTCACCGATAGAGGACTAAATGAAAAACGACTCACTGATAGATGACTCACTGACCAATGACTCACCGAAAGATGACTCACCGACAACACTATTCAAAAATCTGGAAACACTATTCACAGAACTGAAAATTTCGAAAAGGGTTAGGGATAAGTCACCATGAACATAAAGAACACCTCATACAGAAGATATCAACAAAAGAATAAACTGAAGATGTCTGGGACATTACAATTATGATTTCTATATTTCAGTAATTTCAAAGTTATGTTAGACCTATGGATGATTAAATGATTAACAGTATTAATCCTCTTTTGATGATGATATTACATTTTAAGACATTTTATAGTGTAACCCTAATGTTTTTATGTGAAATTACTATTTGAGGAAGAATTATATTTTTTTTCTGTGGATATATTTCTAAAGGTATAATTTTTTTTACGGTTTATATGATCTTTATTTTGAAGTTATTATGGGATATTATATTTTGTGATGAAAAATGAAAGTCACGAGATGAATTTTGAGGTTAAAATATGTAATTGTTATTTTTGAAGATTTTATCTCATTTTTTTGAAGGATATGAAATTATATAATTTTAGGAAAAGGATAACCTATATGAAAGATGATATCCCATCTAATCAGACAAGACTGTTGGAATCAAACCCATAACAACAGTGAGATAAGGCTTCTTTTCCTACCGCTAGAAAACATGAAATACCTGGTTAGTATAACATATTCTTTTTAGTTAAATGATTTTATGGAATAAGAATAAGATGATTTGGGAGACATATGTTTTATTGAATAGATAACAATGGGATTTTAAAATAATTAAGTGAATAATTTAATACTTTTATTTTTGGAAGATGTTCATATTTTGGAAACCCAATATGATCATGGTAAATAGAATACTATGGAATTTTATTTGATGAATAAAGGTATAATTGTTTTTTTGGAAGAATCTATGATGTACTTATAGTGATAAAATTTATTTATGAAAAAAATTAAGTGTCTAATGATGATTATTAGGGACATTATTTTTTTTGTGAGTCTATAAGGGTAGTTGATGGTATTTAGAGGTAAATGTTACAATTTATATTGGAGGAAAATGTAATAAAATCCTTCTGAGTTTGAGTTTTGATATTAGTTTTGTTTATTTTAATGAATTTTAATGATAATTGTATATTGAATGGTATTTGTAGAACACAAGTATTACTATTGGATTTAGGAGATCAAAAGTAGTTTTCATCATACAATTGATTAATCATTTTTGGAATTAACATCTCAAGAACTATCCATTTTTTCATATAATGTCTAAAGAAAGTGGAAATATATAGATTATCTATTTTAAATTATGTGATTCTCTTCATGTTGATTCTAGTGCTTCAGGTGTGACAAAGTCCTTTTGAATACTCAGTATTTGGGAAAAAATGAGTTTGTGGTAGAAATTGATTAATGGATTAAACTATACGTATCATGTATATATATTTTCATATGATCTTATTAAAAGTAGTAATAGAATTATTCAACTTTATAGAAATGAGCTTGATGTTAAAATGTTATACACATACATTTATCAACAAACTTTTCCCCATCCCATATTTATGGTATTATGATTGTTAATATTCCTTGATAAAGTTCTATATCACAATATATTTTTTATGAGAGTCAGTTATGTCTTCCATATCCATGTTTTTATACATAGAACTGTAGTATTTGTTACATAGGTGATCCTCGTTCTTCTCTTTCATTCTTTTAAAATTGTAGTTTTATTAATATTTTTTTCATTTTCAGATTTCCAAAATGGTATTTTGAAAAATTTATATCTTTGTTACCATCCCATAATTCAAATTGTGAGTGAAAAATTTATTAAATGGTGGAGTATGTATAATCCCATGTTTTAATGAAGAAACACTATGTTTGATAGCGTACATGATACTCTACATCAATCATAAAAAGAAAACTAAATATTATTATTTTAATGATACCATTATAAACTAGTTGTTGGAATGGTGGGAATTAAAATTAATAACTTAATTAGGAAAATATTGTTTACACATATTTATATAGTGATTTATCAGTTAAAAAACTAATTTGAAATGGAAATAAAAACTAATTGAATATAAAGGATGTGTTTTTATGAAAAACTATTTAAATTTAAATAATTGTGTTTATAAAATAATATAATCACAGATTTTTTAATATTTTAATGAAATATAAATTCAATATGATTTTTAAAATTAATTTGAATTGTTTTTTTGAAATCATATAAGAACAAAATCAATATTATGCATAAAATGTGTATTTTCTAAAAAAGGTATTTTACCATTTTTTATGGAGAACCCATTTAAAATAAGGCTTTTGAAAGTTTTATAAGTTCTATTTGACAAAATTAACTCCTCTTTTGAAATAGGGGCAGAAAAATTTACTTTGGTGATTTTTAGTTATTCTGCTGATAGAATTCATATTTTAATTAATAGTGAGAAATAAAGTGCTTTAATTCAAAACTTCTTTTTTTTCTAATTTATTTATATTGATAGAATATACTATTAATTGATTTCAAAGTATATTTAGATTATTTTTGTTTAAAATTTAATCCAATTTTGGTCATTGTAAATAATTTCAAATTGAAATTACATATAAAAACATTTCAAGCTTTTGAACATTTGACTTTAAAAGCTAGATTTTTTGTTCTGTGTACATGATTAATTTTAAATCTAATTTTACCAATTCAATGAATTAAATTGACTAAAATGGATTCCCTATATGGAATCGGAATTTATAAATTAATTTGTAATGTCAATTTAATTTTTATGTATATAGTAATGTTACTATGGTAAAAACATTACGTAATGTTGTAGAGGTAAAATTGTGACAAGGGTTAAGGTAAAAATGTAAAAGTATACCGTACCTAAAAAATAAAACATTAAATTGTTATTTGAGTATTGTAACAAACCTGACCATCCTAAACAACATTAATTTAATGTCTAATCCATTTAAAATAATGATACCTCAATGTGGATATCTTTTAATATAGAATAATCAATAAATTAAACTCTTGAACACACCTCTCTTGATGTATATATACCACCCCGCCTCCCCATTTTGATGCAACAAGCCATTTATATCCTAAAGTCAATTCCAAAACTTATCATACTAACACTACCAACTTTCATGTTCTTCTTCTATCTTCAAAAGAAAAAGTCCATGGCCTTTAACGGTATTTCAAAGAGGGGATATTAAAGAGGTAATTTTCTAAAAGTATCTCTCTTAATTTATTTTCCTTTTCTAATTTCTCATCATATACTTCATAAATCAATGAATAATAACTCCATAATAATGTATATACTTTATTTCTATGTTACTAATAGAATATTCCAAATATATTTTATTTCTCACCTTCTCTTATTCAAATAAATGAAATTGTTGTCCATGTTATGACAATTATTCACCTCCGTGAATAATATTTTTGATCTTCGTCCACTACCGCCTTCATGGATAGTCTTAAAACTATTTTCCTATCATATATTTTTTTAATATGAATATTATAACTTATTTATTATTATTAATTGTTATATTTTACACAACATAATTTTTTCTGTTTTGGGGTTATATGATTACTTCATTTGGGGATGTGTGGACGACCGACTCCTCAAAATGATGTGATTAATTCTCACATCACTTGAAATTTATTAAAGATTATATTAAAAAAATAGATGATATAAATGAAGTATTAATGATAATATAATAATATTATTTATGTATACATAATTACATACATTTCGTTTATTTTCTAAATTTCTACACGATAGGAAAAATGAAAATAACGTTAATGCATTCATATGACGTACTGTCTCCATGATCAATGTTTTTAGTTTTTATTAAAATATTAATATAAATAAATTTATAATAAATATATAATATATATATATATATATCATTTTTTATATTCTACAGTTTATGTACTTATGAACAAATGGACTACTCACATTATACAATGTTCATTTTCAATTGATGTATCGAATATTGACAAAACAACATATATTAACATAAATTATTATGTAATTGTTTTGAAATGATAATTATTTATATAAAAGTAATTATTTACAATAAAACATTATGAATAAAGAATAAATTAACCAATTTTTATTATTTAGGGTAAACATGAAACATACAAGACTAGTCAGACTTGAGGAAAAGGAATTTTTTAACCCAATTTCCATTATTTGTGTTAATATTCTACTTCTTAATTATATCATGCTATGATTAAGTAATAAAATAATATTAGGTATTTTATCTATTATTTATACTTAATTTATGTTTATTTATATTTATTACATATAATCTATCTATTTTATTGATTGAAATGATCTTTTTAGGGGACTTTTGACTAAAACATCTTTTAATTATTCTAGTGATTTATTCTTTAAAATCATTCTCATAAATATATTTGTTTTTAAAATGGATTTAAGTATATATTAATATTTAAATTAATATTTTAAAATCTTAAATCATTTCAAAAGATTTAAACTTGTATGGTACCCTTTGATTCAAAAATATTATTTTTATGTGATTTAATTGTGTTTTAAATATGGATTAATTATTCTAATAACTTAGAATGTTTTGTTTAACATATACAACATGAATATAGTTTATCTCTTTTAATTTTTCTATTATGTATTGTTGGTTAAATTACATGGGTACAATTTTATTTTAAAATAATGTGTTTTCATTTTTGAATGTGTGACTTATAAATATAAGATGTTATTTCAAAGTGTAAATGTTATTTTTTTCTTTAACCTTGTTTTATGTGTCATGAGTATGTTCTGGTTCTTGGTAATTTTTAATGTATATTGGTAGTTAAATGAATAAACTATTTCTTCTGATCCAGGGCTATCTATCCAATAAATTTCTTAATGTGATGGAGTTAAAATACAAGGTTTCTCTTATGATATTTAGGGAATATATTTTGATTGGTATTCCAAATTTAACCATGAAGGTTACTCCCTATGTAGTGGTGAATGATATAATGCAATTATGATATGGATGCCTAAATATTTCATTATTATTTTTTATTTCAATTAATTTTTAGGAATATTATCATTTCATGAGGTATTTTAAATATTTTATGTTTTATGGGTGAGAAGTATGAATTTTTTAAAATGTTTTCAAGTGTTTAAAATATTCATGAACTATGGTTTCAGCCCTTCTTTTCTATCCCTTACTGATAATTTTATACTCATCCCAAGTTTTGGAAATGTTTTCCACATGGTATAAGCATGTGTAATATAATTTAGGCTTAATTTTTTTTTTCAAAAAAATAAATCATGTTTTGTTTTTTGAAAAAATAGATAGAATGTAGAAGTGTATACTTCGTAATATTGTTGTTGTAGTGTAATAGTTATGGTATATTTCTCTAACTCACTAAACCTTAAATGATCCACAATGTAAATCATTGACTTAACTCAAGAATATGTAAAAATTAATGTTGTTTCCTTAGATATATACCATCTAATTCCTCACCTTTTCACAATTAATGGAATGATTTTGTTTCCCGTGCATACATACGACCTACCATGTTGGCGATGACATGTGATTAATTTTCCATATTAAGAAATAAAAAATGATTATAAAAATGTATATAAGGAATATATATTATATATATTACCTAAATTATATTATTTAAATGATTTAACAATATCCTATGAATAATAATTGGGACTTATATTAGAAAACAAGGATAAGAAAATAAATAAGTTAACACATAAATGAAGAGTAATAATGAAAAATTATTAACAAAAGTGTGATATGATGATCATATATGATATCATAAATATGAATATGGTTTTGGGATAATTTTATATCATTATTTAAACAATTATACAGTAGTTTTAGATATGTATGATGGAATCTAGACATAATATAAGTTTTAATTCCACAATCTCATTATAATCAGGATTTTTTATATGAATGTATCTACTGTGAAATATTTATTTTTAATTATCATTTTTAGTATAAATTTATTCCAAACTATAGTTACTATTATTATTAAATTGATTAATTTCATTTTTACCCATGTATGATTTTTTTAAATGTTTTTAAAGCAATCATTTTTCATTTTCCTAATGATGTAATTTTTTTTGGAATTTCTATAAATAATATTAGACAAATGTTTTTTTAACTTATAATTTAATTATTTCATGATAAAATAATGCCTTGAATATTACCATAAAATTTTAAAAGGTTATTTTCTAATAAAAAATTTTATATAAAAATTGCACGGAATTAAAAAAACAATTTCAATGAAGAAAAGACATTTTCTTCATTAATTGTTTTCAAGTGATTTCTAAAAATTATTTTCCATATAAGATAACATTATTTTATTTTTATATTGTTTTATTTGGTATATGATTTAATTTCTCCATTTTTATTATTTGTATAAATATTTTGTATTTATTATGATATGATATTTATGAAAAATATTTCATTTTCTTGGGCTATGATATGATTGAATGATATTTATGAAACCCATTTCATTCCATGGGTTCTGATATAATACATAATTTATGTTCATATGGATATTATATGAATTATATCATTATGAGATAGATGGGACCTATATATACATCCAATTAATTGGGAAAATATTTTTCTCTCATGAGATTGGCATGGATGGAATGGGGAATGAACTCATTTTAATAAAATTATTTTTCTGCAAAGATGGTCTTGGGAGTGAACCTTGACTACTAAGATGTAAACATGAGTAAAAAATGATTATGAAGATGGTATGGAGAATTATACCATAATTCCAATATGGTATTCATAGTGGTGCCTTGACTACTATAGAAATCATTTTATATGATTATATGTCTTCTACAAATTTCATGTCATATTCCTATGTTATTATTTCATAGATTTTTTATTTCATTGTGATTAATGAACATAAAATATTACTTCATGATTCATGTTTAGTATACTTGATATTTAGGTTATGATGATCTATTATAGTGATGTTTTCTTTATTCCCTTATTCCCATGATTATGTTTTCATGAACCCTTTATTTACGCTTATTGGGCATCTAAGCACACCCCTATTTTTATTTCATTTCCCACATGTTATGTATATATGTATTGTGTTCGATGTGACTAAGAGATTTAATAGATGAGATGAACCTAGTTGGATACTATTTAGATCACTAATGTACAATGTTTTATATTTCCATGTTTCCTTAGTCAGTAGACTAGTATGGTCTTTGGGCATCTATTTTAAAAATGTATTAGGTAATCCGTAAAAGTAATGTATTGTTAATTTATAAAAAAATATTTCATTTTAAATAAGACATTTAAAGATAATATAAATCATTATTATTATAAATAATGAATCCATATTCTAAAATTTAATTAATATATATGAAAAAATTCAATTTAAATTTAAACTATAGACGCGATGAGACAACAGTTTTCGCATGAAAAAATTCTCATCCCAATATAACATTGACATATAGATTTTGAATATTATTTTTATATTGTAAAATAAATTTTATAAATGTGGAATAATGTAATTTTAAAGTATGTGTGTAAAGAGATATCAAAATGCCTTTTATAAAAGTACATTTTTTTTATAAAACATCTATTTTTCGTTCAAATGATTCTAATTTTATTTATAATAATTACATAAGTGAAGAATTTATTTTATACATTTTAAGGATAAATATTTTAATAATTTTGTATGTATTATTCATATCCTCTCAATTTATAGCTAGGTTATTATAGAGATTTTTAAATAATAATATATTAATAGATTATCATTTTTTATTAAATCCATATTTTTCATGAAATTAAAGATATTGATGTTATTTAGTATATTTAAATGTAAATATATCATTATTTCTCTTAGTGTTAAATTATGTTATAATATTCATGATGTGTGACATATATTATATGAAATATGATGTTCCTTAATAAAAATCACTGTGTGCTTGATTCTATCCCCATTAAATAAAGTATTTTATCAAAAATTAATATTGATTTTAGTAATTAATGGTATTACATTTTAAAATACCTTTATTTTAATTCAATATTTTGATATGGGTTAATAATACATCCTCATGATAAGGGAAAAATGTAAGTGTATAGAATATCTAGAATAATCACATAACTATATATCCATGTAATTGAACATTGTTGGGAAGGGGAGATATTGACATCAAATGAGAAACTAAATAATTCTAGAGTATTATACATATAATTGATTACAATAATGATGGTGATCAATAAAAGGTTAATGAAAAACCCCATAAATATATAAATGGTGAAGATACACCTGGTTCATCAAAAATGATGGTATTAGAACAACATTTTTGTTTCAAGATCCATTTCATATAGTTGAGGATTTGTTTTATTGTCTAATAATATAATTAAATATTATTAATTGATATATTTACATTTCATCAACACAATTCCACCATTTGTTGTTTCCTTGATCAGCTTCCACTTCCTCTCTTTTCCAAGGAAATAATTTTCCAAAATGTATTTTTTTTATATTAGAATATATAAAATTAACATCTACTGGATCATAGGATCCAAAATATTGTAACAATATATTCCAATTTCATTTACTAAAACTAATATTTTAAAATAATTTATAAAATAACACCCAAATGTCATATTAATTTATTCTATAAATTTTTAATCTTATGGATCACCCAAAAATATTTCTGACATATTTAGAATGATGATCACTAAATAAAAACATTGTTCCCAAAAAAAATATAAAGTTGATCTTGATGTATATATGTAAATTATTTTAACACCATTAAACCTTAATTAAAACTTGTAAAAAAATTAGAATCTTATATTGATAAATATATTTAACAAAACCAACCATGTAGTAAACACCAAAACGATAACATAAAATATAAAATCACTAACTAGTTTTCGGGTCACTAATACTATCCCATGAAAATATCTTTATCATTATTATCTGAACATATAAAAAATATTAATGGTTATATTTCATCAATAATGTGTTTTAAATGAAGGTAAATTTACCATTGCTTCACTTTTCATGGTCAATGATACCATTCAACATATAATATAAATTTCATAAAGACAAACTATTATAGTAAAATACTTATACAAATCATAAGTATTATGAACATAATATCATTGATAAAAAAACTCTTAAAATAGAATTTTTGAATCCAAACCCATGAACATTTTTCATTCCACATCAACTATAATAGAATCATAATCATAACCTGAAACCCTTTGCTTATTTTGTGTCATATTCCATTTACGAAAGGGGATTCATTTGTGTAGTGCGAAATCTCATTAATGTTAAAAAATATGAGAATTAGAAGCTTATTTTTTAACTTGAAATAATATCCATGTTTCATTTATCTCCACCCTTATAGAAAACTCCCATAACCTTCAAGGAAGTACCAAGGTGTGTCTTTCCACAATTATCACATTTGGGAAATCCCTATATTACATTATTCCCATTATGGGTTTTTAATTTTTCATTAACTTCTTCAATTAATTCCTTTATAATAAATAATACTTATCAAATTATTTCTCTATCAAGAAAAAACATGATACAATGTCCTCATAGATTTAGAATTTTGATGATACTAGTTCCCTTTTAATGATCATCTGAATCATATCAAAGAAATAACCATACTCGATATTTTGATTATGTGTATTGATATGGTTCTCCTACCATATTCTTAGTTCTATTTTTGAATAATGTAATACATTTGATTAGATTATAAAATTATGTATCAGAATGTATAATACCAAAATTATTAAAAATTATAAAATAAATTAAATAAAATATATATGGATAATCTTATAATCATAAACAATGTTTGATTATGAAAATTTTAAAATTATAAAAAAGTTATCAAACCCTTCATAGTGGTTTGTAAATGAGAATTTTAATAATCTATAGTATATCCACTGGGAGTTTCAGATACGGATCATAGTAAGGCCCATTTTCATGAACTAGGTAATGATTGGGTCAATTTTGTCATGTCTATTTTGATATTATAACCCATATTTACCTCTATTCTAGAACAATGTCAAGATATATTGTGTAGACATGAATGTATTTCATGGAAAACACAAATAATGTATACCTTACCAAAACAATATAATGTTATTTTATACTTATCATAAATATTTATCATAAGGTTATGTTTCCGTGTATATGTTTCATAAATCATGTCCCTATGGTTTCTACTTAAAATCATCTTATGACAACTTCAATCACCTAGAACCTAGTATACAAGTGTTAGAACATAATTTACTACATGGGAACTAGATATAATTTATTATATCCCCAGTGAAGAAATATATTTTTAGTCATGGTAAACTAGATACAATCATTAATTTCAAAAACATTTTAAAACATGAATTACACAATGTGTTTTTTGAACACCATTTTTCCTCATATAATATCCCTATATATCAATAACAGAAAAAAAACCAAAAATATTGGTGAAATAATCATAAATAATAAGTGATATTAGTTTCTAATTATGGTTTAATGTATAGTGGGCACTATCATGAATAAATAATCACAATCAATATGTAACGATAAATAATAGAAACCGAATTAATAAAATCAATAACATTTTCACAATTTGGTGATAAAATAATTTTCAAAAAAAACCATATAAATTATCACATAATCATGAAATATATACATCGATATTGTAATTGAATAAATAATCACATAGAAATAAATAAAGGATATCATAATGTAGGAATTTATAATTTAATACATTTGAAAATTAAGATTAAGGCATTTCACAGGATAGTTTTAATTTTTGGGTAGAAACCCATCTAATTTTCAAATTGATTTTTCTCATGAGAAATATCGATGTATCGAGTGGCTATCTACCACTAGGACCCACCTGTATCTTACTAATTCAAATAAATTTATCTTACGGATGGGGTGAAACATGATAAATATTAACATAATTTATTATATAATAAAATAAATTTTGATAATACTTATCCCAATCAAATAAACATAACCATAAACTATCTAGAGCAATATGGTGAATAGAAAACAATTTTTATATCTTCAATCAAACTATTCATAAACCATTGAATTATAGAATAATGAGGATATAAATATGACTTACCCACATTGGATCATATCAACAATAAAGGTTTTATTTAATTGATAATGTAAAATACAATAAAATGTCATCAATTTTTTTGGAAAATAACATTTTCACATTGAATATAATTTGAAAATAGGAATATAATTTTTTTTGAAAATAAATTTCATTGAATATATCCCTTGAAAAAATGGTAAAATAAGCTACAAAATATTGATAGGTCATGATGGTATAAAAATTGGATTATGTCTTAAAATTTTAAAAATACTTCTTTCATATTTTCATTACACTCTAAACGGGAATTATTTTAAAATGACATGATGAAGTATTTAAAAATTCTTAAAATTTCAAGCCTGGAAAAATTTTATTTTAGTAAATAATTTCGGTATTGTAAAAAATTTGAAAATATTTTTACAAAATAAGTTTTTGGAAGAAAAATTATTTTCAAATTAAGAGATAAATGAAGTCATTTTTTCCTAAAAATATTTCATAACAATTGTATGTACCTAAAGCGGTTAAAATGTTATTTTTAAATGAAAATATCATTATTAAATACATAATAATGTTTAATATTTTGGATATTGTATAAATATAAAATATTAACATAATGAAAAACTTAAACATATAAAATCTCAATTAGTTATGAGATTGTAATGGGAACCCCTACAACTTTTGTAACAATTTAATGATAAGACACAAGGAATAATTTCATCAATATAAACATTAAATAATATGAATAGAAATATATTCATGATATAAAATATCAATAGGGGATGAATATACACCACATTAATTAGTAATTGATGAATATGACATACGTCTCAAAGACGTAAACGTGAGATGAGATACCCTTGTCTTAGTTTTGACTTCCATCAAATGTGTTCAAAAATCATATATAATAATTACTGGTTTATTATAAATATTTTATAGAACAAAAAACATATATATATTTCTATATAGTATTTACATATAGTATTTTTCAGTAGTTTATTAAAAACACTTTGTTAAAATAAATGTTTTGGGAAAACACTGAATATATTTTATTGTACAATTTATTTTAGTGATTTTCATCATTTAAATATGAAAATAGTTATATAATATCTATATTTTTGTCCATTTATTTAATATATCATATATTCAATTTATAATTATTTATATTAATATATAAATGTTTGAAATGGAAATTTTATTATATCATTCACAGAGACGGTAGGCCGCATGCATGCATGAACGTTGTTTCCATTATTCACAATGAATGTAACAAAATAAATTTTATTACAAATTCACCTTTCGAAAATCCTTATTATCTTATACATAAGATTTATATTAACATATTAAATACTTATTAACATCCATTTAAGAGTAAAATTAAAACATTTCACATCCCTACATGGAAGCGGTAGTCCACAAACATGCACGAGCTACATTATTGTTTCCAAAAGGATTTGATGGTAAGATGTTCGATCAGATAGATTATTTCAAAAATAATATTTATGACATAAATATCAAAATATTTTCCTTAAAATTAAACTCAATAACATTTATATAAATAATAATAAAAAAACGATTAACATCGCTTTATGGGGTGGTAGTCCACCCTACACACGAGTGGCGTTATCATATCCCTCACCAAAATGAAAAGTAATATGTTATATGAGATATAACAATTAAATAAATATTATAACATAATATATATCATTTAAATATGTTAACCCCATAATTATCCAATTGGTGAATCATGGTTATGAAAAAATAATTACATTTATTCATGAGGTAGAAGTCCGTCTTAAACACGATCGATGGTTTTGTTTCCAATTTGATAGACATGTAGATAGATATGTGTTATGACATTTACATAAATCCATATCAGTATAAAGGTGATATATTTTAACTATATAATTACTGACATTAAGGGTTAATAATATGAGGAAAGATAAATGAATGAAATATTTATATATATATGTGTGTGTTTAAGAAATTTACCACTTCTTTAGAGAGTTTCTTTAGGTTTATATTTTAATCATTCCTTGGTGGGATTAATCATCAATATAAGGAATCTAAGATGAGGGGAGGGAATTAATTAAGGTATATGGGATGTTATTTTAGAATCAATAGGGTATTTATATTAATGAGTAAGGGAAGAGTGTGTGTGGCCATTTATAAGTGGGGGAGATGACATAAATGAAATTTTTGAAATGAAAATGTGATACATGTGTGTTTTTTATTCCAAGAAACATCCAAAATTGGTCATTACCAATAATTATATGTGATATGGTATAAATATATCTATAATTTTTTTGAAAACATTTTACAATATATTTAACCCTTATCTCTTTAGTTTAACCACTCGATAAACCTATTTTTACCTTAATAGTGATAATTAATATTTTTAATTAACACTATTAATTATTGTAAAAATATAAGTGGACCATATTAAATATAATAAATTACATATAATCCAAATATTTAATCAATTTTTCCACATTCAATTAACATAATGTAATTCCCTTACTCTATAAGGCCGAAGCCGGTGCATTATTACATAAAATTGGCATGATACAAGGAATCATTTCCCAAAAAAACCGATCAGTTTAGTAGACTTGGAATAACTAGATACATATATAAGTTTTACAGTACATTAGAACATGAAGAAAAACAAAAATTTTATCTCCATTGGTTACATTCATATATTTAAGGTTATCCTTATAGGTTAGTCATAATATACCTCTTCAAATCCTGGAAAAAATAAAACATAGAAAGGGGTGAGCTCAGATGCTCAGTAAGGATAAAAATATAGAGAAAACTATCATAAAAAAGAATAAACATTTAAGGCAATGTATAAGTCTAAAAAAACCTTTTAAACTTGAACTTAATCATAATATGGCCAATATAAATCAAAATAATGACATTCAATTATTCACATGGATATTCTACTAGTCCAATAATCACATGCAATATCAATAGAAAATTTCATAATGATGGAATTCATAATGTCGGACATCATAACCACATAGTCAAGGCCTCATCCCAAGACTAAAAATAATAATTTGTAAACACCGTGTGAAAAGAAACTAGTAGTTCTCATGAGACCTACCATTTCATGAAGGAGTGATAGCGGGCTCCACCCATCACTTACTAAGTCCAATGTATTCCTAATATATAAAGGTTGAAACATAACATATACATTCGTATTAAAACTAGCATACAAAATGTCAATACATTAACCACAAACCATGAATGGTATAAAAATAGCACATCTATAGTAAAACATAACTCATTAAATACAATAAAAATGATTTTATTATAATAAATTATCCTCAATCGATAATGATGAAGGATATTGACATAGATGAAGATATTCATCAAAACCATTTGACAGAAATATCCCCTATTTCTTGAAATCATTTTAAAATCTCACTATTTATCCAGAAGAAATTTAAAATATATTTTTGAATCAAAGTGTCCCATTCCACTTTGAAACATTTAAAATAAATTTTAATTTTAAAACATTAATGTACATATAAATAAATAATTAAACCAATTTTTTAAAAATAGACATTAATGACATGATTTAGAATAATAAATCTTTAAAACATTTAAAATGATATTTTAGTTAGAGTTTCTATCCAAATGAGAGGTGCCTAAATACAAATTATTGAGGTAATAAAAACCTTATAATATCATGTGAATAAAAGGATGCATGATATACTATGTCAATGTACAGTATATACACCATATAAAAGTGAATTGGCACAAAACAACAAAGAAGTCTCAATGGAATATAAATAGAGATGAAATCCTTTATAAAGAATATATCCTTAGGTCGGGGATAAATCAATGACATAATTAGGTGTGTAAAATATAAATACCCTCAATATGGTTGGATCTTCAATGTAAATAAATCATATGACATTCACACATATTCTTTTAAAAATAACAGTAATGACTTGGATGTTTAACTAAACTAATGGAAATTGAGTTACAATTACTCTTATCGAGTTCATATCAATGACATGAGAATTTATTAATGGAGTGATTATGTGTATCAAAAGTATATCCAAAAAACAAGGAATGGAAATTACTAAATAAGTAAATAAATAGTGATTTCACACATAATCTTTGAGTAAAATAATCAATGATGTTTGCATAAAACCCAATGAGTGGAAATTGAAATTAGAAATTTCCTTACCAATTTGTTAACATACAAAGCATACACCACATGAAAGATAGACCATACAATGATTATGTAAATACCCATAAATTAAATTATATTACACAAGAAATACAATAATGGGAAGTACATTCATCAAACAAAAAGAGATAATGGCAATTATATCATGAATCTCATGGGAATAAAAAGTGAGATCAAAACCCCTTACCACGTTGTAATCAATCGAGTCATATGACCAAAAGCTAATAAACACCAAATTAATCATATATTACCATGAATATAAAGATAATCATGATAATATATATCAAATGGAAGTACATAATACACCAAATGTAATAAATAAGTGGCGAAAATGGAAATATCACAGAATTAAAAGTGAGATAAGAAAACTCATACCACATTGTAATCAATCGAGTCGTATGACCAAAAGTTAATAACCACAAAATAAAACACATAATAACATGAATATAATGATAATAATGATAATATATATCAATTTTCAGTACATAATACACCACATATAATAAATAAGTGGCGAACAATGGAAATCTCTTGGAATTAAAAGTGAGATAAGAAACCCCTTACCTCGTGTCCGACTTGACCTGTTCATTATTTAATCTCCTTAATAACAAACAAAAATTAATTTCTTATAAATTAAGATCATTTTCAGGTATAATATTCCTTTTATATCACTTATTACCATGTTATAAAAATTATGTAATCATTTAAGTTAATAATGGTCGTTTTGTCGATATTTGGTACGTGACTCAAAAATGAACTTCTTATAAGTAGAAGTTTTTCATGTGGAAAAAGGTCCGTTATATCTAGAATTATATTCATGATTTAGATATCATAAATACCTGGTATATATATGTATTTATAATAGAACATAACATTTGGATATAATAAAAGAAATGCATTGTTCATGGAGACGGTAAGCCGTACGTACTCATGAATGCTACTTTCATTTCAATTTCATATTATCATGGAATTAAAACATAATGAAACATAGTTATATTATAATTCTATTATAATATCATATATATTTTCATTAACTCCATCCTTTACATTTCCTATATATGGTATGAATGAGTCATATACTTTGAGGGGGAAATTTTCCACACTTCCTCAAATGAAATTATTGTGTTTACCCGTAATGGAAACCACAATGGTATGATATAAATAGAAAATAAAGAATAATAAAGAAAACATAAAAATAATATATATCATATATAAATACAGTGCCATCATAATGGACACCATGAGTGGTGGTTAGAGATAATTGAACAATAACCATTTTGTGGGGTTGTAGTTTGTCGTCCACAGAAACAGTATGTTCCTTACCCATTAGATTGAGGTGAGTGTAAGTGTAGTTCAATTACTTATAATAAAAAAACCTAGTATATTGATGATACTGGTTTTTTTTATAAAATTAAATAATAAAAATAGTTTAGGGGGTTGGAGAAGTAAAATAAAATAAAAGAACTAAAGAGAAAACATTACTTTAAAATCAGGGAACTCCCTTTGGATTGAACCAAAATGATTAATTGAAGTGCCTTATTCCTAAGGTAAGGATTCTAGGAAGAATATAGGGATGTATATAGTTTAATTTAGCAGATATTGGAGGAGTAAAGGGGCTTGAGAGGTGTGAGAAATGGGTTAGAATTGGTGTTCTTTTATAAGGGGGAGGAGGGGCTCTTTTTGAAAGGTTGAAAAAAATTATTTTTTTTATAAACTAATTTTTGGTTTCAAAATGTCCAAAACTCATTAAAAAAGAAGATAAGATTCCGCATGTTCGAAATAAAATCATCTAATAAGAATTTACAGGTTTTGGATATTGGTTTAGTTTTTATAATCTCATTTATTTAAATCATTCATAAATGAGGTAAACATTGCTTCATTATTGTGTCATAAATAATTTTATTTATTTGATGTCTAAAAATTATAAAAAAACCATAATGTAGGAACTATTTTTATCTTTCTAATGAATATTTATAGTATAAGAGATAACTTATATAACCCCATGTAAAAATTGATTTACTAAAAGATATTTGCTTATGTCATTTTTTCCTTTACATTATGCTAATTAAAATAAAGTTTCATTAAAACCACCATGTGGCTTCATGGAGTCCCAAAATTGACCCAAGCATGACCATGGTCGGATATGTATCAACCAATAGGATTAGGACATATGTTAGGGTAATTTATTATTATTTTATTATTATTTTTTACCCATATTTACCAGATTTAGCCTTTAACCATGGTAAATAAAATATTTACTGAAGTAAATATTTAGAAAGTCTAAAAATAAAAGTTATATATTTACACAATTTGGACCTTATAATTCCATATTTTGAATCCATTTTTCCAAATTCATAACACAGAAGTGGCAGAAATTAATTTAAAATTAATTCCCCTTGTCAAAGCAAAAAGCGTGTTTTTAAGAAATAATGACTATCAAAAGATTGACAGTTGTTTATGTCAAATTTCAAAGTAAAATTACTTAAAATGACAAAAATTGGATTAAATGGTAAAAAATAATCTAATTACACTCTAAAACCAATTAAAATGATAATATAACCATATAAATAAATTAGATTAAAAATCAGTTTTGAATTAAAATACATTATTTATCACTATTCATTTAAAAATGAACATTATCAGAAATATTCCAAAATTTCATCCAAAGTAAATTTTAATGTCCTGATTCTAAATAAGAATATTATTATGTCAAAAAGAACATTTAAAATTGAAAAAATGTATATTTAAAAAAAATTCTCCATTAAAAGGTTGTAACTCGACCTATTAAAGAATGTTAGATTGTTTGTGCATAAAATTGGATTCATTCACATTTTACGCACCTAACCTTTATTGCATGAATGTAAAAACATTTAACAAACATATATAATCATATTTTAGTTTTTTCTATTCATTCCTACCAATACAATGGCTTGGCGTTAGATACCATTTAAAATAATATTGTTATATTATTAGTGTGCAATGTAAGATTTCAAAGAAACTCGCTGTTGCGTATCGGGTACGCCATCGAACAAAGCATCCCCTTCAATGTAAAATTAATATTTAATTCAAAAATATTAATAAATATGAAAATTACTTATTCTTTATTTAACTGGGATGTTACATCCTCCCCCTTTTGGAAATTGTGTCCTCAAAATTTTAAAAATGGTCTTGGGAACATCATTGAAAGTCCAACATCGGAAAAAATAAAATAAAACTATCACTTTAAAAGAAAACGTGAAAAGAAAAATGGTCACTTGAGACAAAATATAAAATGATTCCATGAAAACATGGATATGGAGGAGAAAACAAACCATCTTGTTCTGATGGAGAGTGATAGAAAACAAGATTAGGATAAATTAAAAAATTTTAATACCACAAACATGTGATGGGTTAAAAGGTATTTGACTCCCCAGTAGGAAAAGTTAATGAAAACCATTTTTTTCAGTTTCTTTTCATAAATTTGAGGAATTTATTTAAGAGATTGAATAAGAACATAAGGAAACATACTTACTTTTCAGGTATACTTTCATCCTTTACTATATTTATACCATGAACTCATCTTTTCTCCAAATGATGAGTATTCAAGATGACTTGTTCCCATTAAAAGCGCTATAATAAGCATCTAGATAATTACATAATCCACAAAATATGTGCAGTATATTTCCCATGTCGGTAAACATTATCCAAAAACCAAAATGGTTAGTACAAGATCAGATAATCCCTAAAAAGCATAATCTTTTACAAAAAGAAAAACTACTATTAATCTCCAAAATTTGTCAAAAAATACCCAAATTTCAATAAAGACTATTTAATAAACAACGGTTCATAAAATGCTTCAATGTAATATAAACTATGATTGAAACCCAAAACTCTGTATAATTTGATTACATAGTCTTCCACGTTAAATTGTATCCCCAAATAACATCAACTACTATTAATGTCAAATACATAATAATAATTAACCTAATCACATATTTTCTATGATTTGTTAATCATTTCAATAAATTAATAAAACCAGTATAAATCCACAATAAAAATATAGATTCAAATCCCACATTACTCCTCAAATGAAATCCCATAGAATTCTATTTTCCTTAAGCATATAGTGTTCCCAAGAGAGCGAATTTCATCTAAAATAACATTTATCATTTAATCACCAAATCAATTTCCTAAAAAAAGGATATCCATTTGATAAAACGTAAGATCTCAAATCAACTTATTATCGATCAATAAAATCATTTAAATAAAAATAATTAGTCACACTAACCAGGGACTTCACGTAGTCTAGTGCTAGGTAATAAATCCCTATCGCACTTTGGTTGTGGGTTCAATTCCCTCTGCTTTGTCTGATGCTACTGGTTGTCACACGGTCTGTGTGTTGTCCTTTTTCAAAAACAATATTTTATAACATTCCCAAAATGAGATAAATTTCTCAAAATAACTATAATAGAATTTATCCAAAAATGTTATATCATACTTTTTATTTTCATCCTAAAAATTAATAACTTGTAATTACCTCAAATTCAAGGATCATATAAACCCAAATGGTTATTTATAACTATATCCACAAAAGAAAAGATAATTCATCCTCGAATAGGATTTTCACATAACAAACTATAGGGTTACACATACAAGAGAAAAGTCTTCCAATGTAATTCCATAAACAAAGATCACTAATAATTTTAAACATTCCTCCATCTATTTATTTCCACATAGGTTCTTTATTGACCAAGATGTTATCCTATAGAATAGGGAATTGACCTGGGTAATACCTAGGTCCCCTATATTTATAGAAAATGACTGTAAATGGATTCTTGGGATCATTTTTATTTTCTTCCATAGTACGCTTCATTTTTTCCCGGAAGTTCATTAATTTATGTCCTTTTTTCCTGCACATAAAGAATATCATTGTTCAATTGGGTCGCTTTAAAGGGTGTCTCTTTCCACATTTCCTACATGATGGAAATTTAACATTTTTTTCTCCATGGTCTCTACTGCTAGAGATCTTATCATTCACCGCCATTCTCTTCTTTGTTGAGTCTTGGATTTGGTTAATATATATGTTGTTGATCATATTTTTTTTTAAAACTGATTCGGCATAAAAAATATATTTTTTACTCATATCAACATTCCATTTGGTTTCTCATTTCCACCATCATTCCCACCTTGTAAATCATATTTAGTGTTACTATGACTTCCTTGGAAACCACCCATTGACTAAAACCAGAAATCATTGTGTGAGTAAAAATATTCGTAAAATAATTTATTGAATATCATGACACCTTATTTTCAATCTAAAACACCTTAGGATTAAACATGGTTATTTATTATCATCTTATTTTAAAATCCTTCAAATTGGTTTGCAATGAAAATGTGAATTATCTTAAGCTTATCCCCCAGGAGTGTCATATCCAAGAGTACAGCAAGGCCCGTTGGCATGTACCGGTTCCCATTTGAGTATAGTTCAAAGTAGTGTTTTGGGGTTTTACCCCTATGTACATATGTGCCAGAGCTGCCACTACCAAATCGTATCGAGATAAGGATGTATTTTTTGGGAATACTCACAAAATCTATACATTACAAAAATTCTAGGAAGCTCTTCTACACTAACCTCAAAGTCTATCTTAGGGTAATGTTCTCTAATCAGAGTTTTTCAAAATCTAGATTCTATGATTTGTTCTAATCTTCCTCTAATATGAACTATAATTCCATGACCCCATAAGCCTAGAGCCGAAGCATTATTACATAACATTGGAATGATAAAAGGAATCAGGTCCTGAAAGACTGATCAGTCTAGTAGACTTGGAGAAACTAGATACAAACATTAGTTTTACATTACATTATAACATGAAAAAAACAAAAACATTGTCTCCATTGGCTACATTAATATCCCTTAGGCTATCCCTGTAGGTTATTCATAATATACTTCTTCACATCCTGGGAAAAAAACATAGAAAGGGGTGAGCTCAGATACTCATTAAGGATAATAATAGAGCATAAACTTTCATAAATAAGCATAAACATTTAAGGCAATGTATAAGCCTAAAACACAGGCCTTTTAAAGTTGAACTTCCTCATAATATGGAAAATATAAATCAAAATAATTCCATTTACTTAGTCATATTAATATTCTACTAGTAAAATAATAACATGCAATATCAATAGCCAATTTCATAATGATGGAATGCATAATTTCGGATATCATAACAACAAGGTTGAGGCCTCGTGCCAAGACTAAAAAAAATATTTTTTCTAGGCCTCGTTCCAAGACACTAGTTTATCTTATGAGACCTACCGATTAATCGAGAATTTATAGCAGGCTCCACCCATCACATACTAATTCCAATGAATTCCTCATATGAAATGTTTGAAACCTAACATAAACATTCATATTAAAACTCATATATGAAATGTCAATACTTAAACCCCAGACCATGAATGGTATAAAAATAGAACATCCAGAGTCAAACATAACTCATTCAATACAATATAGAATTTTGTATTATAATATATTGACCTCAATCGATAATAATGAAGGATATTGACACATATGAAGATAATAATTTAAACTATTTTAGAGAAATATCCCCCTTTTCTTGAAAATTTTTTAAAGTCTCACTATTTATCCAGAAGCCATTTAAAATCGATTTTTGAATCAAAGGGTCACATACCACTTTGAAACTTTTAAAAGGAATTTTAATTTTAAAACATCAATGTCCATATAAAGAAATACTTAAACCCATTTTAAAAACATGGACATTAATAAGAATTATTTAGAATAATAAATCTTTAAAACATTTAAAATGAGATTTTATTTAGAGTTCCTAACCAAATGAGAGAAGCTTGAATATAAATAATTGAGGTAATAAAAACATTATAATATCATGAGAATAAAGGGATTCAGGATATACTAGGTCAATGTACCGTATATACACTACATAAAAGTGAATTCACGAATGACAATAAAGAAGTCTCAATGGAATTTAAATTTAGATGAAATCCCTTATAATGATTGAATCATTAGGTTGAGGATAAATCAAAGAAATATTTATGTGTGAAAAATATAAATACACTATATATTATATGATATTCAGTGAAAATCAATCATAGGAAATTCACACATATTCTTGTAAAAACAACACCAATGCCTTGGATGTTTAACTCAATGAATGTAAATTGAGTTATAATTACTCTTATCAAGTTTATATCAATGACTTGAGAATTTATAAATGGAGTGATTATGTGTATCAAAAGTATATCCACAAAAAGGGGAGTGTAAATTACTACATAATTAAATAAAGAGTAATTTCACACATAATCTTGGAGTAAAATAATCAATGAAGTTTTCGTAAAACCCAATGGGTGGAAATTGATATTAGAAATTTCTTACAGAATTGATAACATACAAAACATAAACCCCATGAAAGAGGGATAATACAATAAATATGTAAATAAACATAAATTAAAGTATATTACACAATGAATAAAATCATGGGAAGTACATTCATTACACAAAAGGAGATAGTGGCAATTATAACATGAATCTCACGAGAATAAAAAGTTAGATCAAAACCCCTTACCACATTGTAATTAGTTGAGTCATATGAAAAAAAGTAAATAACCACCAAATGAATCACACAATACCATGAATATAAATATAATAATGATAATATAAATCAAATGGAATAATATAATACACCACATGTAAAAAATAAGTGGCAAACAATGGAAATCTCACAGAATTAAAAGTTGGACATGAAACCCCTTACCACGTTGTAATCAATCGATTCGTATAACCAAAAGTTAATAATCACAAAATAAATTACAGAATACCATGAATATAAAGATAATTAGGATAATATATATCAAAAGGCAGTACATAATACACCACATGTAATAAATAAGTGGAGAACAATTGAAATCTCACAGAATTAAAAGTGAAATAAGAAACCCCTTACCCCGTGTCCGACTTGAGCCGTTCATTCTTTATTCTCCTGAATAATAAACTAAAGTTAATTTATACTTGATTACAAACCTTTTTCAGGTTTATTATTACTTCTATATCACTTATTACCATGTTATAAACATTATGTAATCTTTTAAGTTAATAATGGTTGTTTTGTCGATATTTGGTACTTGACTCAAAAATGAACTTCTTACAAGTACAAGTTGTTCATGTGGTCTAAGGTCCACTATCTTCAGAATGATATTCATGATTTAGATATCATATATATCATATATATCTGGTATATATATGTATTTATAACACTATATAACATTTGGAGATGAGAAAGGAAATGCACTGTTCATGGAGACGGTAGGACATACATACGCATGAACGCTACTTTCATTTCTATTTCATATTTTAATGGAATGAAAACGTAATTATACATAGTTTTATTTTAATTATAGTATAATATAATATATAATTTCATTAGATACATCCTTTATATGTCCCACATATGGTATGAACGAGTCATATCACTTTGAGGGGGTAGTAGTCCGCACTTCCTCAAATGAAATTCTCACATTTACACATAATGGAAACCGTAATGATATTATATAAATGGAAAATTCAGAAGAATAAAGAAAACATAATCATAATATATATCATATATAAATATAGTTCCATCATAATGACCACCATTAGATTCGGTTGAGATATTTGAACAATCATCGTTTTTGGGGTAGTAGTTCGCCGTCCACAGAAAGAGTATGTTCTTTACCCATTAAATAGAGGTGTGTGTAAGATTAGTTCAAATACTTCTTATAAAACAACCTATTATATTTATGATGCTGGTTTTTTTGTAAAATTAATGAATAAAAAGAGTTTAGGGGGTTGGATAAGTAAAATAAAATAAAATAACTTAAGAGAAAACGTTACATTAAAGTTGGGTAACTCCTACTGGATTGAACCAAAAAGGTTTACTTGAAATGCCTTCTACTTAAAGAAAGGCATCTAGAAGGAAGATTGGGGTATAGGGAGATCAATTTTTCAGAGTATGGATGAGCCATGGGGCTTGAGAGGTTTACTTAATGGGTTATATGTGGTGTCCTTTTATAAGATGGAGTAGGGGCTCTTTAGGAATGTTTGGAAAAAAATTATTTTATTATACACTTATCATCGGTTTCAAAAGGTCCAGAACTCATTAAAGTCAAAGGTAGGATGACTCATGTAAGAAATAAAATCATCCAATAATAATTGGATAGGTATTGGATATTTTTTAGTATTTATAATATCATTTATTTAAAACATTCATTATTAAGGTAAACATTGCATCATTATTGTGTCATAAATAATTTTATTTATTTGATGTCTAAAAATTATAAAAAAAATACAATAAATTTTGAAATATTTTTACATTTCTAAAGAATATTTATAGTAGAAGAGATAAATTATATAACCCCATGTAAAAATTTATTTACTAAAATATATATTTTTTATGTCATTTTTTCCTTTACTTTATGTTAATTAAAATAAAGTGTCATTATCACTCTCATGTGGCTCCATCAGGTTCCAAAATCGACCCAAGGATGCCCATGGTCGGGTACGTATCAGAAATTAGGATTAAGAAATATGTTAGGTTAATTAAATATTATTATAATATTAATTTGTTCACATTATTTACCAGATTTACCCTTTAACCATGGTAAATAAAATATTTACTGAATTAAATATTTAGAAAGTCTAAAAATAAATTATACCTATTTACAGAATTTGTACCTACTAATTCCAAATAAGGAATTCATTTTTCAAAATTCAAAAAACAGAAGTGGAAAAAATTAATTTAAAATTAATTCCTATTGTCAAACAAAAAGCTTGTTTTTATGAAATAATAACTATCAAAAGATTGACACTTGTTTATGTCCAATTTCAAAGTGAAATTACTTTCAATGACCAACATTGGATTAAATGGTAAAAACATAATCTAATTACACATTAAAACTAATTAATAATATAATCTAACCGTATAAATAAATTAGATTAAAATGCAGTTTTGAATTAAAATACACTATTTTCACTATTCATTTAAAAATGAACATTATCAGAAAAATACCAAAATTTAATCCAAAGTAAATTTTGATGTCCCGATTCTAAAGAGAAAAATTATTTTGACAAATAGAACATATTAAAGTGAAAAAATTATATTTAAAAAAGGTTTTCTGTCAAAAGGTAGTAAATCAACCTTTTAAATAATATTAGATTATTTGTGCTTAAAATTGGGTTCGTTCACATTTTAAAATGATAACCATTATTGGATGAATTTAAAAACATTTTACAAACATATATAATCATATTTTAGTTAGTTCTATTCATTCACACCAATACAAAGGATAGGCCTTCCCTACCATTTAAAATAATATTATTTTATTATTAATGTGCAATGTATGATTTCAAAGAAACCCATTGTTGTGTATCATGTACTCCATCGAACAAAGCATCCCCTTCAAATTAAAATTAATATTTAATTAAAAAATATTAATAAATATGAAATTGTCTTATTGTAACAACCCACGATTTTATGAGAATTATTCTTTTTTAATTTCATTGATGTCTTGTGTTTTATGCTACACCAAGATTATCTTGCGCTATACGCAACATCGTATTAGCTTGCAGTATACGCAATACTATTCTTGGATCATGTTACACACAATTTCATGTTCTTTTTATAGTAGTTATTCTACACAACATTGAGTGTATATATATATATGTATATATATATATATATTCAATGTATAAATGAAATATGGCTGGATTCTATTATACGCAACAACAAAGGAGTCTTGCACTACACGCAACCCTGACTTGGCTTGCATTACACGCAATCGTGACCTTCCACAATAGTGTGTTTTGTACGCAATATCGGGTTTCACTAAACAACGATATATTGTTATAATATTATTATAAACTAGCCATTATGAATAGTATTAACTACATTTTGAATTTTATAACATTATTATTCATATTACATATTGTATCGAACATGGTATGAGAACAAAATAAAATTTTCGTGTAAAATAATTATTTTTCAAATAATGCTGTTTTGCTGCCTTTTGATGGCGCACCCATTTTAAATCTAGTTTCAGACATGTTTATAAGATCAACTTGACAAAATAAAATTCTTCCTTGGAATCAGGTTATAAAAATTTAATTTGGATAAATTTTTCATATTATTCTGATAACTTTCATATTTTATTGAATAGTAAAAACACGCTATATTTTAATTAAAAACAAATTTTTTCATTGTAATAATATATATGGCTAGATTATATTTTTAATTGGTTTTAAAGTGTAATTATAATATAGTTTTACCATTTAATCCAATTTTGTTCATTGGAATTAAATTCACTTTGAAATTGGACATAAACAAGTGTCGATATTTTGATAGTTATTGTTTCTTAAAAACACGCTATTTTTTTGAAAACAGGAATTAATATTAATATTAATTAATTCCACATCTATATTTTGAATTTGAAAATATATACATTATTCTTGAATTCAAAATATCAAATATAGCCTGGGCTGAATGTTTTGTATTTTTCTGAAAAACATCAAATTTTGATGAATAGTGAAACCACTTAGTAGTAGTTAAAAAAACCGACGTTTTCATTTAAATGAAATTTTATCACTTCTGTGATTGGAATTTCGAAAATCCGACATACATGGTTGTTATCAAAAAGAAAAATGTGGTTCAATAAGATGAAAATAATTTTTGGTGAATAGTAACTCATGACTTATTTACCGTGGTTAAAGGTAAATATGGTAATTCAAGGTAAAAAGAATATTATAATAATTTGAAATTATGTTAAAACTTTTACAAACCTTATTGGTTGAATCATTTACGACCATGTTCATCTTTGGGTCTATTTTGGGACCCCATTTATCCACTTGGGAGTGATAATGACAATTTAGATTAATTAACTTAAAGTAATGGAAAACATGACAAAAGAAAATATCTTTTAGTAAATTAATTTTCATAAGGGGTTATATAAATTATCCTTTTTCCTATAAATATTAATTGGAATTCTAAAACTATTTCCTACATTATAGTAGTTTTTTATAATTTTTAAACATCAAATAAATTAAATTATATATGACACAATAATGATGTAGTGTTTACCTCATTAATAAATGATTTAAATAAATAAGATTATAATTATTAAAATATTATCCTAAACATGTCCAATTCTAATTGGATAATTATATTTCGGATATGAGTCATCTTATCTTTGACTTTAATGTGTTTTGGACCATTTGAAACCGAATATAAGATTATAATAAAATAATGTTTTCACACTTTCCTAAAGAGCCCCTCCTCTCCCTTATAAAAGGAGACCACTTCTAACCAATTCCACAAACTTCTCAAGCCATTTGGATCGTAAAAACTTTGCACAATTAATCTCCCTACATACCTCTACTCTTCCTAGAAGCCTTATCTTAGGAAGATGGCACTCCAAGAAGTCCTTTTGGTTCAATCAAAAGGAAGTTACCCAAATTAAAGGTAACAATTTCTCTTAAATTGTTTTCTTTTATTTTACATCTTTAACCCCTAAACTCTTTTTATTACTTTATTTTTGTAACAAAACTAGTATCCTAAATATAATTGGATGTTTTTATGAAAAGGATTCGAACTACACTTACACACACCTCCATCTAATGGATGAAGAACACAATGTTTATGTGGATGGAAAACTAACGTCTCACGAAATGATGATTGCTCAATTACTTCTCACCACCTTTCATGGTGGCCATTATGAATGAACTGTATTTATATATGATATATATTATGTTTAATATTTCCTTATGCTTTTGTACTTCCCAATTATATCAAGCCTGTATGGTTTCCATAGTGGCTAAATACGATAATCTCATTTGAGGAAGTGCGGACTACCACCCCCTTAAAGTTATGTGACTAGTTAGTGCCTTATGTGGGATGTATAAAGGATAGAGTTAACGGTATTATATATGATATTATAATGTATTTATAATATAAATATGTATAGTTATGTTTTATTTCTATTAAAATATGTAATATAAATGAAAGTAGTGTTCATGTGTACGTACGACTTACCGTCTCTATAAACGGTGCATTTCATTTCTGACATCCAAATGTTATGTACAATTATATATACATGTATATTATGGATATATATTATATATATGATATATAAATCATGAATATCATTCTGGATATAATGGACTATTGACCGCATGAACAACACGTAATTATTAGATGTCCTTTTTTGACTCAAGTACCAAATATCGATAAAATGAACGCTATTAACTTAAATGATTACATAATGTTTATAACATTGTAATAAGTGATATAAAAGGAATAAAAAATTTTAAAATGGTTCTTAAGAAATTATAAATTAACTTTATTTTATTATTCAAGATATTAAAGAGCGATCGAGTCAAGTCGGACACGAGGTAAGAGATAACTTTTCCAATCTCGTTTTTATCCGAGATTGTTTATTTGTAAATATTTAATGTGGTTATATTTATCATTCATGTATCTGTTTTCTAAAAATGGTTTCATTTATTTTTAAAGTCCTTTTTATCCATTTTTTACTTTTACTACATGATATGTAAGGAATCTTTCTTTTGTTTACCATACGAGGTACTTTTTTGACTTTTTCGGCAAAAGTACGAGAAGAATGTTTTTTTAACTTATACGACATGAACATATTTTTAGGGTTTCATAACGACTTATTTTCATGAAGCATAATATACAACATTTCATGAATATTTTCAACAAAATCCTTTTCTTTTAAAATTGCATGTCATTTTTTGAGAAGAAAATTATTTTGAAGAAGAAATGATATTTTCCTCAAGAAGTCATTTCAAGTGTTTTATCAAAACCATTTTCCATCTAAGATGACATTATTTAGTATGTGTATGTTTCAAGTATAATGTCTCTATTATTTACAAGGTTTCAATTTTATTATAATGAAATGATATCCATTTGTTTTATATGGATTATGTTATGATGGGATGATGTTTATGAAACCCATTTTTATTCTTTGGGTTATGATGAATGATTTATGTTTATGTTGTGGCACACGTAAGAATGATTTCATTATGAGATGGGTGGGACCTATATCACCCTCCAATGCATTGGGTAAATATTTATATCTCATGAGATAGACATGGATGGAATGATAAGTAAATCTGGTTCAGTAATACAGGGCTGGAATGGAAAGTAAACCCGGTTTAGTAAAGGACTTTGTCCACTAAGATGGTCATGGCAGCAATGCCTTGGCTTATATGGAAATCATATCATGTGATTAATGTTTTTACATAATTACAAGTTTTATTCCCATGCTATTTTATCATGATTAATGTTCTTTTATGATCGATGCCTTACGTATATCCATGTTTTATTTCACTGCTTATGATTTTGAAGTTTAAACATTATGTTCATGTGTTTAAGTTCAAATGTATATGGTTGGTTTTATTTTCTCCATTCTTACCCTTACTGAGTATTTGAGCTCACCCTTTTTATGTTTTCTTTTTCCCCAGGATTAAAAGAAAGGTTTTAGGTAAGGAAACAAAAAGGGGAAGATCATTACGGGAGATGTTGAAGATATTTCAACATGATTAGAAGTTTATATTCCAAGTTTCCAAAGACACTAAACTATTGAGATCCTTGAGTTTTGGTTTTTATTATGTTTTAAGTAATCCGTAAAAGTAATGTAATGTCCATGTACGTCAAGTTTGGAGTCGTTACAGTTAGTATCACAGGAAAGGTTTAGTTAACCTTATGAAACTAGGATGCGAAAACTTTAGTGAGATCCCTTGAGATATTTCTAAGGTATGTCTAGGGATGTCCCTAAGGATAAGTATACGTATAGGTTATAGTCCTATAATTACGGTAATGATCTTAGAAATAAACCTAATATGTTAGACATTGAAGGTACCCCCCCTTTGTTATGTTGTTTTCTCTAGCATGATTTTTTCCTCTCACACTATTCTTTTTGGGTTTTAGACGATGGATGGAATCCGAAGGAACCGTGTTGATCAATGTAATGGAAAATTCAATGATTGTACTCCCAAACAAACCAATGTTGTGGGAGATGGAGTGCAGAATCTTATTTCTATACTTACACAAGATATTAATCATTATAGACTTCCAAATGAGAAGAGAAGGGAACAATATTCAATTGAGTTATTCATGAGGCAACATCCACCTTCTTTCAGTGGGTCTTCTGATCCACTTGTTGCTGAACAATGGATCAGTACCATTGAAAAGAAATTTTCTATACTTTTCTGTTCAGAGCATGAAAAAGTAATTTTTTCTATTTACCGGTTAGAAGGTGAATCAAACCAGTGGTGGAATCTAGTTAAAAATATAAGGCCCAAGTTTAAATTGAATCCATGGAATGGAACAAGTTAAAAACATGTTTTTCAATAAGTACTTCTGTAGTATTCTTCAAACAAAGATGGAGAAGGAGTTCCTTCAGCTTAAGAAAAATGATGATAAATCTGTTGGTATATACGAACCGAATTTTACAAGGATTTCAAGGTATGCATCTGGATTTATCATCCAACATGAAAGTAAAGTTGATCAATTCTTCAGTGGCTTAAAACCAAGTCTTCGAAGGGCATTAGCGATAAGAGACTTCAGTAGCTATGAAGAAATTGTTCATTGTTCTATCAAGGTAGAATTGGAAGTTGGTGTTACATATAAATCTCCTGGTTTTGAAAAGAAACGAAAGATGGAGTTTAAGGAAAAATATTAGAATAATGTTAAAAAGAAATTGAATGGTTATTTATGATCAAAGTGTGGAAAGAAGCATGGTGGAGATTGTCTAAAAGGTACTAGAAAATGTTTCAAGTGTGGAAAAGAAGATCACCGAGCAGCTGAGTGCCGAAGTAATGGGAAAAAGGTTTCTAATGATGTGAATAGAGAAAATACTACATAGAACGCTCCACCAACCCTTCAATGCTTCAAGTGCAAGGAAATGGGGCATTATGCTAATCAATTCCCTAATACTAGGGTTAATGATGATGGACATGAGAAACCACTTATGGAAAAGGACAAATGGAAGTCACAAGAAATCACTATTGGCGAGGTTAAATATGAAAATGATGTGGTGGAATAATTAACTGCTTATGTAATGGTATTCCAAAATAATGTTGTATATAGTATCGTGGAATATTGGAATATTTATGTGGTTTTCAATAATTATATGGTACCGGTAACCATGGAAAGTGATTGAGATATTTTTGGAAGAAAAATGATATGCGGATAATGAAGGGATAATGAGAAAATGAAATGTTTGATAGTATTAATGAGCTCATGACTGATATAAGGACAAAGTTATATCATGGTTTGAGTATATATAATTTTTGGATTTTGGTATGTGGAAAGAGTTAACTTTTAACAGCATTTATGTTTTCACTAAGGTTCAATGGATAATCATTTTCTTCAAGAGAATACAAGATTACGGTATTCACATGTTTGGAATGTGATAAAAAAGATATATCTTGTGATATATGAGGGATAAATGATGGTATTTATGTTCTTGTTATATGACCTTTTTAGTAATCAATCTCTTTATACAATGAGTTTGGAAAGAAGTATTTTGGATAAGCCTAAAGATTGGAATAGATTATGTTGAACATAAGTTAGTATTGTTTAAGGATAGAATATTTTTTGATATTATTGATGGAATGTTATAATAGTGTAGTTTAAGAAAAGGGAAAACCTGCAGAACGAGAAACAACCCATCACGTCGGACAAGGCTATGGGAATCGAACCCACAACCAAAGTGTGACATGCCTTTATCGCCTGCCACTGGGCTACAAGAAGTCCCTGGTTAGTAGAAACTAGATTTATTTTTTTAAGCGGTATGATAGATGAAGTATAAGTCCATTTTAGGAATCATATACGATTAATATCACCATAGATGTACTTATGTATATAAATTTTGCTAACTTATGTTTGAGACAGATGGAATGACCTGTCATTATGTCACATGATCTGCTAACACTTCAAGAATGACAAATTCAACTTCATTTCTTTGAGAGATGAAGTGGAAATTGTTCAAGGCACGAACAACAGTGATATTGTACCAAAATAAAGTAAACATTTCTTCTAGTTCAGATTATTCAACTTTATGGAAAATATCATGAAATCAAAAAATGTTGTCTTAGTGTCATTATATCTGATGAATTAGATGGTACCTTAAATCATCAAAAATTTATGGCTGTGTGATTAATGGATTTTTCATAACCATGTTATCTACCACTCTCCATCAGAACTTGATGGTTATATTTCTCCTCCATATCCATATTTTCACCTATGATCTCCTATGTGGAAACCTAGTGATGAGTTAATTTGGGTAACTGTTATGTTTCATACTCAACTTTTTAAAATTAAGTTTTAGTATGTGGGTTTCTATGAAAGAAATTCTCAAGTAACAAATCATTTATAACCCCGACAAATTTCGAGGGAGAAATTCATTTTAAGGGGGGTAGAATGTAATAACCCAAGATTTTATGAGAATTATTCCTTTTAATTTCATTGATGTCTTGTGTTGTACGCTACACCACGATTATCTTGCGCTATATGCAACACCATATTAGCTTGCAGTATATGAAATACTATTCTTGGATCGTGTTACACACAATTTCATTTCATTTTATAGTAGTTATTCTACGCAACATTGAGTATATATATATATATATGTATATATATATATTTTCAATGTATAAATGAAATATGGTTGGATTCTGTTATACGAAATAACAAAAAAGTCTTTCACCACACGCAACTCTGACAAGGCTTGCATTATACGCAATCGCGACCTTCCTCGATAGCGTGTGTTGTACGCAATATTGGGTTCCACTAAACAACGATATATTGTTATAATATTATTATTAACTAGCCCTTATGAATATTATTAACTAAATTTTGAATTTTATAACATTATTATTCATCTTATATATTTTCTAGAACATGGTGTGGGAAAAAAATAAATATCATATTTATATATTATATGAATAATTATATGAATATTATAAATATAATAGATATCATATTTATATATTATCTGAATCATTATTCTTAACATTCAATGGTGGTACTAGAAGATCAAAAAACATCGGTTCACGAGGCGGTAGTTCCCAGTAGACATGAACAATGATGTCGTAAACTATTTGATCAATGTATGGGTGGTTTTATGTAGTAAACATATTATAAAAACATCATAGTGTATGTAATATAATTATTTAATAATTTAATCTTGTCACATATCATATTTATGGATGTGAAGAAGTAGGTAAAATAGTTAATCCTGTTGAAGAACATTACCTATTATTCGCGTATCTTCTTTAAAATTACATTAATACTATTAAATGATAGATTTCATCAAAAAACTGGGATTCAACGATGAGGTCGTGGAAGTAGAGTGTTTATATTGATAGGTATTCATTTATGCAATATGTTTTGAAGGTGGGAAGAATAGAGGAGATGGGGTCTCCATTTATATGTTGGGGAGAGGACAAACATGGTATTTTTGAAAAGGATTGAGTGCTCCAATGTTTTTCCCCTTGAACAAGGGAATCAATTAAGAATTTTTCGACAAAAATGTTTAATGCTTGAATTATTTAAATAATATAATTATTATACTTGATTCTAAGTATATTTAAACAATATCTTTTTAGTTTTACCCCTGGTAAATCAATTGTTACCATAACAATAGGAAATAAGTTTTAATATTTTCAAAATAAATTTTAGTAAACAACTATGTTTCACATATTATATTTTATAGTTTAATATCATTCAAAAAAATTAAATCCATTTTTATAAATTTAATTCACATAAGTGAGAAGTAGTATTTATAATTAATCTAGAAGACATGACTAAAGATTATGTTTTTAAAGTAATAATATTCAAAATTTTACTATGTTTTATGTCAAAAATAATTATGAAAATGACTATAATGAACAAAATTGGTTTATTTATATATATAATTTATCTAATTACACTTTAAAAAAATTAAAATTAAAATTAATCAATATAAATTATTATAACTAAAAGGAAATTTTCGACTAAAATTCAATATTATTCATTATTCATCAAAAATTAATCTTTCCAGATCAATACCAAAAAATTTCCCAAAGATAGTTTCAATATTATTATTTATAAATGAAGTTTTATTATAAAATGTTTCTAATAATTATAAAAAATATATTTTAGATTATTCTTTCAATGCATGACAAATCCACTTTTTTGAAAAATATTGTTTATTCTGGAAACATTCATTTTTCTTTGAAATTATTATCATTTTATTACCTATTAATATAGTACTAATAAATATTTTTAAAATAAATATTTTTATATTTTTATTATTCCTACTCATACCTTCCATTATAATGGCTAGGTAAACACTATTATATTAAATAATAATATTAAATATATATTATTTTTCAGTAAACCACTATATTGTGTATGGAACAATCAATCGAAGAATATCATTGTTTCATGTAACGAAAAGTAAATAAATTTATCTATATAATGTAAAATATTGTGTATGTAGATTTTTTTTTAAAATATATATATATTTAAAAATTTTTGGTTATTATATTCCCCTATACGTGTGGTATTTCTTGTCATACAGATTATCATATTACAATGTCATTATTCTAGAATTTCTGGGTGTTACGTTATCCTCACCATAAATAAATTACATCTTTTAAATTTAAAAATTTCCATGATAATAAATTTATTGATAGTTGAAACTAAATTTACTGAAATCTCACATAATGAGAAGGTTTAATAAAACATCCTCTTCAAGGTAGAGAAATTAAAGTAAAAATGTCACATGGAAAGATTTATAAGTTGGAGAACATTGCTAGAAAGTGATGATATGGAATGAAGAAAAGAGTAAATAATTATATAGGGTGATTGATTTAATTGAAAAAAATAATTAAGATATCAAAATAATGTTTATGCGCTAAAAAACATAAATTTTTGATGATCTTAAAGTTTATTAGATACATATTATATAACTATAATAGGAAAGAAATTTAGTTTTAGGATCCTTTTTCTAATGTTTATGAATTTTATTAATGTCAATGAATATATGGAAACATTATTCGTTGATATGATTCAATTTTAAAAGAATAATTTCATCCAATTGTTGTGCTTCCATTATTTTTCAATTTAGTAGTTTAAGAAATGAATTTCCCAAAATTAATTTTTATGCCTAAAGCACTAAAATTAACTTTTACCAGAACTTAATATCCATAAATGTGTTTAAATTCATTCTTTTTGTATCTAAATATTTTCCGAAACTTATATGGTTATCTCAAGTTATCCAATTTAATAAATTAATCAATAAAAATATAAACTAACACCACTAGTTTATCATTAATATTTAAATGTAAATTTTATTATCTAAAAACAGTGTCATATTAACAATGACATTGTGTAGGATGGTTGTAGGAATGAAATCAACATCAACCTTCAATCATGGGTTTAAGCCCCATGGCCTTTCAAGGTGTGTCGGGTTGGAACCTGAAATTGATATTTTCCTTTTTATATAACTATATAAGTATAATTCTTATAACATTATCAAAAAATGATGTACAAAATTGAAATAAAATTAATTCAAAAAAAAACTGTTTATATCAGTTTTTAAATAAAATCCTAATAAATAAGTATCTCCTAATTTTTTTTAGAAAATTGATCATTCCGCATTCTTTGGATTTTCATTTAGTTTATAGAATGGACTTAGTTAATTTCTAGGTTCTCCACACTTAGTTTGAAGGAATATAAATGGATCCCTAGGAATATATTTTCTTCCTTCCATCACGCTATTAATTTTTACACATCATTTCATTGATTTATGCCCTTCATTTCAATACAAATTGCATTTTTCTACTCCATTGAGACAGTTTCTTGGGTGTCACCTTCCACAATTCTACATGCTATAAATATGGCCTTATTTCCATCATGGTATCTATCACTCATGTTCTTGGAAACATAAATCCTTTTTTTATTTGTTGAGTCATAGAGGTGGTTAAGGAAATCATTATTAATCATATATTAGTAAAATGTAATTATGGATTATAATGATATATTTCATTCCTATCATCTTTCTATAGTGTGAGCAACAATAATTTTATTGAGAACGTAATAAAATAATTTATAGGATGTCACATTATTTTCAACAAGACACCTTAGGTTTAACCAAATTGTTTCATCATCATCATTAATTTAAATCATTCATAATTGGATTTAAAAAAAAATTGAATTACACTATGCATATCCCCAAAGATTGTCAAACCAGGTGTGCAACAATGATCGTTTTCATGCACTAGTTCCTGATTGAGTATCACTCAATACACTGGTATTAGTAATGTTACCTCGAGGTACATATGTTCAAAAGACACATCCACTTGTAGTATCTAGGAAGTAATTTTATACAAAATAAAAAACAGGTAATCCTTACCTTAAAAATACTACATGATGGTCATATAATAATCCTCAACTATTGTCATAGGGTTTTGTTCACAAATCTATGTTTTCCGAAATCATGTTCCTAATGATTCTTCTGAAAATCGTCTAATATAAACTATAGTTACCGCAACCACATTAGCACAGAGTCAATGTAATACATAATTACATTGGAATAAGATACAATTAATGTCATCCTAATAGACTGAATATTTTTTTTATTCTTAGCAATGTAGATACTCACATGATTCTTACATTACATTTTAATAAACATATTACAGACTAATGTAATTATTTCATTATTTTTCATGAATAGAATTATTCTAAGTAGGATATCCCTATATATCATTCATAATAAACTTGATGGAATCCTGGAGAAGGGATAAAAAATAATGGTGAACTGAAATGCGTAGTAAGGGTCACGTATAACAGAAGATATCATGAATTAATAATAATAATCAACATCTCATGGTAGATAAATGAACACACATGCCATGTAATCAACAAACTGAGAAGTAAGTGTATGTAGAGTTTATATAAATATGAAAATATTATTGATATTAATCAACATGAAAATTTAAATAAATGATCACACATTCAATTTTGCCAATAACATGGAAATCATAATAAGATAAGGCATAATAAATATTGCAAGGAAGATAAATTAATCACATTCCATTTAATCAATAAACTTAGAATGGAATGAATCAATAGATTCTATCATAGTGAAAAATTCCCTGAGAATAATAACATAATTATGAAAGAAGGAAATTATTAATTATTTGATGCTACATTTCCCAGGTACATTATATATTTATCATCAAGACCTTTCACGAGATGGTTTAAAACATACTGGGTGAAAACCCCACTAAGTCTAGAAAACATATTCAACCGAAGATACTATTGATCCATAAATGGGATATCAATAAACAGGTCTCACAAATGTCATACCAATCCAAATATTTCCTCATTTATTGAATAATTTATTTAATTCATAAATAATGTTCCTTTTGAAATATTAAAATTTAGTGAAGGTTATAGATTTAGTGATATTTCATTATTAATAAAATAATATTAAAATAAAAAAATGTATTTATTAATGGTATATGGTTTAACAAATAATATTACCATGATAAATGATATAGAAAATTAAGGTAAATTAAGTGTCCAATGATCATCAAAAATGAATAGTTCAGTGGAATGTATGTGACAATTAAAAAAATTCCAGAAATTTAATATGAATACTTTCCCTTGTGAAAATCATCAAAAACCATACAGAGGAAGAATACAGATGGTATTAATAAAAAAAATCAAATTCCCGCTATGTATAAAGGGTTTTTTACTATTAATTAATTTAAATTACATGAAAATGTATTTTAAAAAATTCTTTAGGAAAATTTCCATTTCCTTTTGAATCCAATTTTGAAAATCCATTTTATTGAAAAAAAAATTAATGAAATTTTACTTTATTAATAACCTTTTAATCATAAAATGAAGCATCAAAAAAATTACATCAGTTCAATCAATACATGTCCACGAATATAAAAAGAATATTCATATTTCATTGTTAAAATGTAAGAAACGATCCTTGTTCGGAAAATGGAATGAATGCTTCTTTAGTAATGTTGATCAAATTAATACTAGAATTATTATAAAAAAATATATAAATAATCCTTTGAAAATAGTTTCTAAAAGTATTTGTGAAAATCAATTTGATAATTCATTTAAATAGTAAATATTGTTTTCACAAATTTATTCTCAAGAAAACACATTTCTAATAGAATGGAGAAATTATGTTGGGTTTTCAAGAAAACATTTTATAAAATATTAATATACCAAAGAGTGTCAAAATGGTACCATTAATTAAAAAAAGGAATGAATAACTAGAGAAAAATAAAATTAATTGGTTTATTAAATAATTACCAAATATTTTCATACAATTAAAATTTAGGAATAAACAACATTGATTAGAATGAGATTGTGAAATAAACCCTTTCCAAGACCCTAATGTTGATGTGAGAATAAAAAAATAAAGTGAATATTTGTATCAAATAAAAATAAAAATAAAATTAATGGAAATAAAAAAGAAGGTAATACAAAGTAATTATACACATAATGATTGAATTTTAATCACAATGATGAAATACTATAACCTATTAAAAAATAAGTTGAGATGTGTAATTCTCTACCACAAGGTAACATTTAATTAAAATAAAAAGTGATTAAATATTTCATATTCAATCATAAAATACAATTAAGAATTAATTTTTCATGATTTTTATTTCAAAGGGTCCTTATATACAACAGATAGAATAAATTTGGCACATAACATTCACATATGTCTTAATGAAATAGAATTTAGATGATATCCCATAGCTTTTGTTTCTTTATGGGTGATCATCTATTAGCCTAATATATAATTATTTTAATAATGATATAAAATTATTTTATTAAAATTTAAAAATTTACAATATCATAGACAATATTATTATAATATCTTATCACATGTTTGATAATAATCTATCATTACTTTCTTTGTCTCAAGTAACAACTACTTTATTTCATGAATATTTTTTGACTTGTTATTTGTTGTTCCTATTAAATATATCATTATTAAATTATATCTAGAAAGTACACCAAGAAATAAATAACAAATATATTCATTATTTTTTTAATTAGAGTAGTCTATAATTTATGGGGATATTAAATAAAATACATGGCCAATGGAGAATGTAGGATGTATATAAATATGAACCCCATTTCTATTTTCCTACCATATTGAATGAAATAAATGTAAATGATATATTTATATATTATAGTTAATCTATAATTTTAATATCTTATATATAAACGTTTTTCATTAAACCTTTCCTTAATACAATCATTTTAAATCATAAAATAATCACATCTCTTTGTGAGGCGGTAGTCCTTCATAAACACGAGATATAATATCATCTTATAAAAAATTAAAATAACAGAGTTATGTGTGGTATAATAATTTAATAAGAATTAAAATATCATAAATATCCTATATAAGTAGTTTTCATCCTTTATTCCCAACCTAGAGAATTGGTAATTGAATAACAAATGATATCGGTTCATGATGTGATAATCCGCCATACATAGAAAAGATGATTTTGTAACCCATTTGATTAAATTGTGTGTGTTTTTACGTATTACCCATATTATAACATCATCATAGTATATGGAATATACTAATTTAATTATATCATAATGATAAAATAATAATTTATGGAGATAGAGAAAAAAGTAAAATAAATATATTTGTCGAAGAACATTACCTCTTTGTCAAGTATCTTCATTTAGATTGCATTAAACCCATGGATGGTATTATTTATGAAATAAATAATGAATATAGGATGAGGGGATAGATTTATGGAATCTATTTGGTCATGTATTGGAAAAAATATTGGTCTTATGGTTTGATGAAGGTAAGAGAAAGGGTGGCCTTCTATAAGTGGGTGATAGGACACACATGTTATTTTTGAAAAGGTTTGAGTCCTAATAAATATTTCTATTTGAAAATGGTAGAAATAGACCATTATGTAACTGTAGAGGTTTAATGGTTTAAATATGAATATTAAATAATTTATTGAAAAGTTTATATGTAAATTAAACCCTTATCTTTTAAGATTAACATAGGGTAAATCCATTTTTCTTTTAACCATGGTAAATATTTTTTTATGTATTCCAAATTCATTTTGGATAAAAAATAATTCAATATTATTATAAATTAAAAATAATTTTTATTCCATATATGGAATAATTTTTTCAAATTTGATTCAATGAAGTGGTGAGTTTTTATTTAAAAATAACATCACAGAAATATAGCATCCAAATGAAAATACATTTTTATTAAAAATATAGTATTTTCCACTTTTAATCAAAAAAATTAGACTTCTTAGAAAAATCACAAAAAATAACCCTATAATAATATTAATATTTATATATAAAAAATGAATATAAATTTTCCACATAATTTTTCTAAAATAATTAATAATCCATTTAATTTTTTTAAAAAAGCACAACTAATACACTTTCTAGAAAAATACAGTTTTTAAGAAAAGATTTCTTATTCCATTAAATTATTCCCATATTACTAATAATAAATAGATAAATATGAAACATATTTACACCATATATATTTTTTATTAATATTATTTATACCCTCCATCCAATCATCTTGGTAAACAATATTATATTAAATAATAATATTGATAATATATTATTACTTCTTAAAAATCGGTCATATGTATAATGAAATATCTCAAAGAATATCATTGTAGTGTGTAACACATGATAAATAAATTTTTCATGTAATGTAATATATTTATGAGATTTAACTTATTTAAAAATAAATATCTCATAATATCTTAATGTGTTATATTCCCTTATGCATTTGGGGTTGTCTGTTGAACATGTTATCCAATATAATTTCCTTATTTTGGAATTTTTGGGTGTTAGAACATCTATAGTATTTCTATTGATAACTTGGCTCCCAATAACAATAATTTTTTCTTATTGTGCCTTTTTATTAGTAAGTGGATAGTACTAAAGGGAACCATGTCAATTCTGAGTGAAATTGAAAATGCTATTATTACCCTCTAAAGTTTCCCAATGTTATTATATTTTGTATGAAAAATGTCATCAATATGATCACAATAGTTTTTGAAGATATGAATCATGATAGATTACCAAATGATCAATGGAGGGGATGTTAGTCTATTGATTACTACTTATATAAATGTCTACATTACTACAGTGGAACCAGTAATTCTCGAGTCCCTGAGATATGGATCAGTACCACAAAAAATATATTTTCCATTATCCAATGTTTGAAACATAAAAAAAAAATTTTGGATGTCTATCATTTCGAAGGAGAAACAGATAAATAGTAAAATCTCATCATGAATAAAAGGAATCATGAAAAATTGTGTTAATGGATTGGTATGAGTTCAAGAAATTATTTATGAATAATTACATTCTTCCCATTCTCTTTTTGAATATAGAGAAGGAGTTCCTTAAGTTACAGGAAAAGGATGATTAAGCCATTGGTACGTATGAGGAAAATTTCACAAGACTTATTAGGTATGATTTTGGTATTTTCATCCAATATATAAGGTAGAATGATCAATACATGAGTTTATTAAAGCTAATTCTCTAAATGGGGTTTTCCATAATAAAATTCAGTAGTAGTGAATATATTTTTCTCTATGTTATCTAGGTGGAATAAATTTTGGAGTTAAGTATCAATATCATTCTTTTGGAAAGGAAAATATAATGGAGTTCAAAGGAAAATCTATTAATAATTTGGAGAAGGAGATAATAATTTATTTAATTTACAATATGTGGGTAGAAACATGGAATAGAATTACCATAGGGGACTAGTAAATTTTTTATGTTTGGAAGGGAAGGTCATTAGAAAATAGATTTCTTAACTAATGGGATGAATTTATATAATGATGATAATAGAGAGAAATTTTTATACAATACACCACCCACACTATAGTGTTTTAAATTGAAGGAGTACATGAATTATTCTAACAAATGTCCATAGATTAAGGTTAGTTAAGATGATCAAAGTCAAAAACCTCTTAAATAGAGGGAACAATGTAAATTTATGTGATCCCAATACTATAAAAGGGTTTGGATAATAATGTGGTGGATGTTATACTTACCATATACTATAGAATTGATAATGTACATTGAATCTGGATATACACATGCATTCATCTATAAAGAATTTTATATGGGTATCAATATTCCACCCAAATGATTAGATATTGAAATATCAGCGATAATTAACAATGGTACCATGATCACATCCCCAGTATATGATTTATGTTCTACTAACATTGGAGGGAATGTGAATTTTGAAATTTTTTTATTATTTATAAGGATGAATTTTATGTTATTTTCTTAATTTTTTGGATCTTTAAAAAAAATGTGCAGATACATTATTGAGGAAGGGAAGTGAAATTTGGTATTCAAAACAAAATTTTGATAACATATCAAAAATATGCTATGTAAAAACATCTGATGGATTTCACATCAATTTTATGGGTCTTAATTACTATTCAAACGGGGTGTGCATCATAGCTGGTCGGGGAGAAAATTGACATCGATAATATTTCTATTTGTGGGATTTTTTGGATGTCTTATTAGATGATTTTAATAGTCTTTCACTAAAACACTGATGTAAGGTACTCTATCAAACTCATACCTATTTCCACAACAATTTCATAGACATCCTATATAAAATCTTGGATTGAGGTTTAAGAATTAAAGAAAAACTCTAAAAGAACCTTGATAATGGATTCATTCAGCAAAGTGTTTCACCATTAAGTGAAAATTTTCATGTTTTTAAATGAAATTTGGATTAATGTGGCTCTGAATTGATTTTTTGGAGTTGAGGAAGATCATAATAAAAATCATGTATCCTCTACCCTGTATTGAAGACTTGTTTGATTAATTTCATGGAGCTTAATAAATTTCAATGATTGAACTTCATTTTTGATATCATAAATTGTGGGTCAATAAGGAGTATATACCCACTAAATTATTATGAACAAGGAATGGACACTATTAATATATAGTTATTCTACTTAGTCAAACTAATTCCACTACTATCTTCATAGATTAAATTAATAGATCCTTTAGTGAATACCTTGATCGCTTTGTGGTTGACTTTATAGATGAAATTATTATCAATTAAAAGATCACGGATGATAATTAAGATCACAAGATAATTTTACTAATGAACCTAATGAAGGATAAATTATATTAATAATTTAAATAGTATGATTATTGGCTGTTAATGGACTCATTTTGTTGGTCATATAATATCGGGAGAGGGTATAATAGTAGATCTATAAAATACTGAATCTATTTAATATTTTTCTAGAACAACCATGGTGACTAATATCTATAATTTTCATAGTTTAACAATATTTTATTGATGTATTCTAGGGATGTTCTCACAAATAACTAATCCTCTGACCAATTTAACTTAGAAGGGAGCCTATTTCCTCTTAATAGATGAATATGAGGAAATTATCATGTAACTAAAGAGAATATTATTTATAAGAACTATGAATACATTACCCTATAGAAGAGAAGGGTTTTTAATCAATATTGATTCACACAAGAAGTTATTTGGATGTGTTATTATGAAAAATGACATGGTTATTCTAATGCCTTAGGAAAATTTATGACTGATGAGAAAAAATACCCAACACATGGTTTGGAGTTATCATTGTAAATTTTGAAATACAGATATGAAGGACATATATTTATAGATAATATTTATATATATATATATATATCATAAAATATTTGTGTATATATTCCCATATAAGGAATTAAATATTCATCTGAGAAGATTGGTAGAGCTAATTAATGATTAGGACTTCAAAAATCCATTACCACTTCTATAAAGGGAAGAATATTGTTTATTTCTTGAGTCTAAAGTATCCTGGATTCTTATCCAGGAATAGGATAAAAAAATATCCAATACTTTTTTTGATTTTAAAACGATAAAGAAGGAAATCATAAATGTATGGGGTAAATCATATCTTTCCTAATTGAATGTTCAACAATCTGTCTATTTGATGATTAAAAAGGAGGAGAATAAAGATTTAGAGTAGTAAAGGAATTCAAGAAATTTTCCTTATCTTGACCATGATCATGATGGAATGATATGGTTCAGGAACCTCAAATTTGATAATTACAAATCATATTTAATGTAGGAGTTGTTAGAGGAAGAAAATACTTCATTATTCCTTATTCATCGTTGACGTACGAAAATGTATAGATAATAGAAAGAAATAATTTTTTTGGTATGGAATAAATAGAGATATCACATAGTTGTTATCTCAGTTATTAGTATTTTATAAAAATAAGGGTGAAAGAAAAAATTCTGAGGGGATGTTACATACATTACCCATACCATGATGGAAATTGGAAAAACATCACCAATGATTTTTTTCATTTGACTCCACCAATAAAACTAAATGGAATACTGTTATATGGGTTATAGTTTATCACCATAATAATCATAAAAATTCAGTTATATTAGATAATAATTATCTCAATATCATCTTAATAGGATATACTATCCAGAATCTAACCAATGGGGCCCGAATGGTCGGAGGAAGGGAAAGCTACAACTACCCCAAGCCCACCTCCATAGGCTAGGGGATGGTGACTAGTGCCTAAAGACATTAAAAAAATTTGATACCTTTTAAAAATTACTTGTACGCACACCCAACCATATCCATTCATATGTCAAGATTAATAAAAGATAAGTTTGTAACATATGGAGTAATATTCATGCATGTAACAACTGATAGGGAATACTGAATATTATGGAAATATAATCTAAATAGAAATGTGAAAATAATCGTACAACCAGAAAAGTTGTCCCACCCTATAAATAAATAGAAATTTAAATACTGAGAGTTATTTACTCCAGATATCTAATCCTCAACCATCATAAATGGTCAAATTAACCCAGGTTTCCCTATGCTCTACAAAAATCACTGCCTACCTATAAGTTATATTCATAAGACCCAATAGATGTGGGAAAATCCCAAACATGGGTGAGTATATACATACCCAGTAGCACTCCTTGAAAGATAAATGAGGAGCGACATGAGACATGATATAATTACATAGATCTACTCATAGAAATAAAACCCAATACAAAGGTATACATATATAATATCATAAAATAAACCCAGAAGAGATATAAAAGGGATGTCTATCTCACATGTCCTAGCCCTATAACTTGTATAACTATAGTTCCAAAATTCCATCATCAATGCCTAGTGTGTCTCATTTTTATTCATTGAAGTATCTTTGTGTATCCACAACTCTCCACTGTGTATCATAGGCAAATGTAAATGATCTCATGGTAGAGGACACATTCAGGGGTACAATATGTGGGTTCCACTCAGAATATAGATAAATGATCCACAACCTAGTTATTTCTGGGGTTCTACTTTTTAGGTAGTTATAGGACCAAAACATAGTCCTTGAGGGGGTTCCACTCTAAAGTGATATGGAAGACCAATTCTCTAGTCCATCTTATGGGTTCCACTATATTGGTAGAGGACACATACCACGTCCATACATGAGTGTTCTACTATGTTGATAGAGGAAAAATGAATTATCCTACAACAAGGGTTCGAATCTATATGTAGAGGACCCAAACCTTGTCCATGTAGAAGGGTTTCACTACATGGATAGAGGACCCATGCCATTTCCTTGTATGAGGATCCACTATATGGAAAAATAGAGCACCCATTCCCTAGAATGCTAGGTAGTAAAACTCACTAATGAACCTTTTTTATCACTGCCATCGTCAAAAACCACCTTGATATGTTTCTCACTCGTAATATCTTACATCAAATCACAAATTCCAGTATAAAGTCCACCATCATGTTCTACATGTAAAAACACTGATGATAGGATACATACTAGCCATAATCTGAGTACAAATGATGGAGATAAAATATGTGTATGTTTCCAAAAAATAAGGTATAGTGTGTGCTAAGGGTCTACACTGTTTGTGACTGGAATATTATATCTAGTTGTGTCCTCTCTATTAGATGGCATCATGACCATGTAGTACTACACGACATGTAAGGGTTTTACACGATGTTCCTTGGCCACCCGAGCCCTGACCGTTCTCCACTAGTCATTTCCATTAAGTCTTACTTGTCCACATAGACATGTGCTATTACATGGAGTGTGACTATAATTATCTATGTAAATGTACTCTTATTGTACACAAAAGACCTATAACACCGATTTACAAGATGTGTGTTGGTCACACCTATCTTGTGATATATGACACACTCAAAATCCATGTTTCCACTTCTATGGTGGTATATGTCTTCTATTATTTAGACTACATGATATGTATAAATGTTATTCTGAGAATTAAAAATATATCATGAAGATCACATATCATTAATTTCATCCATCAAATTTTCTTTTTTGACCACCAATATTAAATTGGAAACACCAACATCAATCGATTTCGGCCCTCCAGCAGTTGTAAATTGGAGTTCTACTCCTCTAATCGAATCTGAAATGGCCTCATGGCTTTCAATTGTCACTTACTTCACCATTTTAGATCATGGATCAATAAGATAGTCACCAACATAAAATTATTCTTCCACATTCATCCTTATATCATCAAACAATCCATTCCATGCTAAATCACCATGAATTTTGGGGTCTAATCGAACTCAAACATTCCATAAAATTCAAAAAATAGACACATAGAATAATAATAAACAATGTAATTAAATATGAGGGGAATGAATATAAAATACTATTCAATAATAATTGGAATTGAAATATTGACCAAACAATATAAATTGGGGATATTAGGGTTATGAAATATTTTATATCAAGAATAATTAAATGAGATAAAAAATTTAAATAAAAAATGAAGGATCATGTAACGGATTTTTTAAAGAGATATCGATGAATATTGATTTGATCATGATCACTCAACATATCATATGAATTGAACCCAATAAAGATAATTCCTTACTCAACATGGTATTTTTCTTTGGAGAAGAATGTGTTCTCCAATGATGGGGAAAACCTCTTCTGTTTGTTGTACCTCAATTCACCATGGTATAAATGTTTTTCATCGGATGATGTCAATCCGCCAATAATAAATAGTGGAATCCTCTACATAGTGGTCCTAGGGGTATGAGTATAATGTTATAGGTTCTTCATAATAATGTATTTATAGAGGATTGTCTTGGTCAAGTAATTTCATTAATAATAAATAAACAATTTATTTCTTATCTTACTTAAACATACCCACTAACAAGTACCTCATCCAAATGTCTCAAGTCGTCCATATTTAAGTCATGTATATGATAAAATCAATTCTCTAAATTTAATTATGGACATAGACTTTCGATCAAAGACTCTATTCATAATATATCCCCTTTTAAAAAAAATTCATCTGTGATATATTTTTCATATATATTTTTATAAACATAATTCCAAGTGCACTGAAACTTAGAATCCCATGTCATGTCCACCCCAAGCTTAGAAACTTTTCCAGGATATATTTAAATGTCAAAAAAGAATAAAATAGGGTCACTTATTCACCCCTTAATAAATTTCATCCCTGAAAATATAATAATATAAAGAAAATGTACGGGATACTGATCCCACATCTGGTTCATTCGTTCCTAGGATCTCTCATGCATGGCCCCATACTTCCACAACTCATGAACTGGGAGACTATTTAATGAACACATGATCTTATCCTACCAATCCATGATATGCAGTGGCTATTCTACTAATGTGGCTCTATCCTTGATTTTTAACATTCCCTAACCAATTAAGTGCATTACATCGTGCACATATCATCTCATCAATGACACATAGAAAATATAATTCACTTAATTGTAATATTGAGATATGGAATGGTGTAAAGATTCCCTGAAAATCCATTGAAGGATCTTTAAGGGCCTTCTGAACCATGAGGATAGATTTCCTCTGGAGAAGAATCATTCAAATCCTTAGCGTGGGGATACTATTAAAAAAAATATTCTCACCCTGCTCGAAATAAATGTACTTATGATATTGATAAAAAATATGTCATCATCCTTTAGGATGTCTCTTCAAATCCAAAATCTCCCAAAACATTATCCTTCATATCCTTTACCATATCCAGTACAATAAGATATGCCTTACTAATATTATTCCAACATAAAGGTTTCATGTAAGGTCTTCTTTATATGGCCTCAAAATATTCCTTATTAATAGTAGAGTATCTATTACAATTTAAATATTTCACCGAGGGTAATTGATCCTACAAGATATAGTCTATTTTAAACAAGAAATTCATTAGAATATCCACTTGAACCTATATATTTCACTTGGTTTTTCCATATATGTTTTGGTGAAATTCTATAATCATCATCATTTGGGTCCTGAATAACTCCCTCATACCTCTGCAAAACCATGATGTAGCCCATTAAAAATGGCGAGGGACAATCATTGAGAAAACCTCATTAATGAATATAATATCCCACATGTATAAATACCCCAAACCCTACACTAAACACTTAACCCCAATAGAAATAATATGTGAAAACATATTGATTCTATTAACTAACATAAAGAATTTGTTTTCGCATCAGGCTACCTATATAAGCCACATCAAATATTCCATTGATATTTCTTCCCATTTCCACTATGGTTTCTTAAGAGTCTAAAACTATCATGTTGTAACTAGGTGAATATATTTAACCTTCTAAATTTTGAGTCACCAAGATATGAACGATAATCCACCTCATTTAATTATGAAAAAACTAACATTGAATGTCATGGTATCTTTTCCCAATACTGATGTTATAGCCATAAGATATGTTTGAAACTCTATCATCACTTCCTCTATAATCATGGATAAAATTACCATCCATTCTTAGAAAGGTTGGAATGATTCCATCCTTTAGAATATCAATCTAGATAATATACTATGGATATTTGTAATATAGAACCTCGAATTAAATGTATCCAAAATGAGTTTCCCCCATTTTCAGGATAAGAAGAGGAGTCCTCACCATCCACTGAAGGAATGATGAACACTCCACCTCTACTAGGGTAAGATTCTAGGATGCTTAGTACTCAGATTCCCCCTCCACTAAAGGAGCATATAACTTTTTTCTAAGGTAATATTACACCATGGTTACCTAACTAGGAATATAGAATATCCCAAATTCATAGTGCTAAATGAACTTCTACAAGCACATCTTTCATAGGTGAATGTCTATCTACATGAAGACAGAACTGAGACTCTGATAGTTTTAGTAAACAACAACTTGCTCTACAAGTGTCTAGTTGGACCACATATTTAGAGATAATACTACTAGTAGAAAAATATTTTCATGAGTCATTTAGTTCTTCTCTTGGTCACTCAAATACCAGGAAGTATATGTGATTATTGTCTACCATCACATCAACACACAAATGAGCCTAGTAGTAGGGGTATCGCAATACACAATGAATTACACACCGTCCTATGGTAGTCTTAAGACATTAGAACTCATCATCCTTTTCCAAAACTCCTCAAAGTATCATTGGCACTACAATGTATAGGTAAATGGATAACATCTCTACATCAATGTGGTCAAAGGGTATGTAATATTGGAGAAGTATTCAAAACAATTCAGGTAGTACCCCCACAATGTTATCAAAACTCTACACCGCTATCACATTTTTGGGTGGCCCCCAAGAAATCACTACATCATTCATTATGAGTTACACATCTAATCTATGATAAGTATTGAAATTCATTAGAATGTAAACCACGTTGATAAAGAACTTTCACATTAAGAGCTTACAATAGGGCTGATGCTCCCAAAATTAGGTCTAAAATTATCCTCAAGTCCTCTACATGCTCCTCCTATGAAATAATGTGGAAGATTATTTCATAAAATAAGAAAACAAAAAATCAGTTCATGTATGGATAGAAGATCCAATTAATAAAATCCATAAACAAAGGGGAATTTGTTACACTGGAAGGTATCATTATGATTTCAAAGTGTCTGTAGTGACAACAAAGTGCTATTTCAAAATATCATCCTCAAAAAATGTAAATTGGTTTTATTTGGACCTGATATCAATCCTTTGTAACATATTTACACCCCTCAAATAGTCAAAATGGAAATAAATTCATCATAAGGGGTACATTTTATTTATTGTGGCCCAGTTCGTGTGGCTATAATCAAAATAGGGATTCAAGATAATGCCCTACATTTTCACAAATAAAACTGAAGCATCCCAGGGGGATATGATTATGAAAAATACCTTCCATCCACAGTCCTCCAACTACACCTTTTACTACCATTAATTAGTATGATTCATATGACATAACGTAAACTATATAGAGAAGTACCATGGTTAATGTCATTGGAAAACTCCATCTCTTATATCAGAGGTAGTCCCATGACATTCTCTGGGAAGATGTTTTTAAAATCATCCATGACTGGAGGAATCTAGATTAATAAAGGGAATAATTTATTAATGGATAAAATTTCCAAATATCGAGTGATTTGTTGCATTCTATTTCTTAAATGACCCACTTTCTCTGATATGGGGTCCATCTCTACAAAAATGGGAATCTCATCCCATTAGTCCAATGGAATCTATCTTCTCTTTGGTGGAAAAAATCATGGATCACACCTTGTAAAATAATTACATACCCATGATGACATAATATAGTTTTATATTGACAACCAATAGGTCATATGAGAAGCCATCTCCACCATGAGATATCTTGTTCTGTCGATAGATAAACGATACCAAAAAAGCCTTCTCCATAGGAAACTCATGGAAAATAGTTTCGGCTAAAGTCTAAATTGCGATCCCTAAATATTTCATCATGATTCATGAAATAATGTAATCAATAAAAATTGTGTCTACTTAAAATTAATATAGTCTAGAATAAACATAGATGGTACCTTTAATCATATAGTATACTTTTATATCATATGAATCTATAGCTTGTAGCTACCCACGACGCAACCACTAGCTACAGGATTCTGATATGGAATTTCTAGTTGTTGTGGTGGCTGTATCTCATAATTTTCATCACTACCAGAAAATCCAACTAGCAGAACCCCCTACTCATCTACCGGCATAGACTTGCTTGTAGATGGCTATAAATTTTGAGTAGAACCATTATCACAGTCCTACCTCGATGTTGTTGGTCAACAAACTATCTTCCTTTCATCCTCATCATGTCAGGTCAGGAAGTCATGTACCATGTGACCTCACCAATAACAGATATTACAACACCCCTCTCTGGGATTTGATGGTCCTGTGTATTTTCCCTTCAATTGATTACAAATTTCCACGGTTTTGTAATGGTAAGATCTCATATTATGAGATCCTACTTACTGTCACCTGGTAGTTACTAGAGATGACTCTACACTATAATGCCAACTACTAGGTCCAGCTACATAGAATCCTATGTATAAGATGTTCCCTATCACCAATACCCAATCCAACACTATGATATATGTGGCAATGAATATGGGTACTACACATTCATGGATGTCTCTATGAAAACCTCGTCAAAACTTCTGCATCTGAATTTTAATTATTGAAAAATGTTAATGGAGTATTATGTAAAGTTAGTGAACCTCATGAAATACTCTACAATGACCATCCCTCTTAGATATACTGTCTAAAACTACTAAATATGAACATAGTGAAAAAATGGTGGGTAATACTACTCTCATAATAGATGATTGATGTTAGAAAATAATTGTTCAGACTCATAATTAATTTGTGTGAATAAATCCCACCAACTCCCTACTAATTCATTGAAAATATTTTTTTCTAGCACAACCATCCAACCCGGAAGGGTCCAAACAAGCCTGAAACCTCAAGCCACTAAATCTTCCCAATCCTATGCTTCATAGAGATCTACATCAATATAGAAATCTGTTTGTCATTGGATCTGAAACATTTGCAGTATTGTATGATAGTGGTCAAAATCAAACAACTCTACTGGTACAATTTTCTTCACGATAAGTGTCACGACCCATCCTCGGGGCCCGTGCCGTGACTACCCCAAGACGACCTTCCATAGGCCAGGGGCTGGCGACTAGCACCAAAGGCGTAAATCCCAATAAATGGGAAGGCATTTCATTTATAAAAGTAACAAAACACCACATAGTACAAGCGGAAGAAAAACACTAAGTACAGAAAGGAAGCGCTGAAAAGTAAATGGGCCAGAATAAAAATCCAATCGAAAGTACAGCTACAACTGAAAATAAGTATAACAAAGACAATAGCTGGAATAAAGGAAGCAGCTCCTGGGTCGTCCATCTCGGATCCTACCTGAAGTGTAGGTACAGATAGCGCAGATCCTGGATCGTCCACCACGGATCCTACCTGATGGGTAAGTACAGATAGCCTCCACAAAGCTATCGCCTATCAACCTTCTCCGAGTGTCGCCTCGTTGTGAAGTCCGCCACTGAATATTGTCTCGTCGTGAGGTCCACCTCCGGGTACCATCCAGTCCTCGAACACTTGGCCTCTGTCTGCACTGCCCGTCGTCTGCAACCAACACAACGAGGTACGGGCATAGCCCGTGCAGGGGTGAGTATAACGATACTCAGTAGGGACCCCGAGACCCTCAAGGTCTCACTCAATCCAATAAGGATAACCACAAATAAGATCTCAACAGATAACCTCTACTTAAGTATATTCCCATACATATACCCAAGTTATCAAGTAACCCATATCAATCATGATGTAACACAATGATTTATGAAATCAATGGATAAACACTACCCAGGTATATGCCCATACATATACCTAAGTTATCAAGTGACCCATCTCAATCATGAGGTAAACACAAAGGTCACAGACTCAGCTCAACCAGGATTTTATTCACGATGTCAATACCACGGCTGTTGGAGAACTCCTCCTCTGTCATGTACAGTGGGCCTACCGCTACAACCAAGCGCGCCGAACTCCTCCTCTGTCGAGTACAGTGGGTCTGCCACTACAACCAAGCGCACCGAACTCCTCCTCTGTCGAGTACAGTGGGCCTGCCGCTACAACCAAGTGTTCCCCACTAACCTTGGACTGCTGTAGTACTCCAACTGTCGAGTAATGTGGGCCTGCTGCTACAACCAAGCGCTTCCCACCATGGGTCTGCCACTACAACCAACCACTCTCCCTCATAGGCTTCAGAGCTACTCGTTCTGTTGAGTACCATGGGTCTGCTGCTATAACTAAGCGCTCCTCCACCGTGGGTATACCGCAACAACCAAGCGCTCCCCCTCATAGCCTCCAGAGGTACTCCTTCTATTGAGTACCGTAAGTCTGTCGCTACTACCAAGTGCTCCTCCGCCGTGGGTCTGCCGCTACAACCAAGCGCTCCCCACTGGGCTATCTGAAACACACCGAGTCGACAGATCATCACCCGTCAAGTCTCAGCCAACTACTAGGTCTCTGTACTCTGCTAGCTCGTCACCGGGAGGGTCCGCTCCACGAGCTACTGGTCGATACTCCAAGTTTCACAAATTTACACAGATAAGTATTTCAAAGGACCGCCTCGTCATAGGGGTCTCAACGCAACAGACAGCGCGTCAGTCGGACGCCCGGTCTGTGAGTTACTAGCCTTTTCGTCCGAGGGTCCCGGTTGGTTTCGTGTGCGAACCAACCCAGCCATATCTCGAATGTACCCCGAACTCTCATAGGGTATGCTCATAGGGACCGTTTCTCATCGTGATCACCAAAAACGCTGACGGTTCGTCAAACAGACGTCCGGTCTGAAAGTTATTAGCTTTTCCGTTCCAGGGGCCCGGTTGGATTTTGGGTACAATCCAACCCGGCCATTATCCAAATACATCCAAAACTCAGGCGAAGCATGCCAAAAGTTTCGCCTCATCAAGAGGAATCCAACAAAGTCGACGACACGTAAATCGAACGTCCGGAGCTCGAGATATAAGCGTTTCCGTTCCGAGGGCCCGGTTGGTTTTGTATCCGAACCAACCAGTCCGTACTCAATGTTCTCCAAAACCACATGTGTAATATTCCAAAACGACCGTCTCGATCCAAGGATCACATCGCAACTGACGGTGCATCGATCAGGGGTCCGTAGCCCAAGATATGGGCATTTGAACGAGAACTGCCCGATAATAGGGGGTTCGGGCCCGGACCGACCCGACACGAGACCCCCCCTGGGTCGGCCCGAACCGGGTCCGGGTTTGGCCCAATAGGGCGCGTCCCGGCCCGGTGGGTGCGGCCCAGCCCTGCCTGCACAGCCCGGTCGGTTGGCATTCCGCGTGGCCGCTCGGCTGTCCGGCTGAGCGGAACAGGGGGGTGCGGTTGCCCCCTTGAATGAAACCGAGGCCCCCGTGTGGGGGCCACTCCTTTCCAACAGACGCGGCCTAGCACCACGTCCCTGCCTCCTCGGTCCCGCGCGGTTGCAGGACCAGCAGCCTACCGCCGTGGCTTCAGCCGGGGTGGCCCTTCCCGGCAGCGCGCCGGGCGCCACCGTCTCTTCGCGGCCGGCCGGCGCTGCCGTGCTGGCGAGGCGCGCCGGCGGGGTTTTCTACGGACCACCGGACGCCCTCCAGTGGTCCGTTTTGCCTACTGTCTTCGCCAGTGGTCCTCCCGAGACCGGATCTTCACTGCGAAGACCTCAAAATGCCCATGCGGCCTGCTTCATCGTTGCCCGCCGATCCTCACACCAAGAACGAAGAAACGGTGGGTTCGGACTTGTTTGTTGGTCCATACCCACCACGTTAGCGGTTTAAACGGCTTCCGAAAAATTTTAAACACATGCCGAGGATATAAATCACATAGATTTAATTGAACCAAAACCCCTACCTCAAGCGTCGTCGAGCGAGGGTTCATCGCGGAATTACACATCGCGGAAGAAGGCGTCATGGAAGGGGGATCGTCGCGTCGTGGAGAAAGGATTCATCGGAGTCGCGCCGTCAATCTCTGAGGATCCGGCGTTCTTGTCGACCTTCGTCGGAGGTCGGAGTTCTTTATGTTCTTTGCGTTCTTCGTCGAGGAAGGAGTGTTTCACGGCTTGGGTGATTTCTCCCAAATCCTTTCACACAACCAACCTCTAATAAAATAAGACTTGTCTTATTTTATTAACACAAAAGACAATGTTTTTGAAATTCAAAATTGAAACAATCAATTAATTGAATTAATAGAAACGTTTAAACCACCAAATTAAAAGAGGCGTTTCATAAATAGATAAATGCAAGGGTTGACTTCCAATTAATGGGGTTGCGGGTGCGTTACCTTATTAAAGGAGGAGGTTTAGGAAGAAAAGAAACGGTGGGGCTCGTGTGGGTCCCACATCACACAAATCCTACCTAGTGGGTAGGATATTGTGGGTCCCACTCCAATCACTTAGCTTAGGTTAATCAACTTCAAGTAAAATAAAAACTGGTCGCACCATTTTTATTTTAATCCTTTACTTAACCAAAAAATTTAAAAACCACACCCGAGCAAACACAACTCCGGAAAAGGTGTTTCTAAGAAAATAATGGTGCTTCAATTCCATCGGTGCCCTCAGAATTCGATTCCGAGCACCGGTTCAAAAGTTAGAAAAAACCCACTCGTTCGTTCACTGAACGTACCTGAGCTAACCTTTGGAAAATGATTCCGGGCACACCGGGCCTCGGAATCAGGCGCCGTCAAAAACTGCGTACTCGTAAAATCCCAAATAAAATTATGAGAAAACATTCCTTGAATATTTCGGGTCTTTACATTACTCCCAGCTCATGGCTTTACGTCCCCGTAAAACTTGAACACAAACTAGGGAAACAAAAGTGGTACTGAGCACACATCTGAGCCTTCCACTCCCATGTGCTCACCTGGAGGTTTCTGTGCTGCCAACGAAAGTGCACAAGAGTAATCGACCATCCTCTTAGGACCCACTCATGTCGTTCCTCATCCTCTACTGAAACCCCGCCAAAGCCACCCCATGGTCGATGACATGCGTCGGGTCGTGCTCGTATCTCCTCAGCTGAGATACGTGGAAGATATCGTGCACCTGGTGCAACTGAGGTGGATGGGTCAAGCGGTAAACCACCTCTACTACCCTGTTGAGGACCTGGAAAGGTCCACTGAACCTCGGAGATTACTTTCCGCGTTGGCCACATCTCCGTAGACCTCGTCGAGGTGAGACCCGTATAAGGACGTGGTAGTCATCCTTGAACTCTAGAGGCTTCCTGTTAGCTCTATGCAGTCTCATCTGTCGTGATCCATAGGTGATCACGGCCCACTCCTACATCAGGACACACCCGAATCCGGTCCCTAATGCGTTGCAGTGAACTTTGTAACCAACGCCCAGAGGCTGGGCGCACTGATCAACCATGCTCCTGAAAGCTCTACTGGAAGTGGTGCGACAACTCTAGAGAATTTTGGCACAAAAGTAATTTTTTCATCTCTTGAGTGATCGAATGCACCCTATTATGCATGATTCCATCCCGTGCTGCCTGAGTTTTCCTTTTCGCCGACCAAGGAAAACCACATCCCAACGTTGTGGATAAACCACAACCTTTTTTCCTAATACAGTCAATCCGCTTATGAACTGTGGATCAAATCCATACTCAGACCAACATCATAAGGCCTCAATGCTACCACCAAGAGATTCCAACCGAAACTCTCACCTCATGGTTCAGGTCACACTGTCGGCGTAAGTGTGATTATCGAGTCTCCTCCCAAGGTATCTCCAGACGTGAGGGTCAAGTATATGACTTATCAGAAACTCTAGGTCTGGGACAAGATTCATGGAAGGAAGGAATGATTCGTATCAACGTCTGTTACTACGGTAGCTAATAGTGGAAACAGACTTCCCTCGAATCATTCTTAGAGCCATTGGGTCACTCTCCTTGACTGCATGCAGCTACTCTATTCCCCTTCCATCCAGCTCCCTGAGCCTGGCGGGGACAACAAAGGCGGGTGGTTTTAACATGTTGAAATCTACACCACCACATGATGCTCTCCCAACTCTGCTTCCACATCCGCTGCTCTGCAGATTCATCTTTCCTTGACACTTCCTCTTTTTGAAACATTTTACATATCCAAGTCTCTGAGATTGACGCCAGTTCGCATCTTCCCACTGTTAACATTCACTGGCTAAAACCGACCGGACAAAGAACATTCAACCACAAAGGTTCTTTCTAGCACCCTAACATAAGAAGGAATGCATAGAGAAAAGAGTGATTACTCAGATATCCATTAAACACACCTTTCTCTGAGGTCCGATCTCTAAAGCACTAATCATATCGTAGTCATCAGGTACCAAGAATGATCGGTACACCTCGATGATTACTCAGCTACTAAAACATCATCCTGCCGAAGCTTTATAATCTCTAGAAAAACTCTCAGCCACCTCCTCAGCTAGTTCTCAGCTACCTGTGCATCGGGCTCGCCTTAGAACATGAGGGTATTTGATGTTTGGAACACGTGTAAGGCAGTAAGCCTACATGTATCACCAATCGGTACCACCGGTTGTAACTGCAGACCAACAAGTAGTGATGTATAACTGACACACTACCCGAAGGCACTATCTCAGGCATCAGTCCACATAATAAAGCCTCATCACTATGCGGACCATCCTCATGGTCACTCAATGGAAAACACTAGGATCCAAGTCCACCATCCACTCTACTAATGTCTCAGCTAGGCGGAAAACTATAGCAATCACCTCCAACTCGTGCTCTGCTGTCTGGGAATCTGCCTCGCCTCGTAACCTCGGAGGCCACTATTTCTGGAACTCGTGTAATGCGCTCTTCCAGCGTGCACAGTTCGCTAGTAAGGCTGGTGGAATCTGCTACCAAACAGGTGGTGGTGCTGCTGGTACACCACCCGAGGGTGCCAACATAGTAAAAAGGGCCCCGCACCGGAGCATCGCCGCTCGGTGGGCCGTCATTGAGTACTCTCTCGGAACTCTAACTGACTATCTACGTCGAGACATCCTGAACAGATGCGACACGGTCAACGATTATACCTGGTGAGCTGACCTAGTTTGAGCTGACATTAAAACTCTTTGAAACACACACACAATTAGTGTTTTTCGTGCACAAAGTCGGAAATCAGTAGTCAGGGTCCTAGTGTATGGATATGTCGGCCGCCGCAAAAACAATGGACTCCCTGAACTGAAGACCACACTCGGTACCCTTAACACTATTGCTTCACAGAAAGGGAATATTAGATTTATAAGTTCTATGGTAGAACCGACTCCTCTGATACCAATTTGTCACGACCTCTCCTCGGGGCCCGTGCCGTGACTACCCCAAGCCAGCCTTCCATAGGCCAGGGGCTGGCGACTAGCACAAAAGGCGTAAATCCCAATAACTGGGAAGGCATTGCCTTTATAAAATTAACAAAACACCACAGAGTACAAGAGGAAGTAAAACAATAAGTACAAAAAGGAAGTGCTGAAAAGTAAATGGGCAAGAATACAAATCCAATCGAAAGAACAGCTACAACTGAAAGAAAGTACAACAAAGATAACTGTTGGAAGAAAGGAAGAAGCTCCTGGGTCGTCCTCCTCGGATCCTACCTGAAGGGTAGGTACAGATAGCGCATCTCCTCAATTATCGACCACGGATCCTACCTGAAGGGTAGGTACAAATAGCCTCCACAACGCTCTCTCCCATCAACCTTCTCCGAGTGTCGCCTCGTCGTGAAGTTCACCACTAGATATTGTCTCATCGTGAGGTCCACCTCCGGGTACAATCAAGTCCTCGAACACTCAGCCTCTGTCTATGCTACCCGTCGTCTGCAACCAACACAACGAGGTGTGGTCATAGCCCATGTAGGGGTGAGTATAACGATACTCAGTAGGGACCCCGAGACCCTCTAGGTCTCACTCAATCCTACAAGGATAACCACAAATAAGATCTCAGAAGATAACTTCTACCTAGGTATATACCCATACATATACCCAAGTTATCAAGTAAACCATCTCAATCATGAGGTAACACAAAGATTTATGAAATCAATGGATAACCACTACCCAGGTATATGCCCATACATATACCTAAGTTATCAAGTGACCCATCTCAATCATGAGGTAAACACAAAGGTCACAGACTCAGCTCAACCATGATTTTATTCATGATGTCAAAACCACGGCTACAGGAGAACTCCTCCTCTGTTGAGTACAGTGGAACTTCCGCTACAACCAAGCGTGCCGAACTCCTCCTCTTTCGAGTACAGTGGGCCTCTCGCTACAACCAAGCGCATTGATCTCCTCCTCTGTCGAGTACAGTGGGCATGCCGCTACAACCAAGCGTGCCCCACTAAAATTGGACTGCTGTAGTACTCCACATGTCGAGTACTGTGGGCCTGCTGCTACAACCAAGCGCTTCCCACCATGGGTCTGCTGCTACAACCAAGCGCTCCCCACCATGGGTCTGCTGCTACAACCAAGCGCTCCCCCTCATAGGCTCCATAGGTACTCTTTCTGTTGAGTACTGCGGGTCTACCGCTACAACCAAGCGCTCCTTCGCCGTGGGTCTGCCGCTACACCCAAGCGCTCCCCCTCAAAGCCTCCAGAGGTACTCCTTCCGTTGAGTACCACGGGTTTTCCACTACTACCAAGCGCTCCTCCTCCGTGGGTCTGCCTTTACAACCAAGGAATCCCCATTGGGCTATCCGAAACACACTGAGTCGATAGATCAGCAGTTGTCAAGTCTCAGCCAGCTACTAGGTCTCTACACTTTGCTAGCTCATCACCAGGAGGGTCCTCTCTACGAGCTACTGGTCGATACTCCAAGTATCAAAAAGTTCCACGGAGAAGTATTTAAATGGACCACCACTTCATAGGGGTCTCAACGCAATAGACGGTGCGTCAGTCGGACGCCTGATCTGTGAGATACTAGCATTTTCGTCCCAGGGGTTCGGTTGGTTTCGCGTGCGAACCAACCTGGCCGTATCTTGACTGTACCCCGAACTCTCATAGGGTATTCTCATAGAGACCGTTTCTCAACGTGATCACCAACGCCACTGACGGTTCGTTAAACAGACGTCCGGTCTGAAAGTTATCTGATTTTCCGTTCCAGGGGCCCGGTTGGATTTCAGGTACAATCCAACCCAGCCATTATCCAACTGCATCCAAAACTCAGGCTAAGCATGCCAAAATATTTGTCTCATCAAGAGGAATCCAACAAAGTCGACGGCACGTCAATCGGACGTCCGGAGCTCGAGATATAAGCGTTTCCGCTCCGAGGGCCCGGTTGGTTTCGTATCCGAACCAACCCGGCCATACTCAAAGATCTCTGAAACCTCATGTTTAACATACCAAAACGACCGTCTTGATCCAAGGATCTCATCGCAACTGACGGTTCGTCGATCGGGGGTTTGTAGCCCATGATATGGGTGTTTGAACGAGAACTACCCGAGAATAGGGGGTTCGGGCCTGGACCGACCCGGCCCGAGACCCCCCCTGGGTCGGCCTGAACCGGGTCGACCCGAACCGGGTCTGGGTCTTGCCCAATTGGGCGCGGCCCGACTGGTTGGCCTGCCGCACTGGCGCGGCCGCTCGGCTGTCCGGCTGAGCGGAACAGGGAGGTGCGGTTGCCCCCTTGAATGAAACAGTGGCCCCCGCATGGGGGCCGCTCCTTGCCAACGGACACGTCCTAGCGCCGCTTCCCTGCCTCCTCGGCCCCACGCGGTCACGGGACCCGCAACCTGCCACTGGGGCTTCAGCCGCGTCGGCCCTTCCCGGCGGCGCGCCGGGCGCTGCCGCCTCCTAGCGGCCAGCCGGTGTCGACCGCCACCTCCGGCCGCCGGAGCCGCCGTGCCGGCGAGGCGCACCGGCAGGGTTTTCCGCGGACCATCGGACGCCCTCCAGTTGTCCGTTTATCCTTCCGTCTTCACCAGCGGTCCTCTCGGGACCGGCTCTTCACTGCGAAGACCTCAAAATTCCCTTGTGGCCTGCTTCGTCATCACCCGCCGATCGGCACACCAAGAACGAAGAAACGGTGGGTTCGGACTTGTTCGTTGGTTGGCACCCACCGCGTTAGCGGTTTAAATGGCTTCCGAAATATTTTATACACATGTCGAGGATATAAATCACATAGATTTAATTGAAACAAAACCAATACCTCAAGCGTCGTCGAGCGAGGGTTCGTCGCGGAATTGCATGTCGCTGAAGTAGGCGTCGCAGAAGGGGGATCGTCGCGTTGTGGAGAAAGGATTCATCAGTGTCGCGTCGTCGATCTCCGAGGATCCGGCGTTCTTGTCGACCTTCGTCGGAGGTCGGCATTCTTCACGTTCTTCGCGTTCTTCACGTTCTTCATCGAGGAAAAAGTGTTTCACGACTTGAGTGATTTCTCCCAAACCCTCTCGCACAACCAACCTCTAATAAAATAAGACTTGTCTTATTTTATTAACACACAATCAAACATTTTTGAAATTAAAAATTGAAATAATCAATTAATTGAATTAATATAAACGTTTAAACCTCCAAATTAAAAGAGGCGTTTCATAAACAGATAAACGCAAGGGTTGAATTCCAACTAATGGGGGTGAGGGTGTGTTACCTTATTAAAGGAGGGGGTTTGGGATGAAAAGAAACGGTGGGGCTCGTGTGGGTCCCACCACACAAATATTCTACCCAGTGGGTAGGATATTGTGGTTCCCACTCCAATCACTTAGCTTAGGTTAAACAACTTCAAGTAAAATAAGAACTGGTCGCACCATTTTTATTTTAATCCTTTACTTAACCCAAAAATTTAAAAACCACACCCGAGCAATCACAACTCCGGAATAGGTTTTTATAATAAAATACCAGCACTGCGATTCCATCGGTGCCATCAGAAATCGATTCCGAGCACCGGTTCAAAAGTTAGAAAAAAACTCGCTTGTTTGTTCACTAAACGTACCCAAGCTAAACTTCTGAAAATAATTCCGGGACCACCGGGCCTCATAATCAGGTGCCGTCAGAAACTGCGTACTCGTAAAATCCCAAAGAAAATTAAGAAAAAATTTTCCTTCAAATTTCTGGGTCTTTACAATAAGTGGGGGTGCTACTACCTACCCACCTAGAGGGAAGATATCATGAGATGGCTCAAGAACAGAGGCATCATCACACATTAGATCATCTTCACAATCCTGAATCGGTAACCTCATTAGATATAATTTCAAAGGCATCGTAAAATTTAATCATGATATACCATGATCTAAGGAGCATATATATATATATGAGGATATGACTTAAGAAGGAAACTAAAATTACTCAATCCTATGTGAAACATTAACCAATGATCTTGGTAACCAATGTATTGGTATTTCGAGTTGATGAGCATGTAGTGAGAGTCATGGTGAAAAGATATGTCAGACTCTACACCAACACAAGGACCCTTGGTATGAAAGTAGCACTCAATACACTTTTACACCATTCCCAAATGTTCCCAACCAAATATCATAAGGTTATATATCTCTAAATATCCTCCTGTGGTTGAACAACCTTTGAACCCAATTTTTAACATCCCAACCAACTTGGGACCACCTGGCCAACGGAAGGTGAATCTATAAAGACAGCAATAGGAAATCCATTGCATTGGAGTAGGTGACAACTTCAAGAAGGAATATGGAAAATGGCTGGTATTTTCCTAAGTACCTATACAAATTCATAAATCAATATCCATGCAGATGTGAAGAGGAAGAAAATAATGCACAATATCATCTAGAGTAAAATCCATGCATGTAACAACCTATAGAGAATAAAAAATACTATGATAGAAGAATATGAAAAGAAAATGGGAAGATTCATGCCCAATATGAAATAAAGTCCCAACCTAATAATAACTAGAATCATAAAGGCTGAGAGAGCATTGCTCCAGATCCCCAATCCCAGAAAATAGTTCTTTCTCAAATGAACATGAGAATCCCTATAATCCTCCAAAAAACATTTTTCACCAATCCATTGTCATTTTAAGGCATTACTCATATGGTAAAATCCCATGTAGAGGCGAGTATATAAATTCCAAATCAGAAAAAACAAAATGTAATAGGGGAGAAATAAGAGACGTGTTAGAGGTATATAGATTAGCACATATAATACTACGCTAGTAACATAAGTATACATATATATGATCATAAAACAATCTAATAAAATAGAGAAAGGGTATCTCCATCTCAGAACTCCTAGACCAACAAATAGTATTAGAATAGTTCCAAGAGGCCATCGTTAATGATTAGCATCTCACGTGCCAATCTATATAATTAAATGTATAGATGAAAACCTCGTCATTATGTTTTACAGTTGATGGGACATATTAAATAGGTAGAGGACTCATTTTATAGTTCAAAATGAGAGTTACAATCAATAGATAGGTAGAGGACCCACATCCTACTCTATTAGTGGGGTTCCACAATATAGGGAGATAGAGGACACATTCCCTAGTCTATTGGGGGGGGGGTCAAAACTATAGATAGGTAGATGATCCATTCCCTAGTCCCTTAGCAGGTTCCACTGAGTAGGTAGACAACTCATACCCTATCCCAATAAGAGGGTTCCACTCAATGGATAGATGACATTTCCCTTATCTGAGTAGGAGGGCTTGACTCTAAAAATAGGGGACCCATGCTATGTCATAGCGAGAAAGTTCAACTCTATGGATAGAGGACCCATACCATGTCCCGGTTAGAGGGTTTCACTATATATATATATAAGACACATTCCCCAGTATTTTAGTTTGTATCACTCTCTACTGATGTTGCCCAGTCATTGCAATTATCAAGCTCCACCTAATGAACCGTCAAAGTCAGAATATCTCAAATCATATCCGAAAATATATTTTTTATTTCACAATCACATAATTTACAGAAAAATTATCAGGATTGGATACTCACTTCCAATATAAAATTCATGATGAAGGAAATGTACAATGCATGAGTTTCCCCAAATTACAGTACATGGAATGCAAGGGTTCCACACTACATGTGGTTCTTCTTGACTTCGTAGACGTTTCCTCTATAATAAAACACTCTTTGACCATGTGGTACGTTACAACATTGAAGGGTACCACACGGTGTTCCTTGGACACCCAAGACCTTCCAGTTCTCTATGGGACATGTTTGTCATGCCATATCTATGTACATGGATGTGTGATAGTACATAGAATGTGGATGGGAGTGTTCATGGTCATTTAATCCCAATATCCATGATAGACCAATAAAACCCTTTCACACATCTTGTGGGGGTCCCACAAGGTATATTATATTTAACTCACTTGAAACCATTTCATAGTTAGGGGGATGCATTTTGTATCTTCTCTAGACTACATATTGTGTAGTCATATTATTTAGAGAATTATATATCTTTCACGTGGAACCCAGATTTACAGTTTCCTCTACCAAATCCATCCACTTTAAAACATTTAGTTGGTGTAAATGGATTCGACTATTTATTCGGGCACTTCAGTGGCCATACATCGAAGTATTGATCCTATGTTCGATGCATGAATTCCACTCACAAAACTCCTTTATAGTTTCCTTCTTCTTTTTTCATCCCAAAAAAATTAAATGATCACGTGAATTACAATATTCATCCTTATATAATCATACCAACCATTGAACAAAAATACACTATGAATATGTGGGCTTGATCAGGATTCAACCTTCACGGAAATGGTGAACCATTTCCCTATAGGCCAATATTGAAGAACCTGATGAAAAAATAGGGAAAATAAATTAAAAAAGTTTAATAAAACTTGGGTAAAGAATTTTTAACTAAGAAATATAAATTGGGAATATGCAGGTCAACAAATTATACACATTGAGAATTAAAAATAAAATAAAAAATTTAAATTCAAAACACGAGATCATGAAAATGGATTATTTAAACATAGAACAATGAATAATGTTTTGATTATGCTCAGCCATTTAATAGTATTGGCAGAAAACAATTATGATGATTCCTACATTGATAATTGATCACTCGTTTGGGAAGAACCCATTCACCAATGATGGGGAATAACTGTTGTTTTCAATATCCCTCAATTCACCATAATCTAGATGGCATACGTCATCTAATATCAAACCGATAGTGATAAATGGTGGAATATTCCACTCAATGCTCTTAGGGTTTTGCAGTTAACGATAGAGCATCATCATAAGAGCATATTTATATAGTTTTATGAATTTCATGTCATTAAATTCAAATTATATATATAATAATTATATATTTTAATTAATTTAACCAACCAATGGGAACCTAATCTGAACATCGAACAAGGAAACACATTATATCAAACATCGGTTGTACTCGATGCTCTTAATTTGAATTTGTTCACAAATTTTTGATCTGAGACGTTTTTTAGGAGATAACTTTTTTTTCATTGAAAAAGTTTGTGGGCTTGATATAGAATATATTTATTACTCTAAATAAATTTACCCCAGCCACCTCAAGTCTTGGAATCAAAAAATCATCTTAGTGGCGGGATATGAAAATTTTTCTTCACATATTTCACAGTAAAAAATGTAAAAGTAGGGTCTCAAAATAAACAATAAAGAGGGGTAAGGCTTCAGGGAGTACCATATTACGGTGTGTCTAATCATTATCTGATGTTTACAAAAAAGTTCAGGTGAAGACATTAGAAATATCTTAATATAGATTACTATTTCAGCAATGTGTATCATCTACATATAGGTGATCATTCTAGGTAAAAAATCAAACCCAAGTGGATAAGATGAGACATAGTTTTTTTATTTTCAAATGTGGATGAGACAAGTAAATTACTCCTATAGAGTTTTAATACAATAATAGATTTCACTCAATCATTCAGATGGATCATTATGAATCCCTAAATTTAACAATATTTATAGATCCAACATATTAAATTGATGTTGTAGATAGAATGATAACGAGACATAATATATGTCATGAAATGGGAGAATATTTTAAAACCATTTAGAATCACATAAATGAAGATCAGATTCATCGTAATTTTTTTTGATAATTACCAGAGTGGTATATAATTTTATGTTAATTATATGGTGTTTCTAATAATCAATCTATGGAATAAGGTTACGAGATTCGGGAATAAAGAGAAATTGAGTCCTAGATATATCAAAACCTTTTAAAAATGTTATTATATATGTATTGTAGCATATCGATTAGAGCAGACACCATACCTCTCCCATATTCATGATTTGTTCTATGAATCTCTCTTATGGAAGTATATACAAGAGCATTCACATGTGTTGACTGTATAGTTCATTCGACTAAAACAATATCATTCTTTTGAGGAGAAACTAGTGGAGATTTAGGATTGTATAGAGAATGTTATGTGAAACTAAATAACTCACCTCATACAAGTGTTATGGTGAAACAACCAGTTTGAGTAATCTATGAAGGAACATAGGATACGATGAGGCATATGAATCCTCAATTTTCTATATCATGGTGAATAATTTCGGGGGACAATATCATTTTAAGGAGGGGTAGAATGTAACAACCCTTATTTTTTTGAATTATTATATTTCCAAAAAATTAAATTTGTTTTATATATTACGTTATATAAAATGACATGCTATGATTTCTAGGTGTGGAAGACTAGGTTTCCGTGTTTTGCACATGACACATGGTTTTAAAAAAACCATGATATATAATTAATATAATTATTTAAAAATAATAGTTATAACCTAGATAGTTAACTTTGAAATATTAATAGTAAAAATTTCTTTTTATTTATTAGTTAAAAATTTTATAAAAAGGAAAAATACTAATAAAAATTTATTTAATTTTTGTTAATATCATTAATTGTTTTGAAAATATTATTTTCAAAAAAGTATATTTCATTATTTCTGTGAAAAAATAATAAAATTAAATAATCACAGTTTTATAAATTGAATTTGAAAAAAGATATGACATTTTGAAAATAATCATACAAAAAATTGGTTAGGGTGATTTTTTGGGTTTTTTATAAAATGTTTAATTTGTTGAATATTAATGAAAATTATTTAATTATAAATAAAAATGTCCTTTTAGTTTAAATTTTTAATAAGCATAGATTATATTTAAAATTAAATATTATGTAAAATAAGTTAAATTTCATATATATAATCCAATATTTCTCAATTAAATACATTTTATATTTAATTTTGATATAAAAACATTTGAGTCTCTGAATTTTTTTTAAAACCTGCATTGTGATCATGTGTGTTTGAATATTTTAAAGATAAATTATATATATATATATATATATGAATTTATGTTAGAAAAATTGATTCCATATTTGGAATCATAGTAATATATATTTTCTAATAATTTAAACACAATTTGTTTTACCAAAATTAATATATAAAATAATAAAAAGTATTTACTATGGTTCAGGTAAAAATATATTTATTATTGGTTAAACTAAAAATATAATGATTAAAATGACCAATAACCTTTTCTAATAACTGTTTTATTGTTATATTTTGAGTAATACAAATATGTGGTTTAAAAATTGACATTTTTTTTACCATTGTGACATATGAAAAACATGGGATCACATAATTATTTTAAAAATAACAATGTGTTTCATCTCCCCCAATTATTAAAGGCCACACCATATATTCCCTTATTAACACCATTAGAACTCATTTGATAATTCATTCCACTATAAATCACAGAAAAACATCCCTTATCTTATCATATAAACACTATATTGCATTTACATCCAAACTAAGAATAATTATTGTGAAAACCTATCGAGGATACCTGAAGAAGATGCAACATTCATCGACGAGTTTTTTTGTTTTATTTCTTCCACCATATCTTTGAGTTATTATTATACCATGATTATATAATAACCATGATATCTTCTATATACTGATATTTTTAACATTAATGGAATTACATGGAACTATCTATACTACTATCAATTTTTTTCAATATTATTGTCCTTTTGTGTGGTGGACTACCGACTAATGAACCGATGTCATTCATTTCCCCATTACCAACTATCATGATTCTAAATAATAAATGATTTATTTTTTTAAATATTATATTTATGATATTATTATGAATCTGAAATAACTATATCACACATACAATTATTAATTACATTTTTAAGGAATACGATGATGTCACACATGTGTATGGCAGACTACCACATCATGAAGTGTTGTGATTCGTTCCCAAATTACATTAAAGGTATTAAGGATGGGTTTAAAGGAAAAATTTGATATATTGTACTTGAATATTATTATATACTGATGGTATATATCATTTAATTTTATTTATTTATCCTATAGAATAAAATTGAATGAGTTATCATACCTACGTACGACCTACCGTATCTTTGAATGTTGTATTTCATTTCCTATAAATAAATTTTAAATATTACTATAAAATACATATTGTAACATCCCAGGTAAAAAAATAATATTACCTTTTCATATTTATTAATATTTTTGAATAAAATGTTAATATTAATTTAAAGGGAACACTATGCTCGATGGCTTACCCAATACGCAACAACGAGTTCCTTTGAAATCTTACGTTGCACTCTAATAATAAAATAATTTTATTTTAAATGGTAGTTAACACCTAGACATTGTAATGATGGTAATGAACATAACTAACTACAAAATGATTATATATGTTTGTCAAATATTTTTAGTTTTTATGTTAGAGGATTAAAAATGTGAATGAATCCAATTTTAAGCGTAAGCATTCTAATATTCTTTAAAAGGTCGATTAACTACCTTTTGATGGAGAACCTCTTTTATATCCAATTTTTGACAATTTAATGTGTTATATTTAACAAAATAAAATTCTTCTTTAAAATCGGGATATCAGAATTTACTTTGTGTCAATTTTTGGTATTTTTACGATAAAGTTCATTTTTAATGAATAAGTTAAAAATGTTTTATTTTTATTCAAAATATATTTTTAATCTAATTTATTTAGATCATATTTTGAATTGGTTTTAAAGTGAAATTAGAATATATTTTTACCATTTAATCCAATGGTGTTCATTGGAATTAATTTCAATTGGAAATTGGACTTAAACTAGTGTCAATCTTTTAATAGATATTGTTTCTTAAAAACATGTTATTTGTTTTGACAATGGGAATTAATTATTAAATTAATTAATGAAACTTATATGTTTTGAATTATTTAAAATAGAAATCATTTTTTAATTCAGAATATCAAATATAGCTTAGGGTGATTTTTTGGTATTTTTCTGAAAAACTTCAATTTTTGATGAATTATGAAACCACTAAGTGGTAGTTTAAAAACTGATTTTTCATTTAAATGAAACTATACCACTTCTGTGATTTTAATTTCAAAAATATGACACACATGGTTGTAATTAGGAAGTAAAATGTGTTTCAAGGGGATTAAAATAATTTTTTGGTGAATAGTTACTTTTATGTTTTTAATCAAGATTAGAGGAAATTAGTGTAATTTAAGGTAAAAATAATGTTTTAATAATATGAAATGACCTTGAAACAGGTCCTATCCTTATTGGGTGTGTCATGGCCGACCACGAGAATCCATGGGTCAACTTGGGGAAACCATGGATCCACATTGGTGGGAAAATTACATTAATAACTTTTTATTTTATGTTAAAATTAAAATGTAACAAACATGTGTTGTTTTAGTAAATTTTTTTTAAATGGGGTTATACAAGTCATATTTTTTACTATAAATATTCATTAGAAATTTAAAAATCTTTACTACATCATGATATTTTTTTAATAATTTTTAGACATTAGATAATTTAAATTATTTATGACACCATGATGATGCAGCGATTACCTCATTATTTAACGATTTAAATAAAATGAAAAGATAATGTAAAATCTAAGATATAAACTTTTCAAAAACCTATTGGATGGGTGTATTTATAACTCTTATCAGCTTATCCTAGAAATATATATTTTTTGGGCCTTTAAAATATGAAAAACATTTTATAATAAAGTAACCTTTTATAACTTTCCAAGAGTGCCCCTCCTCTCTTCTTATAAAAGGCCCCCACCTCTACCACCTTACACACACCTCTAAAGCCTTTTTCTCAGACAACCCCTACCCATTTTGTCTCTCCACATCCCTATCTTACTCCTAGAAGCCTCACTTCGTGAAGAAGACTTCCCAAGGAAGCCTTTGAGCTCAAATCAGAAAGAGTTACCCGATTTAAAGGTAAAGTCTTCCCTAGTGTTCTTTTGTTTTGTTTTGCTTCTCCATCCCCATAATATTTTTTATTCCTTTATTTTGTAACAACACCAGTATATTAAATATACTTGGATGTTTTTATAAGAATTATTCGAGCTACACATACACACACCTACGTCTAATGGTTAATGAACATGCTGTTTCTGTGGATGGTGAATTATTGCCTCACGAAACGATGATTGTTCAATATTCTTTTAACACCTTTAAAGGTGGGAATTATGATGTCACTATATTTTATATATGATATATATGGTATTTATGTTTACTATATTCTTCTATATTTTATATTTAAAACATACCATTATTCTTTACATGTTGTGCAAATGCGATAATTTCATATGAGGAAGTGTGGACTACCGCCCCCTCAAGTGATGTGACTCGTTCATGCAATACATGGAATGTATAAAGAATGAAATTAATTAACATATTTGACCTATATAACATATATATTATAATTTAATTATAATATATATATATCTCATTTATTTTTAATCCCATTAATATGACAAATAAAATGAAAGTAGCGTTCATTTGTACGTACGACCTACCGTCTCCATGAACGGTGCTTTTCATTTTTTATCTCCAAATGTTATGGAATAGTATAAAATGAATATTTACTGAATATATATGATATTTTAATCATTAATAATATTATAGAAATGATTTACTTATAACTACATGGGCAATCATTTTGAAACAAGTTCATTTTTGACTCACGTACCAAACATCAGCAAAAACGTCTGATATGAACTAACATTATTAAACAATTATTATAACATTATAATATGTGATATGAATTGAATAATAATTTTTAAAGGAGGTACTTAGGAAATTATAAATTTACCAATGTTTATTATTCAAGAATATAAAGAAACTAACAAGACACGTCAGACTTGGGGTAAGGGATCCTACCACTGTCTTTCTTTTTAAGTACACTCTTTTATGTCATTCCTTTTAAGATCATCTTTCTTATTATTGGGATATTATTTTATATTACTATTAATGTAATTTTTATGTTCATATGATTAGAGACCCTATTTTCTCTCATCAATCCATTTTGGACGTTTTGACTAGCGCCGTTAGGCTGCCGAATTTTTGTAAGAGATCCAACCTCTCTCTTTCTTTTTAAGTACTCTCCTTTATGTCACTTCTTTTAAGATAATCTTTGTTATTTTTGGGGATGTTCTTTTATATTCCTCTTTCTGTATATTTTATGTTAATATTACGAGAGACCCTATTTGATATCATCAATCCATTTTTGGAAGTTTTAAGTGGCGCCGTTAGGCTGTCGAGTTTTCATAAGGGATCTTTCGTCTCACTTTTATTCCCGTGAGATTTATGCTACATTTTCCACCATTTCCTTTGAGTGGTATATGTACTGCCCATTATTCTAATCTTTGTGTAATACTTTTATTTATGAGTATTTACATCAATTTTGTATTGTCCTTCTTTCATGGGGTGTATGTTTCGAAAGATACCCAAGTCGGTAAATGAACCTTTCACCCTCCTCTTTTTAAAGACTTCATTTGTTGGGTATTTTAATTTACATATTGTAATTTTGGGATATTTTCTTATATATACTTATTTATGTAAATTTTATGTCCATGTGATGAGATACCCCTTTTTATCTCTCATCAACTCATTTTCTGAATTTTGAAGAGATGCCGTTAGGCTGTCAAATATTTGGAAGGGAACTTCTTAACCCAATTTTGATTCTTAGGGATAAACATGTACCCCTTGAATATGTCGTTCTATGAATATGTGTGAATGTCCTATCACTGTTTTACACTTAATATCCACTTATATTTCGTGTATTCGTTTGTCACACATAATTATGTAATTGATTTATCATTAATCCAAGGATACCATCTTTGTAAGGGATTTCGTCTCAATCTCCTTTCATTGAGGCATATTTTGTTCTAATAAAAGACTTTATTTTATATGCTATATAAAACACCTTTTACTTTTCATTTCATTCAAATGGAATCTTTTTCTACAAAGCATTTTACTAAATGACAAAATGGAATGTTTATTTTAACGTATGCGGTGACAACAACCTTTTCCGCCGCCGCGAGTATTATTTTGTCTTGGGCTTCCTCAATAAGCCGTAATGTTTTTAAAATTAAATAATACCAAATACTCTTTTATGTATTTTGGTATTGAAAATGATTTTCATAATGGATTTGTTATGTCAATATATTTAAGTGATATATTGTGATCGAAATGTGGAAATGTTTTCTTTCCATTATATTTGTTTTATGTCTTATGATTTTATAATGGTACTTGGACATTTTACGAGTGGTTACGTGAAAAACCATATGACAGGTGGTGTCGTGAATACTAGGACGGGTGGTTACGTTATAACCTCTAATGCATTGGGTATGAAATTCAGCCGTAAGGCTATTCCATTTAGTGATATGTGTGGATGTCAACCGTATGGTTATTCCATTTAAGTATGTTTATGTCCCAAGTTACCTTTATATGTTATGTGTTCTTTATATGGGTTTTATGGTAATATTTTGGTTAAAAATGGGTAAGTAATGATCTTTTATTCATTGAAGAGTTTTTACTACTCCATAAAGGTGAAAAGTATTACTTTGATAAAGTATTCGTGGTTTACTTATTGTTTTGAAAAACTAACAGTTTCTCTTCTTTGTATATCCCTTACTGAGCTTTTTATGCTCACCCCAAGTTTTTTTTGAAATGTTTTTCACATGACTTAATGTGGAATAGGGTCAAGGATGAGGTCAAGGAAAAGTCATGCTATCTAAAACATAGAACTAGGCATGTTTCTTTTTAAGAGTTTTTATTTTTTGGAAACTTAGTAGAAGTGTCTACTTTGTAATATTTTGAGATGTAATAGTTATGATCTAATTCTCTAAAATTCTAAACCTGAAAAGATCCTCAATGGTAATTATTCATTTAATTCAATATAAAGTAAGGTTTAAGGTCGGGACCTTATAGTTGGTATCAAAGGGAGGTTTAGATAACTTTAGAGGTTAGATTGTTTCTTAAGAATAAGTGATAAGTTGTGTATAACCATAATGGGTAGTATATTAGATGGAGTCATTGTTTTTTTGAAAATTAGAATTAGTTTGAGATAACTTGGATAACTATATCTTAGTGTTTATATTCATCATTATTATATGATGATTTTACTGATATGCTCACACTGACCTTTTTGGTTTTAGTAAATGGCTGGAACTAGCAGGCACCAAAGTAATAGTGAATGTGAAGGAAACTGTGATAGTTTTCTGAGCAAGAAACTGAATGATATGGGAGCTGGAATGAGAAACCTTGTGTTTATCCTCAACCAACTATCTAGAGTCATGATTGACCACCTAAACATTGGTGATTTTTATAAGGAATCATATACGAGAGAAACAAATCCATACAGAAGTTAAGGTAATAATCATAAAGGTAAGTGTGTTCAAAAACTTATGTGTCAATGATGTGGAAAGAAACACCTAGGAAAATGTTTCAAAGGGACAAAAATATGCTATAGATGTAGAAATGAAGGTCATAAAGAAATAACTTTTCATGGAAAAAGGAAGCATCCAGTTGACTCGAGGAAAAGGAAAGAATTTCTTTCTGAGGGATCAATTGGATATTTTAAATGTGGTGTGCATGGTAATTTCACAAACAGATGTCCCATGAAGATGTTTCGGGAATGGGATCACCAAGATCGTACAAATATTCGTTTACCAATACCTAATGCCATTCCGATTGAGGATGAAGAAACTAACAATGACCAATCAAAGGTATGGATTATTTCTTAACTTATGTTTTCATATTTTGGAATCTTAGGATATGATTCATGATTTTTTTTGTAGGAAAGAAGTATTTCAGAATAAGTTGGAAAGGAATGGTTAATGGATCATGAAGAATGTTGAATGAGTAAGAAGTCAACATATAAGGGATTCAATATTTATGGTAGATTTTAGGATTGTGAAATTCTTAAAAGTATTATGTCTCTTTTGATGATGGGGTTACATTGGAGGACTTTTTATAGTACGTGTAACCCTGATGTTTGATATATGAAAATTTTATTCAAGGAATAGTTATATGTTCTTTTGTGGACATAGTTATAAAGAACCATTTTGGTTTATATGATACTTACTTTTGAGGTAATTATGGGTTACTATATGTTATGATGGAAAATGAAAGGCATGAGATAAAATTGAGGTTAGATTATGTTATGGTTATTTTTGATGATTTTATCTCTTTTTGGGGAATGTTTTGAGAATTATATAGTTTGGAAAAAATGACAACACGCAGACCGTGTGACAACCCGTCGCGTCGGACAAAGCTGTGGGAATCGAACCCAAAACCAAAGTGCGACTGGTATTTATCGCATACCACTGGACTACGTGAAGTCCCTAGTTGGTTTGACTAATTTTTTTTTAGTTAGATGATTTTATGAATCAAGAGTAAGTTTATTTTGTGTTATCTATGGAAATGATTAACCTATCATGGAGGATATGTGATTAGGCTAATTACTTTTCAATACAAGACTTTAAGAGAAGCTGATGTTATTTAGAGATAAATGTTAATTTGTACCTTGGGAGACTATGTGATTAAATCCTTTAAATATTTGTGTTTCAATCTTAGTTGGGTTACTTTGAATAATTTTATGGATAGAAGTTTATTGAATGGTTATTGTTGAACTTTGGGCTTTGTTTGAAAATTTTGGAGATTAGGAGTAGTTTTTCTTTTTGTAAAAAAAATATTCTTTTTGGGTATTATCTGATGTCGTACTAAACATTTTGGTTTTGTTTTGGTTGATATCTAAAGACATGGGAAATATATAGTTCTCTTTTGTGTATTAGGTGATTCTCATGAAGTTGATTATAGTACTCTTAATGCGAACAAGTCTTCCTAAATACTCATCTTTTGGAGAAAATATGAGTTTGATTAAGGAATCTAGTAGAAGTTGAAAGTCAACATGACAAGTAAGTATGTTTCCTTAAGTTCAAAAATAAATTTCTCAATGAAAAGTAACTTAAAACAAAAATTTTGTCTATTAACTTTTCCTACTGGGGAATCTAATACCATTTAACCCATCACAAGTTTGTGATTTTCTGGTGGTTAACTTTCTCCTAAACATGTTTTCTATCACTCTCCATCAGAACATGACCCTTTGTTTTTTTCTTCCATATACATGTTTTCCTAAATGGAATCCTAGTATGGGTTAACTTGGGTGAACTTTGTTCTTCCCTTTTCTTCTTTTAATGTGACAGTTTAATTGACTCCTTTTTCGATGTGGGGCTTTCAATGAAGTTTCCAAGCCCAATTTTAAAATTGTGAGGACGCAATTCCCAAAAGGGGGGAAGGATGTAACATCCCAGGTAAATAAAGAATATTACCTTTTCATATTTATTAATATTTGTGAATAAAATGTTAATATTTATTTAAAGGGAACGCTATGCTCGATGGCTTACCCAATACGCAACAACGAGTTCCTTTGAAATCTTACGTTGCACTCTAATAATAAAATAATTTTATTTTAAATGGTAGTTAACACCTAGCCGTTGTAATTACTGTAATGAACAGAACTAACTACAAAATTATTATATATGTTTGTCAAATATTTTTACTTTTCATGTTAGAGGATTAAAAATGCGATTGAATCCAATTTTAAGCGTAAACATTCTAATATTCTTTAAAAGGTCGATCAACCACCTTTTGATCGAGAACCTCTTTTAAATCCACTTTTTGAAAATTGTATGTGTTATATTTGAGAAAATAAAATTCTTCTTTAATATCGGGACATCAGAATTTACATTGTGTAAATTTTTGCTATTTTTACGATAATGTACATTTTGAATGAATAAGTGAAAAATGTTGTATTTTTATTCAAAACCTATTTTTAATCTAATTTATTTATATCATATTTTGAATTTGTTTTAAAGTAAAATTAGTATATATTTTTACCATTTAATCCAATGGTGGTCATTGGAATTAATTTCAATTTGAAATTTGACTTAAACTAGTGTCAATCTTTTAATGGATATTGTTTCTTAAAAACACGCTATTTGTTTTGACAGCGAACATTAATTATTAAATTAATCAATGAAACTTATATGTTTTGAATTTTGTAAAATAGACATCATTTTTGAATTCGGAATATCAAATATATCTTAGGGTGAATTTTTGGTATTTTTCTGAAAAACATCATTTTTTGATGAATAGTGAAACCACTAAGTGATAGTTTAAAAACTGAATTTTCGTTTAAATGAAACATTACCACTTCTGTGATTTGAATTTCAAAAATCTGAAAAACATGGTTGTCATTAGGAAGTAAAATTTGGTTCAATGGGTTTAAAATAATATTTTGGTGAATAGTAACTTTTAAGTTTTTAATCGTGATTAGAGGTAATTAGTGTAATTTAATGTAAAAATAATGTTTTAATAATATGAAATGACCTTGAAACATGTCCTACCCTTATTGGATGTGTCATGGCCGACCAAGACAATCCATGGGTAAACTTGGGGACCCCATGGAGCCACTTTGGTAGGAAAATGACATTAATAACTTTTAATTTAATGTTAAAATTAAAATGTCAAAAACACGTGTTGTTTTACTAAATCATTTTTTAAATGGGGTTATACAATTCATATTTTTGATTATAAATATTCATTAGAAAGATAAAAATATTTAATACATCATTATATTTTATTTATAATTTATAGACATTAAATAAATTAAATTATTTATGACACCATGATGATATAGTGATTACCTCATTATTTAACGATTTAAATAAAATGAAAAGATAATGTAAAATATAAGACCTAAACTTGTCAAAAACCTCATAGATGGATGGATTTAGAACTATTATCACCTTATACTAGAAATATATAATTTTGGGACCTTTAAAATCCGAAAAGCATGTTATAATAAAGTAACCTTTTATAACTTTCCAAGAGTGCCCCTCCTCTCCTCTTATAAAAGGCCCCCACCTCTACCACCTTACCCACACCTCTCAAGCCTTTGGCTCGGCCAAAACTTGCCTATTTTATCTCTAAAAATCCCTCTATAACTTCTAGAATCCTCACTTTGGGAAGAAGTCTTCCCAAGGAAGCCTTTGAGCTCAAATCAAAAAGAGTTACCCGATTTAAAGGTAAAGTCTTCCCTAGTGTTCTTTTGTTTTATTTTGCTTCTACAACCCCCTAATTTTTTTTATTCCTTTCTTTTGTTACAAAAACAGTATCTTCTATATACTTGGATATTTTTATAAGAAGGATTAGAGGTAAAATTACACCCACCTCCTTCTAATTGTTAAAGAACATACTGTTTCTGTGGATGGCGAATTACTGCCTCACGAAACGATGATTGTTCAATATTCTTTTAACACCTTCAAAGGTGGCCATTATGATGTCAATGTATTTTATATATGAGATATATGGTTTTTATTTTTACTATATGATTCTGTATTTTATATTTAAAACATACCTTTATTCTTTGCATGTTGTGCAAATGCTATAATTTCATATTTGGAAGTGTGGACTACCGCCCCCTCAAGTGATGTGACTCATTCATGCAATACCTGGAATGTATAAAGAATGAAATTAATGAACATATGTTACCTATATAACATATATATTATACTGGAATTATAATATATAAATATATCATTTATTTTTAATTCCATTAATATGACAAAAAAATGAAAGTAGCGTTCATGCGTACGTACGGCCTACCGTCTCCATGAACGGTGCTTTTCATTTTTTATCTCCAAATGTTATGGAATAGTATAAAATTAATATTTACTAGATATATACGATATTTTAATTATTAATACTATTCTGGAAATGATTTACTTATAACTATATGGGCAATCATTTTCAAACAAGTTCTTTTTTGACTCATGTACCAAACATCGGCAAAAACGTCTGATATGAACTAAAATTATTATAACATTATAATATGTGATATGAACTGAATAATAATCTTTAAAGGAGGTAATTAAGAAATTATAAATTGACCAACGTTTATTATTCCGGAATATAAAGAAACAAACAAGACAAGTCAGACTTGAGGTAAGGGATCCTACCCCTCTTTCTTTTTAAGTACACTCTTTTATGTCATTCCTTTTAAGATCATATTTCTTATGTCTGGGATATTCTTTTATATTAATATTACTTTACTTTTTATGTTCATATGATGATAGACCCTATTTTCTCTCATCAATACATTTTGGATGTTTTTAGTGGCACCGTTAGGCTGTCGAATTTTCATAAGAGATCCAACCTCTATCTTTCTTTTTAAGTACTCTCCTTTATGTCACTTCTTTTAAGATCCTCATTGTTATGTTGGGGGATGTTATTTTATATTCCTCTTGCTGTATATTTTATGTTAATACGATGAGAGACCCTATTTTATCAAATCAATCCATTTTTGGAAGTTTTAATGGCGCCATTAGGCTGCCGAGTTTTAGTAAGGGATTTTTCATCTCACTTTTATTCCCGTGAGATTTATGCTACATTTTCCACCATTTACTTTGATTGGTATATGTAATTCCAATTATTCTACTCTCTGTGTAATATAATTTCATTTATGAGTATTTACATAAATGTTGTATTGTCCTTCTTTCATGGGGTGTATGTTTCGAAAGATACCCAAGTCGGTATGGGAACCTTTCACACACCTATTTTTAAATACTTATTTTGTTGGGTCTTTTAATTTACATATTGTAATGTTTGGATATGTTCTTATATATCCTTATTGATGTAAATTTTATTTTCAAGTGATGAGATACCCCTTTTTATCTCTCATCAACTCATTTTCTGAATTTTAAAGTGATGGCATTAGGCTGTCAAATTTTTGCAAGGGAACTTCTTAAGCCAATTTTTATTATTTGGGATAAACTTGTACTCCTTGAAAATGTCGTTCTATGAATATGTGTGAATTACCTCTAACTATTTTATACTTAATATCTACTTATATTTGGTGTATTCATTTGTCACACATAATTATGTTATTGATTTATCCTTAATACGAGGATACCGTCTTTGTAAGGGACTTTGTCTCAATCTCCTTTCATTGAGGCATATTTTGTTCTAATACAAGACTTTAATTTATACACTGTATAAAAAACTTTTGACTTTTCATTTCATTAAAATGGAATCCTTTTCTACAAAGTGTTTTACTAAACGAAAAAAAGGAATTTTTATTTTAACGTACGCGTTGACAACGACTTTTTCCACTGCCGCGAGTATTATTTGGTCTTTGGCTTCCTCAACATGCTATAATATTTTTAAAACGAAATAAATACCATATACTCTTTTATGTATTTTGGTATTGAAAATGCTTTTTATAATGGATTTGTTATGTCAATATATTTATGTGATATATTGTGATCGAAATGTGGAAATGTTTTCTTTCCATTATATTCGTTTTATGTCTTATGATTTTATAATGGTACTTGGACATTTTACCAGTGGTTATGTGATAAACCATATGACAGGTGGTGCCGTGAATACCAGGATGGGTGGTTATGTTATAACCTCTAATGCATTGGGTATGGAAGTCGTTTGTATGGCTATTCCATTTAGTGATATTCGTGGAAGTCGACCGTATGGTTATTCCATTTAAGTATGTTTATGTCCCAAGTTACCTTTATATGTTATGTGTTCTTTATATGGGTTTTATGGTAATCATTTGGTCACAAAAGGGTAAGTAATGATATTTTATTCAGTGAATATTTTTTACTACTTCATAAAGGGGAAAAGTATTACATTGATAAAGTATTCGTGGTTTACTTATTGTTTTGAAAAACTAACAGTTTTCCTTCTTTGTATATCCCTTACTGAGATTCTTATGCTCACCCCAAGTTTTTTTGAAATGTTTTTCATAGGACTTAATGTGGAATATAGTCAAGGATGGGATCATGGAAAAGTCATGCTATCTAAATCATGGAACTAGACATGTTTCTTTTTAAGAGTTTTTATTTTATGGAAACATATTATAAATGTCTACTTTGTAATCTTTTGAGATGTAATAGTTATTATCTTATTCTATAAAACTGTAAACCTGAAAAGATCCTCAATGGGAATTATTCATTTAATTTGATATTAAGTAAGGTTTAAGTCCGGGGCCTTATAGTTGGTATCAATGGGAGGTTTAGATAACTTTAGAGGTTAGAGTGTTTCTTAAGAATAAGTGACAAGTTCTGTATAACCACAATGGGTAGTATATTAGATGGATTCATTGTGTTTTTATGAAATTGAGAATTAGTTTGAGATATCTTGGATAACTATATCTTAGTGTTTATATTCCTCATTATTATATGATGATTATACTGATATGCTCACACTGAACTTTTTGGTTTTACTAAATGGCTGGATCTCGCAGGCACCAAAGTAACAGTGGATGTGAAGGAAACTGTGACAATTTTCTGAGTGAGAAACTGAATGATATGGGAGCTGCAATGAGAACCCTTGTGTTTATCCTAAACCAACTATCTGGAGTCATGATTGACCACCAAAACCTTGGTGTTTTTTTATAAGGAATCGTATATGAGTGAAACAAATACCTACGGAAGTTTAGGTAATAATCATAAAGGTAAGGGTGTTTAAAAACCTATGTGTCAAAGATGTTGAAAGAAACACCTAGGAAAATGTTTCAAAGGGACAGAAATATGCTATAGATGTGGAAATGAAGGTCATAAAGCAAGAACATGTCATGGAAAAAGGAAGCATCCAGTTGACTCGAGGAAAATGAAAGAAGTTCTTTCTGAGGGATCAATTAAATGTTTTAAATGTGGTGTGCATGGTCATTTCGCAAACACATGCCCCATGAAGAAGTGTTGGGAATGGAATCACCAAGATCGTACAAATATTCGTTTACCAATATCTAATGCCATTCCGATTGAGGATGAAGAAACTGACAATGACCAGTCAAAGGTGTGGATTTTTTCTTAACTTATGTTTTCCTATTTTTAAATCTTAGGATATGATTCATGATTTTGTTTTTAGGAAATAAGTCTTTCAAAATAAGTTGGGAAGAAATGGTTAATGGATCATGAATAATGTTGAATGTGTAAGAAGTCAACATATAAGGGATTCAAGAGTTATGGTAGATTTTAGGATTGTGAAATTCTTAAAAGTATTATGTCTCTTTTGATGATGGGGTTACATTAGAGGACTTTTTATAGTATGTGTAACCCTGATATTTGATATATGAAAATTTTATTCAAGGAATAGTTATCTGTTCTTTTGTGGACATAGTTATAAAAAACCATTTGGGTATATGATCCTTACTTTTGAGGTAATTATGGGTTACTATATGTTATGATGGAAAATGAAAGGCATGAGATAAAATTGTGGTTAGATTATGTTAAGGTTATTTTTGATGATTTTATCTCTTTTTGGGGAATGTTTTGAGAATTATATAGTTTGGAAAAAAGGAAAACACGCAGACCATGTGACAACCTGTCGCGTCAGACAAAGCTATGGGAATCGAACCCACAACCAAAGTGTGAGTGGTATTTATCGCCTACCACTGGACTACGTGAAGTCCCTGGTTAGTTTGAGTAATTATTTATAGTTTTATGATTTTATGAATCAAGAGTAAGTTTATTTTGTGTTATCTATGGAAATGATTAACCTGTCATGGAAGATATGTGATTAGGCTAATTACGTTTCAATAAGAGACTTTAAGAGAAGCTGATGTTATTTGGAGATAAATGTTAATTTGTTCCTTGGGAGAATATGTGATTAAATCCTTCAAATATTTGGGTTTCAATATTAGTTGGGTTACTTTGAATAATTTTATGGATATATTTTTACTGAATGGTTTTTGTTGAACTTTGGGTTTTGTTTGAAAATTTTGGATATTAGGAGTAGTTTTTCTTTTTGTAAAAAAATATCCTTTTTTGGTATTATCTGATCTCCTACTAAACTTTTTGGTTTGGTTTTGGTTGCGATCTAAAAACATGGGAAATATATAGTTCTCTTTTGTGGATTAGGTGATTCTCAATAAGTTTATTATAATACTCTTAATGCGAACAAGTCTTCCTAAATACTCGTCTTTTAGAGAAAATATGAGTTTGATTAAGGAATCTAGTAAAAGTTGAAAATCAACATGACAAGTAATTATGTTTCCTTAAGGTAAAAAATAAATTCCACAATGAAAAGAAACTTAAAACAAAAATTTTGTCTATTAACTTTTCCAACTAGGGAATTGAATACCATTTAACCCATCACAAGTTTGTAATCTTCTGGTGGTTAACTTTCTCCTAAACATGTTTTCTATCACTCTCCATCAGAACATGATCCTTTGTTTTTTTCTTCCATATCCGTGTTTTCCTACATGGAATCCTAGTATGGGTTAACTTGGGTGAACTTTGTACTTCCCTTTATTTTTTTAAATTTACAGTTTAATTGACTCCTTTTTCGATGTGGGGCTTTCAATGAAGTTTCCAAGCCCAATTTTAAAATTGTGTGGACGCCATTTCCTAAAGGGGGGAAGGATGTAACATCCCAGGTAAATAAAGAATATTACCTTTTCATTTTTATTAATATTTGTGAATAAAATTTTAATATTAATTTAAAGGGAACACTATGCTCGATGGCTTACCCAATATACAACAACGAGTTCCTCTGAAATCTTACGTTGCACTCTAATAATAAAATAATTTTATTTTAAATGGTAGTTAACACCTAGCCATTTTAATGATGGTAATGAACAGAACTAACTACAAAATGATTATATATGTTTGTCAAATATTTTTACTTTTTATGTTAGAGGATTAAAAATGCGAATGAATCCAATTTTAAGCGTAAAGATTCTAATATTCTTTAAAAGGTCGATTAACCGCCTTTTGATGGAGAACCTCTTTTAAATCCAATTTTTGAAAATTTTATGTGTTATATTTGAGAAAATAAAATTCTTCTTTAAAATCGTGACATCAGAATTTACTTTGTGTAATTTTTTGGTATTTTTACGAAAAATTTCATTTTTAATGAATAAGTGAAAAATGTTGTATTTTTTTCAAAACCAGTTTTTAATATAATTTATTTAGATCATATTTTCAAATTGGTTTGAAAGTTCAATTAGAATATATTTTTACCATTTAATCCAATGGTGTTCATTGGAATAAATTTCAATTTTAAATTGGACTTAAACTAGTGTCAATCTTTTAATAGATATTGTTTCTTAAAAAAACGCTATTTGTTTTGACAGCGGGGATTAATTATTAAATTAATTAATGCAAATTATATGTTTTGAATTTTGTAAAATAGACATCATTTTTGAATTTGGAATATCAAATATAGATTAGGGTGAATTTTTGGTATTTTTCTGAAAAACTTCAGTTTTTGATGAATAGTGAAACCGCTAAGTGTTAGTTTGAAAACTGATTTTTCATTTAAATGAAACTTTACCACTTCTATGATTTGAATTTCAAAAATCTGACAAACATGGTTGTCATTATAAAGTAAAATGTGGTTCAATGGGATTACAATAATTTTTTTGATGAATAGTAACTTTTAAAATTTTAATCGCGATTAGAGGTAATTAGTGTAATTTAATGTAAAAATAATGTTTTAATAATATGAAATGACCTTGACACATGTCCTAACATTATTTTATGTGTCATGGCAGACCAAGATAATCCATGTGTAAACTTGGGGACCCCATGGAGCCACTTTGGTAGGAAAATGACATTAATAACTTTTTATTTAATGTTAAAATTAAAACGTCACTAACATGTGTTGTTTTACTAAAACAATTTTTAAATGGGGTTATACAATTAATATTTTTGACTATAAATATTAATTAGAAAGATAAAAATATTTACTACATCATGATATTTTATTTATAATTTATAGATATTAAATAAATTAAATTATTTATGACACCATGATGATGTAGTGATTACCTCATTATTTAACGATTTAAATAAAATGAAAAGATAATGTAAAATATAAGGCATAAACTTGTCAAAAACCTTTTGGATGGATGGATTTATAACTATTATCACCTTATCATATAAATATATAATTTTTGGACCTATAAAATCTGAAAAGAATTTTATAATAAAGTAACCTTTTATAACTTTCCAAGAGTGCCCTCCTCTCCTCTTATAAAAGGCCCCCACCTCTACCACCTTACCCACACCTCTCAAGCCTTTGGATCGACAAAAACCTGCCCATTGTGTCTCTCCACATCCCTATATCACTCCTAGAAGCCTCACTTTGGTCAGAAGTCTTCTCAAAGAATCCTTTGAGCTCAAATAAAAAAGAGGTACCTGATTTAAAGGTAAAGTCTTCCCTAGTGTTATTTTGTTTTATTTTGCTTCTCCAACCCCCTAAACTTTTTTTCCTTTATTTTGTAAAAACACCAGTATATTAAATATAATTTGATATTTTTATAAGAAGGAGTCGAGCTACACTTACACACACCTCCGTGAAATGGTAAAAGAACATACTGTTTCTGTGGATGGTGAATTACTGGCTCACGAAACGATGATTGTTCAATATCCTTTTAACACCTTTAAAGGTGGCCATTATGATGTCACTGTATTTTATATATGATATATATGGTATTTATATTTACTATATGCTTCTGTATTTTATATTTAAAACATACCTTTATTCTTTGCTTGTGCAAATGCGATAATTTCATATGAGGAAGTGTGGACTACCGCCCCCTCAAGTGATGTGACACGTTCATGCAATACATGGAATGTATAAAGAATGAAATTAATGAACATATATGACATAAATAACATATATATTATACTTTAATTATAATATATATATATTTCATTTATTTTTAATTCCATTAATATGACAAAAAAATGAAAGTAGCGTTCATGCGTACGTACGACCTACCGTCTCCATGAACTGTACTTTTCATATTTTATCTCCAAATGTTATGGAATAGTATAAAATGAATATGTAAAGGATATATATGATATTTTAATCATTAATACTATTATGAAAATGATTTAATTATAACTACATGGTCAATCATTTTCAAACAAGTTCATTTTTGACTAATGTACCAAACATCGGGAAAAACGTCTGATATGAACTAACATTATTAACATTTATTATAAAATTATAATATGTGATATGAACTGAATAATAATATTTAAATAAGGTACTTAGGAAATTATAAATTGAACGAAGTTTATTATTTAGGAATATAAATAAATGAACAAGACAAGTCAGACTTGAGGTAAGGGATCCTACCCCTATCTTTCTTTTTAAGTACACTCTTTTATGTCATTAATTTTAAGCTCATATTTCTTATGATTGAGATATTATTTTATATTAATAATACTGTACTTTTTATGTTCATATGTTGAGAGACCCTATTTTCTCTCATCAATCCATTTTGGAAGTTTCGAGTGGCGCCGTTAGGCTGCCGAATTTTCGTAAGAGATCCAACCTCTCTCTTTCTTTTTAAGTATTCTATTTTATGTCACTTCTTTTAATCTCATCTTTTTTATGTTGGGGGATGTTATTTTATATTCCTATTGCTGTATATTTTATGTTAATTTGATCAGAGACCCTATTTTATCTCATCAATCCATTTTTGGATGTTTTAAGTGGCGCTGTTAGGCTGCCAAGTTTTCGTAAGGGATTTTTGTCTCACTTTTATTCCCATGAGATTTATGCTACATTTGTCACCATTTCCTTTGACTGGTATATGTACATCCCATTATTCTAATATTTGTGTAATATACTTTAGTTTATGAGTATTTACATCAATGTTGTATTGTCCTTCTTTCATGGGGTGTATGTTTCGAAAGATACCCAAGTTGGTAAGGGAACCATTCACCCTCCTCTTTTTAAAGACTTTTTTTGTTGGGTATTTTAATTTACATATTTTAATGTTGGTATATGTTCTTATATATACTTATTGATGTAAATTTTATGTCCAAGTGATGAGATAACCCTTTTTATCTCTCATCAACTCATTTTCTGAATTTTGAAGTGACGCCATTAGGCTGTCAGATTTTTGCAAGGGAACTTGTTAACCCAATTTTGATTCTTTGGGATAAACTTGTACTCCTTGAATATGTCGTTCTATGAATATGTGTGAATGGCCTCAGATTGTTTTAAACTTAATATCCACTTATATTTGGTGCATTCATTTTTCACACAAAATTATGTAATTTATTTATCCTTAATCCGAGGATACCGTCTTTCTAAAGGACTTCATCTCAATCTCCTTTCATTGAGGCATATATTTTTTTTCTAATACAAGACTTTCTTTTATAAGCTGTATAAAACACCTTTGGATTTTCATTTCATTCAAAGGGAATATTTTTCTACAAATCATTTTACTAAATGACAAAAATGAATGTTTATTTTTACGTACGCGGTGACAACGACCTTTTCTGCCGCCACGAGTATTATTTGGTATTTGGATTCCTAAACAAGCCATAATGTTTTTAAAATGAAATAAAGACCATATAATCTTTTATGTATTTTGGAATTGAAAATGGTTTTTATAATGGATTTGTTATGTCAATATATTAAGTGATATATTGTGATCGAAATGTGGAAATGTTTTCTTTCCATTATATTTGTTTTATGTCTTATGATTTTATAATGGTACTTAGACATTTTATGGGTGGCTACGTGATAAACCATATGACGGGTGGTGCCGTGAATACTAGGACAAGTGGTTACGTTATAACCTCCAATGCATTGGGTATGGAAGTAAGCCGTATGGCAATTCCATTTAGTGATATCTGTGGAAGTCGACCGTATGGTTATTTCATTTAAGTATGTTTATGTCCCAAGTTACCTTTATATGTTATATGTTTTTATATGGGTTTTATGGTAATATTTTGGTTACAAAAGGGTAAGTAATGGTCTTTTATTCAGTGAAGAGTTTTTACTAGTCCATAAAGGTGAAAAGTATTACTTTGATAAAGTATTCGTGGTTTACTTATTGTTTTGAAAAACTAACAGTTTTCCTTCTTTGTATATCCCTTACTGAGCTTTTTATGCTCAGCCCAAGTTTTTTTTGAAATGTTTTTCACAGGACTTAATGTGGAATAGGGTCAAGGATGAGATCAAGGAAAAGTCATACTATCTAAAACATGGAACTAGACATGTTTATTTTTAAGAGTTTTTATTTTATGGAAACCTAGTAGAAGTGTCTACTTTGTAATATTTTGAGATGTAATAGTTATGATCTAATTCACTAAAACTCTAAACCCGAAAAGATCCTCAATGGGAATTATTCATTTAATTCAATATTAAGTAAGGTTTAAGGCCATGGACTTATACATATATACTAAATATATATGATATTTATATCATGGTTTCAATTCTAAACTTTATGAAATCATTATCTATGTAAGAGAAAAAGTAATAACATGTTAAAACATATATGAAAAAGAAATCTATTATTATAAGAAACGTATCATTAACATGGAATTGTTAATAAATTTCTAATAAATGGTCACCATAAAATTATATACAATATGATATATATAAAATTATTTATGAAATATATGAATAATACACATATTTTTATTATATAAGATGATATAATGAATATGACATAAGTCTTTACTTGAGGTAAGGGATCTCTTGTCTCTCTTCTATTCCAAGGATAAATATGCTAATTTGCCGATAATTTTTTGTGTTCATTGTATAGACATACCCTTTTGACATTTTATATAATAAATTCAATTATTTTCATGATATTTAAGGTATTCTTATATTTTATTATTTATTTGGTATTACAATTCAATATATTAATACACCCTTATGGGATTTTTGTTATTAATTTTTCTTTTTTGAGACTCCTACCTTATTATGCGGCTATTTTTTATATAAGGTATATATATAGCCCATATAACTTGTGATATCATGATTTTGTTTATTATCATGATATATTATGATTCAAGTAATGTTATTCAATCTTGGGGATTACTTGTCAAAGTTTCTAATGTCAAAATATATTTATGTTACAATATCAATTTTTATCTTTAATATTTTTGATTATGAATCCATTGATGATGTCTTATGATTCATCTCTAAAAAAATAATAAAATTACTTATCTTCTTATTATTTCAGAAGAATACATCATTTCTCTTTATTTTTCTCCCTTTATTTACTTATGATATTATTTTTTTTAAAAAAATTAACTTCATTTATCTCTTCAGTTAAAAAAACTTTTCAAACCAAAACCAAGTTTTCTTAAAATATTTTAATTGTTTACATACCCTTCTATTGTTTTAAAAATTTATTTTTACATATTTTTTACTTTTTATTTTTTTTGAATGGAATATTCATGTCTTTTTCTAGGGATGGATTGATTTATTTTTTCTAAAAAACTTAATGGAGTCGTTGTTTTAACATGTATGGAATGAATGAAACATTTGATCCTCAGGAAAGTTAATTTAATTTAATATTCATTTTCATATTTTCAAGGTTATTTTAAAAGAAAAATATTTCCAAAATTTTTAATGATTACAAAATCATTTTTCAAAACGGAATGAATATTTTCCTTATGAAATTTTTTAAATTATAAATGAATTTTTTTTTCTATTTATGATTATATCCTATGATATAACTTATGATTTTTTTGGGGATATGATCCATAGATACCATAATTTAATTAATCCAAATTTTTTATCATCATAATATTTGTATATTTCCCTCTTCTTTTCATGGGTGATAACATTATTGAAATCTCATGAAATTTTCATCATTTCCAAGGTAATGTTATGAGGTTATGAGGAATGATTATTTAGTAAGTCACTTTTCTACAGGTCAAGATATAATGAAAATGTTTTGAAACCCTATTTTATGGTTTTGATATAATTAATGTTTACTGACCACTTTGAATATAAATATGGATTTCATTATGGTATAGGTGGACCTTTTTATCCCTTAAATGCATTTGGTAATGATTTATATCTCATGAGACATAATGAATTGGGACTGGGAGTTAACCCAATTCAGTAATGTACATTTTCTGCTATGATAGTCTTAAGAGTGAACCATGAATATTATGATTGTTTGGGGAGTGAACCCATAACTCTATTATATCCTTGGAAATGATCCTTAAAAAATGGAATGATTTTAAATGATTATGTGTATGATGAATGTCCATTTATTATTCAAATGTTATTATCTCAAGGCTCATGATGATTGAGTCCCTTATGAGTCTTGTCTTATGAAGAACCAGAATTTATCCCATGACTCGATTTTATGATTTTTGATATGGAGGGAAGGTTTTTCAAATGATTTGATCATATTCTCATACCCTTATGATCATGTTATTCTTATGTGTCTCCCATGATTACCCTTATTGGGTATCTGAGGTCACCCTTTCTTTTGTTTCATTTCCTCATGTTGTGAATAAATCTATTATGTATGAAATTTCTAAGAAGGGTTATAGTTATGAAAATCATATAAGGATATGATGTATTTAAACTTTGGATTAGTTTTTTTTGTTTCTATGATACCAATGATACTTAACTATTAGAGTCCATGGAAAATTGTTTTATTAATGTAATTAATTTCCATAAAAAATGTTGTAATATCTATGTATTTTATGCATTGGTCTCTATAATTTAATTGATATAAAATAAAAAGGGACCTCCAAATATTCTACCATGTTAACATTGATATGGATTCAAATTTCTTCTTATTATGTGGTGGATTACACTTGCACATGGTGAATTGATTGGAATTTACCCATATACATATATTTGAATCATTGGATTTTTGTTTCTTCTTTCATTCCCTTTTAATCATGACCTTCATGGCCTTTATCTCTACAGTTTTATAAAACATCCAATACAATTATCTAATACATAGGTTATTTTAACCCACAGTTAGAAAATAATTTTAATTATATCGTTCCCTTCATTTTTATTTCCAAATTAATTTCAATATGAATCTCGTCCTCAATTTTGTTTCTAGATTTTAATTGAATTAATGAACATATAGAACACCTATATTGTATTGATGGAACATGTCAGAATATCCTTATAATATGAAATTGGATTAGACATTAATTATATTCTATGACATGTATTTAATCCATCAAATAATTTATTAATATATATTTTTGGGGTTTTTACATAATATTTATTAGTTATTTATGGCCCTATAATACTATCATCATTTTCATCAATAATTTCAAATTATTATTGTAAAAAATTTGGAAATTACATTTTCATGTAGGATATTTTATAATTAGGAATCTATTTATCTAGGATTATAAAAATAAACTCTTACTCGTACATTCTTTCTATCACTTTTTACATCTTAATGTATTCAAAAAATAAGATTTGTGATCACCAACTCCCCAATTAAGATATACTACATTGAAAAAATTCTCTAATTTACTACATCCAATAGGATGGAATATCATCTCTAAATACATAATAAATTTTTATACAACTAATAAGTTTGTGGTTCTTCAAAATAAAATATTTACCACATTCTCAAGCAAATGTTGTTACACAATGATGAGGTGTTTCCAACTATTCTATATGTGAAAGGATATGTGTTATAATAATACTTATCATCCATACTTTATTCATAACCATTTCATCTCTAACATCTGCATCACAGATTTGATCAGCTGATAAATATATATATTCATTATATTTTTACATGTTATTTGTTCCTTCTATTTACATCATTTATATATAGTTTAATTTGCATAATTATTTCATGAGTAAACAATGAAATATTAATAACTATATATAAATTTTAAACATTTATATATATATAAATATTATTTAATATAGAAATATATCATTCCTTTCATAATTATTATTAATATTGTTTTTTAATCTATAACTGTTCTACTAAATCTTGTCCATAGATATATATTTTATTATATATGTATTTTTCAAATAATTTAATATCATCGATAGATTTTGATGCCCACAACATTGAATTTTTACAAACCGTAATATAATATTTATATTATTATTTAAATTTGACTATTAAAACTTTACTGTTAAACATGGTGGTATGAATAATAATAAACAATTCTAAGTATATTGTATAATTTTTTTTATAATGAATAAATATTTAAAAATAAGTACATTATTTTTAATAAAGTCTTTATAAGCTCAAAAAATGAAATTTTTAAAAAACTCAGTTTTTTAACAAATAGTAAAACTTATTTTAGACACATTTATAAAAAAATTATAAATATATAATCATTTTATGGATTAAAATGTCAATATTATCATATGATTATTTTACACATTTTTCTAGAACTATTACTTCCCGGTTTAGTTTTGAAAATACAATTTTCTATTGAAAAAAGTATTCTCGATTAAAATATTTTAAGGTGACTTTTAAAAAATAAATTTTAACTTAAAATTATTTAAATTATATATTTATTAATCCAATTTATTTCATTTTAAAAAATTCCATATAAAGCTCTGATAAGAAAAAATTTTGATGTTTTGATAATGTTCACTTTTGAAAACCTATTTTTCATTGGGTATGTGAGTTTAATAAAAAATTATCATTTTCAAATTAAAATAATTTAATAAGGAAAACTATATTTCATAAGAGAATAATAATAACTGATATTTTTTATTTATTTCTACAAAATTTAAAACCTTTATCAATAGTTAAAATAGAAAAAAAAATTAATTATTGCATTTAATGTTTAAGCGGGTTTACTAGGCATGGAACTAAAAAGATCAGCGGTAAAATAAACTATAAACATGCCCAAAAAACATTTTCCAGATATATTTAGACATTATTATACCTAAATTTTTGTAATTTTCCATTTTTAATCCTTATGGAATGCGAAAAATATTGGTAAAATATATTCTATTCAAAAATTCCAAGTGTGTCATCCAGCCCACTAATAAATCGCTACACAATATCCTCTCTCATTCGCACATAAAATACCATATAGTTTACCCAATAATATCCTAAATTATTTTTTCAATCACCTCCCCTAATAATAGATTCATTATTTTGGTTTGGAATACCTCTTAAGAAGGATTTAGTTTTAAACCTGAAGAGGCTCTCGAGAGAGGAGGTAAATTTTTTAACATGCATTTTATTAATTTATTCTTCCTCCTAATTTCATCATATTAAAAGAGATTATATAATAACTACACTATTTAAAATATATTTAGAGGTAATTTTTTTAATGTAAAAACATATATCTATCTCAAATTCTATCAAATGACAAATAAATCCATTGATCGTGTGTACTGCTGACAACCACATCATGATCCTATGTTATTGATATTCCATCACCACTTATCAAAAATAGATAAAATTATGGAATTAATAATTATATATGATAAAAATGATATTATTTTTCTAGAGTAAAAATATAATTCATACATTTTTATCATACAACCTGCTAGAAAAAAACAAAGTCGCTCATGTATACGTTGTACAAACAACTCTTGAACTGATGTGGTATATTTCTTTACTAACATATTTATTAAATGGTAATAAGTTAATATTGAAGGAAAATATACATTATTTTTAATATATTTATACCTATTTTATGAATATTACATATTAACATGTCACATTCCATTCTAAGAGGGATATGATAATGTCACTCATTTTTACGGGGGACTACCACCTCATGAAGGGATGTGTTTCATTTTATCTAATGGTTTTCATGAATTTTAATAAGGATAAAGTAAAAAATTATATATTATATATATAATCCTTATTATATTTTAATTTTGATAAATTATTTAGGTTTATTTTGATTCATCCATTAAAAATTTCGTAACATTGTTCAGGCATACATACGACCATACATCTCTATGGACGATGTATTTAATTTTTTTACCTCTAACTATTATGTATTACTCTAAATAAATGTTTAATAAATATATATTAAATTTATGTCATCTTTAAAATTATTTATATTATGGGAAAATGATAAATGTCAAGGGTTCCAAAATAACAAATCACAACTGATATATAGACAAAATCATTTACTACCTGAAACATGATTTTAAAAAAGAATTGTTAATAAACTTATAATAAAATCTCATAATAAAATTATAAATAATTATGTTTCTTTACAATATTTATTATAATCCTATATTTGTAGTACAATATGTTCAAATCTGTAAAATGACATTTTGGGCTTATAGTACGGTATTTTTTCTCAATTTTCCATGTTTGACATATATGATGTGTTATTAATATATCTTCTTTTTTGAGGTGTTTATAAATACTTTTTTAATCATTTATATCATGAATATACTTATATTAGTGGTAATTATGGTTTCTTTTGATGTCATTCTTTAACCGGTATTAATATTAAAATTTTACCAAAGTGGTATGTGTTTGTTTTAATAATATATATTTTTATCAAATTATTTTACTATAAATTAGATGATGAAATTTATAGATCTCTTTCACATAAACAAAATGAATTTTATTTTCCTCTATATAGTTCTTGAGAATTCAAATATTTACATTCATTTTACTCTCTTTACGCAATAAATATTCCAAAATAATATTTATTAAAAATATATAAATTTCTATCATTGTTTGGAAACCCTTATTCCTCTGTGTCTATGTTTTCTAAATAATATAACAATTTTTTTCATTAAAAAAATGATTTATTAAAGAATTTTTAACCATGTTTTACATTTTAAAAAAATAGTATAGTAATCTTCATTTATTTTTCTATAGAAGGAATATTTTATCTTTTTAAAAAAATGTGAATGTAATATTTATTTTACAATACACATCTCGAACGAAATTTCCCACTATTGTGACATCTCAATGACTTAGAGAATACCTGGCATGTTTGAATTTTATTTTCAAAAAAACATTCTCCGATAATATTTGTAATTTTTTTATATTTTAAATAAAATATTACAAAGTGGAAAAGTATTTTCCACAAGAATTTTCCACGTGATATTCCAAAATCACATTCCATCAATGATGACATATTTTTATATTAACAATGATTTACTGGGAATATGATACAAATTTTTCTTCCATATTCATTATTTGGAAGGATTATGAATATAATGAATATGTGTTTATGGAAAAAATTATTTTCAATGGGTTCTCCTATGATTAATTTATGAGAATATTAAGAAAATAATTTTCTTATATATGGGTTATTCTATTGTTAAATTTTTATGTCACTCATTTCCATTATATGTGTTATGATAGGATGAATTTTTTTTGGATATTTTTGAAAAAAATATATTGATTTTGAGACAATTCTGACCTATATCTCCTTAAAATGAATTAGTTAATGATAAAGGTTATATGAGCTTGATGGGTAAACATGAGGTTATCCCACCCCTGAAAGTGGGTACACTGTATGTTATCCAAAGAAAAATAGTTGGTACACTGATGGTTATCTTATGATCGAGGAAGGTAAAGGGGTTGTTAGCTACAAACTATTTGTTATGAATATCTTGGTTGATATCCATGAAATAATATTTACATTAATTATGTGTATTCATAAAATATAAGACATATTAAACTTTCATTCAATCATGTATCATCTTAATTGATTCTAATATGATTCATGTCTTATGAACTACTACGATTTAAAAAACAATACATTTTTATGATATATGATATGCATGGCATGGTTTATAAATATAATTCTCATGTTCCTATACCCATATACTCATGCAATATTTACATATCCCTTATTTTCCCTTAATGAGAATATGATCACAACCTTTTTTATTTTTTCCTTCACCGGGATATGAAGAAAGGAATTTTGTATGATATGCCTTAGAACGGTTATAGTTATAAATTTATTAGGGGGAGATGATATATCTCGCATATGGAATAGTTGTTTATGTTTCTATGTTTCTATAGGCAGTAGACCTAAATTATTTTATCATTGATCATTATGTTATGTTTTGAATATTTGTTTACTCAGATGTAGAATTTAGGTTTAAAGTGTTTGGTTCATGATAATTGGTATCAGGGTAAGGACTAATTAATCCTTGTGAAACTATGAAGATTAAAATTTAGTGATATCCATAATGGTAATTCAATGTATAGGAAAATACCTTGGAATTTTGGAGAAGCAAAAATTGTGTTGTTTTTGAGAAATTAAATCCTTGTCTAGATACGAGAAATGGACATGGTTGTTTGACGAATATACATATGAGTAACAACTCTAAAATATGTTCTACTAGATTTAATCAATGATTACCTAGTAAATAACAATGGGCCATACTGTGAACATATTTTGAAATTCCTGTTGGATATGACTTGGAAAATCACAAAATATTTTTTAACCAACATGATGGATGGAATAATGATTACAAGTATACTAGGTCAATCCAAATGTGTCATAGATTAAAAATAATGTTTTAGAAATTTTAAATCTTATAAGTTATCTTTCATGATTATGTGGTTCCTTGCTATGATTATTGTTTATTAAACCATAATTTTATTTAAATGGATAGAACAAAATAGAACTATGTTGTAAGATCACAGTTTTTTGGAAGGTATGTTTTCGTTTTTTTGGTTGAATCCCCTGTTTCGAGCTTCAAGGGATGACTTCTGAATGTATGAGAGGCCTTGAGAGTGTTTCTGGGGCTCAGGGCATGAATGAAAGGAAAACTGGGTAAGAGAAGCCAGAGCGCATGGCCTGTGCACAACAAGGGAAAACTGTGCGGCCTGCCCAGGTAAACCGTTCGACCCCACATCCTCCAGACAGTGGCATGCACACGGTTTGCACACAGTTTGGAAAAATGTGCGGCTAAACCATGAGGCCACTTAATGTTGGAAAAATTAAAAGTTTTCCACAAAGGGTTTTTATACCCCAACTTGGGATTTTCCTCCATTCATCCCCTCTCAACCCTAGTGAAGAATTTGGCCGACCCAAGCTTCCCAAGGGTGGTTCTCCTTCGATTCTTGGCCGTTTAGAGTGCCGTTGTTTTCGGATCAAAGCTTCGAGTAAGGCTAATCTCATCCTTGCTTCTCTTTTTGGTTTTGGGTTCTTATATTCTCTCCCTCTTATTCTGAAGCTCTAAAACCTTATCTTCTGGGTGAGTTTTATTTTGAAGCTCCAAAGGTTGGTCGGATCGAGGTCTAAGGACTCGATTGAGAGTGCTTTCAACCGTGGTTTCGAGGTAGGTGGTCTACAAGTGATATCCCATATTTATTAGGGTTTTTGTGCATGTTTAATTGTATTCTTGTTTTCTCTTGGTTATTTTTTTAATAACCTTGACATATATGGTAATAATGGTGTTTAAAATGGAAAATGGGAACCCTCACGATCCCCATGGGATGTGTTGGGATTGACTTGACCTAATTCATGGCCATTCGTGGGATGGGCTGGCTTTTCCCGAGCTTAGGGATTGTTATTGAACAAGTGACCTTGTTGTAAAAAATGGTAGATCCCTTAACGAATATGATGGCATGATTGGTTGAACTTGGAATAGAAGTTAGGTGATGCAACTAGACTTGGAAATAACTGAAGGGTTATTCGGAATGGGTTGAATGGTTGATTCATGGAAATGATGAATTGGTTAAATGGGTTAATGTTTAAAAATGATTAAAGACCATAATGTGATCGATTATGGGTCTAGTGTTGAATTCTTAGTGAGATATGAATAACACATGGGAATTGGGTAAATGGTTAAATGATGTGAAATGGTAATGTATTAATGGGATAAGGCATGATGTGAATTCCCATGTGGGTTGTGTGAATAGTGTTTTCCAAAGGGAAATTGTATGGTGAGTTAATGGTTACTTATATATAAGCATGTTCACATGGCTTGGTAGGTGGGGTATAACTGAGTCTCTATGCCCACAGGTCGAGTGAAGACTGATGGTCTGATCTCCACCCTAAATGCACGGGTTAGGAATGTAGACTGATGCTCTATTCTCCTAACGGTTTCATCCGCCCAGACTGACGCTTCAAGGTGACGATATGGTTGCTATGAGGGGGATAGTCTTAGTGAGGTAGGATAACCATGTGTTTAACCTCTAGCATGTGATTATTGGCCTTAAAACCATGTAACATAATGTATGTGATTAACCCATGGAAATGTAATGCAATGATATGGGATGATAAATGGTGTGAAAGAATGGTAATGGAAGTGGAAATGGCCTTACTCTGAACTGGTTAATGGAACCTTAAATAATTACTTTGCAATTATAATTAATATTCTTTTTTCATGCACTACTTGTTATACTAGATATTTTGTAGACATCGTTGGTGGTGGCCTACTGAGTTGTACTCAGACCCTGCTCGGGCCGCCATTAGGTACCCGAGAAGAATTCATGTTTTCAGGTCAGGAGAAGGGAAAGGGTCCTTGCTAGATAGTTAAGTGGACATGGGTAGCACTTGGTGGAGGGTCTGGACTTGAAGTCAGGACCATCTTGGGGATTTTGGCCGTTGTATTTATTTTGGGTTTTGTTCACTCTTTCACTTATAGTATGACATGGAATGTTTATTGTTGGAAATGGTTGTTATACTTGTTCCTTATTTATTGGTTATTGTTTTTCCCTATTTCGTTTATTTCTATTGTGGCTTACTCTAATAGAAAGGGGCTATAGTCTACCCACATGACTCCTTAGACCCCCTAATAGTCGGTAGCCTTTGGCGTATGAGGAGGCGCGATTAAGGTCATGTAACCACCCGGTTCGGAGCACCGGTTTAGTGGCTTCCGGGTAGGGGACGCTAAAAAGTGGTATCAGAGGAGGTCTTTCTTCTCCTTCTCTGAGGTCTTGTTATTTGGGATTGGTATCCAAGGGTTAAGATGTGTCAGGGCTTGGTAATGAACTCGTTCTTGGGAGTAGCTAACCGAGGTAGAGGGAAACCCAAGTCACCCTAGGTGGGAAATGTTCTTCTTGGTTGTGTGTTGTTACAGTTGACAATGTTTCACCGTTGGGTGATGCACATGTGGTTTGATGTGACTGTTTTATGATATTTGGCTTGTGGTATTAACAAGACAAGGATTTTCATTCATGAATCATTGTAGGTACCTAGGAAGATAGGTGGCATGCACCGTGTTAGGCACACGCACAGGATGGGTGTGTGAGGTAGGAAAGTAGGGTGCATCATGCATTTCATGAAACCAAGAAATAATGAGAAGAATGATATAAAACAAGTGGGTAAATGTTGTTTAATAAAATATAAGGGTTGGAAATGAAGTGGAAAATGGTTTGTAAAATGTTGTGTGAGTTTGGTGGTAGTGCATGGTTGTTTACCCCAGGTGGACCATGGCCCACGGTAGGGATGGTCGGGGCGGTGAATTTTTTGTGCTAATGTTGTTGAATTAGTATACAAAAATGGGTTGTTTTAGCTAGTAAGAGATTTTTGATAATGTTATTAATGTTTTGTGGTATGCGTGCTAAATCTCGTGCTTGGAAATGTAGAGAGATGCCACCTCGACGTCGGTTGCCAGTTGGGCAACGCGAGGATGTTGCTGAGAACACTCCTCCGGTAGAAGAGCACAAAAATGTGGCGATCAATGACGGTAGAGAAAACCAGTTCCGGGAGAACTTGGCTCACCTTATACAGATGATGTATCGGGACCCAGGGTGGGTTGCACCGAGTATGTTTGAGTTGACCAGGGACTTCTAGCTGCAGCACCCTCCGACCTTCACCGGAGAGGGTGGGCCAGAGGCAATGGAGTTTTGGTTAGAGACTGTCCTGACGATACTGGATCATCTGGAGACCCCTGTTGAAAAGCAGGTGAAGCTGACCATTTATATGTTGCGGGGCCAGGAAAGGTGTTGGTGGGACATTCAGGATCAGACCAAGCAGGATGAGGGGATGTCATGGAAGGTTTTCCAGGAGAAGTTTCTGGAGAATTTATACCCAGAGACTTTGAGGCAGAAGCGGGCTGCAGAGTTAACAAGCCTGACTCAGGGATCGCTAACGGTGATGGACTATACTAGTCACTTCACTGATTTGAGAAGCTTTGTCCTAGTGATAGCAGGGGATGAGGCAGCGGTGGCAAGGAGTTTCCAGGATGGGCTTGGACATGAGATCAGGTCTCAAGCAAATATCTTTCGCTTGAAGAGGTTTGCAGATGTGATGGATTAGGAACTCATCTCTGAAGGGAACCTAAAGGGGGCTTTGGGTGGTGGTCTTGTCGTTCCAGCTGGGCGAACAAATGGTGCATCTTCCAATGGTCAGAAGCATCGTTCGAAAAGTTTACAGTAAGGTGGTCAGAAGAGAGGGTCAACCTCTGAGAGTGGAAACCAGGTTCTCTGCTATTAGTGTGGTAGGCCGGGGCACATGCGTGGTCAGTTTCATCGACCTCCAGTTGAGTGCCATTCCTGTGGCAGAATGGGGCATGTGTAGAGGTTCTTCAGGAACCCTCGGTAGACGAGTGATCATAATGAGGAAAAGAAGATACCAGATACGAGAAGGGGGTCAGTTTCCTCGTATCAAGCAGGCAGTGGGAGATCCATGGGCCGTACTGGTAGAGAGGGTGGACATGGAACTTCGGGGCAAGATCACTCATGCCAGCAGGGCAGTGCAGCGCAGGGTGTTCAGGCTAGAGCCCAGGGTAGAGAGGCAAGTCACCTTTAGGTAGTTCAGTTTGCGCCTAGTGATGGCGAGGTCAGACTGTCAACAGTTCGAGGTATGATCATTGTAGCTTCTACATTTTCTAGTGTGTTTTTTGACATAGGTGCCACACCCTCTTTTGTTTCTGCTCAACTTGGGGTAGTTCTGGGTTTACCTGTGGAGGGGGTGTGTAGAGTTATGTCCATTGACACTCCATTGGGGGTGCAAGTTGAGGATATAAAGCGGTGCAAGGGATGTGCCTTGGAAGTTGGTGGGTATCGTTTTCTATGGGACTTGTTCATTCTCATGAAGTCAGAGTTTGACCTAATCTTGGTATTTGATTGGTTGATGTTGAATTGGGCGCACATAGACTTTTATCATCGCAGAGTATTGTTCAGGTCGCTTGATGGTGACGCTTATGTCCATCGTTGCGAATGGGATGTTCGAGCAGGGCGTACGAGGCCGTTTGGTCAGCGGTTGAGTGGGCTCATTTCTCAAGTGGCATGTCTCATGCTTGGTGATAAGGAAAGATGGGAACATTCTATTTTACCTCCTGTGGTGGACCGTTTTCAGGACATTTTTCCTGAGGATTTCTCGGGGTTACCACCCGAGCGGGATGTTGAGTTCACGATTGAGTTGCTGCCAGGAGCAGAGCTATTTTCTATTCCTCCATACCGAATGGCACTGGCAGAACTCCAGGAACTGAAGGTTTAGCTTGAGTTGTTGGAGTGTAAGGGGTTTATCCATCCTCGTACGTCTCCTTGGGGATCTCTTGTGATTTTTTCAAAAAAGGCCGGTGGGTCGTTGAGGCTGTGTGCTGACTATCGGATGTTGAATCAGATGACGGTAAAAATCGGTACCCTCTTCCTAGAATTGATGACCTGTTTGATCAATTGATGGGTGAATCGGTGTTTTCTAAGATTGAGCTGAGGTTAGGTTATCACTAGTTGTGGGTGAGGTCTTCTGACGTGATGTGGATAGCTTTTAGGAGTCGGTACGAGTTGTTTGAGTTTGTGGTAATGCCTTTCGGCTTGACCAATGCACTGGTAGTGTTTATGGATTTGATGAACCAGATCATTCATCCCTGTCTAGATCGGTTTTTGTTTATCTTTGTTGACGATATCTTAGTGTACTCAAAAACGCATGATGATCATGACCAACATCTTGACATCGTATTGGGTATGCTAAGAGAGCATCGGGTATACGCCAAGCTATCAAAGTGTCAATTCTAGATAGTTGAGGTTCATTTTCTGGGTCACATATTCTCAGAGGCAGCTGTGTCAGTGGATCCAGAGAAAGTGCAGACAATTTTATCTTGGGCGCAGCCCATGAGTGTTTCTGATATACGGAGTTTTTCTGGTTTTGGTCGGGTATTACCGAAGGTTCATTCAGGATTTCTCTCACTTGGAAGAACCACTCTTGGGGTTGACCAAGAAGGGAATCAGGTTTGAGTAGTTTGAGTCTTTTGATAATTCCTTCCAAGAGTTGAAGAAGCGATCGATGACCACACCTATCTTGATCTTACCTTAGCCGGGTAAGAAGTACATCGTGTTTTGTGATGCGTCCAGAGTCGGACTGCGGGATGTGTTGATGTAGGATGAGTGGGTTGTGTCTTATGGGTCAAGGCAGTTGATACCCCTTGAGAAGAACTATCAAACTCATGATCTTGAGTTGGCTGCAGTAGTGTACGCCTTGAAGTGCTGGAGGCACTATCTGTTGGGGTAACAATTTACCATGTTTACCAACCATAAGAGTATAAAGTACATTTTCTCAAAGCGGGATATGAATCGTCGGCAGTGAAGATGGGTTGAATATCTCTAGTCTTTTGACTTTGAGTTGGTGTACACGTCGGGAAAGGGAAATAGTGTTATTGATGCTCTGAGCAGAAAGGTTCAGAATCAGGTGGTTCAGGAGTCCCGCACCGAGTGGAAGGTGATTTCTTTGTTCGCAGAAATGTACATGGAGATGCAGGAAGAGAATGGTCAGGTCACTCTTACATCATTAATGATGGAGTCGATGCTTTTGAGTCGAGTTAAAGAAGGTCAGCTTGATGATGCTGAGTGTTTGATCATGAAGGAAAATCTTAATGGTGGGGAGCTACCTTTTGGTTGGGTCGTTGGTGTGGACGGTGTTGTTTGTGTTCGTGATCATGTGGTTGTGCCAATGTGTGTGTGGGAAGAGTTGATGTGTGAGTTCCATGCATCAAAGTGGGTAGTGCATCCTGGTTTGACTAAGATGTACCGTGATATCCGAAGGTAGTTCTGGTGGCCTGGAGTGAAGAAAGAAGTTGCGGGCTTTGTGGCACAGTGCCTTACCTGTCAGTAGGTGAAGGCCGAGCATCAATGCCCAGGTGGTTTGTTGCATCCATTTCCCATTCTGGAATGGAATTGGGATGATGTAACGATTTATTTTGTCACGGGTCTTCCGAGGACGCCGCGAAAAAATGATGCAATCTATGTAGTTGTGGATCGGTTAACGAAATGGCTCATTTCTTACCGATTCAGGAGACCTTTACAGTCGACCAGTTGTGTGAACTGTATGTTCGAGAGATAGTGCAGTTGCATTGTGTTCCACAAACCATTGTTTCAGACTGAGATCCGCGTTTCACATTGCGTTTTTGGCATGGGTTGCAGAAGGTGCTTGGTACGTAGGCATTTTTGAGTACGGCTTTCCACCCGCAGACAGAAGGGCTGCCAGAGCGTACGAACCAAGTGTTGGAAGACATGTTGAGAGCTTGTGTCATGGACATTGGTGGTTCTTGAGAGACACACATATCATTAGTTGAGTTTTCCTACAACAACAGTTTTCAGGCTACAATTCAGATGGCACTGTTTGAGGCAGTCTATTGGAGGCCATGTAGATCATCGTTGTGTTGGCTAGAGGCCGGTGAATCTGAGTTATTGGGGCTAAGTCTCATGCAGGAGACTTCAGAGAGACTTCAGTTGATCAGGAAGTAGATGGATATGACTTAGAGTAGGAAGAAGTCGTATGCTTTAGAGGCGTAGACCTCTTGAGTTTGGGGTGGGTGATAAAGTGTTCCTTCGGGTGTCGCCAAGGCTGGGTCACCATCAGATTCGAAAGCAGGGTATGTTGGCACCCAGGTATGTGGGACCATTTGAGATTATGGAGAGGATTATACCAGTGGCTTACCGATTGTCTCTTCCATAGTGGTATGGTGGGATGCATGATGTGTTTCATGTGTCGCAGCTTCGACGGTATCACCCTAACCCATCTCACATGGTTGAGGTGGAAGATGTGGAGCTTGAGGATGATGTGTCCTTTGAGGAGCATCCGGTTCGTGTGGTGGATCTTAGTTAAAAGATCTTGTGGGGAAAGGTTTTGCCATTAGTGCGAGTACTATAGAAGCATGGGAAAGTTCAGGGAGAAACTTTGGAGCGATAATCGGATATGCGGGCTCAGTGGCCCGAACTCTTCTCTTCAGTGGAGCAATGAGGCTTGGGAACTTGGCTCGAGGACAATCCGTTATAAGGTGGGGAGGTTGTAAGATCCTAGTTTTTTTGGAAAGGTATGTTTTCGTATTGTTTTGGTTGAATCCATTGTTTCAGGCTTCAAGGGATGTCTTCTAAAAGTATGAGAGGCCTTGGTTGTGTTCCGGGGGCTCGAGGAACAAAAGAAAGGAAAACTGGGCAAGAGAGGCCAGGGCGAACAGCCTGCCCACAGCCTACGTATGGCCAAGGAAAACCGTGTGGCCTGCCCAGGTAAACCGTGCAACCCTCCTCCTTCGGACAGTGGCATGCGCACGGTTTGCAAACGGTTTGGAAAACCGTGCGGCTAAACCGTGCGGCCACTTAAAGTTGGAAAAATTACAAGTTTTAAACTCCGGGCATTTAAAACCCAACTCGGGATTTTATTCCATTCATCCCCTCTCAGCCCTTGTAATGAACTTGGCCGACCTAAGCTTCCCAAGGGTGGTTCTCCTTCGATTCTTGGCCGTTTAAAGCGTCGTTGGTTTCAGATTGAGGCTCCAGGTAAGGTTAATCTCATCCTTGATTCTCTTTTTGGTTTAGGGTTCGTATCTTCTCTCCCTCTTATTCCAAAGCTCTAAAAGCCTATCTTTTGGGTGAGTTTTAGGTTGCATCTCCAAAGTATGGTCAGATCGAGGTCTAAGGACTCGACTGAGAGTGCATTCAACCGCGGTTTCGTGGTAGGTGGTCTACAAGTGATATCCCATAGTTATTAGGGTTTTTGTGCATGTTTAATTGTATTCTTGTTTCCCCTTGGTTATGGCTTGAATAACCTTGGCATGTTTTGTAATAATGGTGTTTAAAATGGAAAATGGGAACCCTCAAGATCCCCATGGGATGTTTTGGGATTGACTTGACCTAATTTGGGGCCATCTATGGGATGTGCCGGATTTTCCCAGGCTTAGGGATAATTATGGAACAAGTGTCCTTGTTGTAATAAATGGTAGAGCCCTTGACGAATATGATGGAATGATTGGTTGAACTTGGAATAGAAGTTAGGTGATGAAACTAAACTTGACAATAACCGAAGGGTTATTCAGAATGGGTTGAATGGTTGATTCATGGAAATGATGAACATGTTAAATGGGTTAATGTGTAAAAATGATTAAAGACCATAATGGGATAGATTATGGGTCTAGCATTGAAATCATAGTGAGGTAGTCATAACACATGGGAATTAGATAAATAGTTAAATGATGTGAAATGGTAATGTGTTAATGGGTTAAGGCATTATGTGAATTCCCATGTGGGTTGTGTCAATAGTGTTTTCCAAAGGGGAATGGCATGGTGAGTTGATTGTTACTTATATATAATCATGTGCACATGTCTTGGTTGAGTGGGGTATAACTGAGGATCTACGCCCACAGGTCGAGTGAATACTGATGCTCTGATCTCCACCCTAAATGCACGGGTTAGGAATGCGGACTGATGCTCTATTCTCCTTACGGTTGCTTCCACCCAGACTGACGCTTCGAGGTGAGGATATGGTTGTTGTGAGGGGGTTAGTCCTAGTGAGGTAGGACAACCATGTGTTTACCCTCTAGCATGTGATTATTGGCCTTAAACCCATGTAACATAATGTATGTGATTAACCCATGGAAATGTGTTGAAATGTTAAGGGATGATAAATGGTGTGAAAGAATGGTAATGAAAGTGGAAATGGCATGACTCTGAACTGGTTAATGGCGTGTTAAATAATTACTTGGAAATTATCATTCATATTCCATTTTCATGCAGTACTTAATATACTGGATATTTTTTAGACACCGTTGGTGGTGGCCTACTGAGTTGTACTCACACCCTTCTCGGGCCGCCGTTGCGTACCCGAGGAGACTTCATGTTTGCCGGTCAGGAGAAGGGCAAGAATCTTTGCTAGATAGTTGAGTGGACATGGGTAGCACTTGGTGGAGGATATAGACTTGGAGTTGGGACCATCTTGTGTATTTTGGATTTTGTCTTTATTTTGGGTTTTGTTCACTCTTGCACATTTATTATGACATGGCATGGTTATTGTTGGAAATGGTTTTTATACTTGTTCCTTATTTATTAGTTATTGTGTTTTGATATTTGGTTTATTTCTATTGTAGATTACTCTGATTAAAATGGGGTATAGTCTCCCCACATGACTCCTTAGACCCCCGCTGCTAGTCCGCGGCCTTTGGCGTATGGGGAGGAATGCTTAAGGTCATGTAACCACCCGTCTCGGAGTACCGGTTTAGTGGCATCCAGGTCGGGGACATTACACATGTTAACATTGATTTCTATGGATAAGGCCATGATTGTCCTCCAAACCATATGATTATTATGAGGGTTGGAATGGGAAATATTGTTTCTATTCTCACACAACATTCTAATGTTAATAATCATGAGTAAAATCCAATTGACAAAATATGGAACAATGTTATATTGATTCCTTTTTGAGGTGACACCTTAATCCATTTACTCTTTCTATTGATCTAGTAATTCATGGAAATGATTCATTACCACATAATAATTTTTTTCACTAGTGTTTAGATCATGAAAAATATTTGGTCATATCTTTTTTGGAAGGCTAATAGTATCAATTGTTAAATATTATCTATAATATAAGGCAATAATATGAGATTTAATCCATGGACTGTGATTTTTATGATTTTTTTTAATTTTGTACATACCTTATATTATTCATATTAAAATGGAGATGTAATTCATCGATCTAATGTGGAAGGATGAAGAACTTATTGGAACCTATGAGGAATATTATAAAATTATTTTAGGATACACTTATGGTATTATCATCCAACTTGAAAGTAATAGTGATAGGCTCTTTAGTGTATTAAAACCAAGTATTGAAGAGGATTTATCTAAATGGTTGATTGATAGATATGAAGAAGATTTTTTGCATTCTAATATGATTGAAATGGAGAATGTGTTAAACCATAACTCACATGGGTTTGATATGAAAATAATTCTATAATTTAATGGAAGCTCAAGAGACCCATGATTGAAGCAGATGGCCTTTACTTAATGATCAATGTGGGTAATGAAACCTAAAGGATATTTTCAAGGGTATTTCTTAATGTTTTATGTGTATAAAATAAGGTCATAGAGTGGATGAATGATGATGTGATAGGAAGAAGTTAGCTGATGATTTGAATGAAGATAATTCCCCACAGAATACCCCACCAACAATTTGTTTCAATATTATCATAATTGGAATTGTACTAACTATTTCCAAAATTAAGGACAATTATCGATGACAGAAACCACATAAATCAAGAGAAAATGGGAAATAAAATATAATCACTATTTCAAAATAGTTGTGTATAATGATGTGGTGAAATAAAATTTCACATCAACTATAGAACTACTAATTTATAATTTGAATCTTTATATACCCACTCATTTATATCTATGGAATTTAATAATGGTTTCAAAATACCACCACAACTATTAAATGATGAATTAGAAGTGAAACACCTAATATTATGATGATCACATCACATGTATATGATTCCTCTCTAGTTTATGTTTGTGGGAATGTGGTTCCACCAAATCCTGAAATTCATTATCTTGTTTAATTTTATGTTATCTTATGTGGATTTGTATTGTCTACATAAATCCCACTTCATATATAGTGGAAGGGAACTCACTATTGGTACTCCAAACCAACTTGGGATTGTTTTTAGGGTGATGATATATATGATCTTTTAATTGATATCAAATCAATTTTATGGGGTTTAGTAATATTAAAGAGGAGAGTTTATCTCACGTGGTTGGGGTGAAACATAATATAATTTAAATTACTTTTGTGTGGTATTTTGTTTATATATAATCTCGATTATTTTCACAATCTTCCACCAAATACTAACATTTACATCTCAAAATATATCATACCTTGTGGTAAACCTATTTCAATGTCTCCCTATAAAATGAACCATATTGAGTTTCAAAAAATAAAGACAAAAACAGAATAAAATAATGATAAGGGATTCATTCAGCCATGTGTGATACAATGAACTACACCTATTATTTTTGTTAAGATGAAATATTGATGGATGAGACTATAAATTAATATCCATGAACTTAAAAAAAGAAAAAATTAAGAACAACTATCATCTACCCCATATTGAGTACTTGTTTAATCAACTATTTGATGTTAAATATTTTTCAATGATTGTCCTTTGTTTTGGGTGTCATCATTTGTGGGTCACGAAGGAGAATATTCTAAAGGCAACATTCCATATATATTATAGAAACTATTAGTATATAATGATTCCATTTTATCTTATTAATACTCCCTATATCTTCATTGATTTAATGAATATTGACTATATATATTTCCATGATCATCTTATGGTAGTTTTTATAAATGGAATTCATTTTTATTTAAATAGAAAGGAAGAGTACGAATATCCCATGATTATTTAACTAAAGAAAATACAGAAGGATAAGAATTATGAAAAATTTACAGAGCATGATGTTTTACCTGAATGAAGCATATTTTATTTCATATATTATCAATATAGGGTATATAAGTGGTCCCATAAGTGAATTATGTTATTTAATGTTGGATTATACTAGAACTAGTGATAGACATATTATATTTTCTCGGGTTTTTAGGATATTTTCAGTGGCATATTGATAATGATTCATCTATATATAATCCAATTACCATGGTTACATTAAAGGAAGCTAAGTTTCCTTGGAAAGATTAATGTGAGGAACGTATCAAGGAATAAAAAAAATTATTAGTTATTGAAATAGTGGTTACATTATCATGTTGTAGAGAAGGGTTTGTAATCTATAGTGATGCATCCATGATGGGATTAGGATGATTTCATATGAAAAATAACATTGTGATAGATTATACCTCATGAAAACTGAAAGTTCATGTTAAAATTTACCTAACTCATTATTTGGTGTTAACTATAGTATTTTTATAACCAAATATATGTTGGAATTATCTTTTTTTTGAATAGTATTACATATACAATGATAAAAAATTAATATATATATTTAGCCAGATTGAGTTGAACACGAACTACATTATATGGATAGAGATGATTTATGATTCTGATTGGTCAACACATTACCACCCTAGGAAGTTATCATGCAGGAAGAAACTTTATATTTAAAGTATCGTGTTAGAATTTCCATGTTGATGATCCCAGAAGATCCAATATTTATAGATTTTCAAAAGATTTATCTATAAATCCTTAAGGAAATCAAAAAATCATATCTTTGTCAAAGGTGTGTTCGACTATCTGTCTAGGTGAAGATTAATGAATCATGAAAAGATGACATGGATCTGTAGAAGAAGGTGAGAGGGGTTACTAAAATTAATATTCATTTTTATTGAGTTATAAGGTTTTATAACCATGTACATGTTCTATATATACCCAATCTTGTGGAGGAAATGGTTTAAAATTCACATAATTCATAATTCCCTATTCTTCTTAGAAGTAAAAATGATGTATAGATATTTAAAAGAGTATTTATAGTGGGATTAAATAAAAAATTTTACCATGAAGTTTGTATCATTGATATTTTTATGGCCTTAGGTAGATAAAGGGAGGAAAAATTCCAATTCTATGTTATAACCATTACCACAAACAAATTGGAAATGAGAAAACGTCACTATTGATTTTTTCATTTAAATCCCTAAAACATTTGAAGGCTATAATGTTACAGGGGTCATAGTGAATCACCCTACAAACTAAAAAAACATCATCATCATTAGATATTACGTCCCTCTTGATCATATGTACAGATTATACATCATGAATTTTTTATGGTTTGATCGATGACTACATTCCATTTTATTTTTTCATGATATGATTATTACTTCAATGTTCTAGTGATGTCTATAAGAATCTCTAAATTAGAGTTCTTTTTTAGAACTATGTATATTCCTCAAACATGTGGTTTGTATGATAGAATAACTCAAATTATATAGTATATGTTCATATAATTTTATATGTAATTAAATTGTTGTGGAGATCAAACCTTTGTCTAGTTGAATTTCCATACAATAATAGAATTCAATAGAGCATTCAAAGCGATCCTTATGATTACCACATTAGAAATATGTGTATAAAGATGATGTATTTGGATCATGTTGGAGAAACAATTCAATTGGTACTAGAACAAGTGGAAGAAATTTTAGAGAAGCATAGATCCATTCAACTAAATATAAGAGAAACAACAAGTTGATATAAATGTTATGTTAATAATCATTAACATGATTTTGAATTTGAAGATGTTATGAATATTTTCAAATTAATATTCCCAAAGAAGAAGATAATGATACTCATAAATAATGGAAAACAAATATCATTATATATTTTTCACAATATATATTTTTTTGGTCATATTGGTACCATATTTTTCCTAATAGCGCTCCCACCAAACCTCTCTGATGTCCATGAGGTATTCCATGTATCTCTCATGATGAAGAACATACCCAAAACATAACATGTACTAAAATAATATTTCATATGGATAGTGAATGATCATTCTTATGAGTAATTTATGGTCAAGACTATAGAACATAGAGAGAAAGTGATATGAAACAATACCCTCACCTGGTCAAAATATTGTGGTGAAATCACCACTTTGAGAAAGATATCTGGGATCCAAAGGATGTAATTAGGTATAAGTATCATCAGTTGTTTTTATTAGGTTTTTTAATTTCAAGGACGAAATCCATTTTTTTAGAATAATGAATCACCCCAATATTTTAGGATATATTTATTTAAAACAATCTAATTTCCTCGATGGCTTGTATTTCATACAAAACCGTGTTTTAACAAGAAATTATTTAACCTTTTTAGTATTATTTAAAATTGAAAATTATAATAAGGCCATTATACATAGTTATATTAATTGGATTAAAAATAAAAAAATAATAAGTGTAATTGTTTTTATAAAGACAAAATATATACAAATAAGTACTTATTTTTAAGTAATGACGTAATATTCTTCAACCATGACATCGTTAGAAAATGTAATTTTATTTTTTTATGATAAAATGACTATACTAATTTTTTAGAACATTATAAAATATATTAGATAAAATAAACATCATTTTTGGAAGAGCATGAAAAAATTAGATTATGATTACTTTTTTCATTTTTATGAAAATATTAACTTTTCAATGAATAGTCAACAAAATGGGTTTTAATGAAAAATTAATTTTATTTTAAATAATTTATAAGGTAATTTTTTAAATGGGTTTTAGAAGTAAATTTTTTCACTTATATATTTATTATTCCAATTTATTTCATTATAACCAATTATATATTTTTTATAGTAATGTTTTTAGACATTTCCAAACTAGCTCTTTGGAAGACCACTTTTTTGCCACATCTTCTTGTTTATATTAAAATTAAAATATTCCATTCATGTGAATGAAATATAAATAAATGTATTCTATATTTACAATATGGAAATATAATATTATCTAATTAGTTAAAATTAATCTTTCACCTTATTTAATGGTAAAATAATAAGAAAAATTCTTTACTATTGTTATGTTTAAAAATAATTTTTCCAAGGGATTAAAATGTAATAATAATTGATAACATTACCTATAAATTGTCAAAAAAACATTTTATGGAAATATTTTCACAATATAACCTCTAGGTGTTGTGAATGATGGATTTTAGAAAATCTTTTCTGGTGAAAAACATCAGTACACAATATTCTTTTTAAAAATCCCTTGTTCGTTTTCTCCCCAAATTATAAAAGTAAACCCATATCCTCCTATATTAATAATTAAAAAACCATTTTTATTCTCTATTACTGGACTGAATATGTTCCATAATTTCTTCAACTCATCATTGGGGCCTCAATTTTTAATTAAATCCCTCCTATGATATAAAAAATTTTAAATCAAAAGGGGATCACTAACGAAGTGCTAAATTTTAAACATACATTTTTCATTTACTTAATCATTCACTTAATTTATTATTAACAAACTCTAGAGGAATAATAACCCCCTTATATACCATATATTAATAGGGATTTTTTTAATGTAATAACATATATCCAACTACACTTCCATCAAATCGGAAATAAATTTATTGCTTGTGTGTACGGATCAGAACCGCCTCATGAACCAATATTATTTATATTCTATAAACACCTCAAAATAATATATTTAATGGTGTATTTAATGTTTATAATATATATATATATATATGATATTATTATAATTATTTAGTTATAATTTTATATCTACATTTTACCTTCTAAGACTTTGTAAAATAATATCATCGCTCTTGTATATGATGGACTACCATGTCGCGAACTGATATGGTGTGTTAGTCAGTTTCCATTTTATATGGACAGTAATAAGTATATAGTTAGTGAATATATATTATATTTTAAAAATATCTATTCCTCTATAATTATTATATCATATACACCATATTACAAAAAATTCTGTTAGGGGTATGATAACAACACATTGGTTTATGACCAACTACCACCTCGCGAAGTGATATTATTAATTTTTCACTAATACTTATCATTGATGGTAATAAGTATAATGTTAATAAAAAATACTATATATTTTAATTCATAATTATTCTTTAATTATATATAACTATTTATCATTATTTTTTCCATTCTTCAATGAATTTAAGGAGTGTTAATGCATACATATGTCCTTCGGTCTCTATGAATGGTGTATTTCATTTTCAATCTCTAACTTCTTTGGGTTATTATAAATAAATTTGTAATGAATATATATAATATTTATATAATTTTTAATATTATCTAGATGATGGAACCATTATTAACCTAATATGATATGAAAATACCAAACCAAAACATACATATATTACAAATTAGTTATTTATAAAAATGTGATTTTAACTATGAATTATAATTAAACATGGAATAAAAAATCACAAGTAAATCGTAATTCATAAGATATGTAAAATTAACGTTTTTTAATATATTTATAAAAACCATTTATTTATTATACATGATTCACGAACATGAAGGAAGTAATTCCAGACATAATGTTATGGATTTTATCTCAACTTTTCTTCATTGAGACATATGTTGTGTTATGAATGTATCACATTTTATGAGTTTTATATAATTCACCCAAGACATGTTATATTATGAATAATATTATGAAAATTATATTTAATTATTATTTTTATCTTATGATTTAATGGTTCTTACGATTAGAAATTTACAAATATGGTAAGGGTTTCATTTTACAATATTATTGTTCATCAAATAGATTTTTAATTATGCTTCAGTTGTTGAAATATTATGATCTCTTTTTGAATAACATCATGAATTTTATTCTCCTATTATTATTTATTTATAATAAAAATTCTTAATTCATTTTATTCTCTTTATAAATTCAATATTTTGAAATGATGTATTTAAATAAAACTGTCTTTATTTATCTCTTTGATAGAAAATCCTTATTCTTCTATATCTATGTTTTCTAAAAATGAAGTCAATTTTTTTAACACACCTCAAAATATTTTTTAAATAATTTTAACCCAAGTTAAACCATATATAAAGTTTTATGTAATGAAACATATTATCATTTTCCAAACAGGGTCTGTTTTGGATTTTACTGTAAATGTGAAATGATTCATTATTTTAATATAAACAACATTAATAATATCTCCCGCTCTCATGGATACTCAATGAGTTCATGCTTCCCCTATATGTTTCATGGTTGTTTTCAAAGAAGTTGGATTCCTAACTATTATTAAAATTTATTGATTTTAAAAAAATTATTTCAAAGTGAAAATGTATTTTCCACATGAAATGTTTCATGTTATCTTTCAAAATCATTATATATCTAAGATGACATTCTCTGATGTTATTTTTGATTTACTAGGGACGTAATCCAATTGTACTAAGCTGATTTTTTATCTCGATGGTTTATTATTATAATGTAGTTGTTTTTATTAATATCAGTTATTATTCAAGTGTTACACAATTATGAATTAAATAAATGATAATGAAACCAATTACCATTACAGGGGATATGAATTGATTAAATTTTATTGTACTGGTACACATTCAATGAGTTATGATATAATGAATGTGTTATGATATTGTGGCCCAAATATTTGTGGATAATGTTATGGATGCGACCTATATACCCCTAAATTCCTTGGTTAATGATTAATGTTATATGATATGAAATGTTATAGTGGAGGTTATCCCAATCTTGAATGAGGGTAAATGGGATGATATTTGATGCCTAAAAATGGAATACGATAGTTTATCCCCAGGACAATGTAGGTACATGGGTGGTTAGCTGAATCAGAATATTCCATGAATATCTTTGTGTATATCCATAAAACATATTTTATATTTTTATCTATATCCCTCAAATATATGTCTTATTGAAATGCTATGTTGTCATGGATTAGGTTATTTGATTCTATTATGATTCCTGAATTATGATTTTCTATATCTATACCATGGCCCGTTTATAAAATATATGATATGTATGGTATGATTTTATACTTTTATTCTCATTTTCTCATACCCATATTATCTTATAATATTGATATCACTTTTTTACCTTTACTGATCATGTGAGCTAATCCAATCATATGGTTCCCTTCCTTAGGATATAAATTAGATTTTTATATATGACATGTCTAATAATGGTTTTTGTTATAAACATCATTGTATTACATGATGTGGGTTAATTATATACCACTTGTTTATATATTAGAGATTGCAAAGGATCTAGACATAAACGAATCTTGTGTGGATCATTTTGTAATATAATAATATTTCTCAAATAAGTTATTATATTTATTTACGAGGGATTTGGTATATTATAATCCAATTCTTATGATTTTTATTAGTATTTTTTAACATAATCTATAGCATCGTGAATTTTGGATACTAGATATCGTGGGAGTTATTTAACACTGTTGCAATATAAACAGATCACATTATATATGATCAAACAATTTATTACTATCAAGAAAGTAGATACACAAATGAATAATATATTTAAATTTAAACAGGAGATGCATCACATAAAATAAAAAAACATTATTATTTATATTTTAAATTCCCAACATCATTAATTGTAGTATTCATTGATTATAAAAGAAATTTGAACATTTTTGAAAAGGGTGGTCTCAAATTTTTAGTTAGGGGTTGAATAACATAGGAGCTATTATAGAATAATAATAGAATTAAAAAATTGGAATGAATACATAAACTAAACACTTCTATATAAGATTATGATGTATCAATGTATGAAATAAAATTATAAATAATCACATGGAGAATAATATCTAATATCATAGTGATGGATGTAATTATGCTATATTTTGTAGTCATTCCATTAATGCCTCATCAAAATACATTATACATACTATAAAGTCCCCATTACATTATATAATACCTAAATGGGAATGGAATAAAAATTATTACCCAAATAATTTCTTCTCATTAGTACTACCAATGCATCGAGGGGATACATAATTCATGGTCAATCATGTCACATAATAATCCCATTTCACTCATTATATGAATAATTATATAAAAAAGAAAATTTTTCTCCCATATAATTATGTAATTAACCCTTTATTTATGTTTTTTATGTATCTAAACTATATGGGTGATGTTCAGGATGGTTTGGAATCCTTTTTTGTTTTAGGGATATTCTAAAGGTATACTGTTAGTTCATGGTTAGTAAAAAATTTGAAACTCATATAGGGAAAAGTGCACAATAAAACATGGTCTACTGGGATTCACATGGTTTGGAACACAATTTGGCCAAACCGTATAGACAACCATTAAAAACTGTGAATATTCAGAAAATGATATTTTGAACGGTTTCCATAGGGTTTCTCTAACTATAACAACCATGACCACAGTATCCTATATTTGGTAGTTGTTTTATTACAATGGAATATATATACAAGAGACAACATAAAAAGTATCAATAAGATTATTAGTATTGAAGAAACTATTAGATACATGGTTTCCTTATAAATTGGGAAAACTAAACAAATAACGTAAAAAAGGAAAATCAATTAATTCATTGTCACTTATTTAATGATTTCATCTTCAAAACCTGGGGAAAGAAAATAAATAATAGTGTGGGCTCATATGAAAAATAAGGGTTACATATAGTGGAATCATGAACTAATAATAATTGAATCATAATCAATTAGGGATGATCAACATGGTATGTTGAATAACTAAAAAACAGATGCCATCAATACATTGTGAATAAAAATGCATCCATGAATTTTTAATAGTGAAAATCCCATGAAAAATGATAATTGACTTCTATATGAAGAAAAAGTTTAATTATTGGATTTCATGTATTTGGAATATGAACCATCATACCATCATGAAGATTTACGTCTATCATAGATACCCTCCATATTATGTTTTAGAAACAAACTCGAAGGGTTTTCGCCAACTATTTTGTCTAATGAGACCTATTAATAAATTGGTGGTCTATAAAAAGAGACTCCCATCACTAAAAGTCAAAAAAATTCTTCATAATTATACTTAATTCATGAAAAATATTCCTTATCAACATCCTTATTGAGTAGAGGATACACATTCATCAATATTTCCCCAAGTTAAAAAACATTATAAATAATCACCATATGTAAAAGGGTAAACCACTAAAAAAATAATCATATCCAGGATAATAGAATATGGATATTTAATAAAAATATAATTTCAAATTTAAAATTTTATCAAAGTGGTAGTAGATACACCACATAAAAATTATTAGGTGCACAGTACCAAGTAATCCCTAATGAATTGAAAATTGAAATGAATCCCATTACCTTATGTCAGATTATGTTTTAGACTAAGTCTTAATGTAAGAGATAATTGGATTAAACCCATTGGTTAATTAATTCAGAACTATATCAATATATTTTTTATTTAATATTTTTTTTTCATTTATTCTGTTTTTAATGAGTTATAAGATACAATTTTTTCATTTGGGAGCATTAGTTTCCTTGGATTTTAATGGTTGAAAAAATCACGTAAAATTGGTATAGTTAAATATAATTGAAATAATATGTTATTGATGAACTTGATGAATACTAAATGGGTATATATTTTATTTAGTTACATGGTATAAGGATGAATCATTAGATAAAACGTTAGTGATAATCATGATTTGTCTGGTGTAGGTTCGATAATCATGAACTAATTTTGTTTTATTAACTAATATTATTCATATATACTAGTTCAAAAAAATAAAAAAGATCGCATAAATATATTATAATATATTTTAACCATAAAAATGTATTTATTTCCATCTTTAATATAATAATTATAAAACAAAAGCACATCATCTATGAAGGCGAAAAATCAGCACCTCATGGATGGTTTTTCATTTTTAGACTAAAAGGGAGAGGATAAGTGTATGATGATGAATATTACATTAACATAATATCATTCCACTATATAATTGAAAATGGGTTTGTCATTCATGGTTTTACAGAAGAGGTATGGATATAATAAGAATAAAATAAATTAAAATATAATGAAATAGAACAAAAAAGATTTAACAAATTTAATCTTTCTACTTAAGAACCTCCTTATTAGACTTTTAATTGGTATTTGGTTGAAAAATGAAGGAAAAATAATGTGGTAGAGGTTTGGGATATTAAATGGTCAAATAATAAGTAATGTTAAATTATTTCTAACTGTTAGGAGAATGGGTGTTGAGGTGTGGTATTTGTATTTCTCAAGATTGGTGGTTTTTGAATATTTCAATTATTATTTTATTAATTTAGCTCATGAAAATATATAATGATTATTCATGAGGATAAATATAGTAATTGGTTCATGGGAGTGAAAAAATTGTTCTTATAATATTCCTGACTCAAATATTAGTGTATTTATCATATAACGTATATAAATATATCATAAATTAGCATATTTTAATTTTCAGAAAAAAATAATTTATATTTGAAAAAATACAAATGTCACCCAAACCATTTTTTGACATGTATAATTAAAAAATAAAAACCAGAATTTTGAAAATAATTTTATAAATAATAGAAATGTAATTTTTAAGAAAATTCATTATTCAATAAAAAAATACAAATTTTAGAATTATAACAGACTTCATAAAATATTGATAAATTAATTAATCTCCCATAAAATTATATTTATATAATTAGAAAAAATATATTCTTTCATGATTATATTTTATGAAAATAAAATTTCATTCAAATCATTATATTAATTATAAAATTGTGAAGAAACATTAATTTTTTCCATAAATACCAACACTAAATTTATCATTTTGAAAGTATTTTTTTACATATAGTTTCTTTATAATTATATCACATTTTCACATATAAGATGCCTAAATTTTATATACACTTTAGTTGGTAAGGATACTATTCAATGTTTTGAATTACTATTCTTAAAGACCATATTACTATTCTAATTTTCATGTTACTATTTCATTGGTATATGTTCCTTAATTTTCTCAAAAATGTATTTTATTTCATTCATTATTCTATATAGTGTTTTATTATTGGTCTCTATGTGATATTATATGATTTATAAATTATGAAATAATGTCTCATGCAATGTAAGATATCAAATGAAATGAATTCATTTAATATGATACATAGTATGAAATCTCGGGGTGTTATACTAACTGTGTTGGGAAATTGTGTGAGGTGTTCCTTGAGGTAGAGCATGGTGCATGGTTAGCATATGGTTTTCCAAACAATGAACGGTTTAAAAACAAGATCAGATAATTGTTTATCTTGGATGTGATTACATTTTAACCCATTTTTTTTACTACTAATGTTCCCTAAACTGATATTTATCCCTCCTGATGTATGAGAAAGCATTACCCATCGATATAGTGCTGATCTGAAGGCATTTCATTGTGTGTTGAAGCTGAATTCCTTCGGCAGGTCATCATATATCATGGTTTTTTGTGGCTTTCCAAGATCAAATTCCCTCCCTCTTCTTGTTTCTTTGATCTAGTTTAGATATGGATAGATATAAAGGTTTTTATCAAATATAATTATATATGATTTTTTTATGACAAGGACATAGATCTAAGGATTTTTTTAGAGAGTCAACCTACTTTATTTATCGTTTTACTATCATTCTTCTTTTTCACAGTAAATGGTGAGGTGGGTGGATTCAATATCTACTCCTCTTGATATAACTAGAAGGATAAATTTCAAATTGATTTTTTGTGAGAAATTAGTTGGAAATGTTTTGTGCTATTTATTGATGGAAGCCTTATTTGATGACAGATTATGTTATAATTCAAAATTGGTTATTTTGGAAAAGGTATATCTAAAAACATGATTTTAAAATTGTTTGTTTGAAAGGTTTATTTAGTTTTGATTCATTGAATAGTGTTTCAAATAAATTGTTCGTTTTGTTGAAATGGTATGTTAGAAAAATATTTTTTAATTAAAGTGTTGGTTTAATTGAAATGGGTTATTATTATGATTTTTAATAAACATGTGTAATTATATAAATGATGTAATGTTTTTGGAAAAGGTTGTGATGGAATGTGGTGGGATCAAATGGTTATTAATAGATTGAATGGGATGGATAGTGGTCATGAAGTAACTCCATCAAAGTTTATCAGTTATGGGAATGAAGTTCCATAAAAAATGGTAACACCAAACATGTATTTGGATGTGTGTGGGTGTGCGTAGATGGGTGTTATGGGATGTGTAATGCAAATTGAATTTATAAAATTTTTGGAATGAAATTTTTAGATTATCCACTTGGAAATTAGTTTATTTGAGGAAATTTTTTTGGTAAGGAGTTTTTTATCTTTTTTTATGAGTGGTTTATATTGTTATCATGCATCATGTAGTGGTTTTTTCTATTGTCATGTTGAGTTCGGTTATTTATATTTAATGGGAAAATCATCCCCCATATATTAATTAATCCCATTGAATTTATTGTCATCCTTTGGTGTCTTGGGGATATTTATTTATCCCATGTAATGTTCCACAAAATCTTTAAGAAAATGTGGCGGGGAACGATGTTATATGTGGAATTAATATTTGTCTTGATTTTGTTTTGGAACAATAGGTATCATATTGTTCCATCCATGACTAACAAGTGGTCTTTAGTTCTCTTGGTACCTTGAGAATGGTTTGATTTTCAAAAGTATGTTGAAATTTTTTAAAAATGGGTTTTTATTGAAATGTTGAATTTGGAATGAAATTTTGTGATTGTTTTGTTTGGAAGAATTTTAAATGTAAATCCTTCAGTTGATTGAAAGTAAGAAATTTTTGTATGTTTTTATATAAACAATTGCACCCAGTATGTGTCATAAGAACAATTTCGAAGAAGTTGATGAGAATGTTGTTTCACTTGATACAGAGGTGAACCAAAAACTTGTTCAGAGTATAGTCCTTGATTTTCAAGTTGTAGATACGGGTTAAATAATGGATGAACCAAGGAATGTTGATCATTAAGTCCAGTTCCAGATGTATAATCCTTCCAACTTTTGGAGTGATTTAGAATCAGTTACAGAATAGGTGTGGATGAATAAATTATTTATTTTCCATGTCACATCATTATATTTTAATGTCATGTTTTTAATGTATATGTTGTAGGATATTGCACGCTAGTGGTGGGAATTTGTTATTTATGATAAATTATAACAAGGTCGGTGTGAGATTATTTTGAAGTAGTGCTCAACAAAAATTTTTATAATCACATGTTCATAATTCAAATAATGACATACATATTTAGCATAAATATGTAATATATTTACATTATAGAAAATGCATGTAAATTCATAAATTTAGTTCACTTCACACCTGATGTTGTGGCTACTGTATCCTCGAATGCATACATCTTTGAATCAGGGATGAGGTAGGATATTCACACGATGATTTTTCAGCTCTATATAACTGATTATATTGATATGGTCAATAAACAGACTCTGGAAGAAAGGTATACCTAAAGAGATGTAGCTAGAGGGAGTAAGTACATACATATGTGTAATATTGTGATCTCTAATGAGGGTAGAAAGGGGAAGAGGGACACATATTTCCAAGGAGGGAGCATGACTCATAATCATATGGCTCAATCATTAAATCTTCCTACAAGACCTAAGAGAATGAAATGATGTTTGTATTGTGGTTTATTAGTGACGTGAAGAGAGACATAGTTTATCCACCTATAGAATCCAAAAATTGCAATCATATGGTGCATGTTAAAAACTAGTGTTTCAGTGACCTGAAGTTGGGTGTTTGGGGAACTTATCATGTGTTTTAGGCATCTTATGAATCGATATGACGAGGGAGTCAGAATACCTCTCATCAGTATAATATATCTAGCCATGGTGATTCTAGGAATACCATGATTTCTATGGAAGTTCAATCTCAACAAATCATTAGGGAACAAAGTGTGGAGGGAATGAAGTTATATGTACATGAGGTTGTGATTATGGATGATCATTCTAGACTATAAACTATGATAGGTATGATTATTTTTTATTCTACCCATATTTACACTATATTTGATATGGGATCATCGAACCCCATTATTGGTTCTTGTGATGATGATTTTCCAGGTTTTAGTGTTGAGATGATTCCTAATCTGTTAAAACCATAAACTCCTCATGGTTAAAGAGAATGTTGATCCATTGTGTCTAGATCATGTTATATAACTATTGATGTCTCCATGTTGACATTATATATTTCTAGGATTGAGATGGATGTTTATGTTATAATCCAATGTATGGATTGGTTGAAAATTTTCTAGGCTCACAAAGAATTTTATACCAAAAACGTATTTTTATTTTCGATGATGGCATCTAGGATCTCTTCTTAGGAGACTAGAATGTGAAGAAAGGTGAAACATTCTTGTTAGCACCCGAAGTTGGAATTATTTCATGCCATATTGAACCAATGACTTTGTCATCGATGGAAGATATTTTGAATATCAATTTTTTGTTGTTGTTGATCAATTTCATGATATTTTTCTGGAATATTTTTTAGGATTTCCTCCCATAAGAGAAGTAGAGTTTAAAATTAACCTCCTTCTGGAGAACCATCCTATTTATCATATATATTATTATATGAAACAAAAAAAGGGATATTAAAGTTTATTGGGAAGAGATGAAATGAAAAGTGTTCATTCATCCAAGAATGTTTATATGGGAAACATCAAATTTGTTCTTTAAAAAGGAGGATGGAACTCTTATATTGTGAGTCTATTATTGTAAGCCTAATCATGTTATGAAAAAAATCAGTATCCCCTCCCACAAATTTATGATATGTATAATCAATTGAGTGGAACATAGTTATTCTCTGTGATTTACCTGTGATGAAGATATTACCAATTGCTAGATTGGAAGGAGTATATTCCAAAGACAGCTTTCAAGAGTAGGTATGTCCATTATGAATATTTGGTAATGAATTTTTGTATTACGAATTAACCAAAGGTCTATATATAATTTCTGAATCAAACCTTTTTGGGATATGTGGACTCTTTTATGATAGTGTTTATAGATGAAATATTGGTTTGTTAAAGGATAAGGGATGAGCATTAGGAAAACATGGTGATAATGTTGGGAATCTTTTGAGATAATTTTTTGTATGAAAAAATATCATGGTATTATTTTTTTATACAAGAGGAACATTTACTTGTCTATGGAATCACTGAAATGGTTTTCTTGTGTATCCAAAAATGATAGAGTTTGTTATGTCTTGGAAAATGATTAAGAACGTCTTTGAGATACTGAGTTTCATTATTCTATGTGTTTATTACCAATGATTTGTTCCTAAATTTTGATGAATTTTCTCACCTATGATATATTTGAAAGTGAATAATGTTCCATTCCAATGGATTGATTAATTTCAAGTCTTTCCAAGTGCTTAATGTTCATCATACATTACACCAACCATGAATTCTCTGAAATCAGGATGGGCGTACATGGAATATTATAATGCATTGAGATCCGAGTTAAAATGTGTTCTATAAAGGGAGACCATTTTTTTTCTTATGTCTCAAGGGAGTTATGAGTTCATGGAAATAACTAGGGAACACATGATTAGGAGTATGTTGTGGTTGTCCATGCTATGAAAACATGGTGTCATTACCTCTTTAGTGTGTGTTTTTTTGTGTTTATGGATCATAAATTCATGAAGCACATTTTCTCACATTTTTATTTAAATATGAGGCAAAATGTGGGAATGAGTATCTAATTTTTTTTGAAATTGAATTTATGTATACATTGGGTAAGGGAAATTGGGTGGAGGATGAATTAATAAGAACATTATATGGTTAGTCCGAAAAAGAATCTTTAGAAAATGGAATTTGTTTTTCGTATTGGATGACATGCACTTGGAATGTAACACATGAGGTGGAGTTTCCGTTTTATTTCTATCTTTTCATGTTCCTAATTTTTGTAAATATGGTTAAAGACACAGAAACATGTGATTTAGAATTCCTTTCTATGGGGTATAACCAGAACGGTGGGGAGACTATTAAGGGATGGATGATGGATGATATTTTAGTGTTGTGGTTAAGAAATCAGAAACTCATAGCTACGTATTATTAGGAAAAACATTTTCATTATTACAACAATTAAATATGGTATGTTCATATTATAAAATATAATATCAATAATGTGGTGAAGCCATTGTTTTGGTGGGCCATTATGATACATAATTTGGATGAGTTTGTTTTGAGATTCATAACTTGTTAGTAAGTTAAGGGAGAGAATTAACAACCAGAATTAATCTTTTTATCATTAACTACCCCTATTTCGAAATGAGAGAAGATATATAAGGATTTTGTAATAGGTCTCCCAATAATGGTTCAAGATCATGATTCCACATGGTTGATATTGTATCATCTCATAATGGTGATCAATTTCATCCATATTCATGAATCTCATATGGTGGAGGACATGTCAAAAATTTATATTTGATAAATAGTAAAGATACATGGCATACCAGTTTTAATAGTTTCATACAAAGATCTATGGTTTACAACATATAAATACCTTGGGAATAAGTTCACTATAGGTACATTATATCACCCTTAGATTGATGAGAAAACTAATTAGATGATAAAAAAATTGGAAGACATGTTTTGGACTTCTATAATGGATTTTGGTGGATCATAGGAGGAGAATGTTCTATTAGTGGAGTTCTCATATAATAGAATTTATCAATCCTTGATATACATGGATCATTTTGTTGAAATTTATGGGAATACTTTTCATTATCTACTTTGTTATGTGGAAATAGTTCAGACATCATTGGTTGGTTTGATCCTTGTCCAAGAGACAACAGATAATATTCAATTTTCTAGTAAATAGATGAAGATGGCTCAGTTTATTCCAAAATCATACGTGGATCATCAATGATGGAATTTTTCATTCTAGGTGAGTAATAATATATTCTTAATGATCTCTCCAAGGAATTTACATCATCTTTTTGAGAAAATGTAATGTTACCTCCCCGATACATAGAAACCATTAAAATACATGAATGTGTTGGTCAGGTAGAATTTTCGTTTGAATTTTCACCATGGTTCAGTGTGGTGCATAATGTGTTCCGTGTATCTTGGTTGGAAATGTTACAACTTGATCATGGCCATGTGATCCGACGACATCATTATGACCTATAGTCGAATGTTTCCTTGGGGTTTGTTCTAGTATGGATTGTGGATAGGTAAGAAAATGTTTGTTGTGGTAAACTCATCAGCCTAGTGTAGGTTTTGTAGAAACATGGTAGGATTCATCAACAATAATGAGAACATGAGATAGAAATGAAACAGAAATGTTTAGAAATAATTTAGAGAAATTGTTTTCTACTTTTTGAGGAATGTATGGCCAATGGTAGGGATAATGTAGCACACCCAGTTTAATTTATGTAAATATTTATTTATGAATATTATGTATGTAAAGTATATGAATAATGTTTGGAAGGGTTTGAAGGCTTTTTGGTATGTTTTTAGACTTTTGAAAAGGTCCATGTTTGTTTCATAGTTATTTAAAACCATGAATCTAATTTTGAAACCATGCACATTGAGACATGGGATACTGGAATGTTTCATGGTTAGGCGCACAGTTTGGTCAAACATTGAGACACCTAGTAGAAACCATGATATGTAGGACATTTAGCTTTTGAATGGTTGGAACATTTCTTGTTAACTGTGTTGGCTAATAGTGTGGAGTGTTCTTTGAGGTAGAGCCTAGCACCCAACTAGTCCACACTTTTTCTAACTGTGTGACTATCCATTCATGTTTTAAAATCAAGATCATATTATTATGGATATAAGTTGATATTCTGTTTTAACCCATCTATTATACTCCTAAACAAACCTAACTCGATATTTCTCACTCATAAAGTCTAAGAAAGCATTCCACATTGATGTAGACCAAATTTGAAGTCATTTCATGGTGTGTCGAAGCTATATTACATTGGAAAGTCAATGTTTGTGGTGGTTTTTGGTGTTTATTTCCTAGATCTACATCCGTCCCTCAATAAGTTTCTTAGATCCTATTACTCACTGTTTATATCTAATGTTTTTTATGTCAAACATGATTATTTATGTATATATTGATTATATGGTATGATATATAAGGCTTATTTTTTTAACCAACCCAGTTTCGTTAAAATATTAGTGTCATTCTTCATTTTCCACGTAAATCCAAAGGTTCATGACTTCACTCTAAACTCCACTTATTATAACTAGAAATATAAATTTCAAATTAATTGGTTTTTGCAAAACTGTTTTGAAATATCTTGATTGAAAACATATTTAAGTATGATTTATGTTATTGTGAAAAAATGGGTGTTTGGAAAAGGTGTTTATTTTAACATGATTTTAAAATAATGAGTCCATAATTTTTATTTTGTATTGATTCATGGAAAATAGTTTTCAATTAATGGTTGTTTTTCATTTAATGGTATTTCGTATTATATGTTTTCATGAAAAGGGTTCTATTTATTGAAATGGGTTTTTGTTATGGTTTTCAATAAAAGATAGATTTTATTGAAAGGTTTTAATTGGTTTGGAAAAGGTTGTGTTGGCATGTGCTTGGATTTAATGGATAAATATGGATATAATGGGTGTGGAAATGGACATGAAGTACAACCATAAAATGGTATGAGTTATGGAAGTGAAGTGAAACCAAAATTGTTAACACTAATTTTTCATGTGGGTGTGACCGGGGTTGAGTGGTTGGGTGTTGTGGAATGTGTAATTCCAACTGATTTCATGAAATATTTAGAATGAGTTTTTTGGTATATTTCATTGGAAATTGGATCATTTGAGAAAAAGTATTTTGGTATGGAACTGTTTGGCCTTGGTGTGAGTTTATATTTTTATCATACATTCTATAGAGGTTTGTGGTTATGTAATATTTAATTTGGTTCTTTATTTTCAAAGTGAAAACATCCGACATCTATTACAAAATCCATTGGAATTTATTACCATCTTTTGGTATATTAGGGATCTCTCTTAAGGCCAGTTAAAATTCCACTTCCTCCTTAATTTAATGAGGAGGGGTGGTATGTTACTTGAAATCATGATTTTCCCTAAGGAGTATCACACAAATATATTCTATATGTAATCAATTATAAGATAGATATATGAGAATTCAATATTTCCTCATTTAATTGAATAATATGTCCATCTAGGTGAATATTTGAAAATAAAATTCAAATCAATGATATAATACTACAGCAATAGAAAAACCCCATATAAATATATTGATATTAAGGATGTATATAATAAAAAAATCATGGTGTATACATACCAGTCATAAATAATATTTTATTATTTCTCATAAATAGATATTGATTCATCTATATCATATCCCCTATGAGTGTCAAACTATGTCCATAGGATGGTCAAATTGTTTTACTCGAAGTAATGGTTGATATATTACCCATCTAGCCTTTTTTGGAGTTAATACACAAATTATAATCCACTTTAGAGACTACATAAACTTTTTTATTTCTATATAGTGATCCAAATTCTATTAAATCACACATTCTTTACACTACCAACATTATATGATGTTTTATGGAAATAAAGTTGTTAAACAGTATAATGGGTTATGGAGGTAGTGTAATGAGTTGGAATATAGTTTTATTTTTTGATGATATTTCATGATATTTTTATCAATTTATATTAATAAGGTTTGTCATTGAATATAAAATTAATTTGAATGATTTTAAAATATTGGAATAGAAGAGGATAATAACCCTTCTATCTGTATAATAATATCTTAAACATATATAATGATATAGAATATGTAATCTATCATTAATAATATATAAAATACATAATAATTAAATTTAATAACAATTATTACTATTTTAAAATAATAATTATCAATTAATTTAAAAATGAAATTGATTTATTTAAAAATGAATGAGGCAGATTCAAAATATCTATATGAAAAATATCTTCTCAATTATTAAGAATAACTCCATAGAACTTAATTAAAACAAAATATATAGTTTTAGTGGTAACATGAGAGGTTATTTATTCTCAATGTCATTATAGGGGATATAGTTCATAGCTTCTGGGAATTGATATCCTTTTATTGTTTATGAAGTGTAATGTTTCATTAGAAACATATGTTAGGTGAGGGGAAAAAGATAAATCACATGGTAATAAGGTGACATAAGTAAAGTGATGCTTCTGAGAAATTTTGTAATGAAATTAATAATAAAATGATCATCTAGATGGTGTTTTTTACGAAATCTTAACAGAGATCATGCAATTGTAGGTTAACACCTTTTACACCTTATTGCAAAATTTTATTATTTATCATGGTAAATATTTTTTAATATATATATATATAACCAATATTACCTTAATATGATGTCATGATTCCACATTTAGAATCTATCAAATATAAATATATTTTTAATGAATATTAAATTTCATTCTAAATTCCATCAGGTAATATATTGATATTTTTCTAAAAAATAATATTTTTCCTTATTAAGAGTTCTTATTCATATTTCATATCAATTAGTAAAAACATAATTATTATATATTTTTAATGAATTGAAAAATAGACTATATTAATATTTATAAGTTAAATTAATTTTGAAAATGTATTAATTTACAGAGAAAAAAATTATATTAAATATTATATTTTCCATGGAAATTCATATTTACCATTTTAACGTATTTTTATGGAAAATAATATTTCTGTTTATTTAAATATTAAGAAGATAAATTTTATTTCATTTTTATGAATGTAAATATATATATTTGTGAAATTTAATTTTTAAATAAAAATACTTGTAGGTTAAAAATCATGTTTTGGAACTTAATATCTAAAAAGCTCCTCTTAATAAATGTTATTTTATTTTCATTCATATGTGTGTAGTAATAAATATTTTTACTGGTTAATTATTTTTTTTATTATTATTATTAGTAGTATTATTGGTAAAAATTATATCTTTATTGGTAATATGAATAATTAGTAATTGGTTTCCTTATATAAATCATGGGTCTTATAGTACACCCCATCTAAGAAACTCATAAAATAGTGTAGTATATCCCTAATTTCATACTCAATCATGAGAGGTAGTAAATATCATCAGATGAAATCATCAAATAGTATAGTATTTGAGTTGGTTCTTGAGATATCAAATAGTTGGTTGTTATATCTCTATCACTATGATCAACAATTAGTTATATTGAAAATATAACCTATACCATAAGCTTTACCATAATAATAAAACGATTGTATCATTCCATTCACTTACTCAAAATAAATGTATATATCATCTCGAGATATATGAATCATCAAATTATAATAATTTCATAAAATTATATATGAATCATTAGATTAAATTGGAATGTATTCAAATTCTCAAGATAATCACCAAAAGAAATATATTATCATTCCAAAATTTACCAAGATGAGTGATTACTGGTCTTGGAAACCTAGAATATTACAATGGTAATTGATAATAAATAAATATTTCAATACACAATGAAAAAAACATGAAAGGGTTTGAATAACATTCAACTACATATCATAGAAATGTTTTTGTGATTCTCTCACACCTACGAATCCATTCCCTATAATAAATTTATTTTATATTCTTTGCATAACCTCCCATTTTATGGTCCATTACTCACACCTCCTAGTCATTCAAACAAATGACAAATATGAAATATGAAATCATTAAAACCCATTATAAAATAATATTTAATATATTATCTCTTATAACCCACATTACCTTTTGAAGAGATAACAAATTAACCATATAATGTATTAATTGTTTTGTTTTGTTAATGGGGCATCCATATTGGATTAAAAAAATTATTACATCACTATATATAGGCATCATGATTATCATTGATTATAAAATCATGAAACATGGTTTGGAGGAACTATCATATTCTAGATTGTTGATATTCATTGCTATTGAATCCATGGAAACCTCATATTATCCCATTTTATATCATTTTCGCAATATATTATTTATAATTATATATTTAATTAAAAGTATAATCCTAAATCATTAAAAATTCCTATATAACATATTAAAATTGAACATTAATGTGCATATAAATTAATTATTCAGTGATAAGAGGCCTCCATGGGCTCCAATTCCTACCTAACCAGGCCTCTCATATAAGAAACATGTTCATTAAGCACCTAAAAAATTAACATAATCTATGGAAATGCTATGAATTATATCAATCCTCACTATCCTTGTATTATAAAATATTACTCACTTATGGTTCCTTACATGGATACTCAGACTACCTTTCTAGTACTAACAATACTAACTCTATATGAAAAAACTTATATAGTGAAAATATTACTCTCTACTTACCTTAAAAATTGATTTAAACATCAGATACCAATCCCATTCATTTCTGAACAATTAATCATCATCTACCATAATAATCTAGGAGGTAAAAACACAACTAAGAGTCACAATAATCTATTATAAAGGAAATATATTAAATTTTAATCGTTAGTTTTTTTTAAAATTTTGAATAATTAAGGTAATACTCAATATGTGATTCTTTATCACCAAAAAATCAGGTAATGTGTTGTGGTTTTACTTATTACACACCCTCAATATTACAATATAGGAGATTAAAAAAAATACACCTATTCATTTTCGAATTTATTATTCATTTGATAAAATAAATAGATAAATAAATTTAATAGAGTAAACATATCAAAACGATGTCAAACCATTTGAATCATCCTCTTAAAAATATTTTTTTTATCAATGTTTCAAATAGATTTATCTTTACATGTTGATTCTACTCTCATTCATTTTAATAATAACCAAAACCCTATGATATTCACTAAAAATAATATTAATTTTGAGTCCAATGAAAGAGAAAAATTGATGTATCAAGAACCAACAACAATCACCAATAAAAATAACATTAAATCCTCTTAAATCCAAGGTGGATGAAATAAGAAATTTGGATGATGTGGTGTGTCTCCCCCTTTTTAGCCATATCATGATAGGATTTCCCACATTTAGAATATAATTAATATTAAATTTTGTAAATTAATCAAAAATATGTTTTATATGGATACATTTTTTTCTAAAATTAAATATCATTATGCATCCCACTATCCCAAATAAGCATAATAGGATCATGACTAACAATTGCACTATAATCATCAATATGACGTTATTACTCCTTATTTTATTAAAAAATTAAGTACAATCATTTTTTACCTTTTAGTTTTATCTAGGTAATAATGGAGAAAATGTATCCAGTTCCACCTTATCATCTCCCAAAAATCAAAAAAAATTCTTATATATGCCATTATTCAATGATCATATTAATCAAAATCATACATAATAAATGAATGTATCCAAATGAATAAATAATTTCTCTTAATCAGAATAAAAATATCCCAAATTGGTGTACTTGTTCTACTACTTCACACAAGATTCATTAATAGTGTCAATTGTAGGAATCCGTCAAAATGGTTTGCAATAAATCTAATTAAATCCAAATTTTTTAATTTAATATTTTTCAATGAAATCGCAATTTCATAATCCCAAAAAAATCATAGTACATTAAAACTAGTTAATATATCATTATATGATAATTTTCACCTATTGATTTATTTCGAAATTCGTAATATAAGGAATAATTAATAATGTATGTTGTTTAATTTTCAATCTGCATGATGAAAAGAATATATAATAGATATCATATCAACACACATTCCTAAATATAAAATTACAGTATGGTTTGAAAAAAAATCAATATTTTTAGCATATATAACTACATTGATGACTCATCCTCTATAGAAAATTTTAATTTATTTCTGAACAGTGTTAATTTTTTATTTAAAACAAAATCCACAAAACATTAAATAAGGGCATGAAATAATGCGACCGGCTGATATCATTATTCATATATTTTACAACATCCCATTTAAATTACTATATATTAAAACACGATATATTTAGAATCAGATCCTTTGTTGTATCTATTATAAAAAACTAAAATATTTATTCCCAATTACCACATGAATTTAATTCATGGTTCCCCCAATAGTAGACTTTTAATATTTATTATTTAAAAATTATATAAATTAAATTCCAATTTGACATCATCCAAAAAATGAGTTTCCCACAAAACACAAAACAATGATTTTTCACCAATTAATTATGATCTATGAATATAATATTACATTATCATGGTCAACATATTGAAATTATGTTAATAATTTTGGGAAATATCATGTATATATTTATTCAAATGATTCTATGTTACTTCACCATTGATAAAACTCAATATCAACAAACATTATAGAAATTAATCCTTTGGTTATACCTAACCTTAATAGATTCACATAAGTTTTCATAATCATATAGATATAATTTTTAATAAAAATGAAAAGATATATTATAAATAATATTGAATAGAATAGTATATATCCCTATAAATAATGGATGTAACTACAGTCTCATGAAGAAATATCCTAATCATGTATGATTTTTATTAATCACATTATATAATAAATTTATCATATATATTATGAAATATATCAATTCACTTACAATAAATTTTATAATAAAATAACAAATTAATATTATGAAATAAATAAAACAACACTTTTCCCACCAAAGTAATCATATATCATGGTTATCATATAAGGAGATATATAATTCCTCAATCACTTCCTTAAAACACTTATTAAGAATAAAAAAAATTAAAAAAATCAACCAATAATATTCACAATTATTTCTTTAAATTTATAAAAATACTATAAAAAATTATTATAAATGTGATATTATAGGAATTTTCCCATAAAGAGTTGTAAATTTTGAACTAGTATTCTTATCCATGATCTACAACTGATTTTAAATGTAATATATAACTCAAACATTTTGTTGAACACTTTTTGTGTATTCAATATTATAACATGATCCATATACCATTTAACTAAGTTAAACATAACATCTTGTTGCTTTTTTAATTACTCCTAGACCACTCTTCTGATCAATCTTTTGTTGGGGAAAATTTATTGGTGGTTTGGGTGAAAAATAAAAAATTTGAAACACTCTTGGGCTTTTCAAGGTTGGAATATGGTTTTCTTGAAACCATTTACCATGCTACTGACATTTTTATATTCCCAGGATTTATGGTTTTCCTGGTTTGATCAAATTTTGAAAAACCATGCATCCACCAAGTAGATATCATGCACCCCTTTAGGGGATGCGTAGTTTTGGAGAATAAATTGAAAATTTGTGTGGACCCCTCCTAGAAACTATGATTCCATACATTTTATTTCAAAAAACAAATAAAAAAAATTCACTAACCACCATTTAGTCCACATCTCAACCTTACCTCAGGGATGTATGATTTCATAGTTATTTTGAGATCGATATATCAAATTTCGTCCCCTCCAAACCCTCCCATGTTGGATCGAAGCTAGACGATCATCATTAAATCATTTATTAGTAAGAAATATTTCTTCATTCCTTCTCTCCCACTCTCTTAGTCTCTATTCCTTATGGGTTTATATATCAATGTTTTGTTGGAGGATATAATCATTGATTTTATATTCTTGAATCTATTATTTCTACTCATATCACTATTTTCTTTTTTTTTTGTTGGTGTTTCCCATTATAGGTGTCATGAGACATGATCTTGTTGTTTCAGTAGGGGTTCTATGTTAGATTAATCAATTGGTTTAACATTAATTTTCTTTATTTAAATTTAATTTAATTCAATTAGATCATGAAAAATACAAATATAATAAAATTGGGATTTGAATTTTCATTGTTTTGAAATTTGGGGAAAACCCCCATTTCAAAAGATTTGGGATTTGATTTTAGAACATCATAGAAATTTTGAAATTTAATTTTGGAACTATATTATGAAATTTATTTTTGAGATTGATTTCAATGTTTATTTCAATGAATACGGATTAACAAATTTAACTAAGAAACCTGTTTGGTTTTATTTTGGAAAATACATGAATTGAATAAAGCTCCATTTTAATTTTTAAATGTAAATTGGCATATTGAAATTATAAATGGGATAATTTTATTATTAATAGTTTGTTGATAAATTAAAAATTATTGATTATTGTTTGAGAGAATGAATTCCTAGGTAATTAGTGGGTTGTTCGGGACAACAATCTATTGATTTTTTTAAAACTATAAAAGAATTTAGTTCCACAAATCACATCCTTGATTGGATGGTGATGAGTCATCTTTCACCATTATATTAGGACCATCTATACATAAATTTCTACGATCACCTATTTGTGTATTAGAAGATTCCATAACAATTAACTATGGTACATCTGGGAATTTGACCATGTTTCCCTTTTTTTATTATTTTGATAAATTACCTTATTTGTAAACTGTTTTAAACAATCCTTGTGAATATATATAACTATTTTATATAAATAATTTATTCATCCACTGTTTGGAATATTTCCATTAATTAAAATATAAAGCATGATTTTATTAAATATTATATTTGAATTCCATTCTTATTTATTTAAAATTGAATGCATTATTTGGATAATTTATATAGAATCTGGTTATGGAATCTATAGAGATACCCTACAAGGAATTTATTTCCAACCAACTATTTCTTTTGGGACGTTGTACTTTTTCTCATATTGAGTTTGAGAAACACGAAGGCACCACATGGGGTGGTCTTTCTCATTGATCTTGGGTTGGGAGCACTTTTTCTATTTGGAGATGAGTTTTTTACTATTCTTTTAGTACATTACTATTTTAAATTGGGTTTTTTACACTTTTTTAAGTTCTTGTATTATTCTTCCATAGGATTTTTCAATTTAGAATACTTAATTGTAGCTGTTTCTTCTAATTTTGAAGTGGAAGAAATATCCCCAGCATTATATTATATGATGATAGCTATTAGTAACTAACCCTTGGGGATTAAGAACACTTTCTGGGGTAGGTCAGGATCAGATTGGTTATCTATGTACGAGGGTATCCTAGCTTGTTTTTGAAAATTTGGTATTAAATTTTTTGGTTAAGAATCTGTCCTTGATGTTAGTATGCAGTTTTGTAATCATGTTATGAATAAAGAGGTATTTATGAATAATTTCAAAGACAACACTCATCATAATGATCCTTATGTCAGTTGGGGTGGTTTGGAAATATGTACTGATGATTAATAATAGTCATTTAGCTTTATTTGTGTTAGATAAATTAAAATCCAAATCATTTTTTTCTAAATATCAGGAGTTTTTTCCTCATTTATCTTCCTTTTGTGTTTCCCTATGTAATGTAATGAAATCATTAATTTTTTATACTACTGTTGTGTATCATCATGACATTGATTAGATGTGTGAATTAGATCCATGAGTATGCTTCTGAAAAACCATAGTGAGAAAATATTCTTATGGACCTAAATCTGTATAATGTTGTAGTTTGTGTTGTCTAAACATTGGGACATGCACCTGCACCTATCCCCATCTAGGATCTTGCTATAGAACCTCAGAGGAATTAATTTAGGGTTTGTACACAGGAATTCCTTCATAAATCCCCATTTGTGTTACTTGTATCAAACGATCCTCATCGAGATAATGATTGGTTGGGAAGAGTTGAAATTTTATTTGAGTTATTATAGATGCATAATTCTATCAAGTTGACAATATTTCACCTTCATGCAAGAAGGACCTAATAGGAGATGATGGAATATGTGGTGATGGAAAATAATCGTGGTTGATTAAATTGGAATGAATTTAATTCCCTTTTCACTAACTAGTTTTATCCATAGTCGATAGTGTTGTCTATGACTATAGAGTTTTTCAAACTCATGTGGGATGATAGGACCATGCTAGAATATGAAAAATATTTTGAAAAACATGTGAAGTTTGTGCCTATGTTGAAATCAACGGAGAATATGATGACTTGATTTTTCATGATGGTACCTCTATCTACTATTAATTCATAACTTTTCAAACAAAATCTCCATTTTATATAGATGTACTAGAGATAGTGGTGATATTTTTGATGAACTTGGCCAGTATGTTCGGGATGATGTGAGTTCCCTTTTCTCCAAGTGAATGTTATATGAGTTCCCATAAAGTGATGAAGAATCATGATGATTAAATTTTTAGTTATCAATAGTAGCGATTATCTAGACCTCCTTTATTTCCTTTAAAAGGACTTTGTTTTTCTAATAATGGGGAAGGAATGGCCTCTGTAAACAAATTTTCACTGTGGCCTCAAAGGTTTGTTGTTATTTTGGAAATTGAGGTTGTAGGTACATGTTCCCATATCTCTTATTATCCCTATTGTATTATGGGATCATTTTTACAAGAAATGTAAATTTTTTCAATCATATTCTTCAAGGAATAAGGGGATACAACCATAGGAATATGGAATGAATATTCATCACGAAGTTGAATAGTCTCCAGAAAAAGAAGATATGAGTCCAGTGATTGTGAGAGATACCGTCACTATATATTCATCATTTATAAGTGATTCATTTGATACTAGTGAATCTCGTTTTTTGAACTCATATTGTTGATATTCTTAATCATCCAATGGATAATTTTACCTATGTGATGGATATTATAACACCCCTTAAAACAGAGAGAGAATAGGGTCTTTGTTTTCCTTTTGTGTTTTCTATTTTTCACGAATCAACATTATATGAATTTTATATTTTTAGGCATGAAATCTATTGATGTAATGTTAAGGATCAATTTGAAAATTTCTAATAAATCATAAATTGATTTCTATATTCTTCCAGTCTCCATTACAACACTAGATGGGTTGTGTTGTATCTTTTATGGAGAATGGGACTTAAGGTCGAGTAGAGTTAGATCTTTTAATCCATAGTTAGAGAAATTTTTATAGGTGTTTTCTTTTCATCTGGTGTGAGAATCTTTGAGTGATGATCTCCATCCGATTGTCGTCGAGTGTCCTAATGTTTTCCATCTGACTTATCTGATCTACAACCAATAAGGGAGAGGGTGTGTTCTATCAATTTACAACTAGGTACTTTTCCAATATATATTCCTTCTGAAAAACTTACATTGGGTAAAATAAAATATATGAATACTCTTTTGTATGATAAATTATTGAAATAATTTATATTCTTGAGTGTGTCAACTTTGGGGTCACCTATAATCATTTATATGAAATATGGTGGGTCACATCATATCAATGATGATTACTGAAAAATAAACAGTCATTCAATAGAACAAGTATCCATGTCCATGGGTTGAGGATTTCATTAACCATTTAAAATAGTATAAGTGGTTATCAAAGATTAATCTTCGATATGGTTACCATTAGTTGAAAATGAAGGAACTAACATTCAAATTAACTCTTTATATAGAAGGTATGTCCATTATTTTAACCTATCATGGAGTTTAGTAAAAAAACTAGATGTATTAATGTATTTAATGTACCTGATTATCATTGAGTATCTTGATACATTTTTGGTTGGCTTTGTGGATGAAATAATTTTTTAACTCTAATTCCAATCAGGATCATGTACGTCTTCTCAGAGTAGTTTTGGAACTATTGAGGAATCACAGGCATTAAGAATTACTATCATAATGTGATTTATGGATTTAAGAAGTGATATTCTTGGGAAATATGGTGTTGGAATAGGGTATTTATATTTATCCTAAGAGGGTGGAGGCTGATATTACATTGGAACATCAATTGATTTTTTTAGATTAAGAGTTTCTTTGGTTTAGATGGGTATTATCGTCATATTGTAATGTAGTTCTCAATGATAGAATCTTAACATAATTATATATCATATATGGAATTAATGTTTATTTATTTTGGGAAATGGATGAATTATTTTTTTGTGTCGAAATTTATTTTGACTACAACACCGATGTTGACTCTTCTAGAGGACATCTAAATCTATGTGTTTTTTGGTGACAAATTAAGATCATTTTTTCATATTGTTCTTATAAAGGACTATAGATCTCTATAGCATACGAAAAATGAAAAAAATTATTTCAACCATGACCTTATACTCGAATATGTGATTCAGGGACTTTAGATTTTGCGGCATTACCATTCCATAGAAATAATTAACATATATTCCAACAACATCATATTGAGTTATATCTTCACTAAAAAATATTTGATCCTCCCCCATAGGAATTGGATGGAATAACTACAAGTTTTTCACTTTGAAATAACTTATAAGGTGGGGAAATAGAATGCCACCGTAAGTGATTTCAGAAGAAAACATAAAACCCATGTCATGATAGAATCATTAAAAGAGCGAAACATGATGGATATTTTTGAATAGTTACATATAAGATTTAAGGTATTTTGTGATGAGTATGTATTGAATAGTTTTTAGTTGACCTATAATCTTCATGAGAGAATTATTTATGAAAAAAACCTGATGATGAATTTCACAACATTTGAGACTCACTTTATAGAGTAGAGACTTTTGTTATGTGGCCTTTCTCAACAGTGGGTATTATATGTTTCTGGAACTATTACATAAAATATTTTCCTATGAGGAAATATTTTATGGGTTATTTCTATAATTACAAATGGTAAGTACACCTAGGAACCATAAAGATATTATACGACATGCATTGACAATTCTGGTGGCTAGGTAAGAGATGTTGCATTGTTAATTGTGTTCTCTTTACAATAATTGATAACTGGTTAATTTTGGGAACTATAGAAACTCAGTTTTCCTTCATCCAATTTTAATGATAACATGAAAGTTGGATGAGATATCTCTAGATTTTGGGGTGTTGTTGTCGCGCTCCCAGAAAAATATGAATGTTATATGGGTCGTGATTGATAGGATGACTAAATTGGATGACTTCTTACCCATTACTAATAAAACGAAAGATGAGGAGATGGTAAATATCTATATGAAGAAAAATTCCCATTATCATTTAGTTAGATATATTATTGTCCTTTATAGACATCTTTGGTTTATATATATATTTTTGGTGGCCTTTAGGAAGAACTGGGATATCAAGTTCATTTCAGTACAGAATAATAATCATAGTTGGATGGCCACAGAGAAAGAGATATACAGACAGTTGAGAATAATTTTCACACTTATATTCATGAATTCAGTGGGACATGGGATGGAAATTTAGGGTTGGTTGAGTTTTCATATAAAAAATAGTTACTAGTCTACAATTAGAATTGCTCCTTTTTCGTCCTTGTATGGTAGATCATGAAATCATCGTTGTGCTGGTCGAAGATAGGTGAATGTTCCTCTGATGGGACGATCGTGGATTAAGATATTATACTAAATATTTAGTTTATACATCAGAGAATGTCAACAGCATAGGGAAAGTATATGTCTTTTTCAAATCGTTGCTACAAACTATTGGAATTTTCTGTTGGTGACTTTGTTATCTTAAATGATTGTCATATTTTGGGGCATTGATATATTGAGAGGAAAAGATAGATTTATCCTGATTTTTGGGACCTTTATAGGATTCTTGAGAAGGTGTGTAAAGTGTCTTACCATTTTAAAAATACACAATAGTTGAAATCAATATAGAAAATTCTTCATTTATATCATCTATGAAAGTATCATTCATATCCATCTCATGATTTGAACTGAGTCATCTTGATGCTAATATGAATTTTTCCACAAATGAGAATCACATCAGTATAGTTGATTCTAACACCAAGGTACTTCAAGGGAGGATAATAATTTTTTTTCACATTCTAGGGAAGAATAGTTATAATAATTATTAGATGTCAGAGACAGAGGAATTAATAAAAGAGCAGTGTCCTCATCTTTTTGACAATTAAGCTTTTTAATTGGATTTGTGGGGATATATTGTTTCTATACATGGAGTATGTAATGCTTTGTTACAACTTTAAAGTACCTCTTGAACCTTATTTTGATAATTAATTACTTTTGGATTGTTTAGGAATGTGGTGGGGTAAATTTTGAATTTTTTTGAATGTTCATTGTTTTTTCAATGTTGGCGCATCGTTCAACAAAAAAATTCTCCCTGCTATTAAAAAGAATAAAAAACCATGCAGTGGTGATTTTTATGGATAAAACGAGGATTGAAAAATCATGTTCCCATGTATTATAAATAATTCAAACCATTAAAGGGCAGCACAGTTTCGGAACATAGTTAACAAACCATGTGTCCAGCTCCATGAATTTTTATGCACATACAGTTAAATTTTCAAAAAATATTATAAGAAATTCAAAACAGCCATTTAGACACCCACTCAACAATAAATCGGGTTAGGCATTTATTTATAGGTATTTTTAGCCCTCAAAAAAATTTGGTTCCTCAAAACACACTCCATGATGGAATTAAGCTAGGAAATCATTATTTGATTCTTTCCTAGTAAGAATTCTTCCCTTGTTCCATCTTTAACTTTCACATCCTCTCTCTAACATAGGATTTGATATATATCAATGTTATTATAGGATCTAATGTCAATGTTTTTGATATTTATCCTAGTTTTGATTCTCATTCATCTATTTTCTTCATTCTTCATTGGAAGTTCCCATTTTCGGTAGTGTGATATGTGTCTTCTTTATTCTTGTAGGTGGTTTCATTTATTATTAGGAAATTTATTGAACACTAAATTCTTAACTTAAATTAAATTTAATTTAATTTGGAATAGGAAAAACAAAATTCCAATTGGATTGGGGTTTGAAATATCATTGGCATGAAATTTTAGGAAAACAACACATTCTAATGAATTAGTGTGTGATTGGAGAATTTGGTAGAAATAGAGAAATTCAATTGTATAATTAAATTTTGAAATTCATTTCTGAAATCGATTTCAAATTATTAATTGTATGTAATAGTTTATTTGTTTTGATAAGGACCTTGGTTGTTTTTATCATGTAAAATGGCATGAATTGACTAAAATTAGATTTTGGTTTTAAATGGAAATTGGATTATTGAAATGAGAAATGGGTAAATTGTATATTGACCATTTTTAGTTAAAGTTCACACTATTTATTGTTCTTCGGGAACATGAAATCCTAAGTAGTTAGTTTGTTTTTTCAGAAAACACTATACTAACTATTTGAAACTCTAGAAACCATTGTGCATCAGTATACATCCTCGATGGTATGGTGAAGAGTCCTCTTTTACCAGTGTTTGAGGGAAGTGTGAATAGATATTATTGTGATCACTTATTCGAGTGTGTGAGGTTGCAATAACCTATAACTATCATACCTCTTTGAAGATGAACATGTTTATAATTTGTTATTATTTTTATAAACACAATGTTTTATACACTATTTTACACAATCCCTACAAATTTATTTAAAATGTTTTATATAAAATGTATATCAATTCATTGTTTCAAATAATTCCATTAATTTGAATGTAAATCATGATTTATTTTAAATATTAGTTTTTTACTCTGTTTCCTATTAATTTAATGTTGGATATTTTTTACTAATGTTACATAATTATATGGAATCATTGGTAAGACCCTATTATAAATTTACCGCACACTTGATATTTTCTATAGTGCATTTGTAGATTTTATCATATGATGTTTGAGGAAAGAGAATGTTCCTCTTAGATGTAGTCTTTTTTGATCTTGGTCTTGGTGAGCCATGTCCATTACGAATAGGGTTGTTTACCTATTCTCATGGTACATTGTGGTTGTACTTCTTATTTATCATTCCTATTTAACATCTATTAGTGTTCTTCCTATGGATTTTTCTTCTGATCATACAAACTTGTAGTTGTTTATTTCATGGTTTATATTGAAAAATTATTCCCACCATTGTTTTTTCTGATTCCTAGGGTAAATCTCTAACACATGGGGATCATGAATACCCTTCATGAAATATTTATATTTTGCAACCTAAACCTATAAATCCTAGAGATGATGTCATTCCACTGTTACACTGATATAAGATACAAGTAAACCTCGTCCAAAAGGTCAAATCAGTTTATTAGACTTTTTAAACCAGATATATACATGAGTATTGTTTTACAAATAATTACACAAATGAAAAATTTATTTTTTCATTTGTAGATATTAAATTTATTCAATCAACAATATACTTTTATATATTTCAATAGACACTTCAAGGAATCATGGGGAAAGGAATCGAAATAAGGGTGAGATAGAATTCTCAATGAGGATAATGTATAGTAGACATAATAATGAATCGATGAGAATAGTCAATATGGAAATGTAGTATATGAAGACAAATTCCATGTAAATAATAAATATATAATGAAGTGCTTCAAAAATATATAAAGGTAAATATGTAAAAACACATTCCCTTTAAATTACTATATACAGAAAAATCAATAAGGAAATGTAAAAATACAAAACACATGACATTCAATCCATAAATTAATATTGAATTGAAACCATAGACTTTATCATAGTGAAAATTTACTATATAATAATATTAAATATTATTAATGAAAATTCATAATTGTTAGACATCATGCTTACCAAGGACATGAAACCATTACCATAAATACATTTCACAAAAATGATTAAATTTATGGATATAAACCTTTCTATTCTACTTAAAAAACATGAATGGTTTTTTTCCAAAGTTATTTTGTCTCATGAGACTGCTGATGTATTCTATGTCTTACTATAAATGATCACCAACTCATTGGGAATGCAATATCTAGTCCTTGACCTGTAGGTATTTCATTAACTTTTCCCAAACCTATACATTTCATGTCCAAATAATTCGTCATATGTTGAATAATAGATTTAAATAAACAACGTTCCTTCTCAAATATCCATATTGAGTAAATGATAAAATTTATCACTATTTCCCCAATAATTCAAATAATTATCAATGTAAACACTATAGGTAAAAATGATATACATCTTCGGAAATAAAAATATCCATGATAAACGATGTGTATAATTAAGTAAATTAATTGATCAATGATCATAGGAAATTGAATACATCAAGTGGGATAAAATGAATCGAAGAAGTGAATATTAATAGTATCCGTGGTAAAATCAATAAAAACCAATCATGCGGAAAAATAACGATGGTATAAATATAACATTTCTAAATTTGAGTAAAAATAAAGGGTTTTTTTGTTGTTTAATGTAAATATTATAAAAATGTGTTTTAAAAAAATTAAAGAAAATATCCTTATTATTTTGAAAAAAATAAAAATTCTTTTCTTTTAAAATCACATTTGAAAATATTTTCATTGTGATGTAACCATCTCAAACATGAAAAAGAATCAAAAAATTAATTATGTTGGGTATGTTTGTAAGTATTGTGAATGTTAAATTGAACAATCCATTTACAGTATAAAAATGTTATAGAAGTTAGTATTTTAGAAAACGATAAAGATATTCCTTTGAAAAAAATTTGTAAATAAAAAATGGTTCAAAATTTCTTAACAGAATCATTATGGAAAGATAAAAATAAATATAGAAAATAATTTTTTAAATTTTTTTAAAGGAAATTGTTTTTAGAACAAAACTGGTTTTCTAACTAATGATTCAAATGAAATAATGTATTTTAAAAACAATTTTCTAAATACTTTTGTGTACCACATAGTGAAAAAATAGTAATATTAAATAAAAACGGTCATGAATAACTATATGAGTACAAAATGAAATTGTTTATTAAAAATTTATCCAATAATATCCCCTTAGTAAAATTTGAGTGTAAATACTCCTAAACAAAATCAGATTGAGAAGTAACAAATTGAAGAAACCATAACATAGATGTGATAATCAATAAATGAATAGACATTGTGTGTCAAATGTAAATCCTCGTAGTAAAATGAAAATACACTAGTATATAGTAAAATTTTATTACACACATAATCATATCATATTAACAATAATGATGAAGTAATATAAATCAATGAAATGGAATCATGTTATGAAATTTGTTATCACTTGTTATGAATATGTTAAAATAATCAGAGTTGATATAATTATCTTTGAAACTAAAAATACCATGAATACAAAATAATTAGTGATATAATATATCATTATTGGATGTAGATACACTTTAAAAAAATAAGTGGTGAATGTGGTGTATTTCTCGCTGAAAGAAAAGTATAACTTGAATCCCTTACCTTGCACTTCCTTCCAGGTGAATGACCATAAAACTACTATATAAAATTTTAAAACATGATAATAACATATTCATGAAACAAAATCCTATTCATAATATAATATATTAACTTATTAGAATATCTTATTACCTGTATTTTAATAATCATTCATCATTTTTACTATTTCGGGCGTTCATTGCCAATTTTTATATTATATTAAAACTTGTTAGATATTGATCCTATGAATTAGAACATGATTTAATCATATCCATAATTTTACCCATGAGTTAATAATATATATTCAGTATATAATAATCCATAATATTTTGATATATGAAATGAAATGCACATTTCATGGAGATCATAGGTCGTACGTACACGTGAACACTACTACCATTTAAATGTATTAATTTGATAGTATGAAAGGTAAATGATATATATATATGTATATTTTTATTCCAATATTATATTTATTTCATAGAGGTCAGATATTTTTATTTAAACAATCACTTATTCATTCCTTGTATTGCGTGAAAGAATCACATTGCTTTAAGGAGGTGGTAGTTCAAACATCCTCAAATGATGTTATCACATTCCTACAAAATTGAAAGAGTAAATGTATGTTATATATAAAAGTTATAGAAGAATAAATAAATTATATATATCATAGATATCATATATAAATATATTTTCTACAATAATTCCCATTATGAGATGTGTTAATGGAAGAACGAACAATCATCATTTCGTGAGTCAGTAGTTTTTCATACACAAATCAGTAAGTTTGTTATCCATTATATTGATGTTTATATAACTATTTGTCAAAACATTAATGTAAAATCATATCAGTATATTTAATAAACTGAGGGTTTTATTTAATTATGTACTAGTAATATTTTATGTTGTAAATAATGAAAATAAAATGAAAGTGCTTAAGGAAAGATGTTAACTCTTCTTTGGGTAACTCCTTTTGGATTTCACCAAAGGGCTTCCTTGGTGAACATTATTATAAAAGGGAGACTTCTAGGATGAAGATATGGGTTATGGTAGATTTTCTTTAGAGTTTGGGTGATCCAAATGGAATTATTTGTGTGAATCAAGGGGAGGGGTGAGTGCCTTTTAATAGTGGAGGAGGAGTAGTATTCTTGACTATTATTTATAATGGAAATTGACCCACGATTTTCCTATGTCACATGTCTCAAATAATGAAAATAATTATATTAAATAGAGTATAGGGTCTATATATTTCCATCCAATATATGTTTTACAAGATTATAGGTCATTTTGGATATTATGAGTATAGTTTATTACATTGTCAAGCTAGTTTTTCTCTTATATATTGTAATTAATTTTAATCACATTCACAAATATATTTGGTCAATTGTTTTTGAAGTTATTAGTAATTATAAATTATAATGATTAAAAAAGTATAATACATTTTCCATTTTCCCATCACATATGTCAGTGGAACTAATTTTAAATTAATTTTGAATACGGAATTACAATGTAGGTTTTTAAGGTAATTATGTTAATTGTTTGTTATGTTTTTAAATATAATATGAATGTGAAATTGATTATAACAACAAAAATTGGATTCAATTAAATAAAATTTATATAATTATACTTTAAATCCAATATAAATTATTAGTTTTAAATTTGAATAAATTATATGGAAGAGTAGTTTTTAATTAAAATTCATTATTTTTCACTATTAATGAAAAATGAACCTTCGTTGAAAAATACCAAAAATTCACAATAAGATAATTTTTGTATTTATATTTTGAAAATAATGTTTATTTTGAAATATTAAAATTTTAAAATATAATTATTTTTATTAAAATGGGTTCCCCTTTAAAATTTGTCAAAATTTCATTCTTTGAAAAATACAATTTTTATGTATAAAACTTGATTTATTCTTATAATATTTCTATAAAATATATTATATGAATATCAAAAATATTTTAAATAATATATAATATATATATATTTCATTAATAACATTCAGTAATAGTTAATAATTATCTTTATTATGATAAATTACATTGTGAGCATAAAAATATTTTTCTTATAAAAATAGTCCCTTTATATTCAATTTGTTCTCTTGTTCATTTCTAATTAATTTCAATCCTCTTAATTCATTTTATAATTTCATAAGTTTTTTATTCCATTTCATTACTTCTAATTTAATTTCTAGTTTATATATTATTATATTAAAAATAATATTTTAATATTATATTGTTGTTCAGTATAAGTTGGTCTTCTATGTAATCTATGTTACCAAAGAAACTCATTGTTTCGTGCGATGCAAGATAACCCAACGTTTCATACATTGAAATTTATATCACATGTCTATTTTATTTAAAATAGTAATCAAATTGTAATGACTTTGGATATTATATTCCAATATATTCTTGGTGTGTCGTGTCATACAAGGTATCAAATATAATGTTTTAATTTTAGAATTTTGAGGTGTTAAATTCTACACACCATAATTAAATAGCATCAACATAATTTTTACTCATCCCTGGTAAAACAAAATTTATATTTATTACGTTGAAATCATATATCATTAGAATAGTTCATAAAAAATCCTCAAGAAAGAGGGAATGAAATATATAATGGTCACATGAAATAACAGATAACTAAGTCTCTAAGAATGGGAGCATTAGTGGAAAGTGGAGACACATATATAAAGGAGAAGAATAAATATTTATAAACAGTTATTGAGGACATCAATCATATAAAATTAAATTTTAAACGGAAAATAAAGGGCCTCAATTTCATAAATCGATGATGATTCATAAAACCATTGGTTATAATAAAATTAAGGTATTATGAGAACATTTTTTTGATTAATTTCAAAATGTTGAGTAATTATTTTAATACCACATAATATAAATAAATATAAAATAATTGATATATTTCTATAAAAACTAATTCATACTTTGTTTGTTCATCGATTAATTTCCAATTCATCCCTTACTTCATGAAATGAATATCCAAAAATTAACATTGATTCCTGAAGAACTATGATACACTTTTAATGGAACTTTTATCCCATGAAAGAGTAAAAACTGTAACACTAATTATTCTCTAATTATAATTTTGTTAATATATTAATGGATAAACCAAAAAATAACACTATGGGTTCAACATTAATATTTATTGTTCAAATTGATTGACTAATTAAATGAAATTATATCCCAAACAATGTGTAGGTCACTGGTTGGCCTTAAGCCATTATTTTCCATTGATTAGGGGATCGAGTGTTGTTACCTCACTAGACATGATGAGTTTTCACCTAGAATAAGTATTTTCAATTTATAAAACAATATTAATAAATTTCAAAAATCAATATGATGAACATCCTTGAAATAGGGTTATTCATTGAATAGATTTTTAACGAAGGTTTTTAATAAAATGTTATTTAAGAATGATTATAAATATTTTCTATATTAAGACTGATGTTTATCAATAAAATTAAAATTATGTATCTAAAATATATGTTCATTAAACCTAAAACATTTTTTCCACTAGAACATACACTTTCTATGCATTTTTTAAAAAAATTCATTAATCTTTGTAAAACCAAAAAGAGATGTCAAGGACATAAACATATGATCAATGTGATGACCTGGACCCTCGCGGTCCATCCGTTTGCCAAATTCCGGATCCTAGGGGTGACGTCTTGGTGGTAGGACATCATTTCGGCGTGCGACTGATTGGGGCAACCGATTCGGGCGACCGATCAGTGTCACCCAACCTTGTCAGTTTCTCTTCTATAGTTCTTCTCGTAACGCCTCTTTGGGCTTTTCAACTTTTTTTCAAGTGGTTCAAAGCCATTTAAAATCCCATAATTAATATCCAATAAATCCCGAGGGACCTCCTCAATGGAGAATTAAATAAAAATTAATTCCGTCGTATGTAACCACCCAACCGCGTGGGCAACCACGATCCGAATTTAAAGCCGTCCAAATCCCCATATCCTGTAACAATGAGAACTTATCTATATAATGCACTGGAATTTCTTCTTCATTCTTCTTCCTCTTGGATGTATTTATTTTCTTCTTAGTACGTTTGGAGTTCCCGACGTCCCTCCCCTATGAGTCGTGCTTTTTCCTTAATTCATGGCGCGTAGAGAAGAACTTCGATCATTGATTAATCAAGAAGGGTTTTACTTCACCTCTCTTTTCTGTGTATCATACGAGGTGGTTATAGTTTTGTCTCTATGGAAATTGATGAAACCAAACTTAAAGAAGATAATGAATGGACCTTTAAATAATTAAAGGGGGGTGTGATCGATGTTCTACTGTACTCTTTTATGTCGATATGTGTTGTGAATTGTACAGGAATATGCTAACTGAAAATCATGGTCGTTGGTGGTCTTTCTTGGCACACTAATGATCCTTAGTGTTCCTGGATGTTTAAATAACTGTAACATGGAATTGGTTAATTACGTATACACGTTTTATTAAATTGAAAGCCCTAGGATCAACCCTTTTATGTGATAACCCAGGTTAAAGAACAATGGAATTGAAACCGAGGAGTGTGTTAAAACTTTTAAATATGAAAAAACCTTCATGGGTCTGCCATGTATTGGTGGTAGTGGTTTGGTTGTTTTCTTTCATGGGCCAATTGTGGGTAGATTTATGGTTTTATTGGATGGGGACTTAGAATGCTGGGGTGATATGGGTGGGGATGGGATCCCCTGTTTTTATACATTCACTGGATGGGAATCTGAGACTGTGTGGTTACTCTACTTTTATCATGAATTGAGGTGGAATCCTCTATTGTTGAGAATTGGTGGGTTCCTGGTTTTGGGGATGCCGGGATGTGTCTCGGGGTTTTCTTTGGTTCCATTACTTTGAGGGATCTCACTTATCCATTTGTTGTTTTGACTTTACAAGAGAACCGGGTGTAAATGCTTAAATTGATGTTTGGCTGTTTCTCCTTTCCTGGCTTGTGTTTGTTCCTGTTAGTTGCCCGATAGTGCAGAATTTACCAAAATGGGATTACTTGAACATGAAAAAAAGAATGGCTGAGTGGGGAATTAGTTTGGGAATTAGTTGTTACTTGGCCGTGATTGTCGTGTCGTCTTTTGTGAATGAATAGTAATGAGGGTGTTGGTGATTTGGTTTTGGAACCCCTCGTTTGGGATGAGTGTTTGTTACCTATAAATATATATGTAGCTTTTATGTTACTTATTCGCGCCCCACCCAAGTGGAGCACTGAGTGCTGAACACCCCATTTCATGGGGAGGGTGTTTTTCCCAACACTCATATGAGTGGCTGGTTATTATCTCCTTTTCTGACCCCTTTCTCGAATATCCCAGGACTCTTCGGGTAGGTTGTGATGGCCTGAGGTCCATTATTAGCCCAGGAATCTTTGAGCGGGGTAGTTGTTGTGGTTGGCCCATGTGTCTGCAGGCTGGTTTTTTCCCAACTATCTTCAGGATAAGGCCAATGTGTCTTTGGGTGTGGCAGTAGTTGTTCTGGCCCAGGTGTCTTCGGGTGTGGTGGTAGTTGTTTTGGCCTAGGTGTGTGCGGGTAGGGTTGGCAGTGGGACTGTGGTGTGGTTGTTCTCCATGTGTGTGCGGGCAGGGTTTGGCAGTGGGACTGCGGTGAGGTTGTGGCCCAGGTGTGTGCGGGTGGGGTTTGGCAGTGGCACTGTGGTGAGAATGGCGGGATTGGTTTGATGCGTAGGATGTCTTCAATAACCAGTGGGAAAGCGGCGCGGGGTACCCAAATTTCGATGTGATAGTACTATACTTTACTTTCCTTGCATTATTTTGGGAGTGTTCCTTGGTGGGACTTGGGTGGATAGTTCTTCTTTTCTAGGTGCTTTAGTTTTTATTTTCTCACATTGAATTTGAATGCCTATCCACTTGTGCACGAGAGTATTTGGTTTTCCCTACTTAGTGTACTTGTATGCTCACCCTACGTATATAAAACTGCTTCTAGGATTCCAGGAGGACTTCAGGGATTGTGCGGGACCATACTAGCTCAGACCTTGGGGCAGTTGCTGTTGTCGTTTTCCTTTTTCTTATTACTTTACCTTTAGAGTCTTTTTTATTGTGGCTTGTATCATTTACTATTGAACATGCATATGGGAAAGGGTTATTTTTGGCTTTCCCTTTAATTTCAGCTTTGGTATTGTTGAGGTTTCTATCTTATCTCTCGATCCAATATAAAAAAGGGTAATGCCTTCCATTTTGTGTGAGATTCTGTACCCAGGTGCTGGTCACCACTCCGGGACCTATTGAAGGAAGGTTTCGGGGGTCATTATCTCTTATTCAACTTAAAGAAGGAAGGTCCTGGAAATCTGCTGACTCTTTCCTCCTTTTGGTGAAGGCGGGTCATGACATAATGGTATTAGAGGGGAGAGGTTGAGAGATAGGATGAAGTCTAGAGTTAGGGATAGTGAGGATTGAATGGGATGGCAGGGAAACAGTGTTGGGTGACCTTGGTGTGTGAATTAGGCCAAGTAAGACCGGCTAGGAAACAGGATTTTAGGGCCCCCCGTGATCCGATGAAAGGACTTTGGACCTAACAAACGACCAAGTGAGGCTACACTGATTGCAGGGTAGAGACCATAGAAAAGGTAGATGCATCATAATTACATGTGTTCATATGTTTCATGGGTGTTTTGGGGATTTAAAATAAATAAAGTAGTCTATGAAAATTTGAGAACAATATTCTACACTACTCGGGCATAGGCATTCATTCTTTACCTTGCAGCTATGGCACCTGGGAGACAACCACAAGTAGTGCGGGAGATCGAGGCCCAGGAGGTTGACTCATCTAATTGAATGAGGGCTGACCATGAAGAGGAGGATGACCAGTGGAAGAAGATGCTTCATGGCATTCAGTGAAAGACCCTCGGGAAGTATGAGGGAAGCACTTGTGACATGGAGACGGAGATCTGGCTAGAGGAGCTAGTGATTGCTTTTGGCCTGAATCGGGCTCCGACGGAGTACTGGGTTCTTCTGGATGTCAGTCAGATGCATGGAGCAATGCATCCGTGGTGGACACTTTATCTTGTAGAGAAGAGGGAAGATGAGGTTGCGTGGGCTGACTTCAAGAAGGAGTTCCGGGAAGAATTCCTCTCTTCCATGATGAAGGCTGAGAAGAGGGAGGAGCTACTCTCCTTCTAGCAGGGGAGTATGTCAGTGAGAGATTTGGGGATCAAGTTCAAGGATCTCCATCATTTTTCTCTGGATCTCTTTCTAGATGAGGAGTCTCAGGCGAGACGTTTAGAGGAGGCACTTTGACCTTATCTTCAGTAAGTTGTTACCCCCTTCACCCTACTGACATAATTAGAGCTGCAGAAGAAGGCTGAGGTGGTGGAGAGGATGAACACGCTGGGAGGTGTATCACGAGAGGGGATCCGGTAGGACTCGTCAAAGGGAAAGGCTATCAGCAGTAGGCCTCCAGCATCAGGGCCCTCAAAGTTCCTACTAGTAGGGAGTAGGCCACAACAGTTCCAGTTCCGACCTCCCGATTTTTTCCCTTTACCTTTGGGCCCGAGAACAAGGTTCTTCATCTATCTCAGCCATGGGAACCTTCTAAACCAGTGCCCGGATAGAGTAAATTTCGGTGGGGGTGGGCATGTCCAGCACCAACTTCAGCAGCAACAGTTCCCGGCTAGGCCCTTTCAGCAGCATCAGCATGGGAAGCGAGCTCCCGCCCCCCCAAGGGTAGACGTTGCAGGAGGAGGCCGACCTCAAGGTGCTCCTCAAGGACCTTGACCCGAGCGTGGTCGGTGAGGTGGCTGACAGCCGAGAGGTAGAGGAGCTGGGCATGGGAATTTTCACGCCGCGGAGGTAGCAGTTCCAGCAGGGCCAGAGGTTGTTCAAGGTATGATCATCTTGTTTAGTACCTTTTCATATGCCTTGTTTGATACAGGAGATTCACACTCCTTTTTTACACCCAGTCTAGACAATGCTCTAGGATTAGACACTGAGAGACTTTCAGTTCCCCTGGTGCTGAGCACACCAGTCGGAGGACAGACCGACTTTTAGTATGTTTTTCGAGGATGCAAACTGATGATAGGGCCACATCAGTCAGTTAGGGATCTTCTACTATTGTAGATACAGCCAAATGATGTCATCCTAGGTATTGACTGGCTGTTCTCCGTATGTTCCATCATTGAATACTTACAAGGAAGGATTTTTTTTTCATACTTGGGCGACCGACGGGTGACTTTCATTGGAGAGCAGAGTTTTCAGGGAAGAATCAAGCGAGGGGAACCCCTCCTCTCATTACTGGATGAGCTGTCAGTGGAGTCTGTGGATGCAGAAATAGTGGAAGTCCCAGGGATCGTCAGTGAGTTTATAGGTGTCTTCCCTGAAGATGTGGCAACTCTGCCCCCTCGACGTGATGTTGAGTTCGGGATAGACTTGCAACCTGGTGCCCGTCATATTTCGATGGCTCCATATCGGATGGAACCTTCTGAGTTACGGGAGTTGGGGATCCAGATTGACGATCTGACGAAGAAGGGATTTGTTCGACCAGGTGCGTCACCGTGGGGTGCTCTAGTCTTGTTCGCAAAGAAGGCAAATGGTGGTCTAAAGATATGCATAGACTACAGGAGGCTGAATCAGGTGACGGTCAAGAATCACTACCCTCTCTAAAGGATAGACGCTCTCTTTGACCCGTTGAGGGGAGCAGGTTGGTTCTTGAAGATCGATATGCGGTATGGATATCACCAAGTGAGGGTGAAGGAGGGAGACATCTCGAAAACTGCCTTCAGGTGCCGATATGGGCACTTTGTGTTTGTAGTCATGTCGTTCGGCGTTACGAACGCACCAGATTTTTTCATGGTGCTCATGAACTCCGTATTCCGGGAATATCTGGACTAGTTCGTAGTCGTGTTTATTGATGAAATCTTGATCTACTCAAGACCAGAGGAGGATCATACTGAGGACTTGGGAATGGTTTTGGAGGTCCTTCGACAGCACCAGCTCTATGGGAAGTTGTCCATGTGCATGTTCTGGATGGGAGAAGTGAATTTCCTTGGGCACGTGGTGTCCGAGTATGGGATACTAGTGGATCCATCGAAGGTCGAGGAGGTTGTTTCTTAGGCAACACCCAAGAATGTGGCAGAGGTTCGAAGTTTCCTCAGGCTGGTAGGTTACTACCAGGGGATCGTTCCCAACTTCTCCCGAGTTGAGGCACCCTTGACAACCTTGACCAAGAAGGACCAGGCTTTCGTATGGGACGAGAAGTGCGATGCAGCCTTCATCTATCTGAAGGAGAAGTTGGTTAGTGCCCCAATTCTGATATTTCTAGAATATGGGGCAGTATATGAGGTGTTATGTGATGCTTCAGGGAAAGGCCTTAGATGTGTGTTGATGTAGCAGCAATGGGTTATCTCCTATGGGTCTAGGCAGTTACATCCCCATGAGCATAATTATGCTACCCATGACCTAGAGCTTGCGGCGGTCATGTTCGCACTAATGTTGTGGAAGTACTAACTTGTTGGGGAGTGCTTCGTGGTCTTCACGGATCACAAAAACTTAAAGTACATCTTATCCTAGTGGGACCTGAACTTAAAATAGTGAATGTGGAAGGAATTCCTTCAAGAGTACGACTTTGAGATTTCCTACACCTCGAGAAAGGGGAATGTGGTGGCTGATGCTTTGAGTAGGAAGTCGTGGAAGGATGGTCAAAACCGAATGCTTTTCCACGGGAAGATGTTTGTTCCTGAGGAAATGCATGGAAAAGTTCTTAGTGAGTTTCACAACTCACCCCTAGCGGTGCACCCGGGAGTTTCCAAGATGTACCAGGGCTCAAGGAGATAGTTTTGGTGGCCCGGGGTGAAACGAGTAGTAGCGGAGTTCATAGAAAAGTGCCTAGTGTGTCAATAGGTGAAGGCTGAACACCATGTTCTAGGCGGATTATTACATCCTTTAGATGGTCCCGAGTGGAAGTGGGACGACATCTCGATGGATTTCGTCATGGGGCTACCCAAGGTTCGAGGAGGCTACGACACTATCTGGGTAGTGGTGGATCGATTGATGAAATCGGCCCACTTTGTGGCCATCAAGGAGTCAGGTGCAGTGGATGCTTTATCACAAAGGTACATAGATGAGGTGGTGTGGTTGCATGGAGTTCTGAGATCCATAGTCTCAGATAGGCATGCACGTTTTACCTCATGAGTCTACAGGGGATTGTAGCATGATTTTTCCACCCAGCTACGTCTTAGCACTGCTTTCCATCCCCAGACAGATGGAAAGACAGAGCGCACTATCCAGACCTTGGATGATATGCTACAAGAATGTATTCATGATTTTGGGGGATCATGGGTGCGACACTTGCCTCTGGTAGAGTTTTCCTACAATAATAGCTATCACTCTACCACTGGAATGGCTCCGTTTAAAGCCTTGTATGGGAGGCCATGTTTCTCACCTGTGTGCTGGGATGAGGTTGGGGAAATGAGTGTTCTTGTCCCGGAAGAAGTGTAGAGTACAATAGATAAGGTTCAGCTTATACAGGAATGGATGAAGGCGGCACAAGACAGACAGAAGTCATATGCCAATAATAGGAGGGGACCCTTGGAGGTTAGGGTTGGGGACCACGTGTTCTTGAAGGTCTCCCCTCGACATGGACAATAGAGGTTTGGTAGGGGGAGCAAGATCTCTCCCAGATTCATCAGACCCTTCGAAGTGTTGCAGCAGGTCGGAGATGTGGCCTATCAGCTAGCGTTACCACCGCCACTACTAAGGATACATGACGTCTTCCAAGTGTCCCAGCTCTATCGTTATCTGCATGATGATTCACATGTCCTTGACTGGGGAGATCTAGATATCGAAGACAATGCAAGGATCGTGGAGCGACCAGTGATGATCAAGGGTCGTGAGGAGAAGGTTCTTCATGGATGAACCATTCCTTTGGTTCGTGTGTTGTGGAGGCATGGTGGGCTTGAGGAATGTACCTAGGAACGGGAATCACAGATGTGTACCTAGTACCCAGAGTTGTTTTGAGTTTTGTGATGTTCTATTTTGTACTTGTTGTGATGGAACACTTAACCTTGTTAACTATAGAACGCGTGGTTTTCCATTTATATGGATGTGTGTGAAGTATCCTGAGATGTGGGGAGGGGAGGACCTAATCCCTAGTTAAGACACATTAGAGTGGATACGCCTAAACCCGTGCGGGCGAGTCAGAGCCACCCAAAGCAGATAATATCTTAACATGGAGGAAGATAAACTCCTCACCACATGACCAGACGGTTTCATCCTTTTCTTTATAGTGATTTTAATTGTTCGGGTTCACTCTTGAGAGGTATCTTCCAGGGCGGTTGTTCAGACCCCCCTCCTTTATTCAGGTCTGGTTTTAAATTCATGAGGGAGAGAATGCTTTGAGAGGTATCTGATGTAATGACTCGATGCTCGCGTGCCATCAATTTCCAAAATTCCAGATCCTAGGGGTGACGTCTCGGTGGTAAGACGCCATTTCGGTGTGTGACCGATCGACGTGACCGATCGAGGCGACCGATCGGTGCGACCGAACGGTTTCACCCAGCCTTGTCGGTTTCTCTTTTACAGTTCTTCCCATAATGCCTCTATGGTATTTTAATCTTTTTTTCAAGTGGTTAAAATCCATTTAAAATCCCATAATTAATACCAAATAAATCCCAAGGGACCTCCCCAATGGATAATTAAATAACAATTAATTCCATCGTATGTAACCACCCAACCGCGTGGGGAACCACGATCCGAATTTAAATCCATTAAAATCCCTATATCCAGTAACAATGGGATCTTATCTATATAAAGAATGGGAATTTATTCTTCCTTCTTATTCCTCTTGGCTATCTTCCTTTCTTCTTAGTACGTTTGGAGTTCCCGACGTCTTTCCCCTGCGAGTCATGTTTTTTCCCTGATTCTTGGCATGTGGAGAAGAACTTCAATCATTGATCAATCAAGTAGGGTTTACCTTCGCCTATCCTTTCTGTGTATCATGCGGGGTGGTTATGATTTTCTCTCTGTGGAAATTTATTAAACTGAACTTAATGAAGATAATGAACTAACCTTTAAAGAATGAAAGGGGGTGTGATCGATGTTCTGATGTACTCTTTTATGTCGATATGTGTTGTGAATTGTACGGGTCTATGCTCAATGAAAATCATGGTCGTTTGTGGTCTTTCTCTATGCACCAATGAACCTCAGTGCTCCTAGATGTTTAAATAACTTTAACATGGAATTGGTTAATTACATATACTTGGTTAAATTAATTGAAAGCACCAGGATCAACCCTTTTATTTGATAACCCCGGTTAAAGCACAGTGAAATTGAAACCATGGAGTGTGTTAAATCATTTAAATATGAAAATACCTGCATGGGCCTTCCTTGTGTTGGTCGTAGATGTTTGGTTGTTTTCTTTCACGAGTCGATTGTGGGTGGATTTATGGTTTTCATGGATGGGGGTTTAGACTGCTTGGGTGATATGGGTGGAATGGGATCCCCTGTTGTTATACTTTCGCTGGTTATGAATCTGAGGCTGTGTGGTTACTCTGCTTTTATCACGATTTGGGTTGGAATCCTTTGTTGTTGAGAATTGGGGGGTTCCTGGTTTTGGGGACGTGGGGATGTGTCCCATGGTTTTCTTTGGTTACAGTACTTTGAGGGATCTCACTTAACCCTTTGTTGTTGTGACATTACAAGAGAACCGGTTGTGAAAGCTTAAATTGTTGTTTGGCTGTTTCTCGTTTCCTGGATTGTGTTTGTGCCTGTTAGTTTCCCGATAGTGTATAATTCACCAAATGGGATCACTTGAACATGAAAAAAAAGAATGGATGAGTGGGGAATTAGTTTGGGAATGAGTTGTGACTTGGTCGTGAGTGTCGTGGCTTCTTTTGTGAATGAATAGTAATGAGGGTGTTTGTGATTAGGTTTTGGAAACCCTAGGTTGGGATTTGTGTTTGTTACCTATACATATGTCTTTTGCTTTTATGTTACTTATTTGCGCCCCACCCCAGTTGAGAACGTAGTGCCGAACACACCATTTCATGGGGAGGGTGTTTTTCCCAACACTCCAATGAGTGGTTGGTTATTAGCTCCTTTTCTGCTCCCTTTCCCGAATAGCCCAAGACTCTTCGGGTAGGTTGTGATGGCCTGAGGTCCATTATTAGCCAAAGAATCTTTGGGCGGGGTAGTTGTGGTGGTTGTACCAGGTGTCTGTGGGTAGGTTGTTTCCCAAGTGTCTTCGGGATGAGGCCCAGGTGTCTTCAGGCATGGCAGTAGTTGTTCTGGACCAGGTGTCTTCGAGAGTGGACGTATTTGTTCTGGCCCAAGTGTGTGTGGGCGGGGTTGGCAGTGGGACTGCGGTGTGGTTTTGGCCCATGTGTGTGCGGGTGGGGTTTGGCAGTGGGACTACGGTGAGGTTGTGGCCCAAGTGTGTGCGGGCGGGGTTTGGCAGTGGGACTATGGTGAGAATAGAGGGAGTGGTTCGATGCGTAGGATGTCTTCAATAACTAGTGGGAATGTGGCATGGGGTACCCAAATATCGATGTTCTATTACTATAATTTACTTGACCTATGTTATTTGGGGAGTGTACATTCGTGAGACTTGGGTGGATAGTTTTTCCTTGCTAGGTGCTTTGGATTTTCTTTTCTCACATGGCATTATAATTCCTCTCCACTTGTGCACGAGAGTCTTTGGTTTTCCCTACTGAGTGTACTTGTATGCTCACCATATGTATGTAAAACTACTTCCATGTTTCCAAGAGGACTTCAGGGATCGTCCGGGACCATACTAGCTCAAACCTTGGGGCAATTGTTGTTGTCGTTTTTCTTTTTTATGGTACTTTACCTTCAGAGTCTTTTTTTGTGGGTTGTATCATTTACTGTTGAACATGCATGTCGGAACAGTTTATTTTTGGATTTCCCTTTACTTTGAACTTTGGTATTGTTGAGGTTTCTACTTTATCTCTCGATCCAATAAACACAAAAAGGGTAATTCCTTCTATTTTGTGTGAGATTCTATACCATTGGTGCTAGTCGCCACTCCGAGACCTATTGAAGGCGGGTTTCGGGGGTCGTTATCTCTCCTTCAACTTAAAGAAGGAAGGGTCAGGAAATCTGCTGACCCTTCCCTCCTTTTGGTGAAGGCGGGTCATGACAATCAACCTCAGTCTCATAATCACATGACGATGTCCATCACACTTAATATAATTAAGAAATATGTGCATCTATGCTTTTAAAAATTCCTTAGATGTTTCAGGAATTATATAACTAAAATACTAATGGTAAAAATAAATCTATAATTTTATTATAGAATCCCAATAAATACATCAACCATTTTATTTTAATATAAGTTATTTTGTGGTATATGGATTAACCTAGGTAATTTATTGTCATTATCCATGCAAATAATTCATAATTATTTATAAACAAAATTGGACTTTTCCTAAGCATATCCCTGAGGAGCATCATACCATGTGCATAGTAAGGCTTATTATAGAATATCAGGTTTGGATCATATTGGTCTTGACACACCTTTTCAGAGTTGTCACCCCTATATAGATCTCACCCAGAACCATGCCCACTTATAGAATCTAGAAAGAGATGTATTTCTAAAAAGGCCCTCAAAGTCACTACCTTACCAAAATTCAACTATTTTCATCTATACTTATCTTCAAAGTCTACATTATGGTTATCTTCTCTAATATTTGTTTTCCTAAATATTGTAAAAAATTATTCTATTAATTTTCTCTGATACCAATAGTAGTGACCCAAACGTAGAAGGCCCATAGTCTATGTCATGCTACCATTACATGGGCATAAGATACTTGTAAGTTATTTCTTAAGGGATAAAACCATTTATTATTCTTTGTAAACTAAATACACAAAAGGGTCTTCTTTTAAAATTGAATACAATAATTGGAACATAATTTTTTAATATTAAGATAATAAAATTATTCCATCCAATGTTTCCTAGAATATCATTCTTAGTTTACTTCATGGAATTTAGGGGAAATGGAACATAATAAGGGTGATCTAAAATGTTCAGTAAGGGTAATTTATGGTAGAATAAATAATGAATTAATTATAATATAAAACATGTAATGGTAATAATTTTAGAAACATCCCATATAATAAATAAAATGAGAAATGAAATCATAAAAAATAGCGACTGTTAAATTTCTGAAAACACATTCCATTTAAATAACTAGATAAAGAAAAAATCAATATAGAAACGTCGTAATTTTAAAACACATGACATATAAAAAATAAACTGAGAATTAAATGCATCGATTGAATTTATCAAAGTGAAAATATCACGGATAATAAGTAATAAATATTAATGAATTAAATGGTTAATTATCAGATTGCATGATTCCCAAGAAAAGGATACCTTAACTATTAAGAAATTTCATAACACTGTTTAATTATATCGGTAGTGACCCAATAATAATTCCTGGAAACAAACTTGAAGGGTCTTATAACAACTAATTTTGTCTCATGATAGTACAGATGCATTATGGGGATTACATTAAAAGGTCTGCATCTTATAGGTAATTCATTTACCATTCTCTAACCCATAGGTCATTGATTAACCTTTCCCCAACCCATATAGATAATTTCCAAAACATTCATCATATACTGGATATTTGTTTTAAATAAACAATTTGAATTGTCAAATATCTGTATTGAGTAAAAGATATAGATTTATCAATAATTACGATGTAATTAAATAATTGTCAAAGTAAACACCATATGTAAAAAATGATATATGGTTTTAGAAATAATAATATTCTAAAATCAATGATATGGATAACTAGAAAAAAAAAATGTTCAATGATCAAAGGAAAATGAATATTTCAAAGGGATGGAATGAAATCAAAGAAGTGAATTTCAATACTATACTTGGTCAAATCAATAAAAATCTATCCATATGTTGAATATGGATGGTATAAATAAAACATATTCTATGTGGATGAAAAACAAATGGTTTCTATCATTGATGAGTAGAAATATTACAAAAATAAAAACATTCTTAAAGAAATTAGACTTTTTAATTTTTAATTTTAAAAAAATGAATTTACTTGAAAATAAATTGTTAAAATATTTTCATTAAGAATTTACCTTTTATAACATATGAAGTTTTCTTTGAATAAATTTTTGTGGTTAAATTCATACATGAAATACAATTTAAAAAATACCATTCCATTTGAAAGGTAAATAGGTTACAAATGTTCCTTAGTTGGAATTAGACAAGAATATTTCATTCAAAAAAATTAAAAGAAAAAGGGGTAAAAATTACTTCTATAAATTATTTTGGAATGTTCAAAAAATTTATTTTTTAAAAAAATAGGGTTTTTATATGGAAACAAGTTCTCCGATTTAAGAGAGAAATTAATTCTATTTTATTATAATCATTTTATAAAAAAAATTAATACCAATGTGTTGGAAAATGTTACTATTACATGAAAATGGTAATTAAAAACAAGAATATAATAAAATAAAGGGGTTTATGATACTATTACATTCTAGTGGATATGGTCTTCTCAAAAGTCCAACTATAGTTTCCAAAGAGGAAATTTAAAGGAGGAACGTCAAGGGAGAGGTAATCTCTTCTACCAATTCTGTCAAATATATTTCTTCTTATACTTCCTCTAATTTAGTTTTTTCATTATAAATTAATAAAATAAGTATCACTCATATACTTATATGTTATTATGAATATAAAACAACCCTATTCCACCTAAAAATAAACAAAATCATTGTGCGTGCGGACGTACGGGTTATCGTCTCCATGTTGTGGTGTAATATGTTATTCACCACCACCTTACTTGGATGGTTATAATGGTGGAAATAATAAGTATATATGATTACTATAACATTTTACTAATTATTAGATATTATACACTATCCACTTCAACACCATTTAACCATTGTGGGAACGATATCGTTGCTCGTGCGTATGTATGACTTACCGTCTCCAGGACACGATGAGATTTTATCTCCACATTAACCATTTAATAATGGTTATAAAGTATATATAATAAATAATAATGAAAAACATGACATAATAATACTACTGGATTATATATATATATATATATTTAATTTACATTTTTCAATTAAATTTAATATGGAAATGAAAACAACGTTCAAGCGTACGTATGGCCTAACGTCTCCATGAAAAGTGTATTCCATTTCTTCTATATATCTATTTTATATATAATAAATATATATAACAAATAAATAAATAAATAAATATATATATATATCATATTATACATTCTTTAAGTAAGTAAATCATGATATAATTAATAATATCAAGAATATAAATTCAAAACACGTACGATAAATAAAGTGATTTTTACCCAAAACATTGAATTAACATGTAATTATCAAATAAACGGGTAATATTAAGTAATAAGTGAATCATTTATGATATCATAGATTTTATTATGGTTCTGTTACAAGTTAATAATATTTATAAACCCACTATTCAAAATTTTTAGACACATATGGATGAAATTACACTTAAGGTAAGGGGTTTTTTCAGAATCTCATTTTTATCCAAGATTGCTTATACGTTAGTATTTAATAGGGTTATATTGGTCATCCATGTAAATGAGTTCAAAAAATGTTTTGATTAATTTTTTTTATTATTACATGTTTACTAAATTCCATTTTTACCAATTTTTTACTTTTACTACATGGTATGAAAGGAATTTTTCTTTTGATTACCATACAAGGTATTTTTTTTACTTTTTCGAAAAATGTATGAGGAGAATGTTTTTGTTTAACTTATTCAGAATGTATAAATTTTTATGTTTTGACAACTCCATATTTCCATGAAACTTACTATACACTATTTCATTTTTATTTCTAACTAAATTCTTTTCTTTAAATATTGCGCGACATTGTGAGAAAAGAAAACTTTTTTTAGAAGAAAGGATATATTCATCAAGAACTAAGTTTAAGTGTTTTATATTATTTTCCATATATGATGATGATTTTTAGTAGGGTAATGTTTCTATCTCTATTATTCATATCATTTGATTGTGTTAATGATGTAATGATCTTTTATATGCGATGAGATCCATGTTAATGGCACCAACTCGATTGTGTGGGAGGAAAAGTTGTATTTTCAAGGCCCAATGACATGAGGGAGATTAAAGAAGCTCAATGCTAAAATTTTCGCGCATCGTGCATAATTAAAAGCCTACTGGATCTTTCCTTGCATGGATGGAAAAAATGGGACAATAATATCACTTATTCTATCCAAAAATTGATGTTTAAGTCTTGGCCCAGATGGTTTCACGAATTTAGATGCCTTGCCCACATGGAGGATTCTAGAAGTGGAATATTTGGACACCAAAGTCAAATTCATTGGACTATACACTCAAAGTCAAATATTGTGGGCTATATTTCGAAATTTTTGTGCTACTTTCCCCAATGTCATTGTGATACTTTATATTTTTTACTATAAAGGGAGAAGGTAGGTTTATCATTTATGACGTTAGGGTATTAGACCCTTGGCTATTGTATCACCCCTTGGCTATAAATATCCACCACATGGAATTTTATATTCATTAATGATTCAATTAAGAGCTTATGAACTATTTATCTCTATTTTTTGAGGATTATCATGGTTTTCCCCCTTGCTCATGTGCATTCTTTCCTTGTCAATGTAAAAGATAGATTGGTGATCCAAGATCACCAATCCTCCAATTCCATGCCTCAACTCAAGTGTGTTTTTGTGTGGATTAGTTATGACATCCCTCCCTTGAGTGTTTTTTCTATGTATTAGGTCTCACTCCATATAGTATTGATTGATTACTTGAATCCTCTATCCATACTCATCATCCACCACATAGCCCCAAACCGCATCCTACACTCGTTTCCCAATGCTGTGAAGATTTGGAAACCCCATGCATCTCACATCTATTAGTATCAAATCTCCCTTTGACATGGTAGAAATCTGTCCCTTCAATTCCATTTGTTTTACCCCCTTAACATCCATATACCTCCGTATGATTTATCCATTAAAAAAACAACAAACTCCATTTTCTTGAAAACCTCTAGAATTGGCCTACGTTGTGAAATATTCAAATATTTTTATAATGATCCAATTATTCATCAATCTATTTTCTCATATAATTCTCTATATGTGATTTGTATCTAGAAAAAAAATAAAAAAAATATCAAATTCTCTTAACTCATCAATTTGTGTTTCTCAAAATTAAGCACATCCTTTATTTCAGAGATTTTAAAACAAAAATTAAAACTATCCATTCAATCATCTAGTTCATTAAAAATCAAACCACATCACCTTTTGGGGAGAATTGGAAAAAGAATCCAAAAAATGTTACAATTATTTCTTTGTGGATTACATTATTATCACATTCCATTTCTGTACATGAATTTATCCATCATTTTTCTTTGTTCCTATTTTATATTTGGCTCATATTTGTGTTAATTTTTTCTTATTTTGGAAAATTGGGAAAAACCCACATACTACAACTTTCTATCCTATTCAACCTTTTACACTTATTTTCTACCCAAATTTGACCCTTTACCCTACCACTCAAGAAGGATTTTTAAAACCATCCCCTGAAAAAATCTTTATTGGGGAAGGATTAGTGGCACATGACCATCCCAAAAAACGTTTTATATTTCATAAGTTCATAAAATTTGAATTGGTTGTTGAGAGTGGAGAGAATTATAGAAAAAAATATCTTGTGTCTGTGTGTATATCTTGTTGTGTGTGCGCGGGGGTGTGTGTGTGTGTGTATACATCTCATGTGTGTGAGTGTTTATCCTTAGGAGAGAGTTTGTGTTTATGCTTTTGTGTGTGAGTGTGTATATCATTCATGAGTTAGTGTGTACCCTTTTGTGCATGAGGGTGTACATCTTCTGTGTGTGTGTGTGTATATATCTCCCATGTGTGAGTGAGTTTGCATCATTATGGGTACTTATTCAAATGTGTGTGGATGTGTTGGTGTTGCTTATCATGTTAGAAGATTGTGGGAAGAAAATTTCTCATGTTATCGATGAAGTAACTTAGAGTAGATCTTCCTCACCCAAATCTGCGCAACACTAAATGTAACATTTGGTGAGCCACTTCGAGAAGCTACTTTATTGGAAGTTGGAAGTGCTATATAAGATGATTGATGAATTAGAGAATAAACCAATCCCAAGGATGATCAATGATAACCCATGATGTACTCTGACACCATGTCATCCCCACATCATGGAGGAAGAGATGTTGAAATTTGATGATGATCTTGATGATGTCCCACAAAGGAGGAGGTTATACCAACACATAAGAGGAGGAAAAAGGAGACAATATGATTATGACCTACTTGGTGTCATCAAGGTGAAGGTCCCATCTTTTCAAGGGAAATCCTATTTGGAAGTATACTTGGAGTTTGAAATGCAGATCGAGTAGGTTTTTTCATGTCATCCCGATTATGAGGAGAAAAATGTAAAACATGTAGCCATTGAATTTATTGATTATGAGTTAATATAGTCAGATCATGTTCAAGAGGGGAGATCCCGATATGAAGGGTGTCTTATCCAAACATTGGAAGACATGAAGATTTCCATGCGAAAGATGTTTGTTCCCTCACACGACCATAGGGATATAAAAAACAAACATTAGCGGATCACCCAGGGGAGTAATACCATAGAGGATTAATTTAAGGAGATGAAAATTTCCATGATTAGTGTAAACATTTTAGAGGATCCAGAGGAAATCATTGCTTTGTTTTCACATGGGATTACTAAACAGATTTTCGATCAAGTGGAAATTTAAATCTATGTGTATATACAACATATGATTCATCAAGCCACCAAGATCGAGCAACAAGTCAAAAGGATGCAAAAGATGAGGTATCCCACTACCCATTTCACACCATGAAGAAATCTAATGAAGGATATTGAATAACCATCAATGGAAAAAGAGGTGGGTGATCACAAAAGTGATAAAGTTATTTTTCCACCTGAGAAACCTACTTTTGAGGCTAACTAAACAAGGAATCAAAATATTCAGTGTTTCAATTTCATGGAAGGGGTCACATTGCTAGTGAGTTACCAAATAAGGAAAACATGACTATAAACAAGTATGGAGAATGGGAGACTGATAGAGAGATATCCAAAGAGGATGAGGACGAATCTCCAGAAATTGATAATGGGGAATTTGGAGAAGATAGTGAGATTCTTGTCACTAGGAGAGTTTTAAGTGCACAAATGACCATTGAAAATAAGTAGCAGCGGGAGAAACTTTTTCATACATGGTGAAAGATCCATGGGACTGTATGTAGTGTTATTATTGATGGAGAAAATTTTATTAATATAGCGAGCACTGAGTTGGTGGAGAAGTTGTGAATACCAACTTTGAGGCATCAATATCCATATCAGATTTAGTGGTTGAATGATTATGGAGTGATGAAGGTTACCAAATAGATAAAGGTATTGTTCTCTATTGGTAAATACAAGGATGCGTTATTGTGAGACATTGTTCCTATGATGGCATTCCATTTTCTATTGGGTCAACTGTGTTAGTACGATCAGTGTGTTACTCATGATGGATTCTTGAACTGTCACACATTTTTACTACGAGGGGAACCTATAACCCTCAATTCGATGGCCCCAAAATAAAATATAGAACATCACATTTTGAGAGTAAAGAAATAAATGAGTGATGAGGGAAAAAGAGAGAAAATGAAAAAGGATATAATGAAGGGAAAATAGAAAATGAGAGATGAAAATAAATAGAGAGAAAAGAAAAATCAAGAGGGGAAAGGATTTGAGAGAAGAGGAAAGTGTGATGATGGAAAAACTGAGTGATGTTAAAGAAGGTTTGATTTCACGGGAAAAAACTTTTAGTACTTATGTAAAAAGATGTGATATTGAACACTAATAACTAAACATCTCCTTTTCCACATGTTGTTGAGTCTTTGTTGTAAGAATTTAATGATATGTTCCGCAAAGAGTTCCCACCTAGTTTTCCACCCATTAAAGGTATTGAGAATAAAATTTACCTCGTACCTATAGCATCCCTACTGAATCTACATGTATATTACACCATAACATAGGAGAAAAAAGAAATTCAAAGGAAAGTTCAAGAGATGTTTGATGTGCACTATGTTTGAGAGATCCTTAGTCCTTGTGCGGAACTGGTGCATCTAGAAACGAAGAAGGATGTGACATGGAGAATGGTCATTGACTATAGAGCCATCAATAACATCATGGTCAGGTATTATGATCCTATCCCCATGTTAAATGACATGAAAGATGAGTTAAATGGCTCTACTATTATCTAGAAAATTTATTTAAGAAGTTGATACCATCGAATTATGATTAAATAAAGAGATGAGTGGAAAACATCATTTGAGACAAAACATGGACTCTATGAATGGTTAGTCATGCCCTTTGGTCTCACCTATTCACCTAGAACATTTATGAGGTTAATAAATCATGTCTTATGTGTATATATTATAAAAATTGTGTTTGTTTACTTTCATTACATTTTGGTTTATATTAGGAATTTTCATGAACATTAGGATCACTTAAGAAAGGTCCTATTGGTAATATGGAATGAAAAATTGTAGGAAATATAAATAACTGTGAATTTTTCCTCGATAATATTGTTTTCCTTGGATTTATTGTGAGTGGAAATGGAGTTGAAGTACACACTGAGAAGATCAATTTCATACAAGAATGGCCAACTCCAACCCCTGTTAGAAAGGCAAGTAGTTTTCATGGGTTTGCGAGTTTCTATAGGAGATTTTTGAAGGACTTCAAGACACTAGCAGCATCGTTGAACGCATTTTCAATGAAGAATGTTCCTTTCAAATGGGGGAAAACTCAAGGGAAGGCCTTTCATGCTCTTAAGGAAAGACTCACCCATGCCCATCAGCATTCACTGCTGGAATTCGGTAAGACCTTTTAAATTTAATGTGATGCAAGCAGAATTGGCATATGTGGAGTACTCATGCAAGAAGGTAAGCCCATTTCTTTCTTTCATGAGAAGTTAAATGGACTAACCCTAAACTATGATACCTATTATAAAGAGTTTTATGCATTGTTTTGAGTTATAGAATAATGGAAACAGTATCTTTGGCCAAAATAATTTATGATCAATTCTAATCATGAGGATCTTTAATACCTTAAGATACAACATAATCTGAAAAAGAGAAACACTAGATGGATGGAATTCATTGAATCATTTCCATATGTCATCAAGAATAAAAAGGGTAAATAATATATTATAGCTGATGAACTTTCATATAGATATTATCTTTCATCCTTGTTCAATTCAAAACTCCTTGGTTTTTAATCCATTAAGGATTTATATTCCACTGATATAAATTTTAGAGAACCTTATGAACATTGTAATACTTAAGTTAGTTAGGAAAATATCTATTTACATGATGGGTTCTTATTCAAGATTTATAATATTTACTTTACCAATTTTCTCAATCCATTTTCTTTTAATGAAGGAGTCAAATTTGGGTGGGCTAATGGGACATTTTGGTTTTGAAATAACTCTATGTTCTCTTAGTGTGAATATTTATTGGCCTAGGATATCTAGAGATGTTGAGAAATTTTTGGGAAAGTGCATTGTCTTCGATAAACAAAAATGAGAACTGAACCCACATTGACTATATCTTCCTCGCCCAATACCCGACACCCCTCAGGAGGACATATCAATGGACTTTATTGTGGGGTTACCACACAACAAGAGTGGGAGAGAATCCATTTTTGTTGTAGTGGATCAGTTTTAAATGTAGAGACCCGAAGTTTGACGTACATTGACATTAAATTACTTTTGCGGAATACTTAGTACATAACAACAACACACACACAAGGATCGTAATAGTTTAGTGTCTTTGGAAACTTGGAATATAATCTTCTAATCATGGTGAAAGATCTTCAACATCTCCCATAAAGATCTTCCTTTTTTTTAATACCTAAAACCTTTCTTTATATCCTAGGAAAAAAAACATAAAAGGGTGAGCTCAAATGCTCAGTAAGGGTAAACAAAAGAAATATCAATCACATCATATACATAAGCACATAACTTTTGGAAATCTTAACCTGTAAAAGCGATCATAATTTCATAACATGGGATAAATCATGGCAGTGAAATGCAATCACAATAATCATAACTTAAAACATTAAACTTTTTGGCATACACACATAATCATAGAGAATCATTTCTTGTTAGTCAAGACTCATTGCCAAGACTATCTTAGTGAACAAAGTCCCTTTCTGAACTGAGTCACCCTCGTTTCAGTTCTGTTTCACTGAACCGGTATAACTTACCATTCCAGCCATGTCTATCTCATGAGATATAAAATCTATACCCAATGCATTGGATGGATATATAGGTCCCACCCATCTCATAATGATACCATTCTTATGTGTGCCACAAAATCATAAACCAGACATCATAGAATAACCCATGTAATAAAAATGGGATTCGTAAACATCGTGACATCATAAAACAATTCATATAAGATAAAGAAATTTATAAAAATAATTCCATCACAACATAACAAAATCAATGTAATAATAGGGATAGAAATAGAACCCTATGTTATCTTAGATGGAAAATAATTTTGATAAAACACTTGAAATGAATTCTTGAAGAAAATATCCTTTCTTCTTCAAAATCAATTTCTTTTCACAAAACATCATGCAATTTTAAAAGAAAGAGATTTTATTGAAAATAGTCATGAAATATTTTGGAGGAAGCTTCATGAAAATAAGGATTTATAAAACTGTAAAAATCCGTTCGTGCCGTATAAGTTAAAAAAACATTCTTCTCGTACCTTTGTCGGAAAAGTCAAAAAGTACCTCGTACGAAAAACGACAAAAGATTTCTTTTATATCCTTTACTAAAAACTCACCGAAGGGTAAAATTGGATTTAAAAAATTGTATGTGGATGGAAATAATATTACATATTGAGGAAACATGGATGTGGATGATAAAATACACCCCAGTAAATACCAAAGTATAAGCAATCTCGGATAAAAATGAGATTGTGATATTTCCCTTACCTTAGGTCCGATTTGCTTTGTAAGTGTCCGAAACTCCAGTATAATTATTTAAATAATGTCATTGACTTATTAAAGAATAATATCCATTGTTATTATATCATATATGGTTCACTTATGACTTTATATTACCCTTTCTTTTATAAATTCATGTTAAAGTAGCGTTTTGGGTAAAATCGTCTCATTTTTCGTTCGTGTTTTAACTCGTAATTATTCATATGATTGCACAGATCATTATTACTTAATTATAGAATATAAAACATGATTTATATATAATATATATTCAGAATATGAATATATATAATGGATCGATAAATGAAAAGAAATACACCGTTCATGGAGACGGTAGACCGTACGTACGCATAACGCTGTTTTCGTTTCCTTATTGAATTGAGTGGAATTAAGTAGATGACATACATATATATACACATAAATACAGTAGCTTTATAATTTCATATATTTAATTATTATTGCTTATATATACTTTATAATCATTCTTAAATGGTTAACATGGAGAATGAATCTTATCGCGTCGTGGAGACGGTAGTCCTTACGTACGCACGAGCGATGATATCATTTCCATAATTATTGAATTGAATTGGAGTGGATGATAAAATATACCAGAATAATTATGATGTTCTAATAACTATGTATAGTTATTCTTTACACCATAATACCCATCCATGTAAGGTGTTGGTGGAAAAACAGATTACACCACGGCGTGGAGACGGTATTCCGTACGTACGCAGGCGCGGTGATTTTGTTTTCCATAGGATGGATAGATGGTGAAATAGGGTTGTTTCATACTTATAATAACATATAAGTATATGAGTGGTACTGATGTTATTACTTCATAATTAAACAACCTAAGAAGAAGAAGTGGAAGAAGAAATAAAGATGAAAGAATCGGTAACGGAAATTACCTCTTTTTTGAAGCGCCTCTTTGAGACCTCCTCTTAGGGAACTAAAATTGGTCTTTGAGGAAGACCAGAACCTCTAGTATGTTTCTAGGGAAGTGGAGAGGAGAATTTGGCAGGGGTTGGCCGAGCTTGAAGGCTCAAAGTTGTGTGTGGAAGAGAGGGAGGAGGTGCCTTTTTATAAGGGAGGAGAGGGACACCTTTCGAATAACTAAAAATATTATTTTATTATAAAGTCATGTTCGGTTTTAAATAGCTCAAAATTGATTTATTTCGAGGATAATGTGGGGATGGGTCGAAATCCTCTCATCCAATTGAATTTATACAAGTTTAGGTTCCTATTTTAACCTTATCATTTAGATTTAACATTAAGTTAAATAATTTTACTTTTACCATGTCTTCTTGTGTTCTTACACTATAAGGTTAATAAACTTACTATAAAAAGCCAAACGAACCCAAAATTGTTTATTATTAATATATATATACCTTATCTAAGTCATTTGGCCGAACCTTAGATTTTTAGGAATAAAATATCAATTAATAATGTAATATTTGTTTTAAAAACTATTTTATGTCAATTTTGAAACTATTTAGTAATTGATTTTTGTGAAAATCATAACAGAATGATAAGTTAGAACATAGTTAATTAAATCAATACTAACATTTCATATTAACCTAGAAAATTAGTGGAATTCATAAAGTCTTAAATTATATTTATTTGGGTATTTATAACATCAATTATGTCAATATTTCATTAATAAGATAATTACTGCATCATCGTTGTGTCATAAATAAATTTACTTATTTAATGTCTAAAAATTACAAATAAAATACCATCATGTAGGAAATATTTTTATCTTTCTAGTGAATATTTATAGACGAATTTATCTTATGTATAACCCCATATTAAAAATGTTTTAGTAAATAAACTTTGATTTGAACTCTTTTAACCCTTCTTTAAATAAATTAATAATAAATGTCCTAATCTAATCCAAGTGGGCCTAAATGGTCATATTTTATTCCTAAGTTTGTTTTTGGTCGAATTAAACTTGTCCAATAGAACTAGGACATGTGTTAGGGTAATAATAATATCATTTCTACCATTAATTACCCTATTTACTTTTAACCGTGGTAAAAAAAGTAAAAATTTACTATTCACCAAAAAATTATTTTCATCTCATTGAACCACATTTTACTTACTGAAATCAACCGTGTCTCTCGGATTTTTGAAATTCCACTCACAGAAGTAGTAAAATTAAGTTTTATGAACAATTCAGTTTTTTTTAACTACCACTTAGTGGTTTCACTATTCATCAAAAATTGAAAGTTTTCAGAAAAATACCAAAAATTAGGCCTAAGAAATATTTGATATTATGAACTCAAAAATGATGTCTATTTTACCAAATTCAAAACATATCAGTTTCATTAACTAATTTAAAAATTAATTCCCATCATCAAAACAAATAGCGTGTTTTTAAGAGATAATACTATCAAAAGATTGAAACTTGTTTATAACTGGTTTAAATGTGAAATTACATCCAATGACCATCATTGTATTAAATTGTAAAAATATATTCTAAATATACTTTAAAACCACTAAAATTAATAATTTATCACTATTAATTATTTCGATTGAAAAAGTTTTTCTTAATTAAAATTTAGTAATTTCCACTATTCATCAAAATATGAAAGTTATCCGAAAATTACCAAAATTTCACCCTAAGCTAATTTCGATATTCCGAATCCAAAAATGAAGTCCATTTTGAAAAATAAAATTTACAAAATTTCAAAAAGTGGTTATTACTATTCATAACGGCTAGTTTTAATAATATTTTAATAACATATCGTTGTTTAGTGAAACTCCGTATTGCGTACTACACACGCTATCGAGGAAGGTCGTGATTGCGTGTAATGCAAGGTAAGTCAAGGATGCGTGTTGTGCAAGCTCCTTTTGGTGTAGCGTACAACACAAGACATTAATGAAATTAAAAAGAATATTTTTCATAAAATCTCGGGGTGTTACATTCTACCCCCCTTAAAAAGAATTTCGCCCTCAAAATTTGTCGGGGTTATAAATGGTTTACTACGTGAATGTTTCTTTAATAGAAACCCACATCGTAAAAAGGAATACCAAAACCAATCTTTAAAAACAAAAGTATGAAACGTAACGGTTACCCAAATAAACTAATCACTGGGTTTCCACATAGGTGAAAATATGGATATGGAAGAAAAATCTAACCCTCATGTTCTGAGGGAGAGTGGTAGAGAACATGGCTATGGAAAAGCCAACAATCACAAATCCATAAATTTGTGACGATCTAAGGTACCATCTGATTAATCAGATATAAGAGCACTAGGACAACATTTTTGGTTTTCAAGATCGTTTCCCTAATGCTGAAGAATTTGAATTAGAATAAATACTTACTTTATTTTGGTAAAATCTCACTGTTGTTCGTGCCTTGAATAATTTCTACTTCATCTCTTAAATAAATGAAGTTGAATTTGTTATTCGTGAAGTGTTAACAGATCATGTGATAGAATGATGGGCCATTCCATCTCTTTCAAACAAAAGGTTAGCAAAAGTTATAAGTCCATCTTATGGTTAATCGTATATGGTTCCAAAAATGAACTTATACTTCATATATCATACCGCTTAATAAAATAAAACTAGTTTCTACTGACCAGGGACTTCTTGTAGGTTAGTGGTAGGCGATAAAGGTCAGTCGCACTTCGGTTGTGGGTTCGATTCACACAGCTTTGTCCGACGCGATGGGTTGTCGCCCGTCCTGCAGGTTGTCCTTTTTCTTAAGCTATATTACTATAACATCCCATCAATAATATCGAAAAACTTTTTATCCTAACTTATGTCCAACATAATCAATTCTAATCTTTAGGCTTATCTAAAATACTTCGGTCCAAGCTCATAGTATGAAGAAAATTATTACTTGAAATGTCACAGAACAATCACATGAATGCCATCATTTATCCCCCATATATCATAAGATATATCTTGTTGGTCAAATTACAAACATGTGAATACCTTAATCATGTATTCTCTTGAAGAATGAATACCCATTGAACCTTAGTGAAAACATAAATGCAGTTAAAAGTTAACACTTTCCACATACCAAAATCCTCAAAATTCTATATACTCAAACCATGATATCACTTAGTCCTTATATAAATCATGAGATCATGAATACTGTTAAACATTTCATTTTCTCGTTTTCCCTTCATTATGCGCATACCATCTTATTTCCAAAAATATCTCAATCACGTTGAATACCACATTAGACCAATACATAAATATTCCAATACTCCATGATACAACATTATTTTGGAATCCCATTACATAAACACTTAGTCATTCCACCACATCGTTGTCATATTCAACATCGCCAATAGTGATCACATGTGACTTCCCTTTGTCCATTGACTTAAGAGGTTTCTCGTTTCGATCATCACTAACCCTTGGATTAGGGCATTTATTAGCATAATGCCCCATTTCCTTGCACTTGAAGCATTGAAGTGTTGGTGGTGCGTTCTCTGCAGTGTTTGCTTTATTCACATCATTAGAAACCCTTTTTCCATTACTTCGACACTCAGCTGCTCGATGACCTTCTTTTCCACACTTAAAACATTTTCTAGTCCCTTTAAGAAAATCTCCACCATGCTTCTTTCCACACTTTGTGCATAAGGAAACATTCATATTCTTTTCACCATTATTCTGAGATTTCTCCTTGAACTCCATCTTTCGTTTCATGTCAAAACCATGAGATGGATATTTAACACCGACTTCCATTTCTACCTTGATAGCACAACGCACAATTTCTTCATAGCTACTGAAGTCTCTTATAGCTAATTCCCTTCGAAGACTTGGTTTTAAGCCACTGAAAAATCGATCAACTTTACTTTCAGGTTGGATGATAATGCCAGATGCATACCTTGCAAGTCTTGTAAAATTTTCTTCGTATATACCAACAGATTCATCATCCTTTTTCTTTAGTTCAAGAAACTCCTTCTCCATATTTGTTCTAAGAATACGAGGGAAGTACTTATTGAAAAATAAGTTCTTGAACTCGTCCCATTCCATGGACTCAATTTCATCACTTTGCCTTGTATTCTTAATAAGATTCCACCATTGATCAGCATCACCTTCCAAACGATACACTGCTAAGATGACTTTATCATGTTCAGAACATTGAAGAACTGAAAATATCTTTTCAGTGGTACTGATCCATTGTTCAGCATCAAGTGGATCAGAAGACCTACTGAAAGAAGGTAGACGTTGCCTCATGAAGGACTCAATAGAATATTGTTCCCTTCTCTGCTCATTTGGAAGTCCAGAATGATTCATAGCTTGTGTAAGTATAACAATAATATTTTTCACTCCATCTCCCATAACATTTGTTTGTTCAGGAGGACAATCATTGCGTTGTCCATTGCATTGATCAACACGGTTCCTTTGGGTTCCAGCCATCGTCTAAAACCCAAAAAGAATAGTGTGAGAGGCAAAAATCATGCTAGGGAAAACAACATAATAAAGGGGGAGTATCCTCAATATCTAACATCTTCGGTTAAATTCTATGATCGTTACCATAGTTCTAGGACTGTATCTTATACGAATACTTATCCTTAGGGACATCCCTAGACATACCTTAGAAATATCTCTAGGGATCTCACTAATGTTTTCGCATCCTAGTTTCCAAAGGTTGACTAAACCTTTCCTTTGATACCAACTGTAGAGACCCAAAGTTTGACGTACATTGACATTACATTACTTTTGTGGAATACTTAGTACATAACAATAACACACACACAAGGATCGTAATAGTTTAGTGTCTTTGGAAACTCGGAATATAATCTTCTAATCCTGGTGAAAGATCTTCAACATCTCCCATAAAGATCTTCCTTTTTTTTATACCTAAAACCTTTATTTATATCCTGGGGAAAAGAAAACATAAAAGGGTGAGCTCAAATGCTCAGTAAGGGTAAACAAAAGAAATATCAATCACATCATATACATAAGCACATAAGTTTTGGAAATCTTAACCTGTAAAAGAGATCATAATTTCATAACATGGGATAAATCATGGCAGTGAAATGTAATCACAATAATCAAAAATTAAAACATTAAACTTTTTGGCATACACACATAATCATAGAGAATCATTTCTTGTTAGTCAAGACTCATTTCCAAGACTATCTTAGTGGACAAAGTCCCTTTCTGAACCGAGTCACCCTCGTTTCAGTCCTGTTTCACTGAACCGGTATAACCTACCATTCCAGCCATGTCTATCTCATGAGATATAAAATCTTTACCCAATGCATTGGAGGGAGATATAGGTCCCACCCATCTCATAATGATACCATTATTATGTGTGCCACAAAATCATAAACCATACATCATAGCATAACCCATGTAATAAAAATGGGATTCGTAAACATCATGACATCATAAAACAATTCATATAAGATAAAGAAATTCATAAAAATAATTCCATCACAACATAACCAAATCAATGTAATAATAGGGATAGAAATAGAACCCTATGTTATCTTAGATGGAAAATAATTTTGATAAAACACTTGAAATGAATTCTTGAGGAAAATATCCTTTCTTCTTCAAAATCAATTTCTTTTCACAAAACATCATGAAATTTTAAAAGAAAGAGATTTTATTAAAAATAGTCATGAAATATTTTGGAGGAAGCTTCATGAAAATAAGGCTTTATAAAACCGTAAAAATCCGTTCGTGCCGTATAAGTTAAAAAAACATTCTTCTCGTACCTTTGTCGAAAAAGTCAAAAAGTACCTCGTACGAAAAACGACAAAAGATTCCTTTCATATCCTTTACTAAAAACTCACCGAAGGGTAAAATTGGATTTAAAAAATTGTAGGTTGATGGAAATAATATTACATATTGAGGAAACATGGATGTGGATGATAAAATACACCCCAGTAAATACCAAAGTATAAGCAATCTCGGATAAAAATGAGATTGTGATATTTCCCTTACCTTAGGTCCGATTTTCTTTGTAAGTGTATGAACCTCCTGTATAATGATTTAAATAATGTCATTGACTTATTAAAGAATCATATTCATTTTTATTATATCATATATGGTTCACTTATGACTTTATATTACCCGTTATTTTGTAAATTCATGGTAAAGTAGCGTTTTGGGTAAAATCGTCTCATTTGTCGTTCGTGTTTTAACTTGTAATTATTCATATGATTGCAGAGATCATTATTACTTAATTATAGAATATAAAACATGATTTATATATAATATATATTTAGAATATACATATATATAATGGATCGATAAATGGAAAGAAATACACCGTTCATGGAGACGGTAGGCCGTACGTACGCATGAACGCTGTTTTCGTTTCTTTATTGAATTGAGTGGAATTAAGTAGATGACATACATATATATACACATAAATACAGTAGCTTTATAATGTCATATATTTCATTATTATTGCTTATATATACTTTATAATAATTCTTAAATGTTTAACATGGAGATTGAATCTCATCGCGTCGTGGAGACGGTAGTCCGTACATACGCACGAGCGATGATATCATTTCCATAATTATTGAATTGAATTGGAGTGGATGATACAATATATCAGAATCATTATGATGTTCTAATAACTATGTATAGTTATTATTTACACCATAATACCCATCCATGTAAGGTGTTGGTGGAAAAACAGATTACATCACTGCGTGGAGACGGTATTCCATACGTACACACGCGCGGTGATTCTGTTTTCCGTAGGATGGATAGATGGTGAAATAGGGTTGTTTCATACTTATAATAACATATCAGTATATGAGTGATACTGATGTTATTACTTCATAATTAAACAACCTAAGAAGAAGAATTGGAAGAAGAAATAAAGATGAAAGAATCGGTAACGGAAATTACCTCTTCTTTGAAGCGCCTCTTTGAGACCTCCTCTTAGGGCACTAAAATTGGTCTTTGAGGAAGACCAGAACATCTAGGATGTTTCTAGGGAAGTGGAGAGGAGATTTTGTCAGGGTTTGGCCGAGCTTGAAGGCTCAAAGATGTGTGAGGAAGAGAGGGAGGAGGTTCCCTTTTATAAGGGAGGAGAGGGACACCTTTGGAATAACAAAAAATATTATTTTATTATAAAGTCATGTTCGGTTTTAAATAGCTCCAAATTGATTTATTTCTAGGATAAGGTGGGTATGGGTCGAAATAATCTCATCCAATATAATTTATACAAGTTTAGGTTCCTATTTTAACCTTATCATTTAGATTTAACATTAAGTTAAATAATTTTACTTTTACCATGTCTTCTTGTGTTCTTACACTATAAGGTTAATAACCTTACTATAAGAAGCCAAACGAACCCCAAATTGTTTATTATTAATATATATAACATTATTTAAGTCATTTGGTCGAACCTTAGATTTTTAAGAATAAAATATCAATTAATAATATAATATTTCTTTTAAAAACTATTTTATGTCAATTTTGAAACTATTTAGTAATTGATTTTTGTGAAAATCATAACAGAATGATAAGTTAGAAAAACGTTAATTAAATCAATACTAACATGTAATATTAACCTAGAAAATTATTGGAATTCATAAAAAGTCTCAAATTATATTTATTTGGGTATTTATAACATCAATTATGTCAATATTTCATTAAAAAGATAATTAATGCATCATCATTGTGTCATAAATAAATTAACTTATTTAATGTCTAAAAATTAAAAATAAAATACCATTATGTAGGAAATAGTTTTATCTTTCTAATGAATATTTATAGACGAATTTATCATATGTATAACCCCATATTAAAAATGTTTTAGTAAATAAACTTTGATTTTAACTCTTTGAACCCTTCTTTAAATAAATTAATAATAAATGTCCTAATCTAATCCAAGTGGGCCTAAATGGTCATATGTTATTCCTAAGTTTGTTTTTGGTCGAATTACACTTGTCCAATAGAATTAGGACATGTGTTAGGGTAATAATAATATCATTTCTACCCTTAATTACCCTATTTACTTTTAACCGTGGTAAAAAAAAGTAAAAAGTTACTATTCACCAAAAAATTATTTTCATCTCATTGAACCACATTTTACTTATTGACATCAACCGTATCTCTCGGATTTTTGAAATTCCACTCACAGAAGCGGTAAAATTAAGTTTTATGAACAATTCAGTTTTTTTAACTACCACTTAGTGGTTTCACTATTCATCAAAAATTGAAAGTTTTCAGAAAAATACCAAAAATTAGGCCTAAGCTATATTTGATATTATGAACTCAAAAATGATGTCTATTTTACGAAATTCAAAACATATCAGTTTCATTAACTAATTTTAAAATTAATTCCCGTCATCAAAACGAATAGCGTGTTTTTAAGAGATAATAACTATCAAAAGATTGAAACTTGTTTATAACTGGTTTAAATGTGAAATTACATCCAATGACCATCATTGTATTAAATTGTAAAAATATATTCTAAATATACTTTAAAACCACTAAAATTAATAATTTATCACTATTAATTATTTCGATTGAAAAAGTTTTTTTTAATTAAAATTTAGTAATTTTCACTATTCATCAAAATATGAAAGTTATCCGAAAATTACCAAAATTTCACCCTAAGCTAATTTCGATATTTCAAATCCAAAAATGAAGTCCATTTTGAAAAATAAAATTTACAAAATTTCAAAAAGTGGTTATTACTATTCATAACGGGTAGTTTTAATAATATTTTAATAGCATATCGTTGTTTAGTGAAACTCTGTATTGCGTACTACACACGCTATCGAGGAAGGTCGCGATTGCGTGTAATGCAAGGCAAGTCAAGGTTGCGTGTTGTGCAAGCTCCTTTTGGTGTAGCATACAACACAAGACATTAATGAAATTAAAATGAATATTTTTCATTAAATCTCGGGGTGTTACATTAAAAATTGGGACATTTTATTCCAAGTCACAAAACAGATGATGCCACTAAAATTGCAATAATTTTCTTTCAGTACTTTGTCAAACTTCATGGAATGACAAGGACGATTGGGTCGGATCGAGAAAAAAAATCCCTCAGTTACTTTTGGAAGACAACATGGTAAAAACTAGGAACAAATTTACTGTTTTATACTGCTTGTGATCCGAAAAACGATGGAAAAACATAGGTGGTGAATCAAAAAATTTCATCCCTTTTAAGAATAATTGTCATGAAGAATAATAAGAATTGGGAGGAGTGTCTGCCACATGTGTAATTTTCATATAACAGGGCCAAGCACTTCACTAATCAATATTATCTATTCAAAATTGGTCATGGTTTTAACCCTCTTCCCCTATTGATCTAGTTCTTTTGCCTTTGTAGAAATAAAATAATATGGATGAGAATGGGCGTGCATAATTATTCAAACAACTCTATGTAAAAGGAAAGGAAAAATATCAAGCGGATGAACCAGAAATATGTTGATCGTGCAAACAAGGGTTGCCAACATGTGTTGTTAGAGCCTGGGGACTTGGTCTGAATTCAAATATGAAAGGAGAGATTTCCCTAAAAGTGGAAATCAAAACTCATGTTGTGAGGAGACATACATTTTTGAGTGCTTGATAAGACGAACAATAATCCTTACAATATAAATTGTCCAAGTTAGTATGGTGTACGTGCAACATTCAATGTTGCTGATCATTATTTTTTTCTGGGTTGTTGATGATGAAGAGTTAAGGAGGATTCTTTTTTAGGAGGGGTAGGATGATGAAAACCATGTTTAAGTCACTAAGTCAATTGTGTGGGAGGAATATTTGTATTTGAAAGGCCCAATGATGAGAGGGATATTAAAGAGGATCAATGCTAGAATGGGAACACATCTTGCTTCATTAAATGACCAATAGATATTGCTTTGCATGGATGGATATGATTGGCCTATAATGTCACTTATTCAAGACCAAAATTGATGTTTAATTATTGTTCGACATGGTTTCACTAATTAAGATGCCTTTCCCACATAGAGGATTCTAGAAATGGAATCTTTGGACACCAAAGTCAAATTCGGCGGGCTAAACACTAAAAGTCAAATCTGGTGGGCAATGGTTGGAAATTTGTGTGCTACATTTACAGATGTATTTGTTATACATTATGTTTTTTATTTTAAGGGGACAAGGTAGGTATATCCTTTATGACTTTAGGGTATTAGTCCCTTGACTATTGTATCACCCCTTGGATATAAATAGCCACCCCATGACATTATATTTTCATTCAACATTCAATTGAAAATTACGCTTTGTTTCTCTCTGTTGTGTGAGGATTATACCAGTTTTTCTCATTGCTATTGTTCATTATTTCCCTATCAATATAAAAGTTTGATTGGTGATTCTAGATCAAAAAGTCCCCAATTTCGTGCCTTAAACTAAGTGTGTCATTGTGTTGATTCGTAATCCCATCCATCCCTTGAGTGTGTTTCCTATGTTGTAGGTAGTGCTACTTATAGAGTTGATTGACTACTTTCATATGCTATCCATACCCATCATCCACCACTTAGCCTCGAACCGAATCCTACCTCTGTCACCCTATTCCATGAAGGTCGGGCCACCCCCTATATCTCACATAAATATGGATTATGTTATGATGGATGGATATTTAAAAACCCCATTTCATTTCACTGGTTTTGTTATGATGAATTATTTATGTTTTTTAGAACATGTAAGAATGATTTCATTTTGAGATGGGAAGGACCTATATCTCCCTCTTATGTATTGGGATATGATTTATATCTCATGATATAGACGTGTCTAGAACGACATGTAAATCTATTTTAGTAAAACAGGGATGGAATGGAAAGTAAACCAGGTTTAAGTAATAGACTTTTACCACTATGATGGTCTTGGAAACAATGTCTTGGCTTCTATGGAAATCATATTATGTGCTTAATGGTTTTCCACAATTACTTGTTTTATTCCCATGAAATTTTATCATGATTACTGTTACTTTATTATATTTTCCTTATGTACTGCCAAGATTTATTTCATGACTCAATATTTTGATTTTTAAACATTATGTGCATGATTTTACCTTCAAATGTTTATGGTTTTTTTTTATTTCCTCTATGTTTACCCTTAATGAGAATTTGAGCTCACCCTTTTTATCATTTATTTTCCCCAAGATATAAATAATGGTTTGAGGTAGGAAAACAAAAGGGTAAGATCTTTATGGGATATGTTGAAGATCTTTCACCTTGATTATAAGATTATGTTCCATGTTTCCAGAGAAACTAAACCAATACAGTCTTTGGTCATCTGTTTGTGTCATGTATTGTGTATTCCACAAAGGAAATGTATTGTACATGTATTTCATGTTTGGGTCTCTACATTACACACTATTGAATACAATGTTCTTATTATATAATTTCAAGGCGTGACATTCGATTATCTTTATTATCATGGTATGAGGTTATCTAGGCAGTGTTTGGCATTAAATATCAATGAAGACATATTAATGTTTCATGGACAAAAAATATTAATTTATACACTATATAAAAATGGTGAAAAACATATCCATGTAAATGAATTTATAATTTTCTTATGAAAATGTATTAACAACATCATTGTAGATAAATATGAGATGAAAGTGAAATCCCAAAAAAATTATATTTATAAATATAAAGACAAGAAAGGAAATTATGACTATATTTTTTTTTCATTTCAATGATCTAAATATAATGTGTTAGAATTGACATCATTGTGTGATAATCATACGATATTTAACATAACAAACCATAAAAATTATAAATCATGAATTTCTACATGAAAAAATTTAAATGAAATTTTCATTTATGGGTCAACTGCTGGCTACCAAAAACTCTACAAATTTTTTTTAAATAACTAGGTTTATCTTTTTAATAATTTTTAAGAAAAATCTACAATTAATCCCATGGTTGGTTATTGATCTATGAAACACAATTTCTTCAATTCCTAAAATGTCACCCAACATCATGATAAAATTATATAACAAAAATGCGGGATAAATTTAATTTATTTTCCATTAGTTTAGACAACTGATTATTTTATTCTAGATCATTGTCTGAGTAAGTAACTAATATAGAAGAAATAAGACATTAAATAGATGGATGGGGAAGGAAATGCAATATTTCACCCATTAAATATAATCTTAATATGGTTTTATTGATATTGTTATTTTCATTCCATTTTAATTAATTTGATATCAAAATATCATACCTTATTATGGTGTGTGGTAGCTAAATTTAATATTATCAAAACCATGGACATAATACTGTATTAAAATAATACACATAAAAATATATCCATTCATTCCTAAAAATTCCAAATTATATAAATTTCCACTCCTTCAATAATTGGAACATGAATATGTTCAGTAAAGGGGGTATTTAATAATCCTAAATATTAATTTATAAAAGATTCAAATATAAACAAATCAAAATAATTTGAACAAAACATAAATTTACCACAATTAAAAACTATCCCAATCATCAAAATATAATAAATATTTATAATTGGACCCCTGATTTTATACTATTATGATTCAATAAAAATATATAATTCTTTTTTTATTTCAAATAACATAAAAAAATATTTATTTGTGAATGAAAATTATTTTAAATTAAAATTATTGAGGTTTTACTCACCATATATATTAAACTTTACTCTCAATAGAAATATAATCCAAATATTTATCTTACTGGTTTGGTTATTTCTAACAATATATATTGTAAAACAATGATAATTTTCTGTCTAACATACTACACTCTCCCTAATAAGATATTATTTATATATGTAGTTCAATATGTCAATATTATTCATCCTATTAGGTCAAATGATTACTATTGTGATATAATCTCATTACCATATCGACTTTTTATTTTCATTAGGCATTTCAATTTTTTTTCAATTTAACTTATTATTTATACAATTGTAGTAGAATCAACTTATTGATTTCATGGATAAAACAATTTCCACTTTGTCAGAGTCCTATTCAGATTTGTGTCAAAACACTATCCTCTATGTTTTATCCATTACTAACAACCCGCATTAATAAATGTCAACCATAGATGCCGAGTTAGAATTACGAATAAAAAATTAGGTGCATAGAATAAAGAAATATTTTATAAATAACAACAAACAAAATATAAAATTTTATATGTTGTAAAAATTTTTACCAAGGAAAACATATTATCTACCCTCATATATAATTCATTACTAAATTAAAATGAAATTTTCATTATCATTGTTTTTATTATTATTTCTAAAAAATATTTATTCGAAGACATTATCGATGAATCTAAAATATACACACTAATTAAAAATTGACACATCAAAAAATCACAAGTCTTTTTAAATGATATATTTCTGCATAATAAACAACCTCGAAAAAAATCATTCAATATTTAAAATTGTTACACCAGGATCACCTAAACTATAAAATAAATTAAAAATGTTTTTATAAGGGTTCAAGCTAAATTTTTTTATCAATATCAAAATTTTAAAAATTATGTATTTCATTATTACCTAATTGTTTAAATTCCAAGCCACTTCTCATAAAAAATTGTCAAAAATAATTACAGTTAAAATAACTTATATCACCCACAAAATAATTTAATATAACGAAAATTTTATTATTCAATAAAATTATTTTCTGAATTAAAAATTCATTTAAAAACAACCTTAGAAATTTATTAGTGAATCCAACTAGACATTACATGATTAATGTGCTGTGATGAATAAAAAATTCAACACAAATATTTCAAATTATATGAAGAATGTTTTACATCTAAATATTATGATTATACAAACAATTACCACCCACTATAATGATTTTTTTGACATTATAATCTTAATAAACTAAAAAATATGGTTTTATCCACATAAACTTTCTTAAAGAATAAATATAGATTACATCTAGAAATCATAAATTTTATCACAATAATTATAACTAGATTAATGAAATCTAGCAAAAACATTTTTTTTGATTTTACTTGGGATATTCTAACATTTATAACTAATTATCTTTAAACAAAAGAAAATACTAAAACATTATATCCCTCATGAGTAGCATAATGTGAATGGATGTGATCATAAGGAAACAATAATTTCTCTATTACCCAAAACATACCAACTAAATATCATTAATATATATCATTAATATACTATATGTTTTAAATAAAAAAATATATATGAAAAGAATCCTCCCTTTGTTGGATTATTAGTTTAATAGTGTGGTGTAAAACATTAACATATTTATGAAATATAATTTTATTTGTATGTAAATATAATTATTTTATCAATGAGAAGATTCTCTAGACCAACATTTTTATTAAATTTCATGATAGATATACAATGAAAAAATATTATCCCAAAGTATGTATAAGGAGACAACACCATCAATTAAAAGACCATAAATATTTTTCTAACTCCTCACATAATATTCCTCATCCAAGTTTTACCAAAATGTTATTTCAAATTAGATAATAAAATAACTAATTTTCTTAACAATAAAAAAATTATTTATGGGTTGGGACGAGTCATTAATCCTATAAGGATTTACAAAACACCCACAACCCATTAGTGATAAAGATTCCCATAAATCTATAAAAATTTCATTCTTACATGTATTAATGAACATCAAACCTAGAATTAAATAATATCATATGAATTTGATAAACAAAATGCTCAAAATAATAATTATAAACACAATATAAAACTACTGTCAATGTACGACATATTTATAAATAACTTGTTTCATGTTGATAGATAAAAAATTAGGCTACACATAATGACATGATTTTCATTAAACATATTTAGTTTTTTACATTTTTTTATTTCAAACCAATTTAATGGATATTTAATAATGTCATTTTCAATATAGAATCTTCATTAAAAGAATTAATATCCTGTCAAAATGGTTATACTTAATGGTAAAATTAAATTTCTTATATCACATCAGTCCATAATTTAAATCACAGACTCTATTCAATCATTGATATGTTAATAATTATTTATAGGGAAATTATTTGAGTTGAGTTTGAATCGTTCTTAGAGAACCTCATTATTCTAGGTAAATTTAATATGTCATGAGATATAAGTCAAAAATATTGGTGATGATTAAAAATCTGATCAATTGTATTTCAGGAAAATATATCATGGTATTTTTCTAAAATTAGATGAGATATTATCCCATTTTCTCTAAATGACAATAACATAAAAAATAATGAAATATTTGCATGAATACTTTCTAGATCGCGTGATAAATCAAAATCATTTTTCGTGAATGGTTTTGAGTCATTATAATAATAAAAAATATTGGATATGTTCAATTCGTATGAGCTATTTAATATACCATATTCATCAGATATAAATTAAAACATTAAATTGAAAAATTATTTTCTTATGTAGATCCACATTCCATTAGAAGGTGTGATACATCAATTCACAAAACATTAGAATACCTATTTTATTACATTATGGTGATATAGAAAATAATAATATGATACCTCTAAATTTTTATGGAATAAAAAATTTCCATTTTAATCCTAATTCTCATTGGGGTGGGTAAATAATTTCCTATTATAAATGTTTTATAAATGACTATATTTTAGAAAATGTAAAAACTCATTATTTTAATAATGCATTAACTAAGTATGAAATTTACACATATCCCCCTATAATTAATATATATTGTTTCAAAATATATGTATCATAACAATGTATGTGTTTTAATTCCTCTATTAAAACAAAAATTTCATAATTATCAAAAAGTACTAATCATATCACATTAAAATTAATGTATATGTCAGAATGAATTACATTATGGTTTCATTATATAATTTAATGGTGATTATAAAAAATATATACCACTAAATTTATAATTCTATGATAAATTCATAAATGATGTTGTTCAATTTTAGAAATCATAAACTAATGGGTCTACCACATTGAAATTATTCATTACCATTACCCACATTATAATCCAATTACATTGATTTTTCGTAGCTTAATTTTTGAGTCATATAAAAAAGTAGACTCCTGAACAAAAAAAATTAATTGTAATAAAATAAAATATATATTTCAAACATCATAAACAATGTTATATTTGTTTTTTGTTATTTAATATGATTGAAAAGGTAAAGTATTCTAATATTATAACTGAATCCTATTTCGGTTGATTTATTCTGAAATCAATACACTTAAAAATTTGATACGTCAATGTATTACCTATGAGTAATTTTTTTTATAACCATAGGAATTTTACTCACATGTCCCTATATAATACTATTCATTAATGACCAAACCAATGATAGTTCAATTAAACATTAATTCCACCACATCAACTATTGATATTCTTTCCAATGTAAAAACAAAGTGCAACACCCCATGATTTTATGAATAGATTTTTTCAAATAAATTCGATATTTTCGATATTTTTTATTACATCGAACATTGAATGTATCTTTCATTATACAAAAAACTGAGTTTAATCTAATCATGATTTAATATTAATAAATAATTATTTTCTATGATATTTATCACATATGCCTTTTGAATGGAGGGGGGGGGGAATGAATATGATTAACTAAATTATTAAAATTTATTTTTAAAAAATTCATATGAAATAAATACATTGGTGTCAAATTATTTAAAAATAAAAATATAAACTATAGATAGATAAAAAAAAATATTTGAAAATAGTGTATTTTTTACGTGGAAACATGTTATACATGAAACAAATAACAAAATTACTTTGGGTAAATGATATTCATGAAATTTATATATTATTATATTCAAAAAAAAATTTACACATATTTTTTATGTTTTTTAAACAAGTTATACATTTGATCCAATTTTATGATGAAAACTGATTTTTTCAAAAAAAAAATTTATCTCATTTTTTAAACATAATTTAAAAATAAATTTGGAAAAATTTATCGACTTTATTATAAAAAATAACATTTACTTTTAAAATAAACATGTTCATATTTTCTTAGTATAAATTTATGAGAATTGTTTTAAAAATTTTATTTTTTTATGAATACTAAAAAATACATAATTTTAATTAAACACAACAATTTTATTTGAATAAATTATAAATTTAAAATATATAATAAATTATTTTTCATATTTATTATCTCAAAAATATATATATTAATTAAATTTATGTCATTTTCATAATTTTCATGATGAATTTTAATGTAAACACCTTCTGAAATTTTGATGATTTTCATATTGAAAACTCTTTTTCTCATCACGTCAACTTGAATAATTATAAATTAAAATTATCTATTATATGAATTGAATTTGGAAAAATATATTCCATATACTGAATTAGAATAATTTTTATAATTTTATAATGTCTAATTTATTTTTTTCAAAAATTAGTTTTACAAATACTAAAAATTATTAATAGTTTTTAAGGTAAAAATGAGTTTACCTGGGGATTATCTTAAACATTTCTGAGTTAAAAAGACATATAACCCTATATAAAAAATATTTTATGAGAATAGTCTGATCATAAAATGACTAATTGGCTTTAATAGTCCATTTGTTTTACCATTTTGGAATTTATAAACCATCGGTACACCATTACTCTTTTTAACAATTAAATGTGTTTCACTAACCACAATTAGAAAACACCACCCACTATCATATCTAATTAACACCTTAAAACCCCTTTGGATGACCCAATACATGCCAAGATACCATTTTAACATCCCACCACTCATTCTATAGGATTTATATTGGTCATAAGGCCAACCTGAAGGGTATTTTCGTGAAAACATATGTAACATACCTGAAGAAGAGCTTACAATTTTCAACAAGAGTTTTAAATTTATTTATTTATTTCCCTCATTAAATTATTATTAAAACATGATGATAAAAAAAATCATTATCTTATATATACTGATATTGATTTATTTTGTAGTATTGACCTAAAATAATCTCCACATTAATTATAAATGGTTATAAAATAATCATTCTTGTGTATGGAAGACTTTAACCATTTGTAACGTCCCGATTCCGAGAGCTGCCCAGAGGTTCCCCAAACTAGGTTGGTCACATTGACTCAAGAATATTTCCCCGAACACCAGAGGATTTCGACTAGTAGTGAGGGCCTTCGGTGTCATAGTGGGGAAACTACAACCTCATTGGTAGAGTAACAAAATAGATGTAAAAAAAGATATACAATAGCAGAAAGAAGAATAACATGAAACATGTAAACTATGGAAAACTGAAGGAATAAAAAACTATAAGACATATATAATGATGCATGATACATACGTCTAGGAAAGAATCCAAACAAATCACAATTCTAGAATACAATACTAAACCAAAGTAAGAATGAAAAGCAAGTAAACAACTCCACAACATCGCAAGCCTTATCTTGGTCACATGATCTCCCGCACCACAACAATCATGTACCTGAAGTAGAAGGGCACTTTTCCTTATCTAAACATGTAGCAATGTAATATTTTTGGGCCAAAAATCATGACCCAAGAAATATGTGAGGCTAATCCCAGTAGGCAACCACCAAAATATTTGTGCCTAATAGTCAATGAATATATATGGTAGGCAATATATAAAAAGAATCTGTAAACAAGGATGTAATCAAATGTAAACACTATTTTAGTTTCAATTGAATTAAATTTCATATAACAATTAAGCATATAATTACATATATGTAACTATATGAGAATTCCCCACATCCTAACCCCTCTTGTTCAACCAAAAAAACACAAGTAACCCTCTTGGAAGTACTCATAGTCTAACCCCTCTGGTTCAGCTTAGCAAAGACACTCTAAGGAATCACTCACCGTCATTTCCCCATGTGGTCTCAGATTGGTAACGAATATGCACTCTGAGGAAGCACTCAATGTCGAATTACCCCTGTGGACTATATCGAGGAAACTACAGACATTCTTGAGGGAGTAAAAATATCACCCCCCTTATGGTCTTACAACGTAATAGTAAAACATGCACTCTGGGGAAGCCATCATCATTCATTCCCCTATAGTCTACTACACCAGGTTCTCATGGCCCTGTGTAAGTCAATCATGCATAGTGATATATGGAAACCAAATTAAACATCAAGAGCTACTTGGATAAATAGTCTACAATACATCACAACATGTCAGATAACAATCACTCCATCATAATAATACTAGGAATGGAATGAAAAGCTTCATAATAGGAAATCTAGACCAAACGGTCAAAATAAGAAAAAAAGGGAGAAACATCCATAGCATGGAAAAGATGACCATATTCACAAACAATTAACCTCTACCCAAACAAACAAGGCATAACGTGCCATATTAGGGAAAAACCATAAACACGTAATATCCAAAACAATGGTATTGGGATATTTTACACATATAACTCAATGAATAACTACGGAAAGACACAAACCACCTACCTCGGCATTGTACGGATGATATATGTGATCCTCAAGCTTTGAATCTCCCAAGATCACTGTTAATCTACAAAAAAAAAAGTTTAACTGAGGATATCTCGTGAAAGAGGAGAAATCATGAGATGAAGTTCAAGTAGAAGAGATAACTCACCGATGCAATTCCAACGCAACCAACGGAGTTCAAATCGGAGAACGGATGGTGATTCAGGGGCTCAGAGAAGATCTGTGGCCATAAAAATGCACCTAGACGAGATAAGTTGTAAAGAAGTGTGTTCTTTATAATAGATGTGACCCCATTCCTTTAATAAAATAAAAAGAAATTCAAAAGTGTGTATTATGTAAAAGGTGTGTACATGCCTTTATCAGGCCCTGCTTTAGGTAGCCTCCAAGTCACCCCACATGGCCATCTACTCGTCCATTACATGGCCAGTACACTGTCACAGGCGGAAACTGAGTACAAGGCATGTACTTATAAGTACACGGCGTGTACTAAAGAAATTTCTAGAAACTCCTATTTTCATAAAAAACATTAGAAAACAAGAATTATACCTGAAAAGAAAATCCGGTTTCTTACAAACTTCCCCCTTAAAAACATTTTCCTCAAATTTCCCTAGTAAGGAGGCGTAGAAGAAGAATTGTCGAACAACTCTGGACACTACGATCATACATTGACGTCCCTCTCCCAATTCTCATCATTTACTCTCCCGTGCTTCCATAACACTCGTACCATAGGAACACACCGTCCATAGAGAACATTCATACTGTGATAAAAAATTCCGATAGGATTCTCCTCAAAAGATTCATGCACCTCAAACTCAACATCCTCAGGTTGAATGACATGAGACGAGTCTGATAAATAATGTCGTAGATGATGATCATGAAAGACATTGTGAATAGCCCCATAAATTTGAGGTAACTGCAACTTATAGGCAACCAGCCTGATCCTCTCAAATACCTCAAATGGCCTGACGTACCTCGATGAAAGCTTACCTTGACTCCTAAACCTCTTGTGTCCCAACCTCGGTGTGACACAGAGAAAAACCTGATCTCCGACCACTTACTCTGAAGGTCATCATCGTCGATCAGTATATGACTTTTGTCGATATTGTGTAGTATCCAACCTCTTCTGAATTAGATCTATCTTCAATGTGGTCTCCTGTACAAGACTAGGTCCCAGCATAGCTGCCTCTCCTACCTCCAGTCAACATAAGTGTCATCGGAATGGACTACTGTACAAAGCCTCAAAAGGTGTCATCTAAATAGTTTCTTGAAAACTATTATGGTAGGAAAACTCTATAAGAGGTATGTGCTTCTCCCATGAATGTCCAAAATCTAGGATGCATGCTCGAACCATGTCCTCCTACACTTGAATCGTATGCTCGAACTGGCTATCAGTCTTGGGATGGTAGACTGTACTCAGAAGTACTTGTGTACCCAAAGCCCTCTGTATCCCCTGCCAGACCTGAGAAGTAAATCATTTTTCCCTATCTAAAAAATGGTGGGTGGGCCCCATGTAGACATACAATCTCTCAGATGTACAATCATCACATCTCATTAACACTGAAGGTCTCCTTGATCGGAAATAAGTGAGAAACCTTCGTTATCCTGTCAATGATAACCCAGAATGCATCATTTCCTTGAGGTGACATTGGAAAAACTATGACAAAATCCATAGCGACATCATTCCACTTCCACTCAAGAATGGGTAACTACTTAAAAAGCCCTACTGGTAACTGATTCTACATCTTCACCTGCAGAAAGGTGGAACACCTCATGAGAAGCACTACAACATATCTCTTCATACCTGGCCACCAATACTGATGGTGTAGATATCTATACATCATGGTGACACCATGATATACTGCACAAACTGATGAATTAAAGTCCAACATCAACTCCTCATGTATGTCTACTCACACCCATACGTTCCAATGAAAACACAAAATCTCATCCATTCTTATTGTCTATCCAGGAATAAGGTCCTCTCCCGACACACTCTCCTATAGGACTGGGCCTTTAGAATCTGATAGCTCCCTCATTCGAACATGATCAAGTAGTGTAGAGGTAACAACTATATATGAAATAAATGTATACCCCTATCTTCCATGCACCTCCAAATGCATCTTATAGAACAGAGCCATAAGATTCCACTCACTATTGGCATCATTAACTGCCTCTATCTGAGTCCTCCTGCTTAGCGCATCAGCTACTATGTTGACATTCCTAGGTATATTGACAAGATCAAAGTCAAAGGACTAGAGGTATTTAACCCACCTTCTCTGTCTCGAAATCAAGTCACGCTGAGTGAAGATGTACTGGATACTTTTGTGGTCGGTGAAATCCACAAAATGTTCCCTCCCGGAAGATAATTTCTCTTATAGAGTAAGGCATGTACAACATCAGCTAACTCAAGACCATGTGTCGGGTAATTCTTATAATGTGGCATCAACTGCCAAGAACTGTATAGAACAACTACTTCCCCCTGCATTTTCACAGATCCCATCCTGATACCTGATGACTCACAATAAATAGTAGATCTCTTCCCTGGATTTGGAAAAATAAGAATCGGTGCTAACATTAACCTCCCTTTTAGCTTCTGAAAGGCTGACTCACAAGAATCTGAACACAAGTACATTTCACCCTTCTTATTCAGGGCCTTTAGTGGCGCTGATAAGCATGAAAATTACTGTATAAAAGGTATGGAGTATCCATCCAGCCCTAGAAAACTATGTTCCTCAAAGAAGTTCTTCTGATGCTTCAAGGAAACTACTGATCTCACTTTATCTGGGTTCATTGATACTCCTGTCTATGAGATAACATGTTCCTGGTCCATCCAAAAGTGGAATTTTGAGATCTTAGCATATAAATTATGCTCTCTCAATGTACTCAGAATGATCTCAAGATGTGTGGAATGGTTGTGTCGAGTGTGAGAGTAAACAAAGATATCATCCATGAAGTCTACAACAAAAGAAACCATGTATGGATGGAACACTCGGTTAATCAGTGCCATAAAAACAGCAAGAACATTCGTGAGACCGAATAGCATAACCAAGTACTCATATAGACCATACCATCTCCAAAAGGCTGTAAGAGGTATATCTAATGGTCTAACGCACAATTGATGGTAATCAGACCCCAATTCAATCTTCTATAACACTTGGACTCCCCCAAGATGATCAAATAGACCATCATTCCTCAGCAAGGGATATCGTTTCTTGACCGTCAAATGGTTCAAATTTTGTTAATCCACACAAAGTCAGAGGGTATCTTCCGCCTTTTTTGCAAAAGGGACAGGCGAACCTGAAGGAGAAGTACTGGGTTGGATGAAACCCATTACCTGTAACTTCTATATCTGCTTATTAATCTCTTGAAACTCTAGTGTATCTATCCTATAAGGAGGACTGGACACGAGTGTCTCTCTTAGCACGAGTTCAATAGAAAATTTAACCACTCTCTTAGGAGGAAAACCTGAAAAGTTTTCTGTGAAGACATCCCTGAAATGATACACCACTGGTGGAATGTCTTTTCCTGAAGTCCCCTGCTCATCCAGATATAAAATAGAATTTTGGGTTGTAACTACTCCCAAACCATGATGCTCGGGTCCTACTCTTGCTTGTCTGGAAATCCCATTTGCCCTTATGCAAAAATGACACACCCTCTCGTGATGTGAAACTCACCCTACGATGATAGAAATTGATAATATCCTATAAGAGAACTAACCATTCCATCTTGAGAATGAAATTATATCCTGTCATCTCTAGGATATAGTGTTCTCATAAGAAATGAAATCCACCAACCCCAAGAGTTAATTCCTTGCACTGACGTACACTTTCTATTCTTGTCCACAATGGAGTGTCTAATGTCAATATATCAGCAGAAGAAATTATACATAGCCCAAGGTTTTGAACAAATGAAAGATAGATAAAGATATGGGAAGCCCTTATATCGAAAATAGGAGAAGTGAAAAATCAGGCAACTCGGATAGTACCTCACACTATATAGGTTCAGGGATCCTACACCTACTGGGTCTGCTCCACTGTAAAAGTCTGACCTACAACTCAGCCATGTGACCCTGCCTAACGAGCCTGAGCTGATATGCCCTATCGTCACTGAAAGACTGGAGACTGAATACCATGATGGCGACCTCCAACTCGTCCTGAACTTCCAGAAGAACTCCAGTTCCCCAACTAGTGAGAAATTGATTGTTCTGATCCTGAACGAGGAGTCATCGAATAACCCATGTCACTAGATTCTGGTGAGAAGATCTAACATAAGCACTGAAGGTGACCCATCTTGCCGCAAGATCAGCACTCCACTAAATCTCTTGGGCAATGTGGCCTCATATGCAAGCTCTTCTCTTACTGGTAGAACACCACATGGATACCAAAATATATCTCTCACCTCCTTGGATCTCCACGCGTAGACTCCCTACAATGCTTCCTACTATCAGTATAAGGGATACCAACTCTGGATGTCAAACCACCCTGGATCACCAGTCCAGAATCCCTTAGATTACGCTCTGTGATAAGCACCTGGTTGACTTTAGAAGTGATGGAAGTCAACCTGAAGATGTTCACCGGAGATCAGATGTCGTCCATGAGACCATCCTCAAACATACATGCCAGGAATAAATCATCACCTCTTTGGATGGGTGTGAAGCACTGCAGGTCTATAAAGCGAGAAGAATATTCCATAACACAAATCATACCCTGCTCCAGACTCATGAACTATCGAGCTCGATCGGCCCTCAAAGTCTCCAGATAGAAGTATTCATAGAAAGCACTATGTAACTCTTACCAATCCATAACCTGATGGAATCACACCTGTGAGGTCACATCCCACCATCTCTTGGCAGTGTCCCATATTATATATCTAGCAATCTTTACCCTCATCTCTGGATGAGTCTCACGATGCTCAAAGATAGAAAGCATGGATTCTAACCATGACTCTGAAGCCTGGGGTCCTATGTCCCCTATGAAAGTGGGAGGACACTGCTGTTGGAAACCTGCATCAACTCTTCCATAGATGGGGCAGGATGTGGTACTTTACAAAATGTCTACATAAACCCCATAAATCCCTCTCAAAACTATGCATCACCACCTATGTCCCGAATGACGGATAGTTCCAAGACTGACACTATTGGAGGATCTGCTGGAAGTCCTTGATCAACCATGTGTAGTGTTTGATTAGTACCCTAAATCTAGTATACATTTGGAGGGAGTCTTGGTGGCATGACATTGCAAGGGCAAGGACACACCTTTGATAAAGATTACCAAGGATTGAAACTTAGAAGTGTAAGAAGGTAATAGGGGAAGGAAAGCATTCATGTTTTTCAAAACATGGTTACACGACGTGTATGTCACCTATACGTCGTGTTCCCTTAAGCATATACATGGGCATGTAATTCTGCCAAAACTGGTTGTGTAACACCCCTTACACACAGTGTGTTGTCCAAACACACAATGTGTACTTGAATTGTTTTCCCCTAACCGGGTTCTTCTACACGACTAACCCACACGGTTCTCTTAGGGAAAGACTACACGGTGTGTTTGTTCCATACACGGCGTGTACTAGAAGAAATTCACTGACCCGTGATGTTATTTACACGGCCGGTTACATGGTTGACACTACACGGGGTGTTACGATTATATGCGGTGTGTACTTTAAAATTTTCATCCACCTGTTTCATTAGTCACACTGCCAAATACATGGTCTAAACAAATGGGTTGTACGTCCGGTACATGGCGTGCTCCACCAATGGTATCCAAACCCTATGTCTCTTACCACACAACTAGTGACATTGTTAGAGGCTACATGGAGTATACATATAGTACACAACATGTACTTAAGAAAAAGAGTTCCTTCCCGAAAAAAAGGATACATGGTGTGTATTTATCATTACATGTCGTCTATTCTATGTTTTTTTGGATTGTAAGCCTCAAAAAATACTACGGAACCCAAAAAAAATAGAAACAATCATTGAAGTTCCAAATTAAAATTCGCGAGGGACCATACTCCACGTGAATTACAACTTGGCAACTTATACATGTCATATACGAGGAATAAAAATGCAATGATCCACCAAATTCTGATCCAAGAAGGACCAAAACACCTCATGAACCAAAGTTTGGCATTCATTCAAACAAAACCATAAATAAATTCAATACCCTATCAAACAGCTGTGTTCTATGAAAGAATCTATCACAACTGCGTATATATCTAGCACAACACCTATCACAACAACATGCAATCGCTAATGCACCCTAAATGGAATGGCAAGAATACATGAAATGTGATCTCTAGAAAGTGCCTATATGATGCATGAGATGAAATACCCTCATCTCATCAGGTTGAAATAGAAATATAACCTCAATTACATCAACAATAACTGCACAATACATTTGAATCACCCAATAGTAAAATCAAATCAACTATAAAATTGAAAAACTAGACGAATCACAATAAAAGTGGTAAATTGGATTTTCCCTATACAGGAGTTAGCTACTCCCAGGAATAGATTATTACCAAGTACCCATTCCATCTTATACCTGGCTATAATGTCTAAATAGTAATTTAAGAAGAAAAGAATCCACTGATACCACATTGTATCATCCCCATTCTGGGAGCCGCCCAGAGGATCCCATAACTCGGTTGGTCATATAGCCTCAAGCAAATTTCCCTGAATGCTAGTGGATACCGACTAGAAAGGTGGGCCTTGGGTGTGATAGTGGAGAAACTATACCCATATTTACTGAGTAACACAACTGAAGTAAAATAGATATACAATAGCGGAATAAATAATAACATGCAACAAGTAAACAAACAAAGACTGAATGAATAAACAACTTGAGAACATATATAATGATACATGATACATATGTCTAGGAAAGCAACCAAAAAAATCATAATGCCAGAATATAGTACTAAACCAAAGTTCAAGAAAAAATAATGTAAACATCTCCACAGCATCGCAATCCTCAGCTTCGTACAATGCTCCCCCACTCCATAGCAATCAAGTACCTGAAGTAGGATGAATTTTCCCTTATCTATACCTATAGCGATGTAATCTGTTTAGGCCCAAAAGCATGACCCAAATAGGTTGTGAGACTAATCCCAGTGGGAAACCACCAAAAGATATGTTCCTAATAGTCATTGAATATATATGGCATGCAATAAGTAAAAAAAAGCAGTAAACAAAAAACTACTCAAAAGTAAACAGTCCTGTAGTTTCAATTGCATTCAATTTAATATATCAAGAATGAAAATAACCACAAAAGGTAACTCTCTATGAAATACTAACAACCTAACCCCTCAGTTTCAACCAAACAAACACAAACTACCCTCTGGGAAGTACTCACAGTCTAACCCCTCTGGTTCAGGTTAGCAAAGACTCTTTAAGGAATCACTCACCATCAATTCCCCATGTGGCCTCGTATCATTAACTAATAGTCACTCTAAAGAATCCCTCAATGTCCAATTCCCCCTATGACCGATATCGAAGAATCTATAGACACTCTGATAGATCAAAAATTCCATCACCCCCTATGGTCTCTTAATTTAATAGTAAAACATACACTCTGGGGTAGCCCTCATCATCCATTCTCCCTATAGTCTAGTAAACCTGGTTCTCACGGACCTATGTAAGTAAATCATGCACTTTGAGACATGGAGGCCAACGTAAAACTCAATAACTAAATGGCTAAATAGTCTAAAGAATTTCACAACATGTTAGATAACAATCACTCCATCCTAACAATGTGAGGCATGGAAAGCAAAGCATCCTAATAGGAAATCTAGACCAAACGGTAAAAATAAGATAACATGGGAAAAACATCCATACCATAGAAAAGTTAACCCTATTCACAAAACATTATCGTCTACCCAAAAAATCAAGGCACGATAGGCAGTAGCATGGCTAAAAACCATAAACACGCAACACCATGAACAAGGGTATTGGGAACATTTTCACATATAACTCAAAGAATTACTACGTAAAGGAACAAAACACCTATCTAGGCATTGTAAGAAAGATATACGTGAACGTAAAGACTTGAATTTACCTTGAACATTTTAGATCTAAAAAAATGTTAAAAATGGTCAACTGAGGATATATCGTGAAATAGGAGAAATCGGTAGATGAAGTTCAAGAAGAAGAGAGAATTCACTGATGTGATTCCAACGCAACTAACGGATCTCGAATCAGAGAATGAACATAGAGTCAGGGGATTGGAGAAGATATGTGACCCTATGGATACTCCTAGATGAGATAGGTTGAGAAGAAGTGTGTTATGTCCATTAGATGTGACCTCATTCTGTTTATTGTAATTAAAATAAAGTACACAATGTTTATTTTTAAATTACACTACGTGTACTTGCATTTACCAGGGCCCGCTTTAGGCAACCTCTAGGTCCCCCCCACACATCCATGTACTTGGACATTACACAGGCAATACAGGGTGACCCACAACAATTGAGTAGACAGAGTGTACTTATATGTACACATCGTGTACTGAAGAAATTTCCTAAAACACCTCTTTTTCTCAAAAACAACAGATAAAAAGATTCATATCTGAAAAAAAGATCTAGGTTATTAAACCATTTCCACCTCCCAAAATTGGGTGTGTTTATATAAAAAAGAATATATATAATCCTTATTAAATAATTTAAAATTTGGAGTCATTTTTTCATGTATATATGTTTTACTTTTCATTCTGTAGGAGATGTAATAATGTCTTTGTGTGTAAGAAGGACTACCTCCTCCCAAAGCGATCTGTTTAGTTTTTAATAATTCTTCACATGAAGATAATAGGGAACAATTTAATCAATATAGGTCATATAAATATAATAATAGATCTATTAAATTAATATTTATCATTATTAATAGATAATATATCATTTTATTTCATACCATTTGACACTCTAAATGAAGAAAATGTTGTACGTGTTTGTGTGGAATATCGTCGCCACGATGAGATGTGACTCTCCATTTCCATCACCACACCACAAAAATTATATTTAATAGAATATTTAATAAAAATATATATTATTTAATAATATTATTACCCTCAAATAGTGATAAAAAGTTTATTAAGTCTTTTATATATTGATCATTGAAAATTGAAAATGTTCCACATGCGTGCATAAGATCTACCGTCTCCACGATAGTAACATATATTTTTTCTAAAAAACTTATTTTATTATTCATATTAAAATTATAATTTATGTGTAAATTTTATAATTATATCATTATAAATATTATTGGGATAATTGAACTATTATCAATGAATGAGGAACAAAAATAACAAATAAAAACCTGAGAAAAAAATTATTACCGGAAAATTGGTCTTAAAAAGGAATTTCCAATAAAGAGTTAATAAATAGTCATAAGTGAATCATTATGATATGATATATATAGTTATATAATAGATATATTAAAATATTTTATTCAGTATATATGAAGTTAATATGTGTGTGAAGAAATTCAATACTTATTGTATGTGAGTTTTGGTCTTTGTTTTATTTCTATGATACATTTTAGAAATTGACCAGTATTGTATTTTTTTCACTATATATGAAGACTATTTGAAATATTTTATGAATATAACTCTATTAATTATGTTTAGTTCTTTATTTTATGTTGTTCACTATTGCGGTTTAGGATCCTAAAGATTACTAGATCGATAACAGATTTGTGTCCCATGTTTTTACATCTATGAGACCCATTCCATATTCGCCACTTATATATATTATATATTGAATATAATTCCCATTAATATATATTATAATTATTAAATAGTATATTATAGGTATTATATATCTATTTGAGGTTATTTCTTTCATGGTTTTTGTGGTTTATGTGTCACCAAATCATTAAGTGATTTTTTGTCTCAAATTTCTTTCCTTGAGACATATGTTTTGTTATGTTGTGCACCTGTATTCGTTTTCAGGTGTATACATAGCCTCATTGAAATTTAATATCTTTATATTCTTTATTATCAACATATTTTTATATTAATTTAATATTATTCATTCATGGTGATTATGAATCAAATTTACCAATGTGGTAATGCCTTTATGTTACAATATCATGATTTATCATGATTTTTTATGATTATGTTTTTGATGAAAATATTATTTAATATGTCTCCCATGAAACTCCTGACTTTTCATTGCAATAGATTACTTCATTAGAATACATTTTTTTTCTTTATTATAGCCTCTTTGTGTACTTAACATATGAAAAAATCATTTAAAAAATAATGATTATTTATATCATTGGTTGAAAACCCAATTTCGTCCAATTTGTTTTTCTAAAATGTTTTAAAAAATGGTTATAAAATTCATTAAATTATATTTTATAAAACTTTTTACCCATTTTTGAAATTTAAAAAAATATAAATGAATCACCATGTCATTTTCCTAAAATTATCATTTCAAATATACTAAAAATATGAAAGGAATCATTGTTTTAACATGTATGAAATGAATGTAATTTCTTTTTGTCGAGATGATTATTTTTATTCAGGCTTATGTTTTATGTATTTAATGTTATATTAAATTATATGGAATTTCAAAATGATTTATGTCTTAAAAATTGGTTTTTAATAATGAAATGATATTTTACTTAAAAAATGATTAAAATGATTTTTAAATATAGCTTTATAATTCTAAAAAAATTATTTTCTAGGAAAAGGAATTCCAAAATGTTTTATGAGTTTTTACTTTAAATAGGTATTTTTAATAAAAAATCATTTTCCTTATGAAACATACCATTTGTCTTTTCTAGATCATTTTCATTCTATGATGACATTTGTTGATGTAACCAATCCTTTACTGAGGATATGATCCAAGGATACCATTGTTTTTTTCCCTGAATGGATTTTGTTTATGATGGAATGGTGTATATGAAACCCTTTTCACTTTCATGGGTTATTCCATGAAAAAATTCCTCTGAAATCCTCTTTTCTTATAAAAGCAACAATACATTGAAATAATGAAATGATTATGAAGCTTGTATCTTTTGAAAGGGCAACTTTATGATGAAATGATCATGAACCCCATTTCATTCCATGAGTTAAGAGATGATTAGTTTTTTATAACCATATTAAACCCATATGTATGATTTTTATTATGTGGTGGTGATTATTTTATAACCGAGTATGGTGGATAGGTTATGAACATGTGTGGTGGTTATGTTATAACAAAGTACATTGGTTATATTATATCCAAAGAATAATTGTACCTATATATCCCTCCAATGCATTGGCTAATGATTTATATCTCATGATATTAAACGGATTGTAATGGGGAGAGAACCTAATTATTAAGGTACTTGGTCTAATATTTTTTTCTTGGGAGTGAACCATGAAATATATTATATTTTTGGGACATAACCTTATCCACTATGATTACCATAAAAAACTTCCTTGACAATAATGGAAATGATTTTATATAATTATGTGTATGACACAATTCCATATCTAATGAAAATTCAATGCTCTCAGGGAAGATGACAATTGATTTCATTATGATTCATATCTTATGAACATTTAATATTAATAATATGACTCAAAATTATGATAGTAAATAATAAGGTTATTGTTTTTATAATTTATTCTCAGGCTCTCGTTCCCCTGGATTTATTTTAAGCTTACGTATCTCCCTTGTTTACCCTCACCCATCATCTAAGATCCCCCTTTCTTATTTTTTTCATTTCCCATTTATTAAGAATGGTTTTATGTAGGGTATTTTTGTTAATATTTCTTTACGAGAATATATTAATGGGATATTTTGATGATAGGCCACCAAATTATAAGATTTTATACCTTATCTTGAATGATAGAAAACTATTATGTTTATCATAGATGTTTTTGAGTAATGAATTGTATATTAATCTAAAAATAGGTTCTATCTATTTATAAAAATCATTCACTTATATAGTTTGTATTAATGGAATGGATTATTAAAACATTGGGATGTAGGATGAAAAGACATTCTCAAGATATCTAGCGGAGTTCCTAATGATATTTCTTGGGATAATTATAAAAATAATTCTAAAGAGGAGTCAATGTACAGTAAATGGAATGGAATTTCATAAAATTATTATGAATTTGGTTTCAAGTAATTATATCCTGGTCTCGATACTACAATTGGATGTGGATCTAGCATAATGGTTCCTAGGGGAAATTAATCCAACATTGGTTCATTGATTTATACTTAATACTCACCAGGTGTAGGAAAAAAACCCTACTTCACATCTGGTTTGACACTCTTAGCAGATATACTTTCAAAATTCAAAAAATTTATCAAGAACCATCATAAACTATTTAAATAAAAGAAGACTATGAATGAAATCAGATAGAACATAGATATAATAAATTTAAAATAAGTTATCATTATTTATACATCCTATAAGTGTTTTTTATGATTATTTGTTTCCCTAATGTTATTAGTGTTTCTCACACTATGTTTTATGGTTTTAGTAACGGTGTGAACCTAATGGAATTGGGTTAAAATATAATATTATGTAAATTTTTTGGATGAACATCCAAATTTAAGACAAATTGAGTAATGTTCAATATGATTATGACTAATCATTTATCATGGAATAAGATTGACAATGTGAACAATAAACAACTCACAAACTAGGTACAAAAGAGATAAATATTTTTTGTTAAGAGTTTGGGTAGTGGAGACCACAAAGGAAAGAATATTCAATTTCTTATATACCGTGAGTGAGGAAAACATATTTCAAGGGAATTTTTCATAGTGATAAATGATGTTATGGGAGTTGCAAATATAGGGAAAAATTAAAGTAAATGAAAAGGCAAAATAAAAATTTCTATTATTGAAGTTGATAATAAAATTTTTCTTTCTAAATTATCATCAACTCTTGAACGTATTAAATTTGTAAACTATAGTAATTCAGCTAATTAATGTATACGGGAAATATTATTAAGAAAATATTAAAGGTTTTATGGGAAATTTATATATTTTTGAGGTTGAAGAGTCTACAAATTATATATGTGTCGAATAATGTATTAAGGAATAAGATGATGATTTATAGGTAATGTTTTTAGATATTTGTTTTTTTATTGAAGGGATATGTATTATAATTCTAGAATTATGTTATATGAATCTCAAAATATATAATGATTGTTAAGTATTTGTTTTTTTGTTGTGATTATGAAAGAATATGTTCAATAGTACTAATTACCTTGAACTATGATTTATTGGGAAGATAATTTTATATGGAAAACACATCATGAAGGGAAGATAACACTAAATATTTTCCTCATGTGGAGAAAGGGCATTGATTTTTCATAAGGAGATGATTGATATTGAAAAATTAAATTAGATTGTATTTATGACCTCAGAACTTGTAAAAGATTTTTTGAAAAAATGTTTATGTAATAATTTATAATGTTTACAAATATAATGGAACTATTGAATATATTCAATAAAATATGGTTTTAGTCAAGGAATTATTAGGAATGAATGTTTTTATAGATATTTTATTGTAATACTTGTTATTACCAAGATTCAAAAGAATATATTTCCAGGGTATTAACATATTTGGAATATGACTATAAGAAATCCATATTGATATTTCTTACGATTAATGGTATATTGAGTATTGAAAATTTAGTGACCTTATTTAAAAATTTAATTTTTTAAGGGTCATATGGTTAACCATTTCCGGAGTATTTTATGTTGAACTATGCATGAGATTTTTGAGATTAATGTATTGTTTAACCAAATAAAGTTTTATCCATATTTCGTAACAAGTTTAAAATTTTTCTTTAATATATATAGAATGAATGAATTATTATTATTTTATAGATTTTACATACTATATATGATATGAAAAAAATTCACCTCTTATAGTAAGAGATGAAGTGGAAATTCATCAAGAAAAATAAAAGGATAAAATTGTTCCTATAAAATAAAAATATATCATGTTAGTATATTTTCATATTTTCTCAGTCTAAATGGAAAATAAATAGAAAATTAGATTAATGATATAGAATTAAATCTTTTTACGTTTAACTTTTTCTAATATTAATAACCTTTTCATGAAAATTCAGATTATGGTTTTTTGTCATTAACCATCTTTGGATGAAAAACTTTTTTATGTTCAATAATCTACATCACTCTCTTTAGTTGATTATGATTTTATTATTTGTCCAGATCTTCAATCCCCACATATTTTATCCTTCATGGAAACCTTGTATGTGTTATTCCTGATTAATTTCCTACATCCCTTTCTCTTTTTCAAGTGGTTGTTTTATTAACATTTTTATAATGTCAGATTCTATGAAAGAATTGTTTAATATTAAATATTTATTGATTGAGAATAATTTTGAAGGAGAAATTAAATTTATGTGGGGAAGAATGTAACACCATAACATTTCTTGAAATATTGTATTTTCATATAAATTTTTCCTCTTCAATATTTTCCACTACACATAACAATAAATTTTCCTTCTGTTTCACACAATACTAAGTTTAAACAAAACATGGATTACTAATAAGAAATTATTATTTTATATGATAGTTATTTCCATTGTTTTTGAATGGAATGTATGTATATTCTTAAATAAATTATGAATATTTATGGTTTAATAATGTATATATAATGAATTCATTGGTGAACATTAATTATATATAAAAATAAAAAATATTTGAAAATTAAAGAAAATGTTTTCTTAAATAACTTATTTATGTACACAATAAATGAATTTAACTACTAATTTTGGATAAAATATTTAAATGATTTTTTAATAATATTTTAAACAATTTTTCTCACATTTATATTGTTTTTTTGACAAATGATAAGAATAAATCAAATTTTACACATAAAGATTGTATTTTTGTAAAAACCAATTTTCTCATCTTTTGGTTAACATACATTAATAATTAATTTCAAATAATTTATAATATGTATTTCAAAAAATAAAGTTCAATTTTTGAATAATTATTTCATAACTACCATAGTGTAATTTTTTAGATTTTTTTTAAATGTTTAAACTTTTGATGAATATTGAAAAATACAGAATTGTAATTAAAAATGCCTTCTGTTTTAATTATTATTAAAGTTAAATATTATTTTAATTAATTTTAAAATTTATATTGTATTTATTAAGTAGCTATTAATTTAATTTTTTTCATTGGAAAAAATCTTTACAAACTTTTGGTATAAAACCTTAGTAATCTTTTGAACAGTTTCTCTTTGAAACCATGATTTCTCATCACATCTGCATGATTAGTTTGAAATTAAAATTATTAATGTATGGAATAAAATTTGGATACATTTCTTCCCGATTTGGATTCACCAAAATTTATATTATTTAATAAGGTGTAGTAAATTTTTTATCAAAATTACTAGTGAAAATAGTAGATATTAATTACCGTGGTGAAGGTAAAAATTTGTATAATGGGGGTTAAACTAAAATTATAATTATTAATTTTTACTAAAAATCTCAATTAAATATTTTATATCCATATATTAATGATAAAATTTCAACAGATCTATAATATCTTATTCTTACCCTTCCCCCTATTAAAAAACGTGGTCCCACATTTTTTTTTGAAATTTACAAGTGTTCCACACACCTCACTTATAAATTTAGACACTATATCTCCTCTTCTATTCACATCATAAAAAAACAATGGTTGGAATAATTCATAACCAACCCCCTTACCAACATGTCATATCTCATCCTAGATTCCATAGTTATTCTAAAATAAATAATTTTTTGAAATCCTAAGGGTGATACCTAAAGAAGAGATAATGATACTCAATAAGCAATTTTATTTCATTTCATCCTCCACCACATTCCTTTATTAAAAACATTTCTGATACAATATCATTTATAACATACATATGACTATATTGTATTTAATTATATTAATTAACTTTATCAATATCAACCATCGTCTAATGGATTTTGAAATAATCATTCATATGTATGGTGGATTAGCCCCTCGCGAACTGATGTCATTCATTTTTCCTATACCACCATTCAAGACTGTGAAGGATGATGGATATAAATTATATATATGTATTTATAACATTAATATACCACTTTATTAATTATATCATATATAACTATTTTTACATTCCATTTTTTAGGGGATATGTTAATGTCTAGTGTGTGTATGATGGAATATCGCCTCATAAATTGATAGCATAATTTTCACTATCACTTTACATAGAAGATAATATTGATAATTATAATGAAAATATCTAATATAAAAGAAATAATTAGTATATTAATGAAATAATTACAATAATTAAAAAAATAAAATATCATTTTATTTATTATCTTGTCACTCACTAATAGATGATGTCATTGTTTCTATACATGTGGACTACTACATTCACAAGGATTTATGACTCTCTCTTATCATCACCACACCACATATATTTCTTTTATATATAAATTTAATGAAATAATTTATTATTTATGAAATTATTATCTTTATTTAATAATAAAATATAACTCACCTATTTTCATAATTATAATTGAAAAATGGATATATTCTTCATGCATACATAACACCAATTGTCTCATTTATCGTAACATACTACATTTATCAATTATATTTTTCATGATTTTTTAAAAATATATATTGTTCATAAATATAATATATATTCAATTATTACTCTCATTCTTTATATTACATAAAAATGATAAAAGTAAGAGTACCAAAAATAAAAAATTTATACCCATAAAAAACAAATTTGTTATTACTCGAAATGTGATTTTAATAAGGATTTATTAATGAAATGGAAATAAATGATAATAAATGAATCATATATTATATGATATATAGAATTATAGTTCTATAATTTATTCTTAATAAACATATATTTATTATATAGGTGTTTTGAACATGTAATAAGAAAGTCGGTACTTAATATATGGGATTTATAGTCTCCCTTTTATATCTAAGATATATATGATAAATCGAAAATTGATTATATTGTGTGGTTTCTATAGGACTCCTTTGACATGTTGTATCATGAAAATACTTGTTTTAATGTTATTTAATGTTTGAATTTATTTTATTCTTTATTGTGGCTTACAATCCAAAATATTACTGAAGTAGTATGGGATTTTTGACTCACTTTTTACTTATATGAGACACATTCTATATTCACAATTTATTCAATTTATGGTGTTTATAATTTCCATCAATTTATATTGTGATTATTCACCTAAAATTTATATTAATTTAAATTTCCATTTGAGTATCTATATTTTATGGTGATTATAGTTCAAAAGTTACCAAATCGATAAGGGTTGTTTGTCTGAAATAACCTTCTTCGAGAAATATGTTATGTTATGAACCAATATTTGATTATGAGTTATATAAACATGATATATGAAATTTAACACCATTTATTATTTTATTATCATGATATTTTCTTTTATATAATAGTATTCTTCCATTGAGCCTATAATTATAAGTAATTATAGTGGTAATGATTTTTTGTTGAAATGTCATTGTTTATCGATATTGTTAATGATTATGATTTTTATGATGAATCATTATGATCCATATCTCAAAAGAAACTTTTGTTTTGTTATAATATCATGTTTTCATGATAATAAATATTTTAAATTAATTTTCTTCTCTTTTTTATACTCAGTAGTTCAAAATAACATTTTAATAAATATCATCTTTATTTCTCTCTTCTTTCTAAAACACTTTTTCATCCAAAACTATGTTTTCAAAATATATATTTAAAAATAAGTTTCAAATTAATAAAAGGATATTATAAATTCAATTTTAACAATATTTTTATTTTTAAATATTTTTTGAATGGTATCTTCAAGTTATTAGATGATAATTACCAATTATATTTTACCGAAAATGTGAAAGGAATCATTGTTTTAACATGTATGACATGAATAGAATTTATGGCCATCATTAACCTTTTTATTCATTGAAGAATCCTTTTTATGTTTTCAATGATCTTTTAAAAGAAATTCATTTTCAAAATTATTTATTATTTTTAATATTTTACTCCACGTGGAAAGGATGTATTTCCTAAGAAAAGTTTTTAATTATATTTAATGAATCCTTCATAATAAATAATTTTTTTCCTAGAAATGGATTTCCTAAATGTATTACGGTACTCATTATTGTGTTTCATTAATTGTTTTTATATTCATCTAAAAATATGTAATACGTATTTCTAAAAATCGCGTTTCTCTATAATGATCTTATTAAATATCCTAAAGTATTGACATGGGAAAAATTATTCGATTCATATTAGATATCAATAATAATTAATTAACCAATAAGGAACCTATAATGTGAGAGTCTGGTTAACTGTGAATAAAATGAATGGAAATGAAACTTATATTCCCATTAACATTATATATATTACTAATCATGGCATGAATTTTAAAAAAATCATATATTTTATTTTCCACATTTACAACGAATACCCCAAACTGATTTACTTAAATACATGGTGTGAATGATTATAATTGCATTTCAGAAAATGAAGTAACATGAGTCCCTCAAAATCATATCTTAATCAAGGCCCAATATTCCACAACTACATCATGAAAACCATTTAACAAAAATCCATATCATTCTCTCATTCAAGGAAATATTAAACATATTATACAGAATAATCTTTGGTATTTATTCCAATGTCTGTTGAATAACATATGAAATAAATTTTTCTATATTTTCTTATTTAAAAAAATAATTCTATCAAAATCCATAAAAAATTCATGAATTCAAGGAATTTAATAAGGTGATTGCACAAATGTTCTTCCTAATGTATTAAAAATAATCTAACACGTTCATTTTATCATTCAATTAACATTAACATCACATTCCAACTTAAACATGAATCATTGTCAAAGATATATGTTCAAAATAATCCTTATTTATATACTAATATATTCATTTATATAGTAATCTACTATTAATTAAATTAAAATACATAATCCATCTATTTTTTTTGAATAATGTAAATAATAAAAGTATTAATGAAATTATTGATGACAAACAATGCACAAAAAAATGAATATTAGTTAGTTGATATTTTTATAATCCTATAGTTTATCATATATTGGTTGTAATGGGAATGATATATACCACATAATCATTCCATGTATTTAAATATCAATTTTTACCATAAGTCTATCATATCAACATTCCATGTCATTCATTAATACAAGATATAAAAATTATATGCATAGGAATATATACAAAAAAAACTAAAATTTATTTACCATTCAAAGATTATTATTTAATGCTAACTATTTATGCACTAAGATATGCACGACGCATGACAATTTTTCCAAGTCCATCCAAGATAAAAATAAAATATTCTATAATATTCTATAAAAAGATCCATAAAATTATATTTCTCCACAGTATAAAAATATCCATTAGATAAAATTTTAATTAATGAATAAGGAATAAGTATAATGTTAAAACATTAAAATTTGATTCGATTGATCATCCATTGTTAAAGGAGACACAATCATAAGGTGAGAAGGAATATTATTATGGACCTATTAATCTACATAGGAAAATAATTATGTATAAATAAGATATATATCACATAAAACAGTTTATTTGGTCTATTAATTAATGTATTGTTAATATTCATTTTTTTCAAAATGTTATTAAAAAAATTCCTCCACCTAAAGTTTCAGATGATTCATTTAAATTGTTTAGTAATTTTCATTCTAACTATAATGTCTAATTTTGAATTTACTAATTCCTTTAATAACCTATATTAGATACTATAAATTTCATTAGAAACAATATAACATATCTAAAATCAATTTAAATCATTATAAAAAGTTATTATTAATATCAAAACTAAACAATAAAATAATTAATGTTCTATTAATATTAAAATAACAAGAAATAACTATGGATTTTGTATATCCAAATTTATCTCTAGGATAGAAAAATTTAATTTTTAATAAAATTATCTAATATTGTTCAATTTTATTTCTTCAAACATAAATTTTAAATTATTTATAGATCTCATGAACAATTTAAAAAATTTACTAAAAATTAGAAGAAATTTAATTTGAAAAAAGGAGATATTTTTTAAGTAGTTAGAAAAAAATATGATTTAATTATATTAATAAGGTAGATATTGTGGATAAATATTTATAATGAAATTTTTTAATATATTAATTGAATTATTTTTAAAAATGGTTTTAATTATGTCAAGTAACATATTTATGGATATTAACCCAAACAATGATTGTTTTTTATAAATTTGACATTATTGATGGAATTGCGTTAAATTAATTTTCTCATCATGTGGAATTGATAAATATTTTATGACATATCATTATTCAATGACTATCAAGGTGATTATCATAATTAAGGTGTACTATTAAGAGGTTCTTGGTTTAATCAACGAGTGATCTTTTGTGGATTCAATTTTCACTTACTAAGGTTATTTTAAATTCTTATTATATTGATATATGATCAACATATAAGGATATAATGAAAATTAAACAATTCCACCCCAATTTCATATACCATGTTGTATCCCTTGTTGGATATCTATTTGAGAGTAAATTTTAGATATAAAAATATGCACTCAGAGTTCAAAATAGCATACATTGAGATATTAGTCAATTTTGTTTATCCATTGTTTATCTAAATATAAAAGTTAAACAATAGTTGTTATATGTATACCATTATGGAATTAGGTGATAATACATATTTATGATGAGAAATTAATTATTCACTTTTAAATTCGTATTCAAGATTAAAGTCATTTATAATATGTACGAGTAATAATATAGTTGAAATTTTCATTGGGTGTTTTTAAATTTTTAGCTGATTATGTATGATAGAAGAACACCATCAATTAAATTGATCTAGTGTAAATAGTATATTATATTTTTTTCAACATAAATTTTCTATTTTTTGTTCAAACAATTGGATTAACTAATACATTTTAGTTTGGGATTGAATGTTCTGTAGTAATACTAACCCCAACATGAAAACCTATGAACAAACAAATTTTTTATCCTATATAAGTATATTTAGTGTATAAATATGTATAAAATACGAAACTATTAATAGTTAAAATTATTTACTTATTTAAAATATATCCAAATAAATTATTTGAATAATTGTTTTTTCATTTCAATATATAAAATTTTTTCATCCACTATCAGAGTTAGGATTTTTTGTTCATGATATGAATATTACACATATGTTATTATATTACATTAATTTAATATTTTTAGGGAATGTGAATGAATTTTTTATTTTTTTCTATACTATGGTTTATGTTATAGTTTCTAGAAAATATGAAACTATCCTATTATGAATTATCAAATGTATTCAACTGTAATTGATAATTTATAATTTTTTAAACAAACATTAACTGATAATAATTATCTTAAGACATATTACTAACTGAGTAAATTATTTAGAAATACTTGTGAAAGTAAAACAAATTTTTTACAAATTATAATAAATTACATAATTTTATTATTATAAAAATATAAAATTGGATAGAGTAAATTGTAACATCTATTCATAACACTTATTTTGATAGTTTTTTAATGATGTAATTTTTCACTATGACAAGGTTGGTGTTTGTGACGGTTTATTATATTGAAATTAAAATATATTTATATTCATGTTAGTTTCTATAAATATTTTTTGTTTGTAATAATACATTATATAATATCTAAATATATAAATATATGGTTAACTATTTATATAAATATATATAAATCATATTTGAATGTCTATGTACATATATGTGTGTATTTGTTTCTATACTTATATATTAGTGTACAAATATAAATATGAATATATATTTATAATAATATTAAATAGATAAATTATTACACACATAAATACATATAATTTCTATTCATAATTAAATATAAATATAAATTGTATTATTATATTGGAATTGTAACCTTAGATGTACGGGAAAAATTATTGGAATGTTGTATATGATTTGATGAAGGTTAATTGATGCTCCGATTGTTTACCTTGTTTTAAAACCATAATGTGGATTATCCTACCATTGGAAAATGAATTTTTAAATGACTTGATAGAAACGTGATAAAAATTAACAATGTTCTTTTGTGGCTAGATATTTTCTAAGAAAGATGGAAAATAAAGAATATTTCATACGACACCAATGTTGGCAGTAATTTTTATGGAAATAAATGGTAATGTTTCTTATAAAATGACATTTAGTAAGAAACCATGTCATAATTTAGTTTTAGTGAAAATTATTATTTTATAAAATCCCTATCTTATATGGGAATTTTCAATTATATTTAAGCATGAAGATAATTTTTCTACATGTCAAATAAATTAGAGATTTCATGAAAAAAAATATCTTGATTTGTTACATACCTTGTATGTAAAATATTCAATTTGATGTATTTTACAATTTAATATTATTTTTTGGAACTTCTATAGAGGTCATGTTGTTCGTTCATGGCATGGGGTAACCATGAAGTGGTTTATTGTTTTTGTGTATTCGTGTTTTGGGGAGTCTGTCTTGGCGTAGGGTTGGCGTAGTTTCAAGAAAAATTATGAATGAATTATTTCACATATTGAAAATTTTAATTATGACTGTTTAAATTTTTTGGATTGCGGTTATTAAAATAATGTAGCAAAAACATGAAACCAAATTCTTTTTTATCTGTCAGAAACATACATAGAAAATAGTTGGAAAAACTTTTCAGCCAAATATTTGAGTTTATTTAATGGGTTACAAACAATTATTTTTAAATTATTATTACCCTTAATAACAATTTTCCATCCAATATAATAGTCATTCAAACCCCTAGTATCATAGTGGTTCTTTTAATGATTTCATTCCCTACATAGGCCTATTCAAACAGTGGTTAGAGAATTAGAAATACGGAATCAATGACAAGATTTATTTTCTTATTTCCATAAATGGCCCTATAATTATCTCCTAAAATGTACCAAAAAACGATGCATATATTCCAAAATGTATGGAATACGATAAATTTTGAATCAATTATTTTTTGATATATTTGATGCATAATGAGGAGAGTCTGGATTTATGATAATTTGTAACATTTTTTCTATAATAATTCATTGGTGGTAGGTGGATTCAAACCCAATATAATATTTCATAGAACATGGAGGATTTTTATTTCAATAATAAATTTCTTTAATTACATGATAGAAAAACTAAGATGATATTTCTTGTTTTTAACTATAATATCATGTTTCCATTGTAATGGTAACAAATTTTTTGAAACAATTATTATGTGTTTATTGGTTTCCAATGAAATGTTTATAGGTTTATTAACTTTTCATATAGTGGCAAGAATGGGTTCATTTATAAATAGTGTCCTTCATACTTCAGACATGGTTGTTATGACGTGTTCTAGAAAACTTTTAAGGTACCCACAAGGGGAGTTTATGGTATAGATGGATAGGTACTTCTGATGATATTATTCTATTAGGTGGACATATTGGATAAGTAATATATTGTTTGGGAACATTCTTCTTTGTGTATGTGTGTGTGTCCATTGACTGGATGGCCTTTGTGAGATTGGTTTCTTTTACTAGTTCTAATTTTATATCTCACTTTCTCATTCCTGATATTATAAATTGTTTTTTCTTATATATTTATTAGTTTTAGATAAAATTTTATTATTTTATTTGTTTGTGTGGGATTTCTTGGGGTATATCTACTTGGTAGTATACTCACCCCATCAATAGTCACCATGGTACATATAAAGATGTTGATTATCCTGATACTGGTAAGGGTTCTTTTTCTATACTAGCAATGTAACATGAACTCATCATTATGTATTTTTGTAGGGGTTTCTTATATGTTTTAATGTTTTAATGTTTATCAACGTTGTGAAGATTTCATTTTTCGTATCATTTTCTATTTGAATAACAGATATATGTGATGTACTATTTATGTCTATGGTTATAATTGTGATCATATTTTTTCCATAATTGTTTTCTTAGATTCTTTATAATGAGTGAAATATATTTATTATTTGTTATTCACTTTCTACCTCATGTTGTATTTTAGAAAATGTAAAATCAACCTCCATGATTTAGTATTTCCCAAATCATTTAATTCCATCATTTTGCATATGTGAGATGTCAATAGTGGTTAGTGGCAACCCAGACCTACCAAACGTAATGGGTTGATACCTATAAGTTCTTAATGGTATCAATTTGTTATAGTCCATCAATTGGGATTATAATATTGGTGATCAAATGATTTGAGAAAAGAATATAGTGTACTAAAATTATTTTTCCACATCATTATACTAAACATTCGGTTACCAGGTCGGTACAAGTTCGAAGCATTTTCTTAAGCACATTTATTTTTTTCATTATCTCTTCGGCATGAGTTTATCCAATTAGAGTCCAATATAAAAAATTATTAATTAATTTTACCATGATAATTTAAACATTTATATTATATTTTATTACTAAGATTCCTATGATTCTATATATGGGAAATGTTATGGGATTAAAATATAAATAATTGAATAGGTAATTATTTATTTATGACTATAAGTAAATACCACCAACCATGATACCTAGATATCCTCAAGAGAGTGATGGGGAGAACATGGTTTAACCTATACCACTAGCGAATAATTATCATGATATATGTTTTTTAAAATCATTCCTTTATTTAAAAACTAGAAATTAAAATTATTGACAATTTTATGTGTATTACTCAATAAAAATATAGAGGAAATTTTCCCCATAATACATGATGAATTGGATCCTAAGCATTCAAATGCATGTAATTAAAGAAGGAATAAAATATTTACCTTTTTGGGAACCCCAGATGAAATTAATTTTAAACTCATTGTGGTTACAATATTGTAACAAGTATGATAGTTGTGGGATATACCTATAAAATAAATTTCAGATCAAGGCAATACATTTAATAGATTTATGGATTAATTTAATAATCAATTCATTCATTATAACATTGATGCATCATAAACAAAAATCATTTTTTAAACTTTTGAAATGAAAACACTTAGTTATGGAATGTAGATCCTTGTATATATAACTTTCGGTCATGGAACTTCAATTTGAATGTAGTGATTCACTTTTGGATCTAATGATCTAATAGGGAAAGTTTCTATCATTCATTATAGAGTGGTGATGTTTATAGACATGGTGAAAAAACTATAGTAATGGAAAAAAGACATTGTATGGAATCTTAGATGTGGGAACTCATTTTTCCAACCACAAATTGGTGTGAGATCTAGTGGTGTAAATAATTATAGATGAGAGATCTACTACCAAGGTAAAATATAATGAAAGATATATCCCATTATATTAGTTCCCATTCCTCTACATTAGTGTAACCAACCATTTTTTTTCTATTTCACCCAAGTTATTTTGGATTCATTTTATTCAGTATGTCAATTTGTATTAGTTTGATAAGTATCATGGCGATGTGAGATATAATGTTTGTTACAATTTTTATTGATATATTTTAAATTATCAAAATGATTTCCGGAAACCCAATGCTATTTAAATCATTACTACATAATGTATTAATTTTAAAGATTAGTATATTAATGGGAAGAATTTTGAGAAAAATTTGCTTAGTATAATAAGGTTGTTGGAATTACTTTTCTAGTGGAAGATTACTATAAGTAGTTTGCCTGAAAGAGAATATAAAAACCCCAAACAATGTTTAAACTAGAAAATGTTTTAGGTCATCAAACTATGTTTCTGGTGTACAATGTAAAGACACGAAATTTACGTGGAAAATTGTTTCTTAAATACATGGGAATTTTACAACTCCACGAAATTTGACGGCGCATGATTCGGAGACCCGGTTTTCCCAGAATCAATTTCTGAAGTTTTGTTCAGGTATGTTCAGTAAACGTACAAGCGGGTTTTTATAACTTTTGAACCAGTGCTCGGAATTAAAATATGAGGGCACCGTTGAACTCGCAGTGCCGATATTCTCTAAGAAAGACTTTCACCTCAACGACAGATGATCAGGAATAAGAGAATGATTTTGAGTTTTATGTGGAATAATAAAATAAAATAAGTGTATTCCATATTTTATTTTATTTGTTATAACCTCCTCATGGAATTTAGAGGTGGGACCACCACACCTTGACCTCCCCTAAGGGGTTATGGTGGTGGGGCCCAGCTGAACATAACCTCTTGCAAGAGGTTATGATGTGGAGATCACACGGGGATAAAACCCTTATTAATGGAGGAGGTTGAAACCTCTCCACTCTCCCTCATTAATGATGGAGAGCCTCTTCACCTCCCCTAATTAATTCCTTGGTTCTAACTCCCCAAATTAATTCATGACAACACACTTGAATTAAATAAGTGGAGCCAAGTTAATTAATTCTTTCTTTTGGAATATTGGTCCAACATCCAAAATAATAGACAAAATAATATTATTTTAGTGGGCATTTTTCATTACGGTGGAAACCTTGGGTGTTTTGAGAGGATAACATGGGAGTATTAGAATTCTCCCAACGAAGAATGAGGAACACATTCTTCCAACGAAGAACGTCAGCAACGATCCTTCTTCGACTTCTTCCTCGGACACCTACCAATGTAGAGCGTCATCCACAGCCAAAGCAATTTTGGGTTTGGAAGCGTGTAGCTGTCGTCACGAACAACGATCTTATTCGTCTACCTTTCGCAACTCCGTCAACGAATGATGAATGACAAATCAAAAGTAGGGGGTTTATTTTGTGTAACCTTCATTTCCTTGTTCTCTTCTACAGATTGGAAAGAAATCAATGAATGGTAGTAAAACATATTTTGTTCATCTTTTTTTCTTGATGAGCCATTTGATACCACCCTAACCACGGAGGGTGCGGGCCAATACAAGAAGGCCCGACCCCTCCGCCGTTCTGGTTTGTGTTGTTTCTTGGAACAGAGACGAAGCATTGTTGAAACGACAAAGGCGACGACGACAAAGGCCGCACTACCCGTGGCCTCTGCGAACTGCCACCGGCCTCCCGCGCGCCCTAGTTGAACCCCACCGGCCTGTGCCGTCACGAGCTGCAATGGCCCAGCCTGCGCGTGGCCTTCCTCGTGCCCTGCTCGGACTGCCTGTGGCCTCCCTTGTGCCCTGCCCGACATGCACGCGGCCTCCCACGTGCCCTGTCGGCCTACCCACAGCTGTCCCTCACCCCGTCGGCCTACCCGCGGCTGGCCCGCACCCCACTGGCCTGCCTGCGGTCTGCCTGGTGCCCTCCTGGCCGCCTTCCGGCTTGCCCAGGCCGCCACCCAGCCTACCCGGCCACCCTGCCGGCCTCCCAGGGCCGCACTGTAATGCCCTAACCCAGTTACCCAGAGCCGGTACATTATTTTAATACATTAGCACGATTATAAGGAATAAATACCGAAGGACCGATTAGTTTAGAAGTCTTGGAATATAGATTACATACATTAACTTTACATTACCATTTGAAACATAAAACACAACATTCATAGTAATTTGAGAATGCCATTTTTTCTATTAGCTTAACTCTGCATATCAATCATAATACACTTCTTGGAATCCTGGGAAAGTAAAACATAAGAAAAGGGTGATCTCAAATGCTCAGTAAGGGTAAATAATTTAGCGGATGCTATAAACCTTTTAGGAAAGATGTGTAACAAAAAAACAGCCTTTTAAACATAATCTTGAATAAAATATGGTAAAAATAAATGAAAAATTACCATATAAACATTCACATGGATATTCTACTAGTCGAATATTCACATGTAATAACTAATTTTACAATGAAGGAATTCCTAATGCTGGACATCATTACCACATAGTCAAGGCCTCGTGCCAAAACTACAAATAATTTTCTTGTCAAGGCCTTGTGCCAAGAAACTAGTTTGTCTAATGAGACCTACTGATTCATCGAGGATCTATAGCAGGCTCCACCCGTCACATACTATGTCTACTGCATTCCTCATTTGAAAATTTTGATACATAACATAAACATTCATATTAAAACTAGCATACGAAATGTCAATACATTAACCATAAACGATGAATCTTATAAAAATAGAACATCCCCAATCAATAATATCATGACTCATTCAATACAATATGGATGATTGTATTATAATAAATCAACCTCAATCAAAAATAATATCCAGTAAAGGATGCTGACATAGTTGAAAATGATGAGTAAAACTTTTTGAGAGAAATATCCTTTTTTGTAAAATCTTTTAAAAGTTACACATTTATAAAGGAATTAATTTTAAATAGTTTTTTTAATCAAAGTTTCCTATTCCACTTTGAATCTTTTGAAAAAAATTATCATTTCAAAAAATTCATGTCCATATAAATAAATCCTTAAAATCAATTTGAAAACATGGACATTAATTAAAAAGATTAAGAAAGATAAGTCTTTAAAACATTTAAAATTCTGATCAGGATAAAGAGTTCCTTTAAAAAATCCTTAAAATATCCATTTTGAAATCATTTTTTTTTTAATTGGACATGGATTATAAAAATTTCACAGTAAATACTTACACATAAACAATCTTGGATAATAATGAGATTGAGAAATTAACCCTTACCTTGCTCTTTCCTTTAGTCGAGGGTACGTTTAACCTTTGGTATGAAGATCGAAGTATGTTATTAAATCATAACAGAACCATATTAATTTATATTATATCATACATGATTCATTTATAACTTTATACTACCCATTTAAAAATAATTTCCATGTTAAATTAACATTTCGGGTAATAATCACTTTCTTTATCGTACGTGTTTTAACTTGTTACTCTTGATTGTATCACATAGATCGCGATTTAAATACATAAAAAATATAAAACATGATATATATATCATATATATTTAGATTAAAAATATGTATAATAGATATAAATATGAAATAGAAAACACTGTTTATGGAGATGTTAGTCCGTGCGTACGCATAAATGTTGTTTCCGTTTTCAAATCGTATTGAACCGAACTAAGTGAATAAGATATATGTAAGTACACACACACACAGATATATATATATATATATATATCTCCAGTAGCGTTATTATGTCATATATTACATACTTATTAGTAATATATGATTTTATAATCGTTGATTAATGGTGAACGTGGAAATGAATCTTATCGCGTTGTGGAGACTGTAATCCGTACGTACACACGAGCAAAAATATAATTCTTTTGATATTTATATAATATATAGTTGGATTTTATATTTTATATACAGAATCATTATCATGTTATATTTATTATTTACATCAATTACATATCATTATTATACCAATCCAAATAATAACGTATTGAATATGAATTACACCATGACGTGTTGACGATAAGTCGTACGTACTCATGTATGTTGACATGTCATTCAAAGGATATATAGAATAATTAATTTGGTTTTACTATATTTATAATAACATTAAATTATATATAATATACTGGAGTTATTATTTTATAATGTAAACAACAAAGAAAAAGAAAGTGGAATAAGAAAGGAACTTAAAAGAGGTGGTGAGATATTGACCTCTTCTTCGGGTTATGCCTTTTTATTTGATCAAAAGGGATTCTTAAGATGGATTTCTGACTAAATTAATACCTCTAGGTTGATGCGAGGGAAATCGGGAGGATATTCACGCAGGGTTTGGCCAAACCAAATGGCCTTGGAGGTGTGAATTTGAGAGAAGGGAATGTTCCCTTTTATAAGAGGGGTGAGGGGCACATAGGAAAAACAAAAAATATTATTTTATAATAAATTCAAATTCGGTTAATAATGGCTTCAATGTGATTTATTTTGAGTCTAAGGTGGGGATGGGTCGAAATCCTCTCAACCAATATGTTTTAGACAAGTTTAGGTTACCATTTTAAGCTTATCATTTATATTTAACTCTTGGTTAAATAGTTTAACTTTTATCGTGTCTTCTTGTACTCTTACTCTATATGGTTAATAAACATACTATAAAATTACAATGGAACCCCAATTGGTTCATTAATGTAATATATATGATTATATGAGTCTTCTGGACGAACTTTATATTTTTAGGACAATTATTTAAATTAAAAATATAATATTTGTTTTAAAAACTATTTTATATCAATTTTGACACTCTTTGGTATTTGTTGTTTGATAAAATAATAATAGCATGAATACTTAAAATAAAATACATTTAATAGATCCTAACATGTTATATTTAACTATAAAAATCGTGTATGTCATAAAATATTTAAAATTATATTTATTTTAATATTTATAATACCATTTATTTGATTCATTAATTAATAAGGTAATTACTGCATCATCATTGTGTCAATAATAAATTTAATTATTTAATCTCTAAAAATTATAAATAAAATATTATTAGGTATTAAATCTTTTTATATTTCTAATGAATATTTATAGTCGAATTTATCTTATGTATAACCCTATATTAAAAATGGTTTAGTTGTTAAACATTGATTTTAACTCTTTTAACTATTTTTTAAATTAAATAATAATAAATGTCTTAATCTAATCCAAGTGGACCTAAAGGGTAATATTTTATTTATAAGGTTGTTTTTGGTCGAATTATACTTATCAAATTGAATTATGACATGTGTTAGGGTAATAATAATATTATTTTTACCCTTAATTACCCTATTTACTTTTTACCGTGGTAAATAAAAGTAAAAAGGTATTATTCACCAAAAATTATTTTTATCGTATTGAAACACATTTTACTCCTTGATATTAACTGTGTCTCTTGGATTTTTTAAATTCAACTCACAGAAGTGGTAAAAGTATGTTGTATGTGAATTTGCAAATTCTCCTAGGAGGTGGGTAAAAGACTGTAAAAAGTTCAATAAATTTTTTATATATCTAAAATTATTATAAAATGACTCCAATGAATTAAATTGAACTTATATAGGTATTATTTATCTATTTTTACCTAAAATAAAATAAAATAAAATAAAAAATTATTTAAATAAAAATTCGGTTTTAAACTATAACTCAGAATTTTCACTATTCATCAAAAACTAAAAGTTTTCAGAAAAATACTAAAAATTCAACCTAAGATAAATTTGATATTCTGAATTCAAAAATGAAGCCTATTTCACGAAATTACAATCAAATAAGTTGAATTTATTAATTTAAAATTAATTCCCCTTGTCAAAACCAAAAGGCATATGTTTAGGAAATAATAACTATCAAAAGTTTGACACTTATTTATGTCAAATTTCAAAGTAAAATTGTTTACAATGACCATCATTGTATTAAATGGTAAAAATATAATCTATTCATACTTCCAAACCATTAAAATGTATAATTTAACACTATAAATTATTTTGATTAAAAAAGTTATTTTCAGTTAAAATATAGTATTTTTCACTATTCACCCAAATAAGAAAGTTATCAAAAAAACAACAAAGATTTACTAAAACTAAATTCTTATGTCCCGATTCTAAAGAAGATGTTTATTTAGTCAAATTAAATATATAAAAGTTTCAAATATTTGATTTAATAAGGGTTCTCCATTAAAAGGCGGTAAAAGTGCATTTTTTGAAAAATGATTCTTTTATCTAAAAAATGAATTAGTTCTTAAATTATGTCGAAGAAACTCATAATATGGATTCTAAAATTATAAGGATTATATATAGGTCAAAATGCAGTTAATACTATTCATAACCGCTTTTGAACGGCTAGTTTGGTAAGTCATGGTGCGCTTGAACTCGATGTTACGTGTAGTGTAAGTTATTGAATTACTTTTAAGAACTAATGTAACATGAAATCTTGGGGTGTTACATTCCTCCCTCCTTCAATAATTTTCTTCCTCACAATTTGAATTTTTTTTGAAAATAAAAGGTTCAAAATAGAAAATACCTTTGTGGGAAAACCCACATCATAAATTTGGTTAATAAAATTTATTCTTAATAAGAGGAAAAAATTATATATATATATATATATATATATATATATATATATATATATATATATACTTCACATGTAGAGTTTCATCTTTCAACTAATTCCTCCCACAAACTCATCTTTCACTCCAAAAGATTTCGAAAAAAAAAATTTATTTATCCTAATCGTATAGGGTTCCAAAAATAATGAATTTATAATTCATTTATCATACTAATTAAAAAAACTATATTATATGAACTAGTACATCACATAGTCCAGTTGTAGGTGATGCACCATGGTCGCTCTTCGGTTGCGGGTTCAAGTCTTGCGGCCTTGTCGTACGCGACTAGTAGTCGCCCGACCTCTAGGTTGTCCTTTTTATAATAATCCAAAAATAACCTTATCAATAGCATCCAATTTCAATCTTAATCCACTCCAACCTTTAGACATATCCAAAATACGTATATCCAAACTCTCAGTCCAAAATTTATAAGGAAGTTAAACATAATGAAGATCCTTCTTTCTAGTTAGTATCATGTGAACGCCTTTATTGTGTATTCTTTTAAAACATGTTCCCTACCTGAATTATTATAAAACCTTATTGATTACATTCATGCTCCCTTATCCTTTATATAATACATGATATAATCCTTATATCCAACACTTTTGAATACTCCTACAATAATGAAATAAACAAACCAATAATCAGTTCCAAGATAGTCAAAAATATCTAATATAATTTATCCAAATCAACCTTCTCTTATTCCAAAATTACTACCTTAGTATCAGGACCATATAGTCTCAAAATCCCAATGAAATAGTACTGTAGTACAATCCTTATTTATTTCCATAATTCATATAACTAGTACATCGTTGATACAACACTCAAATGACACAATACATTAATAACAAACTCACATTCCCTTCAAGCATTTACCAAGGTGATTCTTTCCACAGTTATCACATATGGGAAACTCCTCTTTTTCCCTCTTCCCTTTATCCACATTTCTCTCTTCTATCCTTTTCTTCTCTTTCTTCCCTCAAATCCATAAGACTCAGAGAATTCTTTACTTATCTTATTAACACATGATACTATTTCTTCATATGTTGAGAATACATGTGAGACTATATCCCTTCTAAATGTTTTCTTAATACCACGAATGATATGATCCTTCTCACTCTTTGGATCATACGTATTTCTAGAGTCCACATTCCTTTTACTAGGCACCACTTCTATACAATGGCATACAGTGGGCCAGTTTATGAATCATAATTCTTAATTCCAAACATGTAAAATACATAATGGAAATTGAATAGTTTATCTATATAATCCATAATCACAAAAATGTTTTCTTTGAGGAGGTATATACTGATGCACCGTTCATAGTGGTTTGTAAAGAAAATGTGAATTCTCTTATGAATCTCTCCCAGGAGTATCGTAACCAAGAGTGCAGCAAGGACCGTTGTCATGCACCAGTTCCCATTTGAGTCTAGCTTAAAGCGGTGATTTTGGGCTTTACCCCTAGGTACATCTGTTCCAGAGCCCCTCTACCTTCTCGTATCCATACATGGATGTATTGCTTGGAAACCTCATAAAATCTCTACAACACCAATAATCTATGAAGTTATTCTATACTAAACCTCAAGGTTTATCTTAGGTATATGTGTTTTAATCAGAGTTTATCTAAATCTAGTTTCCAAGGTTATTGCTAAACTTCCTTTGATACCAATAGTAATGCCCCAAACCCAGTTACCCAGAGTCGGTGCATTATTTTAATACATTGGCATGATTACATGGAATCAAGTCCCAAAGGAAGGATCAGTTTACCAGTCTTGTAAAATAGATTTCATACATTAACATAACATTAGATTTTGAAACATAAAACATATCATAGATAGTTCTTTGAGAACGCCATTTTTTTCATTCAGATTAAACCTTCATATCAATCATAAGACATTTCTTGGAATCCTGGGAAATTAAAACATAATAAAGGGGTGATCTCAGATGCTCAGTAAGGGTAAATATTTTAGCGGAAACTATAAACTTTTAAGGTAAGATGTGTAATAAAAACAACATCCTTTTAAACATAAACTTAAACATAATATGGTAAAATTAAAGGAAACATTACCATATAAATAGGCACATGGATATTCTACTAGTCGAATAATCACATGTAATATCTAATTTCACAATGAGGGAATGCCTAACGCCGGACATCATAACCACATAGTTGAAACCTCGTGCCAAGAATACAAATAAAATTTTTGTCAAGGCCTTGTTCCAAGACACTAGTTTGTCTCATGAGATATATCGATGAATCGAGGTGCTATAGTGGGCTCCACATGTCACTTACTAAGCCCAATTTATTCCTCATATGAAAAAGTTGAAACATAACATAAAAATTCATATTAAAACTAGCATACAAACTGTCAATACATTATGCATAAACCACGAATTGTATAAAAATAGAACATCCACAGTCAAACATATCATAACTCATTCAATATAATATGGATGATTTTATTATAATAAATCAACCTCAATCCAAAGTAATATCTAGTAAAGGATGCAGACATAATTAAAAATGATGAGTAAAATGTTTTGAGAGAAATATTATGACAACCCTACTTTTTATTAAAACTTAAACATGATTTATTACATAAAACATCACTTGATACAACAAAGAAGATCGATAGGTTTAGTGTCTTTGGGGATTAGGATCATTACATAAAAACATAAAACATTAAATATAACATCTTTATTGAAAACATCCTTTACATGACCACTACACTCCCTCGTACTTAGCATTGCATGGGATAACCTGAGGATATGCATAAAAAAAAGGGTGAGCTATAAATCGCAGTAAGGGAGACACATTGAATAACATGAGAAGTACAATACATGTCAGAAAATAGGCATATCAATAGATCATAAAAGAAACATGAACATAAAGGCATGATAAAGCATGATAATCATAACACGGAAATATGGCAACAACACTTAACATGGAATTAGCATGAGCCAAGGCTTATTGCACATAAAGCATGAGTAAACCCTCATTGCACATGAAGCACGAGTAAACCTTCATTGCACTTGAATTAGCATGAGTCAACACTCATTTCACATGACGTATCATTACACTATACTTTACCCAATGCATTGGAGCGCTATAAGGGCGCACCCTTCTTAAACATTTCATTTCATGCATAAGTGTGCCACATGGATCATAAAACATGAATTCATAAAATATAAAAATTTCTTCCATGATAAAGGAATGTGAAATTCATACATGAAACTTTGTAATCAATAAGTAAAGGTGCATAAATGTGGATACCCTTGATGGAGAAATGGGCATGGAATCCACTACACAATGGCATTGGCTTAGAGAATCCGTGCGATTTCGGCAGCGTAACGGTGTGACATAAGAATTCATAAAAAATGGTTGATGAGATAGAAAGGGGTTCCTCATCATATTTACATGTAATGGAAAGTAAGTAGGTCATATAGATACATGTCTCAACAATTTTAATGGAATTTAGATTCACGATACAAAATTATTGCTTGAATGTAAAAGAAGAGAGAGAAGTTCCTTTCGGAATTTCGGCATAGTAACAGGTGTACATGGGAGGAATTTAATGAGAGATAAAGGGGTCTCACATCATTCAAAAAATAAGAGGGCAGTATGGGGGAGGTAAGAAACCATACCCCAACATTCATAATTGAAATTAAAAGGGAAATACAACTTAAAGAAAATTGAAAAAAATGAGAAAGGAAGAAAAAACCCTTACTTGGAAGTGTTCTTCCAAAGGCTAGAGAGAGGCTTGTGAGAGGATTCTTGGGAGCTTGGGGAACCTTGGGAAGATTCTTAGAGAGAGTAGGTCAGAGTTTGTACGAACTAAAAAGGATTTTAGTGAGGAGGAAGTGGGAGCTTGGGTGGGTTTATATAGGAAAGGTGAGGGAATTCTTTATTATTTAGGTTTGGGTCCCCTTACATTAAATAAATCCAAAACAAAAACCATCCCATGGTTTTTGCCCATGGTTTATGGCAAAGGGAAGGGGAAAAAATATTTTATAAGGTCCAAGTCTGATCTTCTTAAAATAATAAGGTTGCTTATGTGGAGGCGAGTCACTCTCCCATGGAAATTAATTTAAAAAGGTAAAGTGTTGAATATGCCTTGAGGGGTCCATCAATGCTTTGAAAAGTAAGTCAAACAAACCCAAAATCACATTATTTTAATGATAAAACATATATTGGCCGAACATAAGGATTATGGTATTTTATTACATCACCATTAGGTCATTATGATGTCATAAAACACAATATATATTTAAACAGTAATTAATTTTTACCCAAAAATTTGACTGTCTCAGAAAATTATGAAAAATTCACCGTTGGATAATTTTGACGTCCTGATTCCAGAAATGACATTTATTTTATCTAATTTTTTTTAAATATATTAATTTTCACTTTTAAAATAAAAACCAACATTTATAAAAAATTCACGGGTTTTGACAGAATAGGATTTCAAACCGTAATATAAAATTTTAATTGCATTCATAAAATAATAAGATCATTTATATTTAATAAAATTTAATTTAATAATAATATTATTATTTTATTAAAATATTATTCAGTTAAAAAATCCCTTAATTTAATAAAATATATTTCTTAATGTAATAATAACTAAAAACACCATTTTTACTTTAAAAACTATTTACAATGTATCAAAAATGACTAGAAATTATATTGAGTATTATATAAAAAAATAATGTACATGAACAAGTACTACTTATTTGTTACATAACCCGTTAAAACAGCCGCATAAGACATAAGGGTAAGGTGTGCGATGGTGACATACTCTGGGGGTGGCTTGGATAACGTCGCTCGAGTGGTAATCCCTATAAACTTCCACTTTTCCTGTAGATGGTCCCATTCGAGCTTGACATGGTAAAGCTCAACTTGGGCTTGGTCAAGGGTGAATCCCAAGGATGCCACCTCTTTTCCGAGCTCCGACAAATGGGCTTCATATGGGGCAATTCTACTGGATGAGGCCATCGCTTCTTTTTTCTGAGTAAATTGGATTTTTAAGGTCCTATATTTATACTAAACATGTGGTCACTATTCAACGACTATATTAACAACGATCAAAATTCTTAACATAAAGCCAAAGAAGATGTCATCTTATAAAAACATTTTTCATAAAGAGACATTTAATTAGATCAAGAGGGATTTCCATTAATGAAACTTTGGGTCATTACAAAATTCCCCCCTTAAGAAATATCACCCTCAAAATTTTTCCTTTTCCCACACTAAAATAGATGTGGGTAACTCATCTTCATCTTTTCCTCCAATTCCCAAGCCGCTTCTTCAAACTTGTGGTTTCTCCACAACACCTTAACGAGGGGCATTGTCTTTTTTCATAGAACTTTTTTTCTATGATCTAAGATCTTCACTGGTTGCTCCTCATAAGAAAGATCGTACTCCAATTGTACCACCTCATATGAGAGTACATGTGAAGGGTCTGGTATGTACGTCCTTAAGAGGGATACATGAAAGACATCATGCACCTTGTCCATGGTAGGTGGAAGTGCTAGTAGATAGGCCACATCCCCAACACGATCAAGAATCTCGAAGGGGCCGATGTACCTTGGACTTAACTTCCCTTTCTTTCCAAACCTCATGACCTTTTTCCATGGAGATATGCGTAGAAACACCATGTATCCAACTTTAAACTCATTGTCTTGTCGACGATTATCTACATAACTCTTCTGTTGACTCTGGGCTGCCTTGATATGCTGCTGAATGGTTTTCACCTTCTCCACCATTTCATCGACCAATTCTGGTCTAAACATCTTACGTTCACTGACCACATCCCAACATGCCATTGTTCTGCACCTTTTCCCATACAGGGCTTCATATGGTGCCATTTGGATGCTTGAGTGGAAACTGTTTTTATAAGAGAACTCAACCAGAGGAAGATGTTGATCCCATCCTCCTTTAAATTCCATTGAGCATGCTCTCAACATATCCTTATGTGTTTGGATAGTCCGCTCGAATTTTCCATCAGTTTGAGGATGATAGGCCGTATTGAAGTTCATTTTAGTATTCAGATCATGTAGAAGACTCTTCCAAAACATAAGGGTGAATCTTGGATCACGGTCAGACACAATAGATAGTGGAACTCAATGCAACCTTACCACTTCCCTGATATATATCCGTCCCAGTTGATCCAAAAAGAAATCCTCTCAAATAGAAATGAAGTGTGCAATATTTGTAAGACGATCTACAACAACCCAGATTGCATTGTTTCCTTTGGATGTCCTTGGAAGTCTGGTGACAAAGTCCATGGTGATGTTCTCCCATTTCCATTCTAGTATGGGAAATGGTTGCATCATCCCCTTAGACTTCTGCCTCTTTGCCTTCACTTTCTGACACACCGGGCACTTTGATGTATATTCAGCGATCTCCTTCTTCATATTATCCCACCAAATGTTTTCTCAGAGATCTCGATACATCTTTGTGCTCCCTGGGTGAATAGAGAAATTTGAACTATGTGCATCATCAAAAAGATCCTTCTTCAGCTCCGGACTTGATGGAACACATAGTCTTTTCCCAAACCGCACAATTCCTTCTTCATTAACATTAAACTCCGAGGATTTCCCCTTTTCGATAGCTCCCACTTTTTCCTGAATTCCCACATCAACCTTTTGAGCATCCTTTAACCATTCCAAAAGAGATGGTTGAGCAATAATTTGTGAAAGGATTGATGATGTTCCCTTCATTATGATTCCCACATCCATCTTCATCAAGTCTAACAATATTGGATCCTTCTCAATTCTCATCATTGATAGAATTGATGGGTCCTTTCTACTTAGGTCATCTGCCACCGTGTTTGCTTTCCTAGGGAGGTAATGTATTGAATAGTCATAATCCATGATAAGCTCTGTCCATCTTCTCTGGCGCATATTAAGCTTTTTCTGTTTGAATATATATTTAAGACTCTTGTGGTCAGTATATATCTCACATTTCTCTCCATAGAGATAATGCCACCATATTTTCAAGGAAAAGATCACAGCCGCCAACTCCAGATCATGCGTTGGATAGTTTCGCTCATGTATTTTCAACTTCCTTGAGGCATAGGATATCACTTTATCATTCTGCATTAGCACACATCCTAAACCCCTCTTTGAAGCATCACTAAATACCACAAAAAGTTCCCCACTTGTGGGTAAAGTGAGCACGGGTGCAGTGATAAGCCTCCTTTTCAACTCCTTGAAGCTTTCTTCGCATTCATCACTCCAAGCAAACTTTACTCCCTTTCGAGTTATCTTGGTAAGAGGGTTGGACAATCGTGAGAAATTTCTCACAAATCGTCGATAATATGCAGCTAACCCCAAGAAGCTACGAATATCCGTTACCGATGTTGGCCTCGGCCATCCCTCAATTGCATCTATTTTGGAGGGGTCCACAGATATCCCATTGCTTGTGATGATATGGCCCAAGAATGAGACCTCCTTCAACCAGAACTCACACTTGCTGTACTTTTCATAGAGCTTCTCCTAGCGAAAAGTCTCTAGTACAGTTTTTAAATGCTCCTCATGATCCTCCTTGGTTTTGGAGGATATTAGAATATCATCTATAAGGAAAACCACTAATTTGTCAATGTAATATCTAAATACTCTATCCATCAAGTCCATGAATATTTATAGAGCATTGGTGAGTCCGAAAGGCATTACTATGAATTCATAGTTCCCGTATCTTGTACAAAAAGCAGTCTTGGGGAGATCTTCCTTCTTCACCCTTACCTCATAATATCCCGATCGCAAATCCACCTTGGAGAAGTATTGTGCTCCACGCTGCTGATCAAAAAAGTCATCGATTCTTGGGAGAGGATACTTGTTCTTTATCGTTATTTTGTTAAGTTCACGATAATCGATGCAAAGCCGCATTGACCCATCCTTCTTCTTGACGAAGAGGACTGGTGCACCCCATGGTGAAGCATTTGGGCGTATAAACCCTTTATCTAGATTCTCTTGCAGTTGTTTCTTCATCTCTTCAAGCTCAACAATAGCCATTCTATATGGATTCTTGGATATTGGTAGTGCCCCAGGTATATGTTCAATTTAGAACTCAACATCTCTTCTTGGAGGAAGACCAGGCAGTTCCTCGGGAAACACTTCAGTGAATTCCCTCACAATAGGAATTTCTTCAAGGATGGTTTCTTCCTTGGACTCAATCATCTGAGCCAGATATGCATGCTCATAAGGCAGTAATATCCATGCTTGAGATGATGGAGCTAAAGGAGATTCATCTTCCTCCTGAAACTTGTAAAGAATCGGGGGTCGATTCTCCATATGGAGTGTGATTTCCCTCTCCCGACAATTTATGTTGGCTCTATATAAGGAAAGCCAATCCATGCCATGAATTGCATCAATTTCCACTATAGGGAGTATGATGAGGTTCGTCGGGAAATTCAATCCACAGATTATAACAGGGGAGGACTGATACTCATGGGATGCAATGATTGCCCCATTTTTCGTACTCACCAACATCATTACTTCCATGATTTGTGGTGGTGTTGGGATTGTTCTACTAAACATTCAAGATATAAAAGAATCCGTAGAACCTGAATCAAAATGTACGTTCTCTATTCTTGAATGAATAACTAGCGTACCTGTCACCACTTCATTTTCGGGGTTCAATTCGGAAGAAGTGATGGCAAAAGCTCTTCCTTGTTGTCTTGGAGGTTGTTGGTTGCCTCCGATAACCCTTGGATTAGGGAACTGATTTGAAAAATGACCCAGTTCATTGCATTTGTATCATTGAACAACGCGTTGAGGTTCGAACGGAGCGTTCCTCTCCTCTGTCACAGCCGCGGGTCCTTTTTGCTGACAGTTAACAGCTAGGAGCCCTTCTCTTCCACACCTAAAGCATTTTCTCGTCCCATTAAGGCAATTTTCCGGGTGCTTCTTTCTGCACTTTTGGAAAATGTGGTGCGGATCTTCTTAGCACCGTTGGATTTATCCATCGGACCACCAGCATTGAAGTCCACCTTATGATTCTTGTCCCCATGATACCCCTGTGATTCCCCGATCTCCATTTCGACCTTGAGGGAACATCAGATAATTTCCTCATAGATGTTGAAGTCATGGATCGCTAATGCTTTCTGCAATCTAGGCTTCATCCCACCAAAGAAGCGATCAACCTTGCATTCGGGGGTAACAACAAAACCGGAAGCGTATCGTGCAAGCCTCGTGAAGTTTTCCTCATACGCTCCAACAGATTCTTCATCTTTTTTGTTGAGGGAATGGAAGTCCCTTTCCATCTTAAGCTGGAGGGTGCACGAAAAATATTTATCAAAAAACATCTTCCAGAAATCCTTCCATTCTAACGCCTCGATCTCCTCCTCAGGCTTTGTATTTTTGATCAACGTCCACCATTGATCAGCTTCACCCTCCATATGATAAGCCACTAGGAGAACCTTCTCATGTTCATAACATTGGAGGATGGAGAATATCTTTTCAATAGAGTTGATCCATTGTTCAGCAATCGTGGGATTAGATGATCCACTAAAAGTAGGAGGCCTTTGTCTCCTGAAGATCTCGATAGCGACTTGTTCTTTCTTAGGGGGGGTTGAATGTTCCTCTTGACCTGTGTTTCTATTCAAAACTTGATTTATCTGAGAGAGAAGTGTGACAAAGTTCGCGATTCCCACTCCCACTGGATTTGGCATCTCATTAGTACAGTCATCACACTGATCTTCACAACGGTTTTTAGCCCGAGTCCTCCTATTACCCGCCATTGGCTGGAATAAAAAGAAATTTATGGGTATCACATAAAGGGTAATCCAAAGACAAAAGTTTATGACTTATAAATAAACTTTCATTTCCTTAACTCATGAGTCTATAGTCTTCAATCTAGGCTTTTCATGATCTACTTTCTAACATATATTCATAGGGGCATTTTTTTAATTATCTTAATAAGGGTTCATACTAAGCTTGTGAATTTATCAAAACATATCCCCCAGGGGAGTCGTAACCAAGAGTCCAGCAAGGCCCGTTGTCGTGCACCAGTTCCCGTTTGAGTCTAGCTCAAAGAGGTGTTTTTGGGTTTTTCCCTCTAAGATAAATCTGTCCCAGAGCCGCCTCTACCTGCTCGTATCCAGACAGGGATGTTTTTGATTGATAAACCACTTACTCAACACATACCAAAACCTAGGGATGTTTTATTATACTTATTATTGCATCTAAGACTTTAATAGGGTTTCTTAAACACAAAAATAACTAAACCTATCCTCTGATACCAACTATGATGACCCTGCTTTTTATTACAACTTAAACATGATTTATTACACAAAACTTCACTTGATACAACAAAGAATATTTAGAGGTTTACTGTATTTGGGGCTTAGGATCATTAAATAAAAACATAAACCATGAAATACAACATCTTTATTGAAAAATTCCTTTACATGACCACAACATTCCCTCGCACTTAGCATTGCATGGGATAACCTGCGGACATGCATAAGAAAAGGGTGAGCTATAAATCCCAGTAAGGGAGTACACATGGAATAACATGAGGAGTACAATACATGTTAGACAATAGGCATATCAATAGAGCATAAAAGAAACATGAACATAAAGGCATGATAAAGCATGATAATCATAACATGGAAATGTGGCAACAACACTTAACATGGAATTAGCACAAGCCAAGGTTCATTGCACATAAAGCATGAGTAAACCCTCATTGCACATGAAGCATGAGTAAACCCACGTTGTACTTGAATTAGCATGAGTCAACACTCATTGCAAATGGCGTATCATGATACTATACTTTACCCAATGCATTAGACCGCTATATGGGCGCACCCTTCTTAAACATTTCATTTCATGCATAAGTGTGCCACATGGATCATAAAACATGGATTCATAAAACATAAACATTTATTCCACGATAAAGGAATGTGTAATTAATACATGAAACTTTGTAATCAATAATTAAAGGTTCATAAATGTGGATACCCTTGATGGAGAAATGAGCATGGTATCCACTACACAATGACATTGGCTTAGAAAATCGGTGCGATTTCGGCAGCGTAACGGCGTGACATAAGAATTCACAAAAAATGGTTGATGAGAGAGAAAGGGGTTCCTCATTATATTTACATGTAATGGAAAGTAAGGAGGTTATATAGATACATGTCCCAACAATTGTAATGGAATTTAGATTCATGATACAAAATTATTTCTTGAATGTAAAAGAAGAGAGAGAAGTTCCTTTCAGAATTTCAGCATAGTAACGGGTGTACATGGGAGGAATTTAATGAGAGAGAAACGAGTATCCCATCATTTAAACAATAATAGGGAAGTATGGGGGAGGTGTGAAACCATAATCCAACATTCATAATTGAAATTAAAAGGGCAATACAACTTAATGAAAATTGAAAAAAACGAGAAAGGAAGAAAAAACCCTTACTTGGAAGTGTGCTTCAAAAGGATAGAGAGAGGCTTGTGAGAGGCTTCTTGGGAGCTTGGGGCACCTTGGGAGGATTCTAGAAAGAGTAAGGCAGAGGTTGGACGAACTCCAAGGTATTTATTGAGGTGGAAGTGGGAGATTTGGTGGGTTTATATAGGAAAGGTGAGGGAATTCTTTATTATTTAGGTTTAGGTCCCCTTACATTAAATTAATCCAAACCACAAACCATCCCATGGTTTATGCCCATTGTTTTTGGAAAAGGTAAGATTAAAACAATATTTTATAAGTCACAAGTCCTAAATTCTCAAAATAATAAGGTTTTTTATGTGGAGGTTAGTCACACTCCCATGGAAATTAATTTAAAAAGGCAAAGTGTTGAATATGTCTTGAGGGGTCCATTAATGCTTTGAAAATTAAGTCGAACAAACCCAAAATAACATTATTTTAATGATAAAACATATATTTGCCGAACATAAGGATTATGGTATTTTATTACATCACCATTGGGTCATTATGATGTCATAAAACACATTATATATTTAAACGGTATTAAATTTTTACCCAAAAATTTGACTGTCTCAGAAAATTATGAAAAATTCACCATTGGATAATTTCGACATCCTGATTCTGGAAATGAAATTTATTTTATCTAAAAAAATATCTAAATATGTTAATTTTCATTTTAAAATAAAAACCAACATTTATCGAAAATTCACGGTTTTTACAGAAATTGCTTTCAAACCTTAATATAAAATTTTAATTGCATTCATAAAATTATAAGATCATTTATATTTAATAAAAATTAATTTAATAATAATAATATTATTTTATTAAAATATTATTTAATTCAAAAATCCCATATTTTAATAAAATAAATTTCTTAATTAAATAATAACTAAAAACATCATTTGTACTTTAAAAACAATTTATAATGTATCAAAAATGACTAGAAATTATATTCAGTATTATATAAAAAAAATAATGTACATGAACATAGTACTACTTATTTGTTACATAACCCCTTAAAATAGTCGCATAAGATCTAAGGGTAAGGTGTGCGATGGTGACAGACTCTTGGGGTGGCTCGGATAACATCGCTCGAGTGGTAATCTCTATCAACTTCCACTTTTTCCGTAGATGGTCCCGTTTGAGCTTGAAATGGTGAAGCTCATCTTGGGCTTGGTCAAGGGCGAAGCCCAAGGATGCCACCTCTTTTCCGAACTCTGACAAATGGGCTTTGTATGGGGAAATTCTACAGGATGAGGCCATCACTTCTTTTGTCTGAGTAAATTGGATTTGTTGAGGTCCTATATTTATACTAATCATGTGATCACTGTTCAATGGCTATATTAAAAAACGGTTAAAATTATTAACATAAAACCAAATAAGTTGACATCTTATAAAAACATTTTTCATAAAGAGACATTTAATTAGATCAATAGGGATTTCCATTAATGAAACTTTGGGTCGTTACAAATATCCTTTTTTGTAAAATCATTTAAAAGTCACAGATTTATAAAGGATGTAATTTAAAAGAAATTTTTGAATCAAATTGTCCCATACCAATTTGAATCTTTTGAAATGAATTATCATTTCAAAACATTCATGTCCATATAAATAAATCCTTAAAATCATTTTGAAAACATGGACTTTAATTAAAAAGATTAAGAATGATAAATCTTTAAAACACAAAAAATTCTGATCTTGATAAAGAGTACTTGTCAAAAATCCTAAAAATATTCATTTTGAAATCATTTTTATGAAAAATGGACATGGTTGATAAAAATTTTCTTTGTAAATACTTACACATAAACAATCTCGGATAATAATGAGATTGAGGAATTAACCCTTACCTTGCACTTTCCTTTAGTCAAGGGTACATTTACCCTCATATATGAGGATCGTGGTAAGTTATTAAATTATATCAGAACCATATTAATTTTTATGATATCATTCCTGATTCATTTATGACTTTATACTACCCATTTAATAATAATATCCATGTTAAATTAATATTTTGGGTAATAATCGCTTTCTTTATCGTACGTGTTTTTACTTGTTACTCTTGATTTTATCACATAGATAAAGATTTAAATACTTACACAATATAAAACATGATTTATATATCATATATATTTAGAATATAAATATGTATAATTGACATAAATATGAAATGGAAAACACCGTTTATGGAGACGGTAGTCCGTACGTAAGCATAAACGATGTTTCAGTTTTCATATCGTATTGAACGGAACTAAGTGAGTAAGATATATGTAATTACATATATATATATCTCTAGTAGCATTATTATGATATATATTACATACTTATAAGTAATATATATATTTATAATCGTTGATGAATGGTGAACGTGGAAATGAATCTCATCGTATTGTGGAGACGGTAATCCGTACGTACACACGAGAGACAATATCATTCTTTTGATATTAAAATAATATATAGTTGGATGTTATATCATATATTCAACATCATTATCATGTTATATTTATTATTTATATCAATTACACATCATTATTATACCCATCCAAATAATAACGTATTGAATAATAGTACACCATGACGTGGAGACAGTAAGCCGTATGTACGCACGTATGGTGACATTTCACTCAAAGGATTGATAAAATAATGAATTTAGTTGTACCATATTTATAATATAATCACAATATATAAAATATACTAGATTTATTTTTTTTATAATGAAAATAAAAAAGAAAACGTAAGTGGAAGAAGAATGGAACTTTAAAGAGGTGGTGAGATATTTACCTCTTCTTCAGGTTATTCTTTTTGATTTGATCAAAAGGGATCCATAGGATGGATTTATGACTAATTTAAGGCCTATAGGATTATATGAGGGAAATGGGGAGGATATTTGGGAAGGGGTTGGCCGAGCCAAATGGCTTTGGAGGTGTGAATTTGAGAGAAGGGAATGTGCCCTTTTATAAGAGGGGTGAGGGGCACCGTAGGAAAAACCTAAAATATTATTTTATATAAACTCATATTCAGTTTATAATGGCTCCAAAGTGATTTATTTGGAGGCTAAGGTGGGTATGGGTCTAAATCCTATCAACCAATATGTTTTATACAAGTTTAGGTTACCATATTAACCTTATCTTTTAGATTTAACTCTTAGTTAAATAGTTTAACTTTTACCGTGTCTTCTTGTACTCTTACACTATATGGTTAATAAATTTACTATAAAATTCCAATAGAACCCCAATTGGTTCATTAATGTCATATATATTATTATATAATTGTTTTGGCGGAAAATTATTTTTTTAGGAATATTATAACAATAAATAATATAATATTTGTTTTAAAAACTATTTTATGTCAATTTTGACAATATTTGGTATTTTTATTGATAAAATAATAACAGCATGATTAATTGAATCAAAATACATTGAATCAATCCTAATATGTCATATTCACCTAGAAAATTTGTGGATGTCATAAATTATTTTAAATTATATTTATTTTAATATTTATATTACCATTTATTTGATTCTTTCATTAATAAGGTAATTACTGTATCATCATTGTGTCATTAATAAATTTTATTATTTAATCTCTAAAAATTATAAATAAAATACCATCATGTAGTAAATCGTTTTATCTTTCTAATGAATTTTTATAGTTGAATTTATCTTATTTATAATCCTATATTAAAAATTGTTTAGTTATTAAACATTGATTTTAACTATTTTAATTTTTCTTTAAATTAAATAATAATAAATATCTTAATCTAATCCAAGTCGGCCTAAAGGGTCATATTTTATTCCTAAGGTTTTTTTTGTCGAATTACACATATCCAATAGAACTAGGACATGTGTTAGTGTAATAATAATATCATTTTTACCCTTAATTACCATATTAACTTTTAACCGTGGTAAATAAAAGTAAAAAGTTACTATTCACCAAAAATTATTTTTATCTTATTGAACCACATTTTACTCCTTGATATTAACAGTGTCTTTTGGATTTTTTAAATTCAACTCAAAGAAGTGGTTAAATTAATTTTTATTTTCATTTTCTAATTCTCCAGGGAGGTGGGTAAAAGACGGTAAAAAGTTCAATAAACTTTTTATATATCTAAAATTATTATAACCTGAATCCAATGAATTAAAATGAAATTATATAGGTATTATGTATCTACTTTGACCAAAAATAAATTTAAATAAATTAAATAAATATTTAAAAAAAAATTGGTTTTAAACTATAACTTAGTGTTTTCACTATTTATCAAAAAATTAATGTTTTCAGAAATGTACTAAAACTTCACCCTAAGCTAATTTTAAGATTATAAACTAAAAAATTAAGCCTATATTACCAAATTCTAAACACAGAAGTTTCATGTATTAATTTAAAATTAATTCCCGTTGTCAAAACCAAAAGGCGTATTTTTTAAGAAATAATAACTATAAAAAGATTGACACTGGTTTATGTCCAATTTCAAAGTGAAATTACATAAAATGACCACCATTGGATTAAATGGTAAAAATATAGTCTATTTATACTTCCAAACCATTAAAATTCATAATTTAACACTATAAATTATTTTGATTAAAAAAGTTGTTTTCGGTTAAAATATAGTATTTTTCACTATTCACCCAAATATGAAATTTATCAGAAAAACACCAAAAATTTATTGAAACTAAATTCTTATGTCCCGATTCTAAAGAATGAGTTTATTTAGTAAAATTAAATATATAAAAGTTTCAAATATTGGATTTAAAAAGGGTTCTCCATTAAAGGGCGTTAAAAGTGCATTTTTTGAAAAATATATCTTTTATCTGAAAAAAATGAATTAGTTCTTAAAATATGTCTACGAAACTCATAATATGGATTCTAAAATTATAATTATTATATATAGTTCAAAATTAAGTTAATACTATTCATAACTACTTTTGAATGGCTAGTTTGCTATGTCGTGGTGCGTTTGAAATCGATGATGCGTGTAGTGTAAGTTATTGAATTACATTAAAGAACTAACGTAATATGAAATCTTGGGGTGTTACATGCACCCCGGCTCTCGGCCGAACCGGCCGCGCCGCGCTGACCTCCCAAGCTGGCCCGCGGCGTCCCTCGCAGCGCCACTGGCTGAACCAGCTCGGCCTTCCGGGACGAGCCGACCAAGCCACGCCCCTCGCGGTGTTGGAAGAACCGGCCCCGGCCCCCGGGCCAAGCCGCCTACGCAGCGACCTCCATGACAAAATGCCCCCGCAGTCCATAGGGTCAGGGACTCGCTGTCTGGGCCGAACTAGCAGGATGACTAGACCAATGGGCTGGGTAAGACCCCGTGGGTCTGACCTGGTCGGACCAGACTGGGTTGGGTCAAGTCAGTCCTACCGGGTCAGACCAGACCCGGGCCCACTTTGGCCCATTTACTTTCCTTTGGCCATAAATTTGGCACCGGACGTCTATTTGACGAACCCTCAGCGACGCTGGAATTCATGGAGCATGACGGTACCTTTGAGTATACCCCACTACAGTTTTGGGTATAGTTGAGATACCGTCAGGTTGGATCGAGCCCGAATCCAATCAAGACATCGGGACTAACATGCTAATAACTCACAGAACGGGAGTCCAATTATCACGCCGTATGTTGAGATTAGACCCCTATGACATGGCGGTCCTTTGAGATACTTTTCGTGGTACTTCGTTATAGTTGGAGTATCGACAAGTATCTCGTGGAGCAGATCATCCGGAAGACGAGCGAACATAGTGCAGAGACCTAGTAACTGGCTGAGACATGACGACTGTTGACTGTTTTGACTCGGAATTACTCTACTAACCCAGCGGGGAGCACAATCGTGTTGTGGAAGAACCGTAGTGGGGAGCGCCTTGGTGTCACGGCAGACCCACGGTACTCGACAGGAGGAGTACCTCTGCAGGCTACGAGGGGGAGCGCCTTGGTGACGTGGCAGACCCACGATGGGGAGCACCTAGGTGATGTAGTAGACCCACAGTACTGGACAGGAGGAGTACCTCAGTAGTACAAGGTTAGTGGGAAGTTCCATGGTGTCGTGGCAGGCTCACTATACTCGACAGAGGAGGAGTTTTCCAGCAGTCGTGGTTTCAATAATGTGAATAAAATCCTGGTTGAGCTAAGTCAGTAACATTTTGTGTTTACCTCATGATTGAGATAATTACATGATAACTTAGGTATATGTATGGGCATATACCTAAGTGGGGTTATATGTTGATTTCCTTCTTTGGGTTTTATCCTTGTTGTATTTTGTGAGAACTTGAGGGTCTCAGGGTCCCTACTAAGTATCGTATAATCACCCCTGTCAGGCTATGTTGGCACCTCATTGTGTTGGTTGCAGATGACAGACATTGCTGACTGAGGATCAGAGTAGTGGGACTGGATGGAACCCTGAGGGGGACCATACGACGAGTTGGTACATGGAGGAGACTGACAGATGTGGAGTGATGAGGAGGCTATCTGTACCTACCCTTCAGGTAGGAATCCCGGGAGGATGACCCAGTAGCTTCTTTACTTTTCTTCATTTGCATTTGTAATTTCCTGTTGGGCTTGTATTCTAGCCACTTTTATTTCAGTAGACTTTGTTATACAGGGTTACTTAGTGTTTTTCTTCCTTATTGTACTCAGTTGTGTTTCTTTACCGTTATAAAGACAATTCCTTCCTAGTTTTAGGGAATTACGCCTTTAGTTCTAGTCGTCACCCCCTGTCCTATGAAAGTCGAGCTTGGGGTAGTCACGAAACGATCCCCAGGGGATGGGTCGTGAAAAATTGGTATCAGAGGAGTCGGTTCTACCACAATACTGAGGACTCTAATAAATTCATATCTGTGATGAAATAGTGTTAGGTTAGTGAGTGTGATTTTCAGTTCAGGGAGTCTAGTGTTAGTGCGGTGGCCGACATATCCATACACCAGATCCTTGACTACTGATTTCTGACTCAGTGCACGATAACACTGACTGCGTGAGTGTTCTCAAAAGTTTTTCATCAAGTCAGCTCAACCAGTTCATCTCACCAGGTAAAATATTTTGACCATGACGCATTTGTTTTTTTCAGGATTCCTCCCCGCGGACGACCAGTGAGATTCCCAATATTTGTATGTGCAATTAGTCCACCGAGCGACGAGGCGTCATTGCATGGACCTTTTCCAGTAGAGGCACCAGTGGTACCACTCCATGTTGGGCCACACATTCCACCAGCCCTAGTAGCAAATGATGCACGCCATTTGATCACACTGCACGAGTTCCAACGCCAGAGGCTGCCCAGGTTCAGGGGTGAGACGGCCCTGCATGTAGCTGAGGATTGGTTAGAGGCTGTAGTGAGAGTCTTCAGACTGGTAGGGACAATAGGAGACTTCATGGTGATTCATGCTTCTATCCTTCTACAGGAAGTAGCAGGAAGATGGTGGATCCTGATGCTGTAGGTGCATGATGAGGCGACACTTCTCTGGGTAGAATTTGAGAGAATATTCCGAGCGGGGTTTCTCCTAGCCACCCTACATACGGTGTATATATAGGAGCTACTTTATCTGCATCAGGGCAGCATGACGGTGGCACGATACTCAATGAGGTTCACCGACCTCTCACGCTACTCTATATATATGGTACGAGACCCTTTCTTCAAGGATTAGACCTTCGAGCAAGGTCTCAGGTGGGATATCAGACCTTCAGTGATCACACTCAGCATCCCAATGCAGGCAGGGGTGTTGGAGCGATCCCTTTTAGTGGAGAGTTTCCTTGCTATGAAATCTCCAACATCGAGCCCCACCACTAGTCAACAGGTAGCAGAGTCTCCTATAACTGGCAGTAGACAGATGTTTCAGAGGACCAGGAGGACCAAACCCATGGTTGGATGATCGCATGACTCAAAATCAGTTTTACGGGGCACCCAGGGCGGAGACACACATGCCAAGAGTAGGCAGTGTATCGCATGCGGCGGACATGGTCACATGGCTCATGATTGTCCGACCCACCATTCAGATGATCAGCAAACGGTCGAAGGACCACCCAGGCAGAAATAGAGATTTGATCTAGGCAGTCCATAGAGAGCAGGTGGACAGGCAAGAGTTCAGCTTCAGGCAGCTGAAGTATACGACCATGGCGCTCTAGAGATGATTCGAGGTACGATTTATGTCTACTCCACCTTAGATGCAGTTCTTATAGACACAAGTTCTAGTCACTCTGTCATTACCACTGCTCTCGTTTGGAGCTCAGTGATTCTGATGGGGTCGTTGGCTCGATCCTTATAGCTAATGACTCCTACGGGAGCTGATTAAACGATTATGCATTGGTGCCGGCATTGTGAGCTTACTCTAGGAGGTGAGATCTTCGACTGGGATCTCCTAGTAGTGGTGTCTAAGCCTTACGACGTCATCTTGTGGATGGACTGGTTATCTACAGTCCATGCTTAGATGGACTATATTTGGAGCCAGGTGTGGTGTTTCCGCACGGATCGGACAAGGTTTACCTTCACCAGTGAGAAGGGAGGATTTGCAGCATAGGACAGAGTTACTCGAGGGAGGGTGCACCCGATCACTCATCTGTTGGCATGACTTACCCTCAGAGCAGTTGATGTGGAGAGTCCAAGGTATCTTGTAGTGGTGAACCAGTACGATGATGTTTTCTCGGATGATGTCTCAGGTCTACCTCCTCACATAGAGGTGGAAGTATAATTGACTTGTACCCCTGGACAACACTGATATCTACGCCAGCATATCGGATGGAACCAACTGAGCTTCTTGAGATGCGGGTACAGGTGGAGGAATTTCTAGAGAAGGGATTCATCTAGCCTAATGTTTCTCCCATGGCAGCCCCGATTCTGTTCACCATGAAGGTGGATGGGAGGTTGCGACTATGTGTTGACTACCGGCGCCGGAATCAAGTGACAGTGAAGAAAAAGTACTCACTCTTGAGTATTGTTGACCTCTTTGATTATCTAAAGGCAGCACAGTGGTTCTCGAAGATAGACCTCAGATTAGGTTATCACCAGCTCAGAGTTCAAGATGAGGTTGTATAGAAAATAGGCTTCCGATGTTGGTGCGGCCAACACAAGTTCCTGGTTATGCCTTTCAACATTACGAACACTCTATATTTGTTCACAGGACTCATTAACAGGATTCTCCAACCTTACCTTGATCGCTTTGTCATAGTTTTCATTGACGACATTTTGATACACTTGACCACTGAGGAGGAGCATTCCTACCACTTACGGTTAGTACTGGACACACTCCGAAAGCACCACCTTTATGGTAAGCTCTCGAAGTTCCAGTTTTGGATCTGAGAGGTTCAATTTCTAGGACATGATATCTCGAAGGATGAAGATGTAGTGGATCCAGCAAATATTGAGGCGGTACTTGCTTGGGAGACACCCAAGAGTGTGATGAAGGTACAGAGTTTACTGGGTTTGGCTGGTAACTATTGGAGGATCATTCCAGACTTCTCTAGATTTGCAACACTACTATCAGCCTTAAAGAAGAAGGGGAAACCCTTCATATGGTCAGAGAGATGCCTTTATAGCTTCAAAGACCTGAGGCAGGGGCTGACTAGTGCCCCCTTCTTGAGGCTTCCAAAGGAAGATGTAGGGTACGTAGTCTACTGCGATGCACTAGGGACAAGACTCGGGTGTGTCCTGATGCAGGAGTGAGCAGTGATCACGTATGGTTCTCGGCAGCTGATACAACATGAGCAGAACTATGCTACCAATGACCTAGAGTTAGTAGTGGTGGTCTTCACCTTGAAGATGTAGTGACACTATCGAATGGGAGAATGTTTTACCGTGTACTCTGATCACATGAGTCTTAGGTATATCTTTTCTTAGAAGGACCTGAACCTGAGACAACAGCAATGGCTTGAGTTCCCCCAGGACTAGGACTTTGAGATATTATATACTCTTGTGAAGGGGAATGTTGTTGCAGATGCACTCAGCAAGAGATTTTCTATACAGCTGCTTGGTGAGGTGATAGAGCATCTGGATGCTTTGCAGATATCCTTTATGGATAGAGATGGGGTAGTTTTCCTACAGTCTCTTGTGGTCACTCCCCCACTCTTTTAGCAAGTTAGGGAAGCACATCACGGGGACACTGACAGCGAGACACAACGTGCTTAGATATCCACATTTCATGCACCTGATAAATTTTCTGAAGGTGGGGAGCACGTCATCCTCTTCAGAAGACGTATCTTGGTACCAGTAGCACTTCAGGAGTAAGTGTTTAGGGAGTTCTCATATCCACTCTAGCGGTACATCCAGGAGTATTGATGATGCATCAGGACCTCTGAAAATAGAACTGGTGGCCAGGTATGAAGAATGCATTAGAATAGATTGTCTCTCAATGTCTCACTTGTCATCAAGTGAAGGCGGACCATCAGGTATCAGCATTCTTGGTACTGTGGAATCCCACCTTTTTATAACATAAACTTTCATTACATTACACAAAACTGAGGATCTTTAAGGTTTAGTGTCTTGGAAACCAGGAACATAATACATGAAAACTACATAAAACATTATTATTAAACACGTTATAGGATTATCCTTACGTTCATCCTAGGTTCATTACTGTATCTCATAACCTGGGGACATCCATCAAAAGAAAGGGTGAGAAGAAGGCCCGGTAAGGAAAACAAGAGAAACATTTTACATGTGAACTTGAGATACTCCAATAAGGTCATGAAAAGAACTTTAAGGCATGAGAAAGAAATCATGAGGCATATCATAATAAAAGTAACATTTTTCATAACTTGAAGATGTGGCTACAACATTTAATATTGACAATCATTTCTGTTTCACTAAGGTCCATCCCCAAGGTGTCATAAGAAATTACCAAGGTTATTCAGCAAGGCATCGTTAAAAATAGTCATATCTAGAGATTAAGTCTTTACCCAATGCATTGGAGCGCCATCAGGGTGAACCCTTGACATGTCTGTATTATCATGTGAGACACATATATCATCATAAATCATTTCATAGAAAACTCATATAGAATAAAATAAATGGGTTTCATTTCATAATCATAAAGTTTTAAAAACTGCTTTAAAGACATGATCTTTATGTCACTTTAAACCCACGGAAAGGGAAAGTGGGTATCATGTATTTAAATCTCAGAATTTAAAATAGAAAATTTTGGTATATATGTGAATACCCCTTTAGAAGAAAGATCTTTTAGTATTCACTAAATAAAATAAATGAATTTTAGAATAAGAGAGAGACATTTTGAGATGGAAATTCTGCAGCATAAAAGCTATGTTTCGGGGTTTTAGAAAACATTGAAAAGAGAGGGGAAATGGGTCGACCAATCATAAATGATCCATAAAATAGTAGAGGTACAGAATATAATTGATATAAGAACATGGTAATGAGATTTTAAATACATACCATATGAAATGAAAAACATGGAGGGAAGACAAAAATAAGATTTCTCCTATGAAAATTCGGCAGACTAACGACGTCACTTAAACTTGAATTGAAGAGATCAAATATGATCTCTCATCATATGAAAATATAAGATCAGTATGATAGATATAGATATCATAACCCAAAATAATAAAAAGTATCTTGAAATACTTCACATGAAAGTAGAACTTTGAAAAATGAGAAAGGTGAAAAAATCCCTTAAAAATTAGGCAGCCTAACAGTGTCACTTAAACTTCAAAAAAAAATGAATTGACGAGATAAAATACGGTCTCTCATCATATGAAAATAAAAGTTCAGTATGATAGATATATATATCATACCCCAAATTAATAAAAAGAAACTTGAAAAACTTGACATGGAAGTAGAACTTTGAAAAATGAGAAAGGTGAAAGAATCCCTTAAAAATTCGGCAGTCTAATGGTGCCACTTAAACATTCCTAAAACGAATTGATGAGAGAAAGAGGGGGTATCCCTTCATATGAACATTAAAAGGGAAGTAAGATGAATATACAATAACATCCTCCAATATAATAACATGTAGCATAAAAGGAATGACATAAAAGAGATTACTTGAAAAGAAAGAGAGAGGTCGGATCCCTTACCTTAAACGTAACTCTTAAAACTCAAAGGTTGGGACCTTGAGGGATTGGGGGAACCTTGGGAGGCCTCCTTGGGAGGTAAAGAGACCCTATATTTGTTGAGGATGATTTTGGAGTCGAATTTATGATAGCATGGCTTGGTATTTATAGGGAAAGTGAGGGGACAAGACATTAATGGCCAAGGGACACCTCAATGGTGGTATTGGAAAAACCATGGGCTTTCCCATGGTATTTGCCCATGGTATTGGCCACTTGGGACACCTCATACAATAATTCATCTCCATTAGTCTACCATACCTTAAAATATATAATTATATCATCATGACACAGTTATGATGTCATTTAACATACCGAAACCCTAAAACTGCATTTTTACTATTCACTGAAAATTCATTTTTTTTCAGAAAAATCCCCAAAAATTACCATAACATAATATCAATTCTCTGAGTTCAAAAATAAAGTCCATTTTATAAAAATAATTTTCTAAATATTTTTAATTTAATTTTTAATTAAAAACACTATTCACCTAAAAAAACTGACACTTGACTAATAATTTATGAAACCGTTATTTACTAATTTTATTGAATAACATTACATAATCAAGGTGTCTAAATTATATTAAAACAATCTTTAAGTGAGATTAAAAATCTATTTGGTCACATTACTAATCCTACACTTAAAATCACTATTCATAATTTACTATTCATCAAAAATTAAGTTGATCTTATTAGACTCTAAATTCCTTACTGAACACTTTTACAGAAGACCATTTTTTGAAAATCATTACACATCATTAATTATTTAAGGTTTACATAAATATTTTAAAATATCATTTTTTTTTTCAAAATTCATCAATAAAATACATCCTAAAATTATCCAGACATTTGAAATTTCACAAACTTCACTAAAGGAGGAAATCTCAATTTATTCATCCCAAAGGATTACACAAAGAAGCTATGGTCTCGTCACATAGCCCCTTATAACACCAGCATATGACCTAAGTGTAATGTGTGCTATGGTGATAGAATCTGAGGGAGGCTCAGATAACATTTCCCTAGTAGTAATCTCTACTAACTTGAACTTCTCTCGCATGCATTTCCGTTCAAGCTTGACATGCTGGAGTTCGGCTTGGGCTTGGTCCAAAGTGAAGCCCAAAGATGCCACCTCCTTCCCAATCTCTGATAAGTGGGCTTCATAAGGTTCAAGTCTACTGGATGAAGCCATCGACTCCTCTTTCTGCATTAACCAATAACATCTCTATTAAATCGTTAAGAGTAAGTTGATATACTATTCAAAAATTTTGGGTCGTTACATTAACCCCCCCTTATGAAATTTCATCCCTGAAATTTTATACTTGAGGCCTAGTAAAAAAGGTGAGGGTAATTTTGCTTCATTGTTTCCTCAGGATCCCAAGTCGCTTCTTCATATTTATGATTCCTCCACAATACTTTCACAAGGTGGGTAGTCTTGTTTCGTAGAACCTTGTCTCTGCGGTCTAAGATTTCCATTGGCTGCTCCTCATAATAGAGGTCATGTTCCCGTTGTTCCACCTATGGGTTCTGTAGATGCGGAGGGTCGGGTATGTTCTTCCTCAAGAGAGATACATGGAAGACATCGTGAACTTGAGCTAGGTTCGGTGGAAGTGCTAGTCAATAGGTCACTGCTCCTATGCGATCAACGATTTTATAGGGGCCAATGTACCTAGGTCGGAGCTTCCCTTTCTTCCCAAACTACATGACTCTCTTCCATGTAGAAATTCTAAGGAAGACTTTGTCGCCAACACCAAACTCCAAGTCCCTTCGACAATTGTCAGCATATTTCTTCTGCCGACTCTGAGTAGTCTTTATGTGTTGTTGGATGGAATGAACATGTTCTGTCGTCTCATGCATGAGATCAGGCCCATGAAGCTTTGTCTCACCAGTTTCATCCCAACAAGTAGGAGTTCTACATCGCTTTCCATATAGAGCATCATAGGGTTCCCTCTGAATACTCGAATGGAAGCTATTGTTATAGGAGAACTAAACTAATGGGAGGTGTTGATCCCATCCACCTTTAAATTCCATTGAGCATAATCTCAGCATGTCTTCGAGTATCTGAATAGTCCTTTCAGATTGGCCATCAGTTTGAGGATGATAGGCCGTACTAAAATTCAATTTAGTATTCTGAGCATGTTGAAGACTTCTCCATAATTTTGATGTGAATCTTGGATCACGATCAAACACGATGGATAGTGGTTACCCATGCAGCCTTACCACTTCCTTTACGTATATCTTGGCAAGTTGATTCAGAGAGAAATCTTCTCTAATAGAGATAAAATGGGCGGTCTTGGTGAGACGGTCCACAATAACCCATATCGCATTGTTTCCTTTGGATGTTTTCGGGAGACCAGTGACAATGTCCAGAGTGATATTATCCCACTTCCATACTGGTATGGGTAGCGGTTGTAATACCACCTTAGGAAGTTGTCGTTCTGCCTTTACTTGTTGACACACCAGGCACCTTGTAGTGTAATCAACAATCTTCTTATTCATGTTATCCAACCAATAATGATCCTGAAGGTCTCTATACATTTCAGTGCTTCCCGGATGTATAGAGAAAGTAAAGCTATGAGCTTCATCCATCAATTCATTCTTTATCTCTGGAATAGATGGAACACATAGTCTTGTATGAAATTTCAATACAACTTCTTGATCAATATTGAAATCAGGGAACTTCCCATCCTTTATAGCCTCAAACTTCTCTTGCAGAAAAGGATCTTCTTTTTGAGCCTTCTTGATCTTCTCTAGTAATGAAGGTTGAGAAATCATTTGGGATAAGGTTGATGATGTCCCTTCCCTTACAATTCCCATGTCCAGTTTTACTAGATATTTAATCAAGGGATCTCCTAGGATCCTCATTGTTTCTAGAACAACAAGATCTTTCATGCTTAACGCATCTGTGACTATGTTTTCTCTTCTAGGGGGATAATGAATTGAACAATCACAGTCTTCAATAAGCTCCAACCATCTCCTTTGTCTCATGTTAAATTCTTTCTATGTGAAAATATACTTTAAACATTGGTGGTCAGTGTATATATCACATTTCTCCCCATAAAGATAGTGCCTCCATATCTTTAGAGAAAAAACAACTGCCGCTAGCTCTAGATCGTGCGTAGCATAATTCTGCTCATGAATATTCAACTGTCGAGATGCATAAGCAATTACCTTGTCATTTTTCATGAGGACACACCCATTCCCTTTCAGAGATGCATCGCTAAAAATAAATAATCCTTCTCCGATAGAGGGTAGTGTTAACACAGGTGCAATAACCAATATCTTCTTCAGCTCTTGGGAACATTCCTCACATTCCTTTGTCCAGAAGAACTTAACCCCTTTTCGAGTCAACTTGGTTAGTGGATTATAAAGACATGAAAAGTTTTTCACAAACCTCCTATAATATCCCTCTAAACCAAGGAAACTACGAATCTCATTACTGTTGTGGGTTGAGGCCACTCCTCCACAACCATTGTATTTGCAGGGTCAATCAAGATTCCTTTATTGGTTACGATGTTCCCAAAGAGAGCCAGTTGTTGTAACCAAAACTCACACTTGCTGAACTTTCCAAAGAGCCTCTCATTCCGCAGAGTTTTCAAAAGAACCCTTAGATAATCTTCATGCTCCCCACGAATTTTTGAATATATCAAAATATCATCAATAAAAAACACCAAAAAGTTATCAAGGTAGTCCTTAAAGACTCTATTCATCAAATCCATGAAAATAGAAGGAGCATTAGTCAAGCCGAAGGGCATAACAGTAAACTCATAATGCCCATATCTTGATCGGAAGGCAGTCTTTGGAATATCTTCCTTCTTCACCCTCAGTTGATGATAACCAGATCGAAGGTCAATCTTGGAGAAGAATTGAGCCCCACGAAGTTGGTCAAATAAATCATCAATTCTTGGAAGTGGGTATCTGTTCTTCACTGTGATCCCGTTCAGTTCTCAATAACCAATGCATAGAGGCATTGATCCATCCTTCTTCTTCTCAAAGAGAACTAGTGCTCCCCACGGAGACACACTCGGTCGGATTAACCCCTTCTCCAACAAGTCTTGGAGTTTCTTCTTTAACTCTTCTAGCTCTATATTTTCCATTCTATATGGGGTCTTTGATATCGGTTGAGATCCAGGTACGAGTTCAATAGAGAACTCTATCTCTTTTTCTGGGGGAGGTCCAGGTAACTCCTTAGGAAATACATCCATGTATTCTTGAAAAATCAGAACATCTTCTATTTGTATACTCCCTTTTCCTTCTTCATCATCACCGATTAAATCCATAAATAAATCTATAGGAGGTATTTCTAGATAGGGATCAGTTCGGGATATCTCTCCTTGGAAGATAATTGTAGGTCATTCATTCAAGAATACTGATATTTCCTTACTTCTACATTTGATCTTCACATTATACTTTGAGAGCCAGTCCATCCCTAGTATAATGTCGAATTCCAACAAGGGAATGACTAATAGATTTGCAATAAGATTGTTCTCCCTAAAGTAAGCACTAGAGTCTATAAACACCGTTGATGTATGGATAATCCCACTTAGAGTCTTGACTGACAACTCTTCCTCAAGAAGTTCAGGGATTGATTCTATATTCATTGCAAACTTGGAGGAAATAAAGGAATGCATAGAACTTGAATCAAACCAAGTAGTTTCTAGTTTTGAGAGGACAACAAGAGTACCTACTACCACATCATTCAGAGCTTCAACTTCAGTTGTTGTGATATCAAAAGCACGACCTTGCTCCCCCGGCCTTTGCTGAGGTTGATGGTGATTCCCATCCACTGCCTTTGGATTTGGACAGGGATTAGCAAAGTTCCCAAGCTGTCCACACTTGAAGAAATGGACTTCAGGTAGGGCCATAACCATCTTTCCTTTGTCTTCAGTGTTGGGGAGTTGAGGATTCACCTCACTACGACAATTCCGAGCAACATGGCCTCCTCTTCCACACATGTAGCACTTTCCACTTCCGATCAAACAGTACCCCAGATGCTTCATCCCGCATTTACTGCATGTGGTAGGTTGCATTTTCTTTCCACCTCTTCCCTGATCAAAATTCTTCCCTAAAATGGGCTCCAATGACCTCTTCCTGTCATTTGATTTATGATACCACTGTGTCTCACCAAACTCCAGCTCGACTTTCATTGCACTCTACACGATCTCCTCGTAGCTATCGTAGTCCCAATTGGATAGATTCTTCCACAGATGAGGTCTCAGTCCACTGAAAAATCTATCAACCTTCCTACTTGGATCCATGACAAAGCTAGAGGTATATCGTGAAAGTCGGGTGAAGTTCATCTCATAGCTTTCGATAGATTCATTCTTTTTTTTCTTAAGCTCAAGAAACTCTTTCTCTTTTCTCGTTCTCATGGAACGAGGGAAATACTTATTAAAGAATATTACCTGGAACTCATCCCACTCCATAGCTTCCATATCTCCTCTAGGCTTCGTGTTTTTGACCAGTGACCACCCCTGATCAGATTCTCCCTCTAGGTGGTAAACAGAAAGGGTGACTTTTTCTTGTTCCGAACAAAGGAGTACAGAAAAGATCTTTTCGATGGATCTTATCCATTGTTCCGAAAAAAATGGGTCAGTAGATCCACTGAATGCTGGTGGTCATTGACGCATGAAGGACTCAACAGAGTGTTGTTCCCTTCATGGTGAGATCCGCCTCTTAGCTCGATTCAAGTTATTACTCATAACTTGAGTCAGTTGGTTCATCATTCGCATGAATGTTTCCATTCCAGATTCCAACGGATGGCCGTCAACACATGGTGGATTGCGGTCACCATCTGCATGGATCCTCTTATTTCCTGCCACTTTCTAAAAGGATAAAACCTTAGTGAGAAACTAATTTCATTTATGAATCTTTTAACTAATACTTCGTTCTTATACAATTACATTTCCATATAATTCCTTCATAATGATTCATAAAAAGATTGTAATTAACCAAACATATCCCCCAGGAGTGTGGTAACCTAGAGTGCAGCAAGGATCGTTATCATGCACAAGTTCCCATTCGAGTCTAGCTCAAAGTGGTGTTTTCGGGTTTTACCCCTTTGTACATCTATTCCAGAGATGTCTCTACCTGCTCGTATCCAGACATGGATGTATTTGTTTGATAAACCATTTACTCAATACTTACCAAAATTCTAGGAAGTTTTACTATATTTAATCTTTTATTTAGGGTTATTCCTAAAGTTTTTATATCCTAATTTCCACAAATAACTAAACCATCCTTTGATACCAACTGTGGCATCCCGCCTTTTTATAACATAAGCTTTCATTACATTACACAAAACTGAAGATCTTTAAGGTTTAGTGTCTTGGAAACCAGGAACATAATACATGAAAACAACATAAAAAATTCTTCTTAAACACTTGAAAGGATTCTCCTTAAGTTCATCATAGGTTCATTACTGCATCTCATAACCTGGGGACATACATCAAAAGAAAGGGTGAGCAGAAGGCCCAGTAAGGGAAACAAGAGAAACATTTTACATGTGAACTTGAGATACTTCAATAAGGTAATGAAAAGAACATTAAGGCATGAGAAAGAAATCATGAGGCATGTCATAATAAAAATAACGTTTTTAATTACTTGAAGATGTAGCTACAACATTTAATATTGACAATCATTTCTATTTCACTAAGTTCCATCCCCAATGTGTCATTAAAAATTACCAAGGTTATTCACCAAGGCGTCGTTAAAAAGAGTCATCTCTAGAGATTAAGTCTTTACCCAATGAATTAGAGCGCTATCAAGGCACACCCTTGATATGTATTTATTATCATGTGAGCCACATAAATCATCATCAATCATTTCATAAAAAACCCATATATCATAAAAGAAATGGGTTTCATTTCATAATCATAACGTTTTAAAAACCTCTTTAAAGAAATGATCTTAATGTCACTTTAAAGCCATTGAAAGGGAAAGCGGGTCTCATGTATGTAAATCCAAGAATTTAAAATAGAAAATTTTGGTATATATGTGAATACCCCTTTATTAGAAAGAGCTTTTATTATTCACTAAATAAAATAAATGAATTTGAGAAAAAGAGAGACATTTTGAGACGGAAATTATACAGCATAACGACTATGTTTCAGGGTTTTTAAAAACATTTAAAAGAGAGGGTACATTGGTCAAAAAATCATAAATGAACCATAAAACAGTATAGGAATAGAATATAATTGATATAAGAACATGGTAATGAGATTTTAAAGACATACCATATGAAATGAAAAACATAGAGGGAAGACAAAAATAAGACTTCTCTCATAATATGAACATACAAGGTCAGTATGATAGATATAGAGATCATACCCCAACATAACAAAAAGGAACTTGAAAGACTTTACATGAAAGTAGAACTTTGAAAATTGAGAAAGGTGAAAGAATCCCTTAAAAATTCGGCAGCCTAACGACGCCACTTAAACTTTAAGAAAAATGAATTGACGAGATCAAATAGGGACTCTCATCATATGAACATAGAAGATATGTATGATATATATAGATATCATACCCCAACATAATAAAAAGGAACTTTAAATACTTGACATGAAAGTAGAACTTTGAAAAATGAGAAAGGTGAAAGAATCCCTTAAAAATTCAGCAGCCTAACGGCGCCACTTAAACATTCTTTAAACGAATTTATAAGAGAAAGAGGGGTTATCCCATAATATGAACATGAAAAGGGAAGTCTGATGAATATAAAATAACATTCTCCAACATAAGAACATGGATCATAAAAGTAATGACATAAAAGAGATTACATGAAAAGAAAGAGAGAGGTCGGATCCCTTACCTTAAACGTAACTCTTAAAACTAAAAGGTTGGGACCTTGAGGGCTTGGGGGCACCTTGGGAGGACTCCTTGGGAGGTAAGGAGACCAGAAATTCGTTGAGGATGATTTTGGAGTCGAATTTATGAGAGTATGGCTTGGTATTTATAGGGAAAGTGAGGGGACAAGACATTAATGGCCAAGGGACACCTCATTAGTGGTATGGGCAAAACCATGGGCTTGCCCATGGTATTTGCCCATGGTATTGGACACATGGGAAACCAAATACAATAATCCATCCCCTTTAGTCGACCATCCCTTAAAATATCTCATCACATCATCATGACACAAATATGATGTCATTTAACACACCAAAACCCTAAAAATGCATTTTTACTATTCACTGAAAATTCATTTTTTCAGAAAAATCCCCAAAATTACCATAACATAATATCAATGGTCTGAGTTCAAAAATAAAGTCCATTTTATAAAAATAATTTTTTAAATAATTTTAATTTAATTTTTAATTAAAAAACACTATTCACCTGAAAAAACTGATACTTGACTAATAATTTATGAAACCGTTATTTACCCATTTTATTGAATCACATTAATTAATCAAGGTGTATAAATAATATTCAAACTTTCTTTAAGTGATATTACTAATCTATTTGGTCACATTACTAATCCTAAGCTTAAAATCACTATTTATAATTTACTATTCATCAAAAATTAAGTTGATCTTATTAGACTCCAAATTCCTTACTGAACACTTTTAAAGAAGACCATTTTTTGAAAATCATTACACATAATTAACTATTTAAGGTCTACATAAATATTTTAAAATATACTTTTTTTCAAAATTCATCAATAAAATACATCCTAAAATTATCCTGACATTTGAAATTTCACAAACTTCACTAAAGGGGGAAATCTCAATTTATTCATCCTAAAGGATTACACAAAGAAGTTACGGTCTCGTCACATAGCCCCTTATAACACCATCATATGACCTAAGTGTAAGGTGTGCTATGGTGAGAGAATCTGAGGGAGGCTTAGATAACATTGCCCTAGTAGTAATCTCTACAAACTTGCGCTTCTCCCGCAGGCGTTTCCATTCAAGATTGACACGCTGGAGTTTGGCTTGGGCTTGGTCCAAAGCAAAGACCAAAGATTTCACCTCCTTCCCAAGCTCTGATAAGTGGGATTCATGAGGTTCGACTCTACTGGATGAAGCCATCGACTCCTCTTTCTACATTAACCAATAACATCTCTATTAAATCATTAAGAGTAAGTTGATATACTATTCAAAAAGTTTGGGTCGTTACAGGTACAACCTTTAGAGGTTCCAGAGTGGATGTGGGATGGAATATCCAGGGATTTCGTGATGGGGCTTCCACGTACGTCCAGGGGACATGATTCTATCTGGGTGATCATCGACAGACTCACCAAGTCATCCCACTTCCTACTGATCAGAGAGCAGGGTTCAGTAGAGAGCTTGGGAAACCTCTTTGTGCAATATATTGTGCATTTACATGATATACCCTTGACGATTGCCTCCGATCATGATGCACGATTTACTTACCGGCTATGGAAGGGGTTGTAGGATGCTTTTGGGATGTAGCCTTGTTTGAGAACTGCCTTCAATCCTCAGACGGATGGTCAGACCAAGTGGACCATTCAGACCCTCGAGGACATGCTCCGGACATGTGTCCTCGAATTCGATCAGAGCTGGGAGGATCACATGCCTTTGGTGGACTTTTCATAAAACAATAGCTATCACTCCACCATAGGGATGAAACCTTTTGAGGCGTTATACAGGCGACCTTGCAGATCACCTTTGTGATTGACTGACCCAAGGGAGTCAGCACTAGTGGGACCAGAGGTGGCATGGGCTACCACGGGGAAGGTGCAGATCATCCAGGAGTGGATGAAGATTGTACAGAGAATAAAAAAGTCATACGCTGATAGGAGATGGAGACCTCTAGAGTTCGAGGATGGTGACCACCCCTTTCTATAGTTATCACCTCAACGAGGTCTACAGAGATTTAGTCGAGGTGGAAAGTTATCTATGAGATTAATCAGACCTTTTTAGGTCCCCAACAGAGTTGGTGAGGTGGAATTCCACTTAGCTATTTGACCTCAGTTGCACCGGGTGCACGACGTCTTCCACGTATCTTAGCTGAGGAGATACGTGCACGACCCTTCCCACATCATCGACCATGGAGTGCTGGACGTCGACTATGGGGCGACTTTCACGGAGTTTTTAGTGGATATTGAGGATCTATTGGACTGAGTCCTACGTGAACTGTCGATATGTATTGTGCATGTTCGTTGGCAACAGAAGAACCTCCTGGAGGGAACATGGGAGCAGGAGGCTTAGATGTGTGCTCAGTACCCCCACTTGTTCCCATAGTTCGAGATGTAGCTTATGGGGACGTAAATCCCTGAGGTGGGGAAAATGTAAAGACCCAGAATTTCCCTGGAAATGTTGTTCTTAAATACGTGGGAATTTTACGAGTCTGTGAAATTTGACGGTGCATGATTCTGAAGCCTGGTCTGCCCGGAATAAATTCCTAATGTTTTGTTCAGGTAAGTTCAGTAAATGTACGAGCGGGTTTTTATAACTTTTGAACCGGTGCTCGGAATTGAAATCTGAGGGCACTGTTGAACTTGCAGTGCTGGTATTTGCTTAGGAAGACATTCACCTCGATGGTAGATGGTCGAGAATAAAAGATAGATTTCAAGTTTTACGTGGAATAATAAAATAAAATAAGTGCGTGTCTAATTTTATTTTATTTGTTATAACCTCTTCATGGAAGTTAGAGGTGGGACCACCCCACCTTAACCTCCCCTGAGGGGTTATGGAGGTGGGGCCTACCCGAACATAACCTTCAGTGAGAGGTTATGACGTGGGGACCACACGGGGTTAAACCCCCTATTAATGGAGGAGAGTGAAACATCACAACTCTCCCTAATTAATGAGGGAGATACTCTCTACCTCCCCTAATTAAATCCTTGGTGCCAACTCTCCAAATTAATTCATGACAACACACATAAATTAATTAAGGTGAGAGATGTTAATTAATTTTTTCTTTTTGAATTTTGTGCCCACATCTAATATAATATACAAACTAATATTATTTTACTGGGCATTATTCATTACGGTGGAAACATTGGGTGTTTTGAGAGGAGAGCTTGGGAATATTAGAATTATCCCAACGAAGAAAAAAGAATGCGTTCTTCTAATGAAGAACGCTGACAATGATCCTTCTTAGACTTCTTCCCTGAACACCTACCGACGTGGAGCGTCTTCCACAGCCGACGCAACTTGGTGTTTGGAAGCGTGCAACGAACGCGATGAACGACGATCTTCTTTGTCTACTTTCTGCGACCCTGTCAATGAATGACGAACGAAAAATCAAAAGTAGGGGGTTTATTTTGTGTAACATTTCTTTTCTTTTTCTCTTCTATGGATTGGAAGGAAATCATTTCATGGTTGTAAAACATATGTTGTTCATATTATTTTCATGATGATCCATTTGATACAACCTAAACCGCGGAGGGGGCAGGCCAAACCAACAAGGCCTGGCCCCTTCCACCATTCTAGTTTGTGTTGTTTCTGGGCATGACAACAAAGTGGCATTGAAGCGACAAAGGCGGTGATGAAAAAGGTCGTGCTTCCCGCGACCTCTGTGAACCGCCTCCTGCCTCCCGCGCGCCCCGGACGAACCCTGCCGGCCCACGCCGGGCCGAGCCGCACCGGCCCAGCCTGCCTGTGACCTTTCGAGTGCCCTTCCCGACCTGCCTGGGGCATCCCGCACGCCCTGCCTGGCCTGCCCGCGGCCTCATGCGCGCCCCGCCTGCCCTCCCGGTCGGCATACGTGGGCCGCACCCCCGCTCCCCACCGAACCGTCTGAGCCGCACCAGAATCTCGAGACGGCCGTGGCGTCCCTCATGGTGTCGCTGGACGAACCAAATCGGCCTTTCGGGCCAAGCCGCCCAGGCCATGCCCCTCGCGGTTCTAGGCGAACCAGCCCCAACCCCCGGGCCGAGCCGCCTACGCGGCGACCTTCAGGCCGAACCGCCCCCGCAGTCCACTGGGCCGTGCCAAATGGACAGAGATGAACCTAGCATGCTGACCGGGATGACCCAGACCGGGTCGGCCCAAACTAGGTTGGGCTGAGTCGGTCCGACCTGGTTTGAATGGACCTGGGCCCACTTCGGCCCATTTACATTCCTTTGGCCATAACTTTGTCACTAGATGTCCATTTGATGAACCATCAACGGCGCTGGAAATATTAGAGTGTGACGGTCCCTTTGAGTATACCCTACTATAGTCTTGGGTATAGTTGAGATATGGTCAAGTTGGATCGAGGACGAAACCAACCGGGCCCTCAGGACTAAAAGGCTAATTACTCACATAACCGACGTCCGATTGACGCGCCATCTATTGCGTTCAGACCCCTATGACGTAGTGGTCCTTTGATATACTTCTTCATGGTACATTGTGAAAGTTGGAATATCAACCAGTAGCTCATGGAGAGGATCCTCCAAGAGATGAGTGTGCATAGTGTGGAGACCTAGTAGGTGGTTAAGACCTGACGACTGTTGACCGTTTTGACTCAGAGTGACTCTACTAGCCCAGCAGGGAGTGCTATGGTGTCATGGTAGACCCACATTGGAGAGCCCCAAGGTGCATAGAAGACCCACAGTACTCGATAGGAGGGGTACTTCAACAGGCTACGAGGGGGAGCACCTTGTTGATGCTACGGACCCACGGTGGGGAGTGCCATGGTGACAGAGCAGACCCATGGTACTCGATAGGAGTAGTAACTCAGCAATCCAAGGTTAGTAGGAAGCGCCATGGTGTCACGACAGGCCTATTATAAGCTACACAAGAGGAGTTCTCCAGCAGCCATGGTTTCGAAAATGTGAATAAAATCTTGGTTGAGATGAGTCAATAACTTATTGTGTTTACCTCATGATTGAGATGATTACATGATAACATAGGTATATGTATGGTAATATACCTAAGTGGGGTTATCTGTTGATTTCTTACTTTTCGGTTTATCCTTGTTGGATTTTGTGAGACCTTGAGGGTATCAGGGTCCCTACTGAGTATCGTATACTCACCCCTGCTCGGGCTATGCCCGCACCTCATTGTGTTGGTTGCAGACGATGGATAGTGTTGACTGAGGATCAGAGAAGAAGGACTGGACGGTACCCGGAGGAGGTCCTTACGACGAGTTGGTACATGGAGGAGACTGAAAGATGTGGATTTCTAAGGAGGCTATCTGTACGCACCCTTTAGGTAGGAATCCCCGGAGGACAACCCAGTAGTTGCTTTACTTTTCTTCAGTTTTACTTGTACTTTCTTGTTGGGCTTGTATTCTAGCCCCTTTTCTTTTATTACTCTTTTTTATACAGTATTATTTAGTTTTTTGCTTCCATCTTATAATCTATTGAGTTTTATATCATTATAAAGGCAATTCCTTCCCAGTTTTAGGGAATTATGCCTTTGGTGCTAGTCACCATCCCCTGGCCTATGGAAAACAGGCTTGGAGTAGTCATGGCATGGGCCCCAGGGGACGACTCGGGACAAAAAATGATTTAGTTAAGAAACAATTATTATTTTAGTATAAGAATCTTGATCAATGAAGTTATTATGTTATTATTAGATTTATAATGATCAAATGTCATTTTTATTCTAATTGTATGAAGTAACTTAACCTAGTTTGGTGGAATGATATGATCACATGAAGATGATTAAATGGATGAATGTATAAGGTTGATCGTGACATAGTAATTTTTACAGAAACATTTTACCATAAAGATCCATGTAGTGATATATATACATACATGATGTATATTCATTTGATCATCATATTGGGGAAATCTTGTAGATGTTCTAAAGGGATAAACATATATCATCCAGACAAATTGATGTATTTCATTATTTCAAAATAGATAAATAGGAATGTTTGTATAAAAATAATTACTCTAGGACCATTATATAAACAATTTATTTACATAAGTTGTAACAATATCGAGTGATGCATTTGATACTGATAAATCTAAATGAGGTATGAGGATGTTGTTCAGAGTTCATTGAATAATTTTTTTTGAAGTCACTGATAAATAATTTACAATCCGGTTTATGTGGAGGTTTTTATGGTGGTCAGTTTATTAGAGATTTTGGCGGGGAATTAAAATTTCATGCCACTATTTGTTCCATACATTGAAAATGTAGCTAAAACTTTAAAACTATGAGATCTCATTTATAGATCTATCCTTATTGATATTAAGTGCTACTATTGTTAGATGTCTTTGATGTGTTACTGACTAAGAATATATGTCCTTATTAAATAGGAGAATTATTTGGAAGAGCTATAGAAATATATATTCTAGTCAAATGACGTAATTGATGAAGGATGGACAATAATCTTCAATTATTTACATGGTCTATATAGATGTTTCATATGATTAAGGAGGATTATACTGGTACTTAGTATATAATATGATATAGGTTGAGATGTACCCCAGACTGAGAGACACTAGATATAAGCATACATGAAAATCTATACCAGATATAGAACTATCTATCCCAAGGTGATATTAGTATATATGTGAATTTTATCAAGTCATAGTAAATATAAACAAACCAAACCTCGGTGTATTTGAAAGAAGTGAATCTGAATGTGGCAGTATAAGATATAAGTGTAATAGATAGGGAGGTTCTAGACAGATCATACTAGAAAATGATTAGTGGACAGACAATTTCTAATGAAGAAAGTAGATATTTGAGTATATCTATTCCTTTAATAATTAAAAGGTCGTTTTGAGACCTGTAGTTTTTAATGATATTTTGGATATTTTATAGAATATGAACATAAGAATTTTTTAAAACAATTTATATACTTATAAATTACATAATGAAGAATTATATTCTATACTGGATCAACATTGAAGAAAAAGATTGTTCCATGGGGATATAACAATAAATTAGGTCTCAATATTAATAATTTCATAAATTTAACCTCTATATATAAAAATTCATTTAGTTTTATTTTGAGGATTATTTATAATTTTTTGTTTTAGAGATTTATGTTATGATTATGAAATAAACAACTCATATAATACATGTTGGATAAATTCCCCTAGTATCCATTTATTCAACAATATAAAGATTTTAAAACGATACATGCTTCATTTTCATCAATAATTCTGTGGATATCCACTTCACATCATCATTTTTCTTAATCTTCCAAAAAAATGATGTTAAAAAGATTTTAAAAAATCATATGAGTATAAGAATCTTAGTAGGGGACATAAAAGGTTGAAATAAATTTTTCTAGAGAACAACAAAAAATGTGTGCACATAAAACACTTAAGACCCATAAAATGAAAACAAAAACCCTTTTTGAAAACATAGAGAAATTATATTCATAACATGTTTTAAACCCATGTTAGAAAAAAACTGGAGCATAATTAAATCAATAGGAAAAAATACACTGGATAACACCATACTTGTTCCATTGACGTCGTTTGAAATTACTCAATTAATTAGAGAGGTATAATGGTGCTCATCTTATGTATAAGGTCTATCTGGATCACCCATTTATAAGGATCATTAAGGGAATCAAAAAAACATATAAGTTTTATCAGGATTACATGTTTCTCATATATAATTTTAATTTAACAAATCATGAATACATTTTTTATTTTGTAACCCTTCAATTATAAAACCCTTGAAAACTCTTTCTAACTCATATACAAAATTATTCTGGATATCAAAATGCCTATTTAATTTAAAACTTATTTATCAAAAAAAAATTAAAACTAAGTAATGATAGTTATTCATTGAATAGAAATTCATTAGAGTAATGGAAACCAAACATCAAATAATGGTTGCATTTGTGGTCGAATCTATTAATTTCGTATATGATAAAATATGACATTTATTATGGATTTTTCCAAAATATTCCAAATAAAATATTTAAATGGATTACATTTGAAAACCATGGAAATAATGTAAAAATATAAATAAAATTTAAATTATAATGATTTTATTTTCATTTAAATATACATGTATATTATTTTTTTGAAATATATACGTTGAAGAAAAAGTCTTCAAAAATAACATTTAGAGGAGGGTGTTTAATAAACCCCTACATATAATAATAAAATGATTCCTTTTTAAAATCATTGTAAACAAAATAAAATATACTTAAAATGGACATAAGGATATATTGAAAAATATAAAAAAATTATCAACCCAATTAGAGGAACATGGACATGGAATAGAACATTTTTGAAATTTATACTTCAAAAGAATTAAATTAATGGTTTTTAGTAATGTGTCCCTTATATCGATCCGGAATCGTCATGTGTGTTCGTTATAGTAATCAATAATAAACTCATGTTTGTCATTTACTTTCACGATAATGTTTCTTTTGGATTATTATTTTTTATATTTTACTTATTACTATATTATATATAATTATATAATCATTTATGTTTATTCAAGATGATTTGATGATATTCAACTCAATGTCAAAAATGAATTTGGTATCTGAATACTTTCAGAAATGGATATTTTTCCGTCACCTCCAGAAAAGTATAATTATTTATATATAAATTAGACAATTAATTCCAACCATGATAGTTTTTTATTAAAATGATCTATGTTACAATCATGGAGACGATAGACCATACATGTGCTTGATTATCATATATATATTTCAATGATAATTATGTAAATAATGTGATTATTATTTTATCATCAATAAATGATCATAATATAATAAATACCTTATTATTTATTTAAATATACTTTTTTATATAATCTATGTGATGTGGTTATGAAAAAAAAATCACACCACTTCATATATGTGGTGGTCTAAACATACACTGGAATGATGTTATCCTTTTTCAATGAATGAAATGTTTAGAAAATAAGATTCATATTGTAAGTAAATAATCATATATGTGTCATAAATACCAAATATATAAATTATATACAAAATTGATAAAATATGGAAAAAGTGGTGAAGCAAAATGATTTTCATTATTATGTGAGCTAGTTCTCAACCACAGAAACAAATGACAACTTCATTTCCCATTTGATTGAGGTTTGAGGTAGATAGTTGATATTAAATAACATAAAAACTTATAAAGGTATGGGAGATAATTATTTTATATACAAAATTATGGGTAATGTATAATTGAAGGACGTGAAAGGATAATAAAATAAAAAATACTCAATTAATAAAAATACATCTTCCTCAGACAAACACCTTTAATTTTCTTCATATGAAATATAATGTTTTTATTCATACCTAACTATGGAATGTACGAGGTGTATATGGATATATGTAATTGTTTTATTTAGTAATTTTATGAAATAAATGTATTTTATTTTCTAATAATTGAGAAGATGAGGGGATCTTTTAAAATAGTGGGGAAAAGAACTCTTTGAATTTCATTTAAAATGAAAATAATATTAATTAATTTTTATTTTTAGATGGCTCAAATTGGAAATTATATGAACCAAATATTTTTATTAATATAAATATACTAATTTTATAATATTTTGGAACATTATATAAGGTTTTTACCTATATATTTTTTTTAACTTGTGTTGATCATTTTTTATGTTTACTAGCATAATAATGTTAATTACTTATTAATGGTCAAAACAGTTATCATAAATGGGAAAACCAATCATAAATGGAAAATTGATAATATTTTAGAACATATCGCATTCACTTGATTGCTTATGGTATTTTTATGAATTCATAATCATTCAGTAAAATATTAATTATTATAATATTTCATTAATTCCATGTTTATAATAATTCAATTACTTTAAAATTATTAACATTAGGAAAAAAATTAATTCTAATATAATAAATTCACACTACCCTAAAATGATAAATTTTTCCAAATAGATTTTGAATCTCATATTTTTTTAAACTAAATTAATTTTTAAATTTTTAGTAAAATTTATTTTATTAATTTTTTAGTTAAATAAATATGACATCACCATTCTATTAGAAGTTATGTGAATTATATCATTATTAAATATTAAAAATAAATTAACTTCACTAAATAATATCATTAAAATTTTTTTCTTTTCATTTGAACTTAACAAAACATTTTTTATTTCAATGTAAAAAAATATTATATTTATTAATAAAGGAGGGTGACTCTTTTGGTTCTCCATTCAATTAAATATTATAAAAGACAAATTCATTAACAAATATAAATAAAATTATATAAATTCTCAATATGGATGATTATGGGGATTACATTATCATCAAATAAAATTATGTAATGTGATAGTGTCATTTTTGTGACATTATCATTCTATTTTTAACCATAATTTCCCAATTTACACTAGAATATAGTAAAAGAAATTAAATAAAGTTACAATTCATAATGTTGAAAAAAAATGATTCCTATTTTAAAATTTTGGACGCAAATATTATAAATTTTGTGTAATTTATCAAAAATTAAATTCATTGATGTTGCTGAATTTAGTTAAAAAAATGTCCCACAAAACTTGATGAAAAATGTGTTTGTCATGAAAAATGAATTTTTAGTACACATATTTTTTTCTATTAAACTAAATTATATTTTTCAATAAAAAGACTACAATTGACTTATGTTCAATCAAAATAAACATTTAAATTTTAAAACTAATGTGAAATATAATTATTTTTTTAAATACATTAAACGAAATAAAATTCAATAAAATGTGTATTTTCATAATCCATTGAGAAATCTATCTTTTCAAGAAAATTTTAAATTTTAACCTTAGGATAATATTTATTTGTATATTTAAAAAATTACAACCTTTTTATCAAATAAATAATAAATTTTCTTCATAAATTAATTATAATATTCACCCATAGAAATAAATAAATACAATTTCTGGAGGAAATGTTTTTTTGATGACTGGAATTATTTCACTAAAAATAGGGGGATCATTTCATATGATTTATTAAATATATATTTGAATTGAATTAGAAACAATATATCTTTTATAATTTCATTAATCCAATTTTTTCCCACTAATTCAATAACAATGTTTTCATGGTCATATAATATGTTATGGATAATTTGACCACCGATTTTATATCTTATAAATCATCAAACATAATATTTCTTTTTAAAATATAGGGATATTAAATTCTTCCCACATTAATAAATTATTTCGAATCAATTTTAAAATAGGGACAAGAATCAATAGTTTTATTTTTGAAAATTACTTTATTGAAATCGACATTTTAAAAACTGTATATAAATCTTCATCGTAGCATGAGAGAGAGGGAAGTATAAAGGCCATCCAGAATAATACATAAATCTGTTTCCAAGTAGGTTAAAATTAGTGGGATGTGAAAATATTATCATAAAAGAAAAAATACTCCGCAAATAATGATGGATAGTGATAGAGATTGTTTATCACAATAAATTCCTTGGTTATTAGAATGTTAACAACCAAAAAACTATGTACCAAATAGTTTGGAAAAAAATAATTGACTCTTAAAAAATGATGAAAACAGGATAAAATAATTTTTAATGGTAATTTACCTTATATAGAGTAATTATATTACCATATAAACATAGATAATAAGGAAATATACTTTGTTGACATGTATAATTTCATCCCTTTTTAAATTTCAAACAAAATCTCATAATTATCTCTAAATAATGACTAATATAGATGATTTAATTATTCCTGAAACCCTAAAATGAACTTCTAACAAAAGTCATAATCCAAAAATGGTAAGATGATATTACCCATTTTATTATACATTAACAAAAACCAATATGGCTAGCATATGGTAAGATAAATACGAATAAGAATAAATAGTAATATGATTAAATAATACATTAATATAAAAATTTCAATAGTAATTCCCAAATTTCAAAATATATAATTCAATAAATAATTGTTCTTTAAATTTTTCAATATATTCCTCAATTCGAATGAATATGAATGATTATAGTTATTTTCTCACATATTATTCTATATTAAACTTATAATTTATCTCTAAATAACATCAATCACTTTGAATGAAGCATAAAAATAAGTATATTCCCTATTCATATAATCCCCAATATAAGGTTATTATTTACAAAAATAACCTAAATCACCATGATGACATTTTAAAATCACATATAATTCTAAAATTTAAATACATTTTTAATACAAAAAAAATTCCCATATTATAATTTTTACAAAAATCATAAAGGTTTTCAAATATTGGTTAAATTTTATGAAATTTAATTAATCATTCAATCACAAAACCATGTATAGCTCATATGGTTCTCTATATGTCAAGTCATATTTTTCCATTATTGTATTCAACATTATTAGTAAAAAAATTATGTAATTTTTATCATACAAAATAAGATATCACAATGGATAATGGTATGTGATTCACCCTTATCTCCCTTCAACAATAGGGTTAAGTCTCATTCCCTTTCAGGATGTGGTGGGTTGTCACCCTATTTAATATTTTCTCTTTTTCTAAAACTAATGTAATATATTTCCTAAAATATTCCAATTTTACATTTAGTATCCTATAAATTAACCTAAAACATCAGAGATCATATAAAACAAAATGGTTATCAATACCATTAAACATATGTCCACCAAATGAAAATAAAACTTTTCATAAATAATAATATTCACATTTTAAATTTATGTGTGTAAAATATAATTAAAGAACTATTTAATGTCTCACAAAGTGCATCCGTCAAATAAAATCAACTGTTTTATTTTCTTAGGCATATGATCATAATTAACTATACCACTACATCATAACTATTGATTACTTATATGTATACACCTTATCTATTGAATTTTTTTCATTATTATTTTCCATATTATTCATTCATAATTCCTTTCTACAAACAAATATTAATTGTAATGCACCAACTTGGGAAGCCTGAAGTTAGTGCCTTAGTTTATTACATAAGAATTATTTCAAGGAATCAAATCCGGAAGGATTGATCAGTTTAGCAATTTTAAAATACCCACTTACATACATTATACCCATATTAAATTTGGAAATATAAATTAAAACAAGATACATAAAAAATGAAAAGAACAAAAACACTGAAAGTGAAGTCAAATATTTCATCATCATATCCTACGGAAAGCGAAAAGGTAAGGGTGAGATCAAATTCTCGGTAATGGTGAATACAATAGAAATAATAAATAGTCAATGAGGATAATAATAATTTAATGTTTAATAAAATATCACACATTCCATATAAATATATCTATACTAAATAATAAATATTTAAAAGTAGTTAACTAAAATAGAGAAATTTTATCAATAAACAGATAATTAAAGGAATCTATATAAATTTGAAATCAAAAAATCTCATGGAACAAAATAATAATATAATTATATATAAATTAAGTTCTTAATTATTGAGCATCATTTTTTCCATGAACATGATTCCTTTAATATCAATATTTATTCATAAGACTATTTAAACTATTCTGATTTAGCCAACAGATTTGTCTCATAAGACTATTGATGCATCGATAGGCATGCATTAACAAGTCCTAAACTCATATATTGTATTTCCAAACCAATCCACATACATATAATAATATATTTAATTAATAAAAAACATACCTTATGACAAAATATCTATATTGAGTAAAAGATATAGATTTATCATCATTTCAAATAATTATCAAAGTGAACACCATATATAAAAATGATGTACTATTTATTAAATAATGAAATCCAATCCATGATTACAGTAATACATAAAATGTAATTCACTTAAAAATGGATCATAATGTGGTGATTTTTGCAAGATAAATATAAAATTCACAAAAGATAGTGATATTGCAAATATAACGTTTACCACTCTATAATTTTCACTTCAAAACCCCTTTAATGTGATAGTTTAAAATGAAAATTCAAATACAATTAATTACTAATGTGTTGTAAAATTAAATAAAAAAGTTGTAGTATATAAACTAAATTAATGTGAATTGGTGTATAATAAAAATATGTTCCAAGGAAATGAAAATTGAGATGAAATCCCTTACCTAGTTATTTATTTTGGGTGAATGTCATTTAACCAACAGTATAAGAGTTTTAAAAATGAAAATAAATTATTATAGACCATAAAAATTTGTATTATTTCTTATATTATATTATTATAATATCCTAGTATACATTTTAACAATATTTCATTATTTTTAATAATTTAGGTGTTAATTTTCTAGTTTATTGAATATGATATGATATGTTATTTTTGTTCTTCAAACATCGATCATGAATTAATCATCTAAAAAATGTTATAAATTATTTAATTATCATATATAGTCATTATATATGTATTTTTATTTATCCATAATTTTTGAAGATATTAAGTAAATTGCACTGTTCATGGAGAGAGTAGGACATACGTATTCTTGACTGTTACTACCATTTCATTATGATATTTAAAGAATGAAAAGTAAATAGTATTTATGTATAAGATAACTATATTATTATAAATAAATCAAATATATCATGAATTTTTATTAAAATCATAATATATTCATTTTGCGTATAGTATGAATGAATCACATCGATTTGAGGAGGTGGTAGTCCATACATCCACAAACGATGTTATCATATTTCCACAAAATACAAACCATAAAGGAATGAGAATTATAATATCTAAATAGGAATTAATAGGCCATAAATATCATATATAGAATATATAATTATAAATACATCATTATTTCAAACCGGGAATTTTGGTTGAAGAAAGAATAAATGTCATCGGTTCGAGAGGTGGTAGTCCTCCAATAATAAAAAAGATCATTGTGTATCCTATTTTGATGGATGTGTATGAATGTGTAGGTAAAAATACTGCCAAAATAAAATATCATTATGTTTATGGTACTGATTATGTTATATAATCATCAAATAAATATTAAAATAAGTATTTTAGAATTAAAGTAAACAAAAGTGATCATTGAATAAGGTTACATCTTATTTGGGGAATTACTTGTGGTTTATATAAATAGATTTCCTTGGTTTGATTTAATTTCAATCTGAGGGACATAGGATTCAGGGGGGTTTGGGAGAATATTTGGGAAAATTATTGGTGACAAAATTTAATTTATAGGGTTGAATATGTTAGAGGGGTGAGTGTATTTTTATAGTGGATAAGGAGGGGCATCCTAATAATTTTTTTGAAAAGGGAAATCCACCCAAATTATTACCATGTAAAGTTTCTCCAATAATCATCCAAATTGCATCCACGGTAGACTATAGTGAAATTTTAGCAAAAAATGGATTATGGACAAATTTCTAGGTTATTATGGTTGTTGTGTTTAAGACATGGTATAATGTTAAGCTAATTTTCTCTTATATTGTGTAATTAATTTTTATTACATTCCATAATAATATATTTCAAAAAAATAATTTGTAGTATTATACATTATAGATTATTGAAAAAAAATATTGAATCCATTTTTCAAAATTACAATCAATGATGTGGTATAAATTAATTTACATTTACTTCTAGAGACGTGCTAACAATGTGGGTTTTTTAAATGAATATGTTTAAAAAAACTCCACGATTATATATATATATATATCAATGTGTAATTGATTATAATAACATAAATTATGTCAAATGATATAAAATTAAATTTATTATTCATTAAAACCATATAGAAACATAATTTATGTATATAAATAAATAACTAGAATAAAATTCAGTTTTCAATTAAAAAAAGTAATTTTCACTATTCACAAAAATGTAACATCTATGAAAAATATCACCCTATCATAATTTTTATAGAAATCATTAAAAAATAATGTTTATTTGTGGATATTAAATTTATAATTGTTTTAAATTTCATATTTGAAGTCATTTCACCCTTAATAGTTGGTAAAAAGTGCCTTCATAAAAATATAGATGTTTAGGTGTAATGTTGTGTTTGTTGTTATATAATTCTTACGAAATCTAAAACATTAATGTAAAAAATAATATATTGAATATATAAAATATATATTACATTAACATAACTCAATAATTTTAAGTACTTTTATTTATTATGTCAAAAATCATTATGATCATAAAAATAGTTTTTTTATCAAAACATTCCTTTTATATTCAATTGGTTCTTATATTCATTTTAAATTAATTTGAAATAATTGAATTAAAATATATATTCTAATAATTTAGTTAATCCTATCCAAAACCTCCAACTTCATGGATATTTTGTATAATATTATATGAATGACCAATATTTTAATAATATATTGTTGTTCAGTAAAACATAGCGTTTCATTTAACACTTGTCTTTGAAGAAAGTAATTATTACTTGTAAGATAATCTTACCATAGTGTTTTGTGTTGATAAATATAAAAATAATGGAATATTTAAATAATAAATATTTCATATAGCATATGATTAACATATTGGTTTGTATATTACATGCTAGTAACAAAATTAATACTATTATAAAGGAAAAATATTTTAAAATATTAGGGTGTTAAATTCGCTACATCTTATATTAATTGGGTCCTCACAATTAAATCATGATTTAAATAATAGAGGGATTGATATATGAAAATAAAATTTTTGAATAACTCACATCGTAAATAGGGTTAGAAGAACATATTATTAAAAATAGGGTAAAGGAAATGTGAAGGTCACTACAAAACTGTTTATTCAAATATGAGAAAATTAGTAAAAATAGGGATATGGAAGAGAAATATAAATATAATGCTCTGATTAAGAGTGATATAAAAATTTTTATAGGGATTGTTTTACCACAAAACCATAATGTAGAGGTACGAGTAAATGTCATTGATATAATTAGAAATGATGGTAACAAACCACAATTTTTTCCAGACCATTTTTTTCTATAGTTGGGGATTTCCTAAACTCTCTTAGAATGCATAGAAATATGATTACAAGATATGAATCTATTTCCTCAAAACAATATTTTCTATTAGTTATGTGTTGAAGAATTTCTACATCAACTCTTAACACAATTATCATCATAGGTTGATATAATACATCAATCTCTAAAACCACATCCAATGTTCAGCTTAAACCATTTCATAAATGGTTAGTCATTCCAAAATATTATGATCCAACACATTAGAATAATATCCATGTAATTTCTATTATCCAATTTAAATTATTTATATTTATAATCTCATTATCGAAACATTGTTGTGTCAACATTGGGAACATAATAAGGATTATAATTCCTTAAACTGTATGTTTCTAAATATGATTATCATGATACTAAATCACTTTTCAAGGTACCATTAAATATATTATCTATAATATTTAATGAAAAAAATATTTCATTACAATACTTATATATTTTATAGATCACTTGATAGGAACATCATCAATAAAATACGTTTACAACATATTTTATAGATCTAAATAGTGAATAAGATTAATAAATCATCATCAGTTGTGTCAATAAAATATTCTTGATTGGGTTCCAATTTATCTTATTAGTTACATACCCTTTATTATTGGGGAATTAATTTTCATTGTGCCCCATAACATTGATGTTATAACAATGAAAAATAGTTTTTTCATTTTTCCAATTACATTGTTTTTTCTAGTGACCTTCCTTTGCACATAAAACAAACTCAAAAAACATTTCATAAATTTACCAGAGTGATTCTATCCAAATTTATTACATGTGGGAGAATATTTATATCCATTATTCCTTTTATACATTATTTTATCTTCATTTCTCTTCTTCTCTAAATTCCCATTGAATCTATAATACATGGAGAACTCTGTACCTATCTTGATAAAACATAAAACCATTTCATTATTTGAGGAAAAGCCTATGAAACCATCAACATTTGAATAATTGGTTTAAAACCTTTAGAGAAGTGGCCATTCTGACACTCTATATTGTGAATGAAATCTGTAGCATTCATTTTTAACAATGAAAAGGATGATTCATACTCCACAAAACATTCATATTCATTTTCATTGAAACTGAGAAACATTATCTTCATCTTAGTTTTTTTTTTCAAATGAATGAAATATTTATCGAAGAATATATATTAAAAATTATCAATTACATGAGTTCTATTTATTATTCCTTCCTATTATTATTCAATAATGACCACCATTAATCCAAAACACCACTGGGACAAGACATTTCATGTGTAACCTTTTCCATTTCACCACATACTAATGCCAAAAATATATTCTCCAAATACATAATCTATAGATAATATTCCATTGTATTAGTTATCCCACAAATTATAAGGGCCTATATCTTATAAATCTATCCAACATTGTGGAATATCATCATGGAATGTGATTCTCCATCCTAGAAATTTTCTATTTCATAACAATATTACACTTTCCAAATATATCTATAACATTTTTAGTTCCAATAACATATATAAATGATTTATTGGAAAGGAAACCCTTACATCATCCAAGAGTATTAATACCATTTATCCTTCCATTAGCAATTTATACACAACCGAATATACTGGATTACAACATAAAATTAGGTAAAATAATGTATGATCCAAAAAATATAGAAATACTTAAAAAATTGAAGATATTTTCTAAAACTAATCTCATAATAATAAACAAGGTTTCTTTAAATATATCATTACATTCAAATACATCAAAATGGTTTGTAATGAAATTAGGAAAAAATCTAACTATTTCCCCTAGGTGTTTCAAAATAGGTTCTCTTTATGGTCCATAGTCAGGTACCATATTACTCTTTAGTAAGGCCAAACACAGTTTTCTGGAGTTATTACCCCTAGGTACATATGTTCCAGAACCATGTCCACTTTTATTATATAGACTGGGTTTTATTACTAGGAAGACCCACATAATTTATATCTTAACAAAATTATAGTAAAATTATTCTATAAATATCGTCAAATTATAACATAGTGTTATTTACACTAATATATATTTTCTAAATCTAGTTTCCAAGGTTTATACTAAACTTATTCTAATGCCAACTGGAACACCATGACCCCATAATACATGAGTCGGTGCATTAGTTTATTTATTTAGCGTGATTATAAGGAATCATATACTAATGTACCGATCAGTTCAGTAGTATTTCAAAACTACATTATATACATGATACACATATTACAATATGATATCAGAAATAAAATATTATAAATAATAAAATAAAATGAACTACATCCTTGAAAGCTAATTATAAGATTAATTCTTTGTATCTTGGTGAGAGGAATCAAAATAAGGGTGATCTCAAGTACTTATTAAGGGAATGTACAAAAGAATAAATAATGAATCAATGATCATAATCATCATGTAATTGTTTCTAATTGATTTCACATTCCATATAAATATATCTATACTGAATAATCAATACGCCTTGGTAGATAACTGAAACACATGACATTTAATCAATAAATTTAGAATTATATTCATCTATTGATATGTAAAAGGATTATTATCTTATATAATAGTATTAAATTAATTCAAAATAAAGGTATTGGTTAATTATTTGACGTCATATTTACTAGGAACATGTTACATTTTTCATCATGATTAATTCTCAAGATAGTTTAAGCTACTATGGTTTGGAAAACTAATTCATCTTATGAGTATACCGATTCTTCAAGGGTATTTCATTAGATAGTACCCAACCAATATCAAACATGTGTAAAGAATTCTATGTTAAATTAATAAATGATTTAATTAATGCACAACATTTCTTATAATCAAATATCTATATTGACTAAACGATTCATATTTATCAACATTTAAAATAGTTTTCAAAGGGAAAACTATATGTAAAAATGGTATATAGTTTAGGAAATAATGATATACAAAGCCTAATAATATGGATTTTTAAAATGTAGCATAAAATTCATATTATCCTAAGGGACAGATTGTTTTAAAATAATGTTAAAAATCACAAAAGATATTGATATTACAAATATAAAATTTACCTCTCGATAATTTTAAATTTAAAACCTCGTGAATGACATAGATCAAAGTGAAACATAAAATTCAATGATGTGTGATTGAATCATAATATTAAATTTCAAAGGGGTTATATATTAACCACATTAATGTGAAATTTATTAATAACAAAAAATTATCAATGGATAGTAATGTGAGGACAAATCCCTTACCTTATGTTTACTTTTGGGAGAAAATATTTTAACCCCATACACACGGGTATATTAGTTATGAAAAACTTATAAAATAAGAATAATAATATTTATAATAACATATATTATCTTCTTATAATATTTTATTACCCAATTTTAACAATATTTCATTTTTTCACTATTTTGGGAGTTAATAGCATAGTTGTTGATGTATATTTTGACAAATTATTTGAGTTATTCTTATATAAATCATGAATTAATAAGCTCCATAATGTAAAAATGTATTTAATAATCATATATATTCATAATACATGTATTTATAATAATCCATAATGTTATGAGATAGGAAATAAAAAGAACTGTTCGTGGAGACAGTAGGTCATACATATGAATATTTACAATTTCCATTTACTTAATGTATTAATATAATGAAATTTAAATAGTATATATGTATATTATAATTCCATTATAATATTTATAACATATATATAACATATTTTATTTACAATAATCTTTAATACATTCCATTTATATTTCTAACTAATTGTATCTCGTTGAGGAGGTGGTAGTCCACACGTCCACCAACGAAGTTATAATATTCCAACAAAATGGAAAGCATAATGGTATGTGTTATATAAAATATATGGAAGAATAAAAACATCATAAATATGATATAAAACATATATAATATATAAATAATACATTATTAAATCATTTAAAGTTGGTGAATGGATGAACGAATCATATCAATTCGTGAGGATGTAGTCTTTCGTGCACACGAACAATGATTTTGTATCCCATTTTGATGGATGTGTGTGAATGTTTTCGTTACAATATTAGAGAAAAAATATCATATTGTAATTTAAATACATATGTTATTATATAATAAATATATTATAATATTTTTTGGTTTTGAGTGATGAATGAATCAAAAGTTATCATTGAAAAAGGTTTGCTCTTATTCAGGTAACATCATTTTTATTATACCAAAATAAGTCATTGGTTTGTTTTTTCCCTAATTGTTGATTATATGATGAGGGTAGTGGAGTTAGGATTTAATTTTGGTAGATTTTAGGTGATTAAAATGGATTTATAGGAATTAATATGTTAGAATTGTGAGTTCATTTAAATATTAAGGGAGGAGAGGCATTCTTGAAAATTTTAAATGGGATTTCCACCCATGTTTTCCATGTGATTGTCCCCCAATAGTTAAAAATAATCATTGTATTATGAGGTCTATATACAACCATTAAATTAATTTTGGATAATTTTCTAGGTCATTGTTGCCACTATGTTTATGTTTTAGACCCTTATTATGCTAATTTTTATCTTGATCTCGGTAATTAATTTTTATTACATTCACTAATATTTTTGGTCGAACACTAATTTAAAATTATAATAAATTATAAATTACGATGATTAAAAATATGGATTCCATTTTTCCAAATTCTAATCACATATGTTGTATAAATTTGTTTATATTTAATCTAATAGATGAGATGATATAGTTGGGTTTTAAAGAGAATATGTTCAAAAAAATCCAAGATTTTATATCCATTTTCAATGTGAGATTGATTAAAATATACTAAATTAGTTTAAATGATAAAATATATACACAAATACTTACAATATCATTAAAATATTTAAATATATAATTAAACTAAATGAAAACTCCGTTTTCAATTAAATACCAGAAATTTCACTATTCATCAATAATTGAAAGTACATAGAAAAAATACCGAAAATTAAAACCAACATCATTTTTATGTTTTTATTTGAAGAATTATTTTTAATTTGTCATAGGAAATTTATATATCTGGAAAAATTCAAATTAAAATTTGTTACTTCATTAAAAGGAGTTCATGGTGCCTTTATATGAATATATATGTTTATATATAACATTGGGTCTGACTTTATCTTATGATTATAAAATATATTGGATGAATGTAAACTATATTTTAATATATATATATATATATATATATTGAAATAATATCACTCAATACTTTTAATTAATTTAATTTATTAGGGTATAATACCTTTGCGAGCATAAAAATCATTTTTTATAAAAGTAGTTTCCTTTATATTTAATGGTTCTTATATTCATTAGAAATTAATTTTTAACCAATGAATTCAAAAATATATTTGCATAATTTATTTAATACAATTTTAAATACAATGTTAACATCTATGTTATATATTATTATATTAAATACTAATATTTTCATAATATATTGTTGTTTCATAAAACCTGGCCATATATATAACACACGTCCCTGAAAAAGTCATTATTATGTTTAAAGTAATCAATATTCATTGTTTCATATATAGAAACTCAAAAATTACGTTGTGCGTAAATTATCAATCTTTCTTATAGTGTATGATTTACTTAATGTTGCGTATAAATCATTCCTTATTGATTAGTAATTTTATCCTAAAATTAAAGTATGGTAAATTCTTTAGGTATTTCATGAATCATAACCTAAGATTCAAAAATATCAAAACATATGTCATTATATAATCCATAACATTTATTTTTAGTTTTTAGTTTGATAATATTTAACTATAATGGCCTTATAAATTGATCAATAGTAATCTTTAAGGTCATTGAGATACTGTTCTTGAACATTACACCATGTACAAACATTTTAATACATCCCACAATTAATAAATTTTAAACATTCAATTGATCATTTTGGAATAAAATTTTCCCCCTTCATGGTGTTAACATTATGCTGCCTTAATCATTTTGAGATTATTGATTTATTCCCTCCCTTACAACAAAAAAGGAATCGTCTTATTCTTTTATGACTTATTACTGGGTGCTTATTCCCATATTCATGACACATTGGTCATTGAGTTGTTTTTATTTTATTATATCTATCACATGAAATTTAATGGGTATTCATTATTCAATTTTTATGCACTAGAGAATTCAAATAGGCTTATGTTATTAATAACAATCATAATGGATGCTTATGAATAACGACAAGAGTTATTATTATTGATCACATTCTGTTCACATGAACATTGTTTCAACCACTAAAATTTCCTTCAGATACATTTATAATTTGGTTCCTTCTAGATCCAACAATTTAATAAATTATGAAAAAATATATATATTTACTACGTGCAGAATCATAATAAACTGTCTAATGATAAGGATAAACATAAATATATCCTCAACCATGTTATCTTCATATTTTTTTATCTATATAAAGTAATAATAATTATCCTCAACATACTCACCTTTGTTGTTACATAAGATTTCTAAAATAAGTTCAAATAACATCATCAAATTTAATGTTATTTATACAATTTCTATGAAATTAAATATAAGTATCTAACATTAATAATTATTTAAATTGAATATCTATAAGGTAATTTACATACTTTTATTTCTAGGTTCTTCTCTGGTTTAGAGTTTTATATAATTATGTGGTAACTCTTATATACAAAACTAATATAATACATATTGGAAACATTCTCATAGTAGTCAATTTTCCTAAAATTTAAAACTGTTAAAAATAACCATGCATCATTTTTATGAAAAACTATACGGATTTCAAATTCTAATCTTCTTTGTTCTTAGACTTTATTATAACCCTTTGACCAATATTTTATAATTTAGGATTAGATCAAAATTATTAGTAATGGACATAAAAATATAAAATATATGAACACTTTTGAAAACTAAAAATACCATGATATTCTTACCTTTATCTAAATATTCTTTTAGAATATTCAATATTTCATTTACTCAAGAAAATAACATACTTTCTTATCAATGTACTCTTCTAATAGACATTGTAAAAAAAATAAAATCCCTTTTAATAAATATATCTAAAGAATATTCACGACCAAATTTCAACTTGGTTCATAGATATAAAATGTGTTAATTATATCTATTGGAGAACCTACTGAAAGACTCCCTTCTTCTTTCCATTTTTTATAAGGAATATTACCCAATGCATTTGAGAGCAATAAATGGGAACAACATTCATGTAAGCTATATCGGGCTAACCCATTTCTCATAAACTATATTGGGGATAAACTGGTCATATATGTTTTCCTAGGCTCACCTGTTTACTTATATAACCCTAAAGTAATATTTCATAAATAAAACTTTTTATTGAATCATATATTTATCTTTAAACCATTGAAAACATTGTTAAGGTAATTTGAAATACATTTTTTGATATCATAATAACCCTTTCCTTTAAAATATCATATTCAAAGATAAACTAAAAAGTCAATTGGGATGATGATTATTAAGTAAATAAATATGAAATCATGAACATCAAAACAAATTCCAAATAATGATTATGGTGGTGGGAAAAATTTTTACCTCAAATATTCTATAATTTAACATTCCTCTGTTAATTAATTTATAAAATTCCATATAAATAATGTATAAATATTCATTTTGAAAACTATTGAAATAAATTATTAATTGAAAAAATTCATTTAAAATTATTTTAACTCAATAAAAATAAATCCATTAAATAATTATAACAATAATTTGCACAAATAAAAAATATTTTAAAGGGAAACATTAAAAAATGAATTTTTGAATATAGTCTCTTAGGTAAAACATTAAAAAGATACCTTTAAAAAATATTTGTAAAGACAGTCAAAAATGGAAAATAGCCTTTAAAATATATTGATGAATAAATAAGATTTTCCATTAAACATTTATATGAACATTAAAATGGAAGAGAGTATTTTTTTAAAATGAATCATGTAAATATTTAAAATTAGGATTTTTGAATGAATTTTATTTTACCTCGACCCAGACTCATCACATATATACCATATATTCCAACATAATAAAATATTTTAATTATCTTCATGATTGATAAACATTATCATGTTCATTATTATTATTATTATTTGAATAATTACTTAATCCTTTATGTTCATGTTGATTTTTTGAAGTTATTCAGCTCATATATCCAAAATTACTTCTGTAGGATTACAATGGTAAAAATTTTCACTATTACATTATTTATATAATAATAGTAATTGTATTATTATATATTATATATGTATCAATTATACTTTAAAACAAACCATGAAAGATGGTTTAGAAAAATTAACTATGTTTGAATCATGGATAAGTAAGTAGTAAATAAACATGAGTATTGTTTCCATTTTTCGATGATCATTATTAAAATAAGGAAATTGTTATTTTATATTTTCATAATGATAATAAATTAATAAATAAAATATTATTTCATTAAATATGCTTATATATATAATACATGTGATGTTATGATACTAATCGAATTACATCATTCTATGAAGTTAGAAGTCTACATATACGAACCAAGGCGATATCAATTTTAAGTGAATAAAAATATACAAAATAAGTTATTTTATTATGTTGAAATATTGAAAAAAAAAATTCAAGATTATAATATATATATATATATATATTAAATCCATCATTATAATAATTATTTATAGGTGGTGATAAAAAATTAATTACATCGGTCTGCAAATCCATACTTATCCGTGCACAAAAATTATGGATTCCATTCACATCTGACTATGGATAGAGATGGAAATAAGTTATTACATTAACATAATAAAATCTAAGTATATGGAAGATACTATTTTTATAACATCATTATGGTTAAGGGATATTTATTTTATTTGGATGATGAAATAAAACAACATCACTCGATTAAAAATTATAAATTACCGTCAGACGACCTCTATTATTTTACACCATAAGTCTTATATGGATGATATTCTCCCCTAGAAGAGACTTATAGGAAATAAATATAAATTTAACTGTGTTATTTGAGAAGGTATTTTAATATAAAAAATGAATTTTTTGTGAATAAGTGGGATGAATAGGTTCCCTTTAATACGAGAGGGGATGAGTACTCATAGAATTTCATAAAATATTAAATTAATTTAAATTAATTTTTTTAAAGGGATAAAAATAGATAATATTAGAAGATAAAAAACTGAACACTTGATATCATCTCATCAGAAAAATTGTACATGTGTATATAATATTTTTACCTATATCATTTTATTTTAACGTGTTGTAACCGTTTTTGATGATTTTCATGATAATTATATTTTTAAACACGTGGGCCTTTTGTAGATGTCATAAATGAAAAAAAGACCATTAATGGACCATTGTTGATTTTTTTATTACCATATAATATCCACTTTTCCTAATATATCATTTTTTGGAATATTAAAACATTTATTAATATATTTCTATTCTAAAATAAAAATAATGTCAATTTTAGAATGATTTATTTATTTTAACATTAATAAAATCTTAAAAAAATAGTTCAAATATATTCAACTAAAAAATATATAACATGTTATATTTTCCAAACAATAGTGGATCAAAATAATTATACCAAATTATATTATATTTTAAAATTTTATGGTCATTTATTTTATTTTGAATTTATTGAATAATTAATACTTATATATTACAAAATATTTTAATTTGATTACTGTATACCTAAAAATTTAAAATTATTTAACATGCTAAAATAATTATATATATATTTTATTTAATATTTATACTTTGACATGTAATATTATTTTCCATTTTCACTAATATTATAGTTATTAAAAATAAGAGTTTGACATTTTTTTATTTATACTAAATAAGATGTTATAAAGGTCAAAATCATGGACAAATAAAAAAATGGCCATATATTGGAATTTATAATGAGTATAGATGAGAATTATAATCTAATAAAATTATATCAAGTTTCATGGCCATTTTTTTATTAGCTATCATTTTATACATATCCTTAATTACCAGATTTACCCATTATTGTGGGAACAAATAGTACAATGGTCACTATTCATAATGTCGAAAAATAATAAAAACATATTAGAAAATTTTAAACCATATGATTCCAAATATTTAACCCATTTTTTATAATTCAATTAACTGAATATGTAGTAAATAATTTAAAATTTTTCTTGAAAAAACATGATGAAAAATAATTTTTACAAAATTGTATTTTTAATTACTAAAATATGTTATACTAAATTCATGTATAGACTATATTTCAAAAAAAAAAATTGGATTATGTTTAATTAATATAATCTAATTATAATTTAAAAAAAATGGATTTTTTACATAATAATTACAATACTGGAAAACACTATTTTAAGAATTTTTTTTCAAAATTCATTGAAACAAAAAACTTTTCAGAAAAATTTTAAAACACCTTCATCTGTTAATTTTTTCTATTTTGAATTAAAAAATAATATAATTTTTTATAATAAAATTTCTAGATGTAGAAAAATTAATTATAATATTCACTCAGAAAAATAAAAAACTATTTTGAGTAAAGAATGATTTTGATGAATAGAAAAACATCACGAAAAATTAAGGTATTAATCCCTAGGAATTAATGATTATTTTATAATTGATTAATTACATTTTTATATATTTTATAATTCTATATATCCAGTTTATTGACACAAACTGAATGGATAGGTCGTAACTTTAATATAATATTTGGTGTTACATTTTTTCTCAGAGGTTTGTATATTGAATGAAATTTACCATTGTATTTTTTTTAAATCGAAAGATATGAGACCTACGTATGGAGGTTTATGAATAATTAGTATAAAAATTCACTGAATATTTTTGTAACATTTTGGTATAACTAGTTACTGATGACAATAATTTGGTGGTGAAAAAAATATTTTTCTTAATAGAGAATCCATTATGAGGCATAAAACCAACATCAAATTTTGTAGTATATCACATTGAGAATGAACCTTATTAATATTATATGCAATTTTATGTAATTATATTTGTTTTATATTAAGGTAGGTCATAACATATCATTTAGTAGATCAACAACATTAACATGTTTTAGTGGGTGAATTTTGGAGGAATTAATAAAAATAACGAGAACATTATGTCACCCCCAATTCAACCCATAATATTACAAGGATTGGCTAACATTAATTGGTATCAAAATAATTTTTACATCTAAAAAACCCATATACCATCTAAGGATGTATTATATATACTCATCTAACAATAGGAGTGTTCCAATAATTGATTGAAGGAACTATTCTTGTAGTAGAAATAATATGTTCTAATTAGTTCAATTTTTCCCCTTGAATTTAGAGATAATAGTATAATATTATTTCCTCTATTAAATATGGATCTAATCATAGTTACCTATACAAGAAATCCTGTTGTTGATGGAAAGTATAAACATTCCAATTTAATGGAAATCTCAGAGAATCATTAGAAAAAATTTATTGAGTTCCAATGGATAAAGAAATATTTGATAAGTATAGACACTATTATCAAGGGGAAGTGAATTTCAACGTGGCTAAGTTACAAATCACGTGGATCAGGTTTGAGGATATCATAATTTTCAATGTAGAAAATATTTATGAGTACATTACATGTGTCCATGATATTTTTAACAATACCATAGGATTTGGTGTGAAGATAAATGAATATTTTATCATTATGAAACTATTGAGATACATCACAAAAAGGTATGATTGTAATTTTTCTACTCTAGATAATTGAAAATATCATTCATTGGATGAAAATAATGATATTTCTATATATCATGAAATAAAAAATAAACTATTTTTATGTAGAAGTAATATGATGAAATAGATTTTGATTATATAATAAACGGTAAGTTTAGAGATGATGAAGTAGAAGAAGAACCATGTAATTTGATTAGTTTATAGTATAATTAAGATTTTAGAGAAAAATATTTCTCTTCATTCAATGATAAATAGAACGTGAAACTATAATGGAAAATGTAATCATTCTCCTATGTGATATAATTTCATAAAAATGGAAAAAAATTGTAACTATGCATGGAAAAAGATTGTTGATTCAATGTCTTATGAAGAAGTTAAGAATACCAAAAAATAAATGTTGAAGAAACATATGTTATAGATTTATATCATGATAGGTATATCGGTTAGCATAAAATAACATGATGATTCACCATCCAGTAGTGAATATGATCCCACGGTTATCTTATTCGAACATGTTTAATAAAGTGTTTCATCATGAGGTGATTATGATTGTGAAATTATAATAGAACTTGAATGGATTTTAAAAGACAATATTATACCATGTATTTATAAAATTACATACTGTAATAAAGTGATTCAATGGAATAATAAGGAAAATAAGGATATATATATTGAGAATGATGATTTTATACAATATTAAATTACGAAAATTTATTTTATTTTAGTACATAATGTTAAAGTAGATGAGCTAGAAAAAAAGTTGAAAGATAATAAATAAAAATCAACAAGAGAGGAGGATCATAATAAGGATGAAAAAAATATTATTGATCAATATAAGAATAATTTATTGTTGTCAGATGAATATGATAATAAATGATAAAAAACTGAAAAAATTTTGGCTGATAAGGAAGATGATTTTACTAAGATGAAATCAATGAATTCTACAAGAATTTTATATTTGAATACGATTAGAGAATACATAACCAATTTTTTTTGTTAAAGGATAATGTTCTCAGGATACTAAAAATAAGGGTCCATAGATGAATGATTACTATATACCCAATCTATCTAAATATTCATTTCCATTTTAAAAGATGTTAGGTTCATGATATGGTTAAATTATATAATACTAATAACAATACTTCAAAATCATCTTCAATAAATAATGATTGTAACACATTGAGATTGTTTCCCCTAATCGATGAAACTTATAGAATATAAAGAGTCAACAACATCACACATCAGTGTGGAACTACTATAAGTTAGAATTATAATATTTTTAAATATAGTTATATTTTTTTTTTGAGAATTTGGGATCAAATCCTACTCATGATACTAAAATATGTCTCTACCACGAAACGAGTATGAATCAAGGTGGTTCTGTGATATGATGACAATAATAATATTTTCTAGAAGGAATGATAAGGAATAAAATAGGTCTTATTTGTAGAAGTATGCTACAGTTTCATTTTAGGAATAAGATTAAATGATGAATGTTGAGCAAGTAAAGAATGGGTGCATAGATATTTTTTGAGATTAAATATACATGATTTGAAAGATGGTGGATGTAAATAATTCCTTCTGATGAAAAGTGGAAGATATATGCTTCAGAATATAAAAATAATGATGATGATAAGTTATCTAATGATTATGCTTTAATGATTTAGCCTAAATTTAACATATATGGGAAATAAGGTAATAATACTAATGATTGTATGATTATCCTTCCAGCCTAAGAGGAAATTAGGATGAGAATGATATAAGGTAAAGGGAATTACAATATATCTAAAAATGGAGAGACATGAAAAAATAATGTGAATACTTAATATTTTATAAAAAATACATTAAAAATATATTATTTATGTTCACAAGGAAGAATGTTTATCCCATGAGAAGTAAAAGAGTATTTATAGACTGAAATGATAATATATGTATGAATGTCCCATCACTCAGTCAATAGGGTCCCCCCTTATTCCCTTTACTATTTTTTGTTCAAAATAACATGTTGGGAATAAAAATAAATGTATTAAAAATGATGTATAATTATTTTAGGTGTTTAATAAATATAATTGATAGCCATATTACATCATCAAGAGTCTCTATGGAGAAGGATGCAGTGAAACCTTTCAGTGGGGGTAAATATGAATATCAAGGTGTCACTATCATAGCTCATGAAAACTACATGGTTGTATCAATCTGATCTCCATATAAGATTATTAATGTTTGAGAATGATGAGATACAAGAGTGTTTTTTATGATCATTATTTTTTTAGATGTGACTGTTGAGATGTGTATAGGTTTTATTTTAAGAAACATACTAAGAATGACCATAAAATGTATGATGTAATAATCCTAAAGACATTATTATAAAATAAATTTTTATTGTCAACATTGATCACAATTAGTAAATAATATTCTTCTAAATCTTGGATTCTCATGTTGGAATATATTTTTCTAATCCAATGATAATTTTTTAGATTTTTATGTTATACTATTATTTTCTCTAAATTATTTTTAGGATTATAAAATGAAATATGATGTTTTTAGATGACCCATAAATTGATATTTGATTTTTATTTTCAATAATGTGCATAATTAAAATGAACATACATATGAGGGGGAATTAATTGATAACACATATTGACATTGATTATATGTGAGGATATTGAATGAAAATAGAAAAATATGATATAGTTTTGTGATATTATATCAGTTGAATTTTTTTTCAATATGTAAATATGTTTTTATATGTGAAGATAAATAGAGATAATTGGGACTGTTCTTTTTTCTTAGTTAAATAGAACATTATAAAGTCTGATTATCCTAAATTTTGTTTGTTCCATGATTATATTCTGTATTAATTATTCAATATTATCTTTATAAAGGTAGAATGTTATAAAATATTATATTACAATAATGAGGTTCTTATAATTATTCTTCCATACACAATTTATTCGATTTTGTTATACGGAAGTACAATATAAAACAATCTTTAGAAGAAGATCATGTTCTATTGTGTATCAAGTTATTCAAAGTATTGAAGTTAAAAATGTTGTTTTATAAAATCATTTAGTTATAGTGATATGAAAATTGATCGATATAGTTATAATGTTATTGTTAAATTTATAATTATTATAAGGAGTCCTTGTTAATCTAGATGATGGAAGATGTTAGAAAGACAATAGCATACTGATTAGATCAGAATTATTTTTTTAGATGGTGAAATGAAGGAGGATGTTCCAGATAGTGTAAAAATGAAGGAAAAGGTTTTAAAAGTTAAAATTGATTTATATATGTTTTCATACCTAAAAGAGATGTGGAATTTAATTTGATAGAGTAAAGAATTATTATTTACAAAATGTAGAGATATATATGTTCATGATGAATTGATATTTTTTGTTATTACCCAATTGATAGTCATAGTTTTTTACATAATATAGAGACTTTAGGAACATTACATAAACATTGATACATAATAATTTATAAAGATGATGATTTTTAATTTAATTTTCAAAAATATAGTTAATATTTGATGAATATTTGATGAATTCCATGATGGCATGATTTTTGGAATATTGGACGAATAATGATAACTCTTAATTAAGAAGTATTTTTGAAAGACGTAAATAAAATGGAGATTCAATTACTGAATTTCATATTTATAGCATGAAATTAGTTGATTATTTTTGTCTGAATATGATCCTTTTAAAGGAGGGTAGATCTTTCATATTTCAATGCTGATCAATTTTAACAGGATTCATTATTATAATCCTCGAATTAGATTAAAATCAAGAATATATTTGGTTTAATTGGAGTAGAATATGAAGGAAGAGTTTTAAAAATAGTAGTTCAGAATGGATAGATTACTAGATCGAAAAATTCAAAGAAACAACTGACATCATAAATTGTAAGAATATCATTATCAAATAAAAAAATAAAAATATACTGAGTCTATGTAGAAAATGTAATAGAGGATAATGATTTTACTAGACATATTGACCATATACAATGGAATATAAGATATAAAATTACATACATAGGTCTATAAAATGCAATCATACAGGACTACCATTCTGTATTAGATATAGTTATACATGATAAAATCATAACAGACTGAGGAATATCACACATAAGTGAATTTGATAGAGAGAGTATCTAATTATGGTGAAATGGACTAAGGGGTATCAATCAAATAATATTGGATACTGCTTACCATATAGATAGTTTATAAATATTTCTGTTTAGATTTGAGAGTATCTTGTCCATTAATGATATGGAAGAAGGTTTATGACCATCATATTTTTATAGGGTTATCTATGATCTTGGAAATGTTGTAAACATGAAAATTAAATCCATATTTTTTTGGATGTAGAGTATATAATGGAGAATATATTTCTACACTGGATCAGCATAGAACATGGATCCTACATATAGGGGAATTTATTACTACTGTATGATATTGATTGGTGTGTATGGTCAATCACTTATGAGATTAGAAACTAGAGGTAAACCATTTACTGATGTTTTAAATTGGAGAGTGTAAACATTTAGTATTGATGTTATTGGGGATTTCATATTGAGGATTATTAAAAACAAGGAATGGATTGGGATCCATAATTGTGTTATATCCATGTAAATATAATGTTGTCATACTATTCTTTATATTTACTACCTATTGGAAAAGTTGTTGAGATATCTTTGTGTGGATCTATAACATTAACATGTTTTAGATGTAGAATTTTCAGAATGATTCATCAAATGAAATGGATAACTAATTAAAACCATCCCCCTATTAGTGGTATTATAATGATATGAGAACACTATATTCAATTATGGTTCACTTGAATACATAAATTGGGAATGGAAAAAAGACCTTGAAATTAGAATAAATTTGTCTGCAAGAAATATTTGATGTGTTGTTGTAAAATTCACCAAATAAAAGTTGTAAAAGTGGTTATAATACTCAACTAGCTTACGATGATAAACCCAGATGACCTTTTATAATATGTCCTCATGCCTAGATTCATCAAAATTAGGTCTATTCACAATGTACAATAACAACTTGGTAATCCCAACCTATGCATGTGGGGGAACAAATCATTCTAGGGAATGAGAGTGATATTGTTTAAAAAAAGTGGGATATTACAAATGAATAATAAATTTACTATAAATATTGAGTTACCATTATCATTGAATCTACATGAACGTGTGATATTTATAACACTCATGAATGAAATTATTTTATTTCATCTTATGTAATGTAGATACTAATGTAACATATTGAAATGTTTCTTGAAATTATGTTCCTAAAATAACCACATGACAATTAGAGGGAAATGGATTTAAATTTTTTTCATGTTCAATCCATAATGGCTCAATAAAATTTTCAATGGATTTCAATGTCTTTCACATATAAAATTTTAATTTAATATTGGTAATTTATTTGATAGTAGCATTCAAGGGTCATATTGTTTTATAGACTCATTGAGTGACATTTCCATATCCTAAAAGGGTCTTTCATATTTTCAATGGATAATGGGATGTGTGTAATAATCCAATTGATTTTATAATAAATTATTTTCATGACTTATAAATATTAATTAGTTATATATTCATGGGTTATCTTCATTATAAGTATATTTAGTAATTTTTTAATAAAAAGAATAAATCATTATTTTTATAAAATTTGTTTTCATTAATTATATTGTTTTATTTATAATATTTATTTACAATCAATTTTTATTTAATTATAAAACATAAAATAATTTTATAATTCCTATGTCATAATTTTTTTAGACGAGTTTTGGATAATTTTCTAAAAAAATTAAATTTTCAATGAATTGTGATAAATACTAATTTTTATTAGAATTTGAATTTTCTTTTAATGTATTTAAAAATGTAAAATTCAATTTCTTATTATTTCGAAATTTCATATTTTTATTTTTATTTAAAATGATCTTAATTATGGCATTGAAATTAATTTTTTACATGAATATTCTATAAAAAAAATTATATTTAAAAAGGAAATTTTTCTGAAAACTCGTTCTTAATTGTGTTTTTTAAGTTCAATTTTAAATATAATACTAAAACATATATTTTTTAAATTTCAAAAAAAAAGATTCCATATTTTGAATTCGTTGGTTGAAATTTTATAAATAGTTCCCTTTTAGTTTTTCTCAATATCAATAGTAACCTTTCTAATTTATGTTACAACAGTAAAGGGTATATTAGGAAATTAATGCTAAAAATAAATGATAAGGATTATAAAATGACCCCAACAATTTCTATAATTTATCATTGAGTCCATTCAACCAATAATAATTCATGATAATGTTATATGGAATTTTTCCCATTTATATGTGATCAAATCATTCATAATATATTAGTTGAAAAAAAAATTCAAAAAATGCCATTATAATTTTATAAAAAATAATATTTTAAAAATATTGGATACCATAGTTTATTTCTGTTAATAAATATTATTTTTTAAGATAAATGATTTTTCTTCCACATGTTAATTTATTTTTACTTTTCTTGTAATAAAAAAAATTACAATTAACATTTAAACAACTTTTCTTCAATAATTATTCAATTAATGGAAAAATATAATAAATGATATTAAAAATATTAAAAATTATATCATTTGAGGTAATTATTATGACATATAAATTTTATATATTTTCAGGAAAAGATATGGAGTATTAAAATACTTGGATAAAATTTCATTTGATTTTTTATGATACTAAATTAATGTAATGAGTAGTTCTAAAAACTAATTTTAATGATTTATTTTAATATATAATATTTTATAAAATGATAATTTTTTTTAAAAAAATATCTTAAATTTTTTCAAATGATTATAATATGGTTTATAATATCATCCATGGTCCATATATGACCTATTTTTATATATATAGTAAATATATTAGCCCTCAAAAATTAATTTCCATTAATGTCGCAATATGTGTGAAATGTGGTAAATGAAGAGTTAAAACAAAAGAATAAGTCTCAAAATATGATAAAAAATATTATTATTTTTATTTGGTGAGATTATATTGATCTATATTCATCCGGTATTTGAATTAAATCATTTTTGAGAAATTTTTAATTGATAATTAATTTATATTTATTTAATATTTTCATAAATTCCATTACTGCCCCAACACTCAGGTATAAAAGGGAACCTCTTCTTCTCATTTCATCACAAAATAAAACCCCTTTTGGTTTTTTCATTACCTAACCTAATACCTTCATATTATACTTCCCTTAATTATAATGGGGTTTTATCTATAATACATACATTATATGGATTATGTTTTTTATCAATGGAGACATACCAATGAAGAGGAACATAAATAAATGACATGATGAGTTAGTCCAATGTATGGGGAATTCATTTAAAAATTATAATATATCAGTTCCCTTAATACAAAACATTTAATCGATATATATATTTTTTAAAATTATTTTATGGATGTATCTATAGGGATATAAGTTATTTATAAAGTAATGTTTATGTTATCTTAATATTCATTCAAATTATTTCAATAGGGGTATTTTAATAAAATACATTTTAATTCCTTACAAAAGGAAAAATGAAAAGTATTTTTTAATTTTTAAAACTAAAAAAAACTATAACACCTATCATTACCATTATTATCTATTTCTGTTCCACTAAAATCATTCACTTTTTTCATCAAAAAAACCCTCCTTACATTTGTATCTGTATTTCAGTATTTAAAGTTATTATTTAAATAGAAAGGGTATTTTCAAAATTTAAATTTAATAAACACCAAGTTTAAAAGTGATTTTCATTTTTATTATTATTTTATATTTTCATGATGAATTTTTCATAAATGGATGATCCCCATTATAGCTTATAGTTGATCCCATTATAGTATATTCTATGGGTGAACCTAGATAGCACTCTAATGCATTGGGGAATGATTATGTTTTCTAGAGAATTATATTTTAAGTCATCAGTATGGTTATTAGAATTTATAAGGGTTTAAATGGATTTTATTTTGATGTTTCCCATGGGGAATATATGACTTTTTACTATTTCTAATTTTTTATCTTGTAATTGTTTTGATTTTATACTATTATAGAATGATATTCTGAAAGGAAAATGGGTCTCTCTTCGTGCTAAATTGAAAGTTTTTATGAAATTGATTTTAATGAGATTTCATTTTTTTCATTAGACTAAGAGATTTATTCTTATATGTCCCATTATGGTCTTATTTTTCAATGGATATAAGTAATGGTAAAGAAAATTAATAAATCAAGTTGATAGTTGTGAATATTTTTCATGAATTGAAATCATGTTTTTTTAAAAACATTTCATTTTTGAAAAATAATCATAGTGATTAAAAGTGTGCAAAATGTATATGTATAGGGTCTTTAGGTAAGATTTTTGACCTGCCAATAAAATTATATTATCCTAAAAGATATTTATAAATGAAAAAAAATGAATTCTAGTGTAATGTTCGAAGAATATCTACTATTTAAGGAATAATCACTTCAGTTGGTTACATTGAATGTGTTAGATTACATTAGGGGACTAGATAATTATAATATTATACCATTAAATGATTACATGTATGGTTATGTTTAAATGGCGTGCCTTTCAATATTATAAAGTTTCATAAACTAGACAATGTTTGTCCAAAATGGGTTTCCACAAAGGAAACATGGATGGCATAGTAGGAAGGAACCATAAAGAAAATATACATCCAAATCTGCAACCTAGAATGGATGGAATCCAATTTTAGTATTTTATTATTGTGATGGATTACATGACATAAGATATAAATGGTGTCAGAATCCATGATAGAGAACTGAAAGATCTACCACAGAGGAAAATAATGATATTGGATAATTTTATTGGACATCATTTCCAAGTATTCAATTGATCTTATTATCATGTTGTTTCTAAAGGAAGTAATAATTCACTAGAGAAGATATTTGATGTCATGGGGTGTTCATAAATTTAAATATTAACCATTTCAATTAATCCTTTTGAATGTGAATATGATAGATGGTCGTTATCGATTAAAAATAACAATGTGAGTGATTAAAATGATTCCGTGGAATGGGACAAATTTACGAATATATTCCTTGAGAAATAATTCCTTATGGTCAACAAAAATCAGGATAGAAAAAGAATTTTCAAAATTTAGGAAAATGGATAATTATTATTTATCTTCGTATGATGTAAATTCTGAAAGATTAGCATGGTATATAATGAATTTTCATTGAGATTATGATAGTAAAATTAAATGGTTTTACTTATGGTTGAGTCCATGATTTTGAGGATAATTATTTTCTCCTGAATTCAAAATTAAGGAGATATTTTTTATTGTGTCATGAAGGTATAAGTGTAATTTGCTGATGACCTTATATTCACTGAAAACAAGAAGAAGAAAGGTATAGATGAAATGAAATGGGGTTGAAATCATAAAATAAATCTACAGATAATAAAATCAATACCTATTTTTGAGATTTGTGTGGTTAAACAATCATTATAAATGTATACTAAATTATGAAATGTTTTACCATTGTGTTATGAATGGTCACAAGGCTCATGACTATAAGTCCAAGAGACTCAATCAAAAAAATAACAAAGTAATGGATATCTATCCAATTGTAAGATGTTTTATTTTCAAAGATTCATTTAATTATTCAAACAAGTGTCCAAATATTGTTTCCTATGATGGAAATAATCTTGATCAATAGTAGAATCATGTGAAAAAATAAGTTTCTAATAGTATTTTTGAATAATGGCTATCCAATGAAATAGTGATAGGATTGGTAAATGTTTATCTAAACAATTGTAATACTATATATGACTATAGATTTTCACATTCATTCCATTCATAGAAATATTCAAGAATACTAGAAATATAACATTATGAATATAATATATAACTTTTTGTAAAATCATTAAATTGAAGTGTTAAAGTAACTAAAATTTATTAGAATCATCTCATTATTATTAAGGGTGTGTTGATTCCCAAAAATAATTTTAATTTTTCTAGAGTAGAGTTTGATATTATTGCGGGTATAGATTTGAAATTATTATATCATGAAATGATACATTTTAAATCCCGGATTATTTTATTCAATGATTTCTATCCTTTGAAACACATCATGAATATAAGAAATTTAATAGATATTCCAGTGAATATTAATTTGAACATGTTTACGAAATAAAAAAATATACATATTAGTGATATTCGAGTAGATAATTAATATATGGATGTTTATCTTAAGGATTTACTGGGTGTTATTCATAACCGAGATGTTGATTTTACTAGTTACTTTATGCTTATTTCTTATCCAATTTGAAACCCCCCAAATTTAATGTATCACGTAAAATTTTTAGAATTGATAAATTGATTATAGGAATTTATAGACAAAGGTTTCATTCATCCATGTAGATCACCTTGGAGTGGTGATGTTTTTTTGTTAACATGAATGATGGATTTATGATTCTTTTTATTGATTATAGATCTATGAATAACATATTTATAATTTTAGAGTATCAGGTTCCTTGTATCAATATTTTTATTTATTTCCTACAGGGAGTGTTTTATTTTTTGGAGATAGATATCTGGTCTAGGTACCATGAGTTGAATGTAAAATAGGTATATATTACAAATAGTTCATTTTGGAATAGGGAATGACATTATGAGTATGCATTTATATACATTGGGTTATAGAATTCACCTGTTGTATTTATGGATTTTATGTAAATAATATTCCATGAATTTTTGATGAGTTCATATTTTTTTTATTGAGGATTTATTTTTATATTATAATGGTTAGAAGGATCATGAAATACACCAAAGTATTGTCATGAAAATCGAAAAAGAAAATAATCAATATGGAATGTTTGATGTATATAAATTTTAGTTGCACAAAATTACATTTCATGGATATATTGTTTATTGAGATGGAATAAATTTGGATCGTTCTATAACTAAAGATGTTTTATATTAACTAAGACCTACCAATATCAAATAATTTTGATGTTTTTTTCATTTAACATGTTACTACAATATGTTTTTGGAAAACAATTTTTAGTTATCTAGCCAACTGACAAAGTAATCTTGAATGAGAGTTAAAATCACCTCGAAGTATGTAAGAAATGATTTTTTAAATGAACTAAATGCTATATTTGTGAATCCTAAAATATTGGTCCTTCCCTCTAGATATGGTGATATTTTCATCTATATAGATTCATCATTGAATTGAATTTACTCTGTTCGGATGTAGAATCATTAGGTAATTATTTATTCTTCATGCAAACTAAAACCTTAGGACTAAATTTATCCTAAACATTATCTAGAATTAGTAACATTGGTTTTTTAATTAGAAATTTAGAGATATCATTTATATAGATTCATGTGGGAAATTAATAGAGATTATAATATTTTAAAGTATATATTCACTAAAAATGAGTTAAATATGAGATAGAAAATATGTCTAGAACATAATAGGGATTATGAATTCATGATTCATTGTCATCCTAGAAAAGAAATATAATGTAACTGATGATATATGTTAGAAAAATAATTTTACATTAACCATCTAATGTTTAGAAAAAGAAAACATTGGTTAATGATTTATGAAAAATTTTCCTAGTTGTTTTTGATGTTGGAACATCAGCTGTTTTGTTTTAGGTTTCATTAGAGTCTACACTGATAGGTAGAATTTATAAAGCATAGATGGATGACCATGGGTTATATGAAAATGAGGAATTATTTAATAAGGGAAACTATCATGAACATAATATTGAAAAAGATGGTGATTTTATATTTTAAAGGAGATATAACATGATATTTGATTCTTAATTGAGTAAATAATTTTTTATTAGTGCTTATAGTCATCTATTTTCAGTTCATCATATATATACTATGATGTACAGATACCTCCTAGAGAATTACATGTGGGATAAAATGAAAAAATATATCACTAACATTATGGTGAAATTATTGACTTTTCAATATGTTAATAATGATTGATAATTACCGAAGGGGATGAATCAACTATTTCTAATACTATAGTAGAAATGAGAAAATATATCCATTTATTCATGGTGAGATTATAAAATATATCTTTAGGTCATAATGTGATTTGGGTTATTGATGATCGATTAATTAAAAGGCGAATTTCCTTCCCATTAGAGATACTATATATTTATATCACTCTTCTTAGTTTTATCTTAAATATAATGTTAGAAAACAAGCAATTTGCCTCTCCATAATTTATAATTGTGATCTGATTTTCACCTAATATATTTATAAAGGAATTTCGATGTTGTTGGGTATTGAAATAATTTTTTTTACATCTATTCGTCCTCAATCGGATATACTATCTAATAAAACAATTCAGACATTTGAAGCCATAATTTATTCTTTTTAAATAAACTATTAGTGGAGTGAGTATCGAAATAAATTTTTTGTTGAGTTTTATATAATAACATTTACCTTTCTATTATATTGATTGAAAATATTGATCAAATATACAGAAAGTGATATCATACACAAACATTTTGGTAGGAATAATGTGAAATTATAGTGATGAGACCACATTTGGTAGAGGAAACAGTTTGTAATGTGATGTTTATTTATCAACATATGAGGATAACTATTTGTTGGAAGAAATATTTTGAAGATAAATAGAGGAATAATATTTCATTTGAGGATGTTGATCCTATTTTTATTTATGTATCTCAATGGAAAAGTATTATGCACTTTGGTAACATATGGATACTATTCCACAATTCATTAGTTAAAGGGAAATCCTAATGAATTTCAGATATTTTGACTTCTGAGATTCATTTATAATATTTTTATCACTGGTACAAAATATTTTTGATTAATTGATTTGAAGAATTTATATGTCATACTCATCTGTTGTTTTTATTCATGATATAGTTCAATTTGAAATGTATGTTTCTAATGAGGAATAACATGTCCATCTTCTTCATCATAGAAATTATTTATTAAGGTAAATATAATTTAATAGGTTCTGGGTTTATGGAAAAACATATGGATGAAGGAGGAACATTGGAGTTTGAAAATTCCAAGAGGGAAAGGTATCCTCGCTTGTTTAATATATGAATAAAATAGTTAGAATAAAATTTCTAAAAGGAAGGATGAATGTAAAAACCCAATTGATGTTATAATAAATTAGTTTTGTTTCTAATATATATTAATCATTCAGATATTATAGAGTTATATACATTATTTGAATATTATGTAATTTTTCAATTGAATGAATAATTTATTATTTCAGACAAAAATGGGGTTTCATTAAATATATGGTTTTACATAGAATATTTATTTCAATAAAATATAAATTCAAATTTTAAAATTTTATTTATTTTTTAATTAATCATTCTAAAATTACATTACTATAAATTTTTTATTATTTACTGAAATGATTGACTTTTAAATGAATAGTGAAAATATATATTTTTCAACCAAAAAATATTTTATTAAAATATTGATAAAAATAAATGTATATTCTAGATTAGTAATTAAATTTAATTCACTCTCTTTTATTTAATATTATCCAATTATAGATTTGAAATTATTTTGTAAACTTCATTTAAGTTTAAAAACATGTTATATTTAAAAAGGTCATTTTCATGAGAAATTGGTTTTCATTGTGTTTTGCTAGTTTAATTTTATTTTAAATTCTACTAAATGAATGTTTTGAATTTTGAAAAATGGATTCCAAATTTTGAATTATTTCATTATATTTGGTAAGTAGTTCAATTTTTTGGTAAATATCAATAGTAAACTTATTTATTTTTTACCATGGTAAAGGGAATATTGATTAATTATAGTTGAAAATAAATTAATAATGATTATAAAATAACTATATTGATTGACATAATTTCATTTTATGAGTCTATTAATTTCATATTCATCTATGATCGGGTTATATGGAATGGTTTTCCATTTAGATGTAATTATTTCCATTGTTACATATTATTTATAAATATTCAAAAATGTCACACACCAGTTTTTAATAAATATATATATTTTAAATAGGACTAACAAGAAGATATGTTTAGTTATAATTCTCATTTTGAAATATAAATTTTTTATATTATTCAGTAAAATTGATTTTCAATTTCTAATAATAATATATTCAAATTTAATTTTTACACAACACAGACACATTAATTATACAGTTAATAGAAAAACAAATAAATAATATTAAAAATATTAAAATTCTTATTATTTGAGATAATTAATGGGATTAAAGAGTTATATATTGTTCAATGTAATATTGGGTATGTTTTAATAGTTTAGTCTTAAATTTTTATAGTATTCTTGCTGTTATTAAAATCAATCTAATGAATAGTTCTATGATTTGACATTATTTATATATTATGAAATTAATATTTAATTAATTGATATAAAATTGATAAAAAAATATTACTAGACCATGTGATTAAGATATGGTTTTTAATATCAACTATAATCCATTTTTTTCTTTCTCTATTAATAGTAAGTATATTATCCCACAATGTCTAAAAATCCTTATAGTTAAAGTATGTATGGATAGAGTTCATGAGAGGTTAAAAAAATAACTATAAAAATGTGATAAATATTTCATAAAATTTAATGTATTAGAGGAAGTAGATATATCCTCATCCTATAATAAAAATTAATTAGTATTTGTCAATTTGGAACTGAATATTTTAATTTTATTAATGTAATATTTTTATAAATTCTCGGAGTTCCACACCACTCTTATAAAGGGGCGCATCTTCTTCTCATTTCATTACAAATTAAACCCTCATATGATTTAGAAATGATCTACCCATATCTATTTCTAAAATCAAAAATCTTATTCTAGAGGTAATGGTTTTATTATAATTCCAATATTTTATGGCTTAAGGTGTTAATCGAAGGATACATCACAAAGAAGAGGAAGATAAATAACATGCGTGAAAAGACAGACTCAAAGTAAGAGACATTATTTTAATAATCATGTTTTAAGGTTACTATTAAAAATATCATCATCTTACATATCCTTATTTTTAAAATTAATTTATTGATGGATTCATATGGATATATTTTATTTATAAATAACACTTTCTATTTTTTTTACTTTCTTTCAAATTCATTCAATAGAATCACTTTACATATTCTTTAGAACTTATTTAAAATATATAAAAGTAATATTATATTATTAGATATACATTTAAAAATAAGTTTCTTTATCCCATAAAAATAATTTTTATTTTCAATTCATATTGATTAATTAATATTTTCAAAAATGAAAAAAAACTTATATGTATTTTGGTACTGAAATTGTGGTTTTATAAGGAAAGGGTATTTTGTTATCTGAAATTTTTTCACATTATTTTAAAATATTTTTTCAATATATATATTCATAATATGTTACATCGACATTTTCTTTGACGGTTTTATCCCCATTATAGATCAATGGTGATCACAATAGCTCTTATATACTGGGTGAACCTAAATAGCTCTCTAACACATTATGAAATTATTATGTTCTACACATAATTATATTGAAGTTATCCATATATTTATTAGAATTTGGAAGTCTTTTGTTATGATTATATGATTATGATGATGTCTTTAGGAACTTATATAACATTTCAATTCATTCTAATGCATTTTCATGGGAATTGTTTGATTCTAAAATATAATATAATGATCTTTTTATTGGAAATATGATAATTTTATTGGATAAAAATGTATGTTTTTATGGATTTTTTTTTGTTTTCAAGGATTTCACTAGACTAATAGACTTCATCATTTATTTCCCCTAATATGTATTATCTAATCAATTAACATTTTAAATTATTTTTCTTAGGGTATAACGATGGGTAAAATAAAAAATATGCAAGGTTTAATGATTTAAATATTTTTTTTGAAAATAAATATCATTTTATATTTAATATTTTTACATTACTAAGAAATGGTTATTTATTAGAAGTATAGACGATGTATATATATGGGCTTGTTATGATAGATTTATGAAAAAATTCTCTAATTATCTGGACTAGTAGATCATTAGAAATGAAAGAAAGTCATCTCTTTAAATATTCAATTTAATATGTAAGGATTAAGGTTATGTACTTAAAATGGTAATAATTAATGGAAGTGAAATTTTTTATAGTGGTTGGGACTATATAATATCAATTTGACAAAATTTCCTTAGTTTTTATTCAATCAAAAAATGAAAAAATATTTTCATTGAATAGTGTATCGATACCCTAATGTCTTTATAGAAAAAATATCATACAATGACCTAATAGGGAAGATGAATTTTTTATTGACCTACTAACATTAATTAATCCTATTTCAATTACAATATATTGAGTTAAAATAAAGGTGTTATGATAACTAAAGGTCTAGTGGGATGAATTTTAATTACATGGAATATAATATAATATACATTTTCTTAGGTCATTTTTGTCATATTTTGTAAAAAATAACATAATAAACAATATAAATATGTAAATTATCATATTTAGAGACTTTTTTGAGTTTTAATCTAAGTGCACATCCCTCTAATTATTATCTTGTTTATCAATTAAAGTAAAGAACTGGTTCTCAAAAATTATCCTCTGATCCGGGAACCAAAAACCATATGTCAGTAAAGTGGATATAAGAAAGAAAAAAGTTTGAAGATATTATTGATGGTATGAATAAAATTTCATGAATTCAAGTCTCACTAATTTAAAAATATTATTCATGAAATTTATTAGTAATATATTTCATAGAGACCTGGATTCATTCTTTGTGGAATTTGTTTACAATATCATAATATAATCCTATATGAACGATAGCCATGAAACTTACTTATAGATTATATTATCTATTTTACCTGATCTCCATATTTAATTTTTTTTAAAAGTATATCATATATATATAATAATACTTATTCCTTGGGAGTTTCATTCTAGAAAAAGTCATCTAAGTGGATATTTATAAAATCAAAGATATTTTTTTTCAATAAACTATGAATGTAATTTTGATATTGATATTTGGATGACTAGATTGGAATTATCATCAAATTTTTGTGATTTATCTTTTCTTTCCACTTCCATTATATTGAAAACAAGGAAGGCTATTCTGCTCTATATGAGTTGCGATTTTGTGAAATATTTCAAAAATAATAACCCTCGAATCATATCCTCACCTATTCTTATATTTCTTAAAGAATATGAGTTCTATATTTTCTATTTTAATTTTTGTAAATATTTTTTGGGTTTCATTATTCTATATGGATATCATGTAATAAATTGTGGATCATGATATACGAGGAAAAATGTTAATAATTACCCATCTTAGGATCTAAAATTAGCTTTAAGGGACTATGAATCTAAAAAAATGGGTTCACCATCACATTAGTGAAATGTTCACTATGTCAATCTATAATTAATTCATAAAATATATCTTTTCAAAATGGTAAATTATCCTGATACATTGAAGTTTGATGTAATATCCCAGAATGGTTGATTTTTATATATTTTATACACCCATGAAATTGATGCAATTGAAATATTGATTATTTTTTAAGTCATATAACAATGATATTATAGAATAATGTAACCAAAGGAATAAAATAGAGGTAAATTACATACATGTAACTTTAATTTAAGGAATATAATGATTTTTTAGTTTTCATTTTGGTCACCCATAGCCCTGACATAGTTGAACAATTCATTTAAGGCCAATAATGTCTCACCTAGACCCAACACCTTGAGATCACGGTTAGTTTTTTTATATTTGAGTCTTTTTTAGTTTAAAATTGGTTAAATTGAAATCAATGTGAATGAAAATAAAATAAAATGAAACTAATTTATAAATAATAATTATGATATTATTATTATTATGAATAGTAATAACATTATTATAATGGATATTTTATAATGTTTATTATTATTATTATTATTATTGATTTTTAGGGTTTGGACTCTCTTACATCACCCCATATCCTGTTGAAACCTCCCCTCCTCCCACCTACATCATGCAACCATCCCCTCCTCCCACCTATGTTGCACTACCACCCCTTGATGACAGGCCTCCTTCCGGAGAGCCGCCTCCGGCACCATGCTTCACCCTTGTATGATTCTCTGGTGCCTCGTCTCCCTTTCTATTGGCTCTATCATGTTATCTCATATCTAGCATTACCGCCTTATGGAAACCCTCTGCCAATGCAACACCCTATCGACCCTCCCAACAGGGAAGCTCTATTTTAGTGGCCTCATCTCCTCCCTCCAAGTATGATTATTCTCCAATTTCATTAGGGGTTTGGTTCTTCATTGAGTTGGGTTCCATTGTTAGGATTGAATCTTGTGATTTATAGTTTAATCACGTGTTTTTTGGTTAAATATTTCTTTACTATGGTTGTTTTTGGTGTGGTTGAAGTGAGACTGAAATTTCAAAACATTTTCCATAAGGTTCTTGGTTCGAGTTATGTGGTTCTATGCTTTAACATTTTAATATATTTTTAGTATTCTTGAATATTTATTTATTCTCATTAAACAAATTATTTTTGTTGTGAAAAATGTTATTTGATATGATTATGTCTATATGTGTGGTGAAAATTTGTTTTTGAAGTGAAAATAGTCATATTTGTGTGCGTGTTCTATTGTTATTATTTTTTAAAATACTTTTATGCCTTGTTTGGAAGGTGAAAAATGTATTATTCAAGGAACTCAAGGTGTGTATCTATTTTTATGGGATTTCATTGGAAAATAGGTTAGTATCTTTGTATAGGCATTATGATTATTTTATTAAACACTAGTTGTAAATGGATTAAATGATGAAATACAAGTTCTAAAAATGAACTTGGTTTATTTGTGACTTTAAAATGGTACTTAGCGTATGGCCCTACTTCAAGTATTCCTAATATGTTTTCTAAGGGTAATATATGAGGTGTTAATTGATTTTTTTAAAATATTCATAGTTATTTGGTATTAAGAAATGAATTTCTATGGAAAATGGGCTATGTCCAATGTGTGTTTCATATGATCATTTTTTATGCCATGAAACTGTTTGATAAAATATCAAGACGAAGAAAACCCAATTTTGAAATAGATTTTATGTGTTTATGGTTTGAAAAATAGTTCTCTAAAATAATTTATTATTTTCCATGCATAAACAATTATATTGAATGTTGGATGTTATTTTGTATGTTTAGAAACATAGGTATCAAGTTGCACTACCGATGTGACTCATGTGTTGAAATAGTTTTAGTGTGCATTTTATTTGAATGATAATAATTTGAGTGAGGTTTTGGGTTAATGTATTATTTTACATCATTTAATTATTTTATAAAATAATTAATAAATTTAAAAATTTATTTGAGAAGTGAGATTCATGTTCAGAAAGTGTTTTGGTGTGTGTGATTGATTTTAAAAATGGTTTTTTGGCATGAAAGTGAGTTCTTGTGACATGTAATTCTTTGTTTGGTTGATGAGATGTGAGGTTGAGTTACGTGACATGTGAGGATTGTTTGAGAACAAAAGGGAATCCCATGTTACTATGTCGATAAACTAGGACTATCTTGCAAGTGATAGAGATGTGCCTTTAACACAGTTTAACATAACTAGATTGAAGAGGACAACACTTACTAAATATAGATGATGAATGAAGACCCCTTGAAATTTGTATGTTTCTCTTGAGTAAAGACCCATCTATGAAAAAATTGTTGGTCATGGTTTATATACCAAGTTTCACTGATATGTTATGCTCCTAGAATACCACTTCAGTTAGTTTTACTATAGCGATTAACCCATGGTGCTCTACCTTATATGATCAGGTTCTATACTTCAGCATACGATGGACCTCATGTGTGTGGTTGTGTGTGCGTGAAATTATAGAAATAAAATTTTCTATAAAAAAATGATAATGTACTGGTTCACATTGTACGTTGTTTCTTTTCTTTATAATGGTTTAATCACAAATGATTTACCAGAAATGTAATTTTCATTTAAAATTATTTATTTAAATGAACATGTTAGATTTTATTATTAATGATTTTCCTGGATCCTTTTTGTTGGGTGATATCCTGCTAGGATTTGGCTAACACTCTACATGCACCTTTCTTTCTATATATATCTTTTTCTATCTGTATTCTAGGTAAAGGGTTGGTGCTTCATGGTGGCGTTTTGGATCACAATGGTCTCCCTATAATGGATCGTGGTGGAGGTGGCTTGAGGATATTGCTCTTCTCATCACATGGATCTTTTAGGTTGTTCTTTTTTTTTCTCCCCATTCTATTGTAGGATTTTGGGGTTTATTTTTAGTATTTAAAATTCAATTATGGAAAGTTGTTATTCCTTGTTTGGTTGGTCATTTTCAGTTTGGGTTTATTTACATTGTCAGTTCTGTTGTTTATGAAATCACATAAAATCGTCCCCATGATTTTTTTTGATACTCGAGCAGTTGCTTCCATCCTGTAGGGATTATGAATGCCCTTCAGGTCTTGCCACAGATCGGTTCAGGCACTAAGTAAGATGGAAACCTATCTTGGTTCATGAAAATGTGGTATCATAGTAAGTTACACTCTTTTGGTTCATGTCCCTTGGGAGGGAGTCTATGTAGACCGGAGCTACGATTTTCATGACATGACATTCAGATTACGAGTGGGGTGGCTAGCCATCACACCTCGTGGTGAGACTCAAGTCAATAGGATAATTCAGGTTTCATTTGAGTCATTTGGTTCGTGTGGTTAATTGATGTTTTGGAAAATGATAATGGAGTTGGGCTGACGGTCTTAGTGAACTCGTAGGGCATGGAAATCCATGTTGAGCTGGAGACATTTCCCTAGAACACCCTCTAGGATGGTTGACTTATCGGTGAATGGTCACTAACCATATGTAAAATTAGACCATTGAAACTAATTTCCTTATACTTTATCTTTTGTATCCTTGGGTCTTGATTATTAATCAGAAAACCATTGTTTCATAATTTATAAAATATGGATTTTACAATGGAAATGGTCTTATATTCAAAGGATGGAAAAATGGGTTTTTATAAAAAAAAATTCAATGTGGTTTAATAGGGGTGTAATTTTTTAAAATTATTTCATTTAAAAATTAGAATGATTTAAAGGATATTGAGTTTTCATAATCAAATATTGTTGTTTATTGGAGAAAAAATAGTTGTTTGGGGAAAAGGAAATTTGTTTTTAAAATAGTTTTGGAAATATTCTTAAAATAAGAACAAATGAGTTCTAATTTATTGGCTATTGATTCAATGGGGATTTATGTGTAACATGAAGTGGTTTGAAACCATGGTGGGTGGGTTGTTCTGTAAAATGGTTGGGGATGCCTTGAGAGGGTTACCTTTTCTGTGTTTGGTGTTTCTTGTGGTATGTTTTAGCCAATGGACTAGTTTGATTTGGTTTTTGTCTTTCCCTTGTTGGCTAGTGAATTCCCCCATAATAAAAGGATTCACATACGAAGAGTAGCCTCATGTGATCCACTGATAGAAGACACTCTAATATATTAAATTAAGAACATCCTTATTATGTTTTTCAGTTATGTCCTTGTCCCTTCTTTTCGGTAATTTGAATACTTCCATAGAGAATTGGGGGATCCATAAGGAATGGAAATAAATCATAGTTTCCTTAAGTAATTTGCGTTTTATATGGATATGTTTAACACCCAATATCCTGAATGACATTCATGGAAATGGTGAAGTGAAATTAAAATGAGGAATGTGGGAAGCGGTCTAGGTTGTTGGTTTTGGCTATTGTCTTAAAAATGAATTTCAATATTTATTTGGTTTCCTTCTATGTAAGAGATCGTGTTAGGCCACCCGTGTAGTGAATCTGATAATAAGATGCCATTATGTACATTTATATGAGTAATGTGTTGTTCATGACTCGATTTGAACACCTTCTCTTTGTAAGGAATCTTATGTCGATGTGGTCATGATCGGTGACATTTGAAAATGTCTTCATTTCATTCAAGTGCATTGGCAGATATTGTGGAACCTTGAGATATATTATGTTTTAATATGAGCATGTTTCTATTTACAGAATTCCTAAAATTCTACTTTTTAAATGAAGGTTCATTCCATGTAACTCATCTTTCATTGATTAATGTTTGGGGTGAATGGGATGATCCTTTGAATTCTCAACTTGGTGAAGTATCATGTCGAATCCAAGTGAGTCTTTGGATGTTTGTGTTCCGTTGGTGTTGGATGATTGTTGTGTGGATGCATGTGGCACTAGAATAATAAGTTTTATTCCAGAGACATCAAGGTCTTACATCATGGTAAGAGATGAATCAAACATCAGGGCTTCAATGATAGGACCTAGATTGAAGCTGGAGCACAGTTAGGAAACCCCGGTGTTGTGAAGGATCTTGTTTTGACTTTTATCTCTTGTGTGGGAGGTGGATAGAATTTTATGTTTTATTGTGGAAGATCTATTTTAATGGTTCCTTTTAGTGAAGAGAGACCTAGAAACTTCATCTCCATGGAATGACCATCATGGGTGGAAGGATTCCTCTCTATTTAGAAAGAGGTGTAGTTGTATTATTTTTTCATAACTATATACATGTACCCTTGTGGATGTGACATTTTATGTGTCTATCTATGTATGATCATCCTAATAAGTCTATTTTCAATTAGTTTTTGACTTTAGATCATCGTATAATGGTAATTCGATGAGATTAGTGAACCGTATTGTGTATTATGTTTGGTTAATAGTTTCATTAATCGTGTCAATTTTAGTGAGAAATTTGGTGTTCAGGATGTTCCCAAGTTAACTATATCGGGTTTTTTGTATTGATCCATGCCAGTCAATTAATCTAGTTTAACTTTATGGTGGGGATACCCACAATGGTTCTCTCTTAAATCCTCTTAAATATATTGATGTATCATATTCTTTATGGTGGGGTGTCTATTCATCCCTCCCCATGTTGGTCCACTATCTCTATATTGGGTGTTGGTTGTTCTTATGGTGGGGAGTCCATTCGAGCCACCGCACGTAAATAATTAGGTTAGGTTTTTGGTGTCGACTGGGCTATTGGTGCCATATTGGGACCAGATTTCACCCAATGGTTTTGTTGAATTAAAATCATTGTTTTATTTATCGAGTTATGGTTTTATTCTAATTGCAGTTTTAGGTTAGTGGTACAAGTCTTATTTAGTGATGTCTAGGGTGTTTGTGTTTTGTTGTTGGATTCTGAATTGTGGGAAGCTATTTTACTTTTATATATCAATTAAAAGTGTATTCACTATTAGGGGAGGGTGTCATATAGTGAGGAGTCTAGTTTGAGTCACCTGGGTTTGATTTGTAAGTCACTTCCTTTTTTGATCATGTTCTAGCCTTTTCATTTTTCTTGATCTTTCTTAATCCCCTTGGAATGTGAAGGGGTATCTCTTTCTACATTGGGCATAGGCATTTTTTTTGATTTCTGTGGGTGGAAAGAATTATGGTGGGGATAATTGACACACCCTGACCCAACACCATATGGTCACATTACATTTTTTATACATTAGTTTTTTTAGTTTAAAATTGATTAAAATAAATTAAATGTAAATGAAGATAAAATTAAATGAAAATTATTTGAAAATAATAATAATGATAATACAATTATTATGAACTATATTTTTATTATTATTAAGTTTATTATTATAATGTTTATTATTTTCATTATTATTATTATTATTATTTATGGGTTTAGACCATACACCCTCACCCCCTATCCTTTCTCATCCTACCCTCCCACCACCTGAATCACACCACCCTCTCCTTCTCCCACCTGCATTACGCTGCACTCCCCGATCGCTGACTAACCTCTATTCCAATGATCTACCTCTAGCACCCCGCTCCCCTCTCATACGAACCATGGCACTCCATCTCCCTTTGTGGTGGATTCTTCCAACAAGCTCATATCTAATGGGACCCCCTTCCAACAACCCTCTACCGGCATGGCCCACTACCATCTCTCCCTACTAGCCATCTCCCTTATGGAGGCCTCTCCCCCCCTCTGAGTAATTTTCTCTTTCAATTTCATTAAGGTTTTTGTTCTCATTTGGGTAGGGTACCATTATAAGTATTGACCCTTGTGATTTAGGGTTTAATCTTATAGTTTTGGGTAAATCATTTTATTCTAGGGTTGATTCTGGCACTGTTGATGTGCGGTTATGATTTCACACCATTTTCTAGAAGGTTCTTGGTTTGAGGTAGGTTGTTCCATGCTTTAGAATTTTATGAAATTTTTATTATTCTTATTTATTTATTTATTCTTTTTCTACAAATTAATTGTGTGGGGTGAAATGTTATTTCATATGATTTAGTCCACATATGTGGTTAAAATGGTTTTTTGAATTGAAAATGGTTATATTTTTTTGTTCTTTCTATTGTAAAGCTTATTAAAATGTTTTTGTTCCATGTATGGAAGGTTTGAATTTAATTTTTAAAGTCACAAATGATGCATATCAATTCTTAATGGTTTTTAATTTGAAAATGTTTTTGAATCGGCATATAGTCATTTTGTAATGTTTTTTATATATCAATTGTAAACCCCCTAAATGATGAAAAACATGTTTTAGAAATGATCTTGGTTTATGTATGGATTTAAATGGGGCTTGGACCATGGCCTTTTTTGAATTATTATTTATTTATTCTATATGGGTAATATAAGAGGTGAATATTGAGTTGTTGGAAATTTTTAGGGTGCTTTGGTATTGAAAATTTAATTTATAAGGAAAATGGGCAATAACCCATGTGTGTTGAATAGGAGCCATTTTTTAATTCCGTCAAAATGTTTGATAAAATATGTAGAAGATGAGATACCATTTTTGAAATGGATTTGATGTGTATATGGTTTAAAATCTGGTTTTCTAAACTAATTTGTTTTTTCCAAGTGTAAATATTTGTTGTGAATGTTGGATATATTTTTCTAAAGTGTAAAACATAATTATTATGTTGTCTATATGGTGAGAATGATGTGTTGAAATTTTTTTTTTGTCCATTTTATTTGAAAGAGAAGAATTTGAGTTTGTTTTTAGGGTAATGTCTTCTTGTGGTTCTTGAAATTATCTCATTAAATGATTTATTAAATTATTTGAGAGGTTGGAATCATGTTTGGGAATGGTTTTTGTGTGTGAATGTTTCTAAAAAATGATTTTTGGTGTCCAAGTGGTGGATTGTTATATGTAATTATTTGTTTGGTTGATGAAATGCTTAACTAGAGTTATGTGACATGTGAGACTTTATTTAGAACTAAACGAAATCCTAGGTAAATAGGTGGATAGACTAGGACTAACTTACTAGTGATGCAGATCCGACTTTGGCCCAATTATAGTTATCTGGATTGGAGATAACAACACTAACTAAATATGTATAATTATTGGATCCAATTTTAATTTGTGATGTTTCTCATATCGAGTGGCTTGTTCATGTTGGTGATGGTTTCTAATCCATGTTTCACCAAGAGGTGAGGTTCATAGAATCCCACTAGAGAGAGTTTGACCTTATGAATTTACCCGTGGTGCTCTACCTTATATTATAGGGTTCTAAATATTAGAATATAGTGGACCTGTTGTGTGTGGATGTGTGTGCATGAAATTTTAGAAAATAATTTTTCTTTCACTAAAAGTGTTATTTATTTGTTTACATTGTAAGTGGTTCCATTGAATTAAACTGTTTTACTAAAAAATGATTTCCTAGAGATGTATTTTTCAATTAAAATATTTTTTTAAATGAGAATGGTGGGTTATCTTATTTATGATTTGGAATTGTGCCTCTTTCTTTGGTGGCATCCTACTTGGATTTGGATCATACCCTACATGCACCTTCAGTGTATATAGATCTTGTGCTATGGGTTTTCTAGGTAAAGGCTTGGTGCTTAGTACAAGCAGTTGGATTCCTAGTGGTCACCCTATTATAGATCATTGTAGAGGTGTCTTGAGGATGTTTCTCCTCGCATCGCTTAGCGGTTCAGGGCAGTTTTGTTGTTTTTTTTCTATTTTTTTATTTTGGGGGGTTTTTTGAAAGTGTAAAATTCAAATATGGAAAATTTTTATTCCTTTTATGGTTTGGAATATTATGTTTCAGTTTATTTTTAATTTTTCGTTCTATTGTTTATGATATTGGGTGACATCATTACGATGATTTATTATGACAGCCGTGCACTTTTTCTAGTATGTGGGGATCTTGAACCCCATTTAGGTCTTATAATAGACTATGTCGGGTGCCGACTTGATTGGAGCCCCGACAGGGTTTGTGGATGATGGTCATAAATAGAATTCTTACGATTAGTTAGGACCACAATAGTATGGAGAACATTATAGGAGGAAGAAATGATCAATTTTTAAAATTTTGATTTTGACGCTATAATGTAGTTCTACTATCATGATAATAGAAAATGTAGTACACTGATAATGATTAAAAATACTCCATCCACTGTAGTATATAGAAAGTCTACATGGAAATGAATAGCTATTTCCGGTAGTAAGGTTATAAGGGGAAGTTCCGTGAATATGTAATTAGTTCCCTCACTTATAAATAGGTGATAGATACACATTAACATCAATATTGATGTTATAATTACTTCCCATAACCACATGGAAATGGTAAAAAAGGATATAAAATTTTTCATTAGTCCACCATGTAAACTATAATTGCATGATGTTATTTTGGTGATCATGTATTGACTAAAATAATAAGGTAAATTTCATTCAAATCTATGACACTAATTTTGACATTGAATTTTAAAAGTTGTATTTCATGAATAGTTTTTTAGATGAATTATGTATTGGTTTATGTTTTCATTCAATGCGACACAAGAATTGCCAATTATTTTTGGAAGACCTTATAGTATTCATTCCTAATCATGTTGTCCCAGAACCATGATTTGAATAATCAAATATATTTCTAGTCAAAACATATGATTCAGATAGTTCATGGAACACTCATAGTTGGTGTGATAACCTCCAAAGGGTTAGGGGATGAAATTTACTTTTGAAGGAGTTTTCCTATAAAAATCGTTATTAGTACATATTATATGTTTCCTCATATGGTGAAATTTATTAAATTGTATATCACTCACTATGTAGATGGGTCATGTCTATGGAAACATCACCAGGACATCATGTATTATATGGGGGTAATTATGAAAATATCTAGGATAATGAATAATATATAAACAGAAAATTGTTGTAAAACATGTTATATAAAACATTATCATGAACCAATATATATATAAGTGGAATTCCATGTATTCATATGAGTTTTTATGATGTTAGGGAACCGATATATGTGTATGAGAAGGAAATTGGATCCTTGTTACATTGGACCATTAAATTTTCTATGACATATCGGTGATGTTTCTTACCATAGATCTCTACCACTGACATTAAATTCCATTAATATTTTTTTAACATGTCATCCATTTAATAATTTATTATAAAAAAAACTTCTCATGAGATTAATTGGGAAAATGTTTCTTATGAACAATACGTGACAATCGATCATAACATAATTCATATTCTGGATAGGAAATACAAGATTTAATGTGGAATATTTATATCCTTAAGGTGTTGTTATGGAAACATGGATGGGTTAATGATGATAAATGGGGATGTGAATATTTATTCTAGAGCAATGGCCAAATATTTCCAAAATCATTCAACAAAAGTTGTATTTCAAATTACGGATAACCCAATCATGGGGAATCTGTGACACCACCAGTTTTAGGTTTATTACTATTTTATATTATACTTGTGAGTTATGAAATGGATAATGATGGTTACAAAATATAATGGAGGGCTTTAAATTTTTTGAATGTTTTATAGACACCACACACTTAGTGTATTGTTAGATAATTTTTTTAAAAAGACTAAAGTAACCATAAAAGAGGGGTTTTGGATGTCCTGATTGGGTCACTATTGGAGAATAATTTTGAATAATTGTGTTCTAACCAATTATCTTCATTATTATTTAGGATTTTAATGGTTTTAAAATTTGATATATAAGTTTATAAATCCATTTGAAAAACAATAATCCTTTGTGTGTTTTTCAAAAACACTATAATGGCTAGTTTCTAGTTTGATAGACCATTTTAAAAAATAAGTTGTGTAATTAAATGGTTCTAAATGTTATATTTCTAACATTTTATTCCACTATAATGCCTTTTCATCCTCATGTATCTAGTTATCTCTATACTCTATATTCTTTAGGATTATTTGTATTATTTCTATCCCAATAGAGGGTGATTCCCCTAAATCATGGAGTATTGTATCTATAGAATTTATGGTATGATTTTCAGTCTTATTTTCCTTCATGATCATTTAATTCTCCATTAGATATATGCCTCGACAAATGGTTTTGTTCCTAGATCAATGGGTTCCATTGTTCATTTAATTATTTTTTTTTGAACCATAAATTCTTATTTGTGGAATTTCAAGATCTATGAGTTTCAAAAAATTTCTCCAATATGAATATGTTGAAGGTAGGACTTTTCTTCCACACATTTTTTTATGAAAATAACATAAAGGAATTGGATTTTAAAAAAGAATTTGATGTGTTTATTGATGGATAATACATTATTTTCTTCTTGATATATTGTAAATAAAACCATGGGTTGTCTTTGAATCTCAGTACATGATTGAAAAAATTCATAAATTGTTATTTTTCCACGAATAATTATTTTTAAGAGTGAGATCATGGAATTACATGGTTTGTGTCTATTTATGATACATACTGGGTCCTTATTGGTTTGGATGTGTCTATAATTATGATTTTAGTGAATACTAGATTATACCCTACATGATAAATTTTTTCTATATGGATATGTTCTACTAAGAAGTGTAAATTATTTAGTTTAAATGTGGATTTGAAAATACATTATTTTGTAACATTCATGTGTGTGTGTGTTCATGACGTTGTTAGCCAATACTCTGTGAGTTACATTCACTAATTATAAATTTTTCTATCATTATATCATTCAGTGATACTATCTATAGTCCATAAATATATACATATATATAATATTGTCATAAAATATGTTGTTTTTATACTAATTTTAATAGGATTTCTAGGGGGTTTCCTAATTGCTTTTATAATCACCACATATATATATATGAATATTTGTATATATGTAGATATTTTTTTATACAACATAAATTAGAAGAAAATCTACAACTTTTAAAGAAGAGAATAATGACGTTGGATTCATATTAGGTTCAAGGAGGAGCATGGATATGGCTATGTAATAAAGGTGGTTGGGGTCACACATCAGTGCATTGGTGTCTGTTTGTTCCTTCATATTTGAAAATATATGTGATGTATATTTTATTGTTGATTTTGATAATGTAGACTTATAATTCCCATTTGGTATAGCTTTATTTTTTATCCTGAATCACATTTATTTATTCTATTTCTATGGTTTTCTATTATATTCTATGTTTTAGATAAGGAATAATAATCCCTAATGATTTTTTATTGATATAGGAATTTATTAGCTTTTGGTGGCCATAGGTTTTTAGCTATTGGTAGCTATTTATTTTCAACTCCCAGCCTAGTGGTTTGGGATTAGAATATTTCATTACCATAGTTAATGAGTTATATTTTATTTTGAATATGAAAACTGATGATCATTTAGTAGATAAGGATTTTATAATTTTTTTATTTTATTCTTAATGGATGAGTATATATACCACACAGTTCTGCATGAAATCATCTTTTTATTAAATTTTTTTATTCCAAATAACAGATTCCTTCCACATTTAGAAGAGTAATATTACATCCATGACTGATTGTATTTCAATGAAAATTTTATTTTTAATTTGGAAACTGCTTACCCAAAAAAAACATAGAATGATGATAAAAATCATTAAAAGGATACCAGATATAGAATATAAGTATGATTTGATTGTAGATAAATATTTATGATTATAGAAGATATTCAAATAAATTATATAATATCATCTCAAATTTATCATAAGTTTAATCTATTGACATTATTCCCCATCCCCACGTCCTATTTTGTTTAGGGGATTCCATTTCATTATGTCAGAGTACTACTGTCTCCTAAAATTAATGATTTTGTAAATTTTTCATATAAAATTGAGTATTATCTCCTATTAAAAATTATTTAATCCTAGAATGTTGGGGTATCTCTTCTTTAAAGTTTATGAGGCAGTATAGCTACTTCTCTTATGAAGAAACCAATATGATCTTCTACAAAATTCACCTTCAACCCCTCTAGTAGACTTGTATTGTTTACATGATCTTCATTTACTTGATGTTTTAGCACAAATAGGTTGATTTATCTCTAAGATAAATGTTTTATTAAGTCTCTTTTCTAACAATAATATTTTATTTTTGAAAGCATGAGTCTTTAAATTCCATTGGGGATCACTTGGAATATAACTATACCGAGCATGTGCCTCCATGGGGATAAGATTATGTGAAAATATGGTCTATATCTCCAATATTACATCAAATCTAAAGTTGTCCTTGTTGTTTTAGATTAGCTCTTGTTAAATAGAATGACGATTGTCTTATTTAAGGATACCATCATAGGTAGTTTCTCTCAAGAAATCATTACTTCATCTAGATATTCCCAGAAAGGATGGTAATCCATTAAGGAGGTTTATTCATGTCTTGAATTTTATATTTTTTTAAGTAGTAGTGAAACCTTCTATTAAGAATATTTATTATTTAGTTTTGATACTCAGTAGTTCTTATTTGGATGACTATATGGTGTTTCCTTAATCCTATGAATCCAATGACTTATAAATGTTCTCTCGTGAAAATGATGGGTCTATATCTATTATAGTCATAAGAACATCATCAAATCTTGTTATCCCATTTGAGGTTCCTAGAGAGAAGATGACTGAGTAGTCTCTACTTTAACCAATCCCCTACAATTCATTTATCCTAGTTGGACAATTGATTAATGTTGAATACTTCCACATTCAGAATGTATAATTATACCAATTATTTTATAAAATGTTCATTGTGGGGAAATATTAATATGCTTCCAATGTTTTATATAAACCGCATCTATTTATTATATACCAATGGGATGAAAACCAATTTCATTGATAAGATCTGTGTAATTCTTTAATCTAGTAAACCTATTGAAGGAAACTACCATTGAAAAAATTCATTACATATTTCATATAAATTTAGGTCATCAACAGTCATAATAGTGATTAAATAACCAAAATATATTTTATATTTAAAATTTAATTTCTGGATAATTTTAGAAACATATAATAACACATATACAATCATTTTATGGAATTAATTAGTATTCACGTAATTATTTCATAAATACCAACTAAAAAATATAATGGATAAATATGTCCCTCAATTCCCCTCTACCATCACGTCATTCATCATCAACACTATCTTTAAGAGCATCCTCCCAAAGATTATTGCCTACTAAATCTTCATCACCACTACCACAAAAAAACTCATCACCCCACCCACAAATAGGACCATTTTACCCATAACTAGATGAATAATATGAGGTTATCATCATCAATATGGATGTGTCAACATCAATAGTGGTATTCGGATGAAGGGGTCAACATAAAGACACCATAGCTTTCTGAAACATCTCATTGGCCATTATACTTCTTCAACTTTTCATAAATGCTAAATTATATCTCATTCGATATTTATATGGGAATCCCATACATATTTATTTATATATTTTCACTTCTTACCACAACTATTGTTAATGGTTCCTTGTGTTGAATAATACATAGTTGGTATGATAATATTATTGGATCAAAAGAAGTCTCCCTCATTGTGACCATCATCTAATATATATATAAATGATTATCTAGTCCAATTTTCCCCCTCGTTCTCATTAAGTACCTCCAAAGTATTCTCATGAAAATATATTCAAGATATAAACTTACAAAATAGATATTAAAATTTTAATGTAGCATAATTAAACAAATAATCATTTCATGAATCTATTGATTTATAGGAAAACTATATTTATTTTCTATACCTATGTATGTAAATTTCCTTCAATGAACAATCCATTCTATGATAACCATGACCCAATAAAAATGGAATTAAATGCATAAAAAAGTTATTCAATAATATTTTATATTTATTTATTTTAAATGTGAAAAAATAAATGTAATCATTTTAATCATTTGGATCGTATGAGAAGAAAAATGATGAAAAAAGGTTATTAGTTCTTCAAAATTTGTTAGAAATGTTATTTAATTTGGATATGGGGTGGGATTATTGTGAGGTATCATAAAATCATTATAACTCTAAGATGTCTGAAAAAAAATTAAATTGTTATTTATAAATGATTGTGTTTATTTTAATTAATTATTAGAAAGAGAATAAAATAAAAAATTTAATTGAGTTTAATGTCTAATAAATCATAATTTATTTTATGAATTTTTAAATTACTTTTCGGGTGATATCTCATTTATCAATATATGTGTTGTTTCTTTACTTCAAAAATTTTCTAAAATATAGTTTGTCCATTTCTTATATTTTGGTTTAAGTAATTATTTTTATTTCTGTGGGTTTTTTATAGGTAACATATCTAAAACCATGTTAAATGTTATAACATGACAATGTTCTTATATAATTGGATTCCTGATTTATTGTTGGACCTATTTTTAATAATTAAATATTAATATTTATTTAATCTTTGGAATATATGGTTTCATTTTAAATGTGGTGGAAATCCAAAATTTTTAATTTTAATGGACCTTGTGACATAAAAATAGTGATGTTGACATAAAATAATGGTGGTCATAGGATTTCTATTTTGAACCAAATTTTAGTTGAAGATATATGGTATTTTTGGGTCATTGATGTTATAGTTAATGGATATATGGTATTAATGATTCTCCATTTGGTTGTATTGAATATATTTATTTTATTATTTATATGTTTTAATTTGTTTCCGAATATTTATTATTATATATATGTTTATTGATGGAGTTATTATGTTTCATTTTTTACAAAGGTGAATTTTTTTATTTTATATTATGTGTTTTTGTAGTGTTGATTATGGGTTGTATGGATTTGGAAATGGTTTATTTCTAATGAATCTAGTATATGTTATTTAATTGGAAAAAAGTATGAATGAGAGATTTTTTAGGTATGTTTATTTATTATTTTGACACATTTAGTGGATATTTGATGTATAAACGAAGATGGGATGTACCTTATTTTACATATTACTAGTTTGATGGTCCTATGTATTGAGTAATAGTAATTTATAGTTTAATCATGTGTATTTTATCATCAATAGATGAATGTGATGTTATTTAATAATCTATGGATGGAAATGGTGCTTATGGGTAATGATATTTTCGGGATCAACTGGTTCTAATGTTAATAATTATAAAATAATATTTTTATAAATTAATAATCAATAATATATTCATTTTTTCATAAAACCATGTTATTTATATCATATCAGTTTGTATATATTTTTAGAGTAATTGAGTTGTTAGGTTTCCTTTGGTATGATGATGAATTTTTTGAATTTATTATTATGTTGAATATTAATGTGGGATTTGGGTCATATATTTGAGATGGAGTTCGGAAAGGATTATTTCTATTGAAACTAACCTATATATTTTCCATGGATTGAATTACTTATTTTTTATTTGTTTTGTGTGGTAATTTTAGATTATATCACTTTTTTTGGTGAAATCTGGTATAAACGAGAAGGGGGTGTAGCTTTTTTATGGGTAACTAGTTTGATGGATATATAGAATTATTATGGTAACTTATTGTTTCACAAAGTATATTTTTTGATAAATATATGATATGGATATTTTTCAAAAATCTCTGGATGAGAAATATGGTTTTAGGTTTTGAGGATTCAATATTTTATTAGTTATAAAATCTTGTATCTTATTTTAATCATGTTATAATGGAATACATGGTAATATATTGACTTTTTATTAATAAAACCATATCCAATTGATTTTTTTGGTTTGTCTTGGTATGATGATTGAATGGGTTATTAGAATTAATTTTTTGTGATGATGATATTTTGTAATTTTATGTTGTGTGGGGTGATATGGTTGATTTATTGTTATATTTGTGATTTCAAGTTGGTAATTGTTTATTTCAAATGAAACCATATTAGATGATTTCATTGGATTGATTTATCATTGTGTGTTTTTAGGGTGTTCATTCTATATTTACCCATTATATGAGGATGTTTGTGTATAAATGGATAGTGTAAGTTTGATATTTTTTATTGAATAGTTTCATGGTAATATGTATTTTATTTTTTTGTTGTGCCAAAGAAATATGTGTATTTTATTTCAAATATAAGATTTGGGTGTTATTCAGTAGTCTCAGGATGATAACTGTGTTTTTGGGCATTGATATTTTCACTTTTCATTGGTTATAAATCTTTTCATTATAATAAAATATATTTATAATGGAATATGTGATTATATTCCCATTTTTTAAGTCAACAAACCATGTTCAATTGAATCTGTTGGTTTTTAATGATTTGATGAATTATTTTTTTGATAGGTTTTATTCTACTATAATGATGAAATTTTTTATTTTTATGTTATGTGAAAGTATAATTTTTATTTTGATTCATTTTTGTGATATTGATTGAAGAATGTATTATTTTGAATGAAACCATTATATATGGTTTCTTTAAATTTATCAGGGACGAGGTGTTTGGTTTTGGTGTCATATTATATTTTATCTCTTTTGGTGTATTTTTAGTTATTAAATAGATAGTGGAAGATGATGATGCGTTCTATGTTTAGTTTCAAGGTATTATGAATTTAAATATGGTGATTTAGGTAGAAACAATGTTTATTTAAACATGAATTAATCATTGGGATGTTATTCTATAGTCTGAAGATGCTAATTACTGTTTTTTGTAGATCATGACATATTTCATTAGTTGTGAATATGTATATAATATTATTTAGTGTTATATATGAGTGTATGATAATATTAGAAAGATATTATTCATAAATCTAGTGGTTTTATTGGGTTTTCATTGTTTTATTGACTGATTGAGTTGTTAGGTTGAATTTTCTATGATGATAAACTTTTGTAATTTTATGTTATATAGAAGGATAGTGTTTATTTTGGTTTATATGTGTCATATGAAGTTGGGAATTGTATATTTAGGATTATTTTATCACATAACATTGATTAGGATGTAAATAAGCATGATTGTTTTGGTTTCCATGGTTAATTTATATTTTATCACTTTTTATAGATTTTTTTGGAATAAACAAAAATATGATATATGTTCATTGATGAATTGAAAATTTTACTTCCATATCGATTGAATTAGTGTAATTTAGTTTTGAACCATGTGTATTTAATCAAAAATAGATTCTTGGTATGTTATTTGGTCACCAGGGGATGAGAATTGTGTTTTTGGGTATTGAGGTTTCGAGGAATGATTGGCTCTAATGTTTTTCATTATACCATTATTGTGTTATAAAATAATATTTAAAAATATTCCCATTATTTATTATTAAATCATAACCTACAAATTTAATTTTATTTTATTAATTTAATATTTTATTGATCTAATTTCCTCCATTTTTTTGAAGATGAAATTTCAGAATCATTTGTTATGTTAATGGATAGTATTGATTTTGGGTCTTTTTTGGGATATGTTGTGGGGAGTGGATAATTAATAATGAAATAATTATATATATTTTCCGTTGATGGAATTAGGTATGTGTGATTTAGTCTGGGTTCTTATTTTTTATTTTTTAGGGTTTATCATATTCATGGTGTATAAAAGGAAACAAGATGTATCTTCATTCATAGATAACTAGTTTGACTGTCAGATGGATTGAATTATGAGAATTAAGGTCTGAAGCATGTGTATATGAAATTATATTATTGATTTGGATGTTATTTTTTAGTATCAAGATGATAACTAGGGTTTTTAGGATTGATGTTTCTGTGTTTCATTGCTTCTAATGCCTTATATTATATTGTAATAGTTTTATAAAATAATATGTCAGAGACACAAATATTTTACTATATATCATTTCTTAAAATAAATATAATGTGATTGCTATAATTCTCCACATAAAATTATGAAATAAAATGATATGTATTTTTTTATATAAATATTCTAATGAAAATCATTAGAAAAATAAATACATAATTGAATACAAAGAAATTACTCACCAAAAACTGCATAAATATAAAGGATAAATAAAATAATATGAAAAATCCAAGTTGAATATCACATAAATATTCACTCGGTGCATGAGGAGTGGTCACAATACTTCTTACCCAGATAGAAACTCCTAGGGGATGTTAATTGATTTATCATATGAATTTTATATACCATTATGAAGTATTTTAGTACAGAATTATAGCGAGTTTAGAGAAAATAATAAGAAAACATCTAGGGAGATTCTCAATTAAATTGAATGAGTGGCAGATAAAAACTATTATATCACTATTGAAATAAATAGATCAGACTATGAAATGATATGTTCCAGGGATAATATGAAATAAGATTAATTTATCCTATTCATATGATCAATTACCAATTATTTTGGATATTATCTTAATAATATTGGTTTTAATATTAGGTATTAAATAGAATGATGTAAATGAAGTACGAATGTTATGTCCCTAAAAACAATAAAAGAATAATTTTTTTTGATAAATAGATTCCTTGGAAAACCATGTATTGTGATATGGTTGTCTCATTAGTAATTACATCATGAGTCTTTTAATTCAAGGATCACAAACTGAATTTACATAATTAATGATGATTAAAATTTTTGAGTACCCATTTCATTTAACAGGGGAGGATTTTACACCTGAATTTTTTTAACGTAACCTAAAATTAAATTATTATATTATTGATTTCAATTTATAAATTTGAATAAGGATCATATCTTAAAACAAAACTCATGCACGACATACCCACACCATCTCAATCCTATGAGAGGAATAGAACCCAAGACACAAATAAAAGGACACATGGAGTGCGCCAATGCATGCATGTGATTGCTTTTTTTCTCTATGGTTATTAAGATATTGTGGCCTCATTATGTTTTTGTTGCGAGCACAACCTGATAAAAATATGGAAAACTATCCATTTATAAAATGAAAAAAAAAATACATCGTGCAATATGTAATGATACCTGCAATAAACAAATAGAAATAGATCCCTACACAAAAATTTTTTATGGTCGGACCCAAGATTCTAGGGGATACAACAAGTTACATCACCGAAGAGATCAGAATAACAAACCCAAAAATATAACGAAATTGTGGTTAGATGAATATATGGTAAAACAGTAAAAGGATACTCATGAACTACCATCACTAGAGGGATCATCATTGAAGAGAGTTGTAGGTTGGAACCCAAAATATAGAAAAAGAATCCATGAAAAATTGATTTGGGAGATAATAACATGGAACATAGTGGCCTTTAGAATACATGAGAGGGAGATATCGATCAAGGTTCATAGAGAAGAATAACTAATGATCAAGCATGATTCAACTAAGAATTAAAGATTATTTAATCATGAATAAAAACCACAAAATCCTTGTAGTTGGGTTTTGGATTAGTGGTAAGCACCCCATAATTCTACATGGAAAATCGGGGTTCAAAACCCATGGGGTGAAGGTCACTGTAGCAGTACTGTAGCAGCGGCAGAGGTACTGTAGCAGCGACGGGTACTGTAGCAGTGCGGTACTGTAGCAGTACTATTCGCAGAATGGGCCTATGGGCTATGTAATGGGCTAAATGCCCACTGGGCCTTCGGGCTATGTAATGGGTCTCCCTCTACCCATTTAAAGAGGTCTTTGCTTTGTTTCAATAATAAAAATGAGGCTTCGGCTCCAACCTTTAAAAAAACCACAAAATCCTAGAATGAAATAATAAAATTTAATTTTTATGAAATCATCCGATCGGGAAGGACGAAGTATCAGCTATGAGATCGTTAGGAAGGGAGGTCCCCCTATAGAGTAGGATAGAATACTGTGGAGAAACCCTATGAGTAGGATCTCTCAAGAGCGTGAAACATGATATAATTTAAAAAAGTCAAATAATTTCATTATTAGTATTAAAAACATAATAATAATAAAACCCATACTATATCAAATTATATTAGTCACCTAGAATTGGTTATATTTAGAGGATAAATTGTTAATATATTTGAGTAATAAAAGTATTATTCTTTCTCAAATCAACAATTTTTAAATAATTTCATATTTTTTCCTAATTTGTTTAGTTACCTTTATTATGATAATATATATGAATAAATATATTATATTCCTTAAAATATAAATTAATAATAAGTTCAATTTGAAACATATTTTTCCTATAAATTATTATTATTAAATATTGTTATTTTTATTGTAAATAATTAGATAGGGAAGAATTTAAATTTTAAAAAAATTAAATTGATATTTTTATTTATGTAAATATTATTTTCGGATTACATTTTTAACATTTCTCCAAAAAGGTAGAAATTCGGCTTGAATAGTAAAAAATATCGTTTTGGAAAATACATTCCCCTTATGAAATTTTCATAACACAAGAATGTATTGAATGTTTTTGAAAAAAAAATTATATTATGAATTATATATTTATAAATTAAAATAATTCATTTAGAAATTCAATGTGGAATTAATAAAACTCATGATTAATATTTTAGAAACAAAAATAGTATTTTATTCTAATATAGAATATTTTTGTTCTATTTTGTTTAAGAATACATCCAAACGATGCAATCTAATTTTTTTTATATTGAAGGAAATACAACTTGTATTTGGTTAATAAAAATACAATTATGTTCATATAAATTACTTTTAATGAAAATGTTTTCAAGATTATATTTTTTAATCATAAAAATATAGTTTTTATGAAAATGGTCTTTTCACATTATGTGGAAAAATATTAAATAAAATTACATTACCAATCAAAATTTTATATTAAAAAATGGATTACAATTTTTGAATCATTAGAACAAAATTATTTGATAATACTTCTTTTTTTAGTAATAAAAGGTAAATTAATTTAGCAAAAACTAGTTACCATCGAAAAACCCATATCTGTTAAGGGTGAAAAATATTACTATAAATGACATAAAACATGTTAAACAATGCTCTATAGTATATGGTTGAGGCTTACATGGCCTTAAATATCCCCCACTAAATTTCTTTACATTATTATATCAATATGACCTTTGAATAATGAAATTTTCTTGTCTATTATTACTATAATACAAATCCACTATCTTATAACAACATATAAAACCACCACACTTCTCTTTACACCCCATGGAACATAGTTTTGAACATAATAATCCAAATTTTCTCTCAAATATTCTGAGAGTCTTCCTAGAATTTTCATCTCATAAAAATTCTGCCACTCAAATCCTTAATCAAATATGAAAAGGGGATCTTCCATAGAGAAATTTAATATTCTCAATTACAACTTTTTCATTACATTTCCTTTCATTCATCTTCTATCCCCATATTAGCCTAATTTACCAATTCAAAAAAAATTACAATAATATATTATGTATATTTAAATATTAATATTTTTATGGGTTAACCATTTTTTACCATCCATTCAACTATTCGAGAGATGAATTTGGGACTTCTATTATAGTTTGACAATTTTTCCCAAAAGCAACATGTAATGTTATTTAAAAAAAATAGTTTACTAAAATGGTGTATTTAATGAAAAATATTATATTTAATACATTTTTAATATTCTAAAATTATTAACCATTCTATATCATCATCACGTAATTTGAAAATGATTTTGTCATCCAGACATACGTACGAACTCCACCTCCATGACGAGGACATATTTTTTTCAGATAGTTTTTTTTCATTGTCGTAAATTTATTGAATCTCACTAACTTATGTAAAAAATATAAATAAAATCATTATTTTTAGGTAAAAATGATATTATGAAAAATAATCTCATTAATAACCATACTCACCACTATATTATATAATGTTTATATTTGTTTCGGTTTAACAGACAACATGACAAAATTTATAAACCATTATAATGGGGGGAAATGGAAATTAAAAAATATTGTTATTATAAAGTAATTATAGAATAATATTTGGTTTAATTTCCTAGAAACATTATATTAATGATTAACTAGTTAATATTGTATCCCACATTTTTGTTAAATATTATAGAAATAAGTGTGTCACTGAATATTAAATCACAAATCATATTTAATACACCAAAGAAACGAAATTATAAAGTTGAATATAATTAAAACAAATATATTGATTTCACTATAATAATATCATAACGATTAACTTGGAATCTATAATAATTAATTGAAACCACCATTAAGAAACTAGTACTAAACATAGAATCAAACACAATAACATATGATGATGAAAATATAATTTATCAAACAAATAATGTTTTAATAATTATAAATATTTTCTATTAAAAAATGGTTACAAATATTAATAAAGGTATTAAATAGTTTATTCAAAGAGTTGTCATTATTTTACATGAGGTTTGAGAATTTTATGACAATGGGGAATTATATCTGTGTTTATGTCTTCATATATTCCATTCATTGACACATGTTTTTTAGAAATGTAATATAATATAAATGGTGATTTTTAGAGATACTTTTCCCTTATATTACATTGAAATAAATAGAGATTATTTTTTAGAGTGAGACACTGAGACTACCAGATATTCTGCGTCGTAGTGTGCCCAAAATAAATATTTTAATGATATTAAATACATTATTATTTCACACATTTATTTTTTCATAAATATTGGATTATCACTTAAATGTATTCTGAAATCATTGTTTTAATATGATAATTCCTTTAAATAGTTTCAAAGTGGTATGGGACACTTTGATACAAAAATATCTTTTAAATGACTTCCTTTATAAAGGTGTGACTTTTAATTGATTTCACAAAAATGGATATTTCTTTCAAAGAGTTTCACTAATCAATTTCATCTATGTCAAAATATTTTACTAGATATTATTCATGATTGAGGTGAATTTATTATAATACAATGTTCCATATTCTGTTGAATGTGTTAGGATATGTTTGAATGTGGATGTGCTATTTTTTTACCATTCATGGATAATGGTTAAAGTATTTATATTTCATATGATTGTTTTAATATGAATGATTATGTTATGTTTCAACATTTTCATGTGAGGAATTCATTGGACTTAGTAACTAATGGGTGGATCTCTCTATATCTCTTTGATGTATAGGTAGGTCTCATGAAACAAACCACTGTTTTGGAACAAGGCCTTGAAAAAATCTTATTTGTAGTCTTGGCATGAGGCCTTGACTATGTGGTTATGATGCCCACCATTATACATTCCATAATTATGAAATAAACTATTTATATTACATGTGATTATTATACTAGTATAATATCCATGTGAATAAGTAAATGAAATTATTTGACTTATCTTTTCCATATTATACTGATGTTTATGTTTAAAAGTCTTGTGTTTTATTCTTATACATTTCCTTAAATGTTTATTCTTATTTATGAATGTTTTTGCTGTATTATTATCCTTACTGAGAATCTGAACTCACCCATATCTTATTTTTTATTTTTCATCGGATGAAAAGAGTTATATTACGATGAAATTATAGGAATAGGTTAAGGGGTATGCATTTTTACAATGTGGGAAAATGATGTTGTTTTTCTTTATTTCATCATGTAATGTCAAACTTATGTATGTATCTAGTATATACAAGGATACTAAATTAATAAGTCTTTCAAGACTTCATCTCCTGTGATCATGTAAATGTTATTTAATAATGCACTGACTCTGGGTGACAAGGGTTGGGGCATTACAATTGGTATCAGAGGAATTTGATCACAATCCTTGAAACTAGATTTTTAAAAACTCTGATTAGAGAACATTATCCTAAGATACACTTAGAGGATTAGTATATAAGAACTGACAAAAATTTTGTTAATGTAGTGATTTTGTAAATTTTCCTAGCAATACATTCTTACCTAGATACGAACATGTAGAGGCGGCTCTGGCACAAATGTACATAAGAGTGAAAACTCCGACAATGAGTTTCGGGCCTGACCCATGATATCATGGTACACGACAATGGGCCTTACTTCACTCTTGGTTATGACACTCCTGCGGGATATGCTTAGGATAATTCTCATTTTCATTACAAACCATTATGAAGGATTTATGAGTAAATACTTCCTAAAATAAATCGTTTTTTTGATTATGGATTATATGCATATACTTTTCAATTTAAGTTTGGTATTTTACAAGTTTGGAGTTATGCATTGCGAATCATAATCTAACCTTCTGTATGTCATTGTTTAGAAATGTTATCTAGTAGAAGGAATGAGAACTCCAGCAATACGCATGATCCAAAGAGTATAAAGGATCATATCAATCAGGATCCTAATCCATCATTTAGAAGGGAAATAATCTCCCACATATTCTCCTCATATAAAAAATATTACCATGTGTTAATAAGATAAGTAATGAATTCTCTGAGTCCTATGGATTTGATGGGAATCTAGAGAAGAAAATGATGGTAGAGAGAAAAATGGATAAAGGGAAGAAGGGAAAGAGGGATTTTTTAATATGTGATAAATGTGGAAAGAATCACCTTGGTAAATGTTTTAAGGGAATGGGAGTTTGTTATATTTGTGGAGCAAAAGGAAACCAACTACTTGATTACAATGGTAAGTAAAAGTTTCAAAAGTAAAATGCTTCATCTTCAAGGAGATGGCACAATACACAAATCAATGTCCCAATCATCAGAGTATACCCCATTTGATTCTATTGGATAATAATCGAATTATGATACTACTAAAGATGAAGCAAAATAATTAGTATTATAATTTTATTAATTAATTATGTCATTTGAGTTTTGTATCAACGATGTACTTGTTATATTAATTATGGAAATAAATAAGGATTGTACTGCAGTTCTATTTGATTGAGGATTTCAGATTATATAGTTCTAAGAAAAGTGACTCAATAACAAGTTAGTAATTTTGGAAAATACATCTTTGCAGGAAAGATAAACCATAATATGGTCCTAATACTGAGATAGTGATTTTGGAATAAGAGATGGTTGATTTGGATAAATTATATTGGATATTATTGACTACATTGGAATTGATTAATGGCTTGTTTATTCCATCAATGTTGGAGTATTCAATTTATTATATATAAAGAATATATCTAGTATTCTATCAGGTATAAGGGAGCATGGATGTTATCAATAAGGTTTTATGGTAATTAATTATGTTACCATGTTTTAAGAGAATACATTATGAAGGCAATCATGTGTTACTTCGTGGAAAAAGAGATCCTCAATATGTTTACCATCCATAATAATTTTGGACTGTGAGTTTAGAAAGAATTATTTTGGATAATTCAAAACGTTTTAAAGAATTAAATATGACATTGAATACTATTGTTTAAGGTCAAAACATTTCTTAACATTAATTTTCGATTGTTATAAAAAGGACAACCAGAAGTTTGGGCGACAACCCAGAGGTTGGGCGACAACCCGGAGGTTAGACAACAACTCGTCGCATCCGGCAAGGCCGCAAGACATGAACCCACAGTTGAAGTATGACAAGGGTGAATCACCAAACACTACCCTAAGTTATTTCTTGGTTTGTATAGCATAGTTTTTTTGTTCTGACATTTTAATTATAAATTCATTTTTTATGGAATCCTATACAATTAGGATAAATAGAATATTTTTGAGTTTTATTATCTTTTGAAGTGATAGATGAGTTTGTGGTAGGATTGAAATCTAGTTGTCAAACATCGTTTTTTCTTATTATATGAAGAAATTAATTCTCAAACTTCAGAGAAATGATCTTAAAACAAAAAAATTGTTATCCTAATACCCTATGTTTTATTGAACTGGTTATATTTTAAATCATCATAGAATTATGGCTTTGAGGCCTTCAATTTTACATTCACTTGGTTTTGATTGATGACCTCAATCAATTCCAATAAATATTTTAATTTTCCTCCAATTATAATTTCCACCAATGTTCTCCAATTCGAAATTCTAATTTGGTGCTGAATTTTTAATTTCCCTTTCCCTCTTATTAAGACTATTGTTTGTTATCTATATATCGGACATGGGTTTTCCACTAAGGTATTTTATATTTTTTAAAAAAACATTATTTTTGATGAATAATTTCAAATTGTGAGGATTCATTTTATTGAAGGAGGGAATAATGTAACACCCCAAGATTCCATGATATACTACTCTTTGAATAATATAATAGTGTGCAATGTACACAACACTGAGTTCAAGCGCACCATGACTTATCAAACTGGATGTTTAAAATATGGGTATGAATAGTAATAACCACATTTTGAATTATATATATATCCTATATAATTTTAACATTCATATTTTTTGTTTCTTAAAAATAATATAAACACAAATTCTATTTCAGATAAATGAATTATTTTTCAAAAAATGCAGTTTTTCCACGTTTTATTGGGGAAACCATTCTAAATCCAATATTTGACAATTTCATATATTCAACTTGTTGAAATTAATTATTTCTTTAGAAGCGGGGAATAAAAATTTACTCTGGATAAATTTTTGGTGTTTTTATGATAACATTAATTTTTTGAGAAATAGGGGAATAGAATAAATTTTTTTTTTAAACAAATTTTTTAATCGAAATAATTTATAGGGTTAAATTATAAATTTGAGTGTCTTTAAAGTTACATTAGATTGTATTTTTATCATTTAATATAATGTGGGTAATTTTATGTAATTTCACTTTTAAATTGGATATAAACACATATCAATCTTCTGATATTTTTTATTTCTCAAAAACCAGCATTTTGGTTTTGACAACGGGAATTATATTTTAATTAATTAATGAAAGTTTTATATTTTGAATTTTTTAAAATAGGCATCATTTTTGGATTCAGAATAGAAAAGTTATCATAGGGTGAATTTTTGGTATTTTTCTGAATACTTTCAATTTTTTATGAATAGTGAAAACACTGAGTTATTATTTAAAACCCTATTTTTATTTAAATAATTATTTATTTTATTTAAATTTATTTTATGTCAAAATAGATACATAATACCTATATTTATTCAATGTAATTAATTTGTGTCATTTGATAATAAAATTAGATGTATAAAATTTTATTTAATTTTTAACGTCTTTTACCCACCTTCTAGGCACTTTGAAATTTTTTCATAAAATGTTATTTTGATACTTCTGTGAATTGAATGTCAAATTTACGAGAGACACGGTTGTTATCAGCAAGTAAAATGTGGCTCAATAAGATAAAAAATATTTTTTTTTTGTGAATAGTAACTTTTGAGTTTTATTTACCACTGTTAAAAGTAAATAGGGTAATTAAAGGAAAAAAAATGATATTATAATTACCCTAAAACATGTCACAATTATATTGGATAAATTTATTTGGATCAAATTCAACCTTATGAATAAAATATGTTTTTTTGGTCTAAATGTTTTAGATTAGGACATTTATTATAATTTTATTTAAAGAAGCATTAAAAGTGTTAAATTCAAATTTTAATAAACAATTTTTTTTAATATTGAGTTATACAAAAGATAATTTTGACTATGAATATTAATTATAAATCTAAAACTATTTCCTATATCATGGTATTTTATTTATAATTTTTAGACATTAAATAATAAAATGTATTTATTACATAATGATGATGTAGTAATTACCTTATTAATACAAGATTAAAATAATTGATAATATATATTTTAATATAAATTCAAATAGAGACATTTGATTCATTCAAAAAAAATTCTTGGTTAATATTACATGTTAGGGTTTATTCAATTTATTTTTTCAAATAAATTGGATTGTTATGACTTTTACACAAACCAAAAACTAAATAATGTCAAAATCTACATAAATTTGTTTTTAAAACAAATAGTATATTATTAAATGTTATAATAGTCCTAAAAACTTATTATTGTTCAACGAACTTATATAGTAATATATATTTCATTAATAAACCGCTTGGGGTTCATTGGTAATTTTATAGTATGTTTGTTAACCATATAACATAAAAATACAAGGAGACATAGTAAATGTTAAACTATTTATCCAAGAGTTAAATTTAAATGATAAGGATAATATGGAAATATAAACCAGTCTAAAACCTATTGGTTTATATTATTTCGATCCATCCACACCTTAGATTTGAAATAAACTCATTTGGATCCATTATAAACCGAATAGGAGTTTATAATAAAATTATATTTCATTGTTTTCCTAATGTGACCCTCACCTATCTTATAAAAGGATATATCCCCTTCTATCAAAATTACACCTCAAATCCATTTAGCCTGGCTATCCCCTAGTTAAATATCTTTCCAACTACCCTCACTTCATCCTAGAGGCCTTATATTGATCATAAACCCAACCTAAGGAGCCCTTTTGATCGAATAAAAAGGAACTATCCGAAAAAGAGGTAATTATTTCATCACCTCTTTCAATGTTCTTTTCTTATTTCACATCCTCTTTCACTGTCTTTTCCATACCAAAATAATAACTCCAGTACCTTCTACATACAATGATGTTATTATAAATATGGTATAACAATATTCATTATTCTATCCATCCTATGAATGACAAAGTCACCATACGTGCGTACGTACGGCTTACCATCACCACGTCGTGGTGTAGTTTGTTATTCAACACCTATGTATTTTGATTGGTATAATAATGAGTATAATTGATGTAAATAAAAAATATAACATCTTAATTATTCATTATATATAATATAGAAACAAATTACATATGATTTCTCCATCAATAGAATGGGTTTGTCACTCGTTCGTACGTAGGGATTACAGTCTCCACGAATGTGATTAAATTCATTCCCCATCATAACCATTCCTGAATATATATAATTTTATGATTAAAAAATAATTTTTAAGATAATAATATCATTTTGGATATGAATCAAAAACATAATATCCATAATAAACATGACTTACGTAACAAAACATATAAATAAAAATGAATCAGTTAACACCCGAAACAATGACACTACTGAAATATTAAATATTATTAACAAAGAAATACTATTAGATCTTATGTGAAATCATATTTATTTATGTGGTTCTTGTATAATTTAATAACAATTATTTAACCATTATACAAGTGGTTAACTTACCCTCGACTAAGGAAGAATACATGGTAAGGGTTAATTCCTCAATCTTCTTATTATCCAAGATTTTTTCTGTGTAAGTATTTACATGGAAATTTTTATCATCGATGTACTTGTTTCATAAAATTGTTTTAAAAATGAATATATTAATGTTTTGTGGAAGGTAATCTTTTGGATGATCATCATTTTAAAATATTTAATGATTTAAATTTATAATTTTTTTTAATTAATGTCCATGTTTTAAAAATGATTTTAAGGATATTTTTATATGGAAATGATTGTATTAAAATGTTAATTCCTTTAAAAAATTTCAAATTAGTATGGGACACTTTGATTAAAAAAATAATTTCAAATGACTCACTTTATAAATTCGTGACATTTAAACGATTTCAAAAAAAGGGATATTTTTCTAAAAGAGTTTAATGATCATTTTCAACTATGTAAACATCCTTTACTGAATATTATTCCAGATTGAGGATGATTTATTATAATAAAATCTTCCATATTGTATAGAATTATTAAGATATGTTTGACTATTGATATGCTATTTTAATACTATTCTTGGTTTATGGTTAAAGTATTGACATTTTGTAAGATTGTTTTAATACGAATGTTTATGTTATGTTTCAACATTTTCATATGAGGAATGAATTGGTCTTAGTAAATGACGGGTGGAGCCTACTATAGATCCTCAATGCATCGGTAGGTCCCATGAGATAAACTAGTGGCTTGGTACAAGGCCTTGAAAAAAATCTTATTTTTAGTCTTGGAACGAGGCCTTGACTATGTGGTTATGATGTCCAAAATTATGCATTCCATCATTATAAAATTAGCTGCTGATATTATGTGTGATTATTCGACTAGTAGAATATCCATCTGAATATGTAAATGGCATTATTTGACTTATCTTTTCCATATTATCCTAAATATTACGTTTAAACGGCTTCTTTTTTATTCTTATACATTTCCTTAAATGTTTATTCTTATTTATGATTTCTTTCTGCTATATTATTATCCTTACTGAGCATCTGAGCTCACACCTTTCTTATGTTTTATTTTTCCCAGGATGCGAAGAAGTATATTACGATTAACCTGTAGGAATAGGCTAAGGGATAAGAGTGTGCTCATATGGGACACAATGATGTTGTTTTTCTTTATTTCATGATGTCATGTAAGACTTATGTATGTATCCAGTACTTATAAGGATGCTAAACTAAACAGTCATTCAAGATATGATCTCTTGTGATCATGCCAATGTTACGTAATAATTCAGCAACGTTGGGTGACTAGATTCAGGGCGTTACATTTTGAGTAGGATTCCCCCTTATTATTTCATAATGTTAAGATTCATGAGCCTATATAGTTTTAGTAGTGTATTATTTTAGTTTATCCTTATTTGTTGTGGTTCACTAAACTTATATGGTACTCTCTGATCATGGTGTGATATGACTCCATATGTACACAAATGTTCGATCGAGGTATCTGTTGAGACATGTGTACAATTATTATTCCATTATGGATTCCCAACATTACTAGAGTGTATGTGTGGACACTGGTGAAGGAAAACATCATATATGATGGATTCAATGTAGCTGGAGATGGCAGTGGGTGTTTGAGAGATGAGATTTCAGGAGCAGCTAGTAAGAGCTAGTAATCAGGATCTCTGCACATTATATCATCCCATTGCTGGTGTCAATCAGATGGACACACAACATAGGGTTTGATTAGAGTTCTAGACCAGATGATATAGGGTATATGTAATGAATATGATGTTTTTGGATAAATGGAAGGTAATTTCTTAACTCGAAAAGCTTATTAGGGAAGTGAGGATGCCAATTGTCTATCATAGTAGTGTTAGCACCATGATTTGGGTTCTTCTAAGAGTTTCTAGGGAGTCCCCTTTATATGTGATGAAAGTAGAGGATAAGGTTTATCTCAGTAGAGAAGATCTTTTGGCAGGGGAAAACAATAAGATATTCTCTCACCACCACTGCACGACAGACCATTCCAATATCAAGGAGCAGGTCATTGGAGACATGGAAAGTTATTCTCTATAGAGGATTATGACATATTTTCATAATATATGATCAAAGGTAAATTAAATTATTATTATAATCTTTCATTAGTACATGTTTACACTAGTGTGAGTCATTCTATCATATCCTTATATATAGTTTGAGATCTGGAGCTCCCAGATGTGGCCTTAGCCATATATATTTCTATTGAGCTTCCAACATGGAACACTTCATTGATATAACTTTTCTAATAGTAGTTTGATCTATTTCAAGGTGAATATAGTTTATTTTTAGACCTCTTGGTTTTCATGATGATACATTATGCTTTCATCATGGGTTTGGAATAGTATTCCATGGTTCAAGAAAAGATTGACTACCATAAATGATGATTCAAATTCCATTGAAAAAATGGGATGATATTCTCTTTTATAGGTGAGATTAATATCCTAGAATAGAGAGCAGGTATGTGATAAGGAGGCCACAACCAATCACCCAATATATGGCCAGTTTATCCCTTGGAACAACATGATCTTCTTGAATTTGGATATCATCCATCATGGAAGATATTATGGAAGACGTCCCTAAGGAAATTTCAGAATTACCTACATGGAAAAAGATATAGTATTTCATTGACAAGCACAACAGGAAGACAATAATATCATCTAGAGAAAATTTGATAGCCTCTACTGAGGCCTTAGAGTTGAGGGTGTAGTTAGAGGACCTTATAGTGACAGACATTATTAGAACCATTTTTTCCCTTGGGTAGTTCTTGGTTTTGATTGTGAAATATTATATGGGTTTTTACAACTATGTGTTTATTATCATCACCTAAATATGGAAAAAATAAAGATCAAACTCCAATTATTTGGGATTAAACATCTTTTTGATCAGTTGAGATGTGAGATTTGGTTCTGGAATAATTATCTCATGCATGACTGCAACATATTGAGGTTTAAAAAGAATGATTTTATAATGAATGAATTCTGATGTCGCTCTGGAAAATATGATTTTTAGGTGAGGGTTTCTTGTGTGATAGATTCCCTATCAATGATTATGGATTTGATGAACCAGATCATCCAAGCATAATTTCACTATTTTCTGGTTGTCTTCATTGACAACATTATAATATTCTATGAATTAGAGGGGGATAATATAGAAAATTTGAGGATGGTACTTGAGATAATCTTTGAGAACTAGCTTTTTGGTAAGCTCTCGATGTTCTAATTCATGATATGTGAGGTTCACCTTATTGGGAATGAATTTTTTTATAATTTATTGACTTTTGACCCAGTGAATATTGGTTCATTTATTTCATTGGATCCACCCATGAAACTATCATATATATGGATTTTTATTTGTATATAGGTTTACTACATGATGTTCACTGAAGGATTATCTATGATTATAGACCATTTGGTTTCCCTGATGTATAATGAAAAACCATTTATCATGACTATGCACTGATTGAGATAAATGAAGGTGTCGAGGCAAAGACAGAGTAGTGATCCTATATTGATACTACCAGAGGAGGTCATAGAGCATGTATTTTATAGATATTTCAATGAAGGTGAGAAAAAATGTGTTTATGAAGAGGTATAATGTGATCATATAGGGGTCGAGGAAATTGAGACCCCATGATAAGAACTATGCAACTCAAAATCGTGAGTTGGTAAAATTAGTATTCGCTCTAAATATGTGGAGGCACTATATTATGATAGAGTGTTTTCTTGTTTACTAATACCATCAATTATTCAGGAATATCATCTTATAGAGATATTTTATTTTAAGAGAGATTTGTTGGTTGGTGTTCCTATATGTCTATAACATGGAGATAGGCTATACTCTTTGGATGTGAAGTGTGGTTGAAGATAACCATAGTATAAAGTCTTGTTCTAAATTGGTTGAGGAGGAATCTAAGAATTTTGATTCATTGCAGAAGTCACTAATAGTAGATGTGGTTTAGTTTTTCATCAGTCAATTATGTTAAATCTACCTCTTCTTTAATGTTTGATGTTGGTTCAATTGAGATACATCAACTATGAAGCCCAATGTGAGTTGACATTATTATGATATTTAATAGAAGTATTCTATAAAGGATAGAATCATGCCATTATTTACATTGGATGGAGGTTGATTCTAGGAACCTTGTGAAAGGAGGTGATGCGGGAGTTTAACTAATCCACTATGGATATATATATCAAAATGTATCTATGATTTATAGGGACATTTAGTGGATGTTTTTATGGGAAGAAATGATGTATAGTTTTTCTATATTCTTATCTTGATGTCTCACATGACACTAGTTAAATGTGGAGTGTTAGGTTTTAGTAGGTTTTTTGGATCTTATTGAGATTCTAGAGTGCAAATGGTACAACATATCCATGGAATTTATAATTTGGATTCCATATATAGGAAGCCTAAATGCTGAAGTCCAGGTTAGGGTTATCCAATATTCTAATTTAGTGAACATCAATTCCATCAAGTAGAATAGTTGTGTGATGAGTTGTAAGAAGTATTACATTCTAATGTTTTGGATTTATTGGGTACCCTTGACGAATGTCTTCGACCAAGATGCAAATTTTACATCATGGATTTAGAGAGGCATGTACGAGACATTAGGGACCCATTTTTGGATGAGTACAACATTCCACCCTAGAAACATAGGTAGATATAGTGTACTATCTAGGTGATGGAGGATATGATGAGGGATTTTATGTTCGACTTTTGCTGATGTTGGGAGGTTCACATTATATTAGTGGTTTTTACCTATAATATTATATATTACCCTATAAAAATCATGGAATATTTAATTTCCTTGTATGGAAGAACCTATAGGTCAACCTTGTTCTTTTCTTAGGTTATAGAGACTTCTCTTATCTAAACATAGATGGTGTAGATGAAGATAGGGAAGGATCAAGTGAACTGATATCGGATGAGTACAACCCAGAGGTGACCAAAATATTATACAAACTATTTTTGATGGCCTTCAGAGTTTCAGCAGGGGGGATATGATTTCTTAAGAGCCTTCCCATGATGAGGATTTCATGTATTCAGTTCGGGATGTAAGTTATTCCCAACTTTCTCTCTACCATTCGAGATCCTACAGAGGGGAAGGGTGTTGATGATGATTCTTACCGCATAGCCATGACACCATAATTTTAATAGACACATTATTTCATGCACATGTCAAATGCGGGGAGATACATCCATGATCTTAATTATGTTATTTAATCAGGAAAACAAGACATTCATTATGGTGCCACAATTGATGAGTATCTAGTGGTGATCAAGGATTGACATGAGATTATACTTTAAAGATAGACCATCCCCTATGGTTATGTGTTATTGTATCAGATGATCATGTAGAAGACATCCTAGTAGTTGGAGAGTTAGAAGTGGTCTTAGTGTCCAAAAAATAATTTTTATTTTGGGATTTTGAGAATGAAACGTTTGGAAGGAGGGAATAATTTTTATTCCCAATTTTTTCTTTATACGACTTTAAAATATGGTAGGGATTATTTTTAGATCTAGGTGCTGAGATTCTATTAGAATTTGAAGCTTTATGATTCCAAAATAGATATATTAAACATATAAAAATCACACAGTTTTATCTTTTGATAAATAATGTAATAACTCGTAAATGGTGTCTCATAATGAAAATTAATGATCATGGATGCATTTGGAGAGTAGGGTTTATCCTATGGAGGACTAAAAGTTTTTCTAAACTGAATGTCAGGTTGTGGAATCCATTAAAAGATCCATTTAATTAAAATAAATCAATATATTATTTATTTGTTATATTAAATTTTAAAATTCAATCCTCTTTAAATATTCTTTTTCAATAATTCTTATGGGATAACCTCATAAAACCTAAGAGTATTGAAAGAGCCTCAGACAACCATCATTGTTGAATCAACATCAAACAATAATCGATGATCTGAATGAGGTGGACCAATAGGAAACACATGCATCCTATCATCCTAATAAATTGAGAAAAAATCTTCACTAATTATAAACCCATAATCATGGCAGGGATCATCATTTTTAGTTTCCTCCCTTCATAAAATGTTTGAGGATGGTTATTTGATTTTATACTCTAGATCTATGTATTCCAAAAATTTCCATGAAGCCTGTGTTGAATTAAATTTTATTATTCAATTCATTATCCATGTTCCACATATTATCACCCATGGAAAAACAATCATTTCTGATAATTCAAAAAAAAATACCCAGAAAAAAATATTTTCACTTTATTTATGTTCTTTATACCCTTATGTTCTTCACCGTTGGAGTATGAAGATGTATTATACCATTGTTGGGGTGGGTTTGGGAATAATCAAACCCCTAGAATCATGTTCGTTTCACAATTGATTAATATGTTGAAAAATATATGATGGATGTGGATATATCATCAATTATTGGCGATGTTCCATGGATCCGGGATCCGGATGAGCATTGTGATTGAGAAATAGTAGTGTATGGTAGCATGAAGGATTTGTGTGAATGACTAATTTATATTTCGGGCCACTGGATGGATTAAATCGATGTAAAGAAGAATATAAATTTGACTATGGTGGATTTCAAGTGGTTTACATCTTGGAAACATGGAGGAAGTTACAGATCTATGATCCACATGAAGAAACAAAAATTCTATGAAATATTCATCTTTACTATGTGTGGCTGAAGATCATAAGTCTTGAATCCCCACCAAGCATTGATGGTTAGGGTTTCCAATACGATATGGATCACACACCATGTGTCTTTTCCCATGCACCATTTGACTCTAGACTAGGTTTTTTCCACCATGTTCCATAATCACCTGGCCAGGACCCTCTATGTGACGACATGTTGTGCACTATTAGAGTAAAAAAGACACATTTCAATGAATAGGGAAATGACCATGAGTGAAAATATGGGATATGGGTGGATAATAAATATCCTTTGACCCCCTTACATGTCATTTATGGTGACTTGGGCTCTGATCTATCTCTATAGGTGAATACAGATAGTTATTGGGGTGGAGCAACATGTTTTCTAACACCCATACATTTCATGTTCCCTAATGAAACAATTAATCCTAAAATATATCATTTATCTAGATTCGTATTTTTCCCCAATATTAAACTATCCAAATAGTTTTTCATGTATATCATGATGCTTTAATATTTAATGGTTTCCAATGTATTACATGGAACACGAAAATAATGACTCTTCTTTAGGTGATGCATGATGATAGCAGTGATCCAGAAATATCATCGTTGAGAGGACTAGGTTGTGAACCCCTATTATACTTGGGTGACAGTCACACGTACTCCTTGCACTAATTTTGGTGGATCCCCACTGATGGAATAGGGTGTGGTCCTCTACATTATGAGTGTCACCCCAGGACACATAAGGGCATGGGTCATCTCTCATATGAGTGGCATCCCCAAATGACTCTTTAGTGTGTGGGTCCTATACCATATAAGTATATCCCCCTCCCCCAAACCCACTACTGTGTGTGTCATCTACCTTATATGTGGCACCACCATAACAGACTAGGGTGTGGGTCCTATATCTACCTTCTGAGTGGAACCCCCTGAATAACTAGGGAATGATTTCTATATATTCATTGTAGAACCCCACTAACACACTAGAAAGTGGTTCATCTACCTCCTAAGTGGATCCTCACTAATTATCTAGGGGGTGAGTCCTCTACCTTCTTTGTGGAAACACCCACTCACACTTTGTAGTAGGTCCACTATTTATCTACCATGTTCCACCCCTTATCATACTACGAAGTTGGTCATGATATTTCAGATTGTTCATTAAACTTTGAGGAATAGTTGAGAGGTGTGGGTCCTCAAAAAAGTTATAAATATGGATGCACAAGATAATCAGAATAGTAGAAGAACCCTTTTTGAAACTAATGGTAGATTCATTGACATAGGAGGAGTATTCATATTGTGTCCATTTTTCTCTAATTTGGGATTTTTTATGAGAATATATATATATCTTCATGTTGGGTTTATATAATGGTTTGAGATTACCTATATTGTATATCCCTATCTTAATAAATTTGGTTTTGAGGGCATCTCACTGTTTATGTATATACTCACCCATCTTATATACTTTCTTACACATGTCGTGTTTTATACCAATTATTGAAAGACTTGATGTGATTTCAGAGGAGCATAATGATATTGGGGTGCATAAATCATGTATGGAGGTTGGGAATGAAGATCAAGAGTAGGTATTGGTCAACTATTTTCTTTTAAAGGTATTCTCATGTGGGAAATTTATTTCTGGATGAACTTTTTTTACCTTTTTCACCATGTTTTATTTATTTCATTCTCTAATTGTTTTCCCTAGAGATATTTACAGTCATGCTTTTATAATATATGTTACTTCCATTTTTATTATTCATCGGCACGATTCAAAGTGTATTTTTGTGTTTGATTGTAATGGTACACTAGAAAATGGACTTACATTTATGTTATTCCATCATAGTAACTACCACTAGCCCCTCAATTTTAGAGGTGGGTTTAGGTTTATGGTTGATCGGCCTTCCATCAGGTAGGAAAAACCTAGTGGTTCTAGTTTTCATACTTGTATTCTATATATTTTATATTTATTATCATGTATTATCCTTTATTTATGTATTTTTTGTTCTCTTTTATTCGTTCACTTTCATGGGGATTCTATTTAAATGATTCTATTGTTGAAAGGTTTTTTCCGATCATGTTTTATTCATTGAATCATATTCCATATCCACTCTTTTTTTTTATTTTTTGTGTTTTTTGTACTTCCCATTATTTTTTTTATCAAGATTGTATAATATTAATTATAGTCCCAACTCAAGGAACATTTTTCATGGGATTTTGGATCATGGTAAACTAAATACTTAAGGGGTTTATCATCAATCTATTTTTCGAATTGATATTTATCTCGAATGGTAATCCATCATGGGAACTTGGGAAGTCTTAAATTCCATAATTTATATTTTTTTAATTTTTTTGATTCTTAATGGTTTTGGAAAAATGTAAATGTAAATATATTTTTCAATATTGAAATTAATGTTGTTAAATGAAATTTTTTAATTTTCTAAAAAAAACTAAAGAATTGTTTATTAATTATTCATTTTGTAATTATGTTTTAAATAAAATTCATTTCAACATCATTAAAACCCATTATTACTTACCCAATACTCCATTATTGAAGAATCAATTTTTGTAGAAATTATTTTTTAAAAATAATTAATCCACCCTTTTGAATATGATATGTAAATGTGATGTATATCACCACCTTTCATGAATATGTTATGAACATTTAATAAAAACTATTTTATTCATTATTTCACCATTATGAGCATCCACCATTCCAAATATTCATTTAATTTTTTTAGCGCAGGATATTTAAACTTAATATTATTTAAATGAAATGGAAATATTAATATATATATATATATATATCAAAAGTAAGAGTATAAAATTAAAATATAATTCATGAATTGAAAATTGATTTTTAAGGATTCTAGAATTAAATTTGTATTCAGGGTTTTGATGTCTTGTAAATGAATAGTTTTATAATCATTTTTTGTTCAAAAATATATTTTATGAAAATATTTTTTTTTCTAATGAGTAATTATTAATAAATTTTCAATGTATGATTTTTATTTCAATTAATATATTTTATAATTATTTTTTAAAAACTTATAAAATAGATATGTTATATTGTTTTCTAAATGGTATTTATCAAATAAATTCTATAATTCTTTAAACATTGTAATCATTTTTTGAAGTTACAAACATTACACTAGAGAAATGTTCCAATGATACAATCCAACTTCTTTCTATGGATGTATTATGATATTTTACATGAATTTATTCATTAAAAAATCTATTTTAGAATGATTATTTATGTGGTATTGAAAAAATTAAGGATTAATTTCATATGGATCAGATCTGTTTGGATGCTTTATGTTTATGGTATTATATACCCTACAATAATTTGTTTTAATTTTTATCCATCATGAACACAATGAAGATGCATGGGTAATATCTAAATCCCATGATTGCATACATGTTTTATACCAATATCATGAAGGTATATGGGTGATTAACCCAAACCCGTGAGGGTACATCAATTTTTATATGAACCCCAAGTGGGAACAATAGTTTAAATCCCAAGACCAACATGGTACATCGATAGTTAAACAGTCCCTATAGAGTACAGAGGTTGTAATAATAAACATGATAGGGTCCAAGGGTTGTCATCCCAAGACCACTATGTTATTGGAATCAAGATGAAATGCCTTCTATGCAATATTATTTATTCATATTAATTTTCTTATAAATACTTTATATACTATGTACTTATTTTATGCTACCATAGATAATGATTATTGTTTCATGTTTATTCAATCATATGTGATTTATTATTTTTTATCATTTGATAATATATTTCATTCTAATTTTCTATGTAGATAACTGTTATTAATATATTTTTATATTAATAATATATTTATGTAAATATATTGTTTTCTTATATTCTTAGGATCAAAACATTGATTATATTTTGACGATTTTTCTGATTACTAAACATTTTAACTCATACCTTTCATAAGTTTCAAATCCCCATGTTATGAATATGATTATATCATATGGGGATACTAGTTTGGAGTCATGTAAGTTCTGATTATGGAGAAATTTCAACATGTAATTAATAACTTAATTTCCTATCATAAATTTAATTTAAACTAGGAGTTGTGTGTTTTAATTAATGTTGATATAGGTTTATATTAATTGTGAAAAGTTTTATGAATATTTCTAAATAGATTCAATGAAAATTTAATGGAGATATCAAATGAGATTACTCATAAAAACAATAATGAATATACCCATTTATAGAATATTAATAAGTAAAAATATATATGGTAGGTAGTTTCAATTTGATAAAATATAAATAAAATAATAACATGATGATGGGTTTTTAGTTAGATGATATAGTGAGTTAAAATTATGTATATAATAATATATAAAATTGATGGATGAGAAAGTAAAATGTAAAATTGTATTATATAATTAATCAGCGAGAGTTTTCAATATGAAAGAAGAATAAATGTGTAGATATTAGGATATTAGTATATAATGGAAGAATAACAGTAAAATAAGAGGATCATATAAGGAATCTATAGGGTAGAGTTTTAGAAACTCAATTATGGAATAAATTAGTTTGATATGGTTCTAGAATGTCAAATTGTTTCCAAGAAAAAATAGTAGAAGTCATATAGTTTATTCTGAAAATTGAAGAAAAAGATAAGATAATTTAAAAAAATATCACTTTTATCATGTAGAGAGAAAGGTAGAATGAAATCCCCGAATAAATTTTTTTCCACTAAGTAAGAATCGTGAAAATAAAATTAAAAAAGGAGTAAAAATTAGAAGCTACACTTTTTTTGATTCACTAGTTATGTATCAAAATAATTCTCGAAAACAGTCATGAGGACTTTTTAGAAGGAATTGAATTATAAAATAACAAATTACATGTTTAAAATAAGAATCTAATTTGATATTTTTTTTATTAAAAAGAAAAAATTAAATGAAAATGATTAATGTGAGGAATATGTTATAGTTCACTCTAAATAAATAATGAAATATCAAATAACTATTATTTATTCATAGGTTGTGAATATGAGGAATTGTGGTGATAGAATATACATTGAAATTTTGTATTAATTTTTTAGGATCATTGATAATATTTTGCAATATTATATAGATGTAAAATTTATATAAAATTTAGGGAACATGATACTCAATAAATAAGAACAATAGTATATCCTTCATTATAATTAATAAATTATTTTTATTGGTACATATTTAATTATTTAACTCATGAAACTAATATATTGTTTATAGGAAATGAATGAGTGGAAAATACTTTTATAGAGATTCATGGAAAATGAATTTGATCTTGATGAACATGAATTCATATGGAAAAAATTACAAAAAATGCAATATTAATAAGATAACAATACATTGTGTATTGACACAAATTTATAGAGTCTCACACTAGGATCGATTCAGCCGATAATATCAAGGAAATTAATTAATATTATGAAGAGTTTAATTTAATAGTGTATTTCCAAAATTAGGATCAATAAAAACAATACATGAATTTTTTATATTGTTGGATCACCAAATTTGTTTTGCAATAATAATTTATTAACAAACTGTGAATGGTATTGTTTATTGAACTATTTGATTTGGGAAAACGTATCATTGAAAACCAATGTGAGTGGAATGATGAGGCATATCAGTTATGAGTGGAAAGAAACCGAGGGTCACTGTGTTAATGTACATTGAAAAAAAACATTTAAGCATAATTGAACTATTTAAGTCTAATCTCAAAGTTACATCAAAACCAAATGGATTCATAACAAAATGAAAAACAAAATATTCAATAATACAATATTAATAATTAATGGGATTTCTAAATCTATTTATATAATGGAGATCGCTTATCTAAACTTTATTTAAGGTTATAATATTTTAATATAAATCTTGTCTTATAAATTCTTAGTTTCAATTCGTGGATTGTTTATATATGAATAATGTTTGGTTTTATATAATAAATTTTATTTGGGAAAAGATAAAAAATATTTATTTATTAATTAGTTGGAAGTATATGAAAAATATCTAAAAATAATAGTAGAATATGTTACAAATTACCTTAATATGGTTCGTATTATTGTATGTGCACCAATGCAAAATCAAAACTCATGTGAAAAAATTTATCACACCTTTTTAATGATTATTAAAAAATTATTAGATGGATTTTTATTATTAAAACCATGAAAAGGGTGTAGGAATACATTATAAAATTTTGATTGGGTGATGAAAAGACTAATAGACTATTTAAAATTATCCAGTATAAAAATAATATAGTTTTTATTTGTATTATAGAAGATATAATGTTTTGGAAAAATTCATTATACAAGAATTATCACTAATGGGATCTCCAGTGAAAATGGACTCATGGAATATAAAAGTAAAGCAATTAATAATAATAAAAAAAATGTTCTTATTAATTTTTTGAAATTAATTATTGGACTCAAGTAGTAAAAGTAATAGTTTACCCTCAAAACATGGATTTATTATTACTTTTTTGCATAAAAAAATATATGATATTTGGAAAGTAAATAAGATGATGATAAAACTATTTTAGGTTCATGGTATTACATGAAAAACCTCAAATAAATATAGATACCAGGGAAATTATATTTTTTTGACCATTGAATGAGTTTTATTTTTTTTTCAAGCGTATATTGAAGACTATAAATTATTATAATTGAAATTTAATAATAATTTTCAATGACATGATGTCAATGTGATGAAAAATAAATATGGGAACTAATATTTAAATTCATATTTTTCTAAATTCCAGATATATTTGATTGAGGTCAACATAAATCCAATTGGTTAATAGGATCCATTAATTAATGATGATTCCAAGGTTGACATAATGGAAAATTCTTTTTTTATGCGAGTCGATGATGATATTAATGGATTAAATGAGCTAAAAATGATTCAACCAACATAAAAACATTTAAATATTATTTAATAGAAACACAAATATTTAGGTGTGTTTATATCACTATTGTATTATCCAAAATTGTTTTATTAACATTAAATGAGAGCGATTAATGGTTAATCATTGATTAAATCTTTGAATGATGGGATTATTCAAATAGTTAATATTTATACATATGAGATTATGAAGATTTATAATGATTAAAAAATCCTTGAATCAATGTTGGTGTATAAGAATAAATTAAATGGAAATTGGAATGTTATTAGAAATATTGAAATTTAGTATGTAAGGGATATGATAAATTCTAATACATATATATGTAATAAATTCAGAAATTGGAGGCCAAACATGAGTGAGTAAATATTTTCCATGTTAGAGTGATTTAAAGTGTTTATAATCATTAAAATTCATGTAAGTTTGAAATTTTTGTAATAATGTCTCAATATGGAAGCCTACATTGAAAATATCATGGGATTTTGAATAGGTGATTAAAATATATTTCATAGTATGAATGAATTATATAATTTTAATCATTATCAATTATAATTGAATGTATTATTGGACTCTTATTGGAGGAAGCTTGAAAAAAATAGGTTGTATAGATCACAACATAAATGTGAAATCATCCATGGAATAACATATAATGATACCCATCTAAGTTGATGATATCATCTTCAATGGAAGAAAGAGATAATTTTTTGATATGTTCTCTATCATATTTTATCCAGTTATTAGGATATTGATAATGATAAAGATTACCTATAATCTATGATTATCATTTTTTCATGTAAAGTATTACAAAGTTAAATTTCATGTAACGTATGTGATGGAGTTTCTAAATAATATTTATTTTATTAGTGTTATGATACTATTTAAAATAATATCAATAATAAAAAAACATGTAGTTCAATAATACAGAGATGATGTGGATCGCAAATTATATAATAGAATGAATATATCTTTATTTTACATGTAAATAATTAGGATATTAATAGTATATGCTTCTTATTTGTCTACCATAATTCAATGTAATCCAATAGAATGACTTAATTATTCAATGATAAAAATCATTAGGCATATTTAAGGAAAATTTAATTACTTTTTTGATAACATAGTAAAGGAACGATATTTATATAGAATATTTTGATATTGATTTTGTAAAATATGCTTGAAAAAAATATAATTACTCGTAATTTCATCCAATGAATTAAATTTTTGATATCATTAAAAAACAAAGAAGATAATTCATTAAATAGAGAATCTAATGTAAAACGTAAAATAGTTTGGAAGGAATGAATATAATATGGAAATATGTTAAAAAAATAGAGGATTATGTTGAATATTTTTATGATCCAATGATGATATACAATTATAAAATAATTTTTTATTCACAAAAATACGTACATTGTACAAATTTATTAATAAAATAAATAATATATTTTATAATATTATTATTCTAGAGGTAGAAGAATGAGTTTTAAAGGTCGGAAATATTATAACACATCATAATGTGGTAACAATAATTACTAATACATCTTATAAAATGGAGATTTAGAAGTATTTATTATATCACAGGGTTCAACCATGTGCCACATCTTTATGATATTAGTAAAATTCCATCCTCATATGTTTTAATTTTCTTTATTAAAAATATTTGAAGGAAATTACCCTTTGAGTGAATTTTTTAAGGGGTGGTACTTTTTGAATCGATAATGAATCATCATGTAAAATTGATGATTCTATACAATCAATAAAAAATTTACTGCATTATTTAAATATTATAGGTGTGAAATTGATATATCAAATAAGGGAGATGTGTCAATGATAGAAGAAAGAGATGAGGATTTATCAGATCATTCATCTATATAATTTTTATAAATTATATTCCCAAGATGATGTTTATAGGTACTCATTGTAGAATTTAAATTTAATTATATATTAATATATATTTTTATACAACTATAATTAGTCACATAGCCATAGACTGATATTGTCAGTTATTCTATACCTATATTTCACTATTTAATCCTATGAGGATTTGAAATATTCAAGAGTTTTATAATAAACCTAGAGGGTGAGAGTATTGATACCAATATTATTCATTAGGGGAAATATGTTAACACATTAAATTAATGTGAATAATATTAATTTGAAAATTTGATTCATTACATATATTTCTAAAGTGTTTATTTATCACAACCAAAATCTAGAAATTATATATTAGGAATTTTTTAATATTGTGTGATTATCAAAGAGGAATTATAATGTTTATACATGGTTCTATGTATATTATGATGATGGGTGATTAAAACACAATGTAATTTAGTAAATTAAGTTTTAGTTTAACTAACCGTAAATAATGGTAGAACATAATTCCACGGTAAAAATCATTATCTTTTCGAAATAATATGTGGGATTTCGACAGTGAAACATACCATAGTGGGCCTCATGGTATACTATAATATAAAAATATTTGAAAAATAATGTGAAGTTTATTTATCATGTTATCATTTAAATTTATAATGAACTTTTTTTGATGGATATTATGAGTGTTTTTTATTAATGTTCCTTATGACTAAACGTTATCATGATTTTATGAATAAAATGTCATGGTGTATTTATAAAAGGAAAATTTCAAAGGATAATGGAGTGAAAATTATATGTATTTTAAGTTTAGATATCTTTTATTTAAGGATTCTAGATCTACATAGACCAAACTATTACATTGAGGGTCAAGAAAATTGAATCACTTATGGATTTTTTGAAATAAAAATATAATTTAATTTGAATATTGTATTAGAGATGGGTTTTAGTTGTGTAATTAAATCATTATTACAAAAATACATTGTAGTACAATATGTTCCTTTTACATATAACATTATATTAATACAAAAATAAAAAATAAAATAAAATATATTTTCTGATGATTCTTAGGAATATTTATGAGATAATTTATTAGAAATTTATAGAGAGTACTATTACACATATAGAAATTATGAATATTATATGACACTATTTTCAAAATCAATGATGACCTATATTCTATCAATAATGATAGATCATAAGGTTTAAATATCCCTGATTATTGATGTTTTAATGTTTTAATTTATTGAGACCATAATTTGATTCATTTATTCATTCGTTTTTATAAATTAAGTAGTGGATATATTGACTGAAATATGTAGTGAAACATTTTTAGTTAGTGATCCTCACCAAAAAATTTTATCATAAATTGTGGCTAGGGATTTAACTTATAAACAACACATTATTGGTCTATGGTCCTTGTATTATCACTTTCTATAAAACCTATAAAATAGTTATTTGATGTTGGGAAAAAATACCTCAAGGTATCATTGAATCATTTTTGAGGTGATTGTGTTTGTTGACAAAGAGGGCCTCTATGTTGTGTATGTTGAAAAAATAGACCATGAAGTATGATTGTGTTCAAAAAGGGGGTTTACATGGTGATTTTTCGAGTTCTAGGGATGCTTGCAACAATCCATGATTGATTGAAGAACATCGAAAAAGGAATGGACGATGTGGAGGTGGTACAAAAAGAGTAGATACAAGGTGGCACCGTTTTACAGTGTTTTCCAAATTTTTGGGCTCGAAAATCAAAAAATTGAGAGATGTGTTATTGGAATATGGAGGAGTGTGAAAAATCAGAGTGCTGTGCGAAAAATCAGAGAGGTGCGCAAAAAATAATTTAGGGCGTGAAAAATCAGCGGGTTGCACAAAATATCATCATCTTGCGCGTAATACCAGATTGGTATTTTTCACACTAGAGTTATTTCGAGATCAGAAGCTCGAAAATTGGAAAAGGAATGAGGTGCGCGAAATATTGGAATAGTGCGCGAAAAATGGTGTTGCGTGGAAGATGTGTTTTTCACGCTCAATGAGGATTATGCGCGGAAGGAGGGGATTTCACACAGGGGTCAATTTTTCCAATAAATATAAAGTGACCCATTCATTCTAAATAGCTCAAGACATAGAGAGTATTCTAGATCTAGTGCGCGAAATTGGATGTACGCAAGGTTGTTACGTGTAAATGACAAGTTTGCACGTAGAAGAAGGGTTTGCGGAAAATAAAAGGCTATGCGTAAAAGATGAAGGCTGCACGTAAAAAGTTGAGATTTAACCTAAAAAAAGTGATGCACGAAAACTGTATTTCACGCAAAAGTAGGGAATTGTGCCCAAGCCCCATTAAAGGCTGCACATAAAATTTGGGGTTGCCCGGTACACCTGGTGAAAAGTGAGATTCATCTGTGGGTGAAATATTGAACGTCAATAGAGCATCAATAAACAGTTGAGGATGCATATTTAATTAGAGAAAATGAAGAGACCTACATATCTATAAATTGTGAGTGGATATTCTGAAGAAGAAGTGAGCACACTTTAGTTGAGAGAGTAGTGATCTTTCATTTTGTGAGTGGTTGTAAAACTGGAGGGACTGTGAGTTCGCTTCAAACATTGTAAACAGCACTATGGTTATAGTGGATTTGGAACATCGGCACACGGCCGGTGTATGCTCCTTGGACGTAGACTAGTGAGGGTGAACCAAGTAAAAATCGTCGTGTCATGTGCATGCTTTAAGTTTTATCCATACCTTGCAATGGGAAGGAGAGAGAAGAGGGTTTTGTCTAAGAGAAAAACAAGATCAAAAGAGGCAGTTGTTTTAATCTTTTATACCCTGATTCACCCCCCCCCCTCTCAGGGTATCTATCCTAGTGGACCTAAAAATTGTAATCATAGGTAGGTTTATATCAGTAATTCCCTCTCAAATGGAGGTCACTAATCATAAAGGGATTCTGATCATCGAAGGAAACAATTTTCAGCTATGGAAGAATCAGATGCAACCCTACTTCCTATCTTTGTGAATGGATGTGTTCACAGCAGCAATGCATGTTATAACAGCTGATATTAACAGTGGTGATCTCTCAGAATCCAAGAGAAGAGAATTGTTTATTGATGCCAAGGGAATCAATGCTTTAGGCGGAGCCCTATCTAATTCTATTTATACGAAGGTGATGTCATGAAAAACATCACATGCTTTGTGTGAAAAGCTATTGAACATATATGAAGGATATAAAAATGCCAGAGAAGCAAAGCTGCAAGTGTTGTGGAACAAGTATGAAGATCTGAGGATGAACCCGAATGAGACAGTTGATGCATTCTTTGATAGGGTAAATGCTGTAGTGTAAGACATGGGAGGTCTTGGAGAAGTTATTGGTGACATAAAGATTTTGAGGAGCATCCTGAGAAAACATATACCCTGGTTCAATCCGAAAGTTTCAGTTTTGGAAGAATAAGTCCCGAAAGAGATGACACTGGATAACATGCATAGCACCCTTGTTACATATGAAATGATAAATGACGATAACGATGATGTGGAAAAGTGGAAATACAAAGAGGTGGCATTAAAGGCCATGAAGAAGCTCACCATTGAAGACTCTCAGGAAGAAGAAGAGACAGATGAGGTCATCTCATTCCTATCCTCAAACCATCAAAGGGGAAAAGGAAAGTTTAAAGGGAAGCTTCCAATTTCTTGTTTACCATGTGGAAAGGTTGGGCATCTTGCGACAAGGTGCCCCAAAAAAGTTCCAAGAGGATGATGATGTCGATGAAATTTAAATTCCCAAGAAGAAGTCTCCAGCCTATGGGAAAGGTAAGAAACAGTTCAAGAGATATTTCATTAAGAAAATGAACTTTCTTTCCAATGAATATAACAGTTCAGACGAGTCTTAGGATGAGGAGGTTGAAGAGATAAATAATTGCAGAGACTGGGGAGAAAATTCTATGATGGCAGTTGTCGGTAGTTCTCAGAATATGAATGAAACTAAAGCTAATGAAGACGAAGAAGATATTGAGGGAAGAGTTGATATGAAAGCCGAGTTAGAGGCTTCTCATGAGGAGATCGATGTTTGGAGAGCCAAAACAAGGAATTCCAACAAAGTTCTTCATGATGCCAAACTCTATATACAGAAACAGGAAAATGAGAAGTCTGAGTTGATGGAAGAAATCGAGAAACTCAAGTCATCAACACCAAAGGACTCAGAATCAGTTAGTGGGTATAAAATAAAAATTGAAGAAAAAAAAGGGATATAAATAGCTTGAATAACACAAGGAATGATCAAATCAAGCATATTCAAGAACTTGAATGAGAAGTGGTCAGTTTGCGGAAAAAGGCTAAGGATCACGAAAAACTCTTGACTCCTACTGGGTCATCAAGAAAGTAGATCACTCAGAAAACCGAGAACCTGAATGTGGAGAATAGTGGTTCAGAAAAAAAGAAGCATCAACTTTGTTCAGATTCTAAGACTGATGGGGAGCTTGATCAAAAACAAAAAGATATGAAATTTGAGGTCAGACCGGAAGCACCCACTCCGAAACTGAAGGTGGATTTGGGAACATGGAAGAATCAGAATACTCAGAGATTGAAAAGGAAAACTATCAGTGAAGAAGTGACACAAAGTAGTGCACCTTATATCAGGTGTTATTATTGTGGAAAAATGGGACATTCATAGTATGTGTGTTCTATTTCCAAGAGATATCGAAGGTCACAAGAACAAAGGTGGTAGCCAAACAGAGAAAGGTTCTCTAGAACATATTTCGAAGGGAACTATTTTTGGTGCGGAGGATTTGGGCTAATGTCTAGGTACTGAACTTTAACCATACAGAGGAATGTCCCAATGCAGAACCAAAATGTTCGCAAGAAGCAGATCAATGAACCAACAGGTGAGTTGAAAACGCAAAATAGATTTGCACCATTGCAATATGAAGCTGGTCCATCATACTCTGAGAAAGATCAGAAGTCACAATCCATCTCAAGTATGAATTCAAAAACATGGACCAAGAAGAAAAAGGATGAGAAAGCAGTGGTGGCATAAATTTCCCTTAATACATCAGATCGCTTTGGTGTGTGGATCCTTGATAGCGGTTGCACATCTCACATGAACGGTAAAAATAATCTCATTACAGGCGTAAAATATGACAAATGACGAGTTGTCAAGTTTGGAAACAATGATGGCCTGAAGATAATTGGCTCAGGAAAGGCCATGTTTGGGGGGAAAGAGATGAGATGTGCTGATGTATTATTAGTAGAAGACCCCAGTCACAATTTTCTCAGCGTCAGTCAACTATGTGACTTAGGATATTCTATAAGGATTACTAATAATATGTGTATCGTCAAAGGAAGAGACGGGGCAGTGGTTCTACAGGGAAAGAGAACAAAGGGAAATCTCTACTTGGAAAGTGGAGTAGAATATATGTGCTTTCTATCTAGAGAGGAAGAAAACAAGTTGTGGAATAAACAACTTGGTCATCTATGTTAGCCATCCCTGGAAGATCTAGTAAAATCTGATGCAGCAAGAGACCTACCCAAGCTATCACGTGATCGTACTCATAAGTGTGATGCATGTCAACAAGGGAATCTAATCAGAAAGACGTATAAGGAAAATGAAAAGAAGTCAATGAGAGTGCTCGAATTGGTGCATGCTGATGTCTGTGGGCCTATCACACCATGAGAAAATGACAGAAAGAGGTACTATGTTCTTTTCATTGATGAAAATAGAATAATGGCATGGTTATTTTCCATTTACCATAAGTCTGATGTGTTTAGATGCTTAAAACATTACCGGAGTGAGTGCAAAAGGATGCTTGGACATAAAATTCTGAAGTTATATACTATTAATGGTATGGAATTCACGAACAGTCAGGTGGAAGACTACATCTAGAAACATGGGATAAGGCATAAAGTTTCTTCAGTGAGATCTCCCCAATAGAATGGGGTGGTTGAAAGGATAAATCAGATAATCAACAACATGGTCAGTGCAATGCTCATAGAAAAGGACCTACCAGAAAATTTTTGGAAGGACCTAAATGTTATTCCCAACAAAATAACAAGGCATTTTTTAAATTGAGTATAAATATAATACTCTAATTCACCGTTATCATAAGGTGTTCTTAATAACATTGTCACAATGGAAACGATTTGAAAAACACAATTTTTGGTAATGAAATCCATTAAAAACTTATTAAAATTAATTCCATCATTTTTTTGAGAGAAATTAGTCATAAACTCAATTCCCATAAAACAAGTAACAACACCCCCCCCCCCCCCCCCGAACATATAAAACCCCTCCTAGTCCCACTATGAAAAAATAATGACCTCTATAACTATCCTCAAATTCGCCATTGGTTGGAAAATATCACAAATGTTCTAAAACACACATATGGGAATAATTAACCTTATAAATATTAGAAAATACATATCTATATTTCTAATTAACTCCAAATATATTATAAGGAAAACAATTTCAATAAATCATTTTTTCTCTAATTATGAATGAGATAAATAAAAACAAGGAACAAAATTAAAATATCCACCTCAAAAAATAAGAGAGCCTCTTAAAATCTCATCTAGCTACCAGAATAGTAGTTCAATGTCTCTTCTATTTTATCTAATATTAGAAACAGAAAAACATAACAAGTGTGGGATAATGAAAGTAATTAGTATTATTAACCTTTAATACAAACCAAATTTCATGTGAAATAAATTTTTATGAGTTTACATGTGTTATTTAGTTATAAATAAAAATATAATAATCAGTATATATGAGATAAATATAAGAAATATTAATTAGGAATCTCCATATTCATTCTTATGGTTCCCAAAAAACTTTCCTTTCAAACATACAAAAAAACATTCATACAACCAATCTACAATTTCATTATCGAATAAATCAATTACTAAAAAAATAATTGTTAATAATCAATGAATTAAAAGTATCATCAGCATTATAGTAGAGAAACACATAAATAATGGAGATAAACCACATGTTCTCCTACTTCAATTTATAGTCCACACATTTCATCCTTGTTATAAGCATGATATCCTCGATTTATTATAAATTTTTCTCTACCAACATTCACCCTATATTATAACATCATTTCCTAATAACAGTTTCGAATATAACTTTCATTAAAAATCATTGTAAAAAAAGCATATCTATAAATAATTATTCAATAGGAACATAATCAATTCGATGGAAAATCAATAAGACTTCCGTAGACATAGTAAAAAATAGTTACCCACATTTCCATAAAATTTATTTCTATCCATTAATTTCTCATTGAAATCATCAATTCTATATTTAATTTTAGTTAAATAACTCCATTAAAAATAATCTTATATAAGAGGTTCATTTTTATTCCCACATACATTTTACACAATACATTTTATTTTCCACTATCCAAAATTCAGATAACTAAACAAAAAAATCCCATCCCCTCCCAAGCATATGAAGCTACATAAGTCTACCAGGGAACCAACTCAACCATTATATGAAACAAACAAGAAAAAAAGACTAACTAAAACACTTTAAACTATTTCTCCCAATAAATACCATCCGGAAATATCTATTCAAATCCATCGTAAAATAAATTATTCTAATTTTCAATAATGTTCCCACAAAATATTAACATTTCAACTGAGAAAATACAATGAAAATACGTTAGAAAGTGTATGACCTAATAATAACCACATAAAAAACTCATAATTAGATAACCCATTAGATGGTACATGTCTAAAATCACTTTATATAATCATTTGAATGCTACAAAAAAAATCAACATGTATACAAAAAATAAATTGAAGAGGGAAAAAAAATTTCCCCAAACCAAAAATATCATAATGTTGTCCTATAATATGTAATCTATAATTAAACATACCACCAAATAGTTCGTGAAAATCGAGCACTTATATATTATAGATAATTTTTCATCTCAAATTTAGTATATATTTATATGATGATTTCACTACCTAGACATAATGTATATTCAACAAATTTTCCAACCAAAAAAATTATTGAATCATTATGTATATGAATAAAATCACCACAAGAAAAATTATAATAGAATAAGTGAGGTAGGAATAAATCATCATTCCATATATATTTTATTAGTTTCATTAATTTATTTATGTTTTGAATATGTTCTTTTGTTGAAATCTCCATCAATTTCTCCCTAAAATAATCAAAAATTTACAAATTAAGTAGAAAAAAGAGAAAATAACCAATGAGCAAACCATTTCTAAAATATTCTAATGATGAATTGTCCAAGGTTGATTTATGTGATAAAACAATAAGTAAAATATTTATTTCATAAAAATACATAGTGGTTTTGACTAGTGAATATGAAAAAAATCATAGCATTCCAAAAAATCATATAACCCTAGGTGATAGAATAAGTGTGTAGAAATATTTTATCTTATCAAATACTGAGAAACCCCATTCCTTGATAAAAATATTAGATTCATTCTAAGATTTGGAAAAATAATGAGAACCTTCCACAATCACTTTTTTATCATAACTACCATAAACTATAAGATACAACTCACAAACACCAATCGAGACTATTTTTATTCCCTCTAATAAGAGGAGGAATATAAATAATAGTAGAATATAATATAAAAATGTTACTGAAACCAGTGGAAAATATATCTCTATGAAAAAAGTTTTTAGATACTCAATATATTATAAAAAAATACCATGTGTGGTATATGTGTAGTCATAAGTTTAGGGACAAAAATGAAAAATCAATGATGATGATAACTTTAACATCATTTATATAAAACATCCATTCACCCTCACCATGGTTTGATGATCCACAAAATATCTTTTATGAGCCTCAATTGACAGATACTTTTAAATCATTTAATTTATGACACCATAATTTCCTATGAAAAAAATACATTATTGATTATTTTAAAAAAAAATCTGACTGTATAAATGAGAGATTTTCCTAGAACCATCATTTTATCCCTAAACCATGACTCTAAATGAATAAATAAAATGTAATGGATATACTATCCTTTATATTTATCATAGCTACATGATCTAACCATGAATATGTCATTTCATGAAGGTGGAATAATTCATCCACTCATAAAAAAAAGGTATTTCCCCATCTATATTTCATAATATGATTTCACTATGATTCTTCACCCACAATACTCTAAAAAATGACTTCATCCATGATGTAGATAGAAGACCATGACATATTCCACCTTAAAAACATTTTTCATAAACATAATCTCTATAATCCAAATAAAACTGTAGATAATACACACCCACTATTAAGTTAGGGGTTACAAAAAAGATATTACCCCCTTATAAAATGTGTTTTTACCATACAGAATCCAAAAAACAACTCCCTTTCATCAAATACTATAGAAACACCATAACAACACATAAAATACCAAGTATTATTATATAATTTATTTCAAAAAACTTAATCATCACATATTTCACCACTAAAAATGTATCATACTCAAAAATAATAATCCAAAAATAGATATAGAAGACATAAATATTCAATATAATCATGATATATGTATCAAATATAATAGGAGAACAACTAATACTCATGAGGAAAAGTGTATTCCGTGAAACTAATACATCACTAACAAATCAACACCTAGAAGTCACACAAACATGGGATATACCTATCACATTAAAACCCACTATTCTAGGTAAGGCACATAGTGATAAAATTCACTACAAATAACAATGACCCTCAATAAACCATTAGAAACTAGTCCCTTCACTTCATCAGACCACACGTTATTTAAATAATACATTTTACAAAAACTAGTCATTTATAATTCAAAAAAATTATTTATTTTTACTAAAAATCATTTGAAATATATAATTCCAAGATAATAACGCAAAATCCTATTGCGGAAATAAATTTACCTTATATATTTTAAAATACATAGTCACTAAATATATTCAGGATCGTTTTCAATGGTATTACAAAATGGAGTAGAACAACCAACATATGACATGAGAATACCAAAGCTGACTACCATGTAATGACTCAATGTGATGTTTTACCTCAATAAATTCATTATAATTATGATTTATAGTAATTTAATTGAAAAAATCATCATACCTGACATTAGAGAAATTAAGATACTATAACCAGAGATAGGATCCATTCTATATATCTAGAAGATTTTATCATCCTCAGCATCCATAGACCGTAATAACCACTACAAAGAGAACACATCACAAACATCACAAAAAGGGAGGGATCATCACTAGAAACACATATAACAGAAAATACAATCTCTATAATCTCTATTTAATGCCTCACCTCTAACCATGTCTTCTACTTCCATTAAGTGCAAGGACACAGAATATATATCTCCAATGAAGAATAAATGTGATATTTTTTTCATATTAATTATTTTGAAAACTAATAAAAGAGATGGTAAAATACTTCTAATGTTTCACAAAAATATAGTTCCTATACCCTTATTTGATCTCATTAAGGTCCTTTATAATATCATATATCTAAAAATAATAAATAAAACCCTCTATGAATAACATAAAAACCATTCCATTGAGATCATTTTTGGATTTGCATGCTTCGTGATCCTCTAATGTCATGATACATCAAATAAAAATTTATCCACCAATGAAACATAGAGGTGACTATAATATCCTCTAAAAATTCACCATCCTTATGGATAGATTCTCTAAAAAAGTATCCTCAGAACTTCTAACGATGGAATAATAAACAACTATCTATCACAATATTCATCTATCTTATTCTCAATCCCAATGTAATTACAATTATTTTGAGGTATGTCTTTAGTAAAATCGAATATAATAATGTAATTTATCATATGATATAAAAACAACATCAATGTGAAAGAGATAAAAAAATATAATTAAAAAATGATGAATTCAAAAAAACTACAATCCTCTTTAAAACCCATCAATACATCACTTCCTAACACCACATAACCATAACTATATCACCAAAATACCAAAATTACACATAAAAATGACAAGATGAAATATTTCACTATAACATCCATTCCTCTATATAATTTGGATCCCTCATAAAAAACATCAAACCTCACAGATCATTATCAACAGTTAAAATTCTTAATAAAAAATTAAATAACCGCAAATAATACATTCACACATAAATATTTACCATTAAAAAAATTTCAATTCATTATTATTCAGATTTTAGATAATAACATATAAGTGATCAAGGTAGGATAATAAATAAAGAATTTATCAAAATAATAGAAATTTTATAACACTTCCTAAACATCAGTGAAAATGATTAAATAAACCATGAATGATTTATTATCATGTATACTAATTATGATGCATTATATAAACATTATATAAATATATTTATTTAAAAAAATATTCATTTACATCTCTAAATAGAAACCAATAAATGCCATCATGTTCTATTTTTAACATTCTCATGGAAGGAAAATTTATGTTCAATGTAAGAAGATGAATCGAACAATAATCTCAAAAGATAATATTCAATAATTAAAAAAGTAAAACATCATATATCATATCATTCTTACCCTTCACGTTTATTTAAATATTCCATAAAGATTACATTATCTTATTTATGAGATATTTTAATATAAATATAAAACTATTTCATTACTTTATAATATATATAAAATTGTTCATCTCTGTGAATCAATACAATCCATTAAAAACATAAATTTGTTACATTAAGCCATATTTTCAAGAAGTTCAATAATATTGAGAAATAAAAATAAATCTTTTTATTTCATATAGAACGTGGTTTAACTATTTAACAAGTTGAAAATATATATTTTTTTGTTAAAAACTCATAACATGGAAGCTTGTAAAAGATTATAATAATGGTGACATTAGATTTAATGTATAATAAAAAAATTTGAAAATTGTTTTCTGGTAACAAGAAAAAAAATTATTCGAGTAGACACTATTGTTATTAATTACAAAAATATAAATTAAATTCATTATATAATACTTATCATGAATCATTCACTATAATCAATTTTATGGAATGTACAGGCATGGAATGAGAAATTATTAATATATAATGGATTTATTTGATTGAATCCACATTATAATTATTAGAAGAATATTTTAAGGATTCCACATTTTTACTATTTTCAATTATTTGTTAAATGTCATAATTACATTAATCAGTGTGTAATTTCCTTGGAAGAATCAACATTCATTAGTAAAACAATTAAAAAACATCATCATCATCCAAAATTGAATCTATTCATACTCTATATGTTTCTTTAGATTACTAACTAGTAATGATTATAGTTTCACATAAACTAGTTCAATAGGTTATGAAGGTATTTTCATCAGATTATATGTGATACCAATTATTTCCTTATGAGTAACATTAGCATATATCTAATTTTAAACAAAAATTGTAACATCTTGACTATAATCACGATCTATGTGTTAGTGTCCCAAATGTACTATACTATTCCTCCCATATGAAAGAGACTAATGATAAGTAGTGTGGGCCTGAGAGGAATCATGGGTAGGTCTTATCTTCAATAAAAGATATCAATCATACTAATAAAATGGATGAAAATTTTATGTATAAAATAATTATATATCTAAAAATACTATATTAGATAATAGTATCAATCCATTCTATAAAAATGTCTTAATTCAGTCCTATATTCCAGAAAAATTTAATAAATATTCCCCACATGCGTTGGATCAATATTCTGATATAGGTAATGAGTCTATGTAACATGCGATAAAAAATAAAAAATTTGGGGTCCTCTGCATTTCCACAAACCATCCTACCACTCCTTATTAAATCCATAATGTGGGATACATGCCTAATACTGGATCCCTGATACCAATATCTACACACCAAGTGAGATTCCTATATAGGGTGTGAGTATAACACCTAATTGAGAAACCCAACAAGTTCTTTACATAATTAATGAAATTAATAAATATCATTCTCTAATATTAATATATTCATAAGTAAAATAAATCAATCTTACATTCACACACCCAATCCTAGTCCTAAAAGGCTGAATATACATTCTATGCTCTATTCTATAGGGAATTTAAAATGTCGGCCTCACGTACTAAACCAAACATTCCAATTTTTACATCCTCATTCAAAGTTATAGTCATGAATTCCTTTAATGGAGACATATTGGTTTACTGAATTCATTACTCAGGGGGTATACTACATTCCACATATCATCCCAATCCCAATGCTCTAGCAAAAGAAAACAAACAACATATAATGAATATATCATTACTTAAAGGAAAATCAAACACGTTTTCCATGCATCAATCTATGTGAGAGGGAAGCCTATGGTTCTCAACATGGACATTCATTTTAGGTCATCTTGGTTGAAAGACCCAATAGTGGTGACCAAAGAAAAAACCAAAACCAACCATTTGGTTTCTCCATAATCACAGATCCCTACGTTGTTGGAAAATAATCTCGATCAATTTAATTTGAAAGATCAAGTCCTCACTGAAAGGCTCCGCCTTGCATCACAGTTTAGCAATGCCAAAAATATAATGAATCAATGAGAAAAGAATATATTTCCTTCTCATTGTCATAGTATTATACACATCTGATAGCAAGTCTTGATTCAAACTTAATCTTCAATAAGGGATCAGAAGGGCATTCATGCACTTGGGGGAGATAGAAAACAATGTAGAATGGTTGGGGAAAATAAAATAGGGTTTTAAAACATTTCATTTGACATAAAATTAAAATTCTAACCACACAACATGTGTCACACAGTTTGTCGACATGGTGGTCCAAACCGTGTTCCAACTGTGCATTATGTTCTGCTTCATTGGGTCACCTCGCATGGTTAGGCACATGGTTTTGCTAACCATGTGAAATGTGTTAGTTTTCCCACAATCTAAAAACTAGTATTGGTTGCATAGTCATGTACCCTAGGTGAAAATTTTATTGTACAATTTAACATAGCCGATTTCCCACTTTTTCATTTCTTTAGGCCTCAAATGATCCTTGGACTCCCCCAATATCTCCTTTAATCTCATATTAATAATTTGAAGGGATGTATTAGGTAATTAATCCAAAATTTTAAATGGTATTTAGCTTTAGATAAATCTAGGATGTTACAATCTCATAGAATCAGAGCTTCTCGTCCCTAAGAATCCCTCAGGAACAACAAAAACATCACCTAACCTAAAAATATCATGAAGTATTACTGAAATAGTTTCATTTTGTTTCAAAGTGACCGACTCACCCATCACACCTCTAAACGATCCAAACATTGGTTCTCCACTGACCACACATGACAAGGGAGAGTGGTATTTCATGTTTCACCATGCTTAGTCAACTATTCATGAGGAACCCATCACAGAAAACATGGGAATTTCAAAAGATGGACCATATTTCTTTAGACTAATATTTATAAGACAACCTTAAGCACACCCACCAATGCCTTCTACCCACTTCCTGTGGTGTCTCAAGAAAATCTATGATTGAAACCCTGCACAAAGATGGAACTACCCCTGATCTAACACATTTGGATCATCAAGGTTAAGACATCCAATGTGATCATGAAAAATGTCTAGGGTAAACTCTTAGTCCAAAAATAAATACCCAAGGAACACATCCAAAGAAAACTATATTCATCCATTTATTGAGATGTCAGTACAAGATGAATGTACTCCACCATGTATATTGAATAAAACCAATGTAAAAAGAACATGGTGTTTATGTCTAGAATAAAACATTGTGTTTCCTTGAGTCTATGCATGGTGTTCCTAATAGGGAATCTAGGTGTCACTTAGGATCAACCAAACCTCTGAAACACCCATGATTCAAAGCACAAAATTAATGAAAACTACAAGAAAAAATTATTATCTTCAAAAACATTACAGTTCCATAAGGGAAATTATATCATTGTGTACTCATATGACACTAATATAGGGGACATGTTATCTTTAATAGATAGTACACTAAAAAAAATAGTCCATAAAAACTATAAAAATTACTCGAGACACTTTAAAAAGTGTCAAAATGTGATCAAAATTGCTTCAAACTAAACCTTCAAATGAAAAAGGAAGGAGTAGCCAACTCGTTTGAATGGACCTCTTGGTTGTACCCCTATACAAGAATGAAACACATACCCAGAGTCAGTGTGATTCCACCCCCCCACCATAGGAGTGTCCTTAAATGTAGATTGAATGGTTAAAACTGAACTTAACTAGTTTGACACACCATTAAATAGGATGATGGGAACCATCTATATGTATGCATACTACCCTAATATTAAATAATTAAAAACATTTCCTAGATACTCTGCATAGGCTTATTAGCTATATCAACTATTGTATCAATGGTACACACCAAGGATTAACCCAAGAGTCACATTAATCAAAGCACAAACTCGTAACAAGGGTCAAAACCCTCATTGACCACCCATCATGACAAGGATATCATTTTCCATGTTTTAAAATTATTATGAGGGATGATAGAACCCAAAAAACCCCATGAAAAAGATATTACTCATTGAATGTATCATTATCTTAATAATCGTAAGGGTGCTACCTAAAATAGATTTCTCATAACCAAAAAAAACATTGACCCAAAACAATTTCACGCCTATAGTAGGCCACTGGATAAAGGGACTATCTAACCATACATACATTATAAGGAAGAGGCCAACAAAATCCTCACACTCTGTTTTAAGGGAAAAAACATAAACACACAAGAAGGATTTTAGAATTCTTGTACAAAAGTTGTCATAATAGTAACACCACATAAAAAGGGAATAAACTGAAATAAATTTTCTTCGGTAATACCTCTAACTGTATAAGGCTCTAGGCACTACTCATTTGGCACTAGATGCACTAAATATAGATGGCCTGAATCATGTCCCTAAGGTGAATCCTGACTATCTTGAGTAGATCCACACTACTGACACTGAATCTATAGGGTATGATTTCCTCAGCCATGACCAATTCCACCTAATCCTAACCGACTAGTAAAAGGACCCCTATGCGCATAACATGGACTTTCATATCCCATTCCTGACATTGGTGCCTGTGTAGAACCCCTTTCACTAGATGATTAAGGGACATAATGTTATAATCATTTAATGAGATCCATCCTTTTGTAAGATCACCATTCGATAAAATTCTTCAGGAGCTAAAATTTCTTATGGCCTATACTACTACACTGGTGAAACAAAATAAAATTCTTACATATAGAATTACTGGAAATTCCCCCACACTCACCCTCGATTCATAGCTTTTTATATCCTGATGAAGCATAAACCTGATGTGAAACATGGCAGGAATATCTAACATTACTAGCCTTTCTGTGATTTTGTTTCATAATTGGAGCATATTTCCTGATCTATGTAACATTTTTCAACAAAAATACATTCAAATAACAGCAGAAATCAACCCCTATCCCATCCTCAATGCACCTCATAGTACTTAGTTCATCACCCATTAGAGATGGAGAAAAACACTGAAGCTCATTGAAGCGATACAAATATTCCAACTCTATCACAGATCATTTCAAAAGATGCAAGAACACTCTAGATTGATCATCTATAAATTAACATAGAAATAAGTGATCACAGAAATCCACCTAGATGTATACCTAAATCATTTCTCTATAACGCTCTTAATAAGGCATGATTACCAAGAAAATGTTAATGGAGTCACAAAATATGAAGGTAGAAATATTGACCCTCACCTTTGGAGGAATCTCAAGATGAAAAAACATTGATATCATAGCTTATATCCATTACTCTATTGCTTGAGGACTTCTATAACCCAATTAGGTGGAATGATACTCTATTGAATGTTCCATTTACACACTTCCATAGTAGTAGAGGTATAGGAACTCCTTGTACAGACAAAAATAACATGAGAAATCTCTCGTCGAAATGGGAAAATACACCCAATGAAAGTTCATCAAGTGTTGCCTATGGTAGAACTATAGATGGTATAATTGGTTGCTCATGTCCCACCACCTATAGAGTATGATCATTGACACTATCATGGCATTCATCATGAAGAAATCAACGTGGCATAAATCTAAACATTCCATGTGTTCACCATAAACAATATTTCCATAATAGTAATGGAAATCAGAAAAAGAAATATAGAAAGGAAGGGGAGGAACTAGGCCTCCCAAAACATTAAAAAACATATAACAATAGTGGTAAAGATGATAGGTAAATAGAAAGACTATGAGAATTCACAACTGAAATCCTTCTCCATGATCCACGTCTTGATAAGAATATAAGCACCATAGAAGGATCATAAGATACATAGCCTATAGACCATTTCCTAGGAAAATCTAATAGTAATGGTCTCAGATTCATATATATATGGTAATCTCAATTGATCCATTTATGAAATTTATTTACCATTAAGTTTAGATGAACTAGGTGGATCATTATTCAAATTCATAAGGGCCTGCACACATTAAGAATTTAAATTAGTTCTACATATGGCAAACCATAACATTTTCATGTGATTTATATCAACACGTATCATTTTAAAAGGTGGGATTTACATTCATTCATTTAAACAGTTGAATCCTTTGAAAATGGATTTAATTAGGTGGATCATCATTACAATTTATAAGGGATAATACACCATGTTAACTGAAATTGGAGGTCCACATAATCCTATTCATAATATACTTATGTAATGGAATTTTAAAAATTCAATATTTATATTGAAATAGGTAATAAAAAAATATATCAACTAGGGACAACAACAACAACATGAAAATAGGCATATGCACACTAAAATTTTATATGTAATGGAAATATAAAAGACATTTCATTCAATATGGTTCCTAATATGATGTGTGGAATTCAACTCCATCGTATCATTGGGATGATGCTATAAAAACAATCATTTCAATATCACCAGTATTACTAATAGTACTCAACAATTTTTTCACCCAACAGTGAAGTCTTATCAACATTAAAACCTTAACCGATAACATAATTCCCATCCAAGAAAAATTCAGTTTCCTCTATACATGGGTTTACTTTGTCCATGAACATGGTGAGATCCAAATTCCAAGGTCTTAGTCCCTTTTCTTTCCCAAATAGAATGAAAAAAATAAAATATGAGCTATGATATAGATTTGTAATGTCCAAGGCCTGGGTGCCACTATACAACGCCCTAAACCTGATTGGTCACTTAAACTCAAGTACATCAACCAAAACAATAGCGTTTTCCGACTAGCATTGAGGTCATAGTGTGTTTCTAGGGGGGTGATTATGTCCACATATATTTTAGTAATCAAATAAGTAAACAATAGAAATTAGATTGAAGAAAAAAAATGCAAAGAAGATATTAGCGAATGTAAAAATAATAATAAATTCTATAATAATAAATAACATTAGAAAGTTGAATTATCATAAAAAATATAATTTTGATGTCAATGTATGATACTATATATAAAAAATTGATATTTTGGTGGAATAGGGGTACATGAATATACTGAAACTTATAAGATGATACAAAAGACCAAAAAATTCTACAGAACATTTTGCGCATAGGCTCGGTCCTTTACCCTCAAAGATCCATCCTTAAGAGACTGAAACGAAACATCATAATTATATTTCTTCTCATTTTTAATACTAGTAAGCATGAAGTATACTAGGGTAGCAAACGATGCACGAGCAGGGTATGAAATATGAATCTTAGTTTGATGGAACCCATAGTATCTATACCATTTCATTTCATTCTTTAAATAGGTACAGTGTTCCCTATAATAAACATGGTGCTAGAAAAAAAATAAACATTAAAAAAATTAGTTCAGGTTCCTAACATACTTCTATCCCATACCACTTAATTCTACCTATTCTATAAAATTGATTGAGTTCTTTATCAATGAATATAACATTTACAAGTCCCAAGAGTAAACATAAAAAACCAAGTAGAGACATATCACCCAATCTTGTGGTCTTGTATGAGGAATATTGCACATGAAACCAAAAATGTATTCTCACAAAATCCATATTGATAATGATACACAACTAAGGAAAAATAAATACTTGTGCACAAGCTAAAACCTTAAAATAATTAAGGATTAATCCCATAAGATATCCCAATACAATAAATCCATTAAATCATGAGGTGGAGTCTCATGCCCATCCTTCGTGATCAAGATAGAATCCCTAGGGTCACAATGTGATCATCCAATAACCCAATACCATTGAGTTTTTCAAAGGTGACCCATACGGTGTCCCCTGTATCACTCGACAATGGTGACTCTGAGTCCGTAACAAGTATCTCACATAGGGGAACAGGTATCACCAAAGGCATGACATAACCATCATGCCAAATAGGCTCATCCTCATTTTATCCCTCGGGTAACAAGTACCACTCATGAGTATAAGAAACTATATAGGAATACCTTCCCATGAAATCAAATTAATTCCTCCGAGCATGTCAAGTTTTAACCCACCAATCAGGGTGAGTCCATCCATGATTCTTTAATTTAGAAATCATTATTAAAACAATTATATTTATTACACATTTAAACATGTTTTATTACCTAAATATACACATCATAAAACCTAAAATATTGAGAGGTATAGTTTATTTGGGTCTTAAGAACATTACATGACAACTTGAGAAATAAAATACAACATCTTTTTTGTAATCTTATTTTACATAACCATGAAATGCCTTTCTAATGAGCATTGCATGGGATAACCTGATTATATACATAAGAACATGGAGAGAATTGATGTCTGATAAGGGAGTAAACAAGTTATTACATGAATATTACAATATATGTTTGGTAGTGGGAATTTCAATGTTGCACAAGGGAAACATGAAAATAAATAAATGATATATAATGATTATCATATCATAGAAATATGGAAATAACTTAACACATTACATCATTAGCATAAATGAATTAGGTAATAACATATAGCAAGAGGGTGGGAAAATGTACTAAAAGGAATCTTGTAAACCCCTATACCAACATGACATATCATGATACTAATCATTATCCAATGCATTATAGTGCTATAAGGGTGCACCCGTCATAATCATTTCAATCTCATGCTTGAGTGTTCCACATAGAACAAATAATATGGATTTATTCAACACCATCTTTTATTACAAGATCAATGAATGTGGAATAAATAAATGTATGTACCATTAAATAACTATATGTGCATAAAGTTAAATACCCTTGATAGAGAAATGTTTTTGGTCTTCACTACACGATGATTTTGGCTAGGAAAATCGCAATGCAATTTTTTAACATTACAACGTCAAATGGAAATTCCTAAATTGGAATAATTAGAGAGAAATGGGTTTATCATCATTTATATATGAAATCAAAAGTAAGGGGGTCATGAAACATATTATCCCAATATATGAAAATGAATTTAGATAGAAAATTTTGAATAAAATTTTGAATATAAATAAGAAGAGAGAAATCTCATACGGAATTTCGATATGGAAAAAGTTGTACACCAGAGGAATTATGAGATATATAGGGGAAAATCATCAATTAAACATGAGGAAAGTATGGGAGATGTAATAAATCATAACCCAATATTTTTAATTGAAAATAAAATGGTAAAACAATATAAAGAAACATGGTTGAAAATGAGAAAGGAAGGAATCCCTTACTTGGATGTGTGATCCCACAGGCTTGGGAGAGGCTTCAGAGAGTTTTCAATGGAGAATATGGAATCTTTTGGGGATTATAGAGAGTATAGGAAAGAATATGGACGTTATAAAAGGATTTTTTGTTATTAGAACTCAGATATTGGGTGGGATTATTTAGGAAATCAGAGGGGAATTCTTTAATATTTCACAGACATAGGTTTTGTAACCTGTATAAATAATAACTCATAACCACAATCAATCCCATGGTATTTTCAAATGCTTTTTTCCAAATAAAAGGGGAAATTTTTTTTTATAATTCCAATTCCCAAACATACTAAAATATTAGCATTACATATGTGGAGGTGATTCATATTATTAAATAAATGTATTTAAATTCTTAAAATATATTATACCTTTTGGAGGATTCATGATGACATTATAGAATAATTAAAACAAGTCTAAAATCCTATTATTTTAATGGGAAAACATATAATTGACCTATAAGAGAAATTTAATATTTATTACATCATTGTGGGGTCATTATGATGTCATAAAACACATATTTTATTTACATGGTCTTTAATTTTTACAAAAAAAATCAATTGTCTAAGAAAATAATTAAAAATTCACCATTTGATAATATTGACATCCTGATTCAAAACATAATATTAATTTTATATAAATAATTTTCTAAATATGTGAATTTTTACTTTTAAAATGAAATCCAAAATTTATTGAAAAATCATGGTTTTTAACAAAAATAGTTTTCAAACCTTAATAAAAATTACATTCGACATCATAAAAATTATATAGTCATTTATTATTAATAAAATTTATTTTATAATAATATTTTCTTGAAATATTATTTATTTAAAAAATTCATTATTTCCTTAAAATAAATTCCTCAAAAATACACTTTCCTTATTATCGTATAAAAAATACTACTCTTATCAAACTGATTACCTAATTATTTATAGATAAAGAACTAATATAATCATTATTTATAAGAATTATTTTTAATATTATTAATTAAATCTTTAGTTTAATATAAAATGTTTATATATTTCTCAAAAGTAAAAATTTTACCCAAAAACTCAATTTATTAAATTTATAAATTTTCTAGGAAAGAATATTCTCATAATACTTTTATTTATAAAAATGGATAAAACAATAATTAATGAATTATTTATTACATAAACCCTTCTAAAAACCACATAAGACCTATGGATAAGGTGGACGATGGTGATAGACTTTTGGGGCGTCTCAGATAACATGGCCTAGGTGGTAATCTCTATTAGATTGAACTTATCCTGTATGCGATTCCATTCAAGATTAACGTGTTGAAGCTTTGCTTGGTCTTGGTTAATAGAAAATCCCAGTGATGCTCCCTCTTTCAAATTCTCTAACAAATGAGATTCTTATGGTCTGAGTCTATTGGATGAGGCCATCCTCTCCTTTTTTTGTGTTGATAGTATTTTTAATAACCTTTTATTTATATTAGTTGTGTGATCATTGTTTAACGGTTTTATTATCAATGGTAAAGATACATACCAGTAATTTTAACCCAATAACAATGAAATGAAGTTCATGTGTTTTCTATATCCAGAAGACATTAAATGAAATGGAATTTTATTTATAAATGTTCTGGTCATTACAACATTCTCCCCTTAATAAGATTCTTCCTCGAAATTTTCTTTTCCTACACTAAAACAGATTAGGGTAACTCTACCTCATCACTTCCTCTAGTTTCCATGTTTCATCTTCAAACATGTGGTTTATCCACAACACATTAAAGTGGGGAATTGTCTTATTTCGTAGAACATTTTCCCTACAATTTAGGAACTTCACAGGTTTAGCTTCAAAGGAAAGTTCATTCTCCAATTGTACAACCTCTAGATTGAGTACATGTGATGGGCCATGTATGTAAATCCTCAAAATTCATAAATGGAATACATCATATACTTGAGATAGGTTCGGTGGGAGTGATAGTCAATAGGCCACTGCTCTAATACAATCAAGGATCTGAAAAGGGATGATGAACCTTGGAATAATCTTTGCATTCTTCCAAAATCCCATCACTCTATTCTTTGGAGATATGTAGAGGAAAACAATATCTCCAACATCCACCTCCAGGTATCATTAACGATTGTCGTCATAGCTCTTTTGTCAACTCTAATCAGCTTTGATGTGCTACTAGATTGTCCTAAATTTTTCAACCATTATTTAACCATTTCTTGACCTATATGTTTTCACTCCCCAATTTCATCCCAACATGTCAGTGTTCTACCTCTATTCACATAAAGGGCGTCATAAGGATCCATTTGAATGCTTGAGTGGAAACAATTGTCATAAGATAACTCAAACAGAGGAAGATGTTGATCCCATCCCCCTTTGAAGACCATTTAGCATGTTCTCAACATGTCCTTATGAGTTTGGATATTGCACTCATATTTTCCATCAGTTTTAGGATGGTAATACATACTAAAGTTCAACTTAGTATTGAGAGCATGTTAGAGACTCTTCCAAAATATATAGGTGAATCATGGATCTCAATCAGATACAATCAATAGTGGTATACACTGCTACATTACCACTTCTCTTATGTATATATGTTCCATTTGATCTAATGGTAAATACTCTCGAATTGCAATGAAGTAGGCAGTCTTTGTATGATTATCCACAACAACCGAGATAGCATTTCTTCCTTTTTATGTCTAAAAAATTCTGATTCAAAATCCATGGTTATGTTCTCCCATTTCCATGTCGGTATGGGTAATGGTTTCATTGTCCCCTTAGACTTCATCCTCTCAGCCTTCACTTGATGAGATACGAATAATGTTGAATTATATTTTGAGATCACCTACGTCATGTTATCCCACCAAAACTGCCCTCATAGATCCCAATAAAATATTGAGTTTCTTTGGAGGATAGAGACATTTGAACTATGTGCATCACCCAAAAGTTAATTCATTAACTCTCGATTTGATGGAACACATAATCTTGACCCAAATATCATGATTCCATCTTCATTAACATTGAAATCCTAGGATTTCCCTTTCTGAGAGTTTCCACATTCTTCATAATTCCCACATCATCTTTTTTAGCATCCTTTAACCTTTCCAAAAGAGACAGTTGAGAAATAATTTGTGAAAGGATTTAGGATGTTACCTTCTTTATGATTCACATGTACATATTCCTAAAATATAAGATGATTGGATCCTTTTAAATTCTCACCAACCATATAATTCCTAGGTCCTTTATACTTAGAGGATCTTCCACCTTGTTTAAATTCCAAGGGTGGAAATGTATTCTGGAGTCATAATCCTTGATGAGCTCTAACCATATTCGTTGGTTCATGTTCATCTCATCCTATGTGAATATATGTTTGAGACTTTTGTGATCTGTATATATTTCACATTTTTTCCCAAAGAGATAATGTCGCCATATTTTTAATGCAAAGATCACAACATATAACTCAATATGATGAATGGGATAGATTTTCTCATGAATTTCTAACTGCCTTGAGGCATAGGTGATGAATTTTTCATTTTGCATCAACACACAACACATTCCGTTTTTTGTACCATCACTAAAGATTATAAAAATCACCCCACTTGTTAGTAGTTTAAGCACAAGGGTAGTGATACGTATCTTCTTAGAATCTATGATCCTTTCATAACATTCATCATTCCATTAAAACATAAATCCCTTCCATCTTAGATGGTTAAGAGGGTTTTATAATCGTGATACATTTCTCACAAATCGGTGATAATATCCATCTAACCCCAGGAAGCTATAGATATCCTTCATATATGTCAGTCTCGGACATTGATAAATTACATTTGTTTTGGAAGGATCCACATATATCCCATTACATATGATGATATGCTCCATGAATTGGAATTCCTTTAACTGGTACTCACAGTTGTTTTACTTTTCATAGAGCTTCACCTTTCGAATGGTCTCTACTATAGTTCTAAGAAGCTCCTCATTCTCATACTTGGGTTTGGAGTATATTAGAATATCGTCAATTAAGACTACCAAAAATTTTCCAAGGTATTCCTTAAAGATTCTATTTTTCATGTTCATAAATATTTCGGGAGAATTAGTGAGTCCAAAAGTCAAAACTATGAATTCACAATGCATGTACCTTATATGAAAAGTAGTTTTTGGGATTTCATCCTTCTTCACCCTAACATGGTAATATCCTAACCACAAATCAACCTTGGATAATTATTGTGCTCCATGTAGCATTTCAAAAACAAGTCAACAATTCACGAAATAGGATAGATGTTCTTTATCATGATTTTTTTGAGCTCAAAATAATCAATGAAAAGCAGAATTGACACATCCTTCTTCTTGAAGAAGCGGAATGGTCCACCCCATGGAGAAGCACTTGGTTATATAAACCCTTTATCTAGAATAATATCTAGATGTTTTTTAGATCTTCAAGATTAAAAAAATCCATTATATATATAATTAGATATTTGAAATTCCCCAGTTATATGATCAATCAATAATTCAAATCTCTCATATAAGGAAGACCGGGAAATTCTTCAGGAAACACATCATCAGATTTCATTAAAATAAGAATTTTTAAGGGATGGTTCCATAAGAATACTCAATAATCTGATAATGATACACATTCTCATAAGGAAGTAATATCATTTCTTGACATGATAATGATAACTAATATTCATCCCTCTCATTGCACTTGTAAAGAATCAGGGGTCAATTAACCATATGGATAGTGATTTTCCTCTCGTGACAATTTATGTTTACTGTATATAAAAAAAACCCAATCCATGACAATAATTGAATAAAATTTAAATATAGGGAGTGAGATGAGGTTTTTTGGGAAGCCCAATCCACAAATTGTGATAGTGGAGGAGTTATATTCATGGGATACAATGATTTTCCCATTTGTCGTTCTCACCGACATTTCTACTTCGATGATTTATGGTGGTGTTTTAATTGTTCTACTAAACTATTAGAATATAGAAGAATGCGTAAATCTAAAATCAATATGTATATTTACTATTAATTAATGAATAACTATAATAACTATCACCACATTGTTTTGGGGATTCATTTCGTTAGTAGTCATGGAAAAAGCATCAACTACTGTCTTGGAGGCTGTTTTTTTACATCCAATTACCCCTGGCATGTGGAATTGGTTCATAATGTTCCATAGTTCCTTGTAGTTATAGAAATGGACAATGCATTGAGGTTTGACCAGAGAATTCCATTCATCTCCCGCATTAGTGGGTATCTCACATCGGTAATCCTTAGTGAAGTGACCTTCTCTTCTACACCAAAATCTTTTCCTCATCCCCTTGAAAAAATTTAATGGGTGCTTCTTTCCGCACCATTGGCAATGGGGATGTTAGAATTTCACAGCACCATTGGTTTTGTCTATTAGAAAACAAAAATTAAAGTCCACTATCCACTTATTATTCCCATGATACCTCTAAGATTAGATAATCTCTATATTGAATTTGAGGGAACATCAAACAATCTCCACATAGCATTCAAAGTTGCGGATTGCCAGGGGTTTTCATATGCTAGGTTTTAGCCCACCAAAGAAGCCGTCAACCATGCATAAAGGGGTAACAACAATCATAGATTCATACAGTTCATCCCTTGCAAATTTTTCCTCATATGATCTTATGAATTCATCATCTTTTAGCTTTTGGAAAGGAAGTCCCTTTCCCTATTAAGATGGAGGGTGCGAGGAAAATATTTACCGAAAAACATTTTCAAGAAATAATTCCATTCCAACACCTCGATCTCATCCTTAGGCTTTGTATTTTTGATCAATTTCAAAAATTTATTTGTATCACCATCTATATGATATGAATCCAGAAGAAACTTCTCCTGTTTGAAACACTAATGAATGGAGAATATCTTCTCAATGGAGTTGATCCATTGTTCGGTGATTGAGGGATAAGATAATCTATTGAATATAGGAGGCCTTTGCTTCATGAAGCACTAAATTGTGACTTGCTACTTATTAGAGGGGTTGGAATTTCCTCTTGACCCATGGTTTTATTGAAAATATCAGCTAACTAAGAGATTATCATGAAAACGTTTCCAATTCCCACTCCCATCGGATTGAGAATATTACTGGAACAGTCATTACATTGATCATCACAACAGTTGTTAGATCGAGTACTCTTATTACCATCCATTGGATTGAATAAAAGAAAAATTAGGGGTATTTATTTAATACTATTAATCAAATAAAAGGGAATAAAATGAAAAAATAGATAACTTATATATTACATTTATCTCATTAACTTATGAATTTCTAGGCTTTAATATATGTTATCCAATAACAATTTCTTAACATATATTATTATGGTATTTTTTCTACCATAATAATGGTTTATAATAAGATTATGAATTTACCAAATAATATCTCCTAGGACTGTTGAACCAAGAATAATCGAGTCCTGTTGTCATGCAACAGTTCCCGGTTATATCTTTCTCAATGTGGTGTTTTTAGGTTTTACACCTAGTACATCAATGCTAGATCCACTTCAACTTGTTCATATCTAGATAGGGATGTATTTTCTCGATAAACCACATAATATATACTCACAAATATTTAGGTAAGTTTTTATTATATTTACTTATATACCTAAGGATTTTAGTGGTGTTTTATAACTCTAATCCCAAACATAATTAAACCTTTCATTTGATACCAACTATAACAACCCTTCTATTTATTACACTTTTATACATGATTTATTACATAAAAATTAAGATAATACATCCCAGAAGATTGAGAGGTCGAGTGTATTTGGGACTTAAGAACATTACATTAAAACTTAAGACAAAAAATAAATCATCTATTTTGAAACCTTCTTTTACATGACTACAAAATTCCATCGTACTTACCATTTCATGAGATAAATTGAGGACATACATAAGAAAAGGGTGACATATAAATTCCATTACGGTAGTAAAAAAAGAATAACATGAAGCATAAAACACATGTTATGAAATGGGAATATCAATGGGGAACAAGATAAACATGAATATAAAGGCATGATATATCATAATCATCATAACATGGAAATGTGGCAACCACATAAAACACTGCATCATTAATACAAAGGAATCAGCAAAACCCATTTCCCAACATGGATTCCAAATTTCCTAAAAGTAATCATCTAAAACTATATCCCAACATGACATATCATGATACTAAACATTACCCAATTCATTGGAGCAATATCAGGGCGCATCATTCATAATCATTTCAATATCATGCTTAAGTGTTCCATATAGATCATATAACATGGTTTCATTCCACATAATCATTTATTATTAAATAAAATAATGTGGAATACATACATTTATGTACTATTAAATATTTATATGTGTATAATGGTGAATACCCTTTATTGAGATATGGGTATGGTATTCACTACACGATGTTTTTTTCTTTGAAAATCGCGGTGCAATTTTTGTAGCAGCACGGTGTCATATAGAAATTCCTAAATGGGTATGATGAGAGAGAAAGGGGTATCTCATCATTTATAAATGATATATATAGTAAGTAGATCATGGAACATAATATACCAATATATGAAATTAAATTTAGAAACATAATATAGAATAAATTCTTGAATGAAAATAAGAAGATAGAAATCCCATACGGAATTTCAGCATAATAACAGGTGTAAACAGAAATAATTAATGATATTGAAAAGGGTATCACACAATTAAATAATGAGGGAAGTACGGGGGAAGTGATAAATCACACCCTAACATTTTTAATTGAAAATAAAAGGTTATAACAATATAATGATACATGGAAAAAAATTGAGAAAGGAAGGAATCACTTACTTGGATGTGTGATCCCAAAGGATTGGAAAAGGCTTGAGAGAGGTTTCATGGGATATTAGGGTGCCTTGGGGGGTTAAAGAGTGGAGATTATAGACTAGGGATGTTCTCAAAGAATTATGAGTGAATAGAATTGGGATATTTGGTGGGTATATATATGAAATGAGAGGAATTTTTTTTAATATTTCACAAAGATTAGTTTTTGAACCAATATAATTAAATAATCAAAGCCAAAATCCTTCCCCAGGGGTTTTCCCATGGTTTCATCCCAAAGGGATTTTAAAACATTATTTCATAATTAAAATGGCATAATATATTAATATATTAGCCTTTAATATGTGGAGGAGAGTCGTATTATTATAGAAATGGATTTAAAATCATGAAAAATATTTTACATTTTGGAAGATTCAGTAATCCTTATAAAATAAGTGAAAAAAATATAAAATTACATTATTTTAAGGGAAAAACATATATTGGGCCAACAATAACCATTATCATATTTATTTCATCATTTTGGGTTCATTATGATGTTATAAAAAACATATTTCATTTATACGGTATTAATTGTTTAAAAAGAATCGACTATCTCAGAAAATTATGAAAAATTCACCATATTAGAATTCAACATCCTGATTCCAAAAAAAATATCCATTATTTTTTAATAATTTTCTAATTATGTGAATTCTCACTTTTAGAATGAAAACTGGCATTTATTGATAATTCACAGGTTCTGACAAATACAGTTTCCAAACCTTAATAAAAATTACCTTCAACTTCATAAAAATTATATACTAATTTATTATTAAAAAATCTAATTTGATAATAATATTTTAATAAATTATTAATTATTTCAAAAATTCATTAATTCCTCAAAAAGATTTCTTAAAAAATACACATTATTTTATTTTATAAAAAATATAACACTTATCAAACTGATTACCTAAACATTTACAGAAAAAGAACTGATATAATCACCATTTATAAGAATTTCTCATATAATATTATTAAGAAAAACAATATTTTAATATAACAATTTATATATTTCTCAAAAGAACAAATTTTTCCTGAAAACCCAATTTATCAAATTTATCATTTTTTTATGAAATAATATTTTCATAACACTTTTATTTATCAAAATGGATTACATAGTAGGTAACATATGACTTATTAAATAACCCCTTATAACCCACACATAATACCTAAGGTTATGGTGTGCAATGGTGACAGATCAATGGGGCGGCTCAGATAACATCACCCGGGTTGTAGTATCAATTAACTTTAACTTCTCCCATATGCGATTCAGTTCAACCGTAATGTGTTGAATCATGTAATAGACATGGACAAGAGAAAACCCTGGTGACGACACGTCCTTCCCAAGCTCTGAAAAATGATCTTTGTATGGCTTGAGTCTACTGGATGAGACCGTCATCTTCTTTGTCTACATTGATTTTTTTTTTTAATGCTTATATTTATAATAGTTGTCTGGTCACTGTTCATCAGATATATTATCAATCATAATGATAAGAAACAATAATTTTAAACCAATAATAATAATAATAATAGTTCATGTTTATTATATATATAAGATGCTAAATGAAATGGTATTTTATTAATAAATTTTCGGGTCATTACAACATTTCCCCTTAATAAATTTCACCCTCAAAATGTTCTTTTTCAAAACTATAATAGATAAGATCAACTATTTTTCATCACATCCTTTGGTTCCCTAGTTTATTCTTCAAACTTGTGCTTTCTCCAAAACACGTTTATGAGGGGAATTGTCTTATTTTATAGAACCTTTTCCCAAGAATCAAGGAACTTCACTAGATTTTTTTCATAGCAAAGGTCATTCTCCAATGGTACCACCTTAGGATTGATTAAATGTCAAGGGTAGGATATGTACATCCTCTAATGTGATACATGGAACACATCATGTACTAGAGATATGATCAGTGGAAGTTCTAGTCAATAGGCTGCTGCTCTGATGTGATCAAGGATCTAAAAAGGGCCAATTTACCATGGAATAATATTTCCCTTATTCCCAACCCTCATCACTCTCTTCCATGGATATTTGTAGAAGAAAACCATATCTCCAACATCATACTCTACGTTATGTCAACAATTTTCAACATACAACATTTTTTTGGCTCTGAGTAGTTATGATGTGATTCTAGATGGTCTTATCTTTCTCCACCATTTCTTTGACCATTTCCAGACCCATAGGTTTTCACTCTACAACTTCATCCCAACATGTTTTTATTCTCCACCTCTTCCCATAATGGGATTCATAAGGAGCCATTTGGATTCTTGATCAAAAACTATTATCGTATGAGAACTCAACCAGAGCAAGATGTTGATCCCATCCGCCTGTGAATCCCAGTGAGAATTCTCTCAACATTTCCTCATGTGTTTGGACGGTCCACAAATAATGGACTTTAGTTTGAGGGTGATATGTCATAATGATGTTCAACTCAGTATTATGTGAATGTTGGAAAATCTTCAAGAACATAGAGTTGAATCTTGGTTCTCGATAAGATAAAATTGAAAGCGGTACAGCACACAACTTTACCACTTCTCTTATATATATCTATGTGATTTTATCTGGTGGGAAATCCACTCAAATTTCAATGAAGTGTGAAGCCTTTGTAAGGCTATCCAAAATAATACAGATAGAATTGTTTCCTTTGGAAGTCTTCGGATGTCCGGTGACAACATCCATGGTTATGTTCTCTAATTTACAGGTTAGTATTTGTAATGGTTGCATCATTCCCTTTATCTTATTCCTTTCATCCTTCACTTTTTTACATACTAGGAACTTTGATGTTTTCTATGCGGTCTACTTCTTCATGTTACCAAACCAAAAATGCTCTCGGAGCTCCCGATACATCATTGAGTTTCCTGGGTGGATTGACAAATCCAAACTATGTGAATCATCCAAATGTTATTAGCTTAACTATAAATATGATGGAATACATATTCTTAACCTAAATCTCATAATTCCATCTTTATTAAAATTGAACTCCTAGTATTTTCCTTTTCCGGTAGTTTCCAATTTCGTATGCAATCCCACATCATCATGGTGAGAATCCTTAAACCACAACAAGAGAGATAATTGGACAAATTTTTTTGAAAGTATTGATGATGTTCTCTTTTTATGATTCCCATGTCCATATTCCTCAAAATAAAAGAAGATTGGATCATTTTCCATTCTCATCAATGATAGAATTTTTGGGCCCTTTCTTCATAGAGCATCCTCCACCTTTTTTTCTTTCCTAGGGTGGTAATTGGTTTGTTGCCATAATCCTTGATGAGAATTAACCATCTTCATTGGTTCATGGTCAGATCATCCTAAGTTAATTTATATTTGATACATCTATGATGTATATATATATTTCACACTTTTCCCCAAAGAGTTAATACCACCATATTTTCAAGGAAATGGTCATAGCTTCCAACTCCATATCATGTTTTTGATAGTTTCAATCCTGAAGTTTAAACTGTCTTGAGGCATATGTGATGACTATCTCATTCGGTATCAATGCACAACCCATTCCCTTCTTTGAAGAATCACTAAAGATTACAAAAAGTATCCCACTTTTTGATAGACTGATCATAGGTGATATGATAAGCCTCTTCCTAATCTCCATGAATCTTTCTTTATATTCATCATTCCATGAAAACAAGACCCCATTCTGAGTTAGCTTCTTAAGTGTTTTCCACAATCGTGAGAAATTTTCTCACAAGTTGGCAATAGTATCTAGATGAACCCATAAATCTACGGATATCTATCACAGATTTTTTCCTGGGCCATCCCTCAATTGATATTGTTTTGGAAGGATCCACAAATATCCCATTACTTATAATGATATGTCCCAATAATGATACATCCTTCAACAAGAACTCACTCTTACAGTACTTTTCAAAAAGATTCACCTTTCATAATGTCACCAGTTCAATGCATAGATGATCCTCATGCTTCTCATTGGTTTTGTAGTATATTATAATATCTTCAATAAAGACGAACAAAAAATTTTCGAGGTAATATCTAAAAACTATATTCATAAATTCGATGTAGATTACTAGATCATTAGTGAGTCTAAAAGGATTTACTATCAATTCATAGTGCCCATATATTTTACTAAAACTAGTCATGGGTATATCCTCCGACATTGACCTTAAAAGGTAATATATCAACCACATATCCACCTTGGAGAAGTATTATTCTCCATGTAGCTAATCGAACAATCTATAAATTCCTGGAAAAGAATAATGGTTCTTTTTTGTGATTTTTTTGAGCTCACGATAATCGATGAAAATTTGCATTGACCCACCCTTCTTCATGACGAAGAGGACTAGTGCACCCCATGGTGAAGCACTTGGGACTATAAACCCTTTATCCAGATACTCCAGTAGTTCTTTTATACCTCCTCAAGCTCCACAAGAGAAATTATATATGGATTATTTTATATTTAAAATGATCCAAGTATAATATCAATCATGAATTTAACATATATTCTAGGAGAAAGATGAGGAAATTACTCAGGAAACACAACAGCGAGTGCCCTTACAATAGGAATTCTTTTGAGGATAGTTCCTTTATTAGTATAAATCATCTAATAAAGATACACATTCTCATAGGGAATTACTATCCCTGATTGAGATGATGATTTTATAGACGATTCATCTTCTTCAGTGCACTTGTATAGAATCGGGGGTGGATTCACCTTATGATGAGTGATTTCCCTCTCATGACAGATTATGTTGGCTATATATAGGTAAATAAAATCCATGAAATTAATGGAATCACATTATACAATAGGTAGCGTGATGAGGTTCTTTGGAATGTTCAATCAATAAATTGTGAAAAGTAAGGAGTTATATTCCTGGGATGTGATAATTTCCCCATTTTTAATTATCACCAACATATCTTATTCCATGATTTGTGGTGGTTTTTGAATTGTTCTACTAAGGATTTAGGATATAAAGTAATGTGTAAGAGTATAATCAAATAGTATGTTAGCTATTATTAAAATTGATAAATAGAATAAATGTCACCACATTGTGGCCTGGATTCTCTTTTCTGGTAATGGTGGAAAAAACTAATCCTTGCTACCTTAGAGGTTGTTGGTTTCCTCAAATTACCCGTGGCTTATGGAACAGGTTCACAAAGTTTCCTAGTTCTTTAAAATTGTAGCAATGAACAATGATTTGAGGCTCAACCAAATCATTCCTTTCATGTTCAACATTAGTGGGTATATATCATCGATAATGGTTAGCCAGGTAGCAATATCTTCCACACAAAAAGAATTTCCTTATATCCTTCAAGATATTTCCAGGGTGCTTATTCTAGAACTTTTTGTAGCTGGGATGCTATAATTTCATAGCACCATTAGTTTTGTCCATCAGAAAACCAAAATTAAATTCCAATTTATAATTTAGATCCCCCTGATAGCTCTGAGATTCTCTGATCTCCTTCTTGAAATTGAGGGAACATCATAAAATCTCCTCATAGATTTCAAGGTCAAGGATCACCAAGGATTTTCTCAAGAAAGATTTTAGCCCACCAAAAATGCAGTAAATATTGAATTAAGGGGAAATGAAAAACATTGGGGCATTTTGTGGAGTCCATGTGATGTTTTCCTCATACACTCGGAAGGATTCATTTTCTTTTTTCACGAGGGAATGAAATTCCATTTCCATATTAAGTCAGAGGGTGTGAGGAAAATATTTATCGATAATAATTTTCCAAAAATCCATCCATTCAAATGCCTCGATCTCTTCCTCAGGCTTCTTATTTTTTATCAATGTCCATAATTGATCAATCTTTACCCTCCACATGATAAGAATCCAGAAGAACATTTTCTTGTTTGGAACATTGAAGGATGGAGAGGATATTCTCAATGGGGTTGATCCATTATTTGGTGAATGAGGGATTGGATTATTCATTGAATGAAAGAGGCATTGGTCTCATGAAGCTGTCGATTATGACTTTTTAATTCATAGGGTGGGGGTTAGATCTTCCTCTTGACCCATGGTTCTATTCAAAACATGAGTTAACTGAGGGATTATCATGACAATTTTTTCAATTCTCGCCTCCAATAGATTGGGAATCCGACTAGAACATTCATCACATTGATATTCAAATAAGTTTTTAGCCCGAGTTCATTTATTACTGTCCATTGGTAAGAATAAAAAGAAAAATTGGGGGTAAGTATTTTATACTATCAATCACACAATAGCGAATCCAATGAAAAATGGATAACTTATATATAATGTTTATCTTCTTAACATGGTTTCGATGTTCACGAATCGTCTGCATGTGTGGAATGCCCTTCGACACAAATCTTTCAAGTCTGAACCCCAAGATGGGGAACTTCTTATATAGATAGATCCTCCCTTTAGTGAGAACATCGCCTCTCTTCTTTTATCCTGATCTGTCTTTCCTGGGTATCTTTTGTTCATTTTTCGGGTATCTGAATCATACGATTATGAATTCTACGTGTAAGAAGTTCGTCTGGCCTTCCTTTGGGGTACAATCAATGTTGATGTTGATTAGAGGCCTTCTCCCGCTTCTGGAGAATTCTAATGTTGGGATGACGATACTGGTACAAACAATAGATTAGAAGCCTTTTCCCACTGGGAGGTTCAATAAGTAGTGGGTTTCCGAAACCCTATATTTTATGGCTTGACTTTCGAACTGGATTCCATAGTGGAAGGGGGGGCTCTCAGAGCAGATTCCGGTTTTTGAATCAGTGAATACTTAGCCAGGAAAGCCAGATCCAGATAAAAGGGGTGGTGTCCTCTGTTTAGCAAGGTTTTGATTCTGGGATCCTATTTGAATGGTAGAAAATCAGTTCAGTAAGACAATCAGGCTGACGTTCTTCCTCTTACCGGGATTCGAGGGAACCTAGGCACACTAGAGCTAGAAGGAAAGAAAGGAATTCTGAAACCTTTCTGCCACAAGTCCAAAATCTCTTTCCTCTCCCTATGGTTGAGCATATAAATCACCTCGCCCGATGTGTCAACGGGAGTTTCATGAGCAAGCTACCTTAAGTCAGTAGCTAATTGAATAGTGCTGCTAGGGGAGCGAGTCTCAGCAAGCCGGAACGATAAGCCACAGAGAGAATGAATAGAGAAAATCCCTCTTTCTTTCAGCTTAGCAATCTCACCATCCGTGAAGCGATTTCCCTCCAAGAATAGAAGGAAAATCCCTCGACGAATCGCACGACGAATCGAAGGCAACTAAGGAATGACTGAATCCAATAGGGTTTTTCTTTGGGTTTACGATTGGAGTCTCACAGGAGGGACTGTAACCCCCTCTATCATCGTATGAGGGGACGAGTGGTTAGAGCTTCCTCTCCTTGCCTTATCGAAACATAGGGCCTCATTCTGAACCTTGTCTTATCCGAAGCCAATCGGGGACATAGTGAGGGGCTAGGATGGAAAAGAATTTTGTGCTTTCTCTCCCTACGCTCGGTATTTACGTCTTGAGTGGTCTCCTGGGTTGGAAGCTCTCTTGTGCTCTGTGGGCCACAAAGGTGTTCTATCCTTTGATTTTGCTTTTGATCCACCATAATATAAGAAGCTGGGATTATGAATGACATTGACATAAAGGAGTGGAAAAAGTTGGGACTTTCCTGTTTTATGGGCTCACTTTCCTTGGGTTCCCATGGTCTCATTCATATCCGGGTTGCCTCATCAGCTGCGGGCGCCGGTAAAGAAAGGTTGTTTATTATAGGCATTCTACATGAAGCAAGTTTGAGACCCTATCACGACTGGGCAATGTCTGTATTGCGTCTCCTTGAGTGTGATGGGACTTGACTGAACTTATCACCAAAGAAATAAATGAGGAAGGTCAGAGGGTTTCAGTGTTTTTTCTCTTATAGTTTTTCGTTTTGATTGAAAGTTTCGTCCCTTAGTTAGAATGTCCAAGATTGGTCATTTACCAGATGACGGCCTCGTTCTTTGGCGATAGCCTTGCATCAGTTGGTTGTGCTTCACTCTATCATTGGGCAAAATCAAGTGCTTTCTCACCAGCCGACCATTCACTATTCACTAAGCGGGCCAAACGGATTCTCTTGACTTCCGGTCAACCATTCGATTAGGTTACCATGCCTCGTGGCCACTCTTTAGCCTATCTCATCATTGGATGGTGTGGTGTGGGTTGTAGCGGATAGAGTTTACCCAAATGAATGAGGAATTCAAAGCCTATGCTCTTATTCTCGGTAACGAGATCGTCATGGCAGATAGTAGGGTCGATGAAGAGTCTCAGTGGATCCTAGCCGACTTAGATGTCCAAGTTTCCAAATAGAAATCCTTGCTATCTAAATCTTAAGCTTTTTCATTTGCCAAGAGGTACTGAGTGAGGGACTGTAGACGCCTCTCCGCTGTCTATGCTATGGCCACCACCTGACTCTGTCGTACAACAACTGACGGTCTCTCCACCATTCATTCGCAGAAGCGTCAATCTTATAAAAAATAGAAAGACGCTTCTGTATCTGGGAGGAGCAGGATTTCGACTTCTTGGCCGTCCTAAGGCCTCGCTCAAGGGCAGACGGAACTACCTTATTCAGATCTTATAGACTGAACTATCCTATTAAGAGAGTCGAAACTCTTTTATTAAGATCTTATGGTATGGGGTCGACTCATTACTTTGATGACGCGACCAGACCTTTCCGATCGACTAGCCTTCGAGTTCTGCTTGGGTGGCTGGAAAGCACTCAACCCCTGTATGGGAAGGGAAGACTAGTGGATTGGCTCAGGGGGCAAGTTCAGCCGAAGGATCTCGTGCTTCCACCGAAGTGAGGTGATTATGGTACAAGCTTATTCTCTGAGGATCACGAGCTACTCCTAGAGATCACTATATAGGCTTCAATCTATGTTATCCATTATCTATTTCCTAAGGTATATTCTTATGTGTATTTTTTCTCCCATAATAACGGTTCATACTATGATTATGAATTTCACAAAGAATATCCCCCAGGAGTGTCATACCAAGAGTGAAGACAGGCCCATTTTTGTGCACCAATTCACATTCAAGTCTAGATCAATGCACTGTTTTGAGGTTTTACCCCTTGATATATATGTTCTACCGCCACCTCTATTTGTTAATATCTACGCAGGGATGAATTTTTTCGATAAACCACATACTCTATACTCGCCAAAATTTAGCGATGTTTTTCTTATATGTAGTCTTATCCTTAAGGATTTAATTAAATTTTTATAACAATAATCCCAAAAATAACTAAACCAATCAATTGATACAAACTATAATAACTCCTCTCTTTATTACACAATTAAACATGATTAATTACATAAACATGAAATTAATACAAACAAGAAGATTGAAAGGTATAGTGTATTTAGGGCTTAGGAACAATAAATTACTTCATAAGACAAAAAATACAACATCCTTATTGAAAACTTCTTTTACATGACCACAACATTCCTTCGTTCTTCGCATTGCATGGGAGAACCTGGGGACATACATAAGAATATGGTGAGCAATAATGAATAGAAATTTATTTAAAAAGGAATAACATATATATTACAATACATGTTAGGAAGTGGTAATATTAGTGGGAAATAAAAGAAACATGAACATAAAGGCATGATATATTATGATTATCATAACCTGGAAATGTGGGAACAGATAAAAACACTACATCATTAATAGAAAAGAATTAGGCAAAACCATGTCCCAACATAGTATATAAATGTACTTAAATGAATCAGGTAATCCCCTATCCAAAAATTATTTATCATGATACTAATTATTACCCAATTAATTTGAGGGATAGCAAGGCGCACCGTTCATAATCATTTCAGTCTCATGCTTTTGAGGGGAACATATATCATATAACATGGATTCATTCAACATCATAATTTATTCCACAATACAAGAATGTGGAATACATAATTTAAAGTACCATTAAATATTTATATGCTAATAAAGGTGAATAACCTTGATATATAAATATTAATGGTAGTCACTAAATGATTATTTTGTCTTGGAAAATAGTAGTACAATTTTGGCAGCATCACGACGTCATATGGAAACTCATAAATTGGGCTGATGATTAAGAAAAGGGTCCCTAATAATTAATAAAAGAAATAGATAGTAAGGGTAGCATGGAACATACTATCCCATCATATTAAACTTAATTTAAATATATAATATATAAGAAATTCTTGAATGGAAATAAGTAGGGAAAAATCCCTTATGGAATTTCGGCATGGTAACAGGTGTACACAGAAGAAATAAATGTGAGATAAAGGGTTATATAATAATTAAAACAAATAGTGGAAGTATGGGGGAGTTGATAATTAATACCCCAATTTTTTTAATTTAAAATAAAAGGGTATAACAATATAAAGAAACATGGACATAAAATTAGAAAGGAAAGAATCCCTTTCATGGATTTGTGATCCCAAAGTCATAGGAGAGGATATGGAGAGGATTAATGGGATCATGGGGCACCATGGGAAAATTATAGAGAATGGAGGAAAGAGTAGGGGCATGATACAAGGATATTTAGTGAATAGAAGCGGGAGATTGGGTTGGTTTATATCATAAATTAGACGGGAATTCAATAATATTTCAAAAACATTTGGTTTTGGAAACTGTATAATTAAATACTCAAAACCACAAACCTTCCATTGGTTTATACCCATGATTTTTTCCAAATTGGAGTGTAAAAAATTATTTTTTATGTCCAATGGATGAACATATTAAATTATTATCTTTTCATATGAGGTTTTGAGTTACATTATTAAATAAATGAATTTAAAATCATAAAATAGATTATTCATTTTGGAGGATTCACTATGGATTTATAAAACCATTATAACAAATATAAATTCACATTATTCTAATGGTAAAGCATGTATTGGGCCAATACTATCCATTAACGTATTTTTTACCTCATTTTTTGGTCATTTTGATGTCATAAAACACATATTTTATTTATACGGAATATAATTTTTACCCAAAAATTTTACTATCTTAGAAAATTATGAAAAATACACTATTGGATAATTTTGACATCATGATTCAAAAAATAATATTCATTTTATCTATATAATTTTATAAATAAGTGAATTTTTACTTTTAAAATGAAAACCAACATTTATTTAAAATTCACAGGTTTTGAAAAAATATATTTTTAGACCTTAGTAAAAATTAAATTCACCTTCATAAAAATTATATACTAATTTATTATTAAGAAAATAATTTGACAATAATATTTTATTAAAATATTAATTTTTTAAACAATTCATTAATTCTTTAAAATAAATTCCTTATAAATACTATTTCTGTTTTTTTTGTATAAAAAATACAACTCTTATCAAACTTATTACCTAATCATTCATAGATAAATAATAAATATAATCATCATTTATATGAATTGTTTCTATAATATTAATAATAAAAACCTTAGTTTAATATAATAATATATATTTATCAAAAGTACCATTTTTACCTAAACACTCAATTTATCAATTTTATCATTTTATAAGAAAGTATATTCTCGGAAGACTTTTATTTATAAAAATAGATTACATAATAAGTAACTAATTACTTATTATATAACCCCTTACAACACCCACATAATACCTATGGTTTAGGCATGCGATGGTGATAGACTCTTGGGGCGGCTCAGATAACATCATGTGGGTGGTAATCTCCATTAACATGTACTTCTTCGGCAGAGGATTATGTTCAAGTATAATGTGTTGATGATTGGCTTGGGATTGGTCATCTGTGAAGCCCAATGATGCAGCCTCCATCCCATGCTCCATAAAATGAGCTTCATATGGCCTGAGTCTACTAGGTGAGGTCATCATCTCCCTTTTCTCTGTTAAAATTATTTTTTTAAAAACCTTATATTTATATCATTTGTGTGATCACTTTTCAGTGGCTATATTATCAACAGTAATGATACATAATAGTAATTTAAACCCAATAATAATAATAATAATTAGTGCATTTGTTTTCTATATCCATAAGACATTAAAAGAAAGGGAATTTTATTCATGATTTTTTTTGTTGTCACACCCACATTATCTCCCGGCCCATGTAATGTAGTCTAATTCAAGAAAGTTATATCCTCAAAGAGAACATTTATAATTGAAAGTAATTAAATAAACACCTCATTCCATCAAAGTCATGACATATCCCAAGCTACCAAGCTAGCCTATGCATAGAATTCAATCCATTAACAAGACATAATTCATATGTCAAAGATGGTGCACTAAACATTAACATGTAATAAGCATTAGGCATAAGCTACTTTTCATATGTTGTAAACATTTCCATTCCATTAAATGCAATTTAATGAGACAAGATAATAAGATTACCATGTAATTTCATATAGTTGAGGCCACTGACAAAAGGGAATATCCAAAACGTTTCACTCATAAAAAAGGAAATTTGAGTAAGGAATATGGAATCAGTATTCCTTCATTTATGTGTCATCCATGACATTCTAATATCGCAATATAGTATTCCTCATAAGAACGGTTTACCAGTTAGACAAAACCTATTTGAATTAGCAACATGCACATAAAATCAACATGTAAAAGGAACATATATTAATACAATGGAATGCAATGACATATAATGTGAGGTATAACATTTAATCAAATTGAGGTGTAAAATTTAATCAAATTGAAAAATAATTATACATAATAAATAAGGGATTAATCTACATTTATAAGAAAAGGTACAAAAACAATTATTATTCATGGCAAATGTCATGCATAAAAAGATTGTGGTATATTACATGGGAAAAAAGTAAAATTAAGAATAAAGATGTCCAATAAAGAGGTCTTCTCATGGTTCATTAAACATATTAAAACCATTTATACATTTATGGAACCAACCCTAGGTCAAAAGCATTCCAAGGCATAAGGAAATTTAGGCCTTTTAGGTTGAAACACCAAAAATTGGTGGCCAATGACAAAACGAACACCCACGGTTGGGTTTCACCATAAGAGCGGGTCAATATGGGAAAAAAACAATCCCAAACAATTTAATATGCAAGATAAATGCCTTTATGGGGGGAGTTTTCTAGTGGAACAACAAAAAAATGCCAAAAAATGATGGGAAAATTAGTATACACCCTACCTCATGGTCATGGTACTACATATATCTGGTAGAAGGGCTTGATTTAACCTAAAATTTGAGAAATCAAGAGATTTGTAAAATAATCCCATAATAGGGAAAAGATCTGGCGAACATTGATCGGAATAAAAATAAAGGAGGTTATTTGAAATAGATGGTTGTGGATGAGAAATCTTTCCGAGATGAGTGTGTAGCTTATGAAAGTGAAGTTAACCAATCGCTATCAAGGGAGATAGAACCCCCCCCCCCCAAAGAGGGGGGATTACGGCCTTTGTGAATCTGGAGGAGAGAACAAACCTATGTTTAAGGGTTGGGTAGAAGAAAATATGTATTTAAAACATTTCATTTTTAAATGAAAAGAAAAATTTAAGTACAGATCAAGTATCGCATGGTTTGGAAGCTCAGTTGGCCAAACCATGAACCAATAGTGTTTTAGGTTCTACTTGACTGGGGAAACATACAAGTTAAGTCACACATATTTACAAAACGAATGAAAATCATGCATTTTATAACTATCTGAAAACTGTAACTGGCATCATGATTTGATTGACCATGTGACCCATCCTATTTTCTTCTTTTTAGGTGATTCGAGATTAAAATGAGCCTCAAGTACCCCTAAGGTCTCCTTTAACATCCTGTGCATCATTTTAATGGTCATTCTAAAGAATTAAAAAATAATTTTAATTGTTCTATAATTCTGGATAAAGACGAGATGTTATAGTTTTATATATTAAAGTAAAACACAAAATAACAAAATAAAAATGATATGTATAGGAAATATATATTACACAAATCCTCATTCCATATCAATAAACAAAAAAATTCTATATGTCAAGTTCAACAAACATCAAATTTCTCCGATTAAAAATCAAATGCCTCTTCCAATCTATAAATTCATATAAATATCATAGTTAGTAATAAATGAATTAAAATACCCCCATCCTTATTAAAATTATGAAAACTAATAAAATTAATGATCAAAAAAATTTATCGCCACTCTCATTATTCATTTTAAAGGATACTAAATTTTAGAATAAAATTTCAAACCATTGTATAAAAATGTATCACTAACTGGTTAGGAATGTGGGATCCATAAATAAAAATGGCACTACAATAAAAAAAATATTTAGTTTCATACATCTTTACATGATAAATTTTTCTTACTGTCATTTCATATTTCTTACACTTATCATCATCAAAAAAATTCTCAGCAAGAAAAGGTTTTTAATAAGTATGTAAATTAATATCAAGCTCATATCAATCCATTTATGATTCACTATATACGAATCAATATGATAAAAATAGTAATATTAATATATTTAATTCTGTATTATACCAAACTCTACTATATATTACCACATTAGTTCTCAAAACCACATTCATATCAAGTTGAAGGAATATCACGGTCAAGAACCAAAAATTATGTAACGAAATCATCAATAATAACCACTCATTACACATATTCCTTATGATATATAAATATCATTTCAATTACCACATAAAAATAAATATCAATTTTTTTTAATAAGATCATTCAAATACCCACTTACATTTAACATACTACTTTTCATTTATAATGATCTCATAACCAATAAATTGAACGGAAAAAACAAATTATTTATCTCTTATTTTAGTAACCTGAAAACTACCCCTATCTAACCACCATATTATTAACATAAAAATAATAGGGAAGGATACACAATGAAAACACCTTAAACATTATAACAATGCACATATTTTCTTAAACTAACTCAGCTATCCACTCATATAATACTTCTATATGAATTATTATTTTATACTAAACAAATACACCATATCAATTGAACACAAACCCCATAGAAGGAATAGTGAATCATTAATACCTGAAAATAACCCATTACATAAACATTTAATGAAATAACACCTTAATCATTATAGCACTCACATCATCCCTCAATTCATTTGTAATCTATATCATTCTTCAACTAAACTTATCAAAAAAATATAAGAAGGATGATTAAGGTTATAATTTTGAAAATATCATAATGAGGGCCTAGTTCATTTCTATTATACGTTAATAACCCCTCACTAATGAAAAAAACTACAAGATACACATATGTAGTCACTTATACATAATTTAATGTTTAGAATAAAATCATATTAAATTCCCTCTCCCCATTAAAATAATTATCTCTAATAAATTTTCTTTTTAATGTTTGTTCAGATAATTAATCATATAAAATTATTTAACCCAGAAAATAATACACAGAATTACATAAAATATATGAATAACTAGAACATGCATAACCCACCATATTCTAAATAATTTTCAAATAGTTACATTTACTTAAATTGAATATATCATCATTTAAAGGATTCTTCACTAGAAATACCCCACAACAACCAAAAAATAATGTAGTAATGATTACAAGTAACCAAAAAAAATAAGTCAATCATTACTAAATTTTGATTAGTGAAATGTTAAGAAACAAGGACTCAAGATAAATTTTTTATAGAAGATCATTTCAATACAACTAATAGATGACCTTGTAACACTATGCAAAAATATCTATGGAACCCTAAATCTTAATGGGAAAATCAATGATAATCTTATGACATCCTATATAATATTATACCCATTTACTATATCTCATGAAACCAACCACAACCCATATCCACTAATTAAAAATATCATTGGAGGGGAAAAACAATATAATTTTGGGAAAAAATATTTTATTATACTATAAATTATAGTGAAATTGATCTTATTAAACAAGGGTTTTAGAACCTTAAAATAAGATGAAAAATGATCCAATAAGAAGTTAGGGGAAAGCTATTTTTTAAGGGGGATAATGAAAATTATTCAAATTAGATAGGTTTATCCATTTTTATCAAAACAAATAGGTTACCATAATCATTATATGGTTATCCATGAAGTCATTGTTTTAGGCCCTCACCAACTAATAATTTGAAACCACTTATTTCAAAAAAAAAATTATAATAAATATATATAATCTATTTTAATCATTTTCATATACGGTTTAACTATCGCTACATAACAGGGTCTAGAAAACAAGTATTTCTACCTTGAATACTCACCGCACATGAGGAATCAATAATCCCTTGACATGTCATCAATAATATTGAATCTAACCTATGTGACCGGAGCATGAAAATTAAATTCATGAATTCTTAATAATTACTCCATAACTAAAAAATGATCATTTCAAACATTCTTATTGAGTGTAGGTGTTCCACCAAGATTCAAAAATAGTCATTATCTAAAATACTACTTCCAACATAGAACTGAAAGTTTTCTATGACATATACAACCATTGAAATGTTTTCATAGAACCTAAACTATATAATCTTATTAAAATTGTTAATAACTCCATTCCAACATTGAAACAATGGCCTATAAAACATATCAATCCTCTTATAAAATAGTTGTTTTATCCATAAGGAATTTAAAAGTCAACTATTGATATCTCGATCACCTCTAATATTATTTACAATAACCACATCTCCATATAATCATTCATTTTTTTAGGATTACCCATAATATTATATATTTTATATCAAAAAATTCTTATCCAAAAATATCTGAAAAAAATATAACAAAAAAGAACTAAATAATTAGTATTCATTGTAGATAAATCTCAAATAAGAAAAATACCTTACTCAAACTATTTGTGAAGTAATTGTGATATGTAACTATTTCCACTCTAACAAAAAACCTAGAAACCTCAAATTCATGGGGGATAAAACGTAGAGTAAAACCCACCACTGAGGAATGAAGTTAAGAGTAGAGAATCACAAAACAAAACACATCAAATCACAAAAGCATGTTGGGGACCTCTCCACACCCTGGAGGTAAAATGAGGATCATGATAGGAAATGATCATCCATGGGACTCCATGAAGTCTCACCACCTCCTCCAGATACTGTCTTGACAAAACATCCCCTGATCTTGACTCCTTGATTACTATGAAGTGGGATGATTTCGTTAAATGATCAACTACCACCCAAATATCATCATTTCCTCCTAGAGATCAAGGTAAAACAGTAACAATTTCCATTGAGATGTCCTCCCACATACACTGAGGAACATATAATGGCTAGATAAGACCCCTAGAAACATGGTGTTTGGACTTCACCTTCTAACAGACCAAACATCGAGACAAAAAATCTGTAACTACACGCTTTATCCAAGGCCACCAAAACTTTCTCTTCAAGGCTCGGTACATCATTGCCACGCCAGGATTCACCGCTAATGGTGATCTACAGAACTCTCTGAGAACCGTTTCGCTCATTTAAAAAGGAACAAAAATCCTTCCATGATACAACACTCTGTGTTGTTAATCATCATACTAACTATCATGGGCCTCATGAAAAACAACTCGGTCTCTCCAGACATCCACCTAAAGATCTCCCAATTGAGACTCTTCCACCTACTGCCCTAGAAATGACTGCACCATCATCTGAAAAAGACAATCTCAACCCCCAACCTCTCCCATGTCGATTTGTAATTGTAAAAACCTGATCCTGGTTACCCAGAGTTGGTGCATTATTACATAACATTGGCAGGATCACAAAAGATCAAGTCTTTAAAGACTGATTAGTTTAGTAGCCTTGGAAACACTAGATATATTCATAGGTCTTACATTACATAATAAAGTAAAAAAAATACAACAACATATTTTCTTCATATCCCCTCATACTATCCCTACAGGTCAGTTCTTAAAATAATTCTTCATATCCTGGAAAAAATAAAACATTGAAAGGGGTGAGCTCAGATGCTCAGTAAGGATAATAATTTAGCGGAAACTTTCATAAATAAACATAAACATTTAAGGCAATGTATAACTAAAAAAGCCTTTTAAAATTAAATTTTAGCATAATATGGTAGAAATAAAATGAAATAATTCAATTTAATCATTCACATGGATATTTTACTAGTCGAATAATCACATGCAATATCAATAACCACTTTCATAATGATGGAATGCATAATGCCAGACTATCATAACCACATAGCCAAGGCCTGGTGCCAAGACTATAAATAAGATTTTGTCAAGGCCTCGTGCCAAGACACTAGTTTGTCTCGTGAGACCTACCATTGCATCTAGGAGCTATAGTGGGCTCCACCCGTCACTTATTAAGTCTAATTCATTCCTTATATGAATATTTTTAAACATAACATAAACATTCGTATTAAAACTAGCATACGAAATGTCAATACTTTCTCCATAAACCACGAATGGTATAAAAATAACACATCCATATTCAAACATTTCACAAAGCCTTCGATATAATATGAACGTTTTGTATCATAATAAATCAACATCAAATAAGCTCAAAACCCATCAATGGATGTTGACATAGATGAAATTAAAACTCTTTAAGAGAAATATCTCTTTTTTTTAAATCATATAAAAGTCACATAATTATAAAATAAAACATTTACTTTGAAAATATTATTATAAGCCTGTAAGGGATGCTTTGAAATTTTTATAACGTTGGAAAATATCGGCACCTGCTGTATAAGTTAAAAAAGACATTCTTACCTTAATTTTGACGAAACGGTTAAAAGGACCTTTATTGGAAAACGACAGAAATATTACTTTATAAACCTCTTATAAAAATTCATACAAGGGTATACATGACTTTAAGCCATATTATAAAAAATTTTAAGAATGTTTTGAAATAAATTTTTAAGAAACATGGATGTGGATGATAAAGAGGTCCCATCTGATAATTACGTATAAACAACCTCGGAAAATGAAGAGATTGTGAAATAAATCCTTACCTTGTAAATTTACTTGGATTTGGGTAGGTTAACCTCCTTTATAATGGTAAAATAATTGTTATTAAATTATACAAGAATCATATGCATTAATATGATATCATATATGATCTTTTAACATTGATTTGTTAATAATATTTTAGTATTATCGTCATTTCGGGTGTTAACTTACTCATTTTATTTTATATGTTTGGTTACATATGTAGTGTTTGTTATGAATAGGTTGTATATTATTCATATACAGAATGATATGAAGTCCATAAAAATTATATTTAATCATCAAATGAGAATTAGTCTTGAATTGATACGATGGGGAATAAATCTAATTGCGTTCGTCGAGACGGTAGTCCGTACGTACGCACGAGAGACAATATCATTATTTTGATATTAAAATAAAATATAATTGAATGGTTTATCATATATACAGAATAATTACAATGTTATATTTATTATTTACATGAATTAAACATAATTATTATACCCATCCAAATAATAATGTATTCAATTACAATTACACCACGACGTGGAGACGGTAAGTACGTACGCACGTATGGTGACATGTCATTCAAAGGGTAGATAGAATACTGAATATGGTTGTACCATATTTATAATAACATCATAGTTTATAGAATATTCTGGAGTTATTATTTTATAATGGAAATAACAAAGAAAAAAAAAAGTTGAAGAAGAAAGGAACTTGAATGTGGGTGGTGAAAACATTACCTCTTCTTCGGGTTCTTCCTTTTTATTTGATCAAAAGGGATCCTTAGGTTAGATTTATGATCAAAATAAAGCATTTATGTTGAAGTGAGGGAAGTTGAGAGAGTATTTGGGTAGGGGTTGGACGAGCCAAAAAGCTTATAAGGTGTGAATAATTGGTTAAAAGTGGTGTCCTTTTATAAGAGGGAGGAGGGGCTCTTTTGGAAAAACTTAAAGTATTATTTTATAAAAAATTCATATTCGGTCTCTAATGGCTCAAAAGTGGATTATTGAAATTATATGGATGGGATGGGTCTAAATAATTTCATAAAATAGATTTTATACAGGTTTGGGTCATTATATTAACCTTATCTTTTAGTTTTAACTCTTAGTTTATTAGTTTGACATTTACCATGTCACTTTGTATTTTTATATTATATAGTTAATAAACATAATATATACATCAAAGCAACCCCCAAGCGTTCCACTAATGATACACCTATCATGATATAATTCATTTGACCGAACCATAGATTTTTAGGAAAAGAATATCAATTAATAATATAATATTTGTTTTAAAAACTCTTTTATGTTAATTTTGACACTATTGGTATTTTGTTTTTGATAAATTCATAACAACATTATTACTTCAAATAAAATTCATATAACCAATAATAATACGTCATATTAACCAAGAAAATTATTTTAATTCATAAAAAGTCTTAAATTACATTTATTTGGATATTTATAATATCAATTATTTTAATATTTCATTAATTAGGTAATTAATGCATCATCATTGTGTCATAAATAAATTAAAATATTTAAAAGTCTAAAAATTAGAAATAAAATACCATCACATAGGAAATATATTTATATTTCTAATTAATATTTATAATTGAATTTATATTATGTATAACCCTATATTAAAAATGTTTTAGTTATTAAACTTTGATTTTAACTCTTTTAACTCTTCTTTAAATTAAATAATAATAAATGTCCTAATCTAATCGAAGTCGACCAAATAGGTTCATATTTTTTTTACTAAGGTTGTTTTTGGACGAATTATACTTAGCCAATAGAATTAGGACATGTGTTAGGGTAATAATAATTTCATTTTTACCCTTAATTACCATGTTTACTTTTTACTGTGTTAGATAAAAGTAAAAAGTTATTGTTCACCAAAAAATATTTTTATCTTATTGATCCACATTTTACTCCTTGATATTAACTATGTCTCTTATATTTTTTAAATTCCACTCACAGATGCAATAAAATTATGTTTTATGTGAATTTTCAAATTCTTCTAAGAGATGGGTAAAAGATGGTGAAAAGTTAAATAAAATTTTTATATGTCTAAAATTATTATAAAATGACTCCAATGAATTAAATTGAACTTATATAGGTATTATGTATCTATTTTGACCAAAAATAAATTAATATAAAAAAAAATAATTATTTAAAAAAGAAGTCGGTTTTAACCAATAACTTAGTGTTTTCACTATTCATCAAAAATTGAATGTTTTCAGAAAAATACCAAAAATTCACCTAGGATAATTTCGATATTACAAATCCTAAAATGAAGTCCATTTTGAAAGATAAAATTTATAAAATTTCAAAAAGTGGGTATTACTATTCATAACGGCTAGTTTGATTGGTCACAGTGTGATAGAATCTGGAAATTGCATATAATGTATGCTATTGCATTATTCAAAGGGAAACGTACCGTGGAAGCTTGGGGTGTTACAGTAATGATAAAAGTTCTTCCATAACACTCTAGGAATCACCAAATTGATGCACTACATCACTACGTGACTTCCTGCTCAACACATCATATAACGAAAACATTTCTATGACATATACAACCATTGAAATGTTTTTATAGAACCTCAACTGTATAATCTTAGTAAAATTGTTAAGACCTCTATGACAACATTGAAACTATGGCCTCTAAAACATAAAAATCCCCTTATATAATAGTTGTTTTATCCATAAGAAATTTAAAATTAAACTATTTATATCTAGATCACCTCTAATATTATTTCCAATAACTACATCTCCATATAATAATTAATTTTTTTTAGATTACCCATAATATTATATATTTTCATATCAAATAATTCTTATCCAAAAATATCTGAAAAAAAATGATAACAAAAAAGAACTAAATAATAATTATTCATGGTAGATAAATCTCAAATAAGAAAAATACATTAATCACACTATTTGGGAAATAATTTTACTATGTAACTATTTACACTCTAACAAAAAACCTAGGAACCAGATAATCATGTGGGATAAATCGTAGACTAAAACCCACCACTGAGGAATGATGATAATAGTAGAGAATCACAAAAAAAACACATCAAATCACAATCATCCTTTAATAGTATTATACACACACTTAAACTAACCACAATTCAAAACTCATTATCCTTTAACAAACACATTACACTCATCTTTCCAATCATTTAGGAATTTTGGTAACTTACCCATTTCCAATAAAAACTCAATAAAAACTATATATATTTACAAAGGTAACATATTTATTTTAACATAAAAATGACACAATCATCTCCAAAAAACTATACATGGTTCAAAATATACCGTAGAGATATTAGTTTATGAAGTCAAACAACTAAGAATTTTCATTTCCTAAACTATATCATACTACCAACTGAGGAATGAAGGGCTCGACAGGAATCTTTTCATTCAAATATTTGTTTTTATATAATAATAATAATAATAATTTAATCTTGAGAATTATATAAATCATTGAACTACTCAACAATAGGGATAACTGCCACACTCTATGTCTAGCTAGTTGCCTCACCCAATTCCTCTATAATCCATGAAACCTATAACATTGAGAACTCATCTAAACCTTCTTAAATACATGGAATTTTTTATCAATAGAACATTTTATCATGGAAAATTAAATATATACAACCTCATATATATGCCTCACCTTTGTCTAACAAATTTATTATGAGTCTTCGATAGACCTTAAAATCAGTGGCCGAATTATAATCTAAAAATACTATGATGATACTTCATTAATGAGAATGAAATTTTGAAACTAACTCAATTAATTAATTAAATTAATTATAAAATGTACTCACACAACCTCCTAAAATATCAAATTAATCCCTCTTATCCAACCTTTATTATATTTATGAGAAATAAATTCCTTCTTGAATAATTTAGGAAACTATTTCTACGAAATCCTATCAAAATTTAGTTGTTTATCATTCCACTATCATTATGACACTATATAATACATGTTGACAAATAAATAATCTCACAATAAATATGGGGTGTTTGTTAACATTATAGTTAGTTCAATATTCTCTAACCATTCCTCATCCTTATATTGAGAATATCCCTTAATGTACATTGGTACATCCTACCATTGAAATATCATCAAAACCCAATCCCATATTTCATTTATATCATCTCGTGTTTATTTTATCAATGAATATGAGTTGTAAAATCTTCAATTAAACTTCAAAAAATAGTAAGTATAATCCATAAAACCTATAGAACGATTAATGGGACCAAAAAAATCCATAGAAAACCACATCCACCATTCAAAAAAAATAAAAACCTTCTAAAACAGAAAATCCTTACATTATTCACTTCAAACATATATTCATGCCATTATCACTCTAAAAATCGTAATTCCTTAACTAAAATACAATATTAAATATGCTAACATGATTACTATTCATCCCCATTAACTAATTCTCTATTCAAAAACAAATCAAACCACAATAGGAATAATGAACTATGATACTTCCTACAAAACTGAAATTCACTTCTTAATTTACCTTCACTAATCAATATTAATCATATGAAACTTTTTAAATTAAAAAATTATTATTTTTGTAAGTTACATATCATAGAACCTGGAAGGTTAACAAATCATAATAACAATCACAAAATATAACAATACTAACACTACATAATCCTTATTTAAAATACAAATAGATATTAGTTATTATTCAATAACATTATTTATATATTAGAACCGTTATAGAAAAAATATTCATTTACATTTCATTCAACATATAGTTATTTTAAATTTCCAAATACAAAAGATCTTGTCCTTTATAGAGATGTATCATACATGTTTCTAGGTTTATATCCTCCTTTATTTTAATCTCTTATTCATTATGGATTTCTTATGGTGTGTTCTAATGTGTTTGGGTAGATTTTAGAGTGTTTTAGGTAGTGCAGGTCTCCCCAAACTGTGCCCCCACCCCCTAAAACCACTTTTTATTAGGTGAGGGTGATTTCATGATTTTCTCATAGTTTAAAAAATTGTTCTCATAAATTTGAAACTGTACACACCTAGATAGTAGTGCCACATGGTTAGGGTGTGTGTTTTGTCAAACCATGTTTCCCCTACATGAAACTATGTGTGATGTTATTTAATGCATCAAAAAATTTAACTAAAATGTTCCCAACCCAGGTTTATATTTCTAATCATCCCCTCTCATATTAATGAATTTTTTTTTATGTTGGTTGCACGTGTTAATATTCATCATCTCCTAGAACTCCTTATTTTATGAATCTATGGTCTTATTGAAGAAGATTTACTCCTCTATAGAAAGAGATCACTTACATGTTTAGAGACCTCTATCTCACCATTTTCTCTCCCTATGAAGAGGGACAAATTTCTTCATTGTTGATATTTTATATCTAGGATTCAATTTATCATATGTCATTGGATTATGATAGTTGGATTTAATCATAGATCTTTTTCAACATTGTGATATTGGATGTTCTATGTCATATTAAGGGTGAAGGATGGAGATGAATTATCAAACCACTCATTGGAAATTTAGGTACATGTTATTTCCAATAGTATTGATTCCATACTCATGTATGTAATTGTGAAATTGTATTATCCAGTTTCACAGTTATTGTTTTACTAATAAATATAAATTGAATTCCCCCAATTTCATATACCCTTCCAAGATCCCTATTGGATCCGTTCGAGATTATGATACCATGATTTATGGTCATCAATTATGTGTCACATTATCCTCAAAATGAAAAATATGAAATTAAAAGGGGGAAATAGTGGGTTGATGCAATTGATCTAAATACATATTCCATGGAATGATGATGTGATTTATATGGTTGATTGGATTAAAACTTAAGGGTTAATGGGTTGTATAATCACTGAAAAAAGATAGGTTAATGGAGGATTTCTCATGTTGTTACTTGTTATAAATTTAAAGAGCCATGGTTGTGTTAGATTGTAGAAATAGTTCACTAGATAGTGAAATATTAATAAGAAGGTTATTGATGATTAACTGTTATACATATATATACATATCTATATAAAAATGTGAGCATTGAGTCGTGGGTGAGGTATTGATTCTAAATGTATCCATGAGGTTCTAGGATGAGGATGTAGGCCCCTAAATCATGCATGCAAATATTTTTTGGTCAAATTCACTATGTACCCATGATTTCAGTGCTAGTCTAATGCTATAAGTACCCTTGATATTGGTGATAGACTAATTGTCCATGTTCTACAGTTATAATTGTTGGAAATAAACTCTATGTATCCATTATAATGGTTCCTAGAAGATTATCCTAAGAACCAAAATGAATTTTTAATTTAATTGAATAATTAAATCCCATGACATTATAAAATTCTTAAATATCTATAATATAGGATTTATACATTTCCATGGGATGAAGAAGGTATGATTGATATGTGTGTCACCGAGAACCCTAAGGACAATGTGGTTAATTAAATAATAATAAATGTGAGACATGTTTACATTTACTAGCCTATTTATTATTTACTTATACAACTACATACACTGTTACAAACTATATATTTTCTTATGTGAATTTTATGATATCCTACAAAGTTATACTCACACCCTACTTGGGAAACCATTTGGTACCTGAATAGGCATCATGTATATAGGAAAGGATAATGGAAATATCCCTATATATGATGGCTGAGTTGGGTTTTGGGATAGAGAAAGGATGGAGGAACCATACTTGATGTCAAGACCCTCTTAGGATATGTCAGTATTTCGTTAATTTGGGTTTCAATTTGAATAATTACACAAATATGGCATTATATATCTACTTCCTTGGTTATTGGTTAGTTTTAAATATTTTGGGATTAATCATGTGATGCTCGGGGTATTTTGATTATTAAATCAGCATGGTTATTAGTAATACATATTTCTGCTATTTTAATTATTTGATAAAGAGTTCATAATATCTGCATGTGACTTACTAGACCCTCACTACTAGTCAACATCCTAATGTGTATGGAAATGTGTGCCTGAGGTCATGTTATGAACCATATTGGGGAACCATAATGTGAAACCGAGTTTTATATGTCACAGAGTGTTATCAAATGAGGTTTTCTATTATTTTTAGTTTTCATTCTATTTTGGAACAATTTAAAGGAGACTTGGAATATTCAGGGCATGGTCATCATCCCGTGCATGGGAGTATCTAACCCATTTTTAGGGGAAACCCCATGTTCCCTGAGATGTATTTTTGTTATTGATATTTCTTGTTACAATTGATTATAATTTCAGATTTCATGATGCCTTTCTTTTATGAGGTTATTATTTTATTATATTTTTCTCTTGGCCTAGTATGCGACAAGTGTTGAGAATACATGGATCATTAATGGGCCTCATGAATTTTGATACATGCATGATATTAGGCACCCACATAATGAAAATATATAAGTGGGTTATGGGGAATGAAAATTATTTTATATGTTTGAGAAATTCAAAATAAATGGTCCATAATAATGAATTAATAGTGGTTAAGTGATTTTAAATTAGATAATTGAAATGGTTTAAAATATATGTCTAATGGGAAAAATATGATATGAATGTTTTTTAACCTATGATATCAATGACCCATGTTAGGGATGGTTAAGGACCATGGTAGTTTCCTCAATATTATCCAAGGGGAAGTGCGTGATGGATTATTTGTTATATCCTAATATAAATAAATTGTTTGTAAATATAAAATGATGTGTTTTGTGTCCTATGAAATTTGATTGGACTTATAGATACCTGTCTCCACCAAAAAATTTATGGTATGAAGATAATACAACATTGCTGGAAATGAACATATAGTTTCAGGGAAAGTGTCCCCACTAGTTTTGTGTAAATGAGTAGGAGAGATGTTCCATGAGAATAATGATCTCATTATTAAGTCCATGTAAAGAGTCCAAGGGTGGGTAGTGTTAAATAAATCTAACTTGACTAATGTTATCCCAATGATGCACCCTCTAACATTTACTGGATCGGGTGGGAATAAGGAAGTCACATTCTGGATAGAATCTATCACAAAATTTTTGGACCCTACAAATTCAACATCAAGGAAAATTAAAAATTTGGTTTCTTATATGTTACAATCACCTTCCAAGAACTAGAGGATATGTCATGACCCCCTCCCCACAAGGTGTACCCCTCCTAGGCCAGAAATGTGAGAAGAGATATAAGGACCCACAAGTCCCGCCTCTAGTAGGCTCTAGGTTAGCGACTTGAACCGAGGGTATAGTAAACACACAAATGAGAGGCATTACCCTATAAGAGGACACAAGAGAAAGAGAGGGATAATATATACTCCTACTAAATCCAACTCATATTGAAAAATAAAATAAATCCCCTGTTGACATATATAATTTCGGGAAAAACTACTACCACTGTAAATGGGAAAACTACATGTACCTAAAAGAAGGTAAAAATAACAGCAACCATGAAGCCCAAACAGTTCATGCAACCCCAAGCGATTAGAAACCATCCTGATCTCCAACCTTCCCCAAGTGACCTGAAAAACATTTTATATATTCAGAGGTTGAGTATAACAGTATACTCAGTAGGATCCTCACTGGAGACTCTCATGTAAAAGTAAATAAAGCATACTAAATCACAGTGAACAACAAGTGAAACTAACTTGTCCCATAAACAAGTATACAAAGTTCCCAAACTCACCATGGATACTATCACCAAGTAACGCATACAAGATTATATAATATAATAAATAATGTCAAGGGTACCTTACTACTAGTTCCCCATTAGTTTCCACTTTTCTCTAATGTCACACGTCCTAAGCATCTCTCTCCATAAAGTGTTTCCCGCAAACACCTGGACAAAGAACCACAACATGCAACTCGTAAAAAAAACAACCATGTTCACATAATCAAAGTTACCAGGTAGTTTTTGGGATCCACCACAGCTCGTATAACATGTATCATGTGTCTGGTATTAAACCACAAGCCACTATATCCCATACACCGAGTAAGGATCCTCAAGCCATCATAGCCTATACACGTTACGCCTATAGTATTCCATTAAAAACTATATCCAAAATATATGTGTGTGAATAACCACAAGGCATTACAACCCTCTACACACATATATATGGAAAACTAACCATTCTTCCTACTAGCACATGTAACTACCAAGGGAAGAGAGCAAGGCCAAAGGGGGCAGTCAACCATCCATCCTCCCACCCGAATGTTGGGGAAAACACCCCCACGTGCTCATAATCCCTGGGGTTTTAGTTACCCTAATTAACGGGGGTGGAGTATCATATAGAAACACAAAAAAGTACAGAATATACTATAGCTTACAAACACACTATGGGAATATCCTAGTAATAGACTCAAATACAACTAACGTCTCTCAGACTCCCGACTGCCACATCTAAGACTAGGTATCCTATAAGCACACAACCATTTAAGGAGATTTATTACATTACTTCATTCCCTTTTTATCTGTTTCACATTACGTTAATTAATTCATTAAACATTAATTAACCATTAAAAATTCCATGTTTTATTGCCATAGCATCTCGTCCAAAGTCTACAATCCCCAGCATTACATCCCAGCAAGTTCCAATCCCATGGGTTAACATCATTTATTCAATTATTTATTTATAGTAGTGCTTTCCTATATTCCCATGCATTCTAGAAAAACATTCCATGCTAATAAACACAATTAGGATCAACACGGTGAGTATATGAACTACCCATTGAGAATTTACCGCCTATAGCAAGATCATAGACCCATCATCCCTTTGGAATCTAAACACGGAAATCATGTGTTATACCCTGCATGTCTTCGCCCCATTGGGAATGAGGGTAAGAAAACCAGCTGCCTTGAACAGTGGGTAATGTAATGTAAATAGACATCCAACAAGATCAGCAAGCATCGAAACATTCACATCCAACTTGTTCCATCATCTGTGGTGTTCTCCCCGATGCCGACATGCTTAAACCGATGTATCTTTCCACTCTAGGTGTCAACTGCAACAAAAAGAAGTAGGCCTCCCTTCCCCCACATATCACAACAGCCATCCAAGCTCACATCACAACATAAGTAGCAAAAAAAATCATATAAATTGGGCTCTTGGCTATTTAACAAGTATGAGGGTAACTTAGAACCCTACAAGGAATTATCCTTTTTCCAACAACCAGTTCTTTAATCCATCATGAATTAACCGATTTATTACTCAAAGGTTGGAACAATGGGAATCCTAAACAGTAAGTTATCACATATTATTAAACATGATTACTGCACCAATTTGATTAAAATCAAATCCAAACATGAAAAACCAGATTCATTTACATGTCTTTATATCTTTATCAAAACAATTATCAATTAATTCCGGCTTTACGTTAATTACCAATTTTCATGAAGAACAAAAATCTAAAAAAAGAAAGCTTAGATATCACGTTATCTTGAAAAAGAAGAGGCAATAACATACGATCGATATCAATTTATTTAACATGTTCAAATATTTATTATGTAAATTATATTGTGATCTAGTGGGATAAAACAGTCTAGCTATACAGTTGAACATAAAATAAAAGAGTAGAAATGAATCCCCTACCTTAAACAGTTATTGACGTTATTTATATGAGAAATAGCCACACAACGGGTTACGATATCCTCCCCCTATGACAAATGTTTCCACCCGAGGATGCAGAGACAATGCCACATTGGCCAACACCAAAGAAAATCCCATTAGGAATGTGGGGGTAAAATTCCATAAAAGGGAAATGAGAAACATAAGGAGATGAACCCAAAAGAATGACATTAGATCATACCTTATATCGACGGTTGATCGATACTGCATGGTTGTATCAAAATAGAGTGGAAGCAATCCAATGAGGAAAGTTTGATTGCACAACTCCTATAGGAAGGAATGGAAGGCTCGAGGGCCTCACACCCGAGAAAAAGGAGGAAAAACTAAGGAGGATGATATCTCATCCCTTTAGAATATTTAATGTAGAAGCGGTTTAAGATATGTTGGATTTTCCATTAAAGTGGACCGCATTAAACCATGTAGTTTGACCAATTAAAAACATCCTGAACCTTAGGAAAATTAATATTGGAGTTATGCCCTTTGAATCGGCCTTAAAGTCCTTAAAATGAGGCCTTAAATGAATTTTATGTCAAAAGAAACGTCACAGAGGAGAAACTGTAAGAAGCTGGAACCACTATTCATGAACTCGAAATTTGGAAAGGGAAATAGAGGTTACCATTAGACCTCATTGTTCTGGAAGCAATGTTCATGAACTCAAAATTTGGGAAAGGAATAGTGGTTACCATTGGACCTCGCCGTTCTGGAAACACTTTTCCAAACTCAGAATTTGTAAAAGGAAATAGAGGTTACCGTTGGACCTCATCGCTCTGGAAACACTTTTCACAAACACAGTATTTGGAAATTAAAATAGAGGTTACCGTTAGACCTCACCATTCTGGAAACACTGCTCATGAACTCAAAATTTGGCAAAGGAAAGAACCTACCATTGAACCTCACTATTGTACTATTCACATAAGCCTATTCATGACACTATTCAGATAAGGTTAATGTGGCACTATGCACCTAAGACTATTGATGTCGTTGTCCACCTAAAGCTACTATTGCACTACTCACCTAAGGCTACTGATGACACTGCTCACCTATTGTTACCGTTTCACTGTTCACCCAAGGCTACTGATAATAATGTTCACCTAAGGCTACCGTTTCATTGTTCACAGAACTAGAAATTCTTAAAAGTGTTAGGGATAAGTCATCATGACCTCTAGAAACACCTCAGACACCAAATTTGCACAAACAAATGGACCAGAGAGGTCCTGTCCTTTACATCAGATACCTCTCAAGACATTCTCATCCTCGAGAATTCAAAACCAACCTAAAAGGAAACAGAAAATAATCATGAAAAACCACCCATCGAGATACCTAACAAAATATAGCAATCCATAAGAAGCAACCAAAGAAATCCATCTCATATACATGAATGGTCTAAAACCACAAAGCGAACATCATAACATTAAAAGAGTTAAAAATCAAACAACTCTGGGTATTGAGCATGTATCTGTGACTCACATTCCTTGGCACTCTTGTCCATGCCACCGTGTCGCCATAAGACATGAACCATGGGGATAGAACGCCCACACAACACCACTACTTTAGGGTCAAGGATCACCACAAGCCGCTCTTCGAAGGTCGCATCATCATCAACATCGATCTATCTCCAATCAATGACGTGAGAGTTGTCATGATAAAAAAGGCGAAGCTGTGATACATGATAAACATCGTGTATCTAGCTCAGCAACAGGGGAAGTGCTCCTCGATATGACATAGGTCCAACAGGAAATAACACCTCGAAAGGCCCAAAAAACCGGGGATAAAGCTTACTCCCACGACCAAACCTTCACTTCCCACAATTGGGAGTCACCTTCAAGAACACATGATCCCCTACATCAAACTCCAAAGGTCACCACCTTTGGTCGGTATATGATTTCTGATGATCTTGTGCTATCTTCATCCTATCACAAATTACATGAACCATCTCTCTTGAATTTTACATTAGTTTTCGGTCTCAGAATTGCTAACTCTCCAACCCCAGTTCAGCACAATGGTGAATGGAAAGGTTGGCCATATAAGGATTCAAATGGTTCCATACCGATGGTGGAGTGAAAAATATTGTTCAATGTGAACTCCACCATGGCCAAGTGCCTTATCCATGAACCTACAAAATCTAGGACACAAGAGCGTAACATGTCTTCATGATTATGGATGGTCTACTCTGTCTGACCATTCGTCTGAGGATAAAAATCAGTGATATGGAATAGCTGAGAACCAAAATCATGTTGGGGACCTCTCCACACCCTGGAGGTAAAACGAGGATCTTGATAGGAAATGATTATCCATGGGACTCCATGAAGTCTCACCACCTCCTCCAGATATTGTCTCAGCAAAACATCCACTGATCTTGACTCCTTGATTGCTATGAAGTGGGATTCTTTTGTTATATGATCAACTACCACCCAAATATCATCATTTCCAACTAGAGATCAAGGTAAAATAGTAACAATTTCCATTGATATTTCCTCCCACTTACACTGAGGAACATCTAACGGCTAGAGAAGACCCCTAGGAACATAGTGTTTTTCCTTCACCTTCTAATATACCAAATATCAAGATACAAAATCTGCAACTACATGCTTTAGCCAAGGCCACAAAAACTTACTCGTCAAGGTTCAGTACATCATTGTCACGCTAGGATTCACTGCTAATGGTGAACTATAGAACTCTCTAAGAACCGTTTCACTCATGCAAGAAGGAGCAAAAAGCCTTTCGGGATACAACACTATGTGTTGTTAATCCTTAGACCAACCATGATGGGCCTCACGAGAAACAACTCGGTCTCTCCAGACCTCCACCTCAAGATCCCCCAATTGAGACTCTTCCACCTACTACACTTGAAATGACTGCTCCATCATCTGAAAAAGACAATATCTACCCCAACCTCTCCCATGTCGAGTTGTAATGCTAACAGTTCTTTCATAACACTCCAAGAATCACCAGATTCACGCACAACATCACTACGTGACTTCCTGCTCAGCGCATCATAGAATTTAAATATTTTTATGACATATACAACCATTGAAATGTTTTTACTGAACCTCAACTGTATAATCTTAGTAAAATTGTTAAGACCTCCATGCCAACATTGAAAATATGGCCTCTAAAACATGACAATCCTCTTATATAGTAGTTGTTTTATCCATAAGGAATTTAAAATTCAACTATTGATATCTGAATCACTTATAATATTATTTTCAATAACTACATCTCCATATAATAATAAATTTTTTTAGGATTACCCATAATATTATATATTTTCAAATAAAATAATTGTTATCAAAAAATATCTGAAAAAAATTATAATAAAAAAGAACTAAATAATAAGTATTCATGGTAGATAAATCTCAAATAAGAAAAATACATTACTCATACTATTTGGTAAGTAATTGTGCTATGTAACTATTTCCACTCTAACAAAAAACCTAGAAACCCCAAATTCATGTAAGATAAATCGTAGACTAAAACCCACCACTGAGGATTGATGATAACAGTAGAGAATCACAAAACAAAACACATCAAATCACAATCATCCTTTAATAGTATTATACACACACTTAAACTAACCACACTTTAAAACCCATTATCCTTTAACAAACACATTACACTCATCCTTCCAATCATTTAGGAATTTTGGTAACTTACACATTTCCAATAAAAACTCAATAAAAACTATATATATTTACAAAGGTAAGATATTAATTTTTACATAAATAATGACACAATCATCTCTAAAAAATTATACATGGTTCAAAATATACCGTAGAAATATTAGTGGATAAAGTCTAAAAACTAATAATTTTCATTTCCTAAGCTATATCATATTACCAAATGAGGAATGAAGGGCTCGGTAGGCATCTCTGCATTCAAATATTTGTTTTTATATAATAATAATAATAATTTCATCTAGAGAATTATATAAATCATTGAACCACTCAACAATAGGGATAGGTGCCACATTCTATGTCTAGATAGTGGCCTCACCCAATTCCTCTATAATCCATGAAACCTATAACATTGAGAACTCATCTCAACCTTCTTAAATACATGAAATTTTTCATCAATAGATCATTATATCATGGAAAATTAAATATATAAAACCTCATCTATATACCTCACCTTTGTCTAACAAATTTATTATTAGTCTTCGATAGACCTTAAAATCAATGGCCTAATTATAATCTAAAAATACTATGATGAAACTTCATTAATGGGAATGAAATTTTGAAACTAACTCAATAAATTAATGAAATTAATTGAAAATGTACTCACATGACATCCTAAAATATCATACTAATCCCTATTATCTTACCTTTATTATATTTGTGAGAAATAAATTCCTTCTTGGGTAATTTAGGAGACTATTTATATGAAATCCTATCAACATTTAGATGTTTATCATTCCACTATAATTATGACACTATCTAATATATGTCGACAAATAAATAATCTCATAATCAATATGGGGTGTTCGTTAACATTATATTGAGTTCAATATTCTATAACCATTCCTCATCCTTATATTGAGAATATCCCTCAATGTACATTGGTACATCCTACCATTGAAATATCATCAAAACCCAATCCCATATTTCATTTATATCCTCTCATGTTTAATTTTCCAATGAATATTAGTTGTAAACTCTTCAATTAAACATCAAAAAATAGTATTATTAATCCAGAGAAACTATAGAATGATTAATGGGACCAAAAAATTCCCTAGAAAATCACATCCACCATTCAAACAAAATAAAAACCTTCTAAAACATAAAATCTTTACATTATTCACTTAAAACATATATTCATGTCATTATCACTCTAAAAATCATATTTCCTTACCAAAAATACGATACTAAATATGAAAACATGATTCCTATCCATCCCCATTAACTAATTCTCTATTCAAAAACAAATCAAACCACAATAGGAATAATGAACTAGGATAATTCCTACATAACTAAAATTCACTTCCTAATTTACCTTCACTAATCAATATTAATCATTTGAAAATTTTTACTTCAAAAAATATTATTTTTGTAACTTACATATCCTAGAACCTGGAAGGTTGAGAAATCATTGTAACAATCACCAAATATAACAATACTAACACTACATAAACCTTATTTAAAATACTAATAGATATTAGTTATTATTAAATAACATTATTTATATATTATAACCATTAAAGAAACAATATTAATTTACCTTTCATTCAACATATAATTATTTTAATGTTCCAAATACACAAGATCTTGTTCTTTATAGAGATGTATCATACATGTTTCTAGGTTTATATCCTCCTTTATTTTAATCTCTTAATAATTATGGATTATTTATGGTGTGTTCTAATGTGTTTTGGTAGATTTTAGAGTGTTTTGGGTAGTGTAGGTTTCCCCAAACTGTTCCCCACCCCCTAAAAACCATTTTTTTATTGGGTGAGGGTGATTTCATGATTGTTTTTCATAGTTTAACAAATTGTTCTCATAATTTTTAAACTTAACAAACCTTGATAGTAGTGGCACATGGTTAAGGTATGTGTTTTTTCAAACCATGTTTCCCCTGCATGAAATTGTGTGTGATATTATTTAATGCCCTAAAAAATTTAACTAAAATTTTCCCAAACCAGGTTTATATTCCTAATCATCCCCTCTCAGTCTAATGAATTTTTTTTGATGTTGGAGGCACATGTTAATATTAATCACCTCCTAGAACTCATTCCTTTATGAATCTATGGTCTTATTGAAAAAGATTTACTCCTCTATAGAAATAGATCTCTTACATTTTTAGAGACCTCTATCTCACCATTTTATCTCCCTATGAAGAGGGATACATTTCTTCATTGTTTATATTTTATATCTAGGTTTCAATTTATTATATGTCATTGGATCGTGATTGTTGGATTTAATCATAGATCTTTTTTAACATTGTGATATTAGATGTTCTATGTCATATTAAGGGTGAAGGATGGCCATGAATTATCAAACAACTCATGGGAAATTTAGGTACATGTTATTTCCAATAGTTTTGATTCCATGCTCATGTTTGTAATTGTGAAATTGTATTATCTAGATTCACAGTTATTTTTTTACTAATAAATATAAATTGAATTCCCCTGATTTCATAGACCCTGCATAGTTCCCTATTGGATCCATTGGAGATTATGATACCAAGATTTGTGGTCATCAATTATCTATGTAATTATCCTCAAAATGAAAATTATGAAGTTAAAAGGGGGGAAATAGTGGGTTGATGGAATTGATCTAAATATATATTGCATGGAACGATGATGTGATTTATATGGTTGATTGGCTTAAAACTGAAGGGTTAATGGGTTGTATAATAATTGAAATTAGATAGGTTAATGGGGGGATTTCTCATGTTTTTACTTGTGATAAAATTAAAGATCCATGGTTGTGTTTGATTGGGGAAATAGTTCACCGGATAGTGAAAGATTAATAAGAAGGTCATTTATGATTAAACTTTATATATATATACATATCTATATGAAAATGTGAGCATTGAGTTGTGGGTGAGACATTGATGCTAAATGTATCCATGGGGTTCTAGGCAAAGGATGTAGGGCCCCAAATCATGCATGTGAATTTGTTTTGGTCAGATGCACTATATACCCATGATTTCTGTGCTAGTCTAATGCCTTAAGTACCCTTGATATTTGTGATAGACTAATTATACATGTTCTGCAGATATTATTATTGGAAGGAAACTATAAGTATCCATCATAATGGTTCCTAGATGATTATCATAAGAACCAAAATGAATTTTTAATTTAATTTAATAATTAAATCCCATGACATCATAAAATTATAAAATATCCATAATATAGAATTTATACATTTCCATGGGATGAAGAAGGTATGATTGGTATGGGTGTCACCTAGAACTCTAAGGACAATGTGGTTTATTAATGAATAATAAATGTGAGACATGTTTACATTTACTGGACTATTTATTATTTACTTATACAACTACATACACAGTTACAAACTATATATTTTGTAATGTGAATTTTATAATATCCTACCGAGTTATACTCACACCTTACTTGGGAAAACATTTGGTGCCTAAATAGAAATCATGTATATAGGACCGGATAATTGAAAGATCCCTATATAAGATGGATGAGTTGGGGTTTGGGATAGAGAAAGGATGGAGGAACCATACATGATGTCAAGACCCTCTTATGATATGAAATAATTTCATTAATTTGGGTTTCAATTTGAATAATTACACAAATATGGAATGATATATCTACTTCCATGGTTCTTGGTTAGTTTTCAATATTTCAGGATTAATCATGTGATGCTCGGGGTTTATTGATTATTGAATTAGCTTTGTTATTAGTCGTATATATTTCTGCTATTTCATTTATTTGATAAAGAGTTCATAATATTTCCATGTGACTTACTAGACCCACACTACTAGTAGACATCCTAATGTGTATGGAAATGTGTGCTTGAGGTCATGCAATGAACCATATTGGGGAAACATTGTGTGAAACCAAGTTATAGATGTCATAGAGTGTTATCAAATGAGGTTTTCTATTATTTTAATTTTTCATACTATTTTGGAACAGTTGAAAGGAGACTTGGAATATTCGGGGCACGATCATCATCATGTGCATGGGAGTATCTAACCCATTTTTAAGGGAAACCCCGAGTTCCCAGGGATGTATTGTTGTTCTTGATATTTCTTATTACAATTGATTGTTATTTCAGATTTTATGATGCCTTTGATTTGTGAGGTTATTGTTTTATTATATTTTTCTCCTGGCCTAGTATGTGATGAGTGTTGAGAATACGTGGATCATTAATAGGGCCCATGAATTTATGATACATTAATGATATTAGGAACCCACATAATGAAAATATATAAGTGGGTTATGGGGAATGAACATGATTTTATATGTATGAGTAATTCAAAATAAATGGTCCATAATAATGAATTAACAGTGGTTATGTAATTATAAATTAGGTAATTGAAATTGTTTAAAATATATGTCTAATGGGAAAAATATGATATGAAATTTTTTTAACCTATGCTATACATGACCCATGTTAGGGATGGTTAAGGACCATGGTAGTTTCCTCAATATTAACTAAGGGGAAGTTCATGAGGGATTAATTGTTATTTCCTAATATAAATAAATCGTTTATAAATATAAAAATGATGTGTTTTGTGTCCTATGAAATTTGATTGGAATTATAGATATAAGCCTCCACGAAAAAATTTCATGGTATGAAGAGAAGACAACATTGATGGAAATGAACATATTGTTTTAGGACAAGTTTCCCCATGGGTTTTGTGTAAATGAGTAGGAGAGATGTTCTATGAGAACAATGCTCTCATTATGAAGTCCATGTAAAGAGTCCAAGGGTGGGTAGCGTTAAATAAATATAACCTGAATTATGATATCCCATTGATGTACCCTCTAGAATTTACTGTATCGGGTGGGAATTAGGATGTTATATTCTGGATAGAATCAATCACAAAAAGTTTGGACCCTACATAGTCAACATCATGGAAAAGTGAAAATTTGGTTTCTTATATGTTGAAATAACCTTCCATGAACTGGGGGGATATGTCACGACCCCCTCCCCACAAGTTGTACCACTCCTAGGCCAGAAATGTGAGAATAGATATAATGACCCACGAGTCCCACCTTTAGTAGGCTCTGAGTTAGCGACTAGCAACGAGGGTATATTAAACACACAGATGAAAGGCATTACCCTCTAAGAGGACACAAGAGAAAGAGAGGGATAAGATAGAATCCTACCAAATCCAACTCAGACAGAAATATAAAATAAATACCATGTTACAAATATAATTTCATGAAAAACTACTACCACTGAAAGGGGAAAACTACATGTACTCAAAAGAAGGTAAAAACAACAGCAACCACAAAGCCCAAAAATTTTATGCAACCCCAAGTGAGTAGAAACCATCCTGACCTCCAACCTTCTCCAAGTGACCTGAAAAACATTTTTTATATTCATAGGTTGAGTATAACAGTATACTCAGTAGGATCCTCCCTGGAGCCTCTCATGTAAAAGTAAATAAAGCATACTAAATCACAATGAACAACAAGTGAAACTAACTTGTCACATAAACAGGTATACTAAGTTCCCAACCTCACCATGGCTACTCTCAACAAGTAACACATACAAGAGTATATAATATAATAAATAATGTCAAGGGTAACCCACTAATACTTCCCCAATAGTTTTATAGTTTTCCCCAATGTCACACATCCTAAGCATATCTCTCAAAAAAGTGTTGCCCGCAAACACCTAGGCGAAGAACCACAACATGTAACTCATGCAAAAAGAACACCATGTCCACATAAGCAAAGTAACCAGGTAGTTTTTGGGAGCATCCATAGCTCGCATAACATGTATCATACGTCGGATATTAAACCACATCCCACTATATCCCATACACCGATTAAGGATCCTCAAGCCATCATAGCCTATACATGTTACACCTATAGTAGTCCATTGGAAACTATATCCAAAATATTTGTGTGTGAATAACCACAAGGCATTACAGCCCTCTACAGACATATATGTGGAAAAATAACCATTTGATGCGAACCATGCGGAAGGCACAGAGTCGATTGCTCGGGTGGAGGAATTGGATTTGCAAGGCCCAATGACACGAGGAAGATTAAAGAGGTTGAATGCTTCAATGGGCGCTCATCTTGCTTCATTAAAGGCCCAATGGGAATTACCTTGCATGGATGGAGAAAATGGGCCTATAATATCACTTATTCAAGCCCAAAATTGATGATTAAAACTTGGCCCACATGGTTGCACGAATTTGGAGGCCTTGCCCACATGGAGGATTCTAGAAATGGCATCTTTGGACACCAAAGTCAAATCCGGTGGGCTATGCACTCAAAGTCAAATCCGGTGGGCTATATGTTGGAAAGTTGTGTGCTTCTTTTCCAAAAGTCTTTGTTGGCTTTTATCTTTTTGACTTTTAAGGGGACAAGGTAGGTTTAGACTTTATGACTTTAGGGTATTAGACCCTTGACCATTGTATCACCCCCTTGGCTATAAATAGCCACCCCATGGCATTGTATTGGATTCAAGACTTAATTTGAGAGCTTATGCTTTGTTTCTCTCCGTTGTGTGAGGATTATCCCGGGTTTTCCCCCTTGCTCTTGTGTATTCTTGCCTTGTCAATCTACAAGTTAGATTGGTGATCCAAGATCACAAAGCCCCCAATTCCGTGCCTCAACCCAAGTGCGTTGTTGTGTGGATTGGCCATCACACCCCTCCCTTGAGTGTGTTGTCTAAGTAGTAGGTCACGCTCCATATAGCGTTGGTTGACTACTTGCTTCCACTATCCATACCCTTCACCCGTCACTTAGCCCCAAACCGCATCCATTATCCGCCGCCCTACGCCGTGAAGATCGGGCCACCCCGTGCGTCTCGCATCAGTTGGTATCAGAGCTCCGGTTGACACGGTAGGCGTCTATCCCTTTATTTACTTTAATTCTATCCATTACCCTCTTTATCTTTCCATATTATTCACCCATTCAACAAAAAAAAAATCCATTTTTCTTGAAAGCCTCCCGAATTGTCCTAGTTTGTGCAAGCTTGGATTATTATAAATTGAGCCAAATTTTCATTCATCTCTCTATATGTGATTTGTATCCGGCAAAAAAAAATTCTCTCAACTCATCATTTTGTGCTTTTCAAAATTAAGCACATCCTTTATTTGAGAGATTTCGAAAAAAAATGTCTTACTCTCCGTTCAATCATCTTGTGCTTTAAAACTCCAAGCACAACACTTTTTGGGGAGAATTGACAAAAACAAAAGCAAAAAAAAAAAGAGCGGATACAATTAATCCTTTGTGCTTTACCTTATTAGCACTTTCTATTTCCATATATAACGTTTTCCATCATTTTACTTCATCCCCATTTTGTATTTGGCTCATATTGTTATCTTATCTTGCACAATCGGGCAAAACCCACAATCCACCTATCTACCCTTCTTTCCACCCTCTTTTTGACCCTTTACCATTGTTAAACCCCTTACCACTCAAGCGGGTTGTGTTAAACCATCCCCCGACACAATCTTGATTGAGGAGGAATTGGTGGCACTTGATCGCCCTAAACAAGGTATTATATTTCATAAGAGCTTGGGATTCAAATTGAGTTTTGAGAGTGGAGAGAAATAAGAAAAAAAAATATCTTGTGTGTGTGAGTGTGTGCATCTTGTTGTGTGCGTGTGTGTGTACATCTTGTGCGTGTGAGTGTGTATATATTGCGTGCGTGAGTGTGTATATTTGTGTGTGTGAGTGTGTACATCTTGTGTGAGTGTGTACATCTCGCGTGTGTGAGTGAGTGTGTATCATTGTGTGTGTCCCCCCCCCCGGTGTGTGTTTGTGTTTGTGTAACTTATCATGGCAGAAGATCGTGGGAAGAAAATTGCTCATGTTAGCGATGAAGGAAGTCGAAGTAGATCTCCCGCACCTGAAGCTACGCAATTCCAAATGCAAGCTTTGGTGAGCCACTTCGAGAAGCTTCTTGATCGGAAGTTGGAGGTGTTACATGAGAGGATTGATGAATTGGAGAATAAACCAAGCCCAAGGATGTTCCATGATAACCCACGACGCGCTCCCGCACCACGTCGTCCCCACATCATGGAGGAGGAGATGGTGAACTTTGATGATGATCTTGATGAAGTCCCACAAAGGAGGAGGTTGTACCAAAAACCGAGAGGAGGCCAAAGGAGACAACATGATGATGAACTACTTGGCGGGATCAAGGTGAAGGTCCCTTCTTTTCTTGGGAAAAGCGATCCGGAAGCATACTTGGAGTGGGAGATGCGGATCGAGCAGGTCTTTTCATGCCATGCATATTTCGAGGAGAAAAAGGTCAAACTTGCTTCCCTTGAATTTTCTGATTATGCTTTAATTTGGTGGGATCAAGTTCAAAAGGAGAGGGCTAGATATGGTGGACGTCCCATCAACACTTGGGAAGACATGAAGTTCACCATGCGGAAGCGGTTTGTTCCCACACATTACCATAGAGATCTCCACAACAAACTTCAACGCCTCATCCAAGGGAGTAAGAGTGTAGAAGACTACTACAAGGAGATGCAAATTGCCATGATTCGGGCAAACGTTGAGGAGGATCCGGAGGCAACCATGGCACGGTTTTTACATGGGCTCAATCGGGAGATTGCGGATCAAGTGGAGATGTACCACCATGTAGAGATACAAGATATGATCCACCAAGCCACCAAGATCGAGCAACAAATCAAAAGGAGGAGCAACATGAGGAAACCCACTACCCCTTTCACACCATGGAGAAATCCAAGGAAGGATATTGGAGAACCATCAAAGGCAAAAGAGGTGGTTGATCGCAAAAGTGACAAGGTAATTCTTCCACCTAAGAAACCTACTTTTGAGGCTAACCAAACCAGGAATAGAGATATTCGGTGTTTTAAATGTCAAGGAAGGGGTCACATTGCTAGTGAATGCCCAAACCGTCGCACCATGATCATCAACAAGTATGGAGAATGGGAGACCGATGGAGAGAGATCTGAAGAGGAGGAAGATGAATCTCCAGAAATTGAAAATGGAGAATTTGCGGAAGATGGCGAGATTCTTGTCACTAGAAGAGTTTTAAGTGCACAAATGACCGTTGGAGAAAAGGAGCAGCGGGAGAACCTTTTCCATACACGATGCAAGATCAATGGGAAGGTATGTAGTGTTATTGTTGATGGTGGAAGTTGTAGCAATGTGGCGAGCACCGAGTTGGTGGAGAAGTTGGGACTCCCGACTTTAAGGCATCCAAATCCATACCGGCTTCAGTGGTTGAATGATTGTGGAGAGCTGAAGGTCACCAAGCAAGTTAAGGTATTGTTCACCATCGGTAAGTACAAAGATGAGGTATTGTGCGACATTGTTCCTATGAAGGCGTGCCACTTGTTGTTGGGTCGACCATGGCAGTACGATCGGCGTGTTACTCATGATGGTTTCTTGAACCGTCACTCTTTTCTACTCCGAGGGGAACCTATAACCCTCAACCCCATGTCCCCCAAGCAAATTCTGGAAGATCACATTTTGAGAGAAAAGAAAAAAAAGAGTGATGAGGAAAGAAAGAGAGAAAATGAAAAAGGAGAGAATGAGGGAAAAATAGAAAATGAGAGAAGCAAAGAAATGGAGAGCAAAGAAAAATCAAGAGGGGAAAAAGATTTGAGAGGAGAGAAAAGTGTGATGTTGGCAAAAAAGAGTGAGGTTAAGGAAGCTTTGATTTCTCGACAAAATCTCTTAGTACTTATGTACAAAGAGGTGATGTTGAACACTAACGACTTAACATCTTCTTTGCCACATGTTGTTGAGTCTTTGTTGCAGGAATTTGAAGATGTGTTTCCCGAAGAGGTGCCACCGGGTTTGCCACCCATTAGAGGTATTGAGCATCAAATTGACCTCATACCTGGAGCATCACTACCGAACCGCCCAGCATATCGCACCAACCCAGAGGAGACAAAAGAAATTCAAAGGCAAGTTCAAGAGTTGTTGAATGTGGGGTATGTGAGAGAGAGTCTTAGTCCTTGTGCGGTACCGGTCCTTCTAGTACCAAAGAAGGATGGAACATGGAGAATGTGCATTGACTGTAGAGCCATCAACAACATCACGGTCAGGTATCGTCATCCTATCCCTAGGTTAGATGATATGCTAGATGAATTAAATGGTTCAACTATTTTCTCAAAAATTGATTTAAGAAGTGGCTACCATCAAATTAGGATGAAAGAAGGCGATGAGTGGAAAACTGCATTTAAGACAAAACATGGACTTTATGAATGGTTAGTCATGCCCTTTGGTCTCACCAATGCACCTAGCACATTTATGAGGTTAATGAATCATGTCTTACGTGCATATATTGGAAAATTTGTGGTAGTTTACTTTGATGATATTCTGGTGTATAGTAGGACTTTGCATGAACATGTAGATCACTTGAGAAAAGTCCTAGAGGTGTTGAGGAAAGAAAACCTGTTTGGAAACATAAAAAAGTGTGAATTTTGTCTCGATAAGATTATTTTCCTTGGATTTGTTGTGAGTGGAAATGGAGTTGAAGTGGACACCGAGAAGATCAAAGCAATACAAGAATGGCCAACTCCAACCTCCGTTGGACAGGTAAGAAGTTTTCATGGGCTTGCTAGTTTTTACAGGAGATTTGTGAAAGACTTCAGCACACTAGCAGCACCATTGAATGAATTGACAAAGAAGAATGTTCCTTTCAAATGGGGGACAACTCAAGAAAAAGCCTTCCATGCGCTAAAGGAGAGACTCACCCAAGCCCCTCTACTTGCACTTCCAGACTTCAGTAAGACCTTTGAAATTGAATGTGATGCAAGCGGAATTGGCATAGGAGGAGTACTCATGCAAGAAGGTAAGCCTATTGCTTATTTTAGTGAGAAGTTAAATGGCCCAACTCTAAACTATGCTACATATGATAAAGAGTTGTATGCATTGTTTAGAGTACTCGAAACATGGCAACACTATCTTTGGCCTAAAGAATTTGTGATCCATTCTGATCACGAGGCTCTTAAATACCTTAGGAGCCAACATAAACTAAATAGGAGACATGCTAGATGGCTGGAATTCATTGAATCATTTCCATATGTCATCAAGCATAAAAAGGGTAAAGAAAATACTGTGGCTGATGCACTTTCACGTAGATATTCTCTTTTATCCTTGTTGGATTCAAAACTTCTAGGTTTTGAATACATTAAGGATTTATATGCCACTGATAGTGATTTTAGAGAACCTTATGAACATTGTAAACCTGGAGTTAGTTGGGAAAAGTTCTATTTACATGATGGATTCTTATTTCGGATTGATAAGCTTTGCATTCCTAATTGCTCTATCCGTTTACTTTTACTAAAGGAGTCACATTCGGGTGGGTTAATGGGGCATTTTGGTGTTTCAAAAACTCTAAGTGTTCTTAGTGAGCATTTTTATTGGCCTAGGATATCTAGAGATGTTGAGAAATTTGTGGTAAAGTGCATTGTTTTCCATAAAGCCAAATCAAAGCTGAACCCACATGGACTATATCTTCCTCTCCCAATTCCCAACACCCCTTGGGAGGACATATTAATGGACTTTATTGTGGGGTTACCACGGACCAAGAGGGGGAGAGATTCCATTTTTGTTGTGGTGGATCGGTTTTCAAAAATGGCACATTTTATTCCCTGTCACAAAACAGATGATGCCACTAACATTGCAACACTTTTCTTTCAGGAAGTAGTCAAGCATCATGGAATGCCAAGGACCATTGTGTCGGATCGAGACACAAAATTTCTTAGTTACTTTTGGAAGACCTTGTGGAGCAAACTCGGTACAAAGTTATTATTTTCCACTACTTGTCATCCACAAACCGATGGGCAAACGGAGGTGGTGAATCGCACACTATCATCCCTTCTACGAACAATTGTCAAAAAGAATATCAAGAATTGGGAGGAGTGTCTGCCACATGTGGAATTCGCATATAACAGGGCCAAGCATTCCACTACTCAATATTCTCCATTTGAAATAGTTTACAGCTTTAACCCCATTGCGCCTATTGATCTAGTTCCTTTGCCTTTACAGGAAGCAGTTAATATGGATGCAAAAGGGCGTGCAGAATTCATCAAGAAAATCCATGAAAAGGCAAGATTAAATATCGAGCGGATGACCCAAAAATATATGGATCGTGCAAACAAGGGTCGCAAGCAAATGTTGTTCGAGCCCGGTGACTTGGTTTGGATTCATATGCGGAAGGAAAGATTCCCTGAAAAGAGGAAATCAAAACTCATGCCACGAGGCGATGGACCATTCCGAGTGCTTGAAAAGATTAACAACAATGCTTACAAGATAGCTTTGCCAGGTGAGTATGGTGTAAGTGCCACTTTCAATGTTTCTGATCTTTCTCCTTTTTTGGGTGTAGAGGATGAAGAGTCGAGGACGACTCCTTTTCAAGAGGGGGAGGATGATGCGAACCATGCGGAAGGCACAGAGTCGATTGCTCGGGTGGAGGAATTGGATTTGCAAGGCCCAATGACACGAGGAATATTAAAGAGGTTGAATGCTTCAATGGGCGCTCATCTTGCTTCATTAAAGGCCCAATGGGAATTACCTTGCATGGATGGAGCAAATGGGCCTATAATATCACTTATTCAAGCCCAAAATTGATGATTAAAACTTGGCCCACATGGTTGCACGAATTTGGAGGCCTTGCCCACATGGAGGATTCTAGAAATGGCATCTTTGGACACCAAAGTCAAATCCGGTGGGCTATGCACTCAAAGTCAAATCCGGTGGGCTATGTTGGAAAGTTGTGTGCTTCTTTTCCAAAAGTCTTTGTTGGCTTTTATCTTTTTGACTTTTAAGGGGACAAGGTAGGTTTAGACTTTATGACTTTAGGGTATTAGACCCTTGACCATTGTATCACCCCCTTGGCTATAAATAGCCACCCCATGGCATTGTATTGGATTCAAGACTTAATTTGAGAGCTTATGCTTTGTTTCTCTCCGTTGTGTGAGGATTATCCCGGGTTTTCCCCCTTGCTCTTGTGTATTCTTGCCTTGTCAATCTACAAGTTAGATTGGTGATCCAAGATCACAAAGCCCCCAATTCCGTGCCTCAACCCAAGTGCGTTGTTGTGTGGATTGGCCATCACACCCCTCCCTTGAGTGTGTTGTCTAAGTAGTAGGTCACGCTCCATATAGCGTTGGTTGACTACTTGCTTCCACTATCCATACCCTTCACCCGTCACTTAGCCCCAAACCGCATCCATTATCCGCCGCCCTACGCCGTGAAGATCGGGCCACCCCGTGCGTCTCGCATCACCATTGTGCCTACCATCACATGTAACTACCAAGAAAGGAGAGCAAGGCCAAAGGGGGTAGTCAACCATCCATCCTCCCACCGGAATGTTGGGGAAAACACCCCCTCAGGCTCATAATCCCTGGGGGTTCAGTTTCCCTAATTGATAGGGGTGGAGTATCATATAGAAACACAAAATGTACAGAATATAATATAGCTTACAAAAACACTATGGGAATATCCAAGTAATAGACTCAACTACAACTAATGTCTCTCGGACTCTCGACTGCCACATCTAAGACTAGGTATCCTATAAGCACACATCCATTTAAAGAGATTTATTACATTACTTAATTACCTTTTTATCAGTTTCACATTATGTTAATTAATTCATTAAACATTAATTAATTATTAACAATTCCATGTTTTATTGCCTTAGCATCACATCCAAAGTCTATAATCCCCAGCATTGCATCCTAGCGAGCTCCAACCCCGTGGGTTAACATCATTTATTCAATTAATTATTTACAGAATTACTTTCCTATATTCCCATGCATTCTAGAAAAACATTACATGCTACTAAACACAAGGAGGCTCAAGATGGTGAGTATATGAACTACCCATCGAGTCTTTACCGCCTATAGAAAGAGAATAGACCCATCGTCCCTTAGGAATCTAAACACGGAAATAATGTGTTATACCCTGCATGTCTTCGCCCCATTGGGAAGGAGGGTAAGAAAAACCAGCTGCCTTGACTAGTGGGGAAAGTAAAGTAGATAGACAACCAACAAGATCAGCAGGCATCCAAACATTCACATCTAACTTGTTCCATCATTTGTGGTGTCCTCCCCCATGCCAACATTCATAAACTGATGCATCTTGCCACTCTTGGTGTCAACTGCAACCACAAGAAGTAGTCCTCCCTTCCCCCACATATCACAACAGCCATCTAAGTTCACATCACAACATAAGTAACAGAAAAAAATGAATCATATAAATTGGGCTCTTGGTTATTAAACAAGTAAGAGGGTAACTTAGAACCCTGCAAGGAATTATCCTTTATCCAACAACCAGTTATTTAATCCATGTTGAATTAACCGATTTATTACTCAAAGGTTTGAACAATGGGACTCCTAAATAGTAAGCTATCACAAAAAATTAAACATGATTACTGCACCAATTTGATTAACAACAAATCCAATCATGAAGAACCAGATTCATTTATATGCCTCTTTATCATTATGCAAACAATTATCAATTAATTATGGCTTTACGTTTATTACCAATTTTCATGAAGAACAAAAATCTAAACAAAGAAAGCTTAGATATCACACTATCTTTGAAAATAAGAGGCAATAACATACGATCGATATCAATTTATTTAACATGCATAAATAATTATTATGTAAATTCCATTGTGATCGAGGGGGATAAAATAGGCTAACTATACAGTTTCACATAAAATAAAAGAGAAGCAATGAATCCCCTACCTTAAACGGTTCTTGACATTCATTATACAAGAATCAGCCTCACAATGTGTTACGATCTCCTGCCCCTATGACAAATTTTTCCACCCGAGGATGCAGAGTCAATGCCACATTGTCCAACACCCATGAAAATCCCATTAGGAATGTGTGGGTAAAATTACATTAAAGGGAAATGAGAAACATTAGAAGATGAATCCAAAATAATGATGATAGATCATACCATATATCGAATATTGATCGATACTGATTGGTTGTATCAAAACAGAGTGGAACCAATCCAATGAGGAATGTTTGATTGCACAACTCTTATAGGAAGGAATACAATGTTCGAGCGCCTCACACCCGAGAATAATGAGGAATAATTAGGGAGGATGATACGTCATCCCTTAGAAGATTTAATATAGAAGTGGTTAAATATATGTTGGATTTTCCATTATAAGTGGATCGCATTAAACCATGAAGTTTGACCAATTAGATACATCCCGAGCCATAGGAAAATTAATATTGGAGTTACGCCCTTTGAATCGGCCTTAAAGTCCTTAAAATGAGGTCTTAAATTAATTTTACGTCAAAAGAAACGTCAAAGGGGAGAAACTGTAAGAAGCTGGAACCACTATTCATGAACTCGAAATTTGGAAATGGAAATAGAGGTTACCATTGTACCTCATTGTTCTGGAAACAATGTTCATGAACTCAAAATTTGGGAAAAAAAGTGGTTACCATTGGACCTCGATATTCTAAAAACACTGTTCATGAACTCAAAATTTTGACAAAGGAAATTGAGGTTACCATTGGACCTCATCTCTCTGGAAACACGTTTCACAAACTCAGTATTTGGGAAAGGAAATAGAGGTTACCGTTGGACCTCACCGTTCTGCAAACACTGTTCATGAACTCAATATTTGGGAAAGGAAAGATCCTACCATTGAACCTCAGTGTAGTACTAGTCACATAAGCCTACTAATGACACTATTCAGATAAGGTTACTGTTGCACTGTTCACCTAAGACTACCGATGTCGTTGTCCACCTAAAGCTACTATTGCACTATTCACCTATGGCAACCGATGACACTACTCACCTAATGCTACCATTTCACTATTCACCTAAGGCTACCGATAAAAATGTTCTCCTAAGGCAACCGTTTCACTATTCGCAGAACTGGATATTTGGAAAAGTTTAAGGGATAAGTCATCATGGCCTCCAGAAACACTTCAGAAACCAAATTTTCACAAAGGAATAGACTAGAGAGGTCTAAACCTTTACATCAGATACCTCTCAAGACATTCTCGTCCTTGAGAATTCAAAACCAACCTAAATGGAAACAGAAAATAATCATGAACATCCACCCATCGAGATACCTCTCAAAATATAGCAAGCCAGAAGAAGCAACCAAAGAAATCCATCTCATATACATGAATGGTCTAAAAACACAAAGCGAACATCGTTACATTAAAAGAGTTAAACATAAAACAACTATGGGTAATGAGCACGTATCTATGAATCACATTCCTAGGTACTCTCATCCACTCCACCGTGTCCCCACAAGGCATGAACCATGGGGATAGAATGCCCACTCAACACCTCCCTTTTATGGTCAAGGATAACCACAAGCCGCTCCTCGAAGGTCGCATCATCGTCAACATCGATCTCTCCCCAATCATTGATGTGAGAGTCGTCATGATGATAATGACGAAGCTGTGACACATGAAAAACATCGTGTATCTAGCTTATCTATAGGGGAAGTGTTCCATGATATGCCATAGCTCCAACAAGAAATAACACCTCGAAAGGACCAAAAAACCAAGAAGAAAGCTTACTCCCACGACCAAACCTTTGCTGCCCACAGCGTGGAGTCACCTTCAGAAACACATGATCCCCAACATCAAACTTCAAAGGTCACCACCTTTGGTCGGTATACAATTTTTGATGATCTTGGGCTATCGTCATCCTCTCACAAATTACACGAACCATCTCTGTTTAATTTTGCACTAGTTTCCGGTCCAAGAATTGCTAACTCTCCAACCCCAGTCCAGCACAATGGAGAATAGAATGGTCGGCCATACGAGCCTTAAAATGGTTCCATACCAATGGTGGAGTGAAAAATATTATTCTAAGTGAACTCCACCAAGGCCAAGTGCCTTATCCATGAACCTCCAAAACCCAGGACACAAGAGAGTAACATGTCTTCAATATTATAGATGGTCTGCTCAGTCTGACCATCTGTCAGAGGATAACAATCCATGATAAGGAATAGATGTGAACGAAAAGCATGTTGGGGACCTCTCCACACCCTGGAGGTAAAACAAGGATCAAGATCGGAAATGATCTTCCATGGGATTCAATGAAGTCTCACCACCTCCTCCAGATATTTTCTCAACAAAACATCCACTGATCTTGACTCCATGATTGCTATGAAGTGGGATGATTTTGTTAAATGATCAACTACCTCCCAAATATCATCATTTCCTCCTAGAGATCATGGTAAAATAGTAACAATTTCTATTGATATGTCCTCCCACTTACGCTGAGGAACATCTAACTGCTGGAGAAGACACCTAGGAAAATGGTGTTTGGATTTCACCTTCTAACAGACCAAACATCGAGACACAAAATCTGCAACTACATGCTTTAGACAATGCCACCAAAACATACTCTTCAAGGCTCGGTACATCATTGTCACGCCAGGATGCAACGCTAATGGTGAACTATAGAACTCTCTGAGACCGTTTTGCTCATGGAAAAAGGAAAAAAAAGCCTTCTGTGATACAACACTCAGTGTAGTTAATCCTCACACCAACTATCTTTGGCCTCACGACAAACAACTCGGTCTCTACAGACCTCCATCTCAAGATCCCCCAATTGGGACTCTTCCACCTACTTCCCTATAAATGACTACACCATCATATGAAAAAGACAATCTCAACTTCCAACCTCTCCCATGTCGAGTTGTAATGCTGAAAGTGCTTCCATAACACTCAAGGTATCACCAGATTAACGCACTACATCACTACGTGACTTCCTGCTCATCGCATCATCTATAACATTATCTTTTCCATGTATATACAATATTTCGAAGTCATATTACTATAAGAACTCCATTCACCAATGTTGTCACATGTTTAGGTCATGCTGGGAGAAAACATTCATCAATCTATTATGATAGGTGAAAACCAAAAAGTGCTCGCCAATGAGTTAACGTCTCCACAACTTCAGAGTAAACACCAGGGATAGAAACTCAAGTTCATGGGTGGAATAGTTACGTTCACAAGGATGTAATAGCCGATACCCATAAGAAAAAACAGATCTTTGCTCCATCCAGACACAACCTAAACCCAAATGCAATGCATTGCAGAAAAAATCAAACTGAACCCCTTCTTCTGGAACAAAATGAACTGGAGCACATGCAAACTTCTCCTTTAGATACTTAAAAGCTTCTTGACAGTGATCAGTCCATATGAACGCCTGATCCTTCCTGGTCCATGCTTTCAGAGGTTTCGTAACTCGAAGGAAATTGGCTAAGAACCTCCTGTAGTGGCTTGCGAGACCAAGGAAACAATGCGCCTTTGACATTTTCTTGGGGGCTTCCTAAGACACAACTGCTTCTATATTCGATGCATACACAACTACTCCCCACTGGGACACAACATGCCCGACGAAACGGAATTCTCAAGCCAAAAACACACAGTTCGAAAACATCCCAAACAACTGATATTAATGAAGAACTCCCAAAATAGAGTGTAGATTCTTTGCATTTTCCTCCTCATATGTAGAGTACACAAGGATTTCGTCGATAAAAATCACCAAAAACTTTTCTAGGCACTCACGGAACACAACGTTCATCAATCCCATGAACTCAACTAGAGAATTTGTCATGCCGAACGACATTACAACGAACTCATAATGCCCATGATGACAACAGAATGAAGTCTTCTAGATATCCACATCACTCACACACATATGATGATATCCTAACCACATGTAGATCTTTAAGAACCAACATTCACCCTTCAGTTGATCGAATAATTCATCAATATGTGGAAAAGGATAGAAATTCGTTACTGTGACTTTGTTTAAGTGATGATAATCGACACACAACCAAAAAACTGTCATCATCCTTCTTCACGATCAAAACTGGTGCACCCCACGGTGACACACTCATCCGTACAAAACTAAACTGTAACAGACCATCAAGCTATATACGCAGCTCTCATAACTCATAAGGGGGAATCCCTATATGGAGACATAGAGATAAGAGATTCTCATGGTTCCAGCTCGATCTCAAACTCAATCTCTCATCTAGGGGGTAATGCTACAACCACTCCAAGAAAGACATCAGGGTACTCTTCTATGACCCTAGGAAACCCCAACTGTTGATCCAATAAGGAACTCATAATCTTCTCAACCATAATGGATGATAAGGACAGAACATGCCTCCATCCAATCGGAGGGTCTTGCTCACCAATGAACACCATTGGGTCTCCATCCGCATTGAAGAACACAACCTGCCTATTGAAGAAATCCCTAATAGCCTGCATTCAATACAACCAATCCATGTCAAGGATGAAATCATATGGTTGTATTCTTAAACATAGGGAATCACCCCAAATGTGTTGCTTCCCCAACACTATCTTACAGTGTCTACATACTTTAAACAAGTTATCTCGGCCTCCAACTAGCAATGTCAACGCCAAGGGAACTGGAAGCCTCTCTACCACAAACCCCAAAGAACAAAAAAGGGTATGTGATATAAAGGAGTTTGTCTCTCTTGAATAAAACAAGGAATAAACCAAGGTAGAAAACAAGAAATGGTTACCTCGAATGATGACTGGATCACCTGAAGCTGCCAACGCTAAATCATGAAGCTGACCACGACCTCCTACATGGCCTATTTGATCCTGATGACGACAACCACCATGAACGTTATCTACTCTCTGAGGATGGGGAGTGTCATGGGGATGTCCTCTACCTACCCCATCTACCCTCTCCTGATCTAAAGCTGGTGAAACCTGCTACTGCTACCTCGACTGGAACTGCCCCAATGGAGGAACCTGGAGCGGAACACCTGGTGCATGATGTCTTCTCTAAAAGGTTGAGCACTCTCGCTACTGATGACCTCGAACACCAAAAGAAAAACAAGCGATTGATCCCTTTTCTTAGGGCTAAGAGCGGCTTCCCCTGGAAAAACGAGAGGTTGAGGGCTAGGACCTACCATCAGCAGAATGGAAACTTTTCTTCTCTGAAACCTGCAAACCCTGAAGGATAGCTTTTCTTCGTGAGGAATCATGTTGAATCCCCTCTCGCGATGATCCGGTTCTCGCCAATGTGCTCTCAACGACCTCTCCTCCCCGCCACCTCAAGATATGTCATTAGCATAAATGGCGTGACATGGCATTGTATCTCTAAACGAAAAGCCTCATCAAAATGCCTCGCCCAGGACAACTCATCTAACAAAAGGTCTGAATCATATCGTAAAAGGTTCCTGAAATGGATTCCAAAATCTCGCACATTGGAGCTCCCTTGTCAAAGGGTAAGAATCTTCTAGTGATTGGACACCTTCATAGTCGAAGAAAGAAACTTGACTCTAAACTTTCTTGAAAATCCTCACATGAGATCACAGACTCCAAATGATCCCCGCGGAACAAGAACCACCATTTCCTTGCTTCTCCATTCAGCATCATCAGAAACAAGGAAACCCAGTGCTCCTTCTGAGAGCTGATTGAACTAAATCTTGTCTCGACCTCATCCAACTAGTCTTCCATGACTGCATCTGAAATGGATCCCTCGTACTTTTGAAGACTTTGGTGCTGAAACTCTCGGAGTTTCCTTCTCTAAGTGTCATCATCATCAACCTCTACCTAGTGGCGGCCTGCTTGCACAGCCTGTAGGACATCTTCTATGCGATCCTAATGAGGACGTTGACCTGGATTCATACTTGTAAAATAACAAACAGTTAGAGCTCCTAAAACAGAAATATGGAATACTCAACATTAAATAATTAATTTCTTTTATTTTATTCATTTTAGGTTAACCTATCCCAAGGTCTATCCATTCAAACACAGGCACAAAGAAGAATGATACCTGATCCTTTTATATTTCTCTACCCTGAAACCATTATCACCTCGTTTAGTAGCCATTTTAAACATAAAGGTTGTTACATCATATCATAGGGGGACCTAAATTCCTCTGTCTCAGTCGGTCCCCAGTGTTTACTTCACTTTCTGAACTCTACTGAAACTGTTTCCCTACCAACACAAGAAACCTCACCTGTGCCTAACACAAAACTCCATCCTATCCCTCAACCAGACCTCTGATACTACTCTGCCACGACCCCCTACCCACAATATGTACCTCTCTTGGGCCTGCAATGTGAGAATAGATATAATGACCCTCCCGTCCCACCTATAGTAGGCACCAGCTTGGAGACTAACACTGAGGGTATAGTAAACACACAAATGGGAGGCATTTCCCTCAAAGAGAACACAAGGTAAAGAGATAGATAATATAGACACCAACCAACTCCAACTCAGACTAAAATATAAGATAAATCCCAAGTGCACATATGTAATGTCATGAAAAACTACTACCACTGAAAGGGGGAAATGACAAGTACCCAAAAGAAGGTAAAAACATAAGCAACCACGATGCCCAAAAACTCATGCAACCCTAAGCTAGTAGAAACTAGCCTGATCTCCAACCTGTTCCAAGTGACCTGAAAAAAATTATATATATACATAGGGTGAGTATAACAATATACTCAGTAGGATCCTTCCCAGAGCCTCTTGTGCAAAAGTAAAGAAATCATGCTAAACCACATTGATCAACAAGTGAAACTAACTCATCTCCTAAACAGGTATACTCAGTTCCCAACCTCACCATGGCTACTATTACCAAGTAATGCAAACAAGATTATATAATATAATAAATAATATCAAGCTTACCCCACCACTACATCGCCACTAGTTTTCCGATTTTCCCCAATTTTCACATCTTAAGCATGTCTCTCCAAAAAAGATTTCCCGCAGACACATGGGCGAAGCACCACAACATGCACCTCATGCAAAAAAACCACCACATCTATGTAAGAAAAGTTACCAGGTAGTTTCTGGGAACCACCACAGATCGCATAATGTGTATCATATGTTGGGTATTAAACCTCAAGCCATTATAGCCCATACACCGAGTAAAGATCTTCAAGAAATCATAGCCTATACACGTTACATCTATAGTAGACCATCAGAAACTATATATAGAATATATGTGTGTGAATTACCACAAGTCATTACATCCCTCTATACAAATATATGGGGAAAACTAACCATTGTGTCTACCAGAACATGTAACTACTACGAGACGAGAGTGGGGCCAAAGGGGGTAGTCATCCATCCATTCTCCCACCGGAATGTTGGGGAAAACAACCCCCCAATTATCAAAATCCACAAGGTGTCAGTTTCCATAAATGAAGGGGTGGATTAGCAAATAGAAACACAAAAATTAAAGAATATACTATAGCTGAAAACCACACTATGGACCTAACCTAGTCTAAGACTCAACTACAACTAACTTATATCGGACTCTCGACTACCATTTCTAAGATTAGGTATCTTATATGCAAAAAACCATTTAAAGAGAATTATTAAATTACTTCATTCCCATTTTATCAGTTTCACTTTATGTTAATAAATTCTCTAAACATTAATTAACCATTAAAAATTCCACATTATATCTCCTTAGCATCACAACCAAAGTCAGCTATACTCATCATTGCATCCCAACAATCTCCAACCCCAAGGTGTAACATAATTTATTCAATTATTTATTTACAGTAGTACTTTCCCATATTCCCAATAATTCTAGAAATAAATTCCATGCTACTAAACACAAGGAGGCTCAACACAGTTAGAAGATGAACTACCAATCGAGTCTTTGCCGCCTATTGCAAGAGATAGACCCATCCTTCCCCAGGAAGATAAGCATTGAAAGAACGTGGCATACCCCATGTATCTTCACCCATTTTAGAAGGAGGGAAATCCAAACCATCATCCTTGAGTATTGGGGAAAGTAAACTAGATAAACAACCTATCAGATCAACAAGCATCCAAACATTCACATCCAACTCGTTCCATTATCCATGGTGTCCTCCCCGACACCCACATTCATAAACTGATGCATCCTGCCACTATAGGCATCAACTACTGCAATAACGAGTAGGCATCCCAGTCCCCACATATCACAACATCCATCTAGGATCACATAAAAAAACAGGCTGTAGCAAAATAAACATTATATCAATTGGGATCTTGACCCTTAAACATGAAAGTGGGTAACTCAGAACCCCACATGGAATTATCCTTTCTCAAAAAACCAGTTCATTAATCCATATTGAATTAACTGATTTATTACTCACGGGTTTCAACTATGGGAAAACGAAAAAGTACGCTATCACAAATAATTAAACATGGTTACTTTAACAATTTGATTTACATCAAATAACAACAAGAAGAACCATATTAATTTACATTCCTCTTTATCTTTATCCAAACAATTATCAATTAATTTCGGCTTTACATTAATTACCAATTTTCCTCAATAATGAATTGATAAACAAAGAATGCCTAGATATCATGCTATCTAGAAAAACATGATCCAATAATATATGATCGGTATCAATTTATTTATCCTATTCAAATAATTATTATGTAAATCCCATTGTGACCCAGTAGGATAAAACATGCTAACTATACAGTTGCACATAAATTAAAAGAAGAGAAATGAATCCCCTACCTCAAACGGTTCTTGATGTTTGTTATATGATAATGATCCACACAATGGGTTACGATTTCCTCCCCCCAGTGAAAACTATTTCCAACTGAGGATGCCGAGACACCACCACATTGGCAAACACCAAAGAAATTCCCATTAAGATTGTGGGGGTAAAAGTCCATAAAAGGGAAAGGAGAAACAGAAAGAGATGAACCCAACAAAATGATAATAGATTATACCTTATATCGAAGATTTATCGATACTACTAGGTTGCATTAAAAAAGAGTGGAACCAATCCAAGGAGGAATGATTGATTTCACAACTCCTAAGGGAAGGAATGGAAGGTTCAAGATTCACACACCCAAGAACAAGGAGGAAGAACTAGGGAGGAAGATAATCATCCCTTTAGAAGATTTAATGGGGTAGTGGTTTATGATACTATCGATTTTCCATTAAATGTGGATCGCATTAAACCACGCGGTTTGACCATGTAAAAATATCCCGAGCATTAAGAAAATTAGTATAAGAGTTATGACCTTTGAATTAGAATTAGAATCCTTAAAATGAGGCTTTAAATTTATTTTACGTCAAAGGAAATGTCAAAGGCAAGAAACTATAGGAAGGTTGAAACACTGTTCATGAACTCGAAGTTTGGAAAAGGAAATAGAGGTTACTGTTGGACCTCACCATTCTCAAAACACTGTTCATGAACTCAAAATTTGGAAAAGGAAATAGTGGTTACCATTGGAACTCACCGTTCTGTAAACACTATTAAGAAACACAAATTTGAAAAGAAAAAATAGGTTACTATTGGACCTCACCATTCTAGAAACTCTGTTCATGAACTCAAAATTTGGGAAAGGAAATAGAGTTTACCATTGCACCACACCATTCTAGAATCACTCTTTATGAACAAAAATTTTTGCAAAGGAAAGAGGCCACCATTGTACCCCACTGTTGTACTATTCAGATATGCCTACCGATGATACTGTTCACATAAGGTCACCGTTTCACTGTTCACCTAAGGTTATTGATGTCACTGTTCATCTAAGGCTATCGTTTCTCTTTTCACCTAATGATACTGAGGACACTATTCACCTAAGGCTACCATTGCACTCTTCACCTAAGGATACTGATGACACTGTTCAACTAAGGCTATTGTTGCACTGTCCACCTATGTCTACTGAAGACATTTCTCACCTAAGGCTACCATTGCGCTGTTCACAAAACAAGAAATTTGTAAAAGTGTTGGTGATAAGTCACCTTGACCTCCCAAAACACCTCAGACACCAAAAAATCACAATGGAATGGACCACTGAGTTCCAGGCCATTACATCAGATACCTCTCAAAACATTCTCATCCTCGAGATTTCGAAACCAACCAAAAAGGAAACAAAAAAAATTCTAAACAACCACCCATCAAGATACCTCTCCAAAGAGATTAAGCAACAAGAATCATCCAAAGAAAGCCATATCATAGACACGAATGGTCTACAACCAAAATGAGAACGTCATTACATGAAAAGAGATAAACATGAATGAACTCTGGGTACTGGGAACATACCTGCGACTCATGTTCCTAGGTACTCTCCTCCACACCACCGTGTCACCACAAGACATGAACCAAGGGGATAGAATGACTGTGAAACACCTTCTCTTGGCAGTATTGGATCTCCATAGGCTTCACCTCGAAGGTCGCATCATTATCAACAACAATCTCTCCCACATCGATGACGTGTGAGTCGTCATGAAGATATTGATGGAGCTATGACACATGAAAAACATCGTGTATCTTTCTCATCTATGGGGGAAGTGCTACTCGATACGCCACAACTCCAACACAACCTAACACCTCTAAAGGCCTAACAAACTGGTGAGAAAGATTACTCCCACGACTAAACCATCACTTCCCACGATGGGGAGTCACCTTCAGAAACATGTGATCCCCGACATCAAACTCCAAAGGTATCCTTCTTTATTCGGCATATGATTTCTGAAGATATTGCTGTCTTCCTCCTCTAACGAATTACCAGAACCATCTCTATTGTATTCTACTCTCGTTCTGGTCTGAGAATTGCTGACTCTCAGACCCGTTCTTTCACAACAGAGAATGGAACGATCAACCATACAAGGTTTCAAATGGTGCCATATTGTTGGTGGAGTGAAAAATATTGTTATAAACGAACTCCACCATGGGAAAGGGCCTCATCCATGAATCTCCAAAATACAGGACACAAGAGAGTAACATGTCTTCAAGAGTCTAGCTGGTCCACTCTGTCTGACCATCCGTCTTAGGATGAATATATGTCCTAAGGAATAACAGAGAACCAAAATCATAATGGAGACCTCTCCACACCCTATAGGTAAAATGAGGTTCTCAATCGGAAATGATCATCCATGGGACTCCATGAAGTCTCAACACCTCCTCTAGATACATCCTTGACAAAACTTCCACTGAGCTTGACTCCATTATTTCTTTGAAGTGGGATGATCTTGTGAAATGATCAACAACCACCCAAATAGATTCATGTACTCCCGGAGCTCGAGGTAAACTAGTAACAAAGCCAATTGAGATGTCCTCCTACTTCCACTGAGGAACATCTAATGGCTGGAGAAGACCACCAGGAACATGGTGTTTACCTTCACCTTCTAGAAGGACAAACATCTGGACAGAAACTCTGCAACTGCATGCTTTAGTCCAGGCCACCAAAACTGACTCCATAAGGTTAGGTAAATCATTTTCACGCTAGGATGAACCACCGATGGTGAAATATGGAACTCACTGAGAACCATCTCGTGAATTGCCAAAGTAACAAAAAGACTTTTATGATATAACACACATTGTTGTTCATCCTTAGACCAACCATCACGAGACTCACCACAAACAACTCAGCATCTCCAGACCTTCACCTCAAGATCCATCAACTAGGACTCTTCCACCTGCTGCACCAGAGATGACTACACTTTCATCTGAATAAGACAACCTCTACCCCTAACATCTCCCATGTCGATATGTAATGCTGACAGTTTTTCTATAACTCTCAAAGAATCACAAAATTCATGCTCGGCATCACCACGTGACTTCCTTCTCAGTGCATCAGTTACAACATTCTCCATTCCAGGTGTATACGATATTTCAAATTCATATTCCAATAAGAACTCCTTCCACCAACTCTATCATAGGATTTGGTCATTCTAGGAGAAAACATACCTCAAACTCTTATGATTGGTGAAAACCACAAAGTGCTTTCCAATGAGGTAATGTCTCCACAACTTTAGAGCAAAAAACACACCTTCCAACTACAGATCATGGGTGGAATAGTTACGTTCATGGGGACGAAACTGCGGAGACCCATAAAAAAAACTGATATCTATTGCATCAGAACACTGCCTAACCACATATGCAAAGTATTGCGTAAAACATCAAACTGAACTGCTTCTTCTGGAAGACATAGAACTAGATCACATACTAAATTCTCCATTCGAAAATCAAAATCTTCTTGAAACTGATCAGTCCATATGAACGCCTGATCCTTCCTAATCAATGCTGTCAGAGGAGTTACAACTCAACAGAAATCAGCTACAAACCTTTTGTAGTAGCCTGTGTGACCAAGGAAACTTCACACCACTAAAAATATCTTGGGGGATTCCCAAGACCCAAATTATATTATCTTTGATGGATCCACAACTACTCTCTACTGGGACCCAAAATTCCCTATGAAACGGTATTCTCGAGCCCAAAACTCACACTTCAACAACATCCAAAATAGCTGATGTAGATGAAGAACTCCCAAAACAGTGCATAGATGCTCTACATGGTCCTAATCAGAGGTGGAGTACCCAAGGATTTCATCAATGAAAACCACCATGAACTTGTCCAATAACTCATGGAACATAGTGTTAATAAATCCCGTGAACGTAGTTTGATCATTTTTATGCACAATGGCTTTACAAAAAACTCATAATGCCCATGAAGACAACAGAAAGCAGTCTTCAGGTTATCCTTGTCCTTCATATGCAACTGATGATATCCTAACCACAAGTAAATCTTTGAGAACCAAAATTGACCCTTCAGTTGATTAAATAAATCATCAATCCATGGAAGATGATATTGATTATTTACTATCACTTTGTTTAAGAGATGATAATCGACACACAACCGCAAACTGCCGTCAGCCTTCTTCTTAAAAAAAACTAGTTCACACCACGGTGATAGAATCAGCCATACAAAAATTGTACTATAACATACCATCAAGCTGTATATGTAGCTCTCATAACCCAGAATGGGTGATACTATATGGAGAAACACAAATATGAGATGCTCATGGTTGAAGCTTGATTCCAACCTCGGTATCTCGTTGAGTGGGTAACGCTACAACCTCCTCTAGAAAGTCATCATGGTACTCTTTTATGACCGTAGGAAATACCAACTGCTGAACCTATGAAGAACTCATCATCAGCTCAGCCATCATGTATGATAAGGACGGAACACACCTCTAACCCATCCGAGGATCTCGCTCGCCAAAAAACACCACTGGCTCTCCATCCGTAGCAAAGAACACAAACTACCTCCTGAATAAATCCACGATAAAATATACCAAATATACCCACTCCATGTTGAGGATGAAATTATATGGCTGTATTCTCAAACTTAGGAAATCTCCCTAAGAGTGGTGCTGCCCCAACAATAGCTCACAATCTCAACATACTTCAAACAAGTCAGCTCGGCCTCCAACTGGTGTTGTCAATCCCAAGTGCACTGGAAGCCTCTCTACCTCAAGTCCAAAATAATGGACAAGGGTAGGTGATATAAAGGATTGTGTTGCTCATAAATCAAACAAGGCATACACCAATGTAGGAAACCAGTAAAGGGTACGTTGAACGACGTCTGGCTCACCTGGAGTTGGAAATGCTAAAGCATGAAGCTGACCAAGACCCCCTCCATGACCTCTCTAATCTGGATGAAGACCACCACCATAGCCCCAAACTGATCTATGAGGATGTGGAGAATCACAGGGCTGTCCTCTACCTTCCCAATTTACCCTATACTAATCTAATGTAGGTGGAACCTACTACCACTGCCTCGGGTGGAACTACCTCAACAGAGGAACCTAGAGTGGAACACCTGGTACATGATGACTCCTCTAAAGTGCAGGGAACTCTCTCTATTGATGACCTAAACCACCACAAAAAAAACAACTATCTGATCATTTGTCATAGGCTTGAGAGCCGATGTCCTAAGTGAAACGAGATGCTGAGGGTTGGGACATACCCTCAGCTGAATGGAAACTTTTCTGCCCTGAATCCCAGGAACCCTGGACCACAGCTCTGCTTCATGAATAATCATGAAGACTCCCATCTCATGATGATCTGGTTCTAGCCAATGGCTTCTCGAGGACCTCTCATCTCCCGCACCACTTGATATGAATTTTAAATAAATGGGGGGACCTGGCGTTAGATCTCTCGATGCAATGCCTCTTTGAAATGACTAGCCCTAGCCTCCACATCTGACAAAAGGTCCAAAGAATGTCGTAAAAGGTTATTGAAACGTATTCCAAACTCTCACACACTAGAGATCCTTTTTCAAAGGGTAAGAAGCTATAGGAAACCATACGCCATCATGGTCGAACAAAAGAAACTCGACTCTAAATTGTCTTGGAAATCCTCCGATGAGATCATTAACTCATCGCGATCCCTGTGGTAGAAAAACCACCACTACCTTACTATTCCACGCAACATCGTCACAACCAAGGACACCCAGTGCTCCTTCTAAGCACAGATCGAACTGAATCTTATCTCGACCTCCTCTAATCAGTCTTCCATGACTAAATCTGAAATGGAGCCCTTGTACTTTGCAAGATCTTGGGATAAAACTCTTGATGTTTCCTCCCCTAAGTGTCATTGTCGTCGACCTCTACTCGACAGTGATCTACTGGGATAGCCAGCTGGACATCTTCTTTGTGATCCTGACAAGGACGTTGACCTGGAGCCATACCTAAAAAAACAACAAACAGTTATAGCTCTTAAACCTAGAATATGGAAGACTCATAATTAATTAATTAATTGTTTTCTTTTATTCATTTTAGTTTAACTATCCCATGGTCTACCCATTCAAACACATGCCCAAAGAAGAATGATGCATGATCCTTTCCTAGGTATCTACCCTGCAACTAGTATCACCATGTTTAGTAGCCATTATAAACATAAAGGTCCATATATCATATCATAGGGGCCCCTAAATTCCTATGTATCAGTCGGTCTCTTGTGTTTACCTCACTTAATAATCATAACTTCCAATGTTGCCCTACCAACCCATGCAACCTCACCTATGCCTAACATCAAACTCCATCCCATACCTCAACCAATCCTCTGATTCCACTCTGTCACGACACCCTCCTGGCAAGGTGTACCCATCCTGAGCTGGCAATGTGAGAAGAGAAATAATGACCCCCGAGTCCCGCCTCTAGTAGGGCCCGATTTGGAGACTAGCAATGAGGGTATAATAAACACACGAATGGGAGGCATTACCCTCTAAGATAACACAAGCGAAAGAGAGAGATAAGATAGACACCAACCAACTCCAACTCAGACTAAAAAATAAAATAAATCCAAAGTGCACATATGTAATTACATTCAAAACTACTACCACTGAAAGGGGGAAACGACAAGTACCCAAAAAAGGTGAAAACAACAGAAACCGTGAAGCCCAAATAACTCCATCAACCCCATGCTAGTAGAAACCAAACTGACCTTAAACCTACTCCAAGTGACCTAAAAACATTTTATATATACATTTGGTTAGTATAACAGTATACATAGTAGGATACTCCCTGGAGCCTCTTGTGAAAAACTAAAGAAAGCATGTAAAAGGACAGTGAACAACAAGTGAAAATAACTCATCACATAAATAGGTATACTATGTTCCCAATCTCACCATGGATACTCCCACCAAGTAACACATACAAGAGTAAATAATATAATAATTAATATCAAGGGTACCCCGCTACTACTTCCCCACTGGTTTGCATCTTCGCTCTAACATCGCACATCCTAAGCATCTCTCTCCAAAAATTCTTTCTCGCAGACACCTAGGAGAAGCACCACAACATGCACCTCGTGCAACAAAACCACCACATCCATGTAAGAAATGTAACTAGGTAGTTTTTGGGAGCCATCAGAGCTTGCATAACGTGTATCATATGTCAGGTATTAAACCTCAAGCCTTTATTTGCCATTAACCGAGTAAGGATCCTAAATCCATCATTTCCTATACACAGTACACCTATAGTAGTCCATTGGAAACTATATTCAGAATATATGTGTGTAAATAACCACAAGACATTACAGCCCTCTACACACATATATGGGGAAAACTAACCACTTTGACTACCAACACAAGTAACTCCCAAGAGAAGAGAGCGATGCAAAAGGGGGTAGTCAGCCATCCATCCTTACACTGGAATGTTGGGGAAAACACCCCTAGGGCTCAGAATCCCTGGGGTGTTAGTTGTCCTATCTGACGGGGTGGAGTAGCTTATAGAAATACAAAACGTACATAATATACTATAGCTCATAACCACACTATGGGAATAACCTAGTCTTAGAATCAACTGCAGCTAACATATCTCAAACTTCCAGATACCACTTCTAAGACTAGATATCCTATAAGCACACAACCATTTAAAAATATTTATTACATTACTACATTACCTTTTTAATAGTTTCACTTTATGTTAGTTTATTATTTAAACATTAACTAACCATCAACAATTCCACATAATATTTCCTTAACATCACACCCAAAGTATGATATCCTCAGCATTGCATCCCAACAAGATCCAACCCCATGGGTTAAAAACATTTATTCAATTATTTATTTATAGTAGTACCTTCCCATATTCTTAAGAATTATGGAAAAACATTCCATGTTACTAAACACAAGGGGTATCAACACGGTGAGTAGATAAACTACCCATCGGGTCTTTTCCGCCTATAGAAAGATCATAGACCCATCCTCCCTTAGGAAGCTAAACACGGAAAGAAATTGGCATACCCTGCGAGTCTTCATCCCTTTTAAATAGAGTTTAAGAAAAACCAGCTTCCTTGAGTAATGGGGAATGTAAAGTAGCTAAACAACCAACAAGATTAGCAAGAGTCCAAACATTCAAATCTAACTCGTTCCATCATCTGTGGTGTCCTCCCCATCACCCATATGCATAAAGAGATGCATCTCGTCAAAATAAGTGTCATCAGTTGCCACAACCAGTAGGCCTCCCTACCCCCACATATCACAACAACCATCCAGGATCACATCACAACACAAGAAGCATCAAATACAACAGCATATCAATTGGGTTCTTGGTCCTTAAACAAGCAAAAGGTAAACTCAGAACCCTATAATAAATTGTCATTTATCAAACAACCAGTTATTTAATCCACCATGAAGTAACCATTTTTTTAGTCACATGTTCCAATTATGGGAAACCTAAACAGTAAGCTATCACAAATAATTTAACATGCTTACAGCACCAATTTGATTAACATCAAATCACAACAAGAAGATCTAGATTCATTTACATGCCTCTATATCTTTATCCAAACAATTATCAATTAATTCTGACTTTAAATTCTTTACCAATTTTAATCAAGAATTAAAATCTAAACAAATCAATCAATGATATTACACTATCTAGAAAAACAAGAGGTAATAACATACAATCGATATCAATATATTTATCCTGTTCAAGTATTTATTATGTCAATTCCCTAGTGATACAGTGTGATAAAACATGATAACTATACATTTTCACATAAAGTAAAAGATAAGCAATGAATCCCATACTTCAAACGGTTATTTACATTCTTTATACAAGAACGATCCACACAATGGGTTATGATCTCCTCCCCTTGGACAACTGTTTCCACCCGATGATGCAGAGACAACACCACATCGGCCAACGCCCAATAAAATCCCATTATGAATGTGGGGGTAAATTCCATAAAAGGGAAAGAAGATACAGAAGGAGTTGAACCCAAAAGAATGATGACAGATCATACCTTATATCGAAGATTGATAGATAATTCTTGGTTCCATCAAAACAGTGTGGAATCAATCCAATAAAGAATTTTTGATTTCACAACTCCTACGGGAAGGAATGGAAGGTTCGAGCATCTCACTCTTGAGAACAAGGAGGAAGCACATGGGAGGAAGATATCTCGTTCCCTTAGAAGATTTAATGAAGTAGTGGTTTAAGATACACAAGATTTTCCATTAAATGCAGATAGCGTTAAACCATGCGGTTTGACCAAGTAAAAACATCCCAATCCTTAAGAAAATTAATATAAGAGTTACGGAGTTTGAATTGGCCTTAGATCCCTTAAAATGATGCTTTAAATTCATTTTACATCAAAGTAAACGTAAAAGGGGAGAAATTGTAGAAAGCTGGAATCACTGTTCATGAACTCAATATTTGGCAAAGGAAATAGAGGTTACCATTGGACCTCATCGTTCTAGAAAAACTATTCATGAGCCCATAATTTGGAAAAGGATACAGTGGTTACCATTGGAACTCACCATTCTAGAAACGTTGATTATGAACTCAAAATTTTGAAATGGAAATTGGGGTTACCATTGGACCTCACCATTTTGGAAACACTATCCATGAAGTCAAAATTAGGCCAAGAAAATAGAGGTTATCGTTGGACCTCCCCATTTTAGAAACTCTGTTCATGAACTCAAAATTTAGAAATGTAAAGAGACTATCATTGGACCTCACCATTTAACTATTCATATTACACTACTGATGACACTGTTCACATAATGTTACCATTTCACTATTCACATATGGCTACCAATGTAACCGTTCACCTAAGGCTACAGTTGCACTATTCACCTAAGGCTACCGATGACACTGTTTACCTAAGACTACCATTTCACTGTTCACCTAAAGCTACCAATGATACTGTTCATCCCAGGCTACCGTTGCACCATTCACAGAACTAGAAAATTGGCAATGTGTTGGGGATAAGTCACCTTGACCTCTCAAAACACCTCAGACACCAGATTTTCACAAAGGAATGGACCAGAGAGGTCTGTGACATTAAAGTATATCAAGGATTAATTGGTTTAGTTGGAGAAAATTATATGGGAGGACATCCTGAAGATGTTTTAGGGACACTTTTACCTAGAGATGCAGATAATGGGGAGGTTCATAAATTTTATTTGGTTAAGCAAAGGATGTATGGTAATGATGGACTATACCAAGAACTTCAAAAATCTGTAGGAATTTATTCTATATTTGGAAAGTGATGAAAAAGTTTTGGTGAGAGATTTTCGGTAAGGACATAAATTTTAGATTAATTAAATGGTCGGTATCTTCTAATTAAATAAGCATTCAATGGAAGTGAATCAAGATATTGTTTATGGGGGGAATGTAGAGGAGGCCACTAGTGGAGGATATGTTGTTTCTATTGGATGACCAGTATGCATTCTTTCCAAGGGTATGAATAATCAGTATTAAAATGTAATCCATTGTAATTAAAATTGAATATCACGGTGGTTAGTTACTCACAAAAATAATCGACTATACTTCCATCAATGTGGTAGGTAGGGCCACATTTGTAGTCATTGTCACTAACCACTAGTGAAGTGCTGAGATTTTTGTATGATGTGAAATTTATATTGGTGTGGTAGGAAACCATGTTCAATGGGAATTGATGGTTGGGGTATGAGGTACATGAGTACAATAATGGGTTCTTCTGCCCCGTACTAGTTAGGTAGTTGGAGTTTTACGGGTTGTGAAATTAGGGGTAATAACAGGGTTACATCATTGTAAGAGAGACTATATTACAAGAGAATCACATCATACGAGACTCATACTAAAGAAAAAGGTATAGTGATCAGACAGTTACATGAATTCTAGAATACACTTTTTGATAAAGATGCTAGAACATGAATTTTATAGGAAAAAATCATGTATAATCTATGGATTATATAGATTAATTTGATATAGAATCCTCACAATATTTTATATCGTCTCAAATTATGACTAGTTTGAGTTTAATGGTGCTATTTCTAAGTGGGGTTATAATGATCTACATGATTCTATGAGTGCATTTGAAATAAATATTCCTATTGTAATGCCCCAACCCTAGTTACCAAGAGTCGGTGCATTATTACATAACGTTGGCATGATCAGAAGAGGTCAAGTCTCAAAAGAAAGATTCGTTTATTAGCCTTGGAAATACTTGATACACACATATGATTTAAATTAGATCATGAAATAAAAAAACATTGTGTCTCCTTTGAACACAATCATATCCTTTAGAATATCCCTGCAGGTTAATCATAGTTTATTTCTTCACATCCTGGGAAAAATAAAACACAGGAAGGGGTTACCTCAAATGATCAGTAAGGAAAAAAATATAGCAGAAACTATCATAAATAAGCATAAATATTTAAGACAATTTATAAGACTAAAACATAGGACTTTTAGAAATAAAATTCATCATAATATGTCCAATATAAATCAAATAATTCCCTTTAAATATTCACATGGATATTATACTAGTCAAATAATCACAAACAATATCATTATAAAATTTAATAATGATGGAATGCATAGATTCGAACATCATATCCACATAGTCAAGGCCTCATGCCAAGACTACAAATAAGATTTTTTCATGGCCTTATTCCAAGATATTATTTTGTCTTGTGAGACCTACCGATGTATTGAAGATTTATAGCGGGCTCCACCTGTCACTTACTAAGTCCAATGCATTACTCATATGATATGTTTGAAACATAATATAAACATTCGTATTAAAACTAGCATAAGAAATGCCAACACTATAACCATAAACCATGAATGGTATAAAAATAGCACATACACTGTAAAACATATCAAAACTCATTCAATAAAATATGGAAGACTATATTATAATAAATTAACTTCAAACAATTGTAAAATCCATTAAAGGATGTTGACATAGATGAAATCAAAACTATTTAGGAGAAATGTCTCTTTCTATTTTGAATTCATTTAATATTAACATAATTATAAAATAAAACATTTATTTTGAAAATATTCTTATAAACATGTAAGGGAATCATCAAAGGTGTTATAATGATGGGAAATAGCCGCACCTACTATATAAGTTAAAAACATTCTTACCTTAATGTGTCAAAAAGGTCAGAACGTGCCTTGTTTTGAAAGCGATGGAAAGAGTCCTTTCATACTATTTTATGGATATTAATTCAAGTGTATAAATTATTTAACCCACATACTAGTAAATAGTAAAAAATGTTTTGAAATACATTTTTAAGAAATATGGATGTGGATGATAAAGAGGTCCAAGTAGATATTTATGTATAAACAACCTCGGATAATGAAGAGATTGTTGAAGTAACCCTTAACTTGTACTTTTCCTTAGTCGATGCTAGGTTGACCTCCTGTATAATGGTGAAATAATTTTTATTAAATTTTACAAGAACCACAAACATAAATATGAAATCATATATGGACTTCTAATGTTGCTTTGTTAATGATATTTTTGTTGTATCATCGTTTTAGGTGTTAACTAATTCCTTTTACTTTATAATCATTATTATGAAAGTAGTGTTTGTTATGGATATGATGTATCTTATTCATATCCAGAATGATATTACATTCCTAAAAATTATTTTTAATCATTAAATGAAAATTAGGCTTGAATGGTTATGATGGGGAATGACATCTCATTGCGTAGTGGATATGGTTATCCAGACGTACGAACAAGCCACAAGACCATTCAATTGATGGTGAAATCCTATATAATTGTATGGTATATCATATATTCAGAATCATTAACTTGTTATATTTGTTATTTATATCAACTATACTCATTATTATTCCCATCCAAATATTAAAGTGTTGAGTAACAAACTACACCACGACGTGGAGACAGTAAGCCATACGTACACACGTATGGTGCCTATGTCATTCATTGGATGAATAGAATAATGAATATGGTTGTAACATATTTATAGTAACATAACAGTATGTAAAATTAACTGGAGTTATTATTTAGGTATGGAAACAATATAGAAATAGGAAGTGGAAGAATAAAAGAACTTTGAATGAGGTGATGAAATTATTACCTCTTCATTGGGTGCTTACTTTTAATTTGATCAATATGGCTCCATATTTTGACTTTCTGATCAATGTAACACCTCTAGGCTGATTTGAGGGAAGTTGGGAGGATATTTGAGCAGGGGTTGGCCATGGAAAAAGGCTTTAGTTGTGTGAAATTAAGAGAAGGGTAAGTACCCTTTTATAAGAGAGGTAAGGGTAACTTTAGGAAAATCTTGAAATATTATTTTATAATAAAATCATTTTTAGTTTCAAATGAATTGAAAAAGAATTATTTCCAGGATAATATGGGGCTGGGTCAAAAACCACTCAACCATTAGGTTTTAGACTGGTTTATGTCACCATAGTAACCTTATCTTTTAGCTTTAACTCTTAGTTAAATAGTTTAACTTTTACCTTCCCTTTTTGTATTACTATAATAAATGGTTAATAAACATACTATAAAATTCCACACTACCATAAAGTGTTTCATTAATGACATATATATTATTATATATTTCCTTTGTATGATCCTTATATTGTTAGGAATATTATATTAATTAATAATATAGTATTTGTTTTAAAAACTAATTTATGTCAAATTTTACACTATTCTGTATTTTGTTTTTGTTAAAGTCATAAAAACTTTATTGCTTCAAAAAAAATTAATTTATTCAACCCTAACATGTCATATTAACCTATAAAATTTGTGAAATGCATCGAATTTTCAATTTACATTTATTTGGATATTTATAATATCTATTATTTTAATCATTCATTAATAATGTAATTACTGCATGTTAATTGTGTCATAAATAAATTTAATTATTTAAGGTCTATATATTATAAATAAAATAAAATTATATAGTAAATTTATTTAGATTTACAATGAATATTTATAGATGAATTTTTTATGTCTAACTATATATTAAAAATGTTTTAGGTACAGAAATTTGAATTTTACACTTTTACCTCTTCATTAAATATAATATAATAAATTTCATAATATAATCCAAGGGGGTCAAAGAAGATCATATTTTATTCCTATGATTAATTTTGGTAGAAATACATCTATCCAATATAATTAAGACATGTGTTAGGATAATTATAATATCATATTTACCTTTAATTACCCTATTTACTTTTAACTGTGGTTAATAAAATTCAAAAGTTAGTATTAAAAAAAATCATCGTATTGAACGAGGTTTTACATAGTGACATCAACTGTGTCTCTTGGATATTTGAAATTCAATTCACAGAAGTGGTAAAATTACGTTTTATGCAAATTTGCAAATGTACCTAGAATGTGGTTAAAAGACCGTAAAAAGTTCAGTAAAATTTTATATATCTAATTTTATTATAAAATGTCATAAATGAATTAAATTGAACTAATATAGGTAATATGTATCTATTTTGACATTAAAATAAATTTAAATAAAAAATAATTATATAAATAAAAATTCGGTAATAAACAATAACACAATGTTTCCACTATTCCTAAAAAACTGAATGTTTTTACAAAAATTTACCCTGAGCAAATTTCAGTATTTTGAATCCAAAAATGAAGTCCATTTGGAATAATATAATTTAAATAATTTTAAAAAGTGGCTATTAATATTCATAATGACTTTTTAAATGGCTTGTTTGATTGGTCATGGTGTGCTAGAACTCAAAGTTGCGTATAGTTAAGCTACTGTATTGTTAAAAGGGAAGCGTACCATGGAAGCTTGGGGTGTTACATTCTTCCACCCTTAAAATGATTTCATCCTTAAAATTTCTAAAATACTGCTGCGTAAGAGGATTCGAGTGGTTCTTCATCATATGTTACTAGTGTTCCCATGTCGCCTCTTCTATCTTATAATTTCTCCATAGAACTTTTACCAAATGAGTCATATGGTTTCTCAATACTTGTTCTCTAGTATGAAGAATCTTGACTGGATCACTACAATATGACCGACCGTGTTCTACTTCTATTTCCTCAAAGGTGGGTACATGTGTTGGGTCAGACATGTATTTTCTAAATAGTGATACGTGGAACACATCATGAACATTGGAGTGACATAGAGTCATTGTCAAATGGAAAGCTACAACTCGAATTATTTCTAGAATTTCGAAATGTCTGATGTAACTAGGACATAATTGACACTTCTTACTGAAACTTATAACACCCTTCCATGGAGATAAATTCAAGAAGACATGATCTTCTATTTGAAATTCCAATGCCTTCCTTTGGTTATAGGCTAGGCTATTTTTCCTACTTTGAGCTGCTTTGATGTGGGTATGGATAATCTTTACCTTTTCCATGGTTTCCTCAACATTTTCAGGGCCTATGAGTTTTCTTTCACCAACATCACCCCCAACATGTTGGTGTGCGGCATCTATTTCTATATAATGCTTCATATGATGCAATCTGAATACTTGAATGGAAGCTATTGTTATAGGAACATTCAACTAGAGGTAAATATTGATCACACATACCTTGAAAGTCATGTAAGAAAGATCTCAACAAGTCTTATAAGGTTTGAATAGTACGTTCTGATTGTCCATCAGTTTGAGGGTGGTAGGCAGTGCTCAAATGATGTTCAGTATCCAGGGCCTTCTGAAGACATTTCCTGAATCTTGATGTAAAATGAGGATTACGATTAGAAACAATCTATAGGGGTACTCCATGAAGTTTTAAAACTTCATTAATATATATTCTTTCTAAACGTTCAAGTGGTAAACCTTCTCCTATATCAAGAAAATGTGCTTACTTTTTAAGACAATCAACAATGTCCCATATCGCATCATTCCTTCTAGGAATATTTTTTAGCCCCATGATAATGTTCATTGTAATATCATCCCATTTCCACTCATGTATGGGAAGAGGTTGCATGAATCCTCTAGGATGTTACCATCTAGCTTTCACTTGTTGACAAACCATACTTCTTCACACATATTCAGGAATCTCCCTCTTCATGTTGTCCCACAACGAAATGTTCCTTCAAATCTCTACAAATCTTGGTGCTACCAGGGTTTATAGAGAAATTAGAGCTATGAACATCAACCATCAATTCTCTTTTTAGATTATGTATATTGGGATTAGAATGCCTCTTTCAAAATTTCAAAATTCCATCTTCATATAGGAATCCAATCAATCTTCCACTATTCACGGCTTTAATTTTATTTTTAAACTCCTCATCATTAGTCTGGGAACGTTTAATCATTTCTAGTAAATATTTTTTGGCAACTATTTGAAAATGTATTGATGTTTCACCTTCCATTATTATTCCTATATCCATTTTTACTAGATCCATGAACATATGATCCCTTTTAACTCTAATCTTGTTCACAAATCCATGATCCTTTTTTCTGAAAGCATCATCCAACTTATTTTCCTTCCTCGAGTGGTAGTGTACAATTCAATCATAATATTTGAGTAGTTTGAGCCATAACCTTTGCCTCATGTTGGGTTAATTCTGTGAGAAAATATACTTCAAACTCTTTTGATCTGTATATAGATCACATTATTTACCAAAGATATAGTGTCTACATATCTTCAAAGAAAATATTACAGCTGCTAAATCAAGATCATGATTACGATAGTTTTGTTCATGAAATCTTAGCTACTGTGATGCATATGCAATAACTCTATCATTCTATATAAGGGAACAAACACGTCCTTTATTTGATGCACCACTATAAATATTAAATCCATCATTCCCTAATGGTAGAGTCAAGATAGGATCATTTACTAATCTTCTCTTCAGCTCTTCAAAAAATTATTCACACTCTTTTTTCGAAACAAAGTTAACCCATTTGTGTGTGAGCTTGGTTAATGGGTTATCCAATAAGGAAAAATTCTCGACAAAATGCCGATAACAACATGCTAAACTAATAAAAATACGTACCTCATTTATTTTTCGGTGATGTAAATTCATGGATTTCTCTTTTCATAGAAGGATCAATAATGATTTCATCCTTAGAGACAATATAGCCATGAAACAAAATATCATGAATCCATAATCACACCTGATAATCAATCCATATAATTAATTTCTTCTAAGAGTATTTAGAATAATGGGGAAGTGATTTTCATGATCTTTGTAGATTTTGAAGTATTCCAAGATGTCATCAATAAATACCACTACAATGTCAACATGATATTACATGAAAACTCTGTTCATTAGATACATGAAAACAAGGGTGCATTATTCAGCCCAAAAGGTATTACAATAAACTCATAATGACAATACCTGGTTCGAAATGTTCTCTTTGGAATGACTTACTTTTTCATGCACAACAGATGGTATCTAGATCGAATGTCAATATTTGAAAAATATTGAGATCCATGATGTTGATAAAATAAATCATCAATACAAGGTAGGGGATTTTTGGAGCCAAAATTTTGGAAGAATAAGAACACTCGGAAACCCTTAAAGGCTGCATTGCGAAGCTCGTACATGGAGCCCCATAGCCCCACGGCGGGTGCCAAGCTTTCCCCCCATGAAGTGGCCATGGAGCAAGGAGGTGAGATACCCCACAAACAGATTTTCCATTCACGAACCCACATCGGATCATGGAGGAAGGATGTCCCATGAACCCATTTAACATTCGCGAACCCACCGCGGATTAAGGAGGAGGGATCCCCCATGATCCTAATTGATGTTCGTGAACCCACCGCGGATCAAGGAGGCAGGATGCCCCATGAACCCCATTGATGTTCGTGAACCTTCCACAGAGAAAGCTTTGTCTTCGCGCTGAGCGACCCATGCCTCACGGTGCCTCTTTCCTTTAAATGTTTCCTCCCCCTGAGTCCAAATGACTGATCCTATGACATTTTTCCTTCGGAGCTCCCAAATCATGAAGCACTCTCTACTATGCAAACCATGATCTCTTCAAGGTACTTTTTTATCATGATGTACTTATCCCTTTACACGAATTCAACCCCTCTTCTGAGAGGGATGCCCTTCACGGAGCCCACGAGCCTCTCCGGAGAGAGGGGATCCCCAAGGGGACTCAGGTCATCGTGAAGCGTTTAGTCTTCGCGAAGCACCCTTCGTGCGCACGTGACATACATACTAAGGCGGGGTCACTGTGCTTTTCCAAGCACATTTCTTCACAGTAATACACTTCGTGAGGCACCCTTGGTTCATGAGGCATTGCTCCACGATTACATTTCTACATCACGAAGCACCATCCATATGAACCTATGACCTATTCCTAGGCTAGGACACTTCACATTGCAATGTACACTCCTTCGTGAAACACATCCACGTCATGGAGCACCAGAGCTTCATAACTCTTCTACCTATGAACCCCCTAGCTCTATAATTCAGTTTCCCATGCAACCATCTAGGTTTTCATGAAGCAACTTCAAAGTCCCTTGGATGGTGATTCCCATTGTGTTGCTTCACCTCATGCTTCTACGCATATGCCCACTAACAGGTATTTCTTCTTCGCATATCCACGCTAACGTGGACCCCCAATGGGATCACCTCACGACACCCCCAAGCCACAGATTTTGCGGTCCCTTCCCTTCACCAAGGTGTAGAGGGGACCAGTTATGTATGTCCTAGGGGTGTGGAGTGAACCCTCCTCATATGTTATATAGGAAGTTAAACTGCCTAGCACCATCCTCCTTATCACATGAAGTTAAACTATGACCATGCCATGTGCATCGCACGTGGGGTTTCACCACCTCGGACATTCGGAAAGCCCACTGGTCTCCACGAGAGTGAATCATTCCTCACATGGAATGAAATATTCTTCATAAGAGCGGCGTCTAATTGAGGAGAAAGGGAAACCACCCTTGTGTAAGACCCTTTCCTTTCTTGTGGGAGGTAGCATCCCTGCTCCTCCTATCTTTTTCCATTCCAAAGACCAAGAGGAGATATGGAGACAAAGATTTTGTATCCCTTCCCTCTCACGCTGGGTTTTGTCATCACACGAGCCTCAATCCTGGAATGAGTCCTAATCTTCCCCTCCCTAGGATTCTATCCACACGTAAGCCCCTATTTCCTCATGGGGTAGCTAACCACGCGTAATCCCTTGTTTCCTCATTAGGATGCTAACCACGTGTAATCCCATGTTTCCTTATTAGGCCGCTGACCACATGTAAGCCCCACTCCACTTCCCATGGATGCACCTTTTGTTGCATGATCTTCAGGTCTTTTCTCTCTCTTGTTTCTCACATAGAGCATGAATCACGTGGGCTTAGAGTAAGCATTAACCATGACACCATCCTTGTTCATCCTAGAGTGTAAGCCACACACCCATTCTGATCTATGTGGAATTTGATCCTTACTATGGAAAGATATATAGGAAGCCTCCCTGAGGTTCAAGCCAAAAAACCATCGGCCCCTACCATCTTCGTATTAGTGCTCCAATCCTCGTTTCCATATACACAGACTTTGATCCTTGCTAAGGCAAGGTATGTAGGAAGCCTCCCTGAACTTCAAGCCCAAAAACCCGGTTTGGACCCCCTTCACGTCGGCCTGCCTTCATCCTGCATGACGTTAAACTATATCCAAATGACCCATGTAGTATTGAACCTTGCTAAGGTAGGAAACATAGGAAGCCTCCATGAGGTTCAACCACATCCAGTGGTAAGCTGTTGTAAACCCATCCAGCGGTAAGCCATTGTGACCCCGTCCAGTGGTAAGCCTTTGTGACCCCATCCAGTGGTAAGTCATTATACCCCCCCTCCATTCGATGGTAAGTTATCAAGCCTCTATTTGACGGTAAGTCCTTTAAGCCTATTTGATGGTAATCCATCATCAGATGAACTTCATAGGTTTGATTCTTGTCTCCTAGACAAGATACATAGGATGCCTCCATGTGGTCCAACCCCATGAACCAATAAATGTTGTTGTCCCCCTATTGGGATCCACATCATTTTTTCACCCCTTGAGCATTAGACCATCCCGGGCTACTGACCACGCATGATCCCCATCATTTTATCGGGTCATTGTCCTCTTTGTACACACCCTAATTTCATGCCCCAACCCAGAGGTTCCAATTCCTCCGGGTCTCATCCATACGTGTCGACTGGTCAGGTGTCCCATCGCCCCAATGAACTATGGGGACTTTTATTCCCTTCCACGGTGATACGTAGGAAGTCTCTTTGAGACTCAATCCCATGATCATCAATGTTATCACACTAGTTCCATCTCATTCCCTCCATTATCCACCCTAAATCTCACCCAGGCCACCACATCCTAGTAAAATCATTCCAATTCACCTTCTCACTGCTTTTAGCTGCAATCGGGTAGCTAACCAAGCGTTATCCCCAGTATCAGTGCTCCCTCAAAGGGTTTCACCCATTTGATCCACTCTAGTAATTGTTCCGATCAGTCTGATCTGTCTCCGTATGACGTTAAACCCGCGACATACCCTGTGTTAAACATGGGAAGCTGAGGAAAACCGTAGAGACATTCCTATGGAATATGATTGTCCACATTTGACGTGGGATTCCTCGGGCTTCCGCACCCTCGAGAAGACCCATCAAAAGTTGAAGAAACCAAAACGTGCTGGTGTTTTAGTGTCCAGACATGGAGTGATGTCTCAACATGACTACTCCCCCAACCGAAGGTTGCTTCTCTGACCGGACCCCTTGGAATGTCCTAATAGAATCAGTGTAATTAACCATCATCCATGATGATATGGCACTGGGAAGAGTTTCACGAACAATGTATTAATCAATGAGGTAGACCTGGACTAAGTGAAAAGTTTCGAGGAGGAATCCCCGGAAGGAAGAACTGACATCCCATCATCCCATTTTGATTAAGGAAAAAATGTCCCCAAACAGGCAACGGATGCCGCCCGCCATTGGAATGTGGGAATGCGGGGCAACAACTAGCACATCCTCAATATTGAATCATGTGCCCCAGTGAAAGTGTCGGAAACAGAACTGGTGAACCTTATTTGATGTTCTTCTCTTCAATAGAGAGATTAGTAGCGTTCGAGACACTAATAGACTGACGTCTCACTAGATCCAATTATCCTATGAGAAGTCCCACCAAGAAAATAGTGGGATTGTCCTGAAACTCACCAGAAGTTGGGGCAATCAAATTTTGGGAATCCCAGTCTGTGACGTTGTCATCTTGGATCCTTATTACAGAGTAATGGAAGATGGAATGGTGCTGGTGCACTAGATGTCGATTTCCTTGTTTCAGGAAATAATGGCTAAATCTTCCTGCCTTTTCAGGAACCAAGCTGCTGTACCAGGAACTCGATCCCCACCCGCCTAGCGACACATGGTCACGGGAAATGCCGATGTGGAAACCCAATGTGGCTCCTCCATTTTCGTGACGACTTTCATCACCACTGCTGCTGGGTAACCACACCCCCATCTCCCCCTCTGACGTCATTCAGTAGAGGGTGATCAACGACCTCATATGGCAATACGATGAGGTGAGGATCATCCCAAATCGGGGTATGTCCCAGCAGGATCTAGAGGCATATGTGCCTCGTCACTACTGCCACCCCCAAGGGCCACGTAGGGTGCCACTACTCCCCACCCCAATGTACAATCATTTCGGGAACCTCTCCCAGGTACGCCTCGATGACTCTCTCACCTACGCTGATGAGGAAGGATGTGTCTATGTCGGCCCGCCAGGGATCCCATTTCAAGGGCCCCCAAGGAGGACCCCCATGAGGTTGCACCAACACCGCTACCTGGCCCCCCAAATTGAAGAGCATGTAACCCACCTACCTGCACCACCAGCACCGGTCCGGCAGACCTGACGCAACATCGGGCATATGCAAAGGAGGACGCTCGTCGAGGGGGGTCGACGTCAGCGACTAATGAGGCCCGGTCCACCACCGATGTGTTTCATCAACCCCCTATCTACACTGAGCAGGAGAGCTCATATGCATGTCCTAGATCGAGGCCCCAACAGCACCACGAGTAGTCTGGTTCGACTCTCTTGGCCGACGACATAGGGGCCATCCTCCATGGACCAACCCGTGGCCGTAAAGCCCAGTACATTGGACCTCCCCGTACCGTCACCATGGAGAATGCATATACTCTCCGCTTCCAAGATCACTATGGGGGTCTACCCCAAGATACCTTCAATCCGAAGGAAGGTCTTCCCTATGACGATGACACTCTGTATGGGAGTGTCTCCCATGATCACTATACCGGGTATGGGGTCAGTCCCACTGACGTGGACTACCGATGTGGAGTTGTCTCACAGGATGGGGACCCTCCCCATGTCTTTACAGCAGCTAGAAAATGTCCTCCGTACCATAGAAAGTAGGGAATTGAAGGTTATCCTTGCTTCATCGCCACCTAGCAAGTTAGTCCTAGCAGTGTTCAGCCTTCCTAGTACAAGGACCCCCCCTCACACTAACACTACCAGGGGAAACAATCCTGGAGGCCCCACCCATGATTCTATCAATTCCAGTGGAGGTCCTACCCACTCCAAAATTCCCCGAGAGGATTCCCTCCACACATCAGCCAGTAAACAAGGAGTTTCTCCCTATGTTAGCTTTGATATATGTCCAGGTGCTCCTCGTACCCCGGGTCACTCAAGATGAAGTCCTCCCCACCCCAACAACAGTACGGCTGAAGGACCTCCTCATGCCAAAAATCATTCCTTTCTCGAAGAACCTTCTCGGGGAAGGATGGTGGGTCATCGCTGCCACAAAAAGAATTCCGGGATGGTTCAGATTAAGATCAAACCAGTCTGCTTCTCGGACTATGAGGCAGAATACGACTCTGTGAAGAAACCCTCTCTTAGATCCTCCGTGTCAAGGGTCGGGACAGGAACATGGCGTATCAGCCTCATCCATCCGAAATGTGAATTCCATCAGATTCCCACCTCCCTTCACATGTACATCTAGGAGGTGGAAAATTTGGAAACTCCATAGGTTCCGTCCGTGCAGTCGCCACCATCATCACCATAAGCACTCTCTACCTCGATGAGAGATCATGGAAAGCTATTCTGCAGAACGATGGAGGTTGAGAAATAGTGTTTCCCAATACTAGAAACCATAGTACCTGCACAAGAAACTTCATCCGTCAGCCCATCTTACCACGACTTGGTGGCCAAGTCGTTACACTCTTCGGAGGATAGCTTGAGATGCAGCAATTTTTCAGCCTGTTCGCCTTATTCTCCTCTGGACAGCCTATCATCATAGTAGTCTTCCTCTGTACCACTACTCATTCCTCAGCCACCACTAGTTGACAAGTGGGGAAACGAAGTCCCGAAACCTGAATCTGAGCTGAGGAGCTTGTGGGATATTCTCACAGTGGATCACTTTCCAGAATTGTTCTGGATGGTTGCGGCGCCAAATTTCAAGGTGCCAGAAGCCCTCACCCCAGAGGAGGTCAGATGCTTTCTTTTGACCCTATGGTCGACTAAAATTTATCTTCGACATCAATGAGTGTCCTACCCCAAGAGTTAGTCGCACTTCAAAGACATCGGAGAACAATTCCGTCTGGTTGACCTGGCTGCACTTCCCGTGGCCCAGCGCCCTGAGTTGCCAGGCTGCCATAAGACCCTCCAACAATGATGCATTCAGAGCATTAAAGTGATCCACAAGATAATCAGGGAGGCTTCTCCCCAAGTGAAAATCCATGGTTGGGGACCGTATTTAGCCCTCCAATTAAACTCTATCAGGTGTCAGCTCGATTTTCTGGGTGACATAGAGGATATGCCTTCGGGCAGGGTTGCGGTTAACATGGACGACCCATAGGGAAAAGAGGATGACCTAGTGCTTCCCGGAGATGACCTCCCCCAAGGGAGTATCACACATATTGAATATATGGGGAAGTATTTCCCATCAACAGATAAATCTAATTGGTCTTGTTGTACATACCGGATTCTTAACCATCGGTCGGAATCTAAATAAAGGAAAGGTGCCCATCGGAGTCGTCAAACACACTGACCCATCTGGTTCAGTCCTGAAGGTACAAGAGGATTACAAAAATCCATGCTACATCAGAAACTGGAGGAAAATATGAAAATGGTTGATGAACTCCTTGCTGGGCTTGTGGCAGAGTGGCAACCAGATTACGGCGATCCTCGACCGGGGAAGACAAGGTAGACGTAATTTCCCCCCTTCGACCCGCCTATAGGTGACCCTGATCGTCCTGCCCCTGTAGACAGGGCTGAAGCCAGAGCCTATGGAAAGAGGTCACATTACGTGTTTCCAAATCCTTTTGAGCGGCATGAAAACCCTCAAGATCCACCTTAGGTTCTTCCAACCGCTCCACAAGTTATCCCACCAGTCGCTCTATCAACCTATGGCCACGAATATCATGTTGAAGAACTTGCCTGCACATTGGTGATCCAGGATCCCCTTCAAGACAGGAATCCCCGAACATATGATCCAATGGTGGTACTCATTTATCTTTTTGAAGCATTGGAGACCTGACAACTGGCCATTTCACCTGATGGCAAGCCATATCCGTCATGGGTGGATGATATGCCAGCACCCCGGGGTTTGGAAATCCCATAGTTTCCCCATTCAATGAGACATGCTATCCACCGAAGCATCTGGCCCACTACATCTTGAGGTGTGGACCCATGATAGGAACATTGGCACAACAGGAGGATGCCAAACTCTTGAGTTTTGTGAAAACATTGGAAGGGCCATCGTTCATCTGGTACAACCAGCTACCCAATGGTTCAGTGGCCAACTATGAGGATATTCGTAGGCAATTTATCTTCAAGTTCAGTTCTACCACTCAGAAGACGAGTATCGCAGACCTCTTCAAATGAAAACAGTGGCCCGACGAGTGTGTCGCAGAATTTGTTGCCCGATGTAAAGGGCTTACATACTCTCTTGACATGCCACCGACTCAATAAAAATTACTTATAATGTGTGTGGGGAATGTTAAGACAGAACTGGTACCCACATTGATCACCCATAATTACCCCGAGAGATTCTGGGACTTCTCTGATAAGGGCCATAGCCTAGAAGAAGCCTTGCAGCATGCCCAACAGGCACACCCATTGCCTCCGGCAAATCCCACGAGATGGGCCATCAGGGATGAGCCTACCGTAGTGGCTCAAATAGAGGCCCCCCAAGTAGGTATATCTGTTACGAGTGGAGCCACCTCCATAGCCTCGCAGAGGCCCTCCAACTTAGGTGCATCCTCCAACCCAGCAGCGCCTGCCTCCAAATCGGCAGGCGCCCCCGTGCAATGCGTTGCCACCACCCAGGCAAGACAACCAGGTCCCACCTCCTCATCAGGCTCTTCCAGCCCCTCATCGGGGCTAGGCTCCTAAAACCCCTTCCAGGACAAGAGAAATAGGACATACTCATTCAATGAGGCCTATGTTCCCAGATATTTCCGAAGTACTTTGGAATATGGAATTTTTCTTTTTTCCTCAATGCAGGAGGATAGAGAAGGAAAACCTCATTGATCGCCCCAATTATAGTACCTATCACCAGATCCTAGGGCACACTCTCTAGTAGTGCTATGTGTTCAAGGAATGGCTTAAAGACCAAGTTGACAACAACATAGTCTGGTTGGGAATAGCACCGGCACATGTGACATACGTATTCTTAATGCCAGAAGGTAGTAGAGACAGTGAAGGTGAGTGGCATCTGGTTTCTAACCGCGGGTCCAAGAAGTATGACAATTGGATGGCTCATAAGACCATTTCATGTGCTAAAGGTACCATCTATGCACGCTTGAATATGCCCGAGCCTCCAGATGCTTATGCGTCAGTAGCTACTACTTCTGCATCTTCATCCCAACCATCATCCTCCCAGAAGAGAAAATGTCAGCGGTGCAAGGGGAGACAATGTACCCCGCCTATGATGTCTTCATCCCGTACTCTCGGCAATGTCATGCCGCCAGAGAGGGCGATTCCCCCCAAAATCTATCCAGTAGTGGATAAATATTCAATTGATAGTCTAGGGTATGCCTAGGTTAACACCATAGAGTTGGTAAATCTCTATACGATTCTCGACGTAGAGGAGCACCATGCAAATCTTCTTAACATCCCCAATCGCCGCCAACGATGTTAGAGCAGTGGCTACATGGTTTATCGGAGTGCCTCGGTTAGTACTTCCAACCAGGATGTGCATGATACCGAGACTATAAATTAGGCCCATCGTAGAGCTCAGTGTAGGAAATATCCTCATCTACTATCCTCAGACCCGCCTCAATTTCCATTTGTGCTGGTTGACCGGATAGATTCACCTCTTCAGCATCGCGACTAGCCACTCCATGAAATGGAATGGTATCAGTCCTCTGCCCTTCATCCAGTAGTTCCACCACAGGCTTTTACTAGAGAGGAGGAAGATATTCCCAGCACCAGTCAGCCGTCGGTCTAGCCGGCAGGGCCCGCCATACCTCCTTTCATAGAGTGACCTCCTGTAGGAAAGAGTTTATACCAGGAAATGATTTATGATGTTCTCAAACATCTCGCAAGTATCCCAACAAATATCTCCCTAATGGAGGCCCTTCACTTGTAAAAAAATATGCGTGAGTCCCACTCCGAGGCTTTAAGATGCCCCCTCCAGTTTGAGACGGAAGTAGCATCCATTGAAGCCTTCCATGATGAGGTGTCCGAGAGTGATGAATTCCCGGAAATCATCTCGTTCTCTAGAGAAGATGAATGATCTCCAGTACAGAGGCACATTCACCGAATGTACATCATCTGCTAGTTCAATGGTGTGGAGATTCTCTACTGTATTGTAGACACAGGTTCTGCGATCAACCTAATCCCTACTCAAACACTGAGGAAACTGGGGTTGTCCAAGGATTATTTAACTCAATACGACCTAAGAATCCATGGTTACAGTAGGACAGAACAAAAATATGTGAGAAAGATCCACTTAAAAAACCATTTCGGCGGTTTAGTAGCCAATACCGAGATCATGGTTGTCTCCCAACACACCACCTAAAATTAGATGATGGGAAGGAAATGGCTCTACCTGCATGCAGTGGTCACTTCATCGTATAACCAGTGCCTTATGTAATCCCTCAATGGTCAAGTGGGTGTAATCTAGGGTGATGCATCTCCCTTTTCCTCTTGTGAAGCCAATTATCTGGACGCCGACTATTATAAGAGCAAGGAAAAAGAGATTTAGGACAATGAAGATGAGCATGCAATAGCTGGGACTAACCCATGTTCAGATCTGGATGATGTCTACATTTTTTAAATCCACCAATTGGAGGCTAAAACCCAGGACATGGGACAATGCTTCATTGAATCTGGAATGATTAGGATTCACATTACCAAGTCTAAGAGATGCTAATATATTACATCCTACTCTTATAAAGGTCTGGCTCAGGTGGTCACGGAGCCTCCTTGTCCCATCAGATATCGGGATGTCTGCCCCATGGGAACAAAAATATGTTATACATTCTTTTTTTTTGCATTGGATGGAATTAACCAGATCAAGACCACATGCCACTATTACTTTGTTATCATCAAGTGTGGCCCCTTTGGTATAAGGCCATATGGGATCGGATCCACAGCCTTCATCACTATGGTCATGGCAGCATAGGAGTTCCCTGATGAGTGTCCACCACTGCTCAGGCTAGTACCAGCATCCCACTATGAGATGCCGATTTAGAGGAAACTCCACCCACCAAGAACCCTCATATATAAATGGTGAATAGAACTAAGAGGACTATCCCATGCCCTTGAAGAGGGCATCTCTACCACGGTCGATGAATTGGTTTATGTGAACCTTATTAGCGAGGCAGACCTGAAACCCACACTGATCAGGGCTGCTATGCCCCCCGAGGGGCAACAACGCTGCATAAAATTTCATAAGAAGCACTATAATGTATTTTCATGGAGTTATGATGAGATTCCAGGATGATATTCTCAGGTATCCATCCACCATCTTGGTCTCTCGGCAAACCATCCCGAGTTCAAGCAACCTCCTAGAAAATGCACCATTCTCATGCTACCATGGTGGATGCTGAAGTTGACAAGATCATCAAAGCCATCTTTGTTACAGAAGTCCAATACCCTAGATGGTTTACCAATATTTTACTAGTCAGGAAGAAGAAAAGACAAATTCCGAGTTTGCATCGACTTCCGGGATCTCAACTGTCACTGTCCAAAGGCTGATTTTCCCCTTCCTGTGACGAAACTCTTGATCAATGCCATAGATGGGATCCAGTCCCTCTCCATCATGGATGAGTATTCCAAGTATAACCAAATAAAAATGGCCCATGAGGGTGAGGATTCTAGAGCCTTCAAGGCACCACAAGGTAGTTTTTGTTACCAATTCATTCTGTTCAGTTTAAAGAATGCGGGAGCTACCTATCAGCGTTCCATGCATTTCATACTTGCACTGATCCTTAGGAAATTAGTGGTTTTTTATTTAGATGATACAGTGGTCAAATATCTCATGCTTTGGGACCATCTCAAGGATCTTGAAAAAGTGTTCGAATTCCTCATTTCTCTCAATCTGAAGATAAACCCCTTGAATTGTGCTTTTGGGGTCACCTCTGGAATGTTTCTCGGATTCATTGTCTGATACCGGGGCATCAAGATCAACCTAGAGAAGATCAAGGACATTATCCAGATTTCTCCCCCGAGCAATATTTGGGAGCTTCAAGGTTTTCAAGGCCACTTAACCTACATATGCCGATTAATCGTGAATTTGGATGGCAAGTGTTAGCCCTTTTATATGCTCATGAAGAAAGTTACAGTCTTTGAGTGGGATGAAGAATGTCAGACTGCATTTGAATAAATCAAGTATTATCTTCTCCAGCCTCTGGTCCTAGTGCCAATTGTCTCCAGAGAGCCACTGGTCCAATATGTGACTTCCCTAGAAATATCTCTCGACACCCTTTTCACCCAGAGGAACAATGAGGGGACAAAGAACAACCTCTACTACCTCAACCGCATGAACCTCAAGATGGAGACTAGATACACCCCTATCGAGATCAGCTGCCTTGCACTAGTATTTGCAGTGCAGGCATTGTGGCATTACCTCCACCACCACAAAGTACAACTGGTGTACTTATTAGATCTAATGAATTACATCCTGAACCGCCCCATGCTGATAGGCCATCTAGATAGGTGGGCAGAGATTCTCTAGCAGTTCAACATCAGATTCATCCCTCAGAAGTCTATTATGGGGCAGGTGTTGGGAAACATTCTTGCTACCCATCCGGCTCCTAATGACCAGTACCTAGAACTTGATTTTCCAGATGAGGCAATTATCTTAGTAGAAAAATCCTAGAAGTGCTAGAAAATTTACTTTGATGGTGCTACCTAGAGCCTTACCGGCAGAAGGCCCAATCACCCCAGACTCAACAGAGTAGTCCTGGGTATTGTCTTTATCTCCATGGCACAAGCCATTCTTCCATACTCATTCTTGTTTTCAGAAGGCTACACCAACAATGAGGCAGAGTATCATGCTCTCATTACTGGCCTCGAGCTCACATTCCTGTGAAAGGGGACTCTGAACTAGTGATCAAGAAAATCAATGGTGACTATATCGTCAGGAAGCCAGATCTCGTACCATTGTTGGAGCGTACTCTCGCGCTAATGGCCTAGTTCCCGTCTCAACCAGAAGTAATCCACATCCCTCGATCCTAGAATGGTAGATCGAATACCTTATCCAGCTTAGGTACATCACTTATGGAGCCCGAATAGGATGATCTGATTATCGACGTGGAACACCGGAGAGTCATCACTCCTGTCGCTCCAGATTATGATGACAACCCATAGGTAAGCCACCTTACCAATAACGCCTCCACGTCAGGACCCTAAGGTCCCTAGGATGCAACGATCGAAGTTACTCATGACTGGAGAACATATTTTTTTCAAGTACCTCCAAAACAAGAATCTCCCAGCAGATCAGGCCGAGCATGAGAGAATCTGGCATCGCCCATTGCAGTTTACCCTCCAGAACGGTTCTGGTTGTGAGCAGATCCTATACAAGCACGGGTTTGATGGGGTTCTCCTCCATTTCATTCAAGGATTCGAGATCTCCCAAGTCATGCAAAAGGTTCATGCCAGTTCCTACAGGACTTATCAGACTGGAACGAAGCTATCCCATCATATCCACAGACTGGGGTACTTTTGGCCCTCTATGATCCATGAAAACATCGAGTCCACCAAGAGGTTTCATGCTTACAAATTCATGCTAACTTCATCCATCCTCTTCCAGAGCCTCTCTACTCTACCATGTACTCTTGTTTTTTCACTGTATGGGGACTCGATGTTGTAGGAGGATATCATCTGGCAAAAGCTCTCCATTGCAGGCACAACATGACTGATACATATTTCTTCTCCAAATGGGAAGAGTTAGTTCCGCTCAATGATGTCAAGAGCCATGCCATAATTGACTTTGTGAGCTCCAAAATCATCTACCAATTTGGAGTACCTCACTCCGTCCTCACTGATAATGGTACGAACATCCAGGGAGCTGAGATGAAGAAATTGTACGCTAATTACAACATCCGTTCTAACCACACCTCTAGCTACCATGCGCATGAAAATGGACAGATCGAGGCATTCAATAAAATCCTCTCTAATACTCGGCAGAAAATGGTTGGTCAGAATAAGAAGAGTTGGTCGGACAAGCTCCCCAACACCCTTTGGGATTATCATAGGACTACATGTAATTCCACCACGGTGACCCCATACTTGTTAGTGTACGGAATGGAAGTCATCTTGCCTATCGAAATTCAGTTTCCCTCATTGCACGCGGCTGTTTGTGATCAGAAAGCACCAGATAAAGTAGCTGAGATCCATCTGGCCAAGTTAGAAGTGCTCATCGAGAACAGACTTCATGCCATGCACATTATATAAAGGAATCAGAACAAGATAGATAGAGCTTTCAACAAGAATGTTCGCCTCTGATCTTTCATGCAAAGCGACTTGGTATTGTCCATCAGGACACCAATGATACCTGGTAGGAAACCACCCAAGTTGGAGCCCAAATGTGAAGGAGCTAACATTGTTCACAAGCTTTACCCAAATGGAGAATACTACCTGGATACCATGGATGGTGAGCATATAACTCCTCCCACCAACGCCAAATTCCTCATGAAATAATTTTCCTGAGTCATAGAGTCCATCATGACTTTAAACTGTATAGTCCAACATGACTTTAAACTACACGGTCCCGCATGACCGTAAACTACATTATAGTCTTGCATGACCCTAAACTTTCTGGTCCAACATGACCTTAAACTGTGAAAGGTCCCGCATGAAATTAAACTGTATGTCATCCTGAAAGACGTTAAACTACATTTCAAGAACTATGTGTGGCTTGAGTCCCATCCTCCTAGGATAGGTATAAATGCTCGAACACCTCGTCCAGAGACCAACCCCATGCTCTTTCATTTGGATACCCCTACTGGGTGTTGTTCCCTTAGAGGATCCCATGTGAGGTGACCTATGCTTCTTTAGCCCCCTAGAAGCAAGGTTACGAAGGTCGCACCATATCCCCCTCCTCATTCTTCTAATCCTCCCATGTCCTCACCACATGACGTTAAAATGCATGGCCCATTCAGAACTACTTGTGGCTTGATTCCTATCATCATGGGTTATATAGGACTACCCAGACATTTTTTTGTCTGCCCATCCCCAAGCTCCAGGGTCTCCACTTGAGTCTTGTCTCACACAGGTTACACAATGTGGATGTTGTGTCTAAAATCTGGTCAACAACCATCCTTTTTCATTGTATCCACCTCCACATGTCCCATACATGGTGTGTAATGGTTTAACCTACCCAACTATCTCTTCAAACATCATGCTTCCTCGAGCAGGAGTGTGATTCCAGCTGATGGTCCCTTATGAGATGAGGGAAACCTAATCCTACTCCTTGTTTCCCACACTATGAATTTCTCATGTGGGATTAGGAGATATGATAAGGAAATACCTACATGAATTTCTATACAACCACAACTTGTTGGGCAGGTCCCTTGGCCTTCTCGTCCCCCTTGACCCATGTTTTTATTCAGAATTCTTTGGTGTGGCCCCTCCATACTTCGCGTGCCCCATCATTTGGGTTCTCATCATCTTCAATATTCAAAAGGACCCCCAAATGGAACGGATGCTCGACCCAAGGGCTCTCCTACCATTTCGGGCCAACGTCCCCGAGGATCTTGACCAAAGAATTGATAGAAATCTTGTGTTGCGCGTGCGGTCAACGGTCGATGCTCAATTACATTCCCTCGAATTCCAGTCAGGTAGGGGTGGAAACTGTGTCGTGAATCTAGTCAACAGTTATCCACTATCATTGTTTCTTCTTTTTGGTCTTCCATAAGCAAGATGATCCGCCCTCTCCAGTCAGATGTCCCATTCATAAGACATTAAACTGGGTGCTTATGGTCTAAGCTCTATGAACATAATCTAAGAACATTATTTTCCTCACTACAAGACAATAAATTGCAAGATGGATATGACAACCTGTCTATACCTCAGCTCCAGGTCCCTCGAACTTCTTAGGAACCTCGCGCAAGTTACCACATTGGATTGCACAGTGCGGTATGGAATTATGTCCTCATTCACATCGGGTTACTCATCGTGATGTACACATCCCTCGTTGGGGTATCTTTCCTTCACTATGTGTCCTTGTTGCAAGATGATAAACTTTGCAACATCCTCTAGAACTATGTGTGGCATGTTTCCCATCCTTATGGGATACGTAGGACCACCCAAATGCTTAGTCTTCGATCCCAACCCCGTCTGGTCGAAATCTCTATACCGTTTTGGGCTCTTGGCCCACATCCTCCCAAGAAAAGGGTTTATTGTGAGACATGGAATTATGTCTCAAGTCACCTTAGGTTTATGACAATCCCGCCACATACCTCTCTCTCATGAGAGCACTTCTCTCCCTTTTCCCTACACTCATCTCTTCGAGTCAGCTGCTGGTTGAGTCCCTTGACCCTCTTCAGTAATTTTCTAACTTACCTAGGAGTGCTATGGTTTAGAAATTGGAGTGTCAGATCCTACCTGGAAATTCATTCACCCATTTTTCAGACGTTTTGTTCCCCTTCATTAGGGATTCCATTATATTTCACACCCAAAAAGACCCCTATAAGGCATGGATGCTCAGACCAAGGGTCCTCCTTCCATTATGAGAGAACTTCCTTGAGGGTTTCGAACAACAAATTGATACATGTCCGGCATTGCCAATATGGTCAGCAGTTGATGCTCATTCATTGTTCCCATTCCAGGTCACATGATATAGATGCTGTGTTTAGAACACGATCAAAAGTTCTCCTCCATCTTCACACCAACACCATCAAGACTCACATTTCGGTTACATGATTCACACCATTTTACATTCCACCATGTCCATCTATAATATTGACACTTTTGGTATTGTCCCTCAGTGCGCATTTTCTCATTGGAGGGACAAGGATGCAGTAAGGCGTCATTCGGGGCTCCGCACCGACTTCCCCTTTTGCGCATATCCCATGTGTTGGGAAGACCTTTTCTGACCTAGTTTCTCACACTGAGTTTGACTCATAGGGGCATAGGAACCAGATCAAGGTCTATACCTATTTGGGGGAATTCAGATTCTCCATGCTCTGAGATCTAAGACATTAAACTAAGACCTCTTCATACGTCCTATCCCTAGAAAAATGTCTAGGTTTATTCCCATTCTCATGGGATACATAGGAAAGCCCAAACATCTCTTCTATGGGCCTAAATCAATTGAGAGATAGTCTCTCCTATTCCCTAACCTTTATTGGCCTCTCGGCCCAAGGTTCCTTTCCTGGAATCGTGCGTGGTATGGTATGGTCTCACTTCCTCATTCACGACGGGTATACTTTATCACATCTTGAAAATTCCTCCTCATCTCCAATCTATATGATGTTAAACTATGCCTTTTGTTCTAAAATTACTTTAAACTATTACATCATTATTGCATGATGTTGAAATTCATGGACCGTTACATCACATGACCCTAAACTCGGATATTATCGTCCTGGCCGCACGATGAAAATCGGCACTGCATTGTGATTACCTCACCATAGGGGACATCATGTTGGGTATTGGTCATCCAATGTACCATTTGTCAATTCTAGCATCCGGATTGACTCCTTTGGTGACACTAGGATCCATAGGTCTTCAGTTTATTACCTAAGAAACACACATTCATCCAAAAGGACAATCAAGATCTATCAAATACCACTTATCTTGGTGTGAGGGCCAGACCCGTACGACCATGTCATCTATGGAACTGGTGTCTTGCCATTCCATTCCTTGAACTATGTGTGTCTTGATTCTCATCTACATGGGATACGTAGGAACGCCCGTGCACTTCGCCTAAGGCCCAACCTAACTTTTATTTTTGGTCCCTCGACCTAAAACCTTCCCAAGGAACACATGGTGATCTTGACTCTGGGCCCTCATTCAAGACGGGTTTTATGATTACCTCACCATGTGTCTCCTGCATTCCCTTCCATCCCTGGTCCAAGATATGTGACCATAAACTATGATCACCCTCCTTCCTTAACACAAGACATTAAACCGCACACCATCCTTTTAGAACTACGTACAGTTTGATTCCCATCCTCATGGGATATGTAGGAACACCTATGTATCATGCCTTCGTGTCCGACCCCAGAAATCTTAAGTCATGTTCCCCCTCTTATTTCTGCTCCTTGGCCTGAACTCTTTCTGGGAAACATGTAACTACATATCTACCAGGAACAAGTTCAGGATGCCCAATGACAATGATGGGATGTGTCAGTTGTCTCGCCAGAAATCCTTTCTGGAAGAAAAAAAATGATCCTTGATCAGAATGGTATGTCCACCTAATGTGGTTCCACCCCTAATGTACAATTTCAAGAGTTTTTGACTCGATTTGAACAAACCTTCATTCTACACTCTATTATTTGAATTCCCTTTATTCAGAATCTCACCCCTTTCACATTTGAATGAACCCCCTAATATTATGGATGCTTGGCATATGGCTCACCTACTGTCCCAGGACACTGTTCTGGAAGAAAAATGGATGATGTTTCGATTCAGGCCCCACATTTTGAACATGGTCAGCGGTCGACTGTCATTTTTTATTCCCATTTCAGGATAACGCAATAAGGATACTGTGTTTCGATCACGGTCAATTGTCATCCTTCATTGTCATGCTACCCTTACAGTGTTCCGATTTTTGGGGATCGTGATTCACACATTCCACTCTTATATATTCAGATTAATTCCAACGCCCTTGGAATTACCCCACTCATGAACTATAGCACATCATATGGATGGTACATTGATTGTTCTGTGGTATTCATCCTCCTATCGGACCTCCCTTTTTTCTTCATAGAAACCCCGGATGCCCGAAACTTGGACGCCACTCATATGTTCAGACGAAATAACATGGTGATCATACTTTGTTTCTCACATTGGGCAAGACCCACCTGAGCAAAGGGAATGATCACTACAAATTTCACGAATATAACAGATGCTTGTAAAACCAACACTAACAACAGAACTCATGCATGCTATGACATCAAACAAGTCATAACATGAATGTAAGTTCGAGGGTTTGAAATTCTTACAGTACTCTAGGGTCTATCCCTCCCATGGACGGGTTGACCCTGTAAAAAGAACATTGGAGCTTCGCTACCCTCTAGATTGTGGAATCAAGGATTTACTGCTTCCTGTTCATCTCCCGCTCCTCCTTGGAAGCAATGGGGCGCAATTCATCGGCCACAATATGGGCTAACTCTACGTCGGTCTGGATAATGGTAATCTCTTCAGAGGATTGCTTCATGCTCTATTCATCCTCTTCAACCTGAGCCTTCAATCCCAATATAAATCTCATTGTTCATTGAGAGTGGTTAAGTGATCATTTTCCCAGACCTGTAGCCACTAAACCTCATTTTCAGCCTCCTAGAGCCTCTTGATATTCACCGCTTTCCTCCGCTACATGCCCACACTGAGGATACGGTCATACTCCTGAATCTTCTCTGACTTAAGGTATCGAACGAGCATGTGCGGGAATTGGGCATCCACTCCCCATCCCATAGTTCACGTAATCGTGAGCGAAGTCTGTCCATCTCATCCAGCCATAGTGCTTGTGGAGTGTCATCGATGAAGAGCTTGATCAGCTTCCAAGATAGGTGATAGACTATTTTCCTATACGCTTCAGCAGAGGTTGTCTCATCCTAGTCAGCTCAGTTGGCATGCTCATATGTAGGGAACACCCCTAGGAACTCATCAGCAGGGTCCACATCTGGTTTTTGATCATGAATGGAAGGAAACAGGCAATTTGTTCGATCCTCATCGTCATATCCCACCTTGATAATCTCAAGATCAACCCTGATGATATTCCCACCAGTTATCGGGAGCACCATAGCTCGGTCAGTCTAGATATCCGTCTCTATGATCACCGACATTCCCCTAAGTAAGGCATATCCAGAAGCCCTGACCAACAATGCCAATGAATCCCATGCCATTTGAAGAATTGTGCACACCAAAAGGGGCATGGTCGTCAGTTGACATGGTCAGTAACTGATAATCATGAACTTGGTAGAAGAGACTTATAGAGATCGAATTCCTGGTCTTGTTCTTGAGTTGACGCCATCCAGACCCTGAGGCGTGGCCCCCCGTATATTATCGGAATATCTAAATGCTTTAGAGGAGCCACCTCGGGTGTCCAGGCCCCGCTGGACACAGTAATAGATATAGCCATAGGTGTAGATCCTGAAGGCCCTACATCAACATCTGTTGTAGGGAGAGAACGGGTTCTGTGTATATGACCCTCATGTACAATTCATGTTTTAGTAAGAACTCGAGAATGACTTGGATGTATACCCAGAGGAAGGGGATTTTTATTTTACCTCAAGAGCCTCTACAAATTCTTCAAGGTCCGAGTCATGATCACCAACTACGCCCTCCTCCAACGGGATTCCTCTACCAGCCTCCTCACCCCCAAGAGGATTTGTCTGATTCTTCCGACAAAGGGAATCGTTCCCTCAGGTCGGCAGCCGACAACTGTGGGGTAGCCGTTCGATCCAGCAACACCCTGATTCGGCTTGTCCTTAGAAGCAGGGAACCCTGGGAGTGGATAATGTCATCCAGCTTGGTCAGTTGTTTCTCTGCCTATGATTGGGACACCTTAAAGTCAACCCAGATAGGTCCTATTCCTGGAAAGTCCATCCTGAGGAGGTTCAGGTGTTTCCACATCTCGTACGAACTGAGTAATTGACTGTTGACTTCCCCGATGTCTCAGGCCTCCTGAAATATAACATTCTCTAGCATGTCGATGTTGCGCATCCACTTCCTCAGAGCCCGGGTAGATATTCCTTGGAATCCTCTTGGTGGCCTCCACTCTAGATGACTCTATTATTTTGGACCTTCTTGGTTCGCTGCTATTGTTGGATTCGCCTCCTCCGTCTCACCCTCGACCGATGTGGATCTCGCCGCTACGGCAGCCCCGCCACTACGGGATATCCATTCCACCTTCCGGCCCCACCCTTGAGGTTGGGGAGACACACCCTCACCAACTCGAATTGTCAGCTGCTTCAACATTTCCCCCGGGTAAGCCGCCTCCCAGCTTTTGCGTACTCCTTCACCAAACTAAAGATGGCTGTGGGTAGTGGCAGCTCGTTCCGCATCTTCCCATACTTTCGCATGAACATGAGCCACATTTTCCTCAACATTCCTGTGTTCTTCTCATAGAGCACCCCCGAATAGACCTGCGTGGCCAGTCAATGAATACACCGAAACTATATAGAAAATCAGTGCAGGGTGTACGACTCATAGATAGGATCACGGTCCACCGTTTCCACTAGGACTCCACTTCGAAAGGTGAGGAGATAAGACCGATACTCCTCTGTTCCTTGGACATCATCGGTAAAATCCCCCATCAGTAGAAGAAACAAGTGAAAATTGAACTCCTCCACCATCCACATCAGTTTTATTACTGATTTTATAGTTAGCTTGGACAGAAAGCTCCCTGCGGCGTTCAGGATTGAGGGACAGAAGTTCAATTATTGATGGGATATGAAATTTATTAACCCCACAGAAGTGAGCCTCTATCCACCTATTCAGGAGGTGGAATGGCCTGCATATCCTATGTGTCCTCTTCCACTCGATGATATGCCACAACATTTAGTATAGCTTGGTGAGCATTGGGATTCTGAAGTTCACTCGCCCTGCTGTCGCCAACATGGATTCCATGATAAATGTGCTTGGTCTCATGCCCATGTTCACTTCTCTCACTGAAATTATCCAACCACAGATGAGAGCGGCAATGAATGCCACCAGCCTGACTATACGTTACTGCTCGGTACTGACACTGAAACCCCATAACTTTTACAAGTTTTCCTCCCAGAGCCACTAGTACGAGTGATCCTTGCCCCGTTGAGTCCCCTTCGGGCAATTCCGAGGCCTTAACAGAAACTGTCTTTCTTCCAGGAAGTTCATAAACTACTTGAACTACCATCTGATGTGGACATCTCTCACTGCCTCCTTGTCCTCTCCTGGCACCAGTTTTATCAGCTCCATCGTCAGCGGTGGAATTTTCTCCGGATCCTCCCACGCACCCATCACGGGAAAGAATTCAACATACATCACCCCTAGCATTGGGACCCCTGAGATTTGATGCACATCCCACAAGCTGATACCAACCTCCCCATTGTGTAGGTGGAAGTTATTGGTTCTCGATGACCATCGAGTTAACAACTCCGGCATTAGTTTCTTTGGATGATAGATTTTGAAATTGGGAGGCCCATGCCGCCTCATATAGGGCCACTCCCCTCAACTCATCCCCCAAATCTTCACATGAGTAACCAACACAATAGGCCCAAGCCGAGTCATTTGTGAAGCTGCCGCCCCGGCGCAGGTCCCACTCATCAAACCACCCATTCCTCTGGTTCCTCAGAGCATCCTTCAATGTAGTGTGGTACAGGGGGGTCTATGGATGCATCCCCTTCCTTTCAATGTTGATCTGGTGATTGTATAAGAAGTCTACATCAACAGGCAAGAAGTATTCTTGAGAATGGCCATCAGGTACCCTGAAACACTGGTGTTGGCACGACATGCTCTTAAACCAACAGGTTGGCTCGTCCCTACTTTCCTTAGAGATGATGACGTCATACCCCAGCCCGAAGCCATACAAAGGTAGCCCCTTGTATATCGGATAGTTCCTCTAGCATTCTGTCAGCAACTGTATCTACGAATCATGGACAGAGTGGCTTCACACCCACTCCTCTAGACCAAAGATATTCGCCATATCCTCCCTTCGAGCAACATCTTCAAGGACCCCATGGCAACCTCTTAATGATCCATTTAATTTTTGAGTTTGAGTGTTTGTTGGGATGGATCATGAAGCTCGATCACGGAGAAAGTTCTCGGATCTTGTAACCAAAGACTGTTCACGTAGTCCTTCCCCAACCTTCGAATGTAGGTCACAAAAGCGCTCCGATGTGAAGTCAAAGACTCGCTAAGCACCGCGAAGCCGGAGGGTCGATTCGTGGAGAGAAATCTTGTAGTACACAGAGCTTTGAAAATTGAGAGAACTAAAATCCAAGATTCTGGGGAAGAGAAAAGAAAAAATAGTGGTTAGTTCCCCTAATTATAGACAGGGACCTTGGCTATTCACGACACGTCCAACCGCAGGGAACTCTGTGGTGCGCTCATCCCGCACGGCGCCGCTCTACTTCGCGGGACCACTTCGCGAGGAAAATTCGCGATGGAGGTATGATTTTAGAGATTGACCCTAAGACGTCGACCCTCTATTTATCCTCAGCTCCTAGTCTGAGGGGGGGCATTTATGGAACCAAAAAATGGGAAGATAAAGAACACTAAGATGACTATGAAGGCTGCATTGTGAAGGTCGTATGTGGAGCCCCACAACCCCACGAACGGTTCCAAGATTTCCCTCTTTGAAGTGGCCGCATGACAAGGATTCAAGATGCCCCATGAATCCATTTGATGTTCGCGAAAATGCCGTGGAGCAAGGATATGGGATGCCTTGAAAACCCAATTGACGTTCGCGAGAAAGCCGCAAAGAAAGAAGGTGGGATGCCCCGTGAACCCCTTGGACGATCGCGAACCTACCACGGAGCAAGCATCGTCTTCGTACTAGCGAGCCCTGCCTCGCAGCGCCTCTTGCCTATAAATACCGGACTCCCCCTAAGCCTAAAGGATGTATCCTCCGAACATTAGCCTTATGAGCACCCAAATCGCCAAGCACTCTCTTCTCTATGAACCATGAGCTCTTCAAGGTACTTTTTTCATTGCGAATTACCTCTCCCTTTGCATGAATTCTTCCCCTCTTCCAAGAGGGATTCCCCTCATGGAGCCCACAGGCCTCCGTGAAGGAAGGGGATCCTCGAGGGGAATCAGGTCGTCGCAAAGCATTTATACATTATGAAGCCCCTTCATGCACACGTGACCCGCATTCTAAGGCGGGGTCACTATGCTTTGCGAAGCACATTTCTTCACAATAAAACACTTCACGAGGCACCCTTACTTCGCGAGGCATTTATCTGCGAATACCTTTTCACTTCGCAAATCACCTTCAATATGCTCCTATTCCCTATTCCAAGTCTAGGCCACATTACTTTGAAATGCACACCCCTTCATGAAACCCCACCACTTCATGGAGAACCAGAGCTTCACAAGGCTTCTACCTATGAACCCCTTAGCTCTACAATCCCATTTCTCGTGCAATATTCTAGGTTTTCACGAAGCAACTTCAATGCCCCTTGGATGGTGCTTCCTGTTGTGTTGATTCACCTCATGCTTCTCTACATAGGCATGCTAACGACTATTTATTCTTCACATAGAAACTCTATCGTGGACCCCCAATGGGATCACCTCACGACACCCCCCAGCCATGGCATTGCCGGTCCCTTCCCTTCACCAAGTTTTAGTGGGGTCTAGTTATGTATGTCCTAGGGGTTCGGAGTGAACCCACCTCGTTTGAGATGCAAGATGCTAAACTACCAAGAGACATCGTCCTTAGCACATGACATTAAACTTTGACCTCTCCTCGTGAAATATACATGGGGTTTCTCCACCATAGACATTCTGCACGCCCACTGGTCTTCACAAGAGTGAATCATTCCTCACATGGAATGAGATCCTCTTCATCGGAGCAGCGTCTGTCTATGGGGAAAGGGAAACCACCATAGTGTAAGCCCCTTGCCTTTATTTTGGGAGGTATCATCCATGATCCTTCACTCTTTTTTGTGCCAAAGACCAAGAGGAGAGATGGGGACATGGATTTTGTATCCCTTCCATCTCCCGTTGGGATTTGTCGCCGCATGGGCCTCTATCTTAGAGTGAGTACCAATCTTCCCCTCCCTGGTCTTCTAACCATGCGTAAGCCCGTGTTTCTTCATTGGGTGGCTAACCATGTGTAATCCCATGTTTCCTCATCTGGATGCTAACCAGGCGTATGCTCCTATTTCTTTATTGGGATGCTAACCATGTGTAATCCCCACTCTGCTTCCCATGGACGCACTTTTCACGAAGTCATTGTCAGGTCTTTGTCACCTCCTGTTTATCACACCATTCATGAATCATGGGAGCTTAGTGTAAGAATCGATCATGAAACCATCCCTGGGTATCCTAGAGTGTAAGCCCCACACCCATTCCGATCTACATGGACTTTGATCCTTGCCAAGGAAGGGTACGTAAGAAGCCTCCCTGAGATTTAATCGAAAAAAACATTAACCCTGACCATATTCGCGTCGGTGCACCAAACTCCATTTCTAAACTAGGCAGACTTAGATCTTTGTTATGGCAAGGTACATAGGAATCCTCCCTGAGGTTCAATCCCAACAAATCGTTTCCGACCCCCTTCATGTCGGCCCTCCTTTGTCCCGTATGATGTTAAACTGTATCTAGATGAACTAATTAGATTTGAACCTTTCTAAGGTATGGTACTTATTAAGCCTCCATGAGGTTCAACCCCATCAAGATGTAAGCCGTTATAACCCCATACAGTGGTAATCCATTGTGACCCCATCCAGTGGTAAGTTGTTGTGACCCCATCCAGTGGTAAGTCGTTGTACCCTCTTCCATTCGAAGGTAACCCATCACACACCTATTCGACAGTAATATGTTGAATCCTATTTGAAGGTAAGCCGTCATCAGATGAACTACATAGGATAGATCCATGTCTCCTATAAATGGTACGTAAGAAGCCTCCATGAGGTCCAACCGCAATCACCGATAAACATTGGTGTCCCCATATGGGGATCAACATCTTTGGTCCACCCCTCGAGTATCAAAACAAATCGTGCTTCAAACCACGTACGAGCTCCATCATATCATCAGGTCGTTGTCCTATGCATACACACCCAGATTTCATGCCCCATCCCAGAGGTTCCACTTCCTCCAGGTCCCATCCATACGGGTTACCTCCTCAGGTGTCCCATCGCTCCCAATTAACTACGAGGACTTTGATTCCTTGCCATAGGGATACATATGAAATCTATTTGAGACGGAAACCCATGATCACTGATGTTCCCACACCAGTTCCATATCATTCCCTCCATTATCCACACTAAATCTCTCATGGGCCACCACATCCGGGTGGGATCATTCCAATTCATCTCTTCACTACTCCTAGCATCAATCGGGTAGCTAACTAAGCGTTTGCCCCAGTACTAGTGCTCCCCCCAAAGGTTGCACCCATCTGATCCACTCCAGCCAGTGTTCTGATCTGTTTGATCTGTCTCTCGAAGATGTTAAACTCACGACATACCATGTGTTAAACAACAGAAGCTGAAGAAAACCTCAGAGACATGCCTATGGCATATGATTCCACGCATTTCACGTGGGATGCCTCAAGATTCTGCGCCCTCAAGAATCCCTATCATAAGTGAAAGAAACCCAAACGCACCAGTGTTCTAGCATCCAGACATGCTAGTGATGTCTCAATGTGACTACTCCCCCAATTGAAGGTTGCTGCCTTGACCGGACCACTTGGAATGTCCTGACAGATGCAGTGTAATTAACCCACTCCTATGAAGATATGGCTCTGGGAAGAGTTTCACGAACAACGTATTAATTTATGAGGGAGACCCGAACTAGGTGATGACTTTCTAGGAAGAATCCATCTAAGGAAGAACTAAATTCCCATCATCCAATTTCAATCAGGTAGAGAAAGTCCCCAAACAGGCGACAGATGCCGCCCGCCTTTGGAAATCTGGAATACGGGTCAAAAGCCAGCGCATCCTCAAGACGGAAGTGCGCGTCCCAACGAAAGAATCGGAAACAGGGATATTTTTTCTTTATTCTTATAGAATTAATCTCCCTATAGTCAATGCACAACCTTGTGGATCCATCTTTCTTTTTTTAAAAAAATAATAGGGGCTCCCAATGGAGAAACACTAGGTAGAATAAATATCTTATTACTCAATCCCTCTATTTATTTCTATAGTTCCACTAATTTTTCTATGGCCATTCTATAAGGGGTCTTCGATATGGGCCTTGAACCCAGAATTAATTCAATGGAAACCTCAATTTCTTATTCTAGAGATTGTCTTAGTAAATCCTCTGGAAACACATGAACATATACTTGGACAACAGGTACATCCTCTATTTGAAAGTTTTTTTCCTCATCCATAGTCTTTTCACTCCCTTCCTCCACAATAATTTAATTTAGTAGAGATAATGGGGGGGATCTAGAAGACGAATGAATGAGGATGTTTCTTCTCTAAAGATAAGGTACTCATTATCATCATCAAAAACGGTACCCTCCAACTTCTTCCAATAATTTTTTATATCATCGTATGAAATCCAATCCATACTGAGGATTATATCAAATTAAATAATTTTTTTTGACAATAAGATCAGCAGATAATGTGATATTTTATGCCATAATGGTAACTGATTGACAAAACATTGTTTCAATGATACTTACCTTAGGAGTTTTTACTAACAAATCCCTTATTAGGTCAAATTGAAAATATTTAATCTTCTTCAAAAAATGGGATGATTTGAAATAATGCGATGATCTAGAATCAATTAAATCATTGGCTAAATTTGAGGAAACCATTAAAGTACCTGCAACCAATATCATTCGGAGCATCAACCTCAGCAGTAGGGATCACATAAGCTTGGCCTTAATCCCTTGGACTTTTTTGAGTAAGTTTCTATGAAACGTAGGAAATTAATTTGAACAATTCCCAATTTCTATACAGTTGTAGCATTCAACATTGACATCCTCTTTTTTTACCTTGCAATCACTAGCTTCGTGGCCTTTTTCACCATAATTGTAATAGACTCCCATTCCATTCAGGCAATTACTGGGGTGTTTCTTCCCACATTTACTGTAGGTTAGAAATTCAACTTTTCTCTTCTTCCCCTAATTTTTATTTCCAGAGTGTTCAGTAAATATCTTCTTCTCCTACATTGGTTTAATGTCGTAAGACATAGATAATTCATTTAAATTTTTGATATCACATGAGACTATATCTTCATATGGCGAGAAGAACATATAGACTAATGATCAATGGAGAAATGTTTTTAACCCATCAAAGAGTCGATAAATTTTACTCCTTGGGTTTACGTATATAATATGCTTCAAGCCTTGATAACCGTGTAATGTTATCCACATACTTTGCAACATTCTCAACCTCATTTTTCCTCAGACTCAGAAATTGTCTCACCATATTCACTCGATGGTCACATAGAAAATATTTTTCTAAGAAAATCTCATTAAACTCCCTCTATTTCATATTTGATACTTCTTAATCCTCTTTTGTGTTTTGAATTAATGACCACCATTGATCGGCATCTCTCATGAGGTGATAAATATCCATGACAACTTTCTCCATTTGGATACTCCCCAAAGCATGAAATATTATCTCTAAGGAACATATCCATTACATAGATACAAATGGATTTGTAGTCCCATTGAATATTGGTGGTTGTTGTCTCATGAATCGGTCTAACATTGATCCTACACATTATGTATTAGGTTGATCTATATGGGTATGGTTATTATTCAAAACATGAGTGAGTTGTCCCAGTGTGGTGATAATCTAATCAGCACCAGTTGCATCACCAATTCCACTATAATTATCTTGAGTAGGAGGGAATTCCTTACATGAATTACGGGAATTGATAAGGTTTCCATTCGTTCCACTAGGATCCATTTATAAACAATGTAATACACTAGATTTGTTTATGAATCACAATACATAATTCCAAATTTTTGAAACACTTAACAGAAATTGATCAGTTTATGGATATAATCCATAATCATAAAAATGTTTTTTTGAGGATGTATATACTCATAAATCCTTTATAATTGTTTGTAAAGAAAATGTGAATTATCCTAAGAATATTTCCCGAGAGTGTCGTAACCAAGTGTGAAGCAAGGCCTGTTGTCGTGTACCAGGATACCTTGGGGAAAGCATGAAACTCATTGTCAGAGTTTTAACTCCTAGCTACATGTGTTCCAGAGCCACCTCTACCCACTCGTATCCATACATGGATTTATTTGTTGAAAAAGTCACAAAATCTCTACATTACAAAAAATATAGGATGTTCTTCTATACTAATCCTTAAAATATATCTTCGGACAATGTTCTCTAATCAGAGTTTTTCTAAATCTAGTTTCTGAGGTTTTTACTAAACATCCTCTAATACCAACTGTAATGCCCCGACCCTAGTTATCTAGAGTCGGTGCATTATTACATAACATCAGCATGATAACAAGATATCAAGTCTTGAAAGACAGATTAGTTTAGTATCCATGGAAGTACTAGATATATACATATGGTTTACATTACATCCTGAAATAAAAAAAGCATTGTGTACCCTTTGAACACCCTCATATCCTACATTGTAATCATAATTTACTTCTTCACATCCTGGAAAAAATAAAACAAATAAAGTGTTGAGGTTAAATTCTTAGTAAGGATAACAATATAGAAGAAACTATCATAAATAAGTATAATCATTTAAGGCAATGTATATGAATAAAACACAAGATATTTAAGCATAAACTTTAAAATATTATTGATATATTAAATCAAATAATTCCATTTACTTATTCACATAGATATCCTACTAGTCAAATAACCACACGCAATATCATTAGCCAAATTCATAATGATGGAATGAATAATATCAGACATCATAACCACATAGTCAAGGCCTCGTGCTAAGACTACAAATAAGATTTTGTCAAAGAATTGACCCAAGATACTAGTTTGTCTCATTAGACCTACCGATGCATCGAGGAGCTATAGCGAGATCCACCCGTAACTTACTATGTCCAATGCATTCCTTATATGAAAAGATTGAAACATAATATAAACATTCATATTGAAACTAGCATAAGAAATGTCAATATATTAACCATAAACCATGAATGTTATAAAAATAGAACATATACAGTGAAACATATCATAATTCATTCAATACAACATGGATGATTGTACAATAATAAATCAACATCAAACAAGTGCAAAATCCATTAAAGGATGTCGACATAGATGAAATAAAATCTATTTGATAGAAATTTATCTTTCTATTTCAAAATCATTTAAAAGTAACATATTTATAAAAGAAAACATTTAATTTTAGAATATTTTTTTAACTTATAAGGGAAGCTTCGAAGGTGTTATAATGGAAAAAAATTACTGCACCCACCGTATAAGTTAAAAAAACATTCTTTCCTTAATTCGTCGAAAAGGTCATAATGTACCTTGTTTGGAATGAAAAGGAAATATTCCTTTCAATTTTTTTATAAAAAGTCAAACAATGGTATAAATGAATCTAATCTATAGTCTAGTAAAGAGTTAAAAATGTTTAGAAATTCATTATTATGAAATAAGGATGTGGATCATAAAATGGTCCCAATAGATATTTATGTATAAACAACCTCAGATAGTGAATAGATTGTAGAATTAACCCTTACCTTGTACTTTTTCTTCGTTGAGGGTAAGTTATCTGCCTTTATAATGGTGAAATAATAGTTATAAATTAATCAATAACCACATTCATAAATATTATATCATATATGATCTTCTAATATTTCATTGTTAATGATATTTCAGTAGTATCATCGTTTCGAGTATTAACTGATTCATTTTCCTTTATATGTTTTGTTATATAAGTCATGTTTGTTATGGATAGAATGTAGGTTATTCATATCCAGAATCATATTAAGTTATTAAAAATTATATTTAATTTTCAATTGATAATTAGTCTTGAATGGTTATGATAGGGAAGGGCGTCTCAACTCGTCTTGGAGACGGTAAGCTCTACGTATGCACGAGCAACAATACCATTCTGTTGAGGGTAAAATCGAATATAATTGGATGGTATATCATATATAAATAATAATTAACATGTTATATTAATTATTTTCATTAATTACACTCATTATTTTTCTCATCTAGATATTAAAGTGTTGAGTAACAAACTACACCATGACATGGACATGATAATCCGTACATACACACGTATGGTGAATTTTTCATTCATGGGATGGATATAGTAATGAATATGGTTTACCATATTTATAACAAAATAATAGTATGTATATGGTATTGGTGTTAATATTTTGGTATGGAAACAAAAATTAAAGAGGAAGTGGAATAAGAAAAGAACTTTGAAAGAGGTGATGAAATTATTACCATTTTTTCGGGCGCTTCCATTTGATTTGATCAAAAGGGATCTTTAAGTTGGATTTCATATCAAAGTAAGTTATATAGGTTGAATTGAGGGAATTTGGGAAGATATTTTATCAGGTTTTGGCCGAGCCAAAAGTCTTTGGAGTTTTGAAATTAGGATAAGGGGAAGTACCCATTTATAAGAGAGGTGAGAGTCACTTTAGGAAAATATTGAAATGTTATTTTATAGTAAAATCATTTTCGGTTTCTAATGGATCCAAAATGATTTATTTCAGGGATATGGTGGTTCTGGGTCACAAAAATATCATCCGATAGGTTTTATAATGGTTTAGGTCACCATATTAACCATATCTTGTAATTTTAACTTTTAGTTAAATAGTTTAACTTTTACCGTGTCTTCACATATTATTATAATAAATCGATACCAAAATTCCTATAACATGCCAAGAGAACCTCAAGTGGTTCATTATTGACATATCTATTATTATATACGTCCTTTTTCTGAGCCTACAATTTTTAGGAATATTATATCAATTAATAACATAGAATTTGTTTTAAAAACTCATTTTTATCAATTTTGACACTATTTGGTATTCTGTTTTAGTTAAAGTCATCAAATTTTTTTTTTCACATTGAACAAAATTTATTTAATCAACCCTAAACTTTCATATTAACCTATAGAATTAGTGGAAAGTATCAAAAAACTCAATTTACATTTAATTAGATATTTATAATTTCAATTATTTTAATCACTCATTAATAAATTAATTACTGTATCATCATTGTGTCATATAAAATTTTAATTATTTAATTCCTAAAAATTATAAATAAAATACTATTATGTATACAATCATTTTATCTTTCTAATTAATATTTATAGTTGACTTTATCTTATGTGTAACCCTATATTAAAAAAATTTAGTTAAGAAAATTTGAATTTAACACTTTTAACTCTTCTTTAAATAAAATATAATGAATGTATTAATCTTATAAAAGTTGGAGAAATAAGATAATATATTATTCCTAAGGTTGATTTTGGGCGAAATAAACTTATCCAAAAGAATTTGGACATGTGTTAGGTTAATTATAATATAATATTTACCATTAATTACCTTATTTACATTTAACCGTGGTAAATAAAATTCAAAAGTTATTGTTCACCAAAAATTATTTTCCACTTTATTAACCAAATTTTACATAATGATGTCAACCATGCCTCTCATATTTTTTAAATTCAATTCAATGAAGCGGTAAAATTATGTTTTATGGAAATTTACAAATGTGCCTATATGTTTGGTAAAAGACTGTAAAAAGTTCAATAAAATTTTATATATTTAATCATATTATAAAATGACTTCAATGAATTACATTGGACTAATATAGGTATTATGTATCTATTTTGAAATTTAAATAAAATTTAATTTAGAATAATTATTTAAATAAAATTTGGTAGTAAATAATAACGCTGTGTTTCTCAAAATTCATAAAAAATTGAATGTTTTCCAAAAAATAAAAAAAATCACCCTAAGATAATTAAGGTATTATGAATCCAAAAATAAAGTCTATTTTGGAAAATAAAATTTATTAAATTTCAAAAGGTTGTTATTACTATTCATAACAACTTTTTAAATGGCTAGTTTGATTAGTCGTGGTGTGCTAGAACATGAAGTTGCGTACACCGCAAGCTATTGTATTATTCAAAGGGAAGTGTACCATAGAAACATGGGGTGTTACACATATGAAATGGTCATGGAATTGAGGTTGGTGAGTATTGTTTAATTTTTTATATTTATTTACTTTACATGTTAGTATAGAATTTATTTTCGATACGGAATGGATAAAATAGTACCAAGCTCACATCTATTGTTACTATATGACGGTATCCATTACATCCCATGAGGGAGAAAGATATATTCATTTTGGATAATGGGATATCCGTGTAGGGAATGTAAGGGAAGTTAATTAGAATCTATGGGATCTCACTACCCATGTTGTGATTATTTTGATGGATGAAGGCATTGTAGAGCACATTGACATTCCACCACTAGTGTAGTAGTTTGAATACATGGTTTATATGGACTTACCAGGGAATCCACCAAAGATAGTTGTTGAATTTACAATTTAGATAATTCCTATAGATGAATACGTTTCCATTCCACCATACAGAATGAAACCCATAGAGATTCATGAAAATAAGTCTCATCATGTAGTTTTATGGATAAAGGAAATATCATTCATAGTAATATGCCATAGGATTCTTCTGTTTTTTTTTTCAAAGAAGGGTGATAGGACATTTCATTTATTTTTCTATTTGTAGAAGTTGAACTGTATGATAGTAATGAACCAGTGTCCTCTTCAACATATCAATGATCTGTTTTTTCAATTGGAGGAGTTCTTTTGTGTTCTCCAATATCATTTTTTAGGTTAGGGTATCATTAGATGAGAGTGGGAGCTTCTGATATTCCACAGACTATATTCAAGAGTAGGTATGGCCTATATGAGTTCGTTGTAATGACTTTTGGATTGAAAAATTCTAATTCTAGGTTAATGTAAATGTGGAACTAAATATTTCACCCATATTATATCTGTCTTTTGGTTGTTTTCATCAATGATATCTTGATATAGCCCCAGACTCATGACAATCATGAAAAATATCTTGAAATCATCTTCAATACAATGATATAGTATATGATTTAAGAAGAGATATGTAAATTACAATTATATATCTTCAATGTGCATTTTATGGGTCACATAATATCTATGGATGGTTTGTTAGTGGATCTAGAAAAAGACCATGTAGTTATTTCGTGGAAGCATCATAAAAACATTTTTTATAGAGCGTTTTTTGGGTTTTGTGTGTTAATATTAGAGGATTAATCAAGTATTTTACCTCTTATAAGATAAAATTTCATTCCTTTCCAATATGGGTATAAAATTTAAATGGTCTGGAGCATGTGAGAATGATTTCCATGAGTTAATGAATTGTTTGACAAAAGTTACAAATTTGATCCTACCCGAGTTGGGCGAGGGATATGGTTTTTTCTATGATGATTCTAGGATTTGTCTTGGGGTAGTAATACTATAAGGATATTAGGTATTGGAGGATGGGTCATGAAACTAAAGACCACATGAACAGAATTACCCTACAGACAATCTCAATTTTCCCACCACAGTTTATTCATTAATGTGTTGAGAAAATTACCTATTTTTAAATGGTTTATTGTGTATACCGATCAATTTTTTTTTGATATATATCTTTTTTTAATGAGATGTGTCCATTCTTAGTAGATATGGGTTTGATTTATGTTGTTTCTTGACATTGATCTAGCCTATAAGCCCCATAAGGTGAACAATGTTGCCGATTCATTGCATGAAAAGGAAAATACTCAGTCAATCTAGGAGTCTAGTTCCAAGTGGAAGATGATGTGGTTTCTGGATAAGATGTATATAACGGTTTAAGAGGGATAGAAGAATATTAAACTCTTTTCTTTTTTAGTGGAGTCCACACTTCTAGACTGAATCTTGGGGAGGAAGTATGTGGATATGGAGTGTGTGCCCATGATGGAAAATGTAGTTGGTGAAGAGTCACCATCCAATTAGACTATTGATTAGGATGAGATAATATTTTTCTATAGACATGTTTTTGTTCTAACATGTATGTGTTAAGAGTTGTTGCACGAGTTTCATTCATCAATGTGGGACGTGCAAACTTGTTTGAAAATTTATTATAATGATATTTATAGATAATATTGGATTTCATGAATGAAAAATGAAATTTACAGTTTCATGAAATGATGATACAACTGTTAGTAGGAGAATATGGAGAACCAGTGACCTATTAGTTGGTTACAACCATTTCCCATTCCTAGATTGATAATGGATTATGTTATCATAAAATTTTTTGTATGTATTCTGAATACAACGTGGATGAAATACATGATATTGGTGATTATGTATTTTTTTTAAAATATCCCATTTAATTCCGATTTAGTAAAATTTCATATTTAATCAGTTGGTTTATTTTTATGTTCAAGAGATAATATGTTCTCATGGATTTTCATAGATTATTGTTTTATATATTGTTTCGGGTTTAGTTCATAGTTCTAGAATGGAATTCATAAGCTGTTGGATACTGAGGTATATCTATATATGACCATTCAACCACAAATTAATGGTACATATGAGTTTACTATTCATGTGTTGGAAGAAATGTTTTTAGAATGTGTCCTGGATTATGGTGGGTCTTGGAAGAACCACATGGATCCAATTGAGATAACTCATATCAGTAGTTATCATTTGACTATACAAATGGAACCGTATGAGTTTATTTATAGTAGGCCACACAGGTCACCTCTAATTATATGGAGTCACGTAATACCGATTTTTTGGGATCATGTCTAGTACACGAGACATTTGAACAGGTTAAGATCATTTAGAAATGAATGGATACTACAAAGAGTAGAAAAAATTCTAATACTATTCAATATCTTTAACCTCTAGAGTTTATAGTTGTTGTTCATGTGTTCCATTGGGCTTCACCAATACTAGGTCACTTACTTATTTACATAGAGGGAAAGTGGGCACCCATGTTTTTCAGACAGTTTGAGTTTGGGGAGTGGATTAAACTACTATCATATCGATTGGATCTTCCATAGATGTATAGTGATCATTACAATATTTTTCATGTTTCATCTCATAAACAGTATCACCTAAAGCCTTCTCATATAATAAATCATGATAATGTTGATGTTGATGATGATTTTTCCTTTAAGTAACACCTAATTCCTGTTGTGGATAGTAGTGAGAAATTATTTTGGGGAAGGACTATGTCGTTTTTCTGAATTTTGTGTTAGCATTAGAATGTATAGAAGAAATCATGTTATAAGGAAGCAGATATATGGGCCTAGTGGCCCAACCTTTTCACATTGGAGGCTTAGTGACACATCGGAGTACAACTTGAGGAAGATTTGTTATATAGTGGGGAGATTGTGATATGATGTCCTTTCTGTAGATGTATCACACTTGTTTCTATATATATTTGTACCCTTCGTAAATCTCTATCTGTTTTAGGATTGTATTGGGTGAGATCAGGTGAGTTTTGGTTGATTTTGGAGGGTTTTGAGTATTGAATGGTCATAACATGGTTTTCCCAAATAGTTCACCCACACTAGAAACCATGTGCCATTAGAAAAAAGTGAACTTCATAGTTTGCACATAGTTTAACAAACCATGCTTATCACGGAGAAACTATAAACCCCTAGATAGTTGTGGTACATAGTTTGTCTAACAATGTAGACCTTCTAGGAAATCAGGCATGTCGTTATTTAATTCCCCAAATATATAATTCTAAATTTGTAATCCATCTATTTATATACCTAGTCACCCTTACTGGGACAAATAATATTTAAATATCTCCGGCATCATCTCAGGTGGATTCTTATGATCCTCAAACACCATCCATTTTTAATCAAATGTTTAGTGGAGGAGTATTTTATCCTCTACAGTAAGAGATATCTTACTTTATTAGATTCATCTCTCTCATATTTCGATCCCATTATAGAGGGATGAATTCCATTATTATATATGGTTTAGATCTAGGTTTCAATAGATTTTTTTAGATCTTAATCCTATAGATCTCTGTCACCATTTTGACATTTACTATTCTACATTAACTTTATGTTGATGGTTGGGAGAGAATTCATCATTGACACTGAGGTCAGTTGTTTACATGCTATCTACCATAGTATGGAAACCATCCTCATATATGTAACTATGTAATTACATTTTCTTTTTAAAAAAATGGTTTATAATTAATTAATATATATTTAATTCCCCTAAATTTAGATACCCTCCAAGGATCCCAATTGGACCCATTGGAAATTAGGAGACTTAGAATTATAGAAACCATTGGGGTCTTCTAAAATCCATTAAATGATAATTATGAAATGATAATGGGGAAATAATGGTTTGAAGTAATTAAACTAAACACTATTTAAAAGATTTATTTTTTGGAATTAAAGGGTTGATTGGAATAACCTTCGTGGTTTAATGAATTGTGTATTAATTGACGATCAATGTGTTAATGAGTGATTTATCGGGTTGTTCCTTTTGATGAACGTAAATATCCTTTGTTTTTCTATTAATTAAAGGGTGCACCATGTTGTGAATGATTTATTAGATCATAAATGATGACGAACCATAATATATATACATGTCTATATGAAAATTTAATCATTTAGTTTTGGGTGATGGAATGATGCTCTAAGTACCCATGTGGCGCCAAACTAATTCACTAAGACCCTGTAGAATGCATCTGAATTGGTGTTATTCTGATTCTAAATGCACCTGAGATTTGGGTGCTTGATTTATGCTCTATATACCCATATTATTTACACTAGAACAATTCTCCAAGACCCCAATATAATGAATCTAGACTGGACGTTGAGTATACGTGCTAATGGGGCCTAGACTAATGCTCAAACAAACCAAAATGAATTTGGAATTTCATTTTATAAATAAATACGATGAATTGATAAAATAGTAAAATTTAAATGGTTTATCGTTTAAAATCTGACATGGGACGAAGAATGTATTATTGGGTTAGGTGTAACCTTAATCCTGATGTCTAATGTTGTAAATATATGAATATTAAATGTTAAACTCATTAACATGTATTGTCCAATTTATTATTTCTTTATACAACTCCATACACTATTATAGACTGGATATTCGATTAGACGTTGTCACTAGTAGAGTACTTAGTTTTACTCTCACCCTTCTCAAGCCATCGTTTGGTACCCGAATAGACTTCATGTCTACAGGATAGTATAATTTAAAGTGTCCTATGTAACATTTAAGAGTTGGCATTCAACATGAATCGTGGATGGGAGAATCAAACAAGATATCTGGACATGCTTGGGAGATGTCAAGATGTATTTTTTTTATATTTGACACTTAACACATATTTGACATGACATATTTACTACCTTGGTTCATGGGCATGTTTTCCTCTTTCGGTATTTTTCATGTGATCATTGGTATTTATCTATTACTATATTACCATTGTTATTACTTACATTTCATTCGTCTAATTTATTTCATTGAAATAGAGGGTGTAGTCTCCCCACATGACTCATTAGAACCACATTGCTTGTCGATATCCTCTGGCATACAGAGAGGTGCGATTGATGTCTTATAACAAACTAGATTACAGTACTAGTATGTGGCACCCAGTTCATGATGTCACAAAATATTCAAAATTCATTGCATTCATGTTATATATATATATATATATATATATATATATATTACATTATCAATTTTTTATTTTTTAGGTTTAACACAATTGGATTTTGAGAAGAAAAATCTCAAAAATCCACGTATAATAATAACTTTATTAACACATTATACATCATATAATTCTTACACAACAAATCATTATACCATTAAAATAAAATATTACAGTAATAGTCTTGTATTATATTAAAATAAATGTACACATGTCTTATTAATTAGTTCATTAGTGAAAATAATTTATATTGGATCACTAATATTATCCAATTGATAAAATATTGAAATGTGCTGCATTAATCAAAGCGTAAAAGAGAATCATTAATTATATAAATTGAAAACTTAACATGATTTATATTTTACATGAAACAATTATAATAATATAAGAAATAATAATTCTAAATACATGACACTAGAAACACATTTTAACATATTTTAAAAAACAACTTACTTACATTAATTAAACATAATGTAATATTATGTCACAATTAATATAAATAGAACAAAAATATAATTTTTTTAGTGTTATCTATTAATAACATGATGCATTATATAAGAATAAAAATATTAAAATATATTCAAAACGAGATATATATCCCCTTAAACATGATATATGGTCAATCATTCATTATGAAATCAATTGTATAGCATGGAATAACATTAAATATAAGATCATAACAATATATTGGGTTTCATTGAGTGAAAAAACATCATAAATAATCTAAGAAATAATGTATGGATTATATACTAATATTATCAACATTTTAATTTCATGAACCGTCATTAAATTAATAATAAAAGAAAAATAAGTCACACATAAACATGCTTCCAAAAATTATGAAAAAAATCATAATTCGAAATTGAAACCAACGATAATGATGAATCACATAAATTCCACCCTAAAACAATTAAACATTCATGTATACATGTCTAGTAGGTTATAATTGTCAACTAACTATATCATATGGTGTTTTGTATGTCACTGTTCTAGATGGTCACATTGTCACATAAAACATTTTATTTTTGATTGAAGCAATTTACCATCCAGAACATCATAATAATAATATTTATGAAATTCTAAATACTACCCTAAAAATAATCCATAGATAAAATATAATTCTGTAATGACCATCCCACCAAGAAACCCCACATGGATTAATAGTTATGATATAATTATCTCCTAAATTCCACATTATATGGGTTATAGGTTGGGGACTACCACTGAGGGAATGAAAAAAATATAAATAATGTATTACCAGTATATAACAAATGAATTATAATATTATACCATCATTCACCTCCAAATGGCTCTTAAGGTAAAAAATACTCATTAACTACATGTTATCATAATATCAAAAATATAAAAAAAATAAAAAAATAACTAAAATACCTTATAAATACTTTAGAGGTTCAATGAATCAGCAATCATGCTAATAGAATACTAACAACAAGTTTCAATTATGCTATTATGCAATATAATCTCATGGAACTCTAGAGGGGTATGCATTATAGAGTACTTAGTAGGATAATATTCCTAGATAAATCAATATCAATTTGAAAAAATATTTTGAATTGAACATTGATTATATCCCATTGAATATAATGAACATAAACAATGAGGCTAATATATGTACACATACTATAATCCCCACAACTCGACATTCCATGCCATGATACAATGACATCCTCCTTTTCTTGTTTAATAGAAAACTAATTTCACCAAATCATTTATCTCTGATGAATTCTATTTCAAATAATTATTTTTTATATAATAACACAAAATAAATTAATGTCAAATATCATGATCTCTTTGAAAATTTCATAAAAAAATATGTAAAAAATATTTCAGCATAATTCCCTATATGTTAATAGGAAATTGTTACACATACTTTAATAGTATGATATATGATCACAACCCATCACAAATAGATGAATAATCTAAATATAATAAAAATAATAATAACTCAGTAACACTATAACCATATATTCAAAAATAATTTAAAATACAAACTTTTTATAATATGATTCATTATTTCCCCATCCTTATCATAGTCATCATAATTACAATAAAAGTATGGTATATTATCATGATAAAAAACATCATTCCCCCTCCATCAATTAATCCCCCATAATGTATCTGTACATAGTATCCTTATACAATAAATCTTGAATTATACTAACTTACACTATCCATTAACATTAAGTTTCTCTGATACACTTCCACAATATAATTCAACTATGTAACATAGAAAAACCCCACAACATTCATGAATAAATTGTCAAAAATAAAAATTTATTTAAATTTAAAATTAATAAAGCATCGCCAACAAAACCACCATCACTTTTAGAAATTGTTTAATATATTATATTTTTTTTCAATTCATTCTGCATTAGCCTCATCCTTTATATGTTTAATTTGAATTAAATAAACATTTTAAACGTTATGTTTATTATAATGGTCATTTTTATTTCCTCATATAGTTAAAAAATTACTTTTTAATCAGTACCATCAAATATATAGAAAAATGAATACAAATAAAAACACATCCCCACACTCATACATCAACAACCACATTACTCACATTGTTCAACAAACATAATAATAGACTAAAATTATTAGAGATGAGAGGTCAAAATAAACACTTACCACATCATTTCCCATTTTTTATCCTTTAGGAATAAGTAAACACGCGACTCATAATATACTACCATTAAATTTTAAATTTATTCAAAAAAATCACACACATCTATACTTAAGATAAAAAAACAAATTATATTTTTAATTATAGATATTACAACACATAGTTTCACAAACATAACATCAAATACCTTATTAATTGGGCGAGGTATATCATCTTCCATTATAATCATATGTATTATATAAGAATTATTCGAATATAATTCCTAAAAAATATATGCATGTAAAATCAGATTAATTAAATAGATATATCAAAACTATAACCTAGATAAATACGTTTACACAGAAACAAAATTTCCTCAACTACAATGAAAATAAAAAACACATACATTACCAATTATGTACCATTTAACATTCAAAATAAAATTATCATTTTTTCAGAATACCAAATCCCATTTTCATCTTTAACCAATTTCAAACATTAATTTATGATCAAAAAAGAAATCATATAAGAATTATAACACTAAATTAAGACATTAACCCCACCCCACAAGATAAATATGAAAATCTATTCTTTTAAAACCAATATAAATTTTATAAAATTATTTATGTTTAATGTATCTTCATATGGATGAATACATAAAAAATATTATAGAAAAACCTACTCAATATCATAATAATAAATTATTAACTATGAAAAATTATAAAACAATTAAAAAATTATATCTCTTATAATAGCTCAGAACCCACCATCTTGGATCTAGTTTAGAAATCATTATTGTTACAATTTTGTATTTGATACAAATGGAAGTGACCTGATTTTCCCCATAAAACATAAAAAATATCAAATGTAAATATTGGATAAAATAGATTTTTAGTAACCATTAATATTTTGAGTTTTATAGAATTGGGAAAAATACAAAAATAAAAAATGACTAATAACTTAAGATAGTAACTTTTTCACAATACAAAGCTTTTTATATTCCATATTAGGACATCAACATCATCCATATAAAACAACTATAAGAATAATTGATTCAACACTATTATTGGTAACCTTTTTAGGAGGATACATAATAAAGGTGAGAACAAAATTCGTAGTAAGGGTATCCATAATTATTAACTAATTAATATCTTCAATGAGTACAATAAAATCATAAGGGTGCAATGAGATAAACAGTGTGCATCATTGAATCATACAATAATACATAACCATAAATACTTAGATAATCAAACATGAAAACAAGTAATACAAACTTATCTAAGGATGTATTTATAATAATCAATAATCATGAGAATTGTGATATCAATATTGATCAAAAGAATTATTATAAACTAATTAAAATAATATATAAAATTTGTTGGTATCTTGGAACATTATCCCCAAAATTCGTGATAAGACCATATCAGAAATAATTTTATCCTAGTTAAATACATTGGATAAACCAAATATTAACACAATAGTTATTAACATAATGAAAAAAGAAAATTATGGAATGTATTATTGTGGTATCTAGGACCACCTATCATATAAGATATATCTGAATCAACTAGCATTATCTAGGCCCAACCATCAAATATACTTTATCAAGATCACTATGTTCTATATGGGGACACCAAATATATAATCTATAGCATACCCACTCTATGAAATCTAGGAGAACCCATAATATAAGATATAAGTGGATCACCATGTGCTATTTAAGAAAACCCGTCATATAATCTATACTAACCTCACTCCGTGATATCCCAGAAAACCCATCATACATTATATAATGAGTTCACATAGTTTTATTTGGTTAAACCCATCATATTAAAATTTACATGAGATCAAAATGAAATATATTGACCTTATAAATAATTATTACATCCATAACATGGTTAACGCATGGAAAAGAAATATGTTTAATTTCATTATCTTCCAAACATGATTGACTCAAGGAAAATAAATAGATTCTATTATAATCTCTTTTAAACATAACTAGATGATGGAAAAAAAGTTTCCATACCAATCAATATTAATGATTATTAAACCATGGAAAAAGAACTGGGTTATAAACATCATTTTAGGATAATACATTTTGGGAGTGAATAAGAATTGTATCATTGATTTTTATTTTAATAAAAAATAATTTACCTTAAAGGATATAAATCGACATGGAAACATATTTTTAATATAAATAATTTTTAACATTTCTTGGTAAATAAAACTTTTCATGAAAAGTAATTATTTAAAACATGATTCTTTTTGGAATATTATTTTAACTTAAAATAAAATTAAAGTCATATAGATGATTATTTAAAAATAATTAAATTTCATTTATGAAATTATCCTTTTTCTGAAAAAATATATTAAAAATTATATATTTTAAATCTTTTTCATTGAATATATCCTTTAGATCTATTTATAATAGATTCATATAATGTAATGTTCATGATGGTGGGAAATTGTTTTCAGGCTAAACTTGTTAAGGAAATATTACTCTCAAATTATCATTAAAATTAAAGTAAGAAATTTTTGAAAAATAACATAAAGATCCATTTCAAATCATTTTAAAAAAATTATAATGTGGTTATTTTTTTTTGTAATTCATTTGAAAATTTTTATGAAAATATTTTTTTAAACATGTTTTTGGGAGAAAAAGTTATTTCAACCAAAAAGATTATTTTTCATAAATTTCTTTTTGGTATCTTTAGTAAATTAATAGAGAAAGTTTATGGTAAATATTTACGCTCATTATATAAGAAGAGTAGAATGAAAATCATGAGATTCCTAAGATGGGGATCATAATATTTGATAATCAGAAACATAATCACAAAGAAACACGATAAATGATGAGATTTTGACATAAAATCTTTACCACATTGGTAATATTGTAAGATATCTCCCATGAAGTAATATCATAGAAAGGAAAATAAAATATCACAAGGATCAATAAATGTATTATTTTTCATGTCAAAGGGGATATATATACACATTGTAAAGAAGATATGTTCCCAACATTACCATATGTCTCAAAAAAGGTGAATTGAGTAATCAATTTCTTACAAATTTATTAATATTTTGAATCATAATCACCCATAAATAATAACATAAAATAAAACATAAAAAATTATTAAAATAAGGTTATTAATTATATATCATGTCAAAATTCCAGCGTATACACCACACCAATGAATGGAGTGCTGAATTATATTATATCATCCAAAATTAAATATAAGACTAAAATCCATTACTATAATTCTCAACATCCTTCATATTTGTTTAATAGTATTTTATAATAAATTTATTTTTATTTTTAATATTTTACTGAGACATATTTATATATCATACCACTTTTAATTTAGTTATGAACATTTATTTTCTGTTTATTAAAAATTCATTATTAAATATCTTTTTGGGTATCAACTGCTTTTATTTACATATATGTTTATAATTGTTATATTTGGACCCCCTAATTTTATAATTGTTACATCATCTAAAAAAATCATCATGAAATAATTATCATTTATATTCATAAATTATACTTTTCATAGTGAATATGAAAGTTGGTTTTTGAGAAATTAAGTATGTTACAATCATGGAGACGGTAATCCATGCGTAAGAATGAGTGACATTTCCATTTTTAACGATCATTATTGAAATTAAGTAACTAATATTTTATAAATACATAAGGAACAAAATATAATAAATATCATTTTATTTCATTAAATTAACTTATACAAATCATCTATGTGGTGTGGTGATGAAAAGTTAGAGTCACATCGCTTCGTGAAGGCGACATCCCACACATACTCGAACAACATTATCATATTTTAGTGAGTGAAAATGAATGAAATAATATAATATAATATATTTTAAGAATCATGAATCTGTAATTAATATCATAATTATTTCATTTACATCACATATATTCATTAAAATTTTCTATATTACCCACTATGGATATCTTAAGTGATAAACGATTCACATCGCTTCACAAGGAGGTAGTATACTGTACACATAGTTTATGTTATCATATCCCCTAAATAATGGAATGTAAATAGTTATGTATGATACAATTAATAAAACTCTATAATTATTTTATATATATAATATATATATATATATACATTATATACATCATAATACCCAACTATGAGAGGTGGCATTGAAAAAATGATGAAATCGGTTAGTGAGACATTATTCTACCGTACACATGAATATAGAATTTTTAATCCATTTTGTAGAAGTGTATAATGATTTAAGTACGTAAATTAAGAGAATAATATATAATTATATGAAATATGTATTGACATTGGCCTCAGTTTCCTAGAGCATGTTTCTGTTACCATTACATTGGAATACGATACAAGGAATCACATCCTAAAGGACCAAATAGTTTAATAGTTTTGAAAAAAAAAAGATAAATACAAGATTCTTACATTACATTTTAATAGAATATAAAATTGGAGAAAATATATATTGTGGTTCAAAAAATCAAATACTCAATATGTATTTTTACTAAGGGGTGATTTTCTAAAAAAATATTGGATAAAATCAACAAAAAAAATGAAATATTTTTAATAGGAAGTCATGGTAAAAGTACCAAACTTTATAAAACTATTTTCTTCCTAGTTCTAAAAAATATTTCATATCCACGGCTAATATTTTTCACCTTGGATAAATATGAAAATATTCTAATATATATACTATGAAAATTCCACAATTTTGATGAATTAATAAATATTTTATGAAAAAAGACTCACATAACATACCACTAATTTTTATTAAAATACCAACTAAATTGGATCCCAAATAATTTTTTATCTAAATTTCTTGGACCTAATAGAATATTGGGTTTAAATTTTGTTTTTTTATTTTTCTCTATAGGGAACAATCCACTTGAAAAAAATGCACGTTTTTTTATAATTTATGTTAAAAGAATATTATATGAGAATTCCCATACATTTACTCCTTTTCTATGATCGATGAAGGCTTTGTCAAATTTGGTGTAAATAAAAAATTGGAAAAAATTTCAATGGATCATTTTAAAATACACAATTTATCCTCATAAAAACCGTTATTATGTTGAAGGATTAAAGAACAACCCGATATGTATTTCTAAACATCGTTAAGATGGTTGTTCCTTTTATTTTATTAACAATGCATGATAATTTTTGGTACAAAAATATTTCATATTTAATGAATCATAAATTAATATTTTATATCAATTATATATTAATTCGTTGATTATAAAAAAATGTAAATTTTTTTAATGATAAATTTAATGAATCAATGATTCTTCATAGAAGACTTGGATATTGTACAATTTACTCTATAATTATTTATCTAAAACACATCCAATTTCTTATTTTCTTAATAGATAATTGAATTAAAATAAACTATGTGATGTATTTAAAATGTAAAAACAACATAATTCATCTTCCATACAAATTACATAAGTTGATACATCAATAATTGTATATCTTACTTGTATGGATCGATTAAGACATTCTAAGACCGCAATTCTTGCTAGAAAATAATTTATTTATGTGTTTTCTAATTATTCATTCAGTTATTACATTAGATTAGGTTTTGAGAATCCAAATTCTAGCTAGAATTATTTTTATAACTTTTGTAAAATTGTTGAAAAGTTAAAAAAACAAAAAAAAAATTCTTTGGGAAGTGATCATAGAGGTGAAATTTAATATAATGAAATTTATTTATTTGTATCAATAAAAGTTACTAAAATTTATTTTTATACCCCTAGGAAACCTCAACAAAATATTGTTGATGAAGGGAGGAATAGTACCTTGTAATAAATTACTAGAACATGGTTACGAGAATATAACATGACCATTTTTTTGTGGTATGAAGCTATAAGTACAACATGTTATCTCATTAAGAGAGTTATTAAGAGGTCGATCCCAAAGTACACACTTAATGAGTTATAGAATAATTGAACCCCAATAGTAGGTTTCATTAATGTATTTGAAATTAAGGATTTCATATTAAAACCAAGGACAATAATATTATGTTAAATATAACATTTGATAATGGTTTCATCCTATGTTATCCATCAATTTCAAATTCATAGAGTTTTTAAAAAAAAGGACAGTAATGATGAAGATTCAACTCATATGAATTTTGATGAATGATATCATTTTGATCACAAAATTACTCAAACTAATGATCTCGATGATTTTATTGAGGAAAAGAGACGTAAACCTATCTTTAACAACAAAAATGTAGACTATTTTGAACATGATCATGTTGAACCAAATCAGGTAAGGGTTTATACTAGTGACACAACTTGTGTGATTCCCTAAAAACAAACAAAATACCTTAAATACCACCCTCTAGAAATATTTTTTCGAATATTAGATAAAAGAGTTATAACTATAATTACTATAGGAAATATAGGGGAATTATCTTCAGTTTTATCTCATACAGAACCCAAAAATGTGTATGAACCTATATCTAATAAATTATGGGTTTTATCAATGTAAGATAAGTCAAATATACATGGGTGGAACATGGTATGGGAAATAGTTGAAATTGAATTTGACTTTACAATTATTGAAACTAAATTGGTATTTTGCAAGAAAAATGATGATCAAGGTGTGATCGCTACCAAAAAATCTATATTATTTGAAAAGGATGTAGTCATGAAGAAGGAAAAGAATATGAATAAATATTTATCATTATATGTTGGTTATAAGCCCTTGTAATCCAACATGTATATACATATTATGTGATTTTTATATTATAAAATATGGATGTCAAAAGTGAATTTCTAAATAGATTTTTTAATATATGAATTATATGCTGAACAACCTACGTGTTTTGAAGACACTCAATTTCAAAATTATGATTTTAAACTTACTAATTTCCTCTATGTTATTAAATAAGAACCTAGGGCATGGTGTGAGAGATTAAATTATTCTCATTTATCAAATGGGTTTCCAAGAGGAAATTATGATCTTATTTTATTTAATAAACTTCATATTCATCTATTTTGTTAGTAAAAATATACGTTGATGATGTTATTTTCAGGTCTAAAAATGAATTTTTTTTGTAATTAGTATTAATGAATTATGAAAAAGGAATAGGAAATGAGTATAATTGGTGAATTATAATACTTTATTAGGAATAAAAAATATCCACAATATTTTGGAAATCAATTAATGGAACAAAGAATACAAACTTGATTTAATAAAAAAAATTGGACCTGAATACAATAAGACTTATTCAAATCCTATGAGATCCAATAATAAAAATGATATGGATCAGACTGGGAAATTTTTTGATGATAAGTGCATAGAGTAAACTTTAGAAGTTCACTTTATCATACTAAATGTAGAAAATAAATTATGTTTTTCACATGCCTTTTTTATGATATCAATCCAATTAAATGAAATCTCATTTAAATACAGTCTAATTAAATCATAGATATTTAAAATGAAGTATGTCTCTTTATCTTTTCTTTAAAGTACTAATAATTTAAATATAACTAGATATTAAGATGTTATTTTAATGGATGTATAGTCAATAAGAAAAGAACTACAAGAACATTCCATTTTCATGCTAAATATACAGTATCATGGTAAAGTAATAGAAAAACTCAATAATATTATCAATTATAGAAACTGAATATATCGAAGAGGAAATTATTGTGCAAAAATGTTCTGGATTAAACATACTGTAATGAATTTTTTATAAAATATTATTTGATTTTCAATAAATGGTGAGAAAACAAGTGCTTCTAACATTTCATAGAATCTGATAAATCATTCTAAAACAGAGATCATTTTTAAATAGTCGTTTCATAAGAGACCGTGAACAAAATGAAGATATCTCTCTATAATTTTTTTCAATGAGAAATAACTAGAATGAATTTTTTCAAACCCATTGGCTTCTTGTAGCTTTTTTCTTATCAAATATTAATATGGTTTATTTAAATTTGGTCAATTTTGAATCAATATTACATAATTATTATAATGAATTTATAATTAATCAAGTATTTTATTTTTTACAATTTTCAACTCAAATTTTTAGAATTAGTAACATAAAAATATATAATTTGATCTAGTTTTTATGATTACTCTTCACATCACACTGCATGACCCTTCTATTTCCACAAAACTAAAGAAATAAATAATCATCTATAAATGGAACACTTCAATGCCACTAAATGTTAATATCCTTTATATCCTATCTACTCTTCCCTAAACAAAAAATCATTCAAGCACCTTCCAAAAATGTTGACATACAAAAAAAAACTGATGGTGCCACCTCAACTGAATCAATCATCCAAGGACTTACCTAAGTGTTTTGAGTATAAAAACCATAGATTTTAGTCGGTTTTATGGTACATGTATGTTACATAAGAAGGTAATAATTATTCTTGTTTTGGAATTCATATTTGATTAATGAAAAATAGATTTTGTTTACGAAAATGAATTTTGAGCATTTTATGAGAAAATTTTATTTCATTTTGGTGATATTTAAAATCTAGTTACTATGACGTCGTATAAGAAATGTTTTTAGATATCAACATAGGATATTGATAAGGCATTTAAATGTCCACGTAATGGTTATGATGACTTCAAATGATCTCTATGTTCATTAGATGATTTTAGTCTACTACAATAAAGATGTATCTATTATGAACCAACGATATTGAAAAGAAGAAGGTGAATGATTTAAAACCTTAGAAGAAGGTTCTTAAAAAATTCATTAATTCATTAATAGATAAAAGATATTGTGAGTTTGGACATTCTATTTTTCATGAAGTTATGTTATTATATTTTTTTATTTTTTAGAATCCTATCAAAAGTTAATGATACATAATGAAAAATATTTTTCATATTACATATAAGTTAGTAAATTTTTACCCTATTAGAATGATGTAGACCCCACTTTTCAATTAAATTATTTTCATTCTATGGATAACTAATATAACACATTGTCACAGACTAACAATATTGAGTGATAATATGTTAATAAAAATTGTGTTTTTATTGGATTTCATCATTTAATATGCAATTACCCATTAGTTTAGAATGATATATTGAGACTGACACCACTAATACTTAGGGGGAGTCCTCCAACATGATTTATTCAAGTCTGAATATTTCTAAAACTCCTTAAAATGTTCTAATTTATAAGGATTTTCAAGAGAAAATTATGGATTGAAGTTATTTCCAAGATAATGAGTCTCTAAATGTAAGGAAAATAAGAGTGATATATATTTTTTAATCCAGGTAAGGATCTACTAATGATTTCAGTCTATCCCCTACCCTCATAACAGTGCAATTTGATGAAATTCCTATTTTATTTTTTAGAGAGTAATTGGCCTTATCCCTTACCGTATTGGATAGTGTGAGAAATGAAAGGGCCATATGAAGAGTATCAGATGCCTTCACTCTTCTTGAAGTATATATCATTGGGGTGAAAATTCATTAAATTAGAAGATAATTAGATGGAATTGTTTGTAAAAATGAATTTGGTATTGAAGAAATACTAGAACCTAATGATTCATCATGGGCTGTAGAAAAATGGAGAGCCACATTAGAATTGATAGAACCATATCATGTAAATGAAGTACCAAATATTGATGAAAATCAATTGGTTGATGAACATCGGAAAGAAAAAGTTCATTAGGATATATTCTCTCATGTTCATTTAATATATACATTTTTGGAAATTCCTACAGTAGAAATGGATGATGATGATGAAAGATCCATTAAAATATATTCAAAATTTATATATAATGTGTAATCTCATAAAATTAATTTTGTCGAGTCAAGATGTGGACTACATACTCTTCATGGTTAATTTTTTTAAATATCATGTAGGGAAATATATTTGAATCACTAAAGAAGATAGTTATGTTTTTTGATAGGAATGATGATTTGAAAAATATTTTGGTAAAATTTCCTTTAATAATATAGAATTGTTTAATGAATCACTAAGAATATTTAAAGAATTATATGTTTAAGAGTATTGAAACATGTGTAGAGGATCTATTTCAACATCTGGGAATACATTATCTTAGCCATCCTATTCAAAACCATTTAGAATATACATCCCAAAATTTCAAGGATGTTTTTTATCTATCTAAAATATATTTGAAGAAAATTAATAGGTTTTCAAAAAAATTAATCTACCTGAATAATATTATTTGCATCAATTTTTACATTTAAATACCATTGATATGGTAAGAGCGCAAAAAACAGTTGTCAACATTTAGTCCACCTCAATTAGTAGTACTTGAGGTTTGGATCATGGATTGGATGATTTTAAATAAACATGGTAGATTTTGTTGAAAAAAGTGAATATTATCCTAATAAAATTGGTTCTTTATCTATTTATCAACCATAATTTTTACAAATAAAAAAAAAATTCACATAAGAACTAACATACGGACAAGAATTTCTAGTTTAGATGAATGGTCCCACACAAAAATTTGAATAATTCCATGCTTATATGGAATGTTTCTAATACCGTTGAATATTTTGTTATTATTACTGGTTATATTAGATTTTTCATGTATTTTTACAATGTTTTGATATATATTCTTTGCATTTATCCAGTACTTTTCTATTATTTTACTCATTATTAATATTCATTAATTATTTAATGATTTATATAGCTCAATACATTTATCAATACAACTTCATGTCAAATTATGTTTGTACTTAGTAGTGTTAACTATTTACACCTTTTCATTAGCTATATTTATTTTATAATTTTTTTATTATATTTCTTATTTTTTATACTACAAAATAGGGAAAAATAAAAAGGAGAATACACGAATTAAAAATTTATACTATATATTATGCCCTTAAATTTTTGTTTATTATTCAATGGGTTTTGCGATCATAAAAAAGGGGGATATATTGGGATAGACATATGTTGTTCCAAAAAAATCTCATTTATTTTGTGTTTTTATGATTCACAAGATCCCTATTTTTATTCTAAGGAGTTTTCTTATTTTTTCAGACCATATTAAGTTATAAAATATGAGATAACTGTTTCAATTTAGATTATAATATTTTTATTATATGTGATTATCATTTAATGAGTAAAATGTTTAGATTTGTGAAAAAATATCTTCTCTTACTAGATTATAGTGTTAAATTTATATCATCGATTTTATCAAACTCTGAAAATCAATATTGAAAATTTAATTTACAATGGAAGATATTATCATATAGAGGGAATATATTATATAATGTATTTTTAGAATCATATATTTTAGTTAGAGTGTAATAATGAAAAGTATTTTTGTCACATAAATGATATTTGAAAAATATTAGTTTATAAGAACCAATAGAAGAGGTGAATGCATAGAATCACAATTTAGTACCACAAATCTCTTATATATTTTAATTATTATAGAAAATATTTAATTTAGTTCAACATACAATCAATATAATTCGATGATCAGTTTTATATTATAAAGACTCTTTGAAATATAGTTTACTAGGAAAGCGCTATCAGTTTTTTATCTTATGACTAATTTTTTTATGATTTTCATGATTAATTTTTATAATTTTATTATAATATCTTGAAAAGATATTTCATGATTTCATGCATTCCAAAAAAGTAATTTTCTAATTATGGAAATAATTTTTGTATAGAATGTCCTTTTCTATGGAATATACTTATCCAAAGAATAATATTTCTAACATTGTTGTTGCAGAATTCTATTCTATATTTAGAAGAAATAGAATCATTCACATAAGAGCTATTATTATCAACAGATCACCATATTATTCAATTTACCACTGTGATTATATCCTATTCTTATGTTCATATTTAATGGGGAGATATAAATAGATAGTGTTAGCTGGTGTATGGAAATACACATGTATATATAAAAATATCATAAAACACCCACGTGTTGTTCTTATAAGTTTGTCAAATGAAACCAAAGATCATTTTGATCCATCATTTGAAGATCACCATATTCTCAAGACAAATCATTATCTATTTTAAGTTATTACTTGCTACTGTATGGTGTACTACTTCTTTAACGCTCAATAATATCTTTTTAATTTACTCATTTCAAGAGAGTGTGTAAATACTATGGATAATTCATGTAGATGGAGATCTATGCTAAATGATCTTCTACCATTTTATCAATTAAAAAAATCATGTACTCAGCTGGGCTCCCCTAGGAAATGGTATATTGTAATTAAAATCACCAAACTATTGGAGTAGAGTGTTGGTGGAGTGGATTGTGAAAATTTTATTCTTTAAACCCAAATACATTTCTTCTATTAAATACCTTTCCACAATTATTTTATACATAATCGTACAACCTTTGTTGAGGGAAATATTATAACTCACATTAATTAAATAGGGGTGTTTTAATGTAATTAAAATTTTAAGAACATAATCCAACCCCTCTTGAGTTCTCAATTATCCAATATATAAGAAAATAGATCCCTTGTTCAGGTATATGCCTGTGGGATATTAGAACATCATTTGGTTATAGACATGAGTTGTTATCAATGATTAGAGACTTGGTTAAGGATAATGAACATTTATAATTTCCTTATTGGAAAACATGTTATCCAATGTGTTTTGATGTAAATCATTCATGTTCTTCTTTGGATTGGGATATTAGCCTATGTGGATAGGTGAATAAATGGATTTACCTTGATGTGTAGTGTAGAAGATGTTGACTAGGTCATTTTTTATAAATTGAGTATATATGAGATGGGATACATTATGAGGGGATTACCATGAGTGGAAGGGTGGATTCTAAGTGTTAACAAGAGGGATAACCGAAAGTGATAGGGAAGTGGTCAGAAATAATATTATTTGATTACCATAAACAATTTGGAATAGTTAAGGGTTTTGTATGGGACAATACCTAATCTGATAAGTCTACGGTGTGAGATGTGTTGCGAGATAGGGCTTGATAACATACCCTATGTGAGATAGTGGTGGAGAATGTTCATATATGTTGTTTGTAATGATGATTTACCTTTATTGATAGGGTGGATATATGATGTATTTTATAATATGTTTAATGTGAAATGGTATGAGTTCAGCCATTGTGTGATAGTGTGGAAGAATGAAACATGATTTGACATGTGTTATGAAACCTCACATTGATTTAGAGTGTATTTGAAAAATGAATGACTTGAGTGATTGTATTAGAAGTCCTCAGGATTAGGGGTTGGTGGTTCTATAAGACTTTAAAAATATTGTAGTTTTATTCAAACTAGATAAATAATGAGATGGAGTACCTGTGACACATTTTGAAATGCTATCTATAGTATAGGTTATGGGTTGGACATGTGGGAAGGAGTGAATACTATTTCTCACATCATCCATGAATGATATGGTTAAGGGTTATGGTGCTATTTTTATCACATGATGAGCTATCATGTATTATTTTTTCATGTATATTTTTTCCTCATATTTATAAACATGTATAATATTGAGTATATTAGAAGAAGTTTCGAATATCCCACTGAGATTCATTCCTCACACCATATATGGGTCCGCAGGTTTATTTCTATACCTAACATTAGTATATATGTTTATGACATTACTTTCATTGGATCATGTTGTAGTTTCATGAAAATGATTGGTGATATGGGATAGGTGATGCTTGGGGTTGTTTTTCCAACATATTATATATTTTATTCCTTTTTTTATTTTATATTAATTCATACTGTTGGTTGATTTATTTGGATATATGACTATATAACTTCATTGTTCATCTATTATATCACCATATATGATTACATTTTTATGGTTATCCAGGGAAATATTTACATCCATGCATACTATAAAATGTTTATTTCTATATAATTATGTTATTCATCTATAATTCAGTGTTATAGTATTAGGGAACTAGTCTCACAAACACATGGTATTGGACCTCACTGTGAGTCCACATACATTAATGTATATGGAGGCATGTATGAGGAGACATGAAAATTCAACTAAACTGTTATTATAGAAAATATTTAGAGTGTTATAATGTAGTATCATTCAACAATCCCAATTTAATTTCTAGTTTGGTATATGTACTCAGATATAGTAATGTGTTATATAATAATATGGACACTAGGCCAGTGAGATACCAAATCATTTCATTTGGGATGTTCAGGATACCTAGGATTTAGGGTTCATATTCAAATTTTTTAAAATTAATGTTGATATGTTTTTTAAATTATAATATTATAATTTGGGATTTTATTATTGCAATTATAATTGACCATAGTTTCATCATCTACGTGTAATTCAAAAAAAATTTATTATTCACATGTCAAGCAGGTGTTTATGTTTGATTTATCCCTACCGATGATAGATATTTAATTGAAAAAAATTTAATCACTGAAAAAAATAACATTTTTATATATAACATGTCAGTGATAGTCTTATAATTTATATGATGTTTTGGAACTCATGAGATATTGTAATTTTTTTAGGTAAGGTCATGTAGATATTATCAAATGATATTCCGTGATAGTGGTTATAATGTATCTTGGTGAAAATTGTGTATAATAACAATAGGTGGGATGGTATAGGCTTTGGATTACATGATGAAAATTTTTTATAGCTGAGATATTCCTAAGGGATATATTAGAATATATATAAGTTTAACTATGGATTTGGATATAGATGAAATAGTTGATATGGATTTTTGGATGTCTTTGATTTTAGTGATATGGATCAATTTTAATTATTTTGGTATCATCGATTTGTTTGTATAATAAGATTTCATTGATTCATTTATATATTAGTGTTAGTAATATTTAATGTTTTAATGGATGGTTTTCCTTAATTTTAATATATAAGTGGGGTAAATCATGGGAATGTGACTGGAATTTTTTAATGACACCTAGAAAGATGGTGATCATGTGGTTTTACCTTGGATTGAGTCACATGGATTGGGATAATTAGGAAAGAGAGAAAAATTGTTATTTTAGTTCGATGATTTTTCATACATGTGGATCATGGTGAATTAGTAGAATCACCCTCCTCTATGAAAATCAATTTTAGTTTGTTTTATGATTTCACTAGAATGATTGGATTTGATAATTTTTCTTGTTTTTTTTTCACTTGCACTGCCTCCATAAGAGTAGATCATTGTGAAGGGCCATATATAGGATTTTGGGGGATTGATCATGTTTTCGAGGAACCTATTCTATGCACTGATAATTATTTCTTTATCACTTATTACAATATTCTCAAAAATGACTTATGAAATTATCACGGTGTTTTATAAATAATCTCACTTGGGAGGCATTCATGGATTGGTTAATAATATTACTATTCAGTTATGGAACAAAGACATATACAATTACTTAATGGAATATATAAATTTTATCTCAATGAACACATGGGAATCTAGAGTGATTCAATTATGGTATGATTGTATAATTGTGATGATTATTCTTATTTAGGTATTAGATCATGTATTCAATGGGTAGTATAATGATTTTTGATAATAGTGACAATTAGATTGACTTAAGGAATATCTTATATAGTTTCATTTATATTTAGTATAAATAGGATAATTTTAAAGACAATGGGTATGTACATAGGGATGTCATTAATTCTAGTTTTTAGACCAAACATATTTGTTCAAGATGAGATGAGAGTGGATCAAGAGGATCAAAACCTAAGTTACCCTAGATCCTATTGTGTTTTTCTAGAATTTTTATATTAGGTAATTCAAATAGTGGGGATAAAAATATAACATTTTTGATAGTGAGAGTCTTTATGTAGGTGATTTTTAAAGATTATTGAGGGTGTTGTTCATTGTAAATAGATAATTCATGGATATCAATGTTTCTTGTATAAGGTAAGATATATTTGGATAATCTCCATTCATTTTATTTGTTAATGGATATGAAGTTGGTGATGGATATAGATTTTTTTTATTATGTCAGATAATGAAAATGATAAACTTATGGGGGTGTGTATCTTGTTGGTCATGGATGTTAGAACATCATATCCGAAGGGTTATGGGGGACACAAAATTAGTTTGTGAATGGTTAAGATGGATGTATTTTTTTGTGTTGATATATATATATTTATAATATTCAAGGGTGAATACTAAACATGATATTATCAGGTGACATTTAGTAGATATTTTATGTTAGTTTCATTCTTGATTTGAAATTTGGTGTTATTAGGCAGTGTTTCAAATCAAAGATGAATTGGTTCTCATTGGTATATAATTATTGAAAATTGGGTTATTTATTATCCAAAATATTATTTTCATTGAGTGTTAGGTGTATACAATGGTAAGAGACTTCTAATAATAATGGTATGTATCCATGAGTAATGTAATCATGGTGGATTGATGTGACTATACATTAGTGGGTTAGGGTGGGTGATTATGTAAAAGTTTTTCAAGATGTGGATTGACTAGAGTTTTTATAATGATTTTTATGTGGTTAGGGGGTAACAAAGTATAGTGTGTTGTCTTGGATTTAGTCAAATAGATATATTTTCAAGAATATATATCACTTCCATGTTTTTTTATGGGTGGTGGAACTATATTTATTTAAATTTATAATCACGATAATTCATTGTTATAGTATTGTAATTGATGAATTTTGAGTCATGATACATTTCTAGTTTTTCAACGGGGATAGGAAACCATGTCGATTGGAGGATTAACTACCAATGTCTGTACCTGTTGAAAATGTACGGAAAAAATTTAAACATTTACCAAGTTATGGGAAATTATATATTTCATATTTTGATTGGGGAACCTTGAATTTTGGAATATCAAAAATGTGTTTTTGTACGTGATTGGATGTTTTTATGAGTCCTAAATTGCTTAATCGATTGTTAAGGACAATGGAGGCCAAGAGTTGAAATAAAACATAGTAATCATTAACATTGGGTAACAATATGATAACATTTGTGTACATGGAAATTCTTATAATTATTCATATGGAACAAATCCCAATAGAAAAGATGGTGGTCGAGTACCAGGTTCACAGTGGAGCACAAGGAACATGATCATAGATTGCAAGGTAATGGATTCGTCCTACAAGGTGTTTCTATTTTTTTTACAGCAGGAATTTTCAAATACATTCTACTAAAACCCCAATTGTGGGAGTTTATCCTGATGTTCACAAACCACTTATTCCCTTTTCCTCTATTCCTCTATTCCCATATCCCCTCTCTCAGAAAATAAATAGTGGGTAGATTATGTTTTTTTCATCACTCTATATGTGTTAACAAATATTTCATTCCCCTATATATTTATTGAATATTTTCGATTGGTGTATGTAAATTTTTGAAAAATTAAAAGAGATTGATTAAAAAAATCAATTTTGAATCATCAGGATTTAATTTGGAATTGGCATGTGGTGTATTGGGTATTCTAATATAGAGATGATGTTTTCCATACATCCGTATTTAAATAGTGGTTTTTCAGATAGTGTATTTTCCTATTGGTTTTACTTAATTGGATTGGATTTGTTTATTTAATATGTATTAAATTAAAATGATTTTATAGTAGGAGTTTTATGATAATTTCTAGACTTTTTTCATGTTATTTATTTATTATTTAACCATGTGAGGTTTTACTAGGATAAGATTGATTTTATGACTCAATAAATTAAATTTTCTAATTATGTTCAATGTTTGTAACAGTTCTGTTGTCATGTTGTGTGAGTAAGAGGATCAGAATCATGGATATGTACAGTATGATTTGTATCAGATATGGTGTATGTGCAATGTGATTGTAACCCTATATTTAATGTAGTTGTGATATGTAACCATATGTATGGTTATGCAGGATTATAAATCCCCACATGATGTATCATGATGGTAAAATTAAATATGGTGTGAAGGAATCCATGGTAATGAAAAATATTGGATTTAAGCATCCTAGAGATGGAGAATGATATGAACTTTATGGTGTTTTTTATTTGATTGACAACTTTTTATCAGTGAAAAGGATTTCAATTATTATACAAAAGATCTAGGATAGGTTGTAGGGATCAAGGAGATTCTATAATGACTAGGTTGGACATATTAGGAAAATAATTGTTTGTATAGGGACTTGAGACATTGAGAAAATGGTGAGATGAACATTCATCTGACATATGGTTGGTGAAACCCACCTACAGGGGATCGATTGGAGTCTTAGTGTGTCTCGTGAGAAGGATATGTCCCACTAAGGCATGATGTAGTGTGGACAGAATGATTTACTATAGCTTATGAAATATATAGATAATTAATAATAGATTTTATTAGGGACCTAACAATATATCATTGGATATATCTTGAATACTTTGAAATGAGCTGATTGAAGGACCTAAAAGCATGGTCCGGGAGTTTTTCATGGGAGATTAAAATAGGATGATAATGTAAGAATTATATATATATCATACATTTTAAATGAATTGAAATTTACAAATGGTGAACTATTAATTTTCTATATATTAAAATATGAATAAATATATTACATATTAAAAAAATTAATGTATAAATAATTATATATATTGTGGATGTTGAGAATTATCATTGAATATTATTTATTTTAATGGGAAGCAATATACATAATGTATATTGGGATTAGAGTAACGTAATATTCCTAAATTTAAATTAATAGAACAAAATTTTGGTTCAACAATTTTGTATGAGTGAAAATGAATTTATTAGAATAAGAACATAAAAATTGGAGGAATTATCTTTCATATTAATGAAATTTTGTTGCATATTGAACTCATATATTATTCATATATTTCAAATGAAAATTTCATTATACATGATATCTATGTTGAAGAAATTATTATGTGTGTGCTAAATATAGATGTTTTATATATTATCATGAATGAATAATTTTTTTATTTTAATGGATATTATTTTCCATCTATAATTTAGTTTTTCTTCAATTATATGATTTATCGATAATCATGACTATTTAATTTTGAATAGTTATCTTTTAGTGAATATATCAAATTGAAATAAGAATTCCAATATTCTTGGGGAAAATAATAGATTTTCTTGGTCAAAATATTTTTAGTTATTATCTATATCATCATGAAAACTTATCAATACACAAATGAATAAATCCTTTTAAAAGACATTAATGAACCACAATCAGACATCAGAAGTACCATGGCTATAAAATTTCATGTCCTATTTTATAAATACTGAATTTCTATATTAGTTTTTTTATATTTTAATTGAGGGAAAAATATTTTAATTATACTAAAACTATTTACATTTACTAAAAGGATGATTAATCTATGAATACATACTATTTTTTATATTTACATAGAATATATATATGTGTTATCTTGAGAATATTCAATCAAAATATTTTTCTGAAGAGAATTAATGGTTGTTCAATTTAATGATAATATATAATCATTTCATTTAGAGTTGAATATACGAACTTAATTTATATATTTTATAACTAAGGGAGATTATATTTATTTATTGATATATTCCCTAGAAAACTCTTATATCCAATATACATATTTTTTGGATTCTTTCCCATATATGTGAAATAATGAGGAAAATAATCTCATATAAAAATACCAAACAATAATGAAGTGTTTCTATAGTGGACTTGGGTAAGGTCTCCCCCCCCCCAATATCAAAATTAGTTATGTAAAATCATTTATTTCCAACATAAATTTACAACATATCTAATTAGTAGATAAATGGTAGTATAAAACTATTAGAATAGTGATGTTTTTTTGTGGATTTCCTTTTACAATCTCATCTTACTATCCCCCATATTCATTTATTTTTTTATTAAAATGACTTGGTATCAATGAAGAGAAATTTAGTACTCTATATTGGTATGTTAAATCTTAATTATAACAACAAATAATCGAAAATAAATAATGTCTACTTTTAGAGAACCTTATATTAATATTATGAACCATTGATTCTAAAAAACAAGAAATATTTCACATTTGAATTATCATTGCATGAAATTCAAAAGAATAGTGATTGTGTTTTATAAATATCCTATGGGTTAGCCTAGTTTTGGAGTTTATGTCATTATATAGGTTATTTAAAATATTAAATAGTGTTAAATTATTTCATCTATAAGTTATGTCTTGATGAAATCAATAAATATTCACATTTATATATTGATTGTAATATGAGTGAAATGGTTTTTTTCTTTTGAAGGTAATGATAATTTTTTATAGTCACGTTACCATAATAATATTATATCATTAGAATCATTGAAAATTTTAGATTGAAAATATATTTTCTAGGTAAAATGAGATTAATGGAAGGGGTAAACAATTTTTATACTTAATTGGATACTACTAAAGAATTAGATTGTGGATTGAAAATTTTAAGTGTTTTACTAACTACATAGAGTCTTATCACTGCTATGAATATATAGTACCCAAATTCTAATTATATAAAAATAAAAATATTTATTTTAATACTCATGATGTATAACACTAGAATGCATAATGAAGATGATAAAGATGACAAATCCGTGTTTTAAAATAATATCAACGCATTCTTAAAATATACAACATAAAATAATGAACAAATGCTCAATGAATCATATTTTTAATCATCTAATGAAGGATAATATACCTAATTAATTTTTGTGGAAGAAAATTCTGAAAATTCTAGACGATTAAAAATGTCTTACAAAATCATAAAGAAAATCATGAAGTTTTTTGAAAAATTGAAATAGAATTTTTGAAATACCATAGAAGAGAAATATTATTAATATAGGAAAGCTTGAAATATCACATATGACATATATCATCTAATAGGAAATAATAAATATAAATAATATGATTTTTAAATAATATTAGTTTTCATGAAAAGTAGGAAAAATTATACATAGTGTAGTTGGAGTCATTATATGGATTCAATTCGTGAGTTTAATTTGAAATATGTTAAATTTATTGAAAAATCTAAATTGTTTTTATGAATTAAATTTGATTGTAATAATCATTTTTTGAAAATATATATGAATTATAAAATTATTCATTAGATGTTATTAATTAATATTTTTCAATACATAATTACAAATAATATATTTTATTGAAACAAATTTATTTTCAATATAAAAATTTGAATTCAATTACTATTGAAATAATATATTTTTCTAAAAATCAATTTTTTTAAATATTCTTTTTATTAGAACAAATAATACTTTAATATTCATAACAATATAATTAATAAATATTATTCTGAATTTGATACGATTATGTTTGATTCTACAAAATTTAATCAAGGGGATTAAATATATAATCAAATAAATGGTCAAAAATTTTATAATGGTGGGAAAAATATAGTTGGAGTTTATGTTAATAACATAAAAAATTATATCATTATTTTATAATTAATTAATATAAAAAATATATTGTTGTGTTAGTTTATCCCCTATGGTATTACTAGATATAATAGAAATGATTATTTTACTACAGATCAATAAATTTAGGTTCTTATGAACAATCTTATCAGTTGAAATTTTGGAAATGTAAATTCTATGTATCCATATAAATTATAGAATATTTTATGAACTATATAATTATACACAATTGTTAATAGACCTTGGATTTTAGGGGTATCAGACATCAAACATGTTATAATTTTTTTTATGGAATGATCTAGACTTATTTAATTACTTAATGTTAAATAGGATGTGGTTACTCAAGATCTATATTTGATGATATCATAAATTTCCAATTCTCATCAATTATTGGTGGAGATCATATCGATTTTGGATATAAATATATGGGAATTATTATAATTGTTTGATCTATTTAAAAACTAGATCCAATAATCATCGACAAATTATTTTATATTTAGGATCTAAATTAAAAAAAATCATAAGTATTTAACAATATGAGGATGTAGGTTATTAAATAGACTTTTCAAATAATTATTATTCTATTTATATGGATAAATGTCTTAAATTTATTTAATAGAAAACTAAATATTTCATAATTTCGATTTTTATACATTGTTTGGAAAAAATAATTATTATTTATGATAAAAAATAATCCTTGATTTGGAATTAGAGACATTTACATTCTAACGTTTATTCAATTGGATTTTATTTAATAATAACTAGAATTAATATCTACCTTTTATATATTTTAATGATATTAGGCCAAGTGAATCATGATAAATGACGATGATGCATATATATTATATTAAATATATTGATGTGTTAGTTACGTTAATACATTTGGACCATATTCATATGGTTTTTTAGACCTTCTAAAATAGATAACCATCCTATAATGTTTTGTGTTTTTGATTTGGTTTACCATTAATAATTCATGCATGTGTTTATATTTTAATTCATAATGGAGAGAAATAAAATATCATTATAAATGTATTGATAAGAAATTAAAATTAAGAAGAATGTTTAACTGTTTATATGAGGTGCTTCAGTTGACTAGAAATGTAATGAAATGTGTCTGACTTAATTTTTTTAATTTTTTTAATTTTTTTATTAATGATAAATTCTCTACCTCTAGAACACCTGATTAGATATTTTTAGATGTATAAATAGTAATTGAAAAGTAATTTTGTGAACCATGTATTGTGGACATATTTTTCCTTCTCATTTATAGGTTTATTTATTGAAAACCTTTTTTTATATCATACAAATAGTTACTATAATAAGTAATTTGAAGAAAAATCAATATTATTTTTAGAACAATTGATGTCCAAAAGACTGATACATTATTTTTTAAATTAAATGTTTATATATTAAGCAATTAAAGGATATTGGAAATATTTATCATGTTATTATAAAGGATTCTATCTTTTTAACTCTATTACATCTAAAACATATATAGAATTCCACCAAAATCATGGAAAATTGATGAACTAATCCATAAAATTAGTATTGAATGTTATCCATTTTTACAAATGAAAGCAAGAAATGATTATAATGATATTTTTATGAACAAGGTGACACATAATAATCATACCAAAAATAAAATAGATGTTTCTAAATATATCATACACATATAAACCAATCTTAAATAGTTAACAACTAACAATAATTATAAATTCCTTCATATAAAAACAAAAACCTTAAAGGATCATCCATTATATTAAATTTATTGAGATTTAAATGATATTTTTATAACTAAAAAAAGTGTTGAAAATAATTCTGAACATTCTCCTTTAATAAATCATATTAGACATAAAAGCACATGTGAATCCTTAATTGATTATTGATGGGTTGTAGAAGTATAAAAATTGACTAACCATTTAATTAGAAAAAATGTTTTGGAATTTATATATATCAAATTGGATTATGATATTTTAGTTACTAGATTGATGGGTTTAAAAAGGAAAGATAATCAGGGATGATCCATAGAAATAAATCTAAACTATTTTCTAATTGATGAAAATTAACAGAACGTTATAGATTATGTGGAACTAATTAAAATAGAATCAACATTTGAAGAAAATTGAATTATCAGAAAATATACATCATAGAATAATTTTAATATTTTCATAAGTGTTGAAGAATATAATAGATACATTTTTTTATTTTATGGGAGAAATATATTAATAATAAAATTGAAATTAAAAACCCACCTTTTAAAAACACTATATTTTCACGTGAACCAATGTTATATAGTTATAAATGGGATTTTAAAACTTGTAATAAGATGGAATGTTAGTTTCCATAATCAATTTTTTCAATCAATAATTGACGGACATAAACTATTTATGAAACACTTATCTATGCATATTATTCTATTTCAAATATATATTGATGACATGTTTTTTTCAAACATACAAAAATAATAATAATTAATTTCATAACACATTTAATCCAATATTTTATAGTTTTGATGAGTGGTTTTTAAATCATTAATGGTAAAAAAAATATCTTATAATGGTTTTTGGAATTTATTAAACCCAATGAGAGAAGAAACACGACATCCAAAAAAATTAAATTGAATTAACTAAAGCATATGAAACTCTGATTGGTTCTATAATTACTGAGATGTATATTATTATTTGAAATCCATGAATTAAAATTTATATAGAGTAATATTAGTATAATTATTATATTTTAATAATTGTATGATACACTTCATGATGAATTTATGTATCAGTACATAATTTTATGAAAATCCTATAGAATCTCATATGAAATATAGGGATTTTAAGGTATTTTAGTAGCTATGTATTTTCATTCTAGATTGTATCCAAAACATATATTTTTTTAATATAAATTTATGATTCTTAAATCGGTGGTTTTATAAAATATTTTAATACTAGATTAAAAAAATTCATTTTTAGTTGAGGATTGTTTATTTTATGATATTGGAGTAAAAAAAAATTTATCCAAAAAAATGAATATTTTGTAGTTGGTAGTTTTTTTCACATAAGTGTTGATAATGAAAGATATTTAACCTTATTTTTTCTAAATTTAAAATATATGATGAAAAAAATTTAATACTATGATTGGTATTATAATATTAAAAAATTAAATAATACTTTTGAGAATGAATGATATTGTCATACTACTTCAATTCACTAGAAGCTGGAAAAAAATGTTATGTTTCACTAAAATTAATTAAATCTAGGAATCAACTAGAAGATATTTTAAAAAAACACTCACATCTAAATATTTTTATTTTATTAAGATTGACTATTTTATATAAATTGAATTGTGTTTGTTTATTTGTATTATAATTAATTTATTAAATGATTTTTTTGATTCGTATTCTACTATACAATTTTTATTATATCTTATATATTCTATATAAGTATATTCTTCCTATATATGAGAATGATAGTACTATGTTTTATAATATATATAAATATTTTTTCATAATTTATTCTACTTAATCATAACATATTTGTCCTTATACGTGATAGATTTTTTCAATGCGATCTCTAATTTCACAACATTTAATATTTATACTATGATATATAATATTTTTATTTAATAATTTAATATTATTTATTACTTACATAATTACATTATAATAAATTCTTTATGTCTAGTTTTTCTAGAAAATTTTCATTTCAAATAATTATTTACATTCGCTATTATTTAAAATATTTTTATAAATTCCCTAATAAAAACTCAAAATATCAAATACTATATATATTGTTTACATGATTTTAACCCTTAAAACATCAAATATTTACCTTTCATTTTATAATAATTATGTCAATGATATCTTAGAGTGGGTTATCTTGAGTATGGAATAGTGAAATTTCATATAGATCTAAATTATGTGTTCCCCCTGGAAACGTCATTGACTTACAATGGAGAAATTGAATAGATATACAACCTAAATGATTATTATAATATATTATTTGGGGTTTTAATTATTTGATAAGAGTTTATATATTTCCTAAAAATGTAATCAATAGAGATTTAAGAGAAATAAAATTATATATTTGTGTTTTGTGTTAATTTGATATCATATATAGTAAGTGATAACCTATTCACATTATCCTCTATTTAGTCGTGTATGTTGTTTTTTATTTTCCCCATTAAATAATTATCATCATAATCAAATACATGATGATGATTGAGATGTTTTGGTTATATAATTTGTTTCTCTATTTTTATTCTATGACACTGAGAAATTTGTTTGAATGAATGTGGAAACGAAAAACAATGTTCGTTCAATTATTTTTGTACTATTGATTCTCAAAAGGATATGAAGTTTGAAAAAGATTTTTCTCAATATATATATGTAATATCTATTATTGAATTACTACATGGTTTTTTAGGAATTTATTTTCAAATTAATGAACCACTATTATCAAGGATTGATGAAATACTATTTTTATCTTTATGGGAGTTTGATCACTCTCTTATTTGTGGAGAAATTGTTTTATCTAGATGAATTTTTCTCTTTGAAACTAAATTACGAAAACTCGTATATTAAAAGAGTATTAAAACATATGGGGTATATATGAGGTTCACCCTTAAAAAATTGGTGGATCATGATAAAATAGAAACTAAATACGATGAAGAATAAGATAGAGTTTTTCTTAGGGGGTTGTTGGGTGAATTTAGAGAAATTAACGATGTGGGGATTAATTAAAATTATAATACAATATATGTGAATAAATCTGATGTAAATATTTTTAAAAATTAAGATATTATATATATATATAAAATCTATTTCTATTTTTTATGTTTAGGAAGAATGATAACATGATGTTGGAACATTAGTAGATAGTGATTGTGGGACTTCTAAAGAAGGTTATGATATAAATTATGATTTGAAATTTTTTATTCTAGAGAAACATATAGTGGGTGAGTTGACTATATGAAAACTATTTATAAAGATGAGTATTTCTAAAAGTGGTTATTTTGGATACATAGAAATAAAAACTAATTATCAAGATTAAAATAAATATATGCATCATAAAAAAGATAGATTTGTAAATTTTTAAAATTAAATATTTTCTTAGAATGATAAAATGTGTAGGTGATTAGAAAATACATTCACATATTGGTGAAGATGGAAAATAAAATTAATTTAATAATAATATTATATAGATGATGGGTTGAATATTTCTGAATTTCATTAATGATAAAAAAATATAGAACTATTAATTATGATCTAATGTAAGGATCAAATGATTAAATGAAATTTATTTGGAATTCTATAAAAAAAATTACACATTGAGGAAATATAGTCAAATATATGTTTAGAAAAAACATTTTATGAGTTGATATATTTTTTGAATTATAAATATAATATAATTAAATATACAATGCCTATTAAATCAATATTAGATAAATAATGATGAGTTGAGATTAGATACATATGTGATTCTTATGTTGAATTAAAGAACGAGCATAATCTAGTTGATAATTGAATTTCAAATAATGTTATAAATGAAATAAAAATTTTCAACATTAGATGGACCAAATGATTAAGAATTATAATATATCATTGATAAATGAGAATATTACAATATTACATTGTGAAAATCTAAATCTGATAAATTCAATGAGATTAAGGATTAACCAATTTCAGAATCAATGAATGTACAAAATGTAGAAATAATTACATTAAATTAATTACATATTATTCACAACAGTTCAAAATTTCATTAATTTTATAAAAAATTACCATGACACAATAGATCTAGAGATTTAAGAACCAATAGATACTAAATCATTATAAATTATTTCATCATAATGGATTAGAAATGATTTTAATTATTAAGGAGACCTTTTAAAAAAATAATTATGATTATCCATGTGATATAAATAGATTAATGGAATGGGATGTTCTGTTGACTGAAATTAATAAATTGTTAATATATGGATAGAAAAAAATTCATTCAAATATAGAAGGAATATATTAATCTCTATTATTTTCATTTGGGAGTGAAGTTCATATATCTAGAAATGAATCCAGTATTAAATTATTTTATATAAGAGGTTATGAAATTGTTACATTCAAACCTATATAGTGGATATCAGTACTCAAATACCTTAGGTGTTTAAAAACCATTTTCATATGTAATGATATTTGGTTAAGGATGTTTTGAAATCTTTCATGAAGACATAATAATTCATGGATAGAATTAAATGAATAATATTTTTGATGATAATATTATAAAATATTTCAATAATTTCAATAAATAAAATATATGAGTAAGATAATACTGAATGATGTGAGAAACAAATGATTTGATGTTATATTAACTATTTTGGGATATATTTTATGATATAATAAAATATGGATTTTAAATACTTTTTAGTAAAGTATATAATTTATTACTAAACAATAATAGTAATTATATTATATCAATATTAAGTATATTTGGAAAATTCATATTTGTGGTAGAATGTTGGAGCAATGGAAAAACACCTTTGATAAAACTACTTATATTAAGATCATTATTATATATTTTTTTAAATCACTGGTCACATCATTAAATTGATTTTTTATCCCCATTTCGAATACATAAGATTTGTAAGAGTTTCTAGAAAACCTCATATTTTTTAATCCTTTGACAACATAGAAGTCATTAATCCTCCACCACTCTAGCATAATAATGAAAAAATTATAATCACTAAAATTTTATTCATACAACTGTTCTTTCCATGGATGTTGAATCTTTGTAGCTAGTTAATCAAAAACCCTATAAATCTACAAAAAATGATTTTTTACCAAAATGATCATTTATGTATTATGTGTTCATAGATTATATACATTACATATTATCGAATATTACATTTATACATATCTAATAGAATTAAATTTTTTAATTTTATTCTATTTTTTATTATATTATAATATTATTACATTTAATGTAAAATAATGATTATGTTATAACCTATGAGAAAATATTCTTTTTGATAGAAAATTATATATTAAATGATAAATTAAAGGTAAATAAAAACATTTATTATTAATTTTTATGCTAAATCAATTTATTTTAATATATAAATACATAATATATGATTTTTTTTTGTGTTTTTTTATTATCATTTAAGGGGATAATGTCGGATTGTTCTAGTATACCAAAAAATGATGATATATTCTTTGATTTTATACATAATTTTCATTAATAATGTGTGATAAAAATATGTTCTATGGGGTGGGTTTAATAGACCATTTAAAATATTTAGGAAAATAATTTATTTCGACTATAACATAAAAATAATTTTTATTTAAAGTTTTGGTACATTATTTATGTGTAGATATAATGAAATTTAAATAACATTAATTTTTTTGACTTTGAAAGTGAATTTTATGAAGCGATCATGCATATAATCATCATAAGTGATCTAACATAGAGGGAGTATTGAAACACATTAAAACAAACATCACTTATAAAAAAAATTATAACCAATTTACAAACATTTTTTTCTCACATGGAGGAAAATAAATTATTATATTATATACTAGTTAACAATAATGGATCAATATTATATTAGGGACAAACCCAATTAATGTCTTCAATGTATTTCATCTGTTAGAATAACTAAGATACATATTTTTTTATTGAAGCTTATGTGTTTATTTTAAATCAATAGAATCAAAACATTAAAAAGAACAAGACATCAGTTTTGGGATCACAAGAGTTAAAAAGCCTCAAAATGATGTTTTGAGATTAGATATGAGGTTAATAAGTTGGATCGAGTGTTAAGGAGTGAATCGATATATTTGGGTGATGTTTCAATAGTTATAGAGTTTTCTATATGGGGTGAATGGATTAATTGAAGATGTTTAACACCATGATTTCCCAGGAAAAATTTCTTTATTATCAACTAATAAATATTATACTTCATGGGTTCAGGATGTATTATGGTAAAAATGTCATATAATTAGAGGAACCACCTGATGTGGTGGGTAGTCGTAGGCATGGTGCATGGGTTTTTCATGGTTTATACATAAAAGGTGCATCATTTTTGTGGGTAGGTTGTTCTGATATAATGGTTGGAACATAGTTTTCATAACAATTTGGTTTAACCTTGTGGAATTTTTTTTAATTCTTTATAGAGAGAAAAGGATAGGAAAACTCTACGGTCAAATGTTGCAGCTTCCTGGAATTTCTATTATATAGTTGAACTGACCAAAATACCCATATCATTTTTTTCATAACCCCCCCCCCCCAACATCATCACTATTCATAATGGGTGGATGAGTGGTGTCAAAAATATCTTACTCTTTCTCTATCATTTTAAAAGGGTGGTGTATTTATAGAATCCATTTCATGTTTTTGTGGTTAGTGTCACACTCTTCCTTCTCCCCTATCATATTTATTTTGGGTTCCCTAGACTATGTATTGTTGACACTTCCCTCATAACAAGGTCAGATCCTCCATTCGACATTAAAATTTTCTGTTGGATTGTGTATAGGATATCCCAATACGCCTTCCACTCATCATTTCATGGTGCTTCATTATGGTATGAATTCTTGAAGAAATTCCATTGAATTAGATTAATGAATTAGTTTTAATTAATTACATAGTGGCAGGGAATCCGAAGTATTTTACTAATAATTCTGATGAAGGTCCTATTTTGACAACATGTAGTTGTTTCATTGAGTTTTCATAAGATGTGAGTGCCTAATGACTTTTCTAGAATAATGAAATGTGGGTTTTTCATGCAATGATTAATTATAATGGTTTATATTAATTATCTATTATTTAATGAAATGAGCTTAGGGATTGTGTGGTTGAGACAAGATCACATGGAAACTGAGGAGTCTTGAAAAAGCACTCCCATGCCTTGGAACCATAGTCATGATTTGGAAATGCTATATAATTTTCAATTGCTAAGGTATTTGTTGTAAGATATTCACCATTTTCATAAAAATTGATTTACACGTGTATGTATTATGTGAGTTAAAGAATAAATAAGGTGTGTTATCATACATGAATAATGTAAATTTACAAGGGATTTAAATTGATACCTTATATTCATAATGAATCATGTTTGATATATTGATATTTATAATGCCAAAATCTCATCGTCCATCAGGGTTTGTAAATTTTTTTAAAATATAAATCCGCGGTTCTAAAGGGTATCATGGGTGGGTTATAAGAATAACACATTTTTTCTCATTGGTTGGATTTATTGAATTCTTAAGTGATACATGGTAGGAAATGTGAGTACATGTCATACAATCTGGTTAAAGGATGAATTGGATTGTTTTTATGCGTTAAGAATTATAAAAAACATATGTGGCCTTTGAAATGGTTTTAACTATGTGTATTGTGTTCTAACCTAGATTTTTATTTCTGTAATGGAAATTTATTTTCAAGGTGGATATTGATTTAGAAATATGTTTGAAATCTATTTTCTTTTATGATGGGTTTTTATTTAAAATGATTATTTGAAAAGAGTGTGTGTTTCCTCATTAGGTGAAAACATTATGAAAACACCTTTTTATGGGTTTGATGATAATAAAATATGTGGACTCAATTTGGATTTTATAAAGTAAGACCTATGTATTTAATGTGGATTGAAAATGGATTAAATATATATAAGATATATAATTTCTCATCGAGTTTTGGAATTGTAACTCCTTCAAAATTTAATAGATATTTATATTCAATAGATAATAAAAAATGTAACACTGAGCTTAAATAAACCCAATAATATTATTAATTAAATATTACGCTGATAACATTACAATTAGATTATTGGTTATGAATATTGAAAACAAATATATAAAAAATATGTTACTGTCATAATAAATAGAAAATTATTTAAAATATATAAATAAGTAAACATTTAATTTATCTAAAGCCACATTATTCATCAATAATATGTAATTTTTAAAATATTATTTTAATTTTATTTTGCAAGAAACTAAAATAATTAATATTTTATAATTATAGAAAATTTTGTTTATATAATTAGAATCATATCAAAAATCATAATATGAAAATTAGCATCAGGTTATTTTTTGGGGAGTTTTATAAATAGTTTTATTTTTTTATGGATAGTGGAAAACAATTATTTTTAATGATAAATTTATTTTCGTTTCATGTATTTAAAAATATAAACTACTATTTTAAAATTTTGTAAAAGTACAATATGTTAAGAAATATTTTTTATAATCTAATTACAACATTTTAAATTATTTTTATACTTTAATATTGAACAAAAACATTTTTAATCATAAAAATAAACAGACCTGAAAACCCATTTTTTATTTATTCTATTGTGTTTAATTTTTAAATGAATTTAATCAAATATGTGAATTAAATTTGAAAAATTATTTTCCATACTTTGACTAATCATAACTGATATTATTTAATAAGATAAACATAATTTTTGGTCTTACTAAATATTTACAATATTAAATATTAGTTACTATAGTAAATGTTAAAATAGGTCTACCGAGGAGTTAAAAATATTATATAAGGGTTAAAATGACCAAAAAACATTTATGATATATTTTTTTGGCCACATCTATCCCATAAATTATCTAATATTCAGTAATGGTATCTTTGGGAGAAATTTGGAATTCATTAAGACATTATTATTTATTATTATATATACAAATTCTAAGTGTGACCTCAAACCCACATAAAGGATGGCCTAAACTCTCTTCTTCCCTACACATATAATGAAGTATTTTTTAAGGAATTTCCTACTGGAAAAAATTACATACAACCATTACACCATCCAAGAGTTCATGGTTTGATCAAGAAACCATCCTAGAATGTAATTTTGCATAAACCTAAAGATGACCCCTAATGAAGAGGCATAACATTCAACTAAGTGTTTTAGATTTATTTTGTTATTATACCTATAAGAAATACCATTAAACCATGATGGTATAATAATATATGTATCCTACATATACATATATGTTTTTATGTTAATATAATACAATATATCATTATCTTATTCCATAAAATTTTAATGGAAACCATCACTCGGGGCTTTACCAGACAACCGCATCGCAAAAAGGTGCAATTGGTTTTAGATCTTGACCTATCAGGGATATTTATAATTACTTATTCAATGAATATATATATATATGTGATATTAGTGACATATTTAACAATCAAAAAATATGATATTTCATTAATATTATACCTTTGCATCCATTGAAAAATGATATCACGAATCGTTCATACATGTGGACTACAACCTCCACAAAGTGATTTTATTCATTTTCTATCACCACATGACATGAAATATATATGTTAATTTGTGAAAATAATATTGTATTTGTTATATAATGATTACTGTAGAAATTTAATAAAATACATACATTCCTTCCATCATGATCATTAAAAAATGGAAATGTTACTCACACATACATACGAGTTACCATCTCCATGATTGTAATGTTGATTAACTATCACATCAAAATTTCATGGTTAGTTTTGAATGTATAATTTATGTATAAATATGATAATAATTTTCATAATTATTAACTAGTAAATGAGTGAAAAATGCCCTCTTTTACAATAGTGAACCTACCAAAATCATTTTCGACATATGAACCAAATATCACAGAAACTTCCAACCTGTAAATAATTAATTTAGTAAATGTGTATTACATGTTAATAAATAATATTTAATGAATAATAATAATAAATAATGTTATTAATATGCTAAATAAATAAAAAATCCATATAACTTTGGAAGATAAAAAATTTATATGATGAGTAAGACCATATGTAAAAGATTCCATCAAAATTTCAATTCATTGAGACATATTTTAAAGTTATGCCGCAAGTTTATTTTATATGGTGTATATAATAGAATTTTAATTGTTATATTAGGAATAAATCATAATCTATTTTATATTAAATGAAATTAAAATTATTTTATTAATGTATATTTTAATCATAATTTATGATGAGTTAAGCGTTCTCTTTACTCAATTTCTATTAATTAGGTTATAATTATACTTCAATGACTATGTTATTCCGTTATTATGTTAGATATTAACTATAAATATATCATAATGTATTTCATATTTTTTTTTGTTTTTTTTTAATTTGAAACATGCAATCACTTCAATTATTATTTCTTCAATAAATGATATTATATTTGTAAATTTTTCTCTTCTCAATTTTTTTCGCAACTAATGTGTGTTATTAAGAACATGCTTCTATAATGAAATGAATATATTATCCCTTTTATATGATATATCATTACTCCTATTATATTAATTATATTTATGTATTCATTTAAAGTTATTTAATTCATGGGGATTATGATTCAAATGTTATAAATGCGGTTAGAGTTTATTTCATGATCTCGCCATTTTTAGGATATTTTATAATAATGTCTTTTATTGGGGAATTATATGATATGTATATATTAATTAAAATTTATTATCTTCTAAAAATTTAATTTATATAAATTACAATATTTAATTTAATTTTACACTCTATATGTTCTCAAGATACAAAAGTGATGTTTTTAATGAAACTCATCTTCAAATATCTACTCGGCCGGGAATCATTTTCTTAAAAATCCATATTATCCAAAAAAGGTTTTAAAAATATATTTAATGTTCTATACTGATTTATTAATGTAATTATTTACCAAGTTTTATTCTTATAAAATTTGTTATGAAGAATATTCATGTCCTTTTATAAATGATCAAATTTGTCACTTTTTTCAACTGTGTGAAAGGAAAGATTTAATTTACCATAAAAAACATGAAACGAAATTCACAATATCAAGACACTAAATGCTCTGCCTCTAAATTTATAATTTTAATGTTCATTTTATGGAATATGTTTCTCCTAATATATCACATATATTTAATTTTTAAAATTGTTCTTCAATTTAAAAATGGTATTCTCCATAAGAATTGTATTAATGAAATATTTAATTTATATATATTAATAAATTTGAATAAATATTTATTTTTATTATACTCAATTGGGGATATGTTCTAAAAATACCATCACAATTATTTCATTAGATTATTTATACTAAATTTGAATATATAAATTTTAATATTTCATATGATATTTTTCCAATTAATTTTTTTTTATTGAATACATATGGAATATTCAGTGAACTCATTAATATAATGAATTCATTAGACATAGGATGTGATTGGGGATAATATATCCAATTTTTTCATTTCTAGTTCTAATGAGGAAAACTATTTTAGGTATTTTTTCTACGCCTTTCCCATTCTTGTATGATGTCATTACATGAATCATCGATGGTAATTTTATGATTTTTGAAATTATGAATTCCTTATTTAATAGATATGTTATTGATTCTAATTTTATTATTGAAATAACTATGCTGCTGATTGATGAATTTCAAGATCATCTTATTAGTTATATTTCATTATTTGACCATCATTCATTCCTTCAATATTATTATATTCTCTTTTTATTGATTAAATTTCATGTGTTTTGATTTATTTACCATTGAATATGGATTAAACCTTATTTAATCATGATAGATAAAATTGTACATAACCCTTTTATAGATTAAGTGATCACCTTTATATTTTTTATATTCCACAAAATATGAATAAGAATAATTGAATGTGTTTATGGATACCGAATATTTTCATTCAATATGTTTTATTTTATGTTTTCAAATGTAATGTAAGTTTCATGTTATGTATCTGGATTACCAAGATGACTAAACCATGCAGAATTTTGTGTTGTGATCACATGTATCATGTGCCAATTTAATAATGTTACCCTTAGATCCGAGCAACTAGAGTTGGGGTCATTATAGTTGGTATCAAATAAATATTCATCAAATTCAAGGGAACTGGATTTAAGAAAAAATATATTAGGGAATATAAACCTATGAATAAAATTGAGGGTTAGTCTATCTGTAAGATAATATCATATAAAACATAATGTAGAGATTATGATTCTTTAAAAGAAACACGTCCATATCTAGATTGTATATGTGGAATTGGTTTTTTAATTGATGATTATTTGGGTAATAACCCCAAAAATAGATTATCAAGAATATCCTAACCATTATTCTTGGTAATAATGATACCTCCATTAAGCTTCAACCTGGATGACACTCTGGGATATTCAGTTGTGTTAATTATTATTTACTTCGTAGCACAATACAAATGATTTGAATGAATGATAATATAACATCATTGAATGTTCACTCCTTGAGCTAGTGCTCAAAATATAAACATTTCATATATAGATTTGAAACTGATAAATGTGATCCATTTTTTTCTCTCCAAAATTTTAACTTCAAAAGGAAATATTGGTTCACGTATATCCCCTAGGAAGTTTTTGGTTTTAGGTTTTAGATAACAAGGAAATAAATATTATATCAAGAATACCCATGTCGTTAAATGAGAATTTCTTCGACATAACCAATCATTTATTATTTTACATTAAGTCATTATCATCATCCATATGTGTCACAAAATATCCTCAACAACCATGTACCCTAATAACTAATCTGACACCGACATAGCCTTATTAGAATTATTAATCCCCATGGGTTGGAACCAGTTGTGGGAATCATACAAGATCAAGAGGGAATCAATTTTCCACAAAACAGTGGATGATCATGATACAAGTCAGTATTCTCACAACTCTATCGGGATAAATTACCAAAAAAAATGGTATCTTAATATCTAATACTCGAAAATAGTATATCATAAAATAATCATTATGAAACATTATAATTATCAACATCCAAAAATGAAACATCACTTCAATCCCCAAAGGATAAAGAACATCCACCACCTCTACATTGTGCGTTCAATTTACTCAGACTGAGCCTAAAAACGTTAAAGGAAATGGTAGGGTGTCAGATATATCTCCCAATAGAATCTTACCAACTGGTTCAAAAAAATATTCTATAATAAAAATACAAATTTTATCCTTCAATTTTTAAAAAATATATCATGGACGTACATTCTCATATTAAAAAAATATGACTTCATTTTAAAATGATATATAAAATTTCAGACATGTCTTTCTTAAATATTTTATATAAAACATTATAAAAAAAAATTTATATAAAAAATATCATATACATTTTTTTATATAAAAATACTAGCATGAATAAAATATTTTTATTATAAATGGCATATAGTATCAATGAAATCACAATAAGAACCATGGTCATTTTCTCTCTAGTACCATAATTTCCATTTATATAATCCTCTCACTTCTCATATCAAATATCATGGAAATATGGGTACAAATGTCCCTCATGCTCATTCTATATAATACTCTTCAATATCCCATCAGGGATCAGATTTACCTAACTATATTTTTTTATGGTTTTCAACGTCAATTGATTTCTAGGGAATAATCATCTCATCATGCTTGTCCAAAATAACCCACTATCTAACCAGGCGCAGATGTAATCAATAAGTGAATTGAAAATTGGAAAATTATTTCATTTGTAATCAGTCTTCATTCTCAATTAAATTTCGAACATTCTCTTTGGAAAAATCCAATTAACATTCAAAACCAAGACATGGGATTTTTTCATTTCATTTCTTTTCAATGTAAGAAATAATTATATGGTTTTATAAATAAAATTTAAGTCATTTTCAAACATCCCTTCTAAAATAATTTAATCTATTCCATCAATTCAAAAAAACTCATGAAATTCCAATTTGAATTGGAATTGAGGTTTATTACTAAAATACATGCCAATTCAATTTAAAAATCCAATTCTCATTAAATTGTGTTTTCATAAGTCAATTAAGATTAATTGAAAATAAAATCAAGTAAATGTAATATTTATTATTTAATACAAATATAATGTAACAACCTAAATGTAATCATAGATTCAACATGCACACCATCCACAATATGATTTTCCAATGAAGAATGATAGTGATAGAGATCTAAATAACAAATATATAATTAATAATCAAACCAATATAGTTAATATCCATACAAAATAATATGGTCAAACAATATCTAAGGATTAAAATGAGAGATATATATATATATATAGAGGTGTAGAAGACACATGAGAGGAGAATTACATACTACGGAGGGATCAAATATGATCCACCACACATCGATCAACTAATACAAGGGTTTGGGGGAGTCAAAAGGGTTCTTTTAGATCCTCCAATACCTATAAATTCAAGATAAGTCACGTTTGGGTAAATCAAGGGTTTAAGAAGGGGTTTTGAGAATTAATAATACAAATAAGAAAACTATGTGTGTGGTTAGTTGGGTTGGGTCACACAGTTAGACAATCCTTGAAACACTATTAGGGTTGCACCGTTTTTACTAGGTCAGAACAAGGTTTTCTAAACTGTGATCTAACTGTGAATATTCCTACTTTCAATGGTTGCACTATTCTAATAGGGGGGTGCATGGTTTGGAAGAACTATTCAGTAATATTACACAACCATTAAAGACTTCAAAATTTACACCAAGAACCGCTATAAAAGAATCATCCAAAGTGGAAATGAAAAAGGGTAAAATAATACATCATAACAAGTAACTTGATGTTTTAACCGCCATTACGTAGAAACATTAGGTCCATATAATGTTTTTAAACATGTGTCCATACCAATGATATGTGTCCATCACTCTCTCATTAGTGCCTTACTCTCCCATGTCTCATGTAAATCAGAACCATGCTTCTATAGAACACGAACTAGTTGTATCATCCTCCCATGAAATATCGTCATATCAGAATCATCTATCTTGAATGGATGTTTAGTCCCATATAAATCAGCTTCAAACTCAATATCACTCCATACCATAACATGTGTTTGATCATAATGATATTTTTATTATCAAAATACATAGAATATGATTTGAATCAACAACATTTTTGGATGTAGTACTAAATAGTCATATAGTTTACCCACCTACTCAAAAACATAGAAATGTATAAAAAAGGAGGATCAAGAATCCCTTTCACCCCAGGTTTTCAATGGTCCAACTATTTTTAAATTCTTCAAAAAACATATCCATAAATTAAAAAATCCAACAGTCAATAATGATGATCAACGTAATATTTTTACCATATCAATTCCATCAATATTCTCTGAAAAATCATTTAAATATTTTCTATCATTTATAGAACTAGACAATCTCTAACTAGGGATGTGTCACTGATCATTGACCAAAACAATAAAGATTTACTTGTCCAACCATACAGGGTATTTAAAGGATCTAATTTGATCACAAAATATTAAATATTTTAATAATAATAATTAACTAGTCTTAAATGATCATCCCATGATACACTAATATCTAGAAAACATGCATGTTTTGTATCCTCAATAATATATTTATCCATATCAATTTTCAAATCAATCATTGGATGGTATTCTATAATAAAATAAACCTGAGATAAAACTTCTTCATGATGGAATTACCAAATAGATGAGGTAAAATAGGAATCCTTATTCGAGACAGTAGAAATGGAACTCTGTTAATGAAAATAATCTATTTTACATAGATATATCCCATCTCCTCAACATTGGTTGTATCATGAATGTGTATAAACGAAGACAATTTATTAATATGATACATCAAAATCTATTTAACATTATTCTTCATCTGGGTATATGGAAACACAACCATATATTATATAATAATCACATTCCACTTATATATTGGCACTAGATGTGGCAGAAGCCAAACCAATGTTCTCTCGTGTTCATACATTACCTTTGGACATGCACAATAATGAGAGGATAAGTCAGTGATGTCTTATATCATACCAAGATATCATAATTGAATCCACATGTCATAGAACGTCTTTGTGGTTCATGGGTGAAAACCCCATTAGGAATTATGACAATCCCCCATCACATCAGTTCTCATTGAAGAAAGAATATTGACCTGGTTAGAAAAATATATAATACTATCTACAGATAATGAACACTCACCAATAATCAATCCACCATTGAGAGTCTCTAAATTTATAGAACTCAACATCTAGATGACACTCCAGAAGAATAATTAGTAGAAGAAGAAAGTTTAAAGAAACAGTAGAGAAGACAACATTGGGCCATATTTTTCATACTGTAACATTCAAATATACAATGAAACACATTATGTTCAACATATTTTATGATTAAATCCTGGCCTATGTTAAAAGTATCTTGATTAAAGCATCATCCATGAATTTCTACTTCCCTTGGGTATATGAAATGTTGAAATAAATTGATTGAAGGTACCCCACCCCAAACCTATGATAATAATTCAAATCATTTTGAGAGAATTCATAACTCAATATATTGTGGTCAGATTATAGAGTAACATTTCTCTAAATAGTTAATGTCAACAACTCTTTTGTTCATGTATCGGGGATGCAAGTTCAATTTCATAGGTTAGAAAATTCTTCAATTGCATCCAAATCATTCAAGAACCATAGGCTACCACATGAACAACCTATATGAGATCAGAACCCACAACTGAACCTAAAATGATAAAAAATACCACAGAGCCATGCCTAACCTGTGTAATAAACTAACTCTATGTAAAATAATATAAATGATTCTAATATAAAATATAACTATGGAATTTATCATTCCAAATTAACATTACTCATTTATTGTTAATAGAGGACATATCAGATGAATTTTTTTTAGAAATACTTAAAATAACTTAGGTAATACCCAACTAAACCCTAGGGGCTCTATATCACCAAAAATTTTGTGGTTTTTACCATGTCATATAAAGATTCCCCTTATCTATATTAATATGGATGAATAGTTTATAAACCATGTGACCTTTGAAATTTACATAAGGAATCCATAAATCACATTTTCATTGCTTCTCATAGAGTCATTGTTTTCTAAACAATTATATAACTTCTTTGAAATGACACACGTGATCCACTATGTACATAAAAAAATACTCTGTGTCATCCACAAATACCACCATGAAAATGAAATTATAATCCAGGAAAATAATATTTATAAAACCCATGATGTCGACAATAGAATTGGTTAGACCAAAATTGAAATAAAAGAAACTCAAAATATTAATACCTTCTCTATAATGAAATTTTAGGAATGTTAAATTCATTTATTCACAAATAGATATAACAAGATCAATGATCAATCATCAAGAACCACTACACCCCTTTTAATTGGACAAATAGATCATCAATCCATGATAAAGGATACATATTCTTATCTATAACATGGTTGAGCTTCTAGTAATCAGTAAATTGGTGAAGTGTTCCATCATCTTTAATTGAAAATATAATAGGTTCTGCCCAAGGTGATACAGTCAGAAATATAAATCATGTACCCAAAATATCATCAAAATGAGAATTCAACTCGTTCATATCAGATGGTTCCATATGGTAAGAATAAATAAATACCAGCTATGTACTAGGAAATAAATCAATAGAAATATCAACCTATATTACCTAGGGAAAATATGGTATATTTTAAGTAAAATGTTCATCAAACTCAATTAAAAATTAGGGGAGACCACTATTACCATATTCTCAAAATATTTAAAAATAAAAACCTAATAATATTTTCCACAAATTGGATAAGGATTTCAGGATCTACTCAACCTGGAGTCCCATTCTCCTTGAAATACATAACACACTCCATTCTTTATAGTAATGGAAACCCACTAACGATATCACTCAATTCAGGGCTTATTAACAATAAACCAATCCATCCTATGAATTTCATCAATTGGTTTCAGGTAAAGTAAATGAAAATCCATAGTAACCTATATTTATGAAAACGATAAAACAACTGAAGGATAACATAGTCCTCTCTCTCTCTCTCTCTCTTCATTCTGAGGGGTGTAATTATATTAATCAGATAAGGTAAAATCATTGTATAATGATTTAAATGGACCAAAATATGAGATGATCAAAATGAATGAGATGAACATTTATAAAATATATCATTCACCAATGATAAAGCTTTGTGATGGTACCTATCATAGATATTGGACCCATATATTCTTCTTCTAGAGACTCTTATAATTCATGAAAAATATTTTTTCTAGATGTATGTGGTAGGATCCCATTTATTCGGGAAGTATATGATTTCACCAAAGTACTTTTATGTGATGATGATCCCTTTATATTATATTGGGAATATAAGCTGTAACCAAACTTCTACATGTGTCCTAAGCATCCACATGAACTAAAAATCATGTTCTCCTTAGTTAAAACCCATATTGAATGCCCGTGATTTCCACAATAGAAGAAAGTCAAAAGGCCTCTACCGGGAACTTTTAAAGTTATATAAGAACCCTAATATCTTTAAAATCCACGATACTCGTCATTATTTCTCTTCTCTTTATAGAAAATCATAGACCATCCACCTTGATTAAAAAGAATTTTTTCATCCTAGACATACCATCAAGGTAAAGCTCATCCTTTAATGTCCTATCCAACATATTCACGTTAGAGGAAAACATAAACAAGAATACATGTGAACAATTATCTGATCAAAGGCAATTGTCAAACTGTAGATTCATAACCTTTTCATTACACATAATATCAAGTGAAAACTACACAAAATCAGTGAACTAGTTCACATATTATATCTTGGTCCTATCACCACGCCAGTTTGAGCAGTATTAATGCCTTACCTAGAAAATAATACATCATATTCAAATGAAATCACATTTTGTTTTCAATCCAAAAGATATATTTTTTGTAAATGTATTCATTTTATAAAAACAATCATAGGTAAATCATAATTGATGAATTTTGTAAAATAAATTCTAAAATAAAATAATCAATTCCATTAATTTCAAAATACCCCCAAAATTAGAATTCACATTGAAATTGGGGATTTTTTCTAAATCCATTGTAATATAATTTCCAATTCCAACTAACCTAAAATCTAGTATTCATAATTCAGATTTCATATATTTAAATCAAATAATTGAAATAAAGTTTAATTATATAGAAAAACTCAAAAAGAACTAACTAAAATTTATCATAGAATCACCATGAACAACATCCACAAAAGGATTTTCTAATGAAGGAAAATGGAAATATATATATAGAAATATGACATAGAAAAAATATTCAAAGAAACATTGTTTAGACCCATCAATGATAATATGATATAACACTCCTCAAGGAGGAAATAAAGAGAGACTGGGAGAAGACAAAATAGAAGAGAATCATTTACAAGAGAGGGATTGAATGAGAGATTCCAAACATTTTCCCTCCATTTAATTGGTATAGAAGATCAAAACATGGTTCTTGGTAGCCTCCAAGGCATAAAAATTAGTGATAGGTAGAGTTAGGATCAAGCATGGGTTTAAAAGGGGCCTTGATATTTTTATAATAAAATTGGTAATAAAAGAAAACCACATGCATCGTTATCTAGAAAAGACTTGATGGTTAGGAAAACCACACAATGTAACTATAAACCCCTATGAAAGTGGTGCACAGTTTTTACTAGGTGAAAGAACATTTTTCCAAACCATGTAGAAACCATGAAAACCACAACTTTCTTTGGATACAATGTTTTCACTACAGAGGTGCGCAGTTTGGGAAAAGTATGTGCCAACCATGTATAGCTTAAAAAACACCAAAATTTACATAATTTTACTCAAATAAACACTCAATTGAGTAAAAAAATAAAAAAACAATGGTCAAGTAATACCAAAAAAAAATACTAGGATTCTTCAATATAAACCCTCTTAATGAAAATATTCATTCAATGTCATTATTCATAACATAGGGAAAATGAAAATTAGTAGTGTGGGATCAAATGATCAGTAAGGGTAAATGAAATCCTTATAAATTGAATTTCATCTATGACCATTATAACAGAGTAAGGTTTTGATTACATAATTAACTTGCATCAGTATAACTTAAGAATATTCATACCGATCAATATTTGGATAATAAAACTTGTAAAATTATCACTATGATCTAACAATGGTATGATTTATCAAAATAATTACTCAAGTGACATTTGATATGAATCATGAAAATATGAAACCTTATAAACCCAAAAAAATATAGGTAAAAATATTTGTATCTAAAAAGTTATAATCATATCACTCTTAAAAAAGCCATATATTTGGAATAAAAGTACGATCGACTTCCAATATAATTCTATGTATAACATAATCATTACCCAATACTTTGTAGTTCTATCTAAGATAAAAAAGTATAATCTAGGATGGCATCACCCATTACTATCTGGGGACACCAATCATATAGCCAATATTGGGATTCCCTAGATCTATTGGGGTCACCCATCATATATGATATATCAGGCTCACCCAACTATCTATGAACACCCATAATATTTAATTTTTGTTAATCAAAACATGAATAAAGTACAAAGATCTTACATTTCATCATACAGTCATATAATCAAACCATTATTCTTTTTAAAATATGATTTACACATAGAATAGAAATAGGTTACCTAACAATATCAATAATGACCCATACATTACATATATTGATATTAATTAAAAATTAAAGAATATTCATTACAAAATATAAAAAATCCATGATAATTCCGTAAATGTATAGTGTCTCTAAAAACTAAAAAATATAAACAAATGGTTCATAAAACATCTTCATAGTCTCCCACTTATTTCGTAATTACTAGACCCCATTTTGACATATCTATTTTAATACCCTTCTTTATGACATAGAGAGAAGAAACATATGAAAAGTTGAGATTATATTCTCAATAAGGGAAAACATGGGAGATATCAATCGTATCTTAATCATAAAACATAAAAAAATAACATCTAAAATTTTTTATCGTGCATATGAATTATCATGATATCATTACATAAGATAAATCATAACAGTTAATATAAATCGGTGAAAATAATTCCAAATGTCCTAAAAAATACATGAATTTTTAGGTTATTCACATAAGAATAGAAAATCATTTCAAATTAGTCAATCCTCATTTCCAATACCAATATTGCAGATAAAGTCCATTACTAAACCGAGTTCACTACTCATTCTAGCCATGTACTACTGTACTATGATCATTTCCCATTAAAGCCATGTCTCTCTCGTGAGATATAAATTATTCACCAATTCAGTGGTGGGATATATAGTTCACACCCATCTTATAATTAAATCATTCTTATTTTTTCCATAATAACATAAATCGTTCCTCATAACCCATAGAAGAAAATTGATTTCCTTAAAATACATGACATAATCCATGTAAAACAAATCAATTTCAAAAAGAGGATTCCATTATAAACAAAATAAATGCATAGGAAAAATAAGTATTTTATAATTGAAACATAACCCTATTAAATAATTCCATATCAAATGGAAAATAATTATGATACAACACATGAATTACTTCTTGAAGACAAAATACTTTCTTCATCAAAAACATTTTCTATTCTCAAAATCCTATAAAATTTTAAAAGTGATTTTATTTGAAAATAGAATTTAAAAATTTTAGATGATGCATCATGGAAATAAGGAATTATGAAATATTAAAAATATTTTAGTTCCATATAAGTTAAAAAACATTCTCCTCATACTTTTTTCGGAAAAGATAAAAAGTACGTTATATCGAAAATGACAAATGATTCCTTTGAAACCATTTAATTAAAATTTACCAATGAATAAAATTGACTATAAAATATTTTAGAATAATATAAAGAATATTTTATAATACAAATTTAGTAAAAATGGACACTGATGATAAATATACCTAGTAAATACTATTATATAAACAATCTGAAGAAATTAATGATATTGTGAAATTATTCCATACCATAAGTCTAATTTATTTTGTATATATGTGAACCTACATTATAATTATTTAAATAATTTCATTTTCATTTCTAGAAAGAATAGTAATTTTTATGATATGATATATGAATATACAATCATTTGGTTGTTAGTAACATTATTACTCATCCATTAGTTGCTACCTTCTTTATTTTCACACACATGTTTTTTCAGATAAGTTCTTTTTCATATTCATAGGATATCGTTATATCATTTACATAACGATATTATTATAATATATATAATATTTATTCATACCATTTATTTATATAATCAATCCATAATGAATATCACGTAGAATGAATCACATCACATCATGGAGATAGTATTCCTGACGTACGCACGAGCGACGATATCATTCCCTTAATTTTGGAATGGTATACAAGTGAGTGGAGTATCATATTTAAAAATCAATATCATGTATAAAATATAATATATTTTTATTATTTCTATCATTATACCCATCTAAGTAAGTCTACAGTGAAAAAAAGATTACAATACAGCGTAAAAATGATAAGTCGTACGTATGCACGCATGGTGATTTCATTTTTCATTGGATGTAAAAAAGTGAAATATGGTTGTTTAATACTCATAATAACATCTTAGTATATAATAGATAATTTATTAATTACTTTATAATTAAACAACTCATGAAATGTTTGTAGAATATTAGCGATGTTTTAAATAATATGTAGAGGACATTACCTCATCCTCGATGTGCTCTCTCTAAATCTCATTTTAATGCTCTAGAGTTTGTAATTGAAGAATACAATAACATATATAATGTACCTAGGGATGTTGAGAAAGGAAATGGTTTGGAGAATTATAATATTTCAGGGTCAATGAAAATTTAATTTGGGAGGGAGGAGGTTCCATTTTATAATTGCGGCGGGGGGAACTTTTTGGATCTCCAAAAATATTAATTTATAATAAAATAAAACCCCATCCAAAAACCATCAAAATGTACCAATTTATAAGATGATATGATATAGGGTTGGAATCTCATCAAACAATAAATTTTAGGCAAGTATTCTTATAAACTAAAATCTTATCATTTTAATTAACACATAGTTATTTTGTTTAATTTTTAACCATGGTATCATATATTTTAATAATAAAATGAGGAAAAAATTACTTATTTGATGTCAATTATGCCACAAAAAAATTACCTCATAACAAAATTCTACCAAATAAGAAAATTAAATACTATTAAAAATGTTTTATGATTTTTAAATAATATAATAAAACATTAATTTGATATATAATAAATAATATCAATTTTGACACTATTCAATTCAATGATTTTGAAAAATAATATGATCAAAAATTTAACATTGAAACAAGTTTTTTACTATATTACAATGAGGTAAAGGTTATTTGGAAAATTAATTGGATATATTACTTGCAAATATTAAATTTATTTTAATATTTTTAATATTATTTATTTAATATTTCAATTAATAAAATAATTACGTTAAAAAATTTATGTAATTAGTTAATATAATGATTTTTAATAAAAATTCAAAACAAATACTATGAAAATGATAATTATACTATTATTAATTATAAAACTTATAATCATCTATAATCAATCATTAAAAATTTATTATGTATTAAAACATTAATGTTTCATGTTTATCATCACATTACATAAAATAATATAATATTCATAATCACTTATATGCGGCTCCAAATGGTCAATAACTCAACCCATGGGTGTTTATGGACGAGATATACATTACCAAAAATATTTGGTCACATATTTTAGTATTTTAATATTTATTATAATTTTAATTTTAATTATTTTTTTTATTTCTAAGCAATTAAATTATTTCTACTTCATTATACTATACATCTTTAAGGTAATTACTTGTTTTTTAAAAATTAAAAATAAAATATCATGACAAATATAATCAATTTTCCCAAAAATAAGAATTTTTAATAGAATTTATCTTCTGTATAACATTATATTAAAAATGATATATTTATTAAAATTTGAGTAATACAATTGTAACTTATCTTTAAATAAAATATATTACAATTCCAAATCCCATCCATTTGGCTTCAAAAGGTCACCATTTTTCAACAAAAGATTATTTAGATAGAAACAGAAAAATCCAATGATATTAGGACATGTGTTAGGGTAATTTTATAATGTTATTTTTCCCCTTAATTACTCGATTTCGCATTTTATCGCACTAATAAAACATAACGAAGATACTATTCATTATGCCCAAAAATAAAATTCTGATATTTACATAATATGTAATTAGTGATTCCAATTTTGTAATCCATTTTTCATAATTAAATGTAAAAAATTTTCAGTAATTAATTTAAAAATAATCTTATTATCGGAAAGAGAGAATGTAATTTAAAAGTTAAAACATTACACAAGATTGAAATGTGTTTTAAATCTAAATTCAATTTAAAATTAGTTATAATTACATAATTTATATTGAATGATAAAAATATATTATATTTATACTTTAAAATAATTTAATATTATAGTTTATCAATATAATAAAATATTATGAAAAATGTCATTTTCAATTAAAATGTTAGGTATTTTTACTATTTATCAAAACATGAATGTTGTTAGAAAATATCAAAAAAATCTTCCAAAGAATAATTTTATATTCCTATTCTTAGGAAAAAAATTTATTTTTTCATATAAAAAAATTTAATGTGTCAAAATCTTAACATAAAGTGGATTCTCTATTAGAAGGCGAAAAATTACCCTTTTGGAAAAATATAGGGTTTTATACATCAAATAGGGTATATTCATACCCTATGAAAAAATATATATTTGATAAAAATACAAATTTTTTTATTAAATAAAAAAAATATATATTTCAGTAAGATCATCTAGTGATTTTAAATCACTAAACAAAAATGATAATATCTAATTGATTTATATTTATCATTCAGAATACATTTTCATAAGTTAGTTATATTAATTCTCACTAACCTATCGGGGAGTTTATAATGGTTATTTTATAATAAGGTCATCTCATGGTTTTTTTAAACTAACTTTTGTGGGAAATTCATACTAATGATGAATTAAAATTATTTAATGAAAATATTTCCTAAAAACATATGGTCGTTAAATTTTACCCACCCACCCCCCCCCCCCTTTAAACTGAATTTCACCCTTGCAATTCGCCACCTATATATCAAATAATGAGGATACCTCTACCCCATCACATCCTCAAGTTCCCACATATCTTCCTGAAATTGGGGGCTCTGCCATAAAACGTTTACCATGTGAGTGATCATGTTTCGTAGAACTTTTTCCCTATGGTCTATAATCTCTATCGGTTTTTCTTCTTAAGAAATATGGTTCTCAAGTGATACTAATTCGGGTATTAAGACATGTTAAGGATTAGGTACAAACATTATCTGGATAAATACATAGGATACATCAAAAACATGAGTGAGATTTGGTAGAAAATCCAATGGGTAAGATACCTTCCCAACGTGATCCATAAGTTCAAAAGGGCTAATATACCTAGGGCTCAACATGCCCTTCTTTATAAATTTCATTACTCTCCTCTAGGGAGATATCCATAGAAACATCTTGTCACCAACTTCAAACTCTGATTGTATCACCCAATCTTACACGGTACATTTCCCTTTGAATAGTACAATAGCTTGCACTGCATGGAACTTCGAGTTCTAACACACCACGACCAATCAAACTAGCCATTAAGAATAGTAATACCCACTTTTTGAAATTCTATCAATTCTATTTTCCAAAATGCGAATCATTTCTGGATTGAGAATATCAACATTATCTTAGGGTGATTTTTTGGTATTTTTTTGAAAACATAAATTTTTTGATAAATAGAGATAAACACTGCGTTATTGTTTAAAACTGACTTTTTATTTAAATAATTATTTATTTTATTTAAATTTATTTTAAGTAAAAATATATACATTATACATATATTGTTTCAATTTAATTCATTAGAGTCATTTTACAATAATATTAGATGTATAAAATTGTATTTAACTTTTTAACGTCTTTTACCCACCTACTAGGCACATTTTCAAATTTGCATAAAACATAATTTTACTGCTTCTGCGAATTGAATTTCTAGAATCCGAGAGTCAAAGTTGATATCACTATTTTAAATGTGGTTTAATAAGATGAAAATAATTTTCTTGAATAGTAACTTTTTACTTTTATATACCATAGTTAAAAGTAAACAGGGTAATTAAAGGTAAAAATGAAATTATTATTTACCCTAACACATGTTCTAATTCTATTGGATAACTGTAATTAGACCAAAATACACCTTAGGAATAAAATATGATCCTTTTGGTCCACTTGGAATTAATTAGGACATTTATAGTTATTTTATTTAAAGAAGAGTTAAAAGTGTTAAATTCACGTTTTCATAACAAAAACATTTTTAATATAGGGTTATATAGGAGATAAATTATACTAATAATTTTCACTAGAACTCTTTGAGGATTTACTGCATAATTTATAATATTTATAATTTTAGACCTTATGTAATTAAACTTATTTATGACACAATGATGATGCAGTAATTACATTACTAATGAATGATTAAAATAATTGATAGTATAAATATAAAAATAAATTTAGATGGACAATTTTGAAACATTTAACGAATTTTATATATTAATATTACCTGTTATGGTTTATTCAATGAATTTTTTTCAAAGTAATCATGATTGTATGACTTTCCCAAAAACAAAATACCAAGTTGTGTAAAAATTAAAATAAATGAGTTTTCAAAATAAATACTATACTATTAAATGATATAATATTACTAAAAATCTATGGTTTGGAAAAAGGACTTAGATAAGGTTATATATATGAATAATTAACCACATGGGTTTCTCTTGGTTTTTTATAGTATGTTTATTAACAATTTATTTTAATAATACTAGAAGACATTGTAAAAGATAAAATATTTAACTTGGAGTTAAATCTAAAATATAATGTTATTATTTTGTCCTAAAGCTAACTAAAACCTATTTGTTGAGTGGTTATTGTCCCATACCCATCTTATACTCGAAATAAGTCATTTTGGAGCATTTATAAATCGAAAATAATTTTATTATAAAATAATATTTCAAGCCTTTTCTAAAGTGACCATCACCTCTCTTATAAAAGGGCACTTCTCGTTCTCTAAATTCCATGCCTCCAAATCCATTTTTCTTTGACAAAAACTGATAAAATATCCTCCCAACATTCCTCAATTCAACCCAGAGGGCTTACATTGATCTGAAATCCATCCTATGGAGCCCTATTGATCAATTTAAAATAAAGCACCCGAAGAAGAGGTAATAATTTCATCACCTCCTTCCAAGTTATTTTCTTCTTCCACAACCTATTTCTTTGTTATTTATGTACCAAAATAATAAATACAGTACCATATACATATTTTTATTTTATTATAAATATGGTAAAACAATATTCATTATTCTATCCATCCTACGAAGGACAAAGTCACCAGACGTGTGTACGTACAGTTTACTGTCTCCACATCTTGGTGTTGTTTGTTACTAAACACTTTAATATTTGGATGGGTATAATAATGAGTATAATTGATGTAAATAATTAATATAACATGTTAATGATTTTTTATATATGATATACTATCCAATTACATACAATTTTACCATCAATAGAATAATACTATCACTCGTGGGTACGTACGTCTTACCGTCTCCACGACACGATGAGATGTCATTCCCAATTGTAACCATTCAAGAATAAATTTTATTTGATGATTAAAAAAAATTAAAAAATAATATCATTCTGGATTTGAATAAGATACATCCTATCTATAAAACTCATAACTTACATAACAAAATATACAAAGGAAAATGGATCAGTTAACACCTGAAACTATGATACTACTAAAATATCATTAACAAAGTAACATTAAAATATCATATATGATATCATATTTATTATGTTGTTCTTGTATAATTTAATAACAATGATTTCACAATTATATAGGAGGTTAACCAACCCTTGACTAAGGATAATTAGAATGTATGGGTTAATTTGAAAATATCCATATTTATCAGAGGTTATTTATACGTAATTATCTACTGGGACTTCTTTATCAACCACATTTGTGTTTCAAAAAACTATATTTTCAAAACATTTTTACTATTTCCTATAATATGGGTTAAATTCCTTTATACAATTATTTGATTTTTTTTAAAAAAAATTGACAGGATTCTTTCTATCATTTTCCAAACAAGGTACATTATGACCTTTTCGACGAATCAAGGGAGCAAGAACAAGATTATGTGATCAGTACTACTGAAGTTAAAGCTCATAATGATGTAGTGGCAAGTAATTTAATGGTTTCAAAAAATTTATCCAATTCTTTATTTGATTCTGGATCATCACATTGTTTATTATCATCCCAGTTTTCTAAGAGAATTAGATATTACTAATTTTATTTAACATGGGATTTTGCAGTCAAAAGTCATAAGGGAAGTATCATTGTAACAATGTTTTTTCAATCATTTCCCATTAGAGCAAATAAATGTGTTTTATCTGATGATCTCATCGTCATACCCATGATTGATGTTGATATAATCCTTGGTATGGATTGGTTTTTAGAATAGCCAGAGAAATTTTATTGTAAGAAGAAGGAGGTTACAATTTCCCTTTATGATAAAGAGTACCTTATCATTAGAGCAGAAACATCACCATCTGATTCTCATCTATATCCAACCCCAGTAGCTCTACTAAATTCAATTATTGGGGAGGAAGGGAGTGAAATAAATATGGATGTGGAAAGAAATTTTCAAATAGATTATGTAGCTATTTTGAAAGAATATGATGATGTATTTAGAGAGGATTTAACTAGACATCCTCGAGAACGAGAAATTTAGTTTTCAATAGTTTTAATTCCTGGTTCAATACCCATATCAAAGACCCCTTATAGAATGGCCATTTTGTAATTAGTGTAACTAATGAAACAACTAGAATAATTGAGTGATAAGGGATTTATTCTCCCTAGTGTTTCTCCATGGGGAACACCTGTTATCTTTGTTAATAATAAATATGGATCTATGAGGTTGTGCATTGACTAGAGGGAGTTCAATGATATAACAATAAAGAACAAGTATACCCTACCTCACATTGATTATTTATTTGATCAACATCATGGAGCTCAATATTTTTCAATGATTGATCTTAGATCTGGATACCATCAGTTGTGTGTGAAGAAGGAATACATTCTAAAGATATAATTTCGAACCGGGTACATAAATTTTGAGTTTATAGTAATGCTTTTGGGATGGCTTATACAACATATGATTTCATGGATCTAATAAATAGTGTTTTTAAGGAATTTATTTATAACTTTATAGTGGTGTTTATTGATTATATATTGGTATGATCCAAATCTATGATGATCATGAAAATAACTTGCACAATATTTTAATGACTCTTTGACAAAACTAATTATTTGAGAAGTTTAGAAAGTGTGAATTTGGGATTTAGGAGATTTCCTTTCTTAGAAATTCTGTCTCTAAGGATAGAATCTATATTGACCATTTAATGACCATGGAAATCCATGAATGGCCATCACCGACGAGTATAATTAAGGTACAAAGTTTTATTGGTTTAGCAGGTTATTATTGGTGCTTCGTCCCAAATTTTTACCGATTGAGTAACCCATTAACCAAGATCACACGTAAATGGGTTAAATTTGTTGGAAAAAAAGAGTGTGAATAATGATTTGAAGAATTGAAGAAGAGATTAGTCAATTCTCTTATATTTACTCTACCATTGGGGAATGATGGGTTTGTTTTTTATAGTGATTGATCAAAGAAAATAATTTGGTTGCATCCTTATGAAGAATGATAGAGTTACTACCTATGAATCACGACAGCTAAAAATTCATGAAAAAAACTATCCTACTCATGATCTTGAGTTAGAAGCTGTAATATTTTCTTTGATGATATGGAGAGACTATCTCTATGGTGAAAAATGTGAGATATATATGGATCAAAAGAGTTTGAAGTATATGATCTCATAGAAAGAACTAATCATGAGGAAAAGGCGATGGCTTGAACTACTCAAATATTATTATTGCACTACACACTACCACCCATGGAAGGAAAATAAGGTGGTAGATGCTTTGAGTAGAAATCATCATGGAGTTTTGAACAAGATGAGAGTTAAAAGAGATCCTATGTTCATGGATTTCGTAAAGATGAACATGGGAATAATCAGAGAAGGTGAAACGTCAATACTTTTTAAAATGGAATCAAAACCATATTTATTAGAAAGGATAAAATGTTCTCAGACTAATGATGAAGAGTTTCCAAAGATAATTAATGTTTTGAATGATGGGAGATTGATCAAATTTGTATATGGAGATGGAATTATGAAATCTGGGAAGAGACTTTGTGTTCCTGATATACCTGATCTGAAAAGGGAATTTTTGGATGATTATCAGAGCTCAAATGTTTCTATACACCATGGTAGCACTAAAATTTATAGAGATTTGAAAGAAAATTTTTGGTGGGACAACAAGAAGTGGGAGATTGTAGATTATGTGTCAAGATGTATGGTTTATCAATAGGTGAAGGCTAGAAGAAAACATCCTAGAGGCATCATGAAACTTATTCCCATACCAGAGTGGAAATGGGAAGATATTATGATGGAATTTGTGATGGGGAAACCAAAGACACCAAGAAGAAATGATGAAATATGGGTCATTGTTGATCACCTTACCAAGTCAGCACATTTTCTTGCTATAAGAGAATATTTACCACTTGAACATTTAATAAGACTATATATTAATGAAGATGTAAGGAATCATGGTGTACCCATATCGATTATTTCTGCTCATTATCCCCATTTTACGTCATGATTTTGGAAAGGTATTCAGAAATAACTAGATACTGAACCTCAATTGAGCACTGCCTACCACCATCAAACTGATGGACAATCAGAATGAACTATTCAAACCTTAGAAGACATGTTGAGATTTTCCTCACTTGACTTTCAAGTTATATGGGATCAATATTTAATTATGGTAGAATTTTTTTATAACAATATCTTTCATTCAAGTATTCAGATGGAACCATATGAAGCATTATATGGGAAGAGATGCCGCACACCAACTTGTTGGGATGATTTCAATGAAAGAATACTCGTAGGCCCAGAACTTGTTGATGAAACAATGGAAAAGGGGAAGATTATCCAAATAACATTAAAGCATCTCAATGTAAGAAAAAGATCTATGACGATAACCAAAGGATGGATTTGGAATTTCAAGAAAGAGACCATATTTTCATGAAGGCATCTCTATAGAAGGGTGGTATACAATTCAGTAAGAAGGGTAAATTGAGTCCCATGTATATAAGACCTTTTGAAATTCTAGAAGGAATTGGTGTTGTAGGCTACCTTTTGGAAATGCCTCCAAGTCCCTCCAATGTTAATGATGTGTTACACGCATCACTGTCAAGAAATTACATGCCTGACCCAACACATGTACTCACCTATGAAGAATTAGAACTGGAACCCGATCATTCTTATTGTGAATAGCCTATTAGAATTCTTGATACTACAGAACAAGTGATGAGGAACCAGGCCACTCGTCTGGTAAAAGTTCTATAGAGAAACCATAATATGGAAGAGGAAATGTGGGAACCCAAGGAACCCATGATGAAGAACCACTCGAATCATTTTGTGCAGTAGTATTCTAGAAATTTCGATGATAAAATTATTTTAAGGAGGGGAGAATGTAACACCACAAGATTCCACGATACGTTTCCCTTTGAATAATAGAATAGCTTTCACTGTACGCAACTTCAAGTTATAGCATACCATGACCAATCAAACTAGCCGTTATTAATAGTAATACCCACTTTTTGAAGTTTTATAATTTTTTTCCAAAATGATCTTCAATTTTGGATTTGGAATAACAAAATTATCTTAGGGTGAATTTTTTGTATTTTTCTAAAAACATTCAATTTTTTGATGAATAGTGAAAAACACTGTGTTATTTTTTAAAACTGCGTTTTATTTAAATAATTATTTATTTTATTTAAAAAATTTTAAGTCAAAATAGATATATAATACCTATATTAGTTCAATTTAATTCAATAGAGTAATTTTATAACAAGATTATATGTATAAAATATTATTGAACTTTTTAATGTCTTTTACTCACCTACTATGCACATTTGCAAATTTGCATAAAACTTAATTTTACCACTTTTGGGAATTGAATTTCAATAATTTGAGAGACATGGTTGACATTAGTAAGTAAAATATGATTCAATAATATTAAAATAATTTTTGGTGAAAATTTTCTTTTGAATATTATTTACCACGATTAAAAGTAAATTAGGTAATTAAAATATGATCATTTTGGTCTACATGGATTAGATTAGGACATTTGTTATTATTTAATTTAAAGAAGAGTTAAAAGTGTAAAATTCAGGTTTCCATAACTAAAATATTTTTAATATACGGCTATAGATAAGATAAATTCAACTATAAATATTCATTAGAAATACAAAAAAATTTCCCTCATAATGATATTTTATTTATAATTTTTAAAAATTAATTAATTAAACATATTTATGACACAATGATGATTCAATGATTACCTTATTAATGAACGATTAGAATAATTGATATTATAATTATCAAAATAAATATAAAAAGATACTTTTGAGGAATTCCAAAAAATTTCAAGATTATTATTACATGTTAAGGTTTATTAAATGAATTGTTTTCATTGTAATCATGTTGTTAGGACTTTCACAAAAACAAAGTACCAAATAGTGAAAATTTGACATAAATGAGTTTTTAAAAAAATACTATATTATTAGTTGATATAATATTTATAAAAATCTAAGGATCAGCCAAATGACATAGATACGATTAGATATATCAACAATGAACCACTTGGGGTCCTCTATGATTTTTATAGAATGGTTATTAACCATTTATTATAATAATACAAGAAGACATTGTAAAAGTTAAACTATATTACTAAGAGTTAAATCTAATAGATAAGGTTAATATAGTGACGTAAACATGTCTAGAACTTATTGGTTGAGTTTTTTCAACCCATACCCACTATATCCTCAAAAAAAATCCTTATTGTGCCATTATAAACCGAAAATTATTTGATTATAAAATAATATTTTGAGATTTTCCTAAAGTGACCCTCACCTCTATTATAAAAAGTTACTTCCCCTTCTCATAATTTCAAACCTCCAATGCCATTTGGCTTGGAAAAGAATGTTCAGATATCCTCCCAACTTCCCTCAATTCAACTTAGAGGCCTTACATTGATCAGAAATCCAACCTAAAGATCCCTTTTGATCAAATCAAAATGAAGCACCCAAAGAAGAGGTAATAATTTCATAACCTCTTTTGAAGTTCTTTTCTTCTTCCACATCCTCTTTCATTGTTGTTTCCATGCCAATATAATAACTCCAATATCTTCTATATACTTTGATGTTATTATAAATATTTTCAATCATATTCATTATTCAATCCATCCTATGAATGTTAGAGTCACCACACATGCGTACGTACGGCTTACCGTCTCCACGTCGTGGTGTAGTTTGTTACTCGGCAGTATAATATTTGGATGGTTATAATAATCAGTATAATTGATTTAAATAATAAATATAACATGTTAATTATTCTGTATATATGATATACCATCCAAATATATATGATTTCACCATCAAAAGATTGATATTATTTCTCGAGCGTACGTATGGATTACCAAATCCACGACGTGATGAGATGTCATTCCCCATCGTAGAAATTCAAGAATAATTTTAATTTTATGTATAAAAATAATGTTTACAGACTTAATATCATTCTGGATATGAATAAGATACATTTTATTCATAACAAACATGACTTACACAACAAAACATAAAAAGTAAAATGAATCAGTTAACACTCGAAATGATGATACTACTGAAATATCATTAACAGATCATTATTAAAATATCATATAAGATATCATATTTACATATGTGGTTATTTTATAATTTAATAACAATTATTTCACCATTATAATGTAGGTTAACCTACCCTTAACTAAGGAAAATTACAAGGTAATGGTTAATTTTACAGTCTCTTTATTTATCCTAGGTTGTATATAAATAAGTATCTACTAGGACTTCTTTATTATCCAAATTCGTGTTTCTTTAAAATAGATATTCAAAACTTTTTTACTATTTTCTGTAATATTGAATAAATTCATTCACACCCTTGTTTGAATTTTTATAAATTTTTTTGAAAGGAATCTTTCCATCATTTTCCAAACAAGGTACTTTATGACTTTTTCGATGAATTAAGGTGAGAATGTTTTTTTAACTTATACGGTGGGTACGACTATTTTATGCTGTTATAACACCTTTGAAACTTCCCTTACAAGCTTATAAAAGTATTTTCAAAGTAAATTTTTTTCTTTTATAATTACATGACTTTTAAATGATTTCAAAATAGAAAGAGATATTTCTCTCAAATAGTTTTGATTTCATCTATGTCAACATCCTTTGATGGATTTTACACTTGCTTGAAGTTTATTTATTAAGATACAATATTCTATATTGTATTGAAGGTTTTGTGATTTGTTTGAATGTGTATGTGTTATTTTTACACAATTCATGGTTTGTGGTTAAAGTATTAACATTCCGTATGCTAGTTTTAATATGAATGCTTATGTTATGTTTCAACCTTTTCATTTGAGGAATGCATTGGACTTAGTATGTGATGGGGGGAGCCCTCTATATCTTATGGATGCATCGGTCGGTATCTTGGGTCAAAATAGTGTCATGGAACAAGGAATTAACAATATTTTATTTGTAGTCTTGGGATGAGGCCTTGACTATGTGGTTATGAGGTCCGACATTATACATTCTATCATTATGAAATTGGTTATTGATATTACATGTGATTATTAGACTAGTAGAATATCAATATGAATAAGTAAATGGAATTATTTTATTTATATTTTCAAATTTATTCTGATATATATGTTTAAAAGGAATGTGTTTTAGTCTTATAAATTGCCTTAAATGATTATGCATATTTATGAATGTTTCTGCTATATTGTTATCATTACTGATCATCAGAGATCACCCCTTTTCAATGTTTTATTTTTCCCAGGATGTGAAGAAGTAAAATATGAATTAAATATAGGGATAGTCTATGAAACATGTTTTTTTATACGGAGACACAATTTTGTTGTTTTATGGGACTTTGATTAATTTCTCAATTTGTTAGAAAATGAGTTATAGTTTTAAAGTTGTTTTTTTGGAATAAATTATGATTTTATTTAAAAATTTAATTAATAATATTTAGAAAATTAATTTCAAAACATGGATTTATTTTTTGAATTATACCCGTCGAAAAATCGTTAGGGTTATGTTTTGGGATTTTTTTTCAGAAATACTTGAATTTTTTATGAATAGTGAAATGTGATAAAATACCGTATATACAAATTATCAGTTAAATACACTATTTATAACTTCATGAGTAATCTAAGACCACTTTTTTCGAACTCACATTCAATTATCACTATTATGGGTCATATGTAACAACACTATTGGTTTTCTTGATGGAACTAATAAAATAATTAATAAAATATTCAAAATTCACTCCTCTCCTCCATTATAAAAAACCCCTCACTCCCACTTCTTCTCACTCCTCTATGCTTTTGATGATCCTAAATGTTGTTCCCAAATCACTTCCTCTAGTCACTCCCCACCTCCAAGAAGATCTTTTTATGTCCAAATGACTAAAACACCTTCTTTTAAAGGGATTCTCAAGGAGGTGGATTGAAAATATAAATTCATATTATCATTTCTTTTATTTCAAGTTCCCTTTTATGTGGTATGTATTTCATGTTTTCCTACCATGTTATTAGTTCTATTTTATTCTATTCCTCTTCTATTTTATGAGTCTTCTATTAATGGGTTACCCTTTTAGCCTCTATTTAAAATGTTTTCTTGAACCATGTGGCATAATCGATATGTTGCAGAATTTTCAACTCAAAATATATTTCTTTTTCAAGAACTCTTATTAGGTTATTATCTTTCAATTTCAATTGTAATAATTTTGGATATGTAATTAAATATCCCCATTAAATTATATATTTTTTAATAATTAAAAGATACACTTTTTCTCTAATTAGTATATCTTATAAATTTTAAATTGACGTCGTTAGGCTGCGAGATTTTCCAAAGGGATTTCTCAACTTTTTTTTCAGTTCCATTTTTATTATTTCGTATCCAAAACTCATTGAAATGTTATGATGACTCTATTATCTTAAATGTACTGTAATTTTTTCATGATAAAGGAATAATTTTTCATAAAATATCCTTTCACATTCTTTTATAATAATAATTAAAACACCAACTGAGATGTGCTAGTCAACCACATTCAAGGAAGAAGGGTTTTCAATTTCTTTTACCATATTAAATTATGGATATGAAATAATTATTATTTTTGAACCAGACTATAATATATGTATTATGACTCATCTATGGTTCTAGAATCTTTTATTACACATGGTTTTGATTTATAAATAAAAATGAGTTTGTTATGCTAAAAAAACCTCCAATTAAATCAAATGGTTTTCATTAAATGATTTATATTATTATTCATCATCACTCCAAGTAACCAAATGAAATTTACAACCACATAACCCAATATATATTCACTGAATAAGATGTAACATCAATACTGTATAACCATCCTAATTTTACATGATTCTCCTTTCATGTATATAAGTATACTGATCATGAAGAAAACGCCCCAAACCATAAAATTGAACCTCTTAAACTCATCAAGAAGGCCATGAATGAAAACAATTAGTCTATAATAAATCAATTAGATAAAAAATTTGGTCTAGAAATATTAATTATGGAATTAAATTTGGTAATCTAAGTCACTAAGATCAAATAAAGAACACCAACAGACGTATGGTAGGGGTTTCTTCATCTCACTTCCATTATTGTGGGATATTCTGTATTCAATACTATTACATTTGTATGGTGTATTTATGTTACACATTGATGTTTCATATAAATAATCTCCTTAATTTCATGATATTCAATGTATCATTTTATTATTATTAAATTTGGGGCATACGATTCAATTGATTACAAATTAGAAAGGGTTTTACACCTGAACCTCCATTTTCATTTGGGTAACTTTTTTTATCTACATACATCAATTAAATTATTAATAATTCATATAAAATAATTATAATTTCTTTTTGAATGATATATAAATTTATTCTAACCAGAATCATACCTTCATTTATGTATAGTTATATGTTTTATAAGAATATTTTAAAAATTCATTTGAAATGCATGCACAATTCAAGGATCTTCTCGAAATCTTACATAATTTGAAGTTCATAATATACTATGTTTTATGCCATATTTATCTTTATAAAATCACTCAGTTCAACATGAAGTTTTTTTGCTTGATTTATGGTTTTATGAAATAAAACATGCCTTTTCACTTTAAAATCTATTTAATGAAATCCTTAAATTTCACTAAAATGATTTCGTTCTAATGCTTCTTTAAAAACACTATTTATATGATATCACTTCAGTGAGACATGATTTATGCCTCAAATGCAATATAAATTTAATTCCATTTTATTTTATGGTATTTACATGTTTGAAACATGATTTATGACAAATAAAAATTATTTTCCAAAAGAACGCTTCATTCCAAAGTAAAATAGATTTTTCACTCATCAATTTAACGTTTATAAAGTATATGCCTTTTGACCACTTATTCCATGAATGTGGTGTATATAATATCTTTTGTAATATCATATCAAGATTCTTCTTATTCTCATGACATAATAAGGGATTATTTTTAGAATTTTTCAATGTGGAATTGGACAGTTTGGAATGTTTAAGGATTATTTCCTCAATAATTTCTCAATGGACTCATTTAAATGTATCTTTATTTATGTCAAAATCCATTGATGAATCTTGTATTTCATAGAGGATTATATATTATGATATCATCTACAATATTTTTTCGAAGGATTTCTGATTAGTTTGACTGTGGATGTGCTATCTTGATACCATTCACCAAAGTATTCTGAATGGTGCGGGTATATGTTTAATGATTGGGAATGTTTTTTACATTTCATATGATTGTTTCAATTTTGATGTGTATGGTGTTTACGTTTATTCTCATTCATAAGATGAATTAATTGGAATTATTAAGTGTCATGTGGGTACTGTTATAGTTTCTTGGTGCATCTGTAGGTCTCATGAGACAAACTACGGTCTTGGCACAAGGCCTTGCCAAAATGATTATTTATGGTCTTGGCACGATGCCCTCATTGTATGGTTATGATGTCACACATTATGCATTACCAATTATCGAAAATATTATTGATTGTTCATGTGGTTATTCTACTAGTAGAATACCCATGATTATGCTATATTATGGAATTATTTATTCAACACTTATTCCTACCATAATGTGTTTAATTTATATATTTAAAGTCATGTGTTCATAGTTATTAACCATTCATAATGTTATTTATTTTTATATCTTCCTCTCTATTTCCTAAACATACTAGGCGTATGAGCTCACCCCTTTCTTATGTTTTATTTCATCAATACATGGAAAATTTTATTATGAATGACCTCCAGGGATAAAAAAAGGGATCTGGGTGTTCCAAATAAAACATATATGTAGTATTTCTTTTCATGTTGAAATGTTGAACCAATGTATGTATATTGTTCTCCAAAACTAATAAACTACTTGGTCTATCAGGATTTGATTCCTTGTAATCATACCAATGTATTATAATAAGGCACCGACTGTGAGCTACTGGGGTCGAGTCCATATGGATGGTATCAAATGAAGTTTAGTAGAAAACATGGAAACTAGATATAGAAAATGTTGATTACATAAAAAACCCTAAGATAGAAATTGGTGATTAGAATACAAAAACATCATAGAATTTTGGTAAGGAATAAATGAAGTAGTTTATGAAGAAAATAAATCCCTTTCTGGATACGAACAAGCAGAGGTGTCTCTAGAACAGATGTTTCTAAAGGTGAAACCTGAAAATACCGCTTTGATTTAGACTCGAATGGAAACAGGAGCACGACAATGGGTTGTGATGCACTCTTAGTTTTACACCCTCGAGGGATATGATTTGATAAATTCATAAGCTAATTATAAATAATTATGGAGTATTTATTCCACCAAGGTAACCAAAGTATATGGTTTTAGGATTTATGATTCATAGATTTATGTTATATGTTATACCATGTTTAGAGATATAAATAGTTCATAATTTTATGAGAAAATAAATAATATAGAATTGATTAGAAATGTTTCATAATAGAATGAATGAAAACTTCACCAATGCACGTGATGCGATGAGTATGAAAGATCTTATCTCTAATGGTATTAATCCATAATTTCAAAGGATGATTTTTTACCAAGCATCTAAATTATAAAAGGAAATATTATCATGTGATGGAAAGGTATGTAAAGACATCTCTGAGTCTTATGGATTTGAAGGGAAGCAATAGTAGAAGATGATTGTAGGGAAAAACGTGGATAATGGGATGAATAGAAAGATGTATGTTCTTACATGTGACAATTGTGGAAAGAAACACATTGGTATATGATTGAGTGGAAAAATAGTTTTCTTCATGTTTGGATAAAAAGGCCACCATTCTCATAATTGCATGACAAGGAAAAAATTTCCTACATTCAATGCTTCAACTGCAAGGAGATGGGATACATTCTGAATCCATGTCCCAAGTGTCAATGTAATATACCCCAAATGATTATTCTGGATAATGATCATGTTATGATGCTACCATCGATTAAGTAGAAAGATTAATATTCCAAGTCAAGAATCACGTCATTTGAATATTTTTCAGTAATTTACTAGTTGTATGAATTATGATAAATATAAGGATTGTCCTACTGTAATATTTCATTAAGGATTTGAGGTCGTATGATGAATGGTACAATGGAAAAGTGATTTAGTTGAAAGATAGAACATTTAGGAAAAAAAGTCTGAGGGAAAGAAAACCCATAATATATATCTGATGATGAGATAACAATGAAGAAATGACTTATTTGTATAAGTAATGACTACGTTGTAATTGATTATTGACATGTCCAGAAGTTTTCTATGCTATCATCAATTGAGTTTAGAACAATTTTGTATTTATGAAACATATCCAATAACATGTATCTTACATAAGGAATATAGAATAATTCATGATTCCAATATAGTGTTAGTTCTGGTTTATTAAGGGTTAATGATAAGTTCATCTAAGAAATTTAGGGACCTTCCTTATAAATTTTTGAATCATTATATTTTTTAATTTATGAAATGGTTTAATTTTTTCATTGTATGGTATTTTACAGTTTAATGTCACTACATGATGGTTTGATTCTTCTTCCATGACCATGTTTTCCAATTACAATGCATTGTTTTTTAGTAACCGACGCATTTCCACTTTTAGTTAGTATTAATATATTTTAACGGTATTCTTGATGTGGGTTTACCATAATTGAATTTTCACGTATCAACCATTAACTTTTGAATTTCACTTTCCAATTTTGAGGATGAAATTTTTGTAAGGAGGGGATAATGTAACATCCCAAAAATTTACAAATAGATTTAATACAGAATGCTCAAAACAATGAGTCTCTAAAAAACAACACTTTGTTATAACCTATCCAAGTAAACATAATGTGTCCACCTCTATAATTCAAATTTCAAAAAACAGACATACACAATTGCGTTCAGTAAGATATTTACTGTCTCAAAAGACAAACATTATATTTGGTGAATAGTAACATACCCTTATGAATAGTAACATACCCTTATAAATAGTAATGAATAATAAATCAGAAAAAATATAAATTCTCCCATGAATGTATAAAAACAATTCTGATGTCTTAAAAGTGAAAAAACAATCATAGTATAAGTATTTTTATTTTTGTATGTCATAAATATTTTAATTAAACATTAATTATTAATTTAATAATTTAAAATAGAAATGTATTTTCCTAAAATGTAATCATAAATTTTTACTTTATTGTCTTATGGTTATAAGATAATTTTATGGGACCTTTATTAATTTCTCAATGTGTTATAAAACGTGTTATAATTTTAAAGTTGTTTTTCGGAATAAATTATGATTTTATTTCAAAATTAAATTAAAAATATTTATAAAATTAATTTCAACACATTGATTTCATTTTTGAATTATACATTTCACAAAATGGTTAGTCTGAATTTTTGGTATTTTTTTTAAATACTCGAATTTTTGATGAATAGTGAAATATTGTAAAATACTGTATATACAAATTATCAGTTAAATACACTATTTATGAAATCATGAGTCATTTAAGGGAATATGGTTCTAACTCAGATGAAAAAATCACTATTATGGGTCACATTAAACAACACTAGTGGTGGTATTGATGGATATAATAAAATAATAAATAAAGTAATCAAAATTCGCTCATCTCCTCCGCTATAAAAACACACCTCACTCCCTATTCTCCTCACTCCTCCCAGCCTTGAAACTCATAAATTTTATTCCCATATACCATCCCCTAGTCACACCCCACATCCAAGAAGCTATTGGTTTTTTCAAAAGTCTAAAACCATTACCTTAAAGAGATTCTCATGGAGGAGGATTCAAGAGGTAAATTCCTATTTTCATTTATTTTATTCCATGTTCTCTTTTATATGATATGTATTTCTAGTTTTCATATCATGTTATTATATTAATTTCATTATGTTATAATAATGTTATATGCGTTTTTTATGAAGGGGTTACCCCTTTTCCCTCTCTTTTTAATGTATTCTAAAACCATGTTGCATAGCCGTTATGCTGCATAATTTTCGTCGAAAAATATCTCTCTTTTTCAAGCGCTGTTATTATGTTATTATCTTTTAATATCAATTGTATTATGTTGGGATATATAATTATATATCCCACTTACTTTATATATTACTTAATAATAATGATCTACACTTTTTCTATAATCAATATATTTTATGAATTTTTAAGTGACGCTGTTAGGATGTCGAATTTTCAAAAGGAATTTCTCAACTTTTCTTTTCTTTGAGTTACATTATTTTTCATTAGTTTCCTACTTCCTTTAAAATATTTTGATGACTCTAGTATCTTACTTTTAATGTAATTTTTTCATGACAAATAAATAATTTTTCATCATCTCTTTTTTCCTATTCTTTTATACTAAAAATGAAAACACCACCCGAGATGGGCTAATCTACCTCATTAAAGGACGATGGGTTTTCAATTTCTATTACCATCTTAAATTCAGGTCATAAAAAAATTATTATTGTTTCACCAGACTATATTATATGTATTATGTCTCATATATGGTTCTGGAATCTTTTTTTACCGATGGTTTTGGTTTATAATGAAAAATGAGTTCGTTGTGTTCAAAAAATCGCCAATTAACCCAAACTGTTTTCATTAAATGATTTATATAATGATTCAACTTCACTGCAAGTAACCGAATAAAATTTAGAACCATTTAACCTTGTTTATATTAAATAAATAAAATATGACCTCAATTCTGGATAACCATCCTCATTTTACAAGATTCCCCTTTCATGTATATAAGTATACTGATCATAAAGAAAAAACTTCCAAACAATAAAATTGAACCTCTTAAACCCATCAAGAATGCCATTAACGAACGTGATAACTCTATAATAAATAAATTAAATAATGAATTGGTTCTGGAAATATTAATTAATTAGTTTAATTTTGTTATCCCGGACACTGAGATCATATGAAGAACACCAATGGTCTTAAGGTAGGGGATTCTTCATCTCACTACCACTATTGTGAGATATTCTGTATTCACTACATTTACTTCTGTATAGTGTATGTATACTGCACATTTATGTTTCATATAATTAATATATTTATTTTCATTATATTCAACGTAACATTTTATGATTATTAATTTTGGGGCATAGGATTCAATTGATTACAAATTTGTAAGGGTTTTCCTCCCAAACCACAATTTTCATTCGGGTTACTTTTATTATGTACATACCTTAACTAAATTTTCAGTCATTCATATATACTCATCATAAATTCTATTCTAATGGTCTATATATTTATTCTCTCCAGAATCATGACTTCATTTATGTGAATTTATATGTTTTAAAAGAATCATTCAAAAAATCTTCTGAAATCCAAGCCTAATTCAAGGATCTTATCCAATTTTTATTTAATTCGATGTTCACTCTACAATAAGTTTTAAGCCATATTTATCTTTGTAAAATCACTCATTTTAACATGAAATTATATTTTGGTTCATTTCTGGTTTTATTAAAGCAAACTATCAATTGTGCGTTAAAATCACTTTAATTAATTCCATAAACCACCCTAAAATGGTTTAGTTATAATGTTTCATTAAAAACACATTCTACAAAATTTAACATCATTGAGACATCATTTATGCCTCAAATGTAATAACTATTTACTTACCTTTTCTACTATGGTACATACATGTTTAAAAACAGATTTATGACAAATAAAAATTATTTTCCAAAAGAACATTTCATTCCAAAGTAAAATATATTTTTCTCACCTCAATTTAACTTTTATGAAGTATATGCCTTGTTCACCCCTTATTCCATGAATGTGGTGTACGTACTACCCTTTTCTATATAATATTAAGATTCTCTTTATTCTCATGATATTCTAACAGATTACGATTTGAATGTTTCAAAGTGGAATGGGACACATTAGAATGTTTATGGATTATTTCCTCAATAATTTCCCAATGGTCTCATTTAAATGTATCTATATTTATGTCAACATCTGTTGATGAATCATGTATTTCATATAAGATTATCTATTATGATGTCATCTAAATTTTTTTTAGAAGTGGATATGATTAGTTTTACTATGGATGTGCCATCTTTATACCATTTGCCAAATTATGGTGAATGGTAAGTGTAAATGATTAATGATTGGGGAGAGTTATTTACATTTCATATGTTAGTATCAATTTTAATGTGTATGTTGTTTATGTTTATCCCCATGCATAAGAGGAAAGTATTGGAATTAGTAAGTGCAGGGTGGGGCCACTATAGCCCCTCGGGGTATTGGTAGGTCTCATGATACAAACTACGGTCATGGCACAAGGCCTTGACAAAATGATTATTTATGGTCTTAGAATTAGTCCTTGATGGTATAATTATGATGTCCTACATTATGAATTCCCTATTATTAAAAATAGTGCATATTTTTCATATTTATATTCAACTAGTATAATACCCCTGATTATGATTTATTACGACATTATTTATTCAAATTTTAGTCCTTCCATAATGTGTTTAAGTTCCCTTCATAATGGAATGTGTTCTTAGTTATTCATCATGCCTAATGTTTAAGTTTTTCATATCTTTGACTATATTTCATACCCTTACTGAACATCTGAGATTACATATTTCTTATGTTTCATTTTTAAGGACATGTGGAAGTTTATGATGAATGACCTGCAGGGATAAACGTAGGGTTGTGGGTGTTACCGATAAAACTAATATGTTTTATTTCTTTTCATTTGAAATGTTGAACTAATGTATGTATATGGTTTTCCAAAACTACTAAACTACTTGTTCATTCATGATTTGATTCCTTGAAATCATGCCAATGTATTAAAATAAGGCACCAACATTGATCCACTGGGGTCGGGTCCTTACAGTTGGTATCAAAGGAAGTTTAGTAGAAAATATAGAAACTAGATATAGAAAAAGTAAAATAGTGAACAAAACCCTAAGATATGCTTTGGGGATAAGAATATAAGGACATACTAGAATTTTGGAAAGGAATAGATAATGTGGTTTATCAAGAAAATAAATCCATGTCTAGATATGAACAAATAGTGGTGGCTCTAGCACAAATGTATATAGGGGTAAAACCCGAGAACACCACTTTGAGCTAGACTCGAATGGGAACTGGTGCATGACAACAAGCCTTGTTGCACTCTTGGTTTGACACCGCTTGAGGATATGACTTGGTAAATTAAAAATCTTATTATAAAAATTATGAAGGATTTATTCCCCCAATGTGACCAATGTATATAGTTTTAGGATTTATGATGCACAAATTAATGTTATGTGTTATACCATGTTTATAGATATAGAGAGTTCATAATTTTATGCGCTAATATATAATATGGAATCGATTAGAAATGGTTCGTAGAATAAGGAATGGGAACTTCACCAATTAATGTTACATGAAGAGTAAGAAGGATCATATCACTGATTGTCTTAATCCATAATTTCAAAGGATGATTGTCTCTTAAGTATCCTTATTATATGAGGAAATAGTTTCATGTTTTGAAAAGGTATGTAAAGACTTCTCTGAGTCATGTTTCTTTGAAGGGATACAACATAAGAAGAGTATGATAGGAAAAAATATAGATAATGCAAAGAAGAGAGAGATGTATATTCCCACATGTGATATTTATGGGAAGAAACACATTGGTATATGATTGAGCGGAAAAGGAGTTTTCTTCACGTGTGGATAAAAAGGACACCATTCTCATAATGGCAAGCCATGGAATGAATTTTCCTATATTCAATGCTTCAACTGCAAGGACATGGGACAATATAGGAATCTATATCCCAATCATCCATGGAATATACACCAAATTATGATTTTGGATAATGATCAAGTTATGATGCTACTGTAGATGAAGTTGAGTGATTAATATGCCCAGTCAAGAATCTTGTAATTTGAATATTTTTTCAGTAATGTACTGGTTTTAAGAATTATGGGAAATATAAGGATTGTACTAGAGTAAAATTTCATTAAGGATTTCAGGTCGTATGATGAATGGTAGAAAAGGAAAAGTGATTCAACAGAAAGAGAAGATTATTAGGGAAAAAATGAATAATGTAAATAAAACCCTTAATATATATCTGATGTTGAGGTAATGATGAAGAAATGATTGATTTGGATAAGGACATACTACCTTGTAACTAATTATTGACATGTTGAGAAGTAGTCTATTCTATCATCAATTGAGTTTACAACACTTTTTTATTTATGAAACATATAAAATAACATGTATCTTACTTATGGAATAAAGAATAATGAATTTTTACATTATGGTTTTTAGGGTAGTTAATGTTATTACCATATTTCAAGAGGATGCATGATGAAGTTATTCACATGTTTGGAATGTGAATTTTAGAGTTTCTTCTTGTTGATTAATGGTTAATTATATGTTTATATTGGTAATTTGGGAGCCATTAATATAATGTATTGAATCATTATGTTTTTGAATTTACTAAATGGTTTAATTTGATTATTTCATGGTGTTTTAGAGTTTAACATCACTACACAATTTTTTTATTATTTTTTCATGACCATGTTGTCTAATTATAATGTGTTTTTTGTAGTAACTGATGCGTTTCCATTTTCTTTTATTAATAATATATTTTAACCATATTATTGATGTGGGTTTCCCATAATGGAATTTTCAAGTATCATCCAGTAGATTTTGATGTTCAATTTCAAATTTTGATGATGAAAGTTTTGTAAAGAGGAGACAATGTAACACCCCAAGAAATTGAAAATATAGTTAATATAGAAATAATGAAACACTAAGTCTCTATAGAACACCACTTTATTATAACCTATCCATGAAAACATAGTTTTTCCACTTCTGTGATTCAAAATTCGAAAAACTGACATACACAGTTGTGTTCAGTAAGATATTTAGTGTATGATAAAAAATACAATTTTTTTGTGAATAGTAACATACCTTTATAGAAAATTAATAAATATTAATGAATAATAAATCATCCAAAAAATAGAAACATCACCCATGAATGTATAAAAATAATTAGACATCTTAAAAGTGAAAAAATGATCATAGTATAAGTATTTGTATTTTTGTATGTAAAAAATATTTTAAATATAATTTTCTGATTAATTTAATTATTTAAAATGGAAATTTAGGTTCATAATATTTAATCATAAATTTTTATCTTATTGTATTATGATTATAAGATAATTTTATAGGACCTTATTAATTTCACAATGTGTTATAAATTCAGTTATAGTTTTAATGTTTTTTTGGAGTAAATTATGATTTTATTTAAAAATAAATAAATTTTATTTGAAAATTAATTTAAAAAAATGGATTTCATTTTTTATTCTACACGTTGAAAAATGGTTATGGTGAATTTTTTAGATTTTTCTGAAATACTAAATTTTTTTATGATTATTGAAATACTCTAAAATGTCTAATATTCAAATTATCAGTTAAATACACAATTTATGAAATTATGAGTGATTAAGGCCACTTGGTTTAAACTCATATTCACCTATCACTATTAGGGGTCACATTAAACAACACTGTTGGTTGTCTTGATGTGAATAATAAAATAATGAATAAAATATTCAAAATTCACTCCTCTCCTCCACTATAAAAACCCATCTCACTCACTCTTCTCCTCACTCATCCAAGCCTTGAAATTCCACAATGTTCTACCTAAATACTCTCCCCTAGTCACTTCCGACATCCAAGAATCTATTTTATTTTACAAAATAATAAAACTCCTTCCATTAATGTGATTCTTAAGGAGGTAGATTCAAGAGGAAAATTCCTCTTTTCATTTCTTTTATTTCAAGTTCTCTATTATGTGATATGTATTTCATGTTTTTATACCATGTTCTTATTTACATTTTATTATATTAAACTTATATTTTATGAGTCTTATATAAAGGGGTTACCCATATCCCCACTCTTTTTAATTGTTTCTAAAACCATGTTGCATAACCGTTATGTTACATAATTTTCGTCTCAAGATCTCTCTCTTTTCAATAACTCTTATTATATTATTATCTTTTAATTTCAATTTTTTTTGTTGGGATATGTAATTAAATATCCCAATTAATGTATTTATTATTTAATAATGATAAGATTTACTTTTTCACTCATCAATATATTTTATGAATTATTAAGTGACACTGTTAGGCTGGCAGATTTTCAGAAGGGATTTCTCAACTTTTCATTTATTTTCATTTTCTTTCATTTTCATTCCTCTCCTATATTCTTAAAAAAAATTATTACTACAGTGTTTAAAATTTACTGGACTTTTTTCATGATAAATGAGTAATTTTTCATCATCTCTCCTTTCCCATTCATTTATACAAAAAATGAAAACAACACGTGAGATGTGGTAATCTACCACATTCAAGGGCGATGGGTTTTCAATTTCTATTCCCATCATCAATTATGTTCATGAAACCATTATTATGGTTGAACCAGACTATAATATATGTATTATGTCTCTTCTATGGTTCTGGAATCTTTTTTTACACATGGTTTTGATTTATAAAGTAAACTGAGTTCATTTTGATAAAAAAACTGCCAATTAACCCAAACAGTTTTCATTAAATTATTTATATAATGATTCATCATAACTCCATGTAACCAAATTAAATTTACAACCATTTAACCTTATTTAAATTCACTAAAAAACACATAACTCCAATTATGGATAACTATCCATAGTTTACATGATTCTACATTCATGTATATAAGTATACCAATCATGAAGAAAATGACCCCAACAATAAAATTGAACCTCTTAGACCCATTAAGAAGGCCATGAATGATCTTAAAAATCTATAACAAATAAATTATAAACATAATTGGTTCTGTGAATATAAATTAATGATTTTAATTTGTTTATCCATGACACTATGATTAACTAAATAACACCAACAGACTTGAGTTAGGGGTTTCTTCAACTCACTTCTATTTTTTTGAGATATTATGGATTCACTACTATTAATTGTGTATTGGTGTATGTATACTACACATTTATGTTTAATATAACTAGTAAATTTATTTTAATAATAATAAATTTATCTTTTTATTATTAATAATTTTTGTTCATACAATTTAATTGACTAAAAAATTTAAGGGTTTTACACTCAAACCTCTATTTTCATTCGGGTTAATATTATTATCTACATTCCTGAATTAAAATCATATTTATTGATAAATACTCATCATAATTTCGGTGTTAATGTTAAATATAAGTGCTATAACCAGAATCCTACCTTCATTTATGTGGAGTTATATGTTTTAAAAGAATCATTCAAAAAATCTTCCGAAATGCAATCCCGATTCAAGGATTTTTCGAATTCTTAACTAATTTGACCTTAACTCTATAATATGTTGTAATACATACTTAACTTTATAAAATCACTAATTTTAACATGAAAATTTATTTTTGTTAATTTTTGGTTTTATGAAATAAAACATGCCTTTGAACTATAATATATCTTTAAGGAATTCCATAAATCGTAATAAAATGATTTAGTTATAAAGCACCTTTAAAACACTTTTTACATGATTTCACTTTAGTGAGAAATCATTTATGCCTAAAATGTTATCTAAATGTAAGGAAAATTTTTTATGGGATATACATGTTTAAAAACATATTTATGTAAAACAAAAATGATTTTCAAAAAGAACTATTCTTTCCAATGTAAAATAGATTTTTCTCAACTCACATTAACATTTACAATGTATATGACTTCTTCAAAACTTATTCCATACATGTGGACTATATACTAACCTTTGGTATATCATATCAAGATTCTTTTGATTCTCATGATATTCTAAGGTATTATTATTGGAATGTTTCAAGGTGGAATGGGACACTTTCGAATGTTTAAGGATTATTTTTTTTAAGAATTTCTCAATGGTATAATTTAAATATATCTTTAGTTATGTTGAAATAATTTGTTGAAACATTAATTTCATATAGAATTATCTATTATGATATCATCTAAAATACTTTGTTTAAGGGTTTGCAATTATTTTGACTGTGGGTGTGCTATCTTGATACCATTCACCAAATTATTTCGAATGGTTACGTATATGATTAATGACTGGGAAAAGTTATTTACATTTTATATGATAGTTTCAATATAAATGTTTATGTTGTTTATGATTATCCCCATTCATTAGTGGAATGCATTGGACTTAGTACGTGTCAGGTGGGACCTGCTATATCCCCTCAGTGCATCGGTAGGTCCCATGAGACAAACTACGGTCTTGGCACAAGGCTTAAAAAATCATTATTTATGGTCTACATATGAGGTCTTGATGATATGGTTTTGATGTCTTGAATTATGAATTGCCTATTATTGAAAATATTATGGACAGTTCATGTAGTTATTCAAATATTATAATACCCATGATTATGCTTTATTATGGGATTTTTTTACTAAACTCGTATTCCTACCATAATGTGTGTAAGATCTCTATTTAAAGGCATGTGTTCTTAGATATTCATCACACCTAATGTCTATGTTAATGATATTTCCATTGTATTTCTAAACCTTACTGAGAATCAAAGCTCACATCCTTCTTATGTTTCATTTTAGCAAGACATGAATAATTTTATTAATAATGACCTATAGAGATAAACATAGGGTTTTGGATGTTCCTAATGAAACATATATGTTATATTTATTTTCAAGATGAAATGTTGAACATGTGTATGTATCTGGTTTTCCAATACTGTTAAACTACATGGTCCTTTAGGATTTGATACCTTGTAATAATGACAATGTATTAAAATAAGACATCGACTCCAAGCTTATAAGGCCCCAACCTTAAACCTTACTTAATCTTGAGTTATTACAAGATTACACATTGAGGATCTTTTTAGGTTTAGAGTTTTAGAGGATTAGATCATGAATCTTGCATTACATTCAACATTTAAACAAAGTGGTTACATAAAAGACAATATTCATTCATCCCATCAACGGAAACATATTTAAAATAAAACACACATTCTTTCTTGACACATCCATGACACTATCATTACATCATGTACCTTTCCCTTGACCTGTGAAAAACATTTCAAAAACATGGGATGAGCATAAAAAGCTCAGTAAGGGTTGTAAAAATATGGAAAGGAAACATGAGTTCATATATACATAAGAATGAAATCATACTTTACCCATAAAACATAGGCACTTTAACATACCTCATCAAACCATGAATAAATCATAGAAATCATAAGACATAAAGGTAACTTGAGGCATTCATAACATCCTTACGTAGGGAGTAACCCTCTTGGTTACGTTTGGAATACCCATCATAGTATATTACCTAAATCTCTTCAGATAAAACTTAACGTTTCACTCCTTCGCATTACCCAATGCATTGGAGAGCTATATCGGGCTCACCCGCCCTTAGTTTATCACGGAACCACCCGTCTTCATAATAATGCCCAAGAACCTTAACATAATCGTATCACATAAAACATGCACAAAGGAAACATAACATTCCCACCTTTCGATCACAAGATATCAATACAACACATTGATATAAAAACATTATGAAAAACTTTTTCAATAACATGATAAAATAAAAGTAAAACATGGTATTTATTTTTCTTTTAAAAAGAAGGTATGGCTTGTAGAGGAAGCCGGAACTCAAATAATGGTCACGGCGGCGGAGAAGTCGTTGTCACCGCATACGTACGACAAAAACATTCCCTTTTGTCGTTTAGTAAATGATTCGTATAAAAAAGATGCCTTTTGAATAAAATTAAAAGTCAATGGGGTTTATAGACCATATAAAAAAAGGTTGTGTATAAAATAGAATATGCCTCAATGAAAGGAGATTGAGACGAAGTCCCTTACAAAGATGGTATGATTGGTTTAAGGATAAATCAATTACATAATTATGTGTGAAAAATGAATACACCAAATATAAGTGGATATTAAGTGTAAAATAATCAAAGGTCATTCACACATATTCAAAGGATGACATATTCAATAACTACATGTTGAACCCAAAGAAATCAAAATTGGGTTAAGAAGTTCCCATGACAGCCTAACGGCGTCAAATCAAAATGAGATGATGAGAGAAAAAAAGTGTATCTCATCACTTGGACATAAAATTTACATCAATAAGGATATATGAGAACATATACCAACATAACAATATGTAAATTAAAAGACCCAACAGAATAAGTCTTTTTAAAAAAGAGGAGGGTGAAAGGTTCCCTTACCGACTTGGGTATCTTTCAAAAAATACACCCCATGAAAGAAGGACAATAAATCATTGATGTAAATACTGATAAATGAAAGTATATTACAAAAAGAGTAGAATAATGGGCAGTACATACACCACTCAAAGGAAATTGTGGCAAATGTAGCATAATTCTCACGGGAATAAAAGTGAGATGAAAAATCACTTACGGAAACTCGGCAGCCAAACGGCGCCACTTAAAACATCCAAAAATGGATTGATGAGATCAAATAGGGTATCTCATCACATTAAAATAAAATTTACAGAAATATGAATATGAAAGAACATCCCCCATCATAACAAATAGGAGCTTAAAAGAAGTGACATAAAGGGTAGTACTTATAGAGAAAGAGAGAGGTTAGATCTCTTACGAAAATTCGGCAGCCTAAGAGTGCCACTCAAAACTTCCAAAATGGATTGATGAGAGAGAATAGGGTCTCTCTTTACATGAACATAAAAATTACAGTAAGAGTAATATAAAATAATATCCCAACAACAAGAAAGATGAGCTTTAAAAGGAATGACATAAAAGAGTGTACTTAAAAAGAAAGAGTGGAGTAGGATCCCTTACCTCGGGTTCGACTTGACTCAATCGTTCTTTAACATCCTGAATAATAAACTTTAGTTAATTTCCAATTTATTAAGATGCTTTTTCTAGTTCATTATTCCTTTTATATCACTTATTTCCATGTTATAAACATTATGCAATCATTTAAGTTAATAATGTTTGTTTTGTCGATATTTTGTTCTTAAGTCGAAAGTGGACTTCTTACAATGACATGTTGTTCGTGTGGTCAAATGTTCATTATATCCAGAATTATATTCAGGATTTGGATATCATATATATCATATATATCCAGAATATACTTGTATTTATAATATTACATAATCATTGAGAGGTAAGAAATGAAATGCACCGTTCATGGAGACGGTAAGCCGTACGTATGCATGAACGCTACTTTCATTTCTATGTCATATTAATGGAATTAAAACTAAATGAGAGGTATGTATATTTTAATTCCAGAATTATATTCATCATTAATATGTATCTTTCATCATATATATCCATTATATACGTGTACTTATAATAGTACATTACATTTGGGGATAAGAAATGAAATGCACCATTCATGGAGACGGTAAGCTGTACGTACGCATGAACGCTACTTTCATTTCTATTTCATATATTTATGGAATGGAATAATAATGATATAGAGGTATATTATAATTCCAGTATAACATCATATATAATAACTTTAAATCCATCCTTTATACGTCCCACATATGGCATTAACGAATCATATCACTATGAGGGGGAAGTAGTCCGCAATTCCTTAAATGAAGATATCGCGTTTACCCATAATGGAAACCATAAAGGTATGCCCAAAATGAAAAATACAGAAGATTAAGGAAAACATAAAAATATTATATATCATATATAAATATAGTGTCATCTTAATGGCCACCTTTGAAGCTGTTAAAAGAATATTGAACAATCATCGTTTCGGGAGGCCGAAATTCTCCATCCACGGAAACAGTATGTTCGTTAACCATTAGATGTAGGTGTTTGAAAGTTTAGCTTGAATCATTCTTATAACAACATCCTAGTATATTGATGATACTGGAGTTGTTACAAAAGAAATGAATAAAAAGAGTTTTGGGGGTTAGAGAAGAAAAATAAAACAAAAGGACTCAAAAGAAGACATTACCTTAAAATCGGGTAACTCCCTTTGGTTTGAGCTCAAAGGCTTCCTTGGGAAGACATCTGCCCAAAGTGAGGCTTCAAGGAGTAAGAGAGGGATGTGTAGAGACAAAATTGGCAGGGGTTGTCCGAGCCAAAGGCTTTGGGAGTGTGGGTAAGGAGGTAGAGGTGGGGGCCTTTTATAAGAGGAGAGAAGGGGCACTCTTGAAAAGTAAAGATAAGTTACTTTATTTTAAAATGACTTTCGGATTCGAAAGGTCCCACATTGATATAATTAGAGGATAAGGTGATAAGGGTTCGAAATCCACTCATCCAATTGGTTTTGGCCATGTGTAGGTCTTAGATCTTACATTATCTTTCCTTTTCATTTAAATCCTTTATTAATGAGGTAATCGCTGTATCATCATGATGTCATAAATAATTTAATTTAATTAAAGTCTAAAAATTATAAAAAAATACTATGATGTAGGAAATCGTTTTAGTTTTCCAATTACTATTTATAATCAAAAATATGACTTTTATAACCCCATGTAAATTTTTTTTAGTAAAACATCTCATGTTTGTCTCATTTTTACTTTAACTTTAAATAAAAAGATATTAATGTCATTTTTCAACCAAAGTGGCTTAATGGGGACCCCAAGTTGACCCATGGGTTGTCTTGGTCCGCAATGACACATACAATGAGGTTAGTACATGTGTCAAGTTCATTTCAAATTATTAAAACATTATTTTTACCTTAAACTACACTAATTACTTCAAATCGCGATAAAAAACTTAATAAGTTACTATTCACCAAATAATTATTTTTATCCCATTGAACCACATTTTACTTCTTAATGACAACCATGTATGTCGGATTTTTGAAATTCAAAAAACAAAGATGGAAAATTTTCATTTAAACGGAAAAATCAGTTTTTATAAGTACCACTTAGTGGTTTCACTATTCATCAAAAAATGAAGTTTTTCAGAAAAATCCCAAAAATTTACCCTAAGCTATATTTGATATTCCGAATTCAAAAATGAAGTCCATTTTAAAAAATTTAAAACATATAAGTCACATTAATTAATTTAATAATTAATTTTTGCTGTCAGAGCAAATAGCGTGTTTTTATGAAACAATAAGTATCAAAAGATTGACACTAGTTTAAGTCTGATTTCAAAGTGAAATTAATTCCAACGACCACTATTGGATTTAATGGTAAAAATATATTCTAATTTCACTTTAAAACCAATTCAAAAGATAATATAATCATATAAATAAATTATATTAAAAGAGGTTTTGAAGTAAAATAAAACATTTTACACTATTCATTAAAAAATGAACTTTATCAGAAAGATACCAAAAATTTACACAAAGTAAATTTTTATGTCCCAATTCTTAAGAAGAGTTTTATTTGGTCCAAAAGGATGTATAAGAGTGAACAAAACTATATTTAATGACGGTTCTCCATCAAAAGGTGATAAGTGAACCTTTAGTGAAAACTAGGGCATATACGCCTAAAATTGAATTCTTCCCGTATTTTATATTCAGGATTTGGATATCTTATATATCATATATATCTAGAATATACATGTATTTATAATATTACATAATCATTCAGAGGTAAAAAATGAAATGCACCGTTCATGGAGACGGTAAGCCGTTCGTACGCATGAACGCTACTTTCATTTCTATGTCATATTAATGGAATTAAAACTAAATGAGAGTTATGTATATTTTAATTCCAAAATTATATTCATCATTCATATGTATCTTTCATCATATATATCCATTATATACATGTACTTATAATAGTACATTACATTTGGGGATAAGAAATGAAATGCAACGTTCATGGAGACGGTAAGTCGTACGTACGCATGAACGCTACTTTCATTTCTATTTAATATATTTATGGAATGGAATAATAATGATATATAGGTATATAATAATTCCAGTATAACATCATATATAATAACATTAAATCCCTACTTTATACGTCCCACATATGGCATTAACGAATCACATCACTTTGAGGGGGCGGTAGTCCGCACTTCCTTAAATGAAGATATCACATTTACCCATAATGGAAACCATAAATATATGCCCAAAATGAAAAATAAATAAGCTTAAGGAAAACATAAACATATTATATATCATATATAAATATAGTGTCATCTTAATGTCCACCTTTGAAGGTGTTAAAAGAATGTTGAACAATCATCGTTTCGGGAGGCCGAAATTCGCCATCCACGGAAACAGTATGTTCTTTAACCATTAGATGTAGGTGTGTGAAAGTGTAGCTGGAATAATTATTATAACAACATCCTAGTATATTGATGATACTGTAGTTGTTACAAAAGAAATTAATAAAAAGATTTTAGGGTGTTGGAGAAGCAAAATAAAACAAAAGGACTCAAAAGAAGACATTACCTTAAAATCGGGTAACTCCCTTTCGTTTGAGCTCAAAAGCTTCCTTGGGAAGACTTATCCCCAAATTTAGGCTTCAAGGAGTAAGATAGGGAAGTGTAGAGACAAAATGGGCAGGGTTTGGCCGAGCCAAAGGCTTTGGGAGTGTGGGTAAGGAGGTAGAGGTGGAGGCCTTTTATAAGAGGAGAGGAGGGGCACTCTTGAAAAGTAAAGATAAGTTACTTTATTTTAAAACGAGTTTCGGATTCAAAAGGACCAAAATCGATATAATTCGAGTATAAGGTGATAAGGGTTCGAAATCCACTCATTCAATTGGTTTTTTCCATGTGTAGATCTTAGATTTTACATTATCTTTCCTTTTTATTTAAATCCTTTATTAATGAGGTAATCGCTGCATCATCATGATGTCATAAATAATTTAATTTATTTAAGGTTTAAAAATTATAAAATAAATACTATGATGTAGAAAATCATTTTATATTTCCAATGACTATTTATAATCAAAAATCTTACTTGTATAACCCCATGTAAAAATTGTTTTAGTAAAACATCTCATGTTTGTCTCATTTTTACTTTAACTTTAAATAAAAAGATATCAATGTCATTTTCCAACCAAAGTGGCTTCATGGGGTCCCCAAGTTGACCCATGAGTTCTCTTGGTCGGCAATGACACATCCAATGAGGTTAGTACATGTTTCAAGTTCATTTCATATTATTAAAACATTATTTTTACCTTAAACTACACTAATTACCTCTAATCGCGATTAAAAACTTAATAAGTTACTATTCACCAAAAAATTATTTTTATCCCATTGAACCACATTTTACTTCTTAATGACAACCATGTATGTAGGATTTTTTAAATTCAAAACACAAAGATGGAAAAATTTAATTTAAACGGAAAAATCAGTTTTTATAAGTACCACTTAGTGGTTTCACTATTCATCAAAAATTGAAGTTTTTCAGAAAAATCCCAAAAATTTAATCTAAGCTATATTTGATATTCCGAATTCAAAAATGAAGTCCATTTTACAAAATTCAAAACATATAAGTCACATTAGTTAATTTAATAATTAATTCCCGCTGTCAGAGCAAATAGCGTGTTTTTATGAAACAATAAGTATCAAAAGATTGACACTAGTTTAAGTCTGATTTCAAAGTGAAATTAATTCCAATGACCACTATTGGATTTAATGGTAAAAATATATTCTAATTTCACTTTAAAACCAATTAAAAAGATAATCTAATCATAAAAATAAATTAGATTAAAAAGAGGTTTTGAATTAAAATACAACATTTTACACTATTCATTAAAAAATGAACATTATCAGAAAGATACCAAAAATTTACACAAAGTAAATTTTGATGTACAAATTCTTAAGAAGAGTTTTATTTGGTCCAAAAGGATGTATAAGAGTGAACAAAACTATATTTAATGACGGTTCTCCATCAAAAGGCGATAAGTGAACCTTTAGTGAAAACTAGGGCATATACGCCTAAAATTGACTTCTTTCCGTATTTTATGCCTTTATATTTTATTGGATAAATGTAAAAACATTTAAAAACATATATAATCATATTTTAGATATTTATATCCATTCCCACCAATACAACGGCTACATGTTAACTACCATTTAAAATAATATTATTTTATTGTTAGAGTGCAACGTAAGATTCCCAAGAAACTCATTGTTGCGTGTTGGGTACGCCATCGAGCATAGCGTCCCCTTTAAAGTCATATTAATATCTTATTCAAAAATATGGATAAATATGAAAATGTCATATTCTTTATTTACCTGGGTGTTACAAAGCTACAGGGGTTGGGTCCTTACAGTTGAAATCAAAGGAAGTTTAGTAGAAAACCAAGAAACTAGATATAGAAAAAGTATATTAGTGAACAAAAACCTAATATAGACATTGGGGATAAGAATACAAGTACATACTAGAATTTTGGTAAGGAATATATTATGTGTTTTATCTAGAAAATACATCCCAATAGGGATACTAACAAGTAGAGGTGACTCTAGCACAGATGTATCTAGTGGTAAAACCCATGAATAGAACTTTTAGCTAGACTCAATTTGGTACTGGTGAATGACAATGGTCATTGATTCACTTTAGGTTTGACACTCCTGGGGGATATGTTTTTGAAAATTCATAATTTTCTTACAAACAATTCTGAATATTTTATGCCCTGAAAGTAATCAAAGTATATGGTTTTAGGATTTATAATGAAAAATTTATGTTACATGTTATACCATGTTTAGAGATATATAGAGTTCATAATTTAACGACATAATATATAATATATAAATTATTGAAAATGGTTCCTAGTAGAAGAAATGATAACTTCACCAATGCACATGATGTGAAGAGTAAGTAGGATTATATCTATGATGGTCTTAATCCATAATTTCAATGGAATATTGTCTCCCAATTATCCTAGTTATTTGAGGAAATAGTATAATGTGTTGATAAAGTATGTAAAGACTTCCCTAAGTCCTATGGCCTTGAAGGGAAGCAATAGAAGCAGAGGATGGAAGGAAAAAACATGGATAAAGGGAATAAGGGGAAGATGTATATTCCCACCTCAGATAATTGTGGAAGGAAATACCTTGGAATATGATTTAGAGGAAAAGGAGTTCACTTCAAGTGTTGGAAAAAAGGCACCATTCTCATAATTGCAAGATAAGGAAATAATTATCCTATTTTCAATGTTTCAACTGCAAGGAGATGGGACACTATGCTAATCAGTGTCCCAATTGTCAAAGGAATATACCCAAAATTATGATTTTGGATAATGATCAAGTTATGATGCTACTAGAGATGAAGTTTATTGATTAATACTCCTTGGCAAGAATCATGTAATTTGAATATTTGTTCAATAATTTAATGGTTGTATGAATTATGAGATATATAAGGATTGAATTGCAGTACTATTTCATTAAGAATTTGAGGTCATATGATGATTGATAAAAGGGAAAATTGATTCAGTATAAAGATAAACGTTTTAGGAAAAAATGATTAAGGGAATGAAAACCCTTAATATATATCTGATGTTGTGATAATGATGAAGAAATGGATGATTAGGATAAGTACTGACTACCTTGGAACTAATTAGTGACATATTGAGAAGTTGTATATGTTTTCATCTATTGTGATTACAACACATTTGGATTTAAAGAACATATCCAATAACATGTATCTTACTTAATGAATAAATAAGATTTCATGTTTTCATTATTTCTTTTACGGCAGTTCATGTAATTACCATATTTCAAGGGGATACATGATGAAGTTATTCACTTTTTTGGAATGTTTTTTAAAGCTACTTCTTGTTGAATTTGGGTTAAAGTTATGTTCATCATGCAAATTTAGAGACCTTCATTATAATGTGTTGAATAATAATATTTTGGAATTTAGGTAACAGTATAATTTGATCATTGTATAGGGTTTTAGAGTTTAATGTCACTACATGATGGTTTGATTATTCTTCCATGACCATGTTGTACAATTAAAATGCATTGTTTTGTAGTAACCGATGCATTTCCACTTACTATTTTTAATAGAATATTTTAACCCTGTTCTAGATGTAGGTTTCCCATAAAGAAATTTTCAAGCATCAACCATTATCTTTTGATGTTCAATTTTAAATTTCGAGGATGAAATTTTTGTAAGGAGTGGATAATGTAACATCCTAGGTATATAAAGAACATGTAGCCACATAAAACTGATAATGACCCTTTATTTTAATATAATATCTTCTATAAAGACATCCAAAAACAGAACAATGTAGTCTCTAAAGCTACTCTTCCTTAAATCCATGAAGATAGTGGGGGAATTAGTAAAAAAGGCATCACTATGAATTCAAAGGTTCCCAATCTTTAACGAAATGTCATATCTGGTATTTCCACATTCATGACCCCTAATTGACGATATAATGAACAAAGATCAATCTTGGAAAATTATTGAGATCATTATATTTGGATGAATAATTCATCAATGTGGGGATGATGATATTTTTTCATGATATTGATATTCTTATATTCTCAATAATCAATACAAAGTCTCATTTATCCATAATTTTTCTTTATTAATAGAAACGGGTATCCCAAAGGTGATGCACTAGGGCATATGAATCCCATATCAAGATTCTCTTGGAGTTGCTTCTTCAATTACCACAACTCAATTTGGGCTATTCTATGAGTTGCATTTGAAATAGGAATATCACCTATTATGAGTTCTATTGTAAACTCATCTTCACAATTTTTTGGAAGAGCTTGTAATTATTCTATAAAGACATCATCAATCTCTCGTTCAATGGGTGTAATCTTAATAATGATTTTTTTCCAACAATTTTGAGATAGGTATCCTTCAATTATATGAATCTATACACATGAGATAGATTATATTTCTATTAGAAGGTTATATTCATCTTTGCATCAATAGATGATGAAAAACTAACTCGTACTATGAAATGTGAGTTTCCCTCCATGGAAATTGATATGTTATTTATAGAGAGAATGGCAATCCATGTAGAGAATGATGTAAAATTCCACCATAGGATTGATTACATGATTTTTAGTATACACATTTCCAAAAACATCAACCTAAGAAGAATTGTATACTTTTTATGAGACGATTGTTCCATTAGGATTATTCATAGCTAAATAAATGTATAATTTTTGAGGTAATACAGAGATACCGATAGAAAATTATTGAGAAATAAATGATTAGTTGGATCCAAAATTAAATCAAATATTTTATACTTTAGAGTGGATGGTAAGTATAGCTTTAACAACTTAATTATCAGACTCCATATCACTGATAGTGATCGAATGTGACTTGCCTCTATCTTTGGCCTGAAAATTATTCTAACATTGATCATTATTAATAACCCTTAGGTTAGGGAATTTAATTGAAAACATCCCAATTTCCTTTCACTTGTAGAATAGAATTCTATTACGTGAATTCTGTGAATCCTTTTCTATATTCACATCATTAAACATATTTTTTATATCACCTCAGCATTAAAATACCCAATGAACATATTTTACATACATAAAATATTTTACTAGTTCATTTAAGAAAATTTCTTCCATGTTTATTTCTATACTATGACCATGATAGAAAACTCGTCTTCTTTTAAGTGTGGTATTTATATTTTATGTTGAATTCCATTTTTCTCTTCTTATCAAACCCGTAGGTGTAACATCCTAGGTATATAAAGAACATGAAATTTTTCTTATTTATTAATAGTTTTTAACTAAATATTAAATTTACATTAAAGGGTACACTATGTTCGATGGCGTACCGGATACACAATAATGAGTTTCTTTGAAATCTTACTTTGCAAACTAATAATACTATATTATTATTTTAAATGGTAGTTAACGCTCATCCATTGTAATGGAGGGAATGAATATAACTAACTAAAATATGATTATACTAGTTTGTTAAATGTTTTTACATTTATCCAATAAAAGTTAGTGGCTTAAATTAAGAAACGAATTCTATTTTAAGCATAAATACTCAAATATTCACTAAAAGGTCAATTTATCACCTTTTGATGGAGAACCCTAATTAAATATAGTTTTGGTATCTTTTATATGTCTTTTCTGACAAAATTAAATTCTTCTTTAGAATTAGGACATCAAAATTAACTTTTGGTAAAATTTTGGAATTTTTCTGATAAAATTCATTTTTTAATGAATAGTGCAAAATACTATATTTTAATTCAAATATGCCGTTTAATATAATTTATTTATAAGGTTATATTTTCTTTTTAATTGGTCTTAAAGTGTAATTAGAATATATTTTTACCATTTAATCCAATTTTGGTCATTGGAAGTAATTTCACTTTGAAATTGGATATAAATAAGTGTCAATATTTTGATTGATATTGTTTCTGAAAAACATGCTATTTGTTTTGACAGTGGAAATTAATTTTAAATTAAATAATTCAATTTCTATGATTTTAATTTTAAAAAATAGACATAATTTTTTAATTTGCAATATCAAATATAGTTTAGGCTGATTTTTTTGTATTTTTCTGAAAAACATCAATTTTTGATGAATAGTGAAACCACTAAGTAATAGTTAAAAAACTGACTTTTTCATTTAAATGAAGTCTTACCACCTCTGTGAGTTGAATTTTGAAAATCCTACATACATAGTTGTTATTCATAATTAAAATGTGGTTTAATAAGATGAAAATATTTTTTGGTGAATAGTAACTTTTTACTTTTATTTAACACGGTTAAAGTTAATAGGGTAATTCAAGATAAAAATGATATTATAATTAATCATAATTACCGTAAAACTTGTAATAACCATATTTTAGGAGTCATGTCCGACCATGGGAATCCATGTGTCGATTTTGGGACCCCATGGAGCCACATAAAACTGACAATGACCCTTTATTTTAATTAACCACATGTAAAGACAAAAATGACACAAACAAATGTATTTTAGTACATTAATTTTTACATAACATTATATAATTTATATTTTCAACTATAAGTATTCATTGGAAAGATAAACAGATTTAATACATCATGGTAATTTTTTTATAATTTTTAGACATCAAATAAATTAAATTATTTATGACGCCATAATGATGCAGTGTTTACGTCATTAATAAATGATTTAAATAAATAATATTATAATGATTAAAATATTATAAAAAACATGTCCAATTATTGTTGGATGATTTTATTTCAAATATGTGTCATCTTTTCTTCGACTATATTTTTTTGGACTTTTTGAAATCGAATATATGTTTATAATAAAATAATGTTTTCACACTTTCCTAAAGAGCCCCTCCCCTCCCTTATAAAAGGAGACCACTTCTAACCAATTCCTCACACCTCTCAATCCTTTTCACTCATCCAAACTCTACCCAATTAAGCTCCCTATATCCCTCTCTTCCACATATAGGACTTAACTTAGGTAGAAGGCACTTCAAGATGTCATTTTGGTTCTAACCAAAAGGAGTTTCCCAAATTAAAAGTAACGATTTCTCTTAAATTGTTTTCTTTTATTTTACCTCTCCAACCCCATAACTAATTTTATTCATTTTTTATAACATCACCAATATTATCAATATATTAGTATATTTTTATGATAAGGATTTGAAATAAACATACAGACACCTCCATCTAATGGGTGAAGAACATAATGTTTCTGTGGATGGAAAATAAACGCCTCACGAAACGATGATTGTTCAATTATCTCTTACTACCTCTCATGGTGGTCATTATGATGTAACATTATTTATATATGATATATATTATGTTTATGATTTATTTATTCTTCTGTATTTTTTATTTATAGAATACCCTTATGGTTTCCATTCTGGTTAAATATGATAATCTTATTTGAGGAAGTGCATACTACCGCCCCCTCAAAGTGATAGGACTCGTTCATGCCTTCTATGAGATGTATAAAGGATAGAGTTAATGTTATTATATATATGATAATATAATGGAATTATAATATACCTATGTATCATTATTTTTAATTCCATGAAAATACCAAATAGAAATGAATGTAGCGTTCATGCGTACGTACGACTTACCGTCTCCATGAACGATGAATTCCATTTCTTACCTAAATATGCTCTGTACTATTATAAATACATTTATATACTGGATATATATTATATATAATATCTAAATGGTGAATATAATTCTTGATATAATTAGATTTTGACCACATGAACAACTTTTAATTATAAGAAGTTCATTTTTGACTCAAGTACCAATTATCGACAAAAAGACCATTATTAACTTAAATGATTACATAATGTTTATAACCTGGTAATAATTGATATAAAATGAATAATAAAAATTAAATAGGTTCTTAATAAAGTATAAATTAACTTTAGTTTATTATTCATGAGATTAAGGAACGATCATGTTAAGTCAGACATGAGGTAAGGGATTTCTTATCACACTTATAATTCTGTGTGATTTCAATTGTTCGCCACTTATTTATTTCATGTGGTGTTTTGTGTACTGATATTTGATATATATTATCATTATTCTCATTATATTCATGGTATACTATAATTCATTTGGTGGTTATTAACTTTTGGTCATACGACTCGATTGATTTCAATGAGGTCAGGGGTTTTCACCTCACTTCTAATTGTCGTGATATTCATGTTATAATTTCCACTATTTCCGTTGTGTATTGTATTTACATCCAATGATTCTACTCTTGTGTAATATAAGTTTATTTATGGGTATTTACATCTACATTGTATGATCCTCTTTTCATGGGGTGTACATTTCGAAAGTTACCAAAGCGGTAAGGGAACCCTTCACCCTCCTCTTTTTAAAAGATTCATTTTGTTATGTCTTTTAATTTCTATCTTATTATGTTGGGATATGTTCTTATATATCCATATTGATGTATTTTTTTTTCAAATTGATGATATTCCCTTTTCTCTCTCACCAAATCCTTTTCTGACTTTTAATGTGACGTCGTTAGGCTGTTGAATTTTTGCAAAGGAACTTCTTAACCCAATTTTGATTCTTTGGGATAAACTTGTATCTCTTGAATATGTCATCATATGAATTTGTGTGAATGTAATCTGATTGTTTTACACTTAATATACACATATATTTGGTGTATTATTATTTTTTCATGCATAATTATGCGATTGATTTATCCTTAATCTAAGGATACTGTGTTTATAAGGGATTCTGTCTCAATTTACATTCCATTGAGACTTTATTGTTGTTATGCGCCAATTCCCTTTGATATAGTGTATAATATGTCCTTTTTCATATTATATATTGATTAAATTTATTCTAATGATATTAAAAAGTTTTCATTAAATGTTATTCCTCATTAAATTTTATTCCTCAATTATCTTTATTTTATTATTCAGCAGATTGAAGAACGATCGGGTCAAGTCAGACACGAGGTAAGGGATTTCTTATCTCACTTTTAATTCTGTGAGATTTCAATTGTGTGCCGCTTATTTCTTGGATGTGGTGTATTTTGTACTTCAATTTGATATATATTATCATGATTCCCTTTATATTAATTTTATTCTATAATAAATTTGGTGGTTATTATCTTTTGTTTATACGACTAGATTAATTACCACGAGGTAAAGGGGTTTTCATCTCACTTCTTATTCTCATGACATTCATGCTATATTTTCCACTATTTCGTTTTTGTTGTGTATGTACTGCCGATGATTGTACTCATGTGTAATATAATTTCATTTATGGGTATTTAAATCTACACTGTATGATCCTTCTTTCATGCGGTGTACATTTTGAAAGTTACCAAATCAGTAAGGGAACCTTTGACCCTTCTCTTTTTAAAATACTTCTTCTGTTATGTCTTTTAATTTACATATTATTAGGTTGAGATATATTCTTATATATCCATATTGATGTAAATTTTATGTCAATGTAATGAGATACCCTTTTTTATCTCATAAAATCATTTTCTGAATTTTAAGTGACGTCGTTAGGCTGTCGAATTTTTGCAAGGGAACTTCTTAACACAATTTCAATTCTTTGGGTTAAACTTGTACTTCTTAAATTTTTCATCCTATGAATATGTGTGAATCACCACTGATTTTTTTAAACTTAATATAAAATTTTATTGGGTGTATTCTTATTTTCCACACATAATTATGTGATTGATTTATCCTTAATCTATGGATACCGTCTATATAAGGGATTTCGTCTCAATTTACATTCCATTGAGACTTCATTTTTTTTATGTGCCAATTGCATTTGATATTGTGTATATAATATCCTTCTGAATATTATATCTTGAATACCATTATTCTAATGATATTATAATGTTTTGATTAAATTGTATTCCTCAATTATTTGTATTCAAGCATCTCCTATTTGATTAAGAACTCCAAAACTGAAATATAATTTTAATTATTTATTTTTCTAAATCATTCTCATTAATTTCCATGTTTTAAAAATGTTTTTAGGGATTTATTTATATGTAAATTAATGTTTTAAAATGGTAAATTCATTTAAAATCTTCAAAGTGGTATGAGACACATGGATTGAAAAATATCTTTTTTAAATGGTTTGATAAAGCATTGATTTCGTCAATATCTTGAAATGATATATTGTGATTGCAATTTGGAAATGTTATCCTTCCTTTCTGATTGTTTTAGGTGTTATGAATATGTTATGTTTATTTTTCATTGTTTACGTATATGGGTGGTTCCATGATAAACCTTGGGCGGGTGACCCCGAGATAGCCCTTCAATGAATTGGGTAACATAACGGAGGTAAACATGAATGTATCTCCTCAGATATTTAGGGAATATAATGTGTTCGGTATTCCAAATGTGACTCCCTATATATCTTTGAAAGCTAAAAAGTAAGTATGTTATGTATGTCATAAGTTACCTTTATGATTTATGATTTTCTGAATGTTATTCATAAATCTTATGATTTCATGAGGTATGTTATGATTGAGATGTATGGTTTCATAGGTTTGTATTTATTGTTGGGATAATGTTTCCTTTCCTTGTTTTATAACCCTTACTGAGATTTTTATGCTCATCCCAAGTATTTGACATGTTTTCCACATGACATAAACATGAATAGGGTCAAGGATGGGATCAAGGAAAATTAATGCTATATAAAACCTGGAACTAGTCATGTTTATTTTTAAGAGTGTATATTTTATGAAAAATGGATACTGATTATCAGTTCCTACATTGTAATTTTTTTAATGTAATGTAATAGTTATGGCATAAATCTCTAAAACTATAAACTAAAATAGATCCTCAATATGAATTATTCATTTAATTCAAGATTATGTAATGTTTAAGGTCGTGCCCTTATATTTGGTATCAGAGGTCGGTTTAGATAAATTTAGAGGTTAGGTTGTTATTTAAGAATAAGTGATATAAACATAATGGTTAGCATATTAGAAAGAGTCATAGTTATTTAATGAGTTTAAGATAACATGACCAAGTCTATCTTAGTATTTACCCTCCTTATAAGATATTGTATTATGATTTTACTGATACACTTACACTGACATTTTGGTTTTATTAAATGGATGGATCTAGCAGGAACCAAAGTAATAGTAGATGCGAAGAAAATTGTGACGGTTTTCTGAATGACCAACTGATTGAAATGGGAGCTGTAATGAGAACTCTTATGGTTATTCTCAACCAACTATCTAGTTTCATGATTGACCACCTAAATCTTGGTGATTTTCATAAGTCATCGTATATGCGAGAAACGAATCCCTATGGATGTTAAGGTAATAATCATAATGGTATGTATGTTCAAAAACCTTTGTGCCAAGGATGTGGAAAGAATCACCTAGGAAAATGCTTCAAAGCGACGAGAAGATGCTATAGATGTGGGAATGAAATTCATAAATCAAGAACCTTCCATGGGAAAAGGAAGTATCTAGTTGACTATAAAAAAGTGAATGAATTTCTTGCTGAGGGATCAATTGAATGTTTTAAATTTGGTGTGCATGGTCATTATACAAATAGATGTCATAAAAATATGTTTCGGGAATGGGATCACCAGGAGCGTACAAATATATGTTTACCAATGTTTAATGTCATTCCAGTTGTGGATGAAGAAACTGACAATGACCAATGAAAGGTATGGATTGTTTCTTAACATATGTTTTGTCATTATTGAATCTTAGGATATGATTCATGAATTTGTTTGTAAGAAAGAAGTATTTCAGAATAAGTTGGTAAAGAATGGTTAATGGATCATGCAGAATGTTGAATGGGTATGAAGACAACATTTAATATATTAAATAGTTATGGTAGATTTTAAGATGATGAAATTATTAAAAGTATTAAGGCTCTTTTGATTGAGTTGATTGCATTGGAATACTTTTTATAGTATGTGTAACCCTGATGATTGAAATATGAAAATGTTATTCAAGGAACAATTATCTTTTCATTTGATGAGTAAAGGTAGAATTTTATTTTGGAAGAATCTATGTTTTTATTATGGACATATGGTGATTTGGGTTATTTGTTGAAATGATTAAACTATCATAGAGAATATGTGATTTGGTTAATAACACTTAAGTATGACAATTTATGAGTAGTAGATGTTATTTGGAGATAAATGTTATGATTTATCTTAGAAGAATATGTGATTAAATCCTCCTAAGATTTGGGTTTCAATATTAGTAGAGATTAAGTTGAATAATTTTATGGACATATGTTTATTGAATAGTCTTTGTTGAACATCAGGTTTTTTTTTTGACAAATTTTAGTGATTAAGAGTAGTATTTATTTTTGTAAAATATTATCTTTTTGGGTATTATCTGATCTCACACTTACCATTTTTGTTTTGGTTAAGGTCTAAAGACATGAGAAATATATAGTTAATCATTTTTAGATTATGCGATTCTCTCTAAGTTTATTACAGAACTTTAAATGTGAACAAGTCATCTTGAATACTCATTGTTTAGATAAAATATGAGTTTGTGCTACAAATATAGTAATGGATGAAAGTCTACATGACAAATATGTATTTTTCCTTATGTTTATTGTTAATATCATAAATAAATTCCTCAAATTTATGTATAGGAACATAAAACAAAAACGTTGACCATTAACTTTTCCTACTGTGGAATCAGATATCTTTTTACCCATCACAAGTTTGTGGTTTTAAGATTGTTTACTTTCTCCTAATCGTGTTTTCTATCACTCAACATCAGAACGTGATGGTTTGTTTTTTCCTCCATATCCATGTTTTCATGGAATCCAAGTTTTTGTAGTCTTAGGAGACCTTTTTTCTTTTCATTCATTCTTTTAATGTGATTGTTTTATTGACTCTTTTCGGACGTGGGAATTTCAATGATGTTTCCAAGCCCAGTTTTAAAATTGCGAGGACACAATTCCCAAAAGGGGGGAAGGATGTAACATCCTAGGTGTATAAAGAATATGACATTTTTCTTATTTATTAATATTTGTGAACTAAATATTAATTTTAATTTAAAGGGGATGCTTTGTTCGATGGCATACCAGATGCGCAACAATGAGTTTCTTTGAAATCTTATGTTGGACACTAATAATATAATGTTATTATTTTAAATAGTAGTTAACGCATAGACGTTGTAACGGTGGGAATGAATAGAGATAACTGAAATATTATTATACATGTTTGTTAAATTTTTTTACATTTATATAATAAAATATAAAGGCTTAAAATAAGAAAAAAATTCGATTTTAAGCATAAATCGTCCTATATTCACTAAATGGTCAATTTATCACCTTTTGATGGGTAACCCTATTTAAATATGGTTTTGGTCACATTTATATGTTCTATTTGACCAAATGAAATTATTCTTTAGAATGGGGACATCAAAATTTACTTTGTGTAATGTTTTCGTATTTTTCTGATAAAATTGATTTTTTTAATGAATAGTTAAAAATATTGTATTTTAATTCAAATATTCCTTTTAATATAATTTATTTATATGGTTATATAATTTTTTAAATTTATTTTAAAGTCTAATTATAATATATTTTTACCATTTAATCCAATATTGGTCATTAGAATTAATTTCACTTTGAAATTAGACATAAACAAGTTTCAATCTTCTGATTGATATTGTTTCTTAAAAACACGCTATTTGTTTTGACAAAGAGAATTATTTTTGAATTAAATAATGAAATTTCATTATTTTGAATATGTAAAAATAGACATCATTTTTGAACTCGGAATATCAAATATAGCTTAGGCAGATTTTTTGGTATTTTTATGAAAAACATCAATTTTTTATGAATAGTGAAACCACTAAGTATAGTTAAAAACAGACTTTTTCGTTTAAATGAAATTATACCAATTCTGTGAATTGAATTTTCAAAATCATACATACATGGTTTTTATTCATAAGTAAAATGTGTTCCAATAAAATGAAAGTATTTCTTTGGTGAATAGTAACTTTTTACATTTATTTATCACAGTTAACGGTAAATTGGGTAATTCAAGGTAAAAAGGATATTATGATTATTCATACTTACCTTAAAACATGTCATAACCTTATTGGATGAGTCATGGACGACCATGGGCATCCTTGGGTCCTTTTTGGGGCCCCATGGATCCACTTAAGAGTGATAATTACCCTTTATTTTAATTAACCTAATTTAAAGATAAAAATGAGAAAAAAATATTTTAGTAAATTAATTTTTAAATAAGGATATATAAGTTATCGTTTTGACTCTAAATATTAATTTTAATGATAAAAATATTTCCTACATCATGGTATTTTTTTAATAATTTTTAGACATCAAATAAATTAAATTATTTTTGACACAATAATGATGCAATGTCTACCTCATTAATAAATTATTTAAATAAATAAGATTATAATGATTAAAATATTATCCAAATCATGTCCAAATATTATTGGATGATTTTATTTCAAATATGAGTCATTATATATTCTACTTTAATGATTTTTGGACTTTTTCAAACCGAAGATACGTTTAGAATAAAATAACGTTTTCACACTTTCCTAAAGAGCCCCTCCCATCCCTTATAAATAGAGACCACTTCTAAACAATTACTCACACCTCTCAAGCCTTTTTCATCCACCAAAATCTGCCCAATTATGTTCCCTATATCCCTATATTCCACTTATTGGCCTTAACTTAGGCATAAGGTACTTAAAGAAGTCATTTTCATTCTAACCAAAGGGAGTTACCCAAATTAAAAAGTAACAGTTTCTCTTATATTGTTTTCATGTATTTTAATTATCCAAACCCATAAAAAATTTTTATTCATTTATTTTATAATAAAACCAGTGTACTCAATATACTATGATGTTTTTAGGATATTGATTCGAACTACATTTACACACACCTCCATCTAATGGGTGAAGAACATAATGTTTCTATTGATGGCAAAGAAATGGATCACGAAAGGATGATTGTTCAATTATCTCATACTGCCTCTCATTGTTTCCATTATTATGTCACATTATTTATATATTATATATATTATTTTTATTATTTCGTTATGCTTATGTATTTTCCATTTATAGAATACCTTTATTGTTTCCATTATGGGTAAATATGATAATCTCATTTGAAGAAGTGCAGACTACCGGCCCCTCAAAGTGCTATGACTCGTTCATGCCTTATGTGGGAAATTTAAAGGATAGAGTTAGTGATATTACATATATGATAATATACTAGAATAATAATATACCTATGTATCATTATGTTCAATTCCAATAAAATAAGAAATTGAAATGAATTTAGCATTCAGGCGTACGTACAACTTACCGTCTCCATGAACTGTGCATTCCATTACTTACCTACAAATGTTATGTAATATTATAAAAACAATTATATACAGGATATATATTATATATTATATCTAAATGATTAATATCATTTTGGATATAATGAACTTTTTACCACATGAACAACTTGTAATTATAAGAAGTTCATTTTTTACTCAAGTTCCAATTATCGACAAAAGACCATTATTAACTTAAATGATTACATAATGTTTATAACTTGGTAATAATTGATATAAAACTATTATTAAACATGAAAATGGTTCATAAGAATTTATAAATTAAATTTATATTGTTATTCAAGAGATTATAGAACGATCGGGTCAAGTCAGACACGAGGTAAGGGATTTTTTATCTCACTTTTAATTCTATGTGATTTCAATTATTCTTCACTTATTTATTTCATTTGGTGTATTGTGTAGTTCCATTTGATATATATTATCATGATTCCTTTTATATTCATGGTATTCTGTAATTAATTTGGTGGTTATTATCTTTTGGTCATACGACACGATTGATTACAACGAGGTAAGGGATTTTCATCTCACTTCATATTCTCGTGAGATTCATGCTATATTTTACACTATTTCCATTGAGTAGTGTATTTAATTCCCATGATTCTACTCTTGTGTAATATAATTTCATTTATGGGTATTTACATCTACATTTTATGATACTTCTACTATGGGGAGTACGTTTCGAAAGGTACCAAATCGGTAAGGGAAACTTTCACCCTCCTCTTTTTAAAATACTTCTTTTGTTATGTCTTTTAATTTTCATCTTTTTATGTTGGGATATGTTCTTATATATCCATATTTATGTAAATTAAATGTCAATTTTATGATATGCCCTTTTCTCTCTCATAAAATCATTTTCATAATTGTAATGTGACGTCGATAGGCTATTGAATTTTTGCATGGGAACTTCTTAACCCAATTTTGATTCTTTGGGTTAAACTTGTACTTATTGAATATATCATCCTATGAATCTCTGTTAATGGACTCCGATTTTTTTACACTTAATATACACTTATATTGTGTGTATTCTAATTTTTTTACACATAATCATGCGATTGATTTATCCTTAATCTAAGGATACCGTCTTTATAAGGGATTTTGTCTCAATTTACATTCCATTGAGACTTCATTGTTGTTATGTGCCAATTCCCTTTGATATGGTGTATAATCTATCATTTGTCATATTATATCTTGAATAACATTATTCTAATGATATTATAATGTTTTTTTAAATTTTTATTCCTCAATTATTTGTTTTCAATTATCTCGTATTTTTTTAAGAACTCCTTAACTAAATTATCATTTTAATGATTTATTCTTCTAAATCATTCTCATTAATGTACATGTTTTAAAGATGGTTTTAAGGATTTATTTATATGGAAATTAATGTTTTAAATTTCTAAATTCATTTAAAATCTTCAAAGTCGTATGAGACACTTTGATTCAAAAATAACCTTTTTAAATGGTTAAGAAAATGGTTTGATAAAGCATTGATTTTGTCAATATCATGAAATAATATATTGTGATTGTAATGTGGAATTGTTATCTTTCCTTTGTGATTGTTTTATGTGTTATTAATATGTTTTGGTTATTGGGAGTTGTTTACGTATACGGGTGGTTCCGTGATAAACCTAGGGTGGGTGAGCCCAAGATAGCTCTCCAATGCCTTGGGTAACGTGACGGAGGTAAATGTGAATGTTTCTCCAAAGATATTTAGGGAATATACTGTGATGTGTATTCCAAATGTGACTCCCTATGTAGCTGTGATAGCTACAATGTAAGTATGTTATGTATGTCATAAGTTACTTTTTTGATTTATGATTTTTTGAATGTTATTCAAAAATCTTATGATTTCACGAGGTATGTTATGACTGAGAAGTATGGTTTCTTTGGTTTGTATTTATTATTGGGATAATGTTTCCTTTCCTTGTTTTATAACCCTTATAGATCTTTTTATGCTCATCCCATGTTTTTGAAATGTTTTCCGTAGGACTTATGAATTAGGTCAAGGATGGGATCAAGGAAAAGTCATGCTGTCTAAAACATGGAACTATACATGTTTCATTGTAAGAGTTTTTATTTTATGAAAAATGGATACTGAGTAGTAGTGTCTACTTTGTAATTTTTGAAATGTAATGTAATAGTTATGGCCTAATTCTATAAAACTCTAAACCTAAAAATATCCTCAATATGAATTATTCATTTAATTCAAGATTATGTCATGTTTAATGTAGGGTCCTTATAATAGGACTTATTAGAAACTTAAATATCCATCTCAACTATGAGTTCACATAAAAAGATTTAATCATAGATATTGAAGTCTCTTATGGCTAATTCCATTTGGAGACTTGGTTTTAATCTACCTCAATAATCGATCTATTTTACAATCTAGTTGGATAATAATTTTAGAATCATACCTTGCATGTCTCGTAAAATTTGCTTCATTGGAACCACCAGATTTATCATACTTCTAGTTAAGATCAAGGAACACATTATCGATAATTGGTTGAAGAATATCATGAACGTAATTATTGAAAATTATTTTCATTAACTCATCTAATCCATTGATTCAATTTTATCTCTTTTACTAATATTCTTGATACGGTTCCACCATTGATCATCTTTACCTTCTAAACTATATGATAATATGATTAGTTTATCATGTATTGAACATTGGAGAACTGAAAATATATTTTCAATGATACTGATAATATGTTAATCCACTAATAGAAAAAAATAATCTATGTAATAAGGTGGATGCTGCCTCATCATGGAAACAATAGAATGTTCTTCCCTCTTTTTCACATTTTGAATTACTTAATGATTCATAGCTTGATAATTATTTGTGGGAATTGACATAATATTTTCCATTCTATATACCTTAACATTTGGTTTAATAGGAGGACAATCATTTCATTTCCTATCTTACTGAGCATTAACGTAATTCCTCCATGTTACATCAATTGATTAAAATGAAGAACCATAATTAGAGAAACAATAATCGTTATGGAAAATCAAATAATCATGAATAAAATTTCAATTTATGACACTTTAGGTTGTATCCTTGTCTATTCATGATCATTTTTAAAACCCTAGGATTGTATCCTATATATCAACATATCCCTTGTGTACTTATTACTATTTTCTAATCCAAGATTCCAATGGTTACTTATATCTTTCCTCTGATACCAAATATAACAACACATATTTACATACATTTATATTAAATCAAAATTGATGATTATTGATTAAAAAATATACCAATGACACCATTGGACCTTATGGGTATAGTGTATTTAGATATTAAAAAAACATAAAGAAGTAGTTCATAAGACATATTCATTGTATCCCACTTATTTCATCAAACTAGATCCCTTTGGAAATATCTTACTCAATTCCCTTCTTCATTACGTGGGGAAATGAATCATAAAAATGGGTGAGCTCATATGCTCAATAGGGGTAAACAAGGGATGTATCATTCATATCATAATTATAAGAGATAAGAACATCACATTAAAAAATATTTTTTGTTATATAAGAGATCATGATATCATTCTATGTTATAAATCATAATATTCCATAATAATCAATGAATGTAATCAAAAAAGTAATAACATAAGAAATTGAATTTTTTTAAAAATACAAAATCATTGATAATCATTTCATATTAGTCAAGGATCATTACCAATACGAATCATAGCAAACAAATTCCATTACATTACCGAGGTCACTCTTCATTCCATCCCTATAATACTGAATCGAGATCATTTCCTATTCCATCCATGTATGTCTCATTATATATAAATATTTACCCAATGCATTGGAGTGAGGAATAGGTCCAACCATATTATAATTAAATCATTCTTATGTGTGCCACAATAACATAAATAACTCATCATAACTGAAGGAATAAAATCTGGATCTTTAAACACCCTACCATAATCCATGTAAAACAAATAGATTTAGATAATATATTTACAAATTAAAAACAATAAAACCATAAGAAAAATAATAATTTTTTACTTGAAACATAACCTTATAAAATAATTCCATCTTAGATTGAAAATATTTTTGATATAACACTATAAATTAATTTTTGAGGAATATATCCTTTCTTATTCATAAATGTTTTCATTTATCAAAATTCCTCACAATTAATAAAGAAAAAAATATATTTAAATATAAAAATGAAATAATTTAGGGTTATATTCTTGAAAATAAGGAATTATAAAAACATAGAGACCTATTAATGCTGAATAAGTTAAAAAACATTGTCCTCATTGTTTTTCTCGAAAAGTCAAAAAGTACCTCATGTTGAAAAAGAAAGATGATTCCCTTCTTACTGTTTAATAAAAATTTACCAATGGGTAAATTTGAGAATATTTATTTATAGAATAATAGATAGAATATTTTTGAATACATAATTAGGAAACATGGGCATGAATGATAAATATAGACCAATAAATCAATAAGTATAAACAATCTTTGATAATAATGAGTTTACAAAATTATCCCTTACATTATGTCCAATTTCCATTGTATGTTTCCCAATCTCTTGTATAGTGAATTAAATAATTTCATTAACATATTTAAGAATCATATTAATTTTCTTTATATCATTAATGATCATATTATCATTTGTTTTTTATTAACATTATTACTCATCTAATGGGCGTTAACTTCATTATTTTACATACACATGTTTTTTCAGATAAGTTCTTGTTCATATTATTAGGTTATTATTATATAATTTCCATAATGATATTTGTATAATATGTATCATATGTATTCATTCCGCTAATATATATAATCCTGATTTATGAAGAAAAACTGGAATGGATCACATCGCATCATTCAGATTGGAGGTCATACGTAGACACGAGCAATGATATGAATCCATTAATAGGTGAATGGTATGTAAGAGGACAGTGTATAATATTTCATAATAAATATAATGTTATTATAATAATATAAATTTATTATATAAATCTATATAAGGCTGTGTTGAGTCACATATTACACCACGGTGTGAAGAATGTTTGATGTATTTATGCACACATTTTGATTTCGTTATTAGTATGATGGATATAATGTTGAATATGGTTTTTTTCATAATAATAATAAAATATCATTATATAAGTGGTACTTGATTTAATAATTTATATTGAAACAACTTATGAAGAGGGTGTAGAGAACGAAATAAGTTTTAATGAATCAGTATAGTAAATTACCTCTTCTACAATGTTCTCCCTCTAAATCTCAACTTTATGCAGTAAATATGGTCTTTGAAAAAGATAAGAACATATATAATGATACTAGGGTAGTTAATAAAGTAAATGGGTAGTGTTTTTCAAATCATGAAGACTCAATGTGATGTGAATGTGCGAGGGAGGAGGTTCCCATTTATAAATAGGGTGATGGGGACTTTTGGGATGTTCAAAAATATTATTTTATAATAAAATAAAACCGCATAAAAAACCACCAAAATTTCCCAATTCTAATGATGAGATTATATAGGTTTGTAAACATATCAACCATTAAATTTTAGAAATGTTTTTCTGTCAATTTAAACCTTATTATTTTAATTTACAGCTAGTAATTATATTTAATTTTTAACCATGGTAACAAATACTTAAATACTAAAATGGTGTAATATTTACTAATTTTATTTGATTTGAATGGAAATAAATAAATTAGAAACCTTTCTTCAATATCATATATATTATATATTTTAAAAAAAATTATGATTTCAAAATAATTTAATAGAACATTATTTTGGTATACAACAAATAGTGTCAATTTTGACAAATATTCAATTCATTGATTTTTAAAAATATTATGATTAATAATTAAAATTGAAGAAATTATTTTATAACATTATTAACAGGTAAATTTCATCTCAAAATCAATATACATATTAACCATCAAATTTATATTTATTCTAATATTTTTAGTGATATTTATTTGATATTCCCTTTAATAAAATAATTACTTCAATAGCTCTGTGTAATTATTTACTTTTATTAATTTATGAATAAAAATTAAAAATAAAATATTATTAAAAATATAAATCCCCTAGATCTTATAAGATTACTTATAAATTAATATATATATATATATACTATAGATTCTATCTTTAAAAATGTTATTCATATTAATACATGAATGTGACATGTTTATCATCACTTTACATAAAATATTATAACTATCATTATATCTTCTATAATAATCTAAATGGTAAATAACTCAACTCATGGGTGATTATGGTGCAGATATACTCAACCAATATTATTTGGTCATGTTTTGGGACTTTTATTGATTATTTTACCTGTAATACTAATAATTTTGTGGATTTCCCTTCAATTAAATAATCTCCTCATAATTAATGTATAACTCCATAAGATAATTATTTATTTCCTAAGAATTTAAATAAATTAGCATGATAAATAATATCATTTTATTTATAAAATTATTATTTATAATTTAATTTATATTCTTTATGACATTATATTAAAAATTAAATGTTTATTAAAATTTGAGTTACACATATTTAACTTGTCTTAAAATAAAATAAATAGAATGTCATAATTTCACACATGTGGCTTACAAAGAACAAAATTTAAACTGAAGGATGATTTCGATCGAAAAAAACTCATCTAATTATATAAGGACATGATTTAGGGTAATTTAATATTATTATTTCTAATCTTAATTATCTTATTTACCCTTTTACTGTATTAATAAAAAACAGCGAATATAATATACATAATGCACAAAAATAAGAGAAATGTATTTAAATAATTTTGACATACTGATTCCTAATATGGAATTTGTTTTTCAAAATTTAAAGAACATAATGGAATTAATTATTTTAAAATTAATCCCTTTTTCAAAAAGTGATAACGAGTTTTACAAATTAAAGCACCATAAAAGAATGAAATTCTTTTACATCTGATTTAAATGTAAAATTAGTGATAATGGAAAAAAATATTGAGTGAAGAAAATATATTTTATTTATGTTTTAAAACTTTCTAATATTATAATTTTTCCATATAAATTATATTTTTGAAAAAGTTGTTTTCAACTAAAATTTAGTGTATTTTTATTATTCATCAAAACATGAATGATGTTAGAAAATATAAAAAATTTATCCTATATAAATTTTTATAACCCCATAAAAAGGAACATGTTTATGTTTTCATATAAAAATTATTAATGTCTCATAATGTTATTTTGGAAGGGGTTCTCCATTAAAATGTGGAAAATTACACTTTTGAAAAATAATGGTTTTTATACATCAAATAAAGTTTATTCATACCATATGAACAAAATATGTATTGGATGAATATCAAAAATAGTTTTATTAATTATATCACAAATATATTTAATTAATTTAATTTAATAATATTAATTCACATAATGAAAATAAAAATATATTATTGATTTATATTTTTAATTTATAATAAATTTTCGTAAGTCAGTTATATCTATTCATCCTAACAGAACGAATGTGTGATAATGGTAATTTTATAATAAGGGTGTCTCAAAGTTGATTTAATATTAGAATTTCATTACATTCATGCTATTGAATAATTAAAATATTTAATCAAAATATTTCATAAAATCATTTGGCTGCTAAAATCTCATTAAACCAAACATTACCTTTAGAAGAGAAATGGTCCTTAATAAAAATATAAGATTAAACTTTCCATAAATATATATTTTAAACATGAATAACCCATTTAAATGAAATGGTTTCTATAAACAATTCTTGGAAATATGATTAACCCATGGAAAATAGAAGGGTTTTATAACAATATATTTAACACAATCTTAATCAATCTAGCGAATGAATATGGATTATATACTGAAAAAATATTACCCATTTAAGAGTAAAAGGATTAATGGTATTATATATCAGGGGGGGGGGGGGTAAATAACCTCACAATATATTTTTGTTTCATAACATCAATATAAATACCAAAGAAAGTGAATTTGAGCTAAATAACCATTACAAATATAATATATTATAGTAAAGAATTAAAAAAACGAGTGAAAATTTGTAATAAATTAAATTCCAAAAAATAATTGGATATATTTACTATATAAATTTATAGATTCATTTATATGTTATTATTTCATAACAATGTCAATGGGAATGTGTTATACCCAAAAAAATGGAATTGTTTTAAAAAAACATTCACCACATGATAACATTCAAGTCGACTCATCTTAGATGAGATAATTAAAATTGAAACATAAAATAAACATAATTATATTGGATTCATGATATCAAAATAAAATGAATCATTTTATACACTATACAAATAACATTATGTTCATCGGATTACAATATGCCCCAATAAATGGAAATTAAAAAAAATTCCCATGTGACTTTGGTAATCCTTGGATAAAAACCCCATAAAAGAGATAAACCCATATAGATTTTTAATTTAAAACAATTTTCATAAAAACTATAATGCCATAAATTTAAGGGAATTATACACACCAGAAAATAGTTAGTGGTGAATGTGTCATATGTCTCATGGAAATAAAAATGAGAGTAGAAATACCTTACCATTAGTCCAGACATTCACCATGTGTCCTTCAACTCCTGTATAATAGTTTAATATAATTAATTTGACATTTTAAAAAATATACAAGGTTAAATAGCTCATAAATAAGTCATATGGATTTATTTTCATAAAATATGGAAATACTTAGTCATTTTTTATATGTTTAGTGTTTTGAGGACGTTAAGTTCTTTTACTTTTAAATTGGCTTGGTGGGTTGAATGTGGTAAAAGTGGAAATAATTTAATCACAATAAAAATAATATTATTAAAATATTTTTCAAAATTTATATAATATATAATTGTTTAACCAATATTAAAATAGGTTTATGTAAATAAACTATGTTATGATCATAGAAACTGTAGGTTATACGTTTGCACAAGTATTGTTTTAATTTTTCAATGATTATTATAGAATGATGGTATGTGTTTTATTATATTTTATGAATGATAATAATATCATAGAAATTATATTTTTTCTCTAAATAAAATTATATACATATACAAGTGATGTGATGTTGAAAATACAGTCACATCACTTTGTTGATGTGGTAGTATACACATACCCATGAATGACGTTATAATTTTTTATGTTATATATAAAATTATATATTATGGTTTCTGATTGATAAATATGTCATTTATATCATAATTATTTAATTTATCTTACATATAATCATTAACATTATCTATATTTTCGTCCATGTAAATAATTAGTGAATAATGAATCACATAACATTGCAAGGCGCTAGTATGACATACACATAAGCAACATTGTCATATACCTCATGTAATGTAATTTAAGAAGTTATATATAATATCATAACTCCAAATTTATAACTATTTTCATAATAATTTATATATATTCCTAAAATAAAAAATTGTAACATAACATGAGAGGAAATGATGAAAAACAGTTGACATTGGTCCATGAGGCAACAGTTTGTCGTACCAACGAAAGATGATTTTGTTTTCCAGTTTATAGAAGATGATATTTTTAGTGTTTTTAATTAAAATATTTTAATATTAATATATGGGTGATAACGGTATTATTTGAAAATAATAATTAAAAAATATTTTATGTAGGTGAAATAAGTAATACAAAATAATTGAACATTCATACATGATACTACTTCTTCTAGAAACCTCAATAGGTTAGCACAAAAAAATTATTTTTAAGATGCATTAATGATCAAACTAACTAATATAGGAAATTTATCATGTGGTTATGATGTAATTTATGTATTACATGATTGATCCATGTGACTTTCATCATTTGAAGAGGATAGGAGAGAGGATGGCCTTTTGTAAGCAAGGAACGGTACTCACATGGAAACTACATGGAAATTTCAAAAAATATTATAAATTGATAATATGATTAGCATGAAAAAATATTAAATATGATCATGGATTTCAAATTGAGAAGTATTATATTGAAATTGTTCTAGAAAAATATTTTTTAAAAAATTTAATTGGAAATCATATGCTTATATTTTTAGATTTAACGCCATGAAAAATGAATTTTACCTTATTTTTGGAAACTAATTTTTTCTCTTTTTACAATTCATTAAGTTGAAAATTAATTTGACCTCATTTTAAAATATATATTATATATATTCCAAATATGAAAAAAAAATTACCATTCTAAATTCAATTAATTTAAATATATATATTATATATTATACCTATAGACGTGATTAAAATACATGTTTTCAAGAAGATGATTATTTATGAATAAAATTAATTAATATTAACACTATAAATAATAATCATCATCATTTTATGGATAAAAATATAAATTTATCATTATATAATTTATAAAACACATTTAAAAAATTCTTCATTAGGGGCCTATTTTAATTAACTAAAATATATTATCATTATGCACTGTTAAAAAGTTATCAGAAAACCCCATTTTTTTAAAAAATATCATATAATAAAATACAATATAAAGATTACTAAAATTTAATAACACTTATTAAATATTACAAAATAACAACTATATCATATTAAATAATTTTAAAAACATAATGGTACTTTTAAATTATCTATATTAATTGAGAATAAAAGCGATTTTAAAAAAAATTTGTATTTTTCATAATTTAAATAGAATTCAATATTTTTTTAAAAAATACCTGAATTTCACCAAATATATGTTTTCATATTCCAAATTCAAAAATGATTTTAATTTTATCAAATATTTTTTTTAATATTATAAAAAATTTATTATATTTTTTCATGAAAAGAACGACTATCATTTCTGAAAAAACATATTTTTTGAGTATATAATTACTTTATTATAAATTGATTGCCTATTTTCAGAAAAAATATATAATTTATATTTAGTAAGATATATATATATATTTCATAATTTAGTTAATACTATTATAACCTTCCGTTAAAATGGTTAGGTTATAATTATTTAATATTTTTATTTTCATTTTAGCTTCGTTCTGTGGTTCATATACGCTATCCAAAATAATTTTCATCTATTAATATAAAGTGGCGTTAAATCCTATCTAATTTAATACGATGAATCCTCAGAATTTGAACATTATCTCATAAATCAAAGGTTATATATTTGAAAATAACATTTTGGTAAACCAACATTGTAAAAAGGGTTAACATAACATTCTCTTAAACAGTGGGAAAGAGAAATGTGATGTCAATCACATAGCTAAGTTTCCATATAGTATAACAGTGGTGGAAGTTGAATATGTTGACATTGATGTAATTGATAAATAATAATGGTGGGTTATTGATATCATTTTTTCTTTATAATCTGACTGAACAATAGAATGTTAAAGACCTGGAAACCAGAAATATGGGGATTTTGAAAATACCAAATGTTCATAAAAACTATGGTAATATGATAAATTTTTTGTTTTAAAAACCATTATCAAAATTTAATTAATTATTTTTTCCATCTAGACTCAGTGAATAATGAAATATACTTATCTTATTATTATAATTTCATGTTTTTTTCAATTTCCCCCACAATCACAATTTTTTTTATAAATGATGACTATTAAAGATGAATTTCATTCAGGGGACCAAAAAACAAACAATTAGACATAAAAAAGATCATATAGCTATAAAACAAATATTTTTTTTTCACCTATATTTATACATTAATCATAGGTTTTTTTTACAATATACAAGAATTCCTAAAATGTGAAAATGTTCATATGATGAAGTAATATATTAATCTAAAAAAATTCAACTATAATATGATAGGTTAAAAAGAAATTATTCCTAAAGAATGTTAACGTTAATGTATATTTTATCCTTAAACTAGATCACATACCTTTCAAATTTGAAACCCAAAAATAAATAGATATCATATTGAATTATCTTTACTCACTTACTCACCAAATCACTTTTGAAACCCATATTTTTCTCTATGATAAATATTGTGTTCGTATACTTTTTACAATACCCAAGATCATATATACTAGAAAGGATAATAATTACTTATATTTTTTCCACAAAAATGTATAGTTATACATCATGTAAAACCAAATATTAACATATAATGAAATATAATTAATTATTTCTGAAAATGTTATTAATCATATTATGATCTCATTGCCTAAAACTCCTAAGAGGTGTCTATGAAATTGAATATATGATCATCAAGAATCATGTAGAACAATTATGTTATCCAAAAATCATAAGATAAATTCATATAAAAACATTATATTCTAAAATTTTATAAAAAATCTTCTCTGATACCAATTATAACACCCCCAAGCAAGCACTCCTAGATCTAGTGAAAAAGAGAATAAAAATACATTTCCTACATTGATATCGATATATGTGAGATAATATTTTCCATCCAAACTATAAGAAATAAAATGGAAATATTGAAGAACATTCATTCTTGAAGACAATTTAGGATTATGGTTTTGGAGATGTTTAAAAAAAATACTTCATAAACAATACTCATTTCATTAAATGATTATTTCTCCCGCAGAACCCAATTTTTTTTATTTCACATTATATCATCATCATCATCTATATAAAGTTCATTATACACATAATTAATTCAATATAATTGATTATAACATTTGAAAAATGAAACATAATAATGGTCAGCTCAAATTCTCAGTAAGGGTAAATGCAAGAATTAATAATTCAATATCATTATTGAGCATAAGAATAGAATAATGACGTAATGACATAAACAAAGTTCATGAATATAACATAATAATATTTATAACCATGAATACCTAGATAATAAAACCTGAAATTTTTTTTATGTCTATAAAAGAATATATTTTTTAAATTTAATAATAATGAGCCATGTGAGATTAATATTGAACATAAAAAACATTATAAAACCATATAAAGATTTTATACAATATGTATTTTTATCATCGAACATTATTATCATTTAAATCATATAACGACCAAAACATAGAGTAACAATATATTCAAAATTAAATATAATTCTACAAAAATCATAATCCTTACCCATTTCACTAAAGGGCTATCTAGACACACCCCTTGTGTAAGTTATATCGACCATATTTGATTCCATCTTCATAAACCCATTATATAATCTATAACGCGCTCACCATGAGCTATTTAGAAACACTAATCATGTAATCTATATAAGGATCACCTGACACTATCTATGATCACCTATAACATATAGTTTTCATTAAAAATGATAAATAATGTATATAAAGCATAAATTTTATCACATAATCATAGAAACATCCTATTTGATTCGAGAAAATTACTACCTCAAGGAATGGTTTTTTTAATAAATGAAAATCCAAAAAAAGTGGTTTAAATATAAAATAATTTCATTATTAATTAACTCATAATATTATATAATAATGTCACTAGAAAAGAGTTGTAACCTAAAAAAAGGAATGTGAGTTAGAATCCCTTTACCTCATGGTAATATATAAGTCAAATCCCCTTAGATGAAATAATTATAATTGAAACATAATATACCATGAATTATAAATTATTAAAAATAAAAAATGATAAAAAGTTAGTGTAAACACCATATAAACGAAATTTTTTGTGTTGGATAATAATTTTTACCACAGAAGGGAAATTGATAAAATGTCTTATATATATTTTGTAATCTATGAAAAAAGCATCATACAAGATATAACCTCGTATGGATGTGTAAATCCTGATATTTTTCAATAAAATAATCATATATGAATTTATGATTATGTATATACACAAAATAATAAAAATAATTTGTTAATATAGAATATATTCCACTGAAATCAATGTAAGACAAGAAAACCCTTACATCGAGTCAATAACTACCATGTGTTCCATTTATCTATGGTATAAAAATATAATATCAACTATTTTATTTATTCTGAATCATTTCCCAGTTTAATAACTTATACACAGATCATTTATTATTTGTATTTTAATAGAATATTAAAATACATAATCAGTTATGTTAATAGTGGGTGCTTCGGGTCATATAGTTCATTATTTTAGAAATTAATTTGTTTGATGACCATGGTCAAAAAGGTAATTATTTCAACATATCCAAAAAACTATCAAGAAATAATTTTATTCTTTACCATTCAATTATTATTTAAAATGATCAATAATTATTGTTATGAAAAATGAATTACTTTATGTTCATGGAGAAGGTAGGTCACACATACACATAAGTAACATTTCTATTTTTCAATGTTCATTATGAAAAGAAGATATGAATTAAATTATATTTTAAAAATGAAAATAATTTCATAAATTTAGTATTATTTCATTAAATAAAAATATTTTAATCATCCATGAAATTTGGTGATGAAAAAAGTGTGATGTCGGTTCGTAGAGGCAGTATTCCTCACTTACGCACAAATGAAATTATCATTTCTTTATGTATGAATTAAGATGATGTATTCTATTATCAGAATGATAACTATGAAGTTAATATAACAAATATTTCATTTATATAATACATTTTCATTAATATTGATATGGATCACATTCAGCCCAAGGAGAATAATTTTGGGCTTTATAAAAATTCCAAGCCCAATTGTCGTTCGAATTGGACCAGCCCACACTTCTTGATGTCTAACACTATGGTGGGCCACAACACACTTATTTGGGACCCAAAATCATTTATCCACATGGCAAATGGTTGAAATTCGTAGCTGCACATTAATGAGGAGAGAGAAGGTGGAGAAAAGCATCATTAAGAGGGAATCCCGCTACTTTGGCTAGTGGGGTCATTAAATGGCATGGGAAAGTGTTATTTTATGCTTTTTATGTGCCTTTTGGGTTCCCCATGTCTTGTAACTCGAATTGGGGCATTTTCCTTTATTTATTTTGTCTTTATATTGTATTTTCACCCCTTTGTAATGGGCATGCATGAATGTGACGGGATTTTGAAGTTTGCTGTGCAATCTTCTTGCTTTAGCCTCTTCCCTTTGCCCGGAATTGGTGGTGCATCTCCATCGCTGGTGACGTTGTCTTTAAGCGTGGAGAAACCTTGGCGGGTGGCATTGCCTTTAAGCCTCGGTCATTCGGCTACATTACGCTGCTCCTCTTCACTTACTCGTTTTGAGCTTCCGGCGACGCATCAATTGGTATCAGAGGTGCGGTTCCAACGAGTAAGTTCTATCGCATTCTTCTTATTACTCTCCATCATGTCTCGCAAGAGCGGATCTTCTACTCCTCCTGCTCCATGGGAAATAGCTAATGCACAGCTACAATCCCAAATTACTCAAATCGGTGAGCAACTTGCTCAACTTTTGCGAGCGCGGCGACCTGAATCCCCTCTACCGCAGCGGCATCCCCGCCGTCCATCACCACAGAATAGGCGCAATCCAGCACCATTTTATGAAGATCGTACCAATGGTGATGATTCTAGTGATTCAGAGGTAGATATGCGAAGAAGAAGAGATGATGAAGACATTGAAAGAGGGTTGAAGATTGACATTCCAGGTTTTTATGGGAGTATGAATCCGGATGATTTTCTGGATTGGATGCGGGAAATCGAACGGTTCTTCGAATTTAAGAATTGTTCTGATGAGAAGAAATGCAAGGTGGCCATTCTGAAATTTAAAGATTATGCATCACTTTGGTGGGAAAATCTGAAGAAACAGCGGGAACGTGATGATAAAGGCAAGATACGCTCATGGGAGAAGTTGAAAAAGCTTTTAAGGAGACGATTTCTGCCTGAGAATTATAAGCAAGATCTTTATTTTAGAATGCATAGCCTACGACAAGGAGATAAGTCTGTTGAAGAGTACATTCGGGAATTTGATCGTTTGTTGATGCGAAGTGATGTTCCAGAATATAAAGAGCAAACAATTGCAAGGTTTTTGGGTGGATTAAATGAAGAAATTGCACATTCAGTGGAGTTGCAACCATTCTGCTCACTTGATGATGTTTGTAAGCTGGCGATCAAGGTGGAAAAGCAAAAACGGACCTCAAAGGCACCGGCGCTCAAAAACTACAATAGAGGTACAACTTTTTATAAGGGTATTTCTTCTAATAAATCAGGTGTTGTTGAGAAGGAATTTGGAAGGAACAAGATGCTGGATAAAGGGAAAGAGAAGGCAATGGAACAAACAAAAGGGAAGTCGAACTCCTTTGAACGTGGGAATCGAAAGTGTTTCAAATGCCATGGGTATGGTCATTTTCAGGCCAATTGCCCTAACAACCGGATTATTACTATTAAAGAGATTGAAGAGATTGAAGAGGCAATCAAAGAGGATGAACATGATGGTGAAGAATCTGAAAATGAGGAACATGTTGTGGAAGAAGCTGATGTGGGAAACATGCTGGTGCTACGAAGAGTTTTGCAAGCTCAAATCTGCTCGGAAGAAGATCAAAGAGAAAACTTGTTCCAAACTCGCTGCACCATTAATCAGCGGGTATGCATGGTGATTATTGATAGTGGGAGCTGTACAAATGTGGCTTCGACAACACTAGTGGAGAAATTGAAGCTTCCAACTCAGAATCATCCTCGCTCGTATAAATTGCAATGGTTGAACAATGGGAGCACACTCCAAGTCAACAAACAGGTTCTGATTTCATTCTCCATTGGTAAGAACTATGCTGATGAAGTATTGTGTGATGTTATTCCTATGGATGCTTGTCACTTGTTGTTGGGTAGGCCTTGGCAGTTTGATAGGGAAGTGAAATATGATGGGAGGAAGAACACATATTCTTTTCGATCTGGGGAAAAGAATATCACACTTGCTCCTTTGAATCCATCCCAAACTCTTCAAGAAAAATCTGTTCCAGAAGTGCCCAAAGGTAGTCTCTTTATCAGCAAAGCTCAAGTGGAGAAAGCCATAAATAAGCAAAAGCCAGTTTTTGCTTTATTGATGATGGAAAAGTCATGCCATGAGGAGAAGAGTCATCAACATCCTTTAGCTCATTCCTTAATTGGGTAATATCATGATGTTTTTCCTAATGATCTTCCAGCAGGATTACCACCATTTAGAGGCATTGAACACCAGATTGATCTCGTTCCGGGTGCACAATTGCCAAATAAACCAGCATCGGTGTAATCCTGGAGAATCAAGGGAATTGCAGAAGCAAGTAGATGAGTTGATGGATCGAGGCTTTATAAGGCCAAGCATGAGCCCGTGTTCTGTTCCAGCATTATTGGTGCCAAAGAAAGATGGTACGTATCGCATGTGCATTGATAGTAGAGCTATCAATAATATTACCATCAAATACAGGTATCCCATCCCACGACTCGATGATATGCTTGATGAATTGCATGGTTCATCAATCTTTTAAAAGGTTGATCTTCGTAGTGGATACCACCAGATTCGAATGAAGGAAGGGGATGAGTGGAAAACAGCCTTCAAAACTAAAGGCGGATTGTTTGAGTGGCTGGTCATGCCATTCGGCCTCTCAAATGCTCCTAGCACATTCATGCGACTCATGAATGAAGTTCTGAAACCATTTATTGGTAAATTTGTGGTAGTTTATTTGGATGACATTTTGATTTACATCAAGGATGTGGAGAGCCATGTGGATCATCTTCGGTGGGTATTTGATGTTCTACGGAAACAAAAGCTATATGGGAAGCTTGAAAAATGCGAGTTCTTTTCAACAGAAGTGGTGTTTTTGGGATATGTGGTAACCAAAGAAGGCATCATGGTGGATGAATCAAAAGTGGAAGCAATCAAGTCCTGGCCACAACCAGAATCCATTACCGAAGTAAGAAGTTTCCACGGTTTGGCATCTTTTATCGTCGCTTTGTTTCCAATTTCAGCACTATTATGGCACCTATCACTGAATGCTTGAAAAGGGGGAAATTTGAGTGGTCAAAGGCAGCAAATGAATCATTTGAAATCATTAAGAAAAAGTTGTGTGAAGCACCGGTTTTGGCGTTGCCTGATTTTGATCAAGTCTTTGAAGTGGAATGTGATGCAAGTGGAGTTGGGATAGGCGCTGTTCTCATCCAAAGCAAGCGCCCTATTGCATATTTCAGCGAGAAACTGAATGATTCAAGGAGGAATTACAGCACCTATGATAAGGAATTTTATGCGGTTATAAGAGCCCTAGATCATTGGTCTCATTATTTGAGACCGAAGCAGTTTGTTCTTCATTCTGACCATCAGGCTTTGAGGTTTATCAATGGTCAACACAAGCTGAGTTCGAGGCATGCAAAGTGGGTGGAATTCTTACAATCATTCTCATTTGTGTCAAAATACAAGAAGGGGCAAGATAATCTAGTGGCAGATGCTTTATCTCGGAGGTATGCATTACTTACAATTCTTGATGCTCGAATTCTTGGATTTCAGCTTATGAGAGAAGATTATCAGCATGATATGGAGTTTAATTCTATTTTAATCCAATGTCAAGATGGATTTGTGGAGGATTATTCTGTACATGATGGGTTTCTCTTTAAGAGAAACAAGTTGTGTGTTCCAAAGGGTAATTACAGGGACTTGCTTATTCGGGAATCACATGAAAGGGGACTTGCTGGTCATTTTGGCATCCATAAAACCTTGGAGATACTAAAAGAGCATTTCTACTGGCCGAAGATGCAATCAAATGTCCAAGCTATTCTTTCAAGATGCGGAACATGTCAAAGAGCAAAGAGTCATTTCAAGCCTGGTTTATACACTCCGTTACCTATTCCGGAGCAGCCATGGGAAGATCTCAGCATGGATTTCATTATGGCTTTACCAAAGACTCAGCGAGGTAAAGATTCAATAATGGTTGTTGTTGATCGATTTTCTAAGATGGCTCATTTCATACCTTGTCATAAGACTGAAGATGCATGAATGTGACGGGATTTTGAAGTTTGCTGTGCAATCTTCTTGCTTTAGCCTCTTCCCTTTGCCCGGAATTGTTTTTCAAAGAGATTGTTCGCCTTCATGGAATTCCTCGCAGCATCGTTTCGGATAGAGACACAAAATTTCTCAGCCATTTTTGGAGAACATTATGGGGGAAATTCGGTACGAAACTTCTTTTCAGCACATCCCATCACCCTCAAACGGATGGGCAAACAGAAGTTACCAATCGTACATTGGGCACTATTCTGAGAACATTGGTGAACAAGAGCATGAGAGATTGGGATTTGCAACTTGCAAAAGCTGAATTTGCATACAATAGATCTCCCAGTGCTACCACCCGACATTCTCCATTCGAAGTGGTTTATGGAATCAATCCAATCACTCCTATAGAATTGTGCTCTTTGCCTCTTGATTTTCAGGTAAATATTGATGCGGAGGAGAAGACAAAGCAGATGAAGAAGCTCCATGAATCTATTCGTGCTCAAATAGAGAAGTCTAATGAAGCATACAAGAGGCGAGCAAACAAGCATCGGAAGCAGGCTATATTCCAACCTGGAGACAAAGTGTGGATTCACCTTCGCAAGGAGAGATTTCCATCCAAAAGGAAGAGCAAGCTGGCACCACGAGCTGAAGGTCCATTCAAAGTGCTTGAACGAGTGGGAAACAATGCCTACAAAATTGATTTACCAGATGATTTTGGCAGCGTTTCTGCAACATTCAACATTGGGGACTTATCTACTTACATTGAAGAAGATGATGTCGTGGATTTGAGGGCAAATCCACTTCAACCGGGGGAGAATGATATGGATCACATTCAGCCCAAGGAGAATAATTTTGGGCTTTATAAAAATTCCAAGCCCAATTGTCGTTCGAATTGGACCAGCCCACACTTCTTGATGTCTAACACTATGGTGGGCCACAACACACTTATTTGGGACCCAAAATCATTTATCCACATGGCAAATGGTTGAAATTCGTAGCTGCACATTAATGAGGAGAGAGAAGGTGGAGAAAAGCATCATTAAGAGGGAATCCCGCTACTTTGGCTAGTGGGGTCATTAAATGGCATGGGAAAGTGTTATTTTATGATTTTTATGTGCCTTTTGGGTTCCCCATGTCTTGTAAGCTTCCGGCGACGCATCAAATATTATCCTTATTACCTTTCTTTTAAAGCGTTTGTGAATAAAAATTAACAACACTTCAGAAGGTTGTAGTCTATCTTACACATGAGTGATATAATCATATACATCATAGATGAAAATTATGAATTCATATTTGATATGACACCTCCATAATTATATATATGTTTTAAAGAAGTTATATATACTGTAAATCCATCATCATAACAATTTCTGAGAGGTGACGATCAAAAAATAATTACATTGCTTTGAGAGCCTGTTGTCAGCCATACATATGATTGATGATTTCATATTTGATTTTATATAATATGAGATATATCAAAATTTTTGATTAAAATCATAATATTTTATAATATTGGATATTATTTTGTTATTATATGAATCTAATTTAAGTACATTTTAAAGAGGTGATAGTATAAATAAAATAAAAATTCCATCTTAAGAATGATACAACTTCTTCAAACAGCCTAAATAGGCTAAAAAAGCATTCTTAGGATGGATTTATAATCAAAATATAGAATATATGTGATAAGGAAGTAATTGAGAGAAATTTTTTGGAATTTATTGTCTGATCTAAAGGACCTTGATGGTGTTAAGAGAAGAGGATAAAGGTGGGAATTTATAAATAGTGAGAGGAACACACATAGAAACTACATAAAAATTTCCCAAAATAATACAAAATGATATAGTAATTTCCATTAATAATGATTAAAAATGATCATATATTATTAAATTGGAAGATAATATTGAGATATTTCCTAAAAAGTATTTTTAAATGTTAAACTAGCATGCATACACTTATCTTTTTAGTTTATCCCCTACTAAACCTATGTTAACCATAATCATGATAATTAATTTTCAGTAGTTTAATTATTCATTATGGTCAAAGATAATGTTTAAATGATTCGAAAAAATAAATTATAATGATTAAATATAATTAATGTATTTACCAAATTCAATTCACATAAGGGAAAATTATTTAATATCAAATTATACTGTTAGTCTTAAGGAAAATTGTGCTTTCAAGAAGGGTATTTTTCAAAAAAAATTGATTTCATATTAACTCTATGACAAGTAGAAATAATTTTATTAATATCAATTAAGATTTAATTAAATATAATATATACATTTAATTTAACAAATTCATCATTATGGTATGTTTTAATTAAATAAAATGGAGAATCATTATACATTTTAAAATATATTTTGGAAAAAATATTTTTTAATTCCAACAATTTACATATACTAAAATACAATGTAATGATGATTCAGTTGTAATTAAGTAGATTTAATATAAATAAATAATTCCTATTTATTTTAAAATAATATTTAAATCATAATTCTGCGTTAATATTTACTTAATTTATTAAAAAGTAATTAATGTTTTAAAGAAAAATTATTTTCCTTATTCCCTAAAAATAAATTTTTTCTAAATTATTCAAAAAGATCTCACAATTTAATTTTTTATATGCCTATATCGAAAATTTTTTCTATTTTACCAATTAAATATTAAAAAAATCTGAAAAATTATTAAAATATTGTATCATGAAAAGTTATAAAACATTCTGTATGAAATGATAATTTTTATGAATAAAATTACATTAATGAAATGTGACTGATTATTTAATAAATATTTAGCAATAATTAATTTTTTAGGATATATATATATATATATATATCATAAATTAGTTGATAAAATTCATACCCACCAATTACTTATAGGGGTTATAATGGTTTTATATTTCCTGGGTAATTTTTGCATGGTGTTTCATTTTATATAAGCTATCGCACATAATTTTATTCAAACAGAATATAAAGGTGTAACATATAACATATGATATTTTATTTTTTACCTAATATTTAATTGATTGACAAGAATGTGTCTTGATTTTTACATCATGAAAATGATATTTAATTTTTTCACACTATGATTATTGATTATCAAACTATGATTTTAGGTTTTAGTTAATGGATTGAAAGGGGTTGAATCTTGTAAACACTGAATATTATATGTAGTGAAATGATTAAGATACACCAAATTGTTTGATTTAATGTATTTAATTATGTTGTGATTATTTTTAATTAGTTATATTTAAGTTTTATTATCAACCTAAAACATCACTAACTATCGAACTCACCAATAAAAAGAAGGATGGTTTTTGAAGAGTGTTCGGGTAGTGGTGTCCATGGAGGAAAGAAGGACAAATCACTACCTTTTGGGAATGTTAGAGATACCATTGATAATGTCTCAATGGAATAAGAAAATTGATTATTTTTGGGAATGATAGGAATAGATATATAAATAGTAGCATAATAATTGGGTGTTCTATTAAGGGATATGGTGTTCTTCTAAAGTCACCATTTATAATTAAATTTCATTTGTGTATGGAATAATGGAATTATCTATGTCAAAGCACAAATCCAAAGGGTTAATCCTTATGCCAAGGAAGTAGTTATTATTTTACAATCATTAAATTGAATGGATTTATATTTTATATTTTGTTATTTAAGACTTATGTTGTATAAGGGTTATATAAATGAAATTCCAGATATATAAATCATGATATGCAAGAAGTTGGATCATCATTTATTGTATGGAACTTTATTTCTGTTTATTTTTGGGAAAAAATGAATAAATGGAATTTTTCTATATACACATTGTGTACATTTTATTACAAGTCATGTACCCAGTTGCTGCATGTAGCCGCGTACTGTCCATGTAACGGCCGAGTACATGGCCTTGTAGTGACCTGGAAGACCACCTAAATCGAGGTCCAGTTGAGGCTAGTACAAGGAATCTACATTAAATGAACAAACCATGTAATTTTATTTTTAATTGATACATTGAAGTGGGGTCGCGTCTCATCTCCAGAAATAACTTCTTTAACCCCCAGTTCATACAATAGAGCGATGAATGGTCGAAGAACATAAAGCTCCTCCCAGTTCTCTATCTGAGCTCTGACGAAGACGCAGCCGGGTGCATTGGATTGCAAACAATGGGTTCTCTTCTCCCCTAGAGCCTTTCATCCTAATTCCTCTTCCCTCATTAGTAATCAAGGGTTGATCATATTTAATTTTTTTTTAGATCTAAAAAGTTATAGGCCGATTGAAGGGCCAACATTCAAGTTTTTTCATCATACAACACCAAGGTAGGTGGTTCGTGCCTTTATTTGATTGTCTTTGGATTATATATTCTTAAAGCACTTAATACCATTGTTAAGGGTATTGTGTATTTTGGAATTTGACTTTGTTTGATACTAGATATGGATTTCATGTTTGATAAAGGGTTATTAGTTATTCATAAGTTTGTATTCCATGTTATGGCATACACCATGGCTGTATTTCCCATATTGAATAATTATTGCAGATTGGCCTTGGTTTCGTATGAGGAATACCTTGTTTCCCTGACTTGAATTTTTTAGGATGGAGTTGATTGATTATATGAAATTTGTGTGTCAATCTTGTGAATTTTTTCCATGTAGTAGTTATAAATTACATTTGTTTCCTTGTTATGATATGCACATTGATCATCCAATGGACCGTGAGAGCCTTGGACCAGGAAAATGGTAGGGGTTTCAATTTTTATTTACATAGGCCTATGAGAGACTTGGTGTAGACTTTGACCCATGGGGTATTCACTGTTAGTCATACATGGAGGTCATTTATGATTATTTATACTATGTTGAGCAAGGGGGTATTAACTGTGAGAGCTACCCGGATGTCGTGTATAAATTATTAAGGCCATGTGGACCCAGAGGTATTGACCATGAGAGAAACCCATGTGGTCATCTTTATTTGATTTTTTTATGTTAATACAAATTGGTTAAACCATGAGTGCTTTCCGAGAGGGTTGTTGTGAATAATTGAATGATTGTGACAATTTATCTAATATAATGAACAAGCTTGGACTTGGTCTGGCTTGGTTTTATAGATGGTCTTCTGGGATGTTTGTTTTTACTATTACATAGAGGGATATGGAGCATAGGCTAGATCCTAGGATTCAATATTCAAGGGTTTGAATTATTAATAAATTCATATGAATGTAATTGAAGACTGTACTATTGTTTAATTTCGAGCACTTCTTAGTTTTTTACTTATTTCTTTTATATTGTCTGCTATATATATTTTCTCTGACTATTAGGCACATACCATTTAGTAGTTGCCTAATGGGATTCTTCTCACAACCTATTTGGGTCATTCTTTTGGGCCCAAACAGATTATATGGTTGTAGGTATAGAAAAGGGAAAGTTCCCATCTTTATCAAGTTCATGATTTCAATTGGGGATGGAGAGAATGCGACTAAGGTGAGGCATGTGATGCTATTAGAGTTTAATGTTTTTCTATATTTTGGGGTTTTTATTGAAATACTGGGCTGCTTTCCTAGACACATGTGGCATGATTCATTTATATATACTCTATTTGTGATATTACTATCAGTATTCTGTTGTTTACTTTTGTTTAATGGTATTACTACTTCCACTATTGATTATTATTCTTCATTCGACTATACATACTCTTCCAATGAGCGAATCATTTCCCCACTATCAAACCTTGGACATCGCTGCTAGTCAGCAACATCTTGTGTTTGGGGAAATGCTTTTGAGTTCAGGTGACCAACCAGGTTTGGGGAACCATTGGGCGGCACCGTGAACTGGGACTTTACAAACTGGTATCAAAGGTTGGATTCGATCCTCTGACATATGGGTTATGGGACCACTGAGATCAGAATTTTGGTGGATCATTTTTGAACATTAATTGAATATTGTCATGTTATGATATGAATAAGGATTCCAAACTTTTATTCCTTGGAGTATAGGATCTCACGGGGCAGAATTTTTCATTCCATGGAAAAAAATTTAAGTTTTTAAGGCTTCTAGAGAAGATTTAGAGGCCTACGATTCAGATACCTAGATAACACGGTGTGTGGTGTTATAAACACATACCATGTTTTCCTCTTTTCTAGAAGAAGCATCTTTTCTTAAAAGCATGTCGTGTACATGAAGTAGACGTCATGCTGTTATTGACCATGTGACTGATTGTTTGAGTAGAGACACGGTGTTGGGAAAATATTAGTAGAACATGTTGTGTCTATACTGTACACACGCTGTTGTAAAGAAACATGTATCTAACTATAGGGCGAATGGAATGGGTGGATAAAACTGGGGTTATACATGCCGTTTCATTTTTATGCACACTGTCTAGGGTCGACCATATATCTGACCGTGTGACTAATGACATGGGCAGTTAAAAAATAAGCATTACACATTGTTTATAGGGTGAATATGTAGTGTAGTGTTACCCAGGAGGGAACTGTGTAGTTCTAGCTTTGTAGAAGTACTTGAGAAGGTTGGGAAATTAAATTACACACCGTGTCCTATGAGGAACACGTTGTGTGTATGGGTGTTACATGACCAGGTTTGGAAGAGGTACACGCCATGTTAAAAGATTAAGGGAACATGCCGTGTAAGGATTATACACGCGTGTAACCCTATTTTGAAAAAATTGAATGTTTCTTCTCTTGTATCCATTCTTTCACATCCAAGTTTTTGTACTTTATAATCATGAAATGAGTTTTTCGGTTGACCATACATATTCAAGCCACCAAGAAGTAATTCGGTTGTATGTTAGATACATGTCAATGATCAGACACCAGAATTAGTAGATTAGGGTGTACTAAAAGGTCCTCTTATCATGCCTATCTTGGCACCAGCTATTATACGAGAGATAGGTGCTGATTCATAGTTAAATGAAGGCATTATGAGGATGATGAAGACCATTCAGGGAGCACCAAATCTTTCCTTGACTATGGAAGAGTCGACGTGGGTTTTCCAGTAGTATAATCCTACAACTTTTTTAGGGGATGGAGGACCACATACTGTAGAGTTATGGTTAGAGTCCATGCTTGCTATCCTGGAGAATCTGGAGACACCTATGGAGAGGAGGGTGAATCTCATGACGTACATTCTACATGAATCCACCAAGATATGGTGCGATGTTGTCTCACAGGTGGGACATCAGTAGGATATGGCTTGGGAGAGATTCATAAGACCTCCCATGATTACTTTTCCCCCATGTTGATGAGGGAGGATCAAGCATGAGAGTTCATGCATTTGGAGTAGGGTGATCTTTTAGTGATGGAGTACTCTTCTTGTTTTACAGAAAATAATTGCTTCACAAATATTCTGGGGGTGATGAGTTATCCCTTGTTAGGCGGTTTGAGGATGGTCTTAGGTAAGACATATAATAACAGGTGAATGTCTTAAAACTTACATCAGTGACTTCTATAGTGAACTTGGAGCTGATTATTGAGTGAAATCTAAGGGAGTTGGGAGCTATGAGCTTGGGAAGTTCAGTATCCAGGTCTGGTACTCCTTCATTTGATTGTAGGAATCATCGCATCGAGCCTTCATGTGGTGATCATTGAAGAGGGATATATCTATAGGTATCCAGATGATGTACTACTAGTGCGAGAAGAGTGGTCACATGAGTCCTTAGTGCCCGAGAGACCCAATTGAGTTCTTAGTATGAAGCACGATGGGTCATCTACATTGTTTTTATGATCTTTTCTCACCAGAAGATAGAGAGAGTGGATCAGTTATGACTCCATGTGTGGGAGAACGAACATCAGCTTTTACCCAGTTAGGGAACCAGAGATTGTGAAGTCATTCTGGCCGAGTAGGTGTTCATGGTGGTGGAATCTAGATGGCAGGAATTCAGTGATATTAGGGTGGATCATCTCAGGGTAGTCAGATTGGGTTGCAGGGCAGTGGTACAGTTCAGACATTTGTAGTGGACCATACCCATTAAGAGCTGGATCCTGGACCCTCTATGGTTAGAGTTACGATTCAAGTTGCCTCTATTTTATCTTGTACACTTATTGATAATGAGAATCCCTATAGTTTAATATCTATTTCAATTGTGTAGGTCCTTGGGCTCTACATCTTTACTTGTGATGATTTTATGACTCTAGACACACTGTTAGGGATTCATATGACTAGTGCACATCAGTGTAAGGAGTTCCCTATTGAGGTTGGTGGGTGTCACTTCTAACAAGACCTATATGACATAGAGATTACTGGCTTTGATTTCATTCTCAGATTGGACTGGTTAGTCTCCTTTCAGACCTTTTTCTTCTATTGCTGCATGGTCAATTTCACAACCCCATAGGGTGGGGAATTTCTTCAAAAGAGAAAATTGAATGACTAGGAGAGTATAGATAGACCCGAACATCATGGGTTGGGAGGAATGAAAACACGTATTTCTATTCTATATATAGATGACTAGGGGACTTCACTGATTGACTTTCCTCCAGTGGTGGATCATTTTAGAGACATCTTTGCAGATATATTTTCATGTTTATCTCCATAGAAAGAGGTATATTTCTATATTGAGTTTGTTCCAAAAGCAGCACCATTGACCATCCCTCCATATAGGATGGATACACATGTTTTATAGGAGATCAAGAAGTATTTGGATGAGTTACAGGAAAAGGGATTCATCTAAACTTGTACTTCTCCTTGGGGATATCTTTTCATGTTTATGAAGATGGAAGATGGTACTCTCATACATTGTGTGGAATATCGGAAGTTGAACCAATTGACGGTGAAGAACTAATTTCCCTTGATGATGATTGACTATCTCATTGACTAGATTCGAGGAGCTTGGGTGTTCTCGAAGATTGACTTGAGATTTGGTTATCATTAGTTGCGCGTTAGGTCATCGGATATACCTCTTACAACCTTTCATAAAAGGTATGTTCTATTCGAGTATTTGGTTATGTCGTTCGTTCTGAAGAACGTTCCAGCAATTTTCATAGCACTGATGAACAGAGTGTTCCATCCATAATAGTATTCTTTTTTTTGTAGTACTCGTTGAAAATATCTTGGTGTACTCTCAAAATCGACACGACCATGCCACCAATATTGATATTTCTTTTATACACTGAGAGAGAATCATTTATATGCTAAGCTGTCAAAGTGCCACTTTTTCATGGACCATATTTACTTCTTGTGTCATGTTATCTTTGACAAAAGTGTATTAGTAGTCTTAGAGAATGTGAATGATATAGTTTCATGAGAGGAACTAAAGAAAGTCATTGTGGTAAGGTGTTTAATAGGGATTGTTGGTTACTATAGGCTCATTATACAGGAACTTTCAACCTTAGCAGCGCCATTGAGGGGCCTGACTACAAAGGGTGAAAATTACTTTTGGATAAAATTCGGTGATTCTGCCTTTGAAGAGCTGAAAGAGATATTAACTACATCATTGATAGTTATTTTTCTAGTGCTGGGTAAGAGTTACATCATTTACTTTAATGTGTCCGGTATTGGGATGGGATTATTTCTTATGAAAGGGGAAAGAGTCATTTTGTATGGGTCTCGGAAGTTGAGGCCACATGAGATGAAGTACACAAAACAGAATCTAGACTCAGTTGCAGTTGTGTATGCTTTGTGTTGTTGGAGTCATTATCTTTTGGGAGATCATTTTGTGGTATACACTGACCACAAAAGCCTCAAGTATATCATTTCACAGTGTGGTCTGAATTTGAGATATCGACGGTTGGTCAAGTGCCATAAATAATTTTACTTTGAGCTTGCCTACATGCTAGGGAATGGAAACACTGTGGCTGATGCGTTGAGCTGGAGGACTCAGTTACAGGAAGTTCAGGAGGTCCGCAGTGAGTGGAACCTTATGGATCTGTTGTTTAAGATGCATTGGGAGGGGAACCACTGATTTGGGAAGAAATTTCTTTATTCTGTAGCTATCACCTATACTCTACAAGATCAAGTTACAATGACAAAGCTATCAGATTTCAAAGGCCTAGTCCTACATGAGAGTGTTTTGGGAAGAGACCGTACTCCTGGATGGAACATAGGTGAGGATGATATCATGTGTTTCCATGGATGCGTATGGGTCTCAGAAAACATACATGCAGAGTTGATGATAGATTTTCATTGCTCATTTTGGGTAGTTCAGCCTACTGTCATCAAGATGTATTGATATTTACAATATCATTATTGGTGGCCAAGTATGAAGAGAGATGTTTCTGGTTTTATTTTGAGGTGTTCCATCTTTAAGCAGGTGAAGGCAGAGCATTAGTGACCAATCGAGATTTTACAGCAGTTACCCAGTCCTGAGTGGAAGTGGTATGATGTCACGATGGATTTCATGATTGGTTTACCAAGGTCTCCTCGAGGGAATGATGTGGTTTGGATTGTTGTTGAAGTACTCGTGAAGGTTACACATTTCTCATCGATTAGAGTTAATGAGCTTGTAAGGTTGTACATCCACAAGATTATACGCTTTCATGGGGTTCCACAATCTATCGTTTTATACAGTGATTCATGTTTTACATTTCATGTCTGGAAGGGACTACAATGGGGTTTGGGTAAATAGGTACTTATAAGTACATCTTACCATCCCCAAACAAATAGATAGTTTGATAACACGATTCAGGTGTTGGGGAATATGATTTGATCATGCGTTCTAGATTTTGGGGGTTATTGGGAGAGACAAATACCCCTAGTAGAGTTTTCTTACAATAATAGTTACCATGAAATGATTCAGATGGCACCGTCTGAGGCTTTTTAGGGTAGGCCATACCAATCATCCCTTTGTTGGCTGGAGGCAGGAGAGTCAGCTATGTTAGGACATCTTCTTGTCCAGGTGACCATTGAGTATGTGGAGTTGATTTAGAAGAGGATGGATACTGCACAGTCTCGGTAGAAATTTTATGTTGATCAGTGGAGATAACCTCTTGAGTTCGACGTCGATGATCAGGTTTTCTTACGTGTCACACCGAGGTTAGGACATAAGAGGATTATGAGATAGGGGAATCATTCAGCAACATTTTTCAAATAGTTTGAGGTTTTAGAGAGAGTCGCACCAGTTTTCTATCAGTTTCAGTTACCTTAGAGGTACCAGACTATACACGACATCTTCTATGTTTCTCAGTTATGGCGTAACATTTCAGACTATTCTCCCATTTTTTATCCTAAGTAGGTTTATTTGGAGGTGTATGCATCCTTCAAGGAGTACCCTATTCAGATTGTGGATCACATCATGAAGGTTCTCTTTGTCTTGTATTTTCCTCTGGTATGGGTGCTAAGGTAGAATGAGTAAGTATAGGATGATACATGGGAGAGGGAGGCTGATGTATGATCATAGTGGCTAGAGTTGATTGATGATTCTTCTTCACCACCCTTGGAAGGGAAATTCTGGGATGAATTTCTATAAGGGGGGATGTTTTTAAGAACCAAGATCTTCATTTCAGTTATGGATCATTATTTCGGCTTGTTATTGAGTAAAAATGAAGATATATGATTTCTCCAAGTACACACCGTGTAATTTTTAGTACACGTCGTTTACTCGGTTACTGTGGGTTACTGTGTACTGGCCATTTAATGGCCGAGTACATGATTGTGTAGGTGACATTGGAGAAAACCAAAAGTGGGGGCCAGTTGAGGCTAGTACAAGGTTTGTAGAATAAATTAACATGTTGTGTACTTTTCAAAAAAAAAATTGATTAGTCAGGGTGGGGTTGCGTCTCAATTGAAGAAATCACCACTTGTCCCCACAGACCGTACAAGAGATCAACGAACGACTGATGAACTTAGAGCTCATCCCAGTTATCCATCTGTGCATTGATTGATACGTTGTCTAGTGCGTTGGATTCCAAATTGTGAGTTCTCCCCTTCCATAGACCATGTCTTCTTGATTCCACTTCTCTCATGAGTTATTGAGGGTTGATTATTTTTACCCATTTGTTGATCTACATTTATCTAAGCTTATTCAAGGGTCGATGTTCAAGAGATTTCATCGTAGAAAATCAAGGTAGGTGGTTTGTTCCTTTTTTTATTTTCTTTGGATTATATATGCTTAAAGTGTTGAATACCCATGTGGGGGTATTGCGTATTTTTCAATTTTCCCTTTTGAAACATTCAATGGTTTATTTTCTAGAGAAAGGGTGATTACTTATGCATAAGGTTTAATTCCTTGTTATGGGACACCCCATTGGTGTGTTGCCTTGTTTGACTATTTATAGGAATTGGGATTAGGATTCCTATGAGGCATACCTTGTTTCCATTGCTTGAATTTTTTAGTATGGAGTTGATTGATTATATGAAATACATGTGTTATTCTTGTGAATGTTAACCATGTAGTAGTTATAGATTACATGTTCTACCTTGCTATGATATGCACACAGATCTTCCAATGGACCGTGAGAGCCTTGTACCAAGAAAAATACTGGGGTTTCTATGTTTATTTACACATTACCATGAGAGAAATTCTGTAGACATTCACCCCAGGGGTATTGAATGTGAGAACTATAAAAAGGTCATTTATGATTATTTATACTACATTAACCCATGGGGTATTGACTGTGAGAGCTGACTGATGGTTATGTATAAATTACTGATACCATGTGGACATAGGGGTATTGACCATGAGAGGTGACCTAGTGTTCATTTGTATTTTTTGTACTATTTTATACCAAAGGGGTTAGATTGTGACAGTTTTACTAGAGGGTTGTTGTGAATAACTGAATGATTGTGATGAGTCATCCAAGAAAATGAAAAATATTGGACTCAGACTTATATGGTTGTTTATTTGGACTTTTGAGACATCTATTATTACTATTACACGAAGGGATATATGGCTTAAGCTAGATCTAAGGATTAATTATTCAAGTGTTTGAATAATTAATAAATGGAAAAAAAATGTAATTGAAAACTATAGTATTTTTTACTTATCAGTATGTTTTACTTTATTTCTTCTTTCTTTCATATTGCCTGCTATATATATTTTTAGTAACTCTTAGGCACAGATCTTTTGGTCGATGCCTACTGGGGTTCATATCACTCCTGTTTTGGTTCATTATTTTGGACCCAAACTGACTATATGGTTGTAGGCATAGACATGGGCATGCACCATTCTTCATCAGGTAATTTATTGTTGTTGGAACTAAGAAAGTGGGACCATGTTGAGGCATGCGAAGCTATTAGAGTTTACTTTATTTAAGTATTTTGGATTCAGTATTCTATTTCCAGCATTGTGACTTCTTTGGATTCTTTCCTTGACACATGTGACATGCATAATTTATATATAATCTAGTTGTTATATAATTATCAGTGTTTCTCTATTTACTTTTGTTATATGTTGTTACTGCATCACCTATTGATTAATATTTTTATTTAGTTTTGTATACTCTGCCAATGAGGGAATAGTTTCCCCAATATCAGACCGTAGCCCTCACTTCTAGTTGGAAGCCTCTGATGTTTGGGAAAATGCACTTGAGGTCATGTGACCAACTGGGTTCAGGGAACCTTTGGGCGACACCCGGAACTAGGACATTACATGATACATCTTTGGATTATTCCAAAATAATGTTTTTTGTATGGATTTGAAAACATATGTTGAATGGTAATAATAACAGTAAATATTCACATAATGCTAATTTCCAAAAAAAATTTGTTGGGGTTAAGGGGTGATTTACTTTGATAATGTAAATTGGATAGTTTTTGTGGCCATGATATTATTTAACGATTTGACGATAAAGTGATTTATGTTATATTTTATGAAGCTGATTTCATTTTTAGACTTCTAAAAATTTGTTGTGATTTTTTTTGTGGAATAATGATTATATGTTTTTTGAATCATATATGTTTTCACATAATGAAAAATTATGTGTTACGAATACCATCATGGGTTTATAGTTTTTGGGCTGATTATATGTTAAAAGGAATATATTTCTCTTTTAATGATTTATGTGATGGAATTAAGTGGGGATTTTATAATTTTAATGGGTTTTGGAAGATATACTCTATTAAGGATTGAATTACCATTTGGGAGAATATATGAATCGATTCTATTTAAATTATGTTCTATTACATCATTCAATATTTATAATCATGATGGATAAAATATATATTAATTAATAAATTGATTTGAAGAAAATGTATAGTCAATATAAGGGCAACAATTCTTGTTAATATATGAAATTATTGTCGATGCTTCATTGGGTTTAAGTATATGTAGCCTTTAGGTATACCATATAGTATATCATGAATGATTATTTGGAATGATTGAAATTATATTGTTTCATTCTATGTTGAAAGGTGTGAGAATAATGATTTCTTTAAAAAATTATTTATCATTAAGAATTTTGAGGTGAATTGGATAATAGGTTTTTTTTAATATTCCAAGATGAACCATTGGTGTTATTATGTAAATATTAAATTAAAGTGTAATATTTATTAATATAATGGATTATATATATTGGATATTATCTAAGATTTTGGTAACCAATTAATTTTATCTTTTAATTTAAAGATATGAGGAATATCATGTTATTATTTTATAGATTATTTAATATGTTATAATTTTGTATTAGACTATTATGATTCAAAAATTCATCCCAGAAATTCTTTTTATAGAGGTAGACATGTGATTATATTTAATATTTCTTAAATGATGAAATACAACTTGTATGGTAAGTATATATCATATTAAATTTATTCTATATGTTAAATAAATTTCTCAACCCTAGGAAAAGGGTTTTGAAATAAAAAATTTATCCTTATAAATTAATTTCTAAATATTCGATGTTATTTTAACCCATCATACATTTGGGGGTTTAAGGATGTTAACATTCCTCTAAAAATATTCCCTATCACAATTTATGATTCCATGTGTGTTAGTCTTATCTTCCATGTCTATTTTATAATTTCCCTATAATGTTATTCTATATGGAAAATTAGTTTTTTTATTCAAGATGAACATATTTCTTATATTTCACCTTATTTAATATAATTTTTTATTAATGATTATTATAGCGTGGATTTTCCAAAATGAAATTTTCAAATATCATACAATTGATTAAAGAGAAAAGTTAAACATGTGCGGACCTAATTTAATTAGGGTGGGGTTATTGTTACACCCATGGATTTTAAAATAACTTTATGTTTGATAATATATATAATATGAAAAACCATGCTTCAAAGAAGCAAAAAATATTATAATTTACATATGATCATTATAATATAGGCTTTGAATTTGAGGTTATGAATACGAATAACAACCTAGGGAAACATATATTATTTTCACACTCAATGAATATTTATTGATTAATTATTAAGTAGTAAATACTAATTTTTTTAGGTATTTCTATTCTCTAAAAATATATTTTGGTCAAAAATATTTATTTTTTAAAAAAAAAATTAAAAAAAATTGTTTAAATTTTAGAAATTTTATTTGTCATGATGAAGTGAATTTTTTAAATAATCATATAAAAATTATCTTTGGGTAAATTTCTAGGATTTTTCTGAAATTATTTATCTTTTTAATCAATTGTTAAAATTAATTTATTTTTTGATAATATATATTTTTTCATTTATTTAAAAATTCCCATGAATGGTTTTTTTTCAATGAAAAACTAAATTTTTTTATAATCATATTATGGTCTCTTGAATTAATTTTATACATTAATTTCATATAAGAATATTTTTATACATAAAAACTAATATTCTAAAAAAGGGTTTTCATTACTTTATTCAGGTTTTATTTTTAATTTAATTCTTCCACTGAGGTTAATTTTTTTTATATACTAGAATCTTTATTTGGAAATAATATATTTAATATTAATTAATATGGTGAGTATAGTTTTTATTCATAATGAATATTAAAAAAAGTAAATATATGTTACCACGATTAGGGATAAAATAAGATTATCATTGGTTAAAATAAAGATATAAATACTAAAATTTTCTAAAAACATGTCTACTTTCAATTTTATGGAAATATTTCATCCATGTCTAAATTAAAATTTAATTATGGTCCATTATATGTAATTTTGAATAGATTCCAATAATAAATTATTTTAATAGTTTGAAAAATTATAGGTGGATTCCCTCTATTACCTATAAAAGGAATTTTTCACACCTATGATATCCACAAATCAATATCTATTATATTAGTCCATGCCCAAAAAAATATCATCCTTAATTCCCTCGCCATGTCTTAGAGGCACAGTTTTGATCCGGAAACCATCAAAGGTAGACATTAGGTCTAATCCTAAATACATTTCCTGAAAAAATTTATAACATTAAACTAATTTTTTTATTTTATTTTGTATTCCTAATAATTCAAATATTATTAATGAAGTCTATATAACATCATCACTATCTCCAATATATAGTTTTTAATGTTAATTTTATACCCTATATCCATCTCCAATACCAACAAAGGGGAAACTGAATAGTCTTTCGTTTCTATTGTGAACTACTACTTCATGAACCGATGTATTTCATTTTACATCATCACCTCTCATGGCTAGTTAAGATGATAGATATAATTATTTCATATGATATTCAAAACATATTTATCCTTATTAATTGATAATATAAGGTATTTAATCAATATTTATGTATAGAAATAATACTTATTTTTTATTAATACTAAATATTTTTCATAATTACATGCCATAGTAGTGTAAGGGTTTGACGTCCTTAGATAATATATATGCATTATAATTATTTTTTTAAATATATTCAACTCCAGAAAAATATATATTCCAAATTATTAATCTTTATATATTTACCATTGTTAATTCCTTCTTTCAAATCCTAGGAAAATGAAACACCAAAAAGGGGGAGCTCATATTCATAGTAATGGTAAATAGTTGAGGTATCAATGGTAACATTAGCATCACATGAGAATGAGGGTTTTTGAAATGATATTAACATTTGAAAAACATATCCAGAATATCATATATTCATTACATGATCCATATTATAAGTCATTATTGTTTATAAGATAGGAATCATAATGGAATCGTGGACCATGGTCCATGTAACGACCTAATGTTTTATTATTGGAAATTTTTTTCTTAAAATTATGAAACGTAAAATCACATTAAGAAACACAATTCAACATCATGGATAAATGAACTACTGTATTCCTTTTGACCTTTGTAATCTATTTTTTATACATAAATTTTCCACTTATGTGTTTTTAATTTAAAAAATATGACATAATAGTAATCATAACAATGATAGTATAAAATCAGACAACATAATAGTAATCATAACAATGATAGTATAAATAAAATTTATCCATCTTATAATTGATCATATGATATAATTATATCAATGTATATGTAAATAAATATTTTAAAAAATTATTAATTATGTGTTGGTATTTTTGTAAGTCAACATTTTTTTATGATTAATTAAAATGAAAATTTTATTCAAAAAATGTATTCATGGACAAATATTTTTATTTCTTGTGATTTTGGGATAATTTTATGACACCTTAAGTAATTTTTCAATGTGACATAACAACATTTATAATTATAAAATTTGGATTTTCCAAGTAAATGGTGATTTCAATTTAAAATTATGTTACTAATATTTAGATAGTTAATTTGTTAAAATGGAGATCATTTTTGAATTCTACACATTTCAAAATAGTTAAGGTGAAATTTTTGGATTTTTAAGGAATAATTGAATTTTTGGTGAATATTAAAATATGATAAATTACAGTAAATGCTAAAAACATGACATTTTGAGTCATGCATGAGTCATGAATGATGTAAGTTACCATTGGTTCAAAATCACATGCACTAATTTCTATATTTAGACACAAAAATACTCATTATTTCTTTTCTTGAGGAAAATAATAATCTAAATATTATATTAATTAGAAGACACTCGTATCCCCCACTATAAATACCACCCCTCACTCTCTCTTCTCATCACACCACTAATGCTTTGATAATTTCTTATAGAATACCTAATACATTTTTGTAGTCCCTCCCTAATGTTTAAAATCCCTTGGTCTCATCAAAAGACCAATCCTCTATTCCTTGAGGAGGATCTCAAGAGGAGAATTCAAGAGGTAAATCCTCTCTCTTTTCATTTAATTTCCTTTAAATTTCAATATCTTTTTTTATTCTCTCCTAACCTGTATTAATTAAAAAGCCATGATAACTCCATTAAATTATATATAATGGAGTTATATCATGTTAATGGAATATACAACAATCACTACTAGAAAAACAGGTATTTGCGACGGGCTATTTGCGACGGGATCCCGTCGAAAATAGCCATTTGCGACGGGGTCCCGTCGCAAATAGCCCGTTGCTGAAAACGCCGTCGCAACTACACTTATTTGCGACGGGCCCGTCGCTAAAGCCTTTTTTTGCGACGGACATTCTCCCCGTCGCAAATAGTATTCCGTATTTTTGTAAAAAACTTTTAAAATAGTTTTTGCGACGGGACCCGTCGCAAATACCTTTTGCGACGGGACCCGTCGCAATCGCTTTTGCGACGGTGCCGTCGCAAAAACTATTTTTTAAAAAAATAAAAAAAATTAATAATACTAGTATTTGCGACGGGAGTAGTATCCCGTCGCAAATACTATTTTTAAAAAAAAATAAAAAACTATTAATAATAGTAGTATTTGCGACGGGCATAGTATCCCGTCGCAAATACTATAAAAAAAATAAAAAAAATAAATTATAAATAAATTATTTTAATTAATATAATAATAGAATTATAATTTAGAAATGAAAATAATAAATTATTTTAATTACTATAATAATAGTAGAATTATAATTCAAAAATAAAAAATAATAGAATATTAATAAATGATTTAATTAATATAATAATATTACAATTATAATTTATAAATAAAAAAATATTAATAAGTTATTTTAATTAATATAAAAATAATAGAATTATTTTACATTCAAATATTAAAATAATTCAAGTATTACAAAAAAAATAATTAAATTTTAATATTATAAAATTTTAATATATATATAAAATTTTAATATATATATAAAATTTAATATTATAAAATATAAATAATATTATTATTCATATTAATATTGTTATTTAAAAATATAATATTATTAATATTTTATAATGAGACAGAAACTACGAATAGAAAAAAAAATATTTTGATTTCACAAATTTCATAACAGAAATACAAACTCTAATCTGAAGGAGGGGGGGGGAGGGGGGAGGTGGGGGATCTGCAGATGGTGGTGGAGGAAACTCCATCCCTAAAGCATGAGTGAGTCGGCGCATGTACTCCATCTGCTCCTGATGCTGCTGCTGCCACCGACTCGCCTGCTCCTCGTACAGCTGCTGCTGGCGTCGACGCTCCTCCTCATGCTGGTGACGCATCTGCTCTTGCTCCTGTCGGAGACTCTCTATCTGTGCAGTCTGAGATCACAACTGATCCTCATATTGTGTAGAAGAAGATGCACGAGCTCCTCTCGAGCTGGACGCCGACATCGCAGCACTGCCATAATAATCTCCGGGAGTCAGTCGAGAGCCGATACCAACTACCCGGCCCTTCTCGAAGGCATACTGGGTGGCCTGCATCCATGTCGCCTCATCAAACTGACGGGCAGTGGTCTGATCTGATGACTTGGCCTGACTCTCAGGCCGGGCCTGTGCCGCTGCGGCCTCATATGACTCCTATAGTTGCAATTTAAAATTAAAATTGTGAATATATTATATGCAGTTAATTTTTAAACTTGAAAACAAATAATACTGATCACGATGTGATGCTGACGATCACCTCTGAGCTCCCCAGTTGCAGGATCACTATACATCCTCCGATATACGTCGTACTCTGTAATATCGGGGTGCTCGACAGCCTATAAGAATAAAAAATAAACTGTTAATATTTATAGTTATATAAAATATTTATAAATAATGTACGTGCCAGATGCTGTCTATGAGTACTGAAAGAACGACTCCCAGCTCGATGAGTCACCTCCTGTCTCCCCCGATTCTGCCTCCCCACCGATGATCTCCTCTGAAAGGCACCACTCAACCAGTGCGCACATAATCCATCCCATACATGGGATGAAATATACTCTGGTCGGTGTGCTCTACATGACTCCTCAAAATCTGACACTCCTGCTTTCTTCATCGCAGCTTTTCTTAAATTGTGCAAAAACTGACGAAGACGATCACGCATGGCCACCTCCCATGCCTCGTGGATGGCGTCACGCATGGTATCCTCGATCGGATACCATAAACCCTACAAATAAATCAAAATATCAAGTTAGAAATGAAATAATTTTCAAAATAAAAATTATTTATTTACATACGTACCAACCAATGGCCGAACATGGCCTGCTGCACATCAATGGGAATCTGCTCCCATGTAATCCACGACTGAGAGAAATAGTTGTGCAAAATAGCGCTGCCCTGTCCGACTGCTATATGCGGAAAACTGAAAAAATAATAAACATTTATTATGTGAATAGATTAATGAAATCTTTGTCAAATCCACATGTTATCACACAGGTTATCACACCTCCGTGTGCGTGGATCAAACCCAAGACGTGGACGTCGCTCGGGGACGGGGTCAGGAATCATCAATCGTGCAAGACCGCGCCCCCTCCGCGTACTCCCTGGAGCACCTGCAGGCTGAGGGTCATCTGTCAGCAACTCATCCGCATCAAAAGTCAGGTTAGCATTCGCCAACGCACGAAATGTGGCGTCATCCATCTGAAACAGAAAATGTTAATGTTAGCAAATAATTGATAATTACTATTATATATACATATATACATATTATGATTGTATATAAATACCATGAAATGCTATCAGTGTTCATCTTCATCATCATCTTCATATATGTCAATGTCATCTTCATATTCCTCCTCAACATCATCGATATCCATTCGAGTTACAGTTGCTTCATCTCTTACCGTTTCAAATTCATATGTGACATAATTAACATCATCGTCATCACCGACTCTTAAATGTGGGGTGTCGTCATCGATACTCAAGTCTCTTTGTAAAAAAGATTGATTTTGAGTACTCTCTTGAAAAACTTCAATTCTTTGCACATCAGTGAAAGCACATTCACTTTGACTAAACTGATTGTCTCGAATTTTGATTTTTATTACACTCCACCAATCAGTCAAGTCTCTTGATGTTGCACAGTACTTTGCATAATAAACTTGATATGCCTGTTGAGCTAATAAGAATGGTTCATTTACTGCGAGAACACTTTTACATTTAATATCGATGATTCCATGAGTCGGATGAACACGCACGCCTCTCTCTGTATCCAACCACCGACATTTGAACATGGTTATGTAATGTTGTCCAAGATAACAGAGTTCAATGATTTCATCAAGTATGCCATAAAAGTCAACTTCATTTTCTCGATGATGAGATCCTCTCAAGCTAACTCCACTGTTCATTGTTTTTTTCAATTCCCCATATGCATGTGTGTGGAATCGAAATCCATTCACCACATATGCATTATAAGTTTTAACAAGTTTGGAAGGTGGGTTACTCAATACACACAGCCGTTTGTCAATTTTATCAGCATGTCGAGACACCTGAAAATTTGTGAAATAATTATCAATATAGTAAACTATACATTGAATGAGTTGCTAGAAGATAAAGAATTTATGTTACCAGTTTTTGAAACCACTGAGATAAATTTTTCAGTCGACGTTCTTCGAGAGCAGCTGTTGTAATTTGTGAAATTTGTTTCTTGATATGATTATCATACAACCTATAAAAACCAAAGTTATTTACTGTAACATAAATGAGAGAATAAGTGATATAAACACTTACAGTACAACTGATGTCATCTCTTCACAGTTGAGCAAAACATACGTATGAGCTCTATGATGTTCATCATCTGAAAGCCAGCGTTCAGAAACTCCACCAAAACCAAGCTCTGACTGGTTGAAAACAGATAATTGATTGTCGATTTCATCAATATTCCTCTCATTCCATCCCATTCGGTTGTGTTTTGAAGGATACTCAGATTCAAAATAATGGGAGCAGAAAAAAGATATTTTTCTCTTGCAAATAAGCTTCTGCAATAGATCCTTCAACAGATGCTTTGTTGCGTACTTTTTTTTTCAATTTTTGCATGCATCTTTCAAATGGGTACATCCATCGAAACTGTACCGGACCTCCACATTTGGCTTCATATGGAAAATGTAACATCAAATGTTCCATTGAGTCGAAGAAAGACGGCGGAAATATTTTTTCCAGTTTACATATAATTACAACAACATCTTTTTTAAGTTTGCCTAGAGCATCATAATCTGCCGTAGCCACAAAAATTTCCCGAAAAAAATGAGACATGTCTGTTATGGAATCCCAAATCACAGAATTCAAGAGACCTCTTAATCCAATGGGTAGAAGTCTCTCCATTATAACATGACAATCATGACTTTTTAATGCAGTAATATGACCATTCTTTACACATCTACCCAAATTGGAAGCACAACCATCTGGAAGTATCAAATATGCAATCCACTGACAAAATAATAAACGGTTTTCTTTAGACAGTGTATAAGCTGCTTTTGGTTTCAGTAACCTTTCTGTTCTGACATTCTCAAATAGTTCCAATTCTGGACGTCTGCAAATTTGGGCAAGATCTAAACATGCATTTACATTGTCTTTGCTCTTTCCTGGCGTATCCAAAACTATATGAAACAAATTATCAAAAAAGTTCTTCTCAATATGCATGACATCTAACATGTGTCGGACCAACAAATCAGACCAATATGGAAAATCCCAAAATATGCTACGTTTAATCCAATTGTGTTCTTTCCCAAAACCAGAAATTTTCTATTGATTTATTGTGAGACAAAAAATGATGGGAGGTAATGAAAATACAACTGATTTTAACTCCGAACCTGATAGCATTTTTGGAGGTCCATCCCTTTCAACTGTTCCTTTTCTGAAATGAGATCTGTTTCTGCGAAAAGGATGATCAGCTGGAAGAAATCTGCGATGACAGTCAAAATAACAAGGTTTCTTTCCATGAATGAGCATAAATGCTTTGTTCTCTCCCATACAGTAAGGACATGATTTCTGACCATGTGTACTCCAGCCATATAATATCCCATAAGCCGGGAAGTCACTTATTGTCCACATCAATGCTGCTCTCAGTATGAAATTCTGTTTCGTTGCAACATCATATGTACTGACACCAGTACTCCACAATAAATTTAATTCATCAATCAATGGCTTCAAATAAACATCAATATTTTTCTTCGGATGTCCTGGAATTAGTAAAGTCAAAAATATATATGGCTCCTTCATCAACATCCATGGAGGTAAATTGTACGGAGTTAAAAAAACAGGCCAACATGAATATTGACTACCATAAGATCCAAACGGACAGAAACCATCAGTGGAAAGGCCCAGTCGAACATTTCTAGCTTCTAAATCAAATTATGGATGCACTCTATAAAAATGTTTCCATGAATCACCATCGGCTGGATGATTCAAGCTTTTATCGGTTGAAATATTCTCTTTATGCGATGACATCATTGTCGATGTATTCTTAGACATGAATAAACGCTGAAGTCTGGATGTAAGCGGAAAATATCTCAACTGTTTTACAGGAATCAAACCAGACAGCCCGTGTTGTCCTTCTTTATATCTCAGTTTCCCACATGTAGGACAACTATCCAACGACTCATTTTCCCCAGAATATAAAATGCAGTCATTTGAACATGCATGAATCTTCTGACAAGTAAGTCCCAAATTTCGAACCAGCCTCTTACTCTCATAGTAATTTGCAGGTAAAACATTTCCTTCGGGTAACAGTGTTTTCAGCAAAGAAAATATCTGGTCAAAACAGGTGTTTGACATTCCGTTATCTGATTTGATAGCCATAAATTTTGCAACTGATTCTAATTTGCTCATCTTGCAGCCAGGATATAATGCATCCTCAGCAGATTTCAACAACTCATAAAATTCAGACGGTGCCAACTCAGGATTTGAAGCTATATCAGCCGGAGTTTCTGTATGTTGAACAGATGAACCTGCAACATCATGTACTAAATCTTGAAACCGGGATGGATCCGGAATCAAGTTGGTATCACCTGCTCTAGAACTGCGTTCACCGTGTTGATACCAAAAAACATAATCTGGTTGAAAACCAAAACGCAAGAGATGTTCTCCCACTTTGTCAAACGTGTCAAACGTTCTCAATGCACATTTTCTGCAAGGGCATTTTATTTTTCCCTCTGAAACAAATTCTGAATTTGATTCCGCAAATGATAAAAAAGTCTTCACACCCTCAACATATACTGGATTTAAACCAGAACCGTTTGGATTTCTACGTTGATTTATCCATATGCGGTCACCTAATAATGATTGTTGACGACCTCGTTGTTCCATATTTCTTTATAAAATATAAAATCATTACTGGTTTTGAATAATTTGTTAGAAAAAAAACTCAAGTAAAGATTGAATATATTGAGAATAATGCAAAACATGTTACAAATATTGATAATTTTAATATTATATTGATTTTTTATTATTTTAATAATACTAATATAATTTTTTCATAAACATTAATTATATAATAATAACATTATTACATTATTAGTATATTTTATTATTAATATTAAAATAACATAATTTTTTATATTATATACAATTCTCCTTTCATCTGTGTGTTTAACATTCTGTCTCCACATGTAATATTCGCATTCACTTTCACCTCTCCATTGGTGAGTAGGTTGATAATTTTGAAAAAGAATGCGATTATTACATGTGGAGACAGAAAACACACATATGAAAAGAGAATTGTATATAATATAGAAAATTATATTATTTTAATATTAATAATAAAATATTCAAATAATGTACTAATTATTGGTAATTATTACTAATTATTACTAATTATTGGTAATTATTACTAATTATTACTAATTAGTGGAAATTATTACTAATTATTACTAATTATTGGTAATTATTACTAATTATTGGTATTTATTACTAATTATTGGTAGTTATTACTAATTATTACTAATTATTACTAATTATTACTAATTATTACTAATTACTGGTAATTATTACTAATTACTGGTAATTATTCCTAATTATTACCAATTGTTACTAATTATTACTATTTATCGGTAATTAATTCTAATTATTGGTAATTATTACTAATTATTGGTAATTATTACTAATTATTGGTAATTATTACTAATTATTGGTAATTATTACTAATTATTGGTAATTATTACTAATTGTTACTATTTATTACTAATTATTACTATTTAGTACTATTTACCGGTAATTATTCCTAATTACCGGTAATTATTACTAATTACCGGTAATTATTACTAATTATTGGTAATTATTACTAATTATTGGTAATTATTACTAATTATTGGTAATTATTACTAATTATTGGTAATTATTACTAATTATTGGTAATTAATACTAATTATTGGTAATTATTGATAATTATTGTTAATTATTGATAATTATTACTAATTATTGGTAATTATTGCTAATTATTTCTAATTATTACTAATTATTGGTAATTATTACTAATTATTGGTAATTATTACTAATTATTGGTAATTAATACTAATTATTGGTAATTAATACTAATTATTGGTAATTAATACTAATTAATACTAATTATTGTTAATTATTACTAATTATTACTAATTATTGGTAATTATTGTTAATTATCCCTAATTATTTGTAATTATCCCTAATTATTTGTAATTATTACTAATTATTTGTAATTATTACTAATTATTGGTAATTATTACGAATTATTGGTAATTATTACGAATTATTGGTAATTATTCCTAATTATTGGTAATTATTACTAATTATTGGTAATTATTACTAATTATTAATAATTATTGGTAATTATTAATAATTATTGGTAATTATTAATAATTATTGGTAATTATTACTAATTATTACTAATTATTGGTAATTATTACTATTTATTGGTAATTATTACTATTTATTGCTAATTAATACTAATTATTGCTAATTAATACTAATTATTGGTAATTAATACTAATTATTGGTAATTAATACTAATTATAGGTAATTAATACTAATTATTAGTAATTAATACTAATTATTGGTAATTAATACTAATTATTACTAATTATTGGTAATTACTGGTAATTATTACTAATTACTGGTAATTATTACTAATTACTGGTAATTATTACTAATTACTGGTAATTATTACTAATTACTGGTAATTATTACTAATTACTGGTAATTATTACTAATTATTACTAATTATTACTAATTAATGGTAATTATTACTAATTACTGGTAATTATTACTAATTACTGGTAATTATTACTAATTACTGGTAATTATTCCTAATTATTACTATTTATTACTATTTATTACTAATTATTACTATTTATTACTATTTACCGGTAATTATTACTAACTATTGGTAATTATTACTAATTATTGGTAATTATTACTAATTATTGGTAATTATTACTAATTATTGGTAATTATTACTAATTATTGGTAATTAATACTAATTATTGGTAATTAATACTAATTATTGGTAATTAATACTAATTATTGATAATTAATACTAATTATTGGTAATTAATACTAATTATTGGTAATTAATACTAATTATTGGTAATTAATACTAATTGTTACTAATTATTGGTAATTATTACTAATTATTGGTAATTATTACTAATTATTGGTAATTATTCCTAATTATTGGTAATTATTCCTAATTATTGGTAATTATTACTAATTATTGGTAATTATTACTAATTATTCCTAATTATTGGTAATTATTAATAATTATTGGTAATTGTTACTAATTATTACTAATTATTGGTAATTATTACTAATTATTGGTAATTAATACTAATTATTGGTAATTAATACTAATTATTGGTAATTAATACTAATTATTGGTAATTAATACTAATTATTACTAATTATTGGTAATTACTGGTAATTATTACTAATTACTGGTAATTATTGGTAATTACTGGTAATTATTACTAATTACTGGTAATTATTGGTAATTATTGGTAATTATTACTAATTATTGGTAATTATTACTAATTATTACTAATTATTATTAATTACTGGTAATTATTACTAATTACTGGTAATTATTCCTAATTATTACTAATTATTACTATTTATTACTAATTATTATTATTTATTACTAATTATTACTATTTATTACTATTTACCGGTAATTATTACTAATTATTACTATTTATTACTATTTACCGGTAATTATTACTAATTATTGGTAATTATTACTAATTATTGATAATTATTACTAATTATTGGTAATTATTACTAATTATTGGTAATTATTACTAATTATTGGTAATTATTACTAATTATTGGTAATTAATACTAATTATTGGTAATTAATACTAATTATTACTAATTATTGGTAATTATTGGTAATTATTCCTAATTATTGGTAATTATTACTATTTATTGGTAATTATTACTATTTGTTGGTAATTATTACTAATTATTCCTAATTATTACTAATTATTGGTAATTATTACTAATTATTCCTAATTATTGATAATTATTGGTAATTGTTCCTAATTATTAGTAATTAAATGAATAATTACTAATAATTAGGAAGAATTACCAATAATTACAAATAATAACATTATTAGTATATTTTATTATTAATATTAAAATAATATAATTTTCTAATTTATATACAGTTCTCCTTTCATCTGTGCGTTTTCTATCTCCACATACAAATAATACATGTGAAGACAGCAAACACACAGATGAAAAGAGAACTGTATATATATAAAAAATTATATTATTTTAATATTAATAATAAAATAGACTAATAATGTAATAATGTTATTATCCCTAATTATTGGTATTTATTACTAATTATTAATATTTATTCTTAATTATTAAAAATTATTACTAATTATTCCTAATTACCATTAACTATGAACAATACTAATAATTTAAATTTATTAAGTAATAAAACAATATAAACATAATTAAATTACAACTAATTAAGAATAATTGAAACTAATAAAAAATTAAAAATAAATATTAAATTAAATTGAACATAAATACCTTGAAAATTGATCTGCTCTGATTGTTCTTTAAAACTTTAATATCAGCTCCGAAAAAAAAAATTAAACTGAAGAAAAACTCAACTTTAGAAACACAAGTTTGAGAGCAGGAGAAGATAGAGAATGAGAATGATTTGAAAAAAACGGATGGGGGTATTTATAGGTTAGATTATTTGCGACGGGAATCCCGTCGCAAATAGAGTTATTTGCGACGGTACCCGTCGCAAATACCTTAGCCAACATTTATTACGGTCAACAGTTAAATAGGTATTTGCGACGGGACCCGTCGCAAATAACCACCTGCCGACATACTATTTGCGACGGGGGAATATTCTCGTCGCAAATACCTTTTACCGCCGCCGGTTATTTGCGACGGGAATATTCCCCCGTCGCAAATAGTTTTCCCGCGATTTGGCGCGCATCGCGGGAAAAGTATTTGCGACGGAGAAAGCAATCCTGTCGCAAAAGCCTAATTATTTGCGACGGGTAAATACCCCCGTCGCAAATACCCATTTTTCCCGTAGTGAATACAGTCCCCCGTCTCTCTCTCTCTCTCTCTCTCTCTCTCTCTCTTTTATCTTAAAAATGAAATCATCATGTGTGAAGTGTCAATTAACTAACATCATGGGAAATGAACATTTATTTTCCATAAAATTATTCAAGGATATTAATAAAAAAATTAAATGGTTCAAAAATGATTTTAAATTTTATTTTGTAACACCTTTTATGTTCTTGAACTAACTTATTCACGTACTACTAAATGATAACTCAAAACAAGTTCATTGTGATAAAAATTCACAAAAATTAACCTAAAATTATCATCATTAAATTCTATGTAATGAATCATGCTCATTATATATAAAAAATAATTCATAAGATCATTTAAACTCTAGTAATATCATAGACAACATATCATAAAAATTATGTATGTGTATCAACATCTTACAAGAACTTCCATTCAGGTAGTCAATTGATCCGATCAACAAAACTAAGAAATAAAACAAACCCGAAAAATGAATTTAAACTCTATAACTCATCAAAATGACTATAAAATAACATAATAAGAATAGAATGAATAATAAAATTTTATAAAAGGTTCTTTAATTTTTAATTAATGAATCAAATTTTATTATACATGATATTGATGTTAAGGATGCTTTCAGACAAAAGGTAAGGGGATTTCTCGAACACAACTCCCTTTCATTGTGTTTTCCCTCTTTCACCACATTTTCAGTGTGGTTATTACATGAAAATAATTTCATGATCATTATATTATATTTTATGGAATAAATAGTTTTTCCACTGGATTTTATGACAAACACAATGTTTTCCAAATGAACTCTTCTTTCAGGACACACCTTTTACTTCTAAAACAAGATTTATGATTCTTATATCAAGTATATTAATCCCCCATTCATTTGGTAACCCATGTTTAATGAATTTATGATATGGAGATGAAACTCATTCCTCTCCATGGGTTATTTATCTTAATGATTGATATATGTTCTATGTGAGATGTATGATTATATAAATATTATGATGTGATAGGCGTTCTAGGAATTACATAGTGTAATGAAAATGTGATGATGTGACTAGTGCACCAAAAAATATATAGTGATACAATACATTTGGAATTTTGAAGAACCACATGATTAATGTAAAATATATGTGAAAAAGATGTTATCTTTTTTCACAGCATTGTGTGGTAGTTGGCCACTAAGACATGATGTTTCATTTTTATGCATTGTTATATTCAAAGTATCCTCATGATAATTCCTCTAATGATTATAATACTATTCAAATGTTATGATGATAATGATTATGCTCAACCCATTTTATACTATTTCATGTTCTTATCTATCCTCTTACATTAATTTTATCACACCAATTTTTGACATATATATATATAGGTGAATAATTCTAATAATGATATTTCAAGGGCCAATAAGAAGATAGAGAAGAAGGGATTAAATAAATGTTTATGATTTATTTTTTAAAAGGCATTTGTTTTCCAAGATTTCCAATGAAACTAAACCTTTGGATCCCTAATGTGTAATGAATTTATGTTTTTTCTTTATTATAATTATGAAATAGTAATGTAGAAAAAGTTGGGCTTTCTATAGTTGGTATCATAGCATAGTTTAGTTAATTTGGGTATTAGGATTAGAGAACCTTAGTGAAAACCATTAATTTGAGACTAAGTATAAGTAAGCACCCAAGATTTATTTCTAAACATAGGGATACTATATGATATCAAATTAGACTTAATATCACAATGAAATATATTATATATTCATGAATTGTTGACTTATTTTTTGTTTAATGATTTAATATTTTAGAAAATGGTGGGAACGAGGAAAAACTAGGCCATCAACCCATGTGTGGGACATTGCAGTTGTAATGTACGGGAATTTACGTATATTTTTTTAAATATATATAATTATTTTGAGACAGCGAAATCTGAATGAACATGATTATGAGGCCCAGAGTGCCCAGAATGATCCATTGAAGTTTTGTTGAGCATTAATTAGCTTACGTAAGACGTTTTCCTGTAAAAGTGGAATAACTATTAAACGGTTTCTCTGATTAGAAAATTGAGGGCACCGATTCATTTTGGATGGTATGATTAACCAAGGCGCGACTTATGTTTAGTCAGTGTAGGCCACCTATGAGAAAACCCAAAAATGGTATAATCATAAATAAAGTAATTAAATAAAGTTATTTTATTTTCCAAAGGTTTATATCTCACGAATGATAACTCAGATTAAAAATCTGAGACAACCGCTGAGCTTATGAGGGGATGCTTTATTTAGGATAATAATAACATTGGTCAGCATGAGCCAACAATGGAAGTTATTTTTTGGTCATAAATAAAAAAATTCAGTAACAATTAATTTATTGATAAAATCCATAACATCTAAATGGTAACATGGATTGATAATCCGAGAGAACCATTGAGTTCATTGGGGAATTTTCTCATTTGGTAGAGCCTAACCTCAACAGTCGCAGGTCAAGGGTGAAAGTTAATATATTGTTGAACTTTTTTTAAGGTAAGTTCAGTAAATGGGAGGTGGCATTTTCTAATTTTTGAACCTGTGCTCGGATTAAAAATCTACGGGCACCATTGAATCTGCAGCGCCATGATTCTATTAAGGGTGGCTTTATTTTAACCGTAGTAGGTCTGGAGAAAAAGTTATGTTTTGGGAATTTTAAAAGAATAATAAAAATAAAATTGTTTAATTTTTATTTTTATTTCTTCTCCACCACGGACAAGAGGATTGTGGGACTAGCGATGTGTTATGACAATAAATTTATAGACTTGTCGATCATAAGTAACGACGTCATTGGGGAGTTAGAAAGGTTCCTAATTAATGAGGCCCCATTAATTCTCCATGTAATTACTTATCCTCCCCCACTCCTATTTATATGAAGCTCGGGGAGGGGTATTGACATAGTTTCATAAAGAAGAAAAGTGTTGGTAATGTTCCGTGATGCCGAACCCTTAATGGATAGAGATGGTCCCAGCAGGAGGTTAAAGGAGACACCGAACCTCGAACTGAAGGAAAATGTATGAGTGGCTCGTTGGAAGCTATTTTTGGAGGACAAAAAACACAGACCCCCTTCCTCAAGGGTAGAGGCTCTCCAATATCCTCAGGTAGGGGTTTGATTCATGTTTATTTCAAGCGAATTTTCTTGAACCCTTAAATGCTACCTTATGTATACAAGCTAGCATGGAGGGCACAATCCTAACGAACACAGACAGAATCCTCTGCTACTATTCCTCCATTATGCCAACATGTAATACCGTCAGCACGAAGACATCGATCGGCCAGGAAGGAGGCATTGTACCGATGCACACCGCAAGATGAGGCCGCGACACAAAGCCGCGATGGTTATCGGAGTGGATGGCACCGGACGACCATAGAAGAGGTGTAGCACACCGTCGCATGCTACATGTGACCAAATGGCCGCGAATTGTTTTCTGTGGCAATCAGAGGAGGTGGATGGCACAACGGCCAGCTGCAGATGGGGAGGCAGCCTGACCAGCACGCCACCGGCGAGCAGAGGGCCGTAGAAGAGAAGGAACCCGCCACGTGGGTTCTGCGGAGACCGGGCGGTGCCCACGTGGCACTGCCGTTTCATTAAACCAAAAGGCCTTTAGGCTGTTTGGGATCCCAGTGGGGAAAATCGCTCCCCCTTTTCAGCTCAGGTGGACAATTCCCAAGCCGCCCCCTTGTGGGTTGCGCCCTCCGCAGCCTAGCCGCCTAGTTGCGGGCTGTGCCCAACACAGTCGGGCCTTCCCCTTAAGAGTCACGCCCTACATCACCTGGGTGCACCCCCTTGCGGGCCACACCATATGTAGTCGGGCCTCCCCTTCAGGGGTTCCTCTTTGCGCACCCCCTATTGCGGGATGTACCTCACGCGGTCGGGCCGCCCATTGCGGGTCACCCCCCTTGCATCCCCCCATTGCGAGCCACCCTTTGCGGGCCACCCCATTATGGGACAAGATTCCCCATTTCAGGCTGGGCCAAACCACGACCCAACGGTCCTATCCCGCCACGACCCAGCACATACCGGGTCGGTTCGACCGCGTCAGACCAGACCCCGACCCAGAAACACATAAAGAGCCATATCATTAGAACCTGACATCCGTTTGAAAAAACCGTCTATGGAGTTGGGATACTTAGATCGATATGGTTCATTTGGTATACTCCTCTTGAGTTATGAAGATAGTTAGTGTATGACTGAGTTGGATTGAACCCGAATCCAACCAGGCTTTCGAAAATAAAACACGTATTACTCACAGACCGAGCATCCTATTGACGCACCTTCTATCGCAGTGGAACCCTTATGACATTGCGGTCCTTTAGGTTACTCCATTGGGGAGATTATTGTATGTAGATATACGATCGATATCTCAAGGGTAGATTATACAAATTTCTAGCACACCAGGTGCGAGGAATCCAGTGGCTTGTAGTGAGGTTGGGGTTGGAGATAGACCATATAGAGGTTAGAACCGAGCAATCCTATGTGGGTTAGCACTGATCCTGTGTGTGTAAGATCCTGTGTGGGTTAGTTCTCAACGATCCTGTTTGGGTCAGAGCATACCGATCATGTGTGGTTCAGCGCTCAGCGATCCACTGTGGGTCAGCACAAACCGATCCTGTGTGGGTCAGATCCTGTGTCGGTCAACGAAGGATTGTTACGTAACGATCCTGTGTGGTTCAGATCTTGTGTGGTTTAGCGACGGTTAGATACCTATGAATCCTCAGCGGATCAGATCCTATGTGGGTCATTGGTGGGGTTAGTACCTATCGATCCTGTGTGGGTCAGACTCCGTATGGTCAGCAACAGTGCCTCTTGACAGAAGTAAGATGATCAATATTTGCGACTAATAATCGGTACTTCTATACATCACTAATACATGTGTGAGCTGAGTCCCATACCTTTGTGGTACATCTATCTTCGTGGTGATACCTTTGTGGTGATATTTTCATGGGGATATCTTCGTAGAGATAACTGAGTGATACTTTTAGCTTCGATGTGATATCTTTGTGGTGTTACTTGTGTTGTACTTTTTCTTGGTGGTAATATCTACATGGTGTTACCTGTGTGGTACTTTTACCTTCGTGGTGTTATCATCCTGGTGTTACCTTTGTGGTACATTTAACTTTATGGTGTTACCTTCATGGTGTTACCCTTAGTGGTACTTTTACCTTTGTGGTTTTACCTTTGTGGTATTATTAATTCATGTATGAGATGAGTATATCTTGATAAAATATGTATATTTATGGGTATATACCTATGTAAAGTGGAAGTATTACATTGTGGGTTTTGTTTTGAGGAAATATTGAAGAACTAAATGGTCTCAAGGTCCTTACTATGTATAGTTATACTCACCCTTTCTTGGGATTCTCCCATACCTTGTTGTGTCTTGTGCAGATGACAGACAACATTGATCATGGCTGAGAAAGCCAGGATTGGACGGTGCCTGGAGGTGAACTGTTTGACGTGACATGATGCAGAGACTAATATTCGTGAGATGTACATGCCCTTCATGTAGGATACTTAGTGGGTGATCTAGGAGATGTTTTTTACCTTTCATTATTAATATTACTTTCTAGTTGTACTTGTAATTTTCATTTGGGTTTGTATTCTAGCCCCTTTACTTTCAGTACTCTTTTAATACAGCAGTTTACTTTGTTATTCCATCTTACTTCGTTCTAGTCTGTGTGTTTGTACAGGCTTAAAGAAATGCGTTCCCATTATAGGGATACGCCTTTATGGTGCTAGTTTCTACCCCTGGCCTATGGAAGGCAGGATTGGGGAAGTCATGGCACGGGCCCCAGGGGATGGGTCGTGAAAAAGTGGAATCAGAGGATTCGTTTCTACTGAAGAACTATGACTCTAATATTTTCAATGTAGTAGTACTGTTAAGTGTTATGAGTGTGGTTTTAAGTTTGGGGAATCTAGTGTTGGTTTGGCGGACGACGTATCCATAAACTAGGACCCTAAATTCGTATTTCCAACTTAGTGCGTTTAAACATTGATTGTGTGTGTTTTTGAAAATATTTTCTTATGATCTCTTTGAGTAATATCACCATGTATAATTTAATGACTGTGGAGCACCTATCCCTTATCAGTATGTTTCCTCATAGGCAACCTTCTAGGATTCCTAAGAGAGTACACAATGACATCACAATGAGCGATCCTGTGTGGATCAGCACCGAGCGATGAGGCCATAGTGCAAGGCCCTCTTTCTGTGTTGGAACCTTCGGGTGGTGTACTAGTAGAAACAACACTCGTTGGCTAGCTGTTACCACCATCCACAATAGAAGATGGTTCACGTTGAGTGAGAGTGTTGCACGAGTTCCAACAATACAGGCCTCTGTGATTTCGAGGTGAGATATATCCCTAGGTAGCTAAGTACTGCCTTGAGGATGTATCCATGTTTCCATCTATCTGGGGCACCATTCGATCAGATGGTAGTCCCGGTAGAGATCCTTCTACATGGCTCGGCAGGACGATGAAAGTTTATAGATTACTATGATCTTGCGAAGAGGAGAATTTTCTATGAAAAAACATGAGAACCTTCCTCAAATAAATGGGTCTCTTGCCATAAAAATCTATTTGATGAGAGTTCCCTAGAGCTTCTACAGTTTCGACATGATGACATATCGGTAGCTGAGTATTTATTGAAACGTACTGACCAACCCAGGTACTTGATGAATACATTATGGTCAGTTCTTTAGGGCTTGATCCATTGAGCGAGGTTTTTTAGGGAAATCCACGCCAAAGCTTTCCACTATGAATTCATACTTCTGTTAGGGTTCTATAGAAAACCTTTGTGGTTGCATGTTCTTTGGCATAGTGGATACGACCATTAAATGCTTGCAGTGGGAAAGCAAGAAACCAATGTTAGTCTTAGAGGCTTGGGTATGAAAAATTTTGTGGGAAGAGGAAGGGATTGGGAAATATGTATCTACAGGGCAGCAGACGTCGAAGTGGAGCTAGGAGAGAAGCATGAGGTGGTATACATTTCAACATGTTAAAACCACTACCCCAATTTGATCCCCGCCAGGCTGACTAGAGGATAGGGTAAGGGAGTAGCTAGATGCAGTCAAGGAGTGTGACCCAAGGGCTCCATGAATGATTCGAGGTACGGTCTGTGTCTACTACTTGCTGCAGTATTAATAGACATAGGTACTAATCATTCCTTCTTCCCACGAATATTTTTCCAGAACAAGAGTATCCAGTTAAATTGTTGACATGATCGTTACGTCTGGAGATACCTATGGGAGGAGACTCGATAATCACACTTATGTTGATTGTCTGATCTGACCCCTGAGGCGAGTGTTTCATTTGGAACCTATTGGCAGTAGCATCGAGGCCTTACGACGTTTGTTTGGGTATGGACTAGACATCCATAGTTCATAATGATATTTATTGTATTATGAAAAAGGAAATTAATATATCTACAACTTTGGAATGGGGTTTTCCTTTGTCAATGAAAAAAAGGGGAAACCCAGGAAGCATATGATAAACTCATGCATAAGAGGGTTCAACCAATCACTCTTGAGTCAGCCATCCTTACCCTCATGGTAACAAGAGTTTTTAGTTTTTAGTTCCCAAAAGGAGTGGCAGAGGGTGGGGACATCTTTTCAAAAATTGTTTCTACGATTACCTCCCCAAAGGAAGAGGGACTTCTTCTTTGTACCTGACTTCTCTAGGGTAGCAACACCCCTGTCAGCTTTGAAAAAGAAGGGAGAGCCTTTCTTGTGGATGAAGATGTACCAGCAGTGCTTTCAGAAGCTGAGATATCGACGATGGCTAGAGTTCAACCATGATCATGACTTTGTGATAGTTTATACTCATGGGAATGGGGATGTGGTAACAGACACAGCCAACAAGGGGTATAGTATACAATTTCTGAGTGAGGCATCAGAGTAACTAGTCCCGATATGGATGTCCTTTGTGGATAAATATGGAGCACCTTACCTCCAGTCTATGACTGTCACTCCCCTACTCCATCAGTGAGTTCGGGAGGCACAACATGGGGACATTGACTATCATACACAACGTGCTCATATATGCACAGGACAAGCACCTGATGGATTTTCAGAATATGGGTACCATGTCATCCTCTTCCGAGGATGTACGATGGTACCAGTGGGGCCACAGGATGAGGTGTTGAGGGAGTTCCATAGAATTTCTTTAACGGTACATCCTGGAGTGGAGAAAATGTACCAGGACCTCTGACATTAGTACCGATGGCTAGGGATCAAAGAAAGAGTGGAAGAGTTTGTATCATGATACCTCATATGTCAGAAAGTGAAGTATACATAGAGATGGTATAGGTCTTATGCCGACAGGGGACAGATATCCTTAGAGTTTGAGGAGGGAGACCATGTCTTCTTATGGGTCTCACCTTGATGAGGATTGTAGAGGATTGGCTGGGGAAACAAGCTATATCCGAGTTTCATCGGACATTTCCAGATTCTTAACAGAGTGGGTGAGGTGGCGTACCTTCTATCTCTCCACCCACAGATGCACCAGGTGCATAATGGTTTTCCATGTGTCGCATATGATTACATGTGTGCATGATCCCTCACAAGTTTTCGACTAGGGTGAGTTCGACTATGAAGATGGGGTGACTTTTACGGAGTTCTCGGTGGAGATAGAGGATCGACAAGACCGTTTCCTTCATGGATAGTTGATCCCTCTAGTGTGAGTTTGGTGGCAGTACGAGAACTTCTAGGAGAAAACATCAGAGAGAGAGGCTCAGATTCGTGCTGAATATCTTCAATTGTATGATTTTCATTCGTTTTGGATTTCAGGGATGTAAATCCCTAAGGTGGAGAGATTGTAACATCCCTAAATTTAAGTATATTTTTTTATTTATATGGAATTATTTCAAGACCGCAAAAAGTGATAGGGCATCATTATACGGCTCAAAGTGCCCTGAATGATCCATCTAAGTTTTTTTGAGCTTTAATTAGCAAACGTAAGCAGTTTTCCAAAAAATGTGGAATAAATCATAAATGGTTGTTCAGATCAAAAATATGAGGCCGTCGTTGCATTCAAGATGGTGGGTTTACCTATGGTGCGACTTAAGTTTAGTCGGCGTAGGCCTCATATGAGAAAACCCGAAAATGGAATAACCGTAAATAAAATAATTAAATAAAGTTATTTTATTTTTCAAATGCATATGAATCACGAATGGTAACTCGGATTAAAAAACTGATACCACCGTTGAGCTCATAAGGGTAAGCTTTTTTTAGGAAGATACTAACATTGGCTGGCGTGGTCTAAAAGTGGAAGATAGTTTTTGGCGGTAAATAAAATAATTAAGTAATAATTATTTTATTTTTAAAATACATAACTTCTAAATGGTAACTCGGATTGAACATTTGAGAGTACTATCGAGTTCGTTGGGGTGTGTTATCCTTAGGCAGACCCTAACCTCGACTGACGTGGGTTGGGGGTGAATGTTAATAATTTATTGAACTTTTTAAGGTACGTTCAGTAAATGCACCAGCGACGTTTTCTAAATTTTGAACCGGTACTCAAATTAAAAACCCGAGTGCACCTTTGAATCTGAGGCATCGATATTTGTTTAAGCGGGGATTTACATTTACCACAGTAGGTCTGGAGAAAATGTTACGTATTGGGACTTTTAAAAGAATAAAAAAATAAACTTGTTTAATTTTTATTTTTCTTTATCTACACTAACAGACAAGTGAAGTGTAGGACCATCAATGTGTCTAGCCAATAAATTTATTGTCCTATCAATCTTAAGTAAGTTTTTCATTGTAGAATTAGGAATGTTCCTAAGTAATGATCCCCCATTTATTCTCCATGTTGTTACTTACTCTCCCCCTATCCTATTTTTATGGAGCATGGGGAGGGTATCGACACAGATTCATGAAGAAGAAAAGTTCTGGTAAAGTTTCATGATTCCAAACCCTTAAAGGATAGAGCTGGTCCAAGCAAGAGGTGACAGAAGACACGGAACCTCGAACCGAAGGACAATGTATGAGCGGCATCATTGGAAGCTAGTTGAGGAGGACGACTAACACCGACCCCCTTCCACAAGTGTGGACGTTCTCCAAAATCCTCAGGTAGGGGTTTGATTCTTGTTTGTTTCAAGAGAATTTTATTGAACCCTTAAATCCTCCCTTATGTTTACAATCAAACACGGAGGGAACACGCCTAACGAACCTGGCTCGAAGCATCCTCTACATTGCTACCCTTGTGCCTCCATGGAAGACTGCCAGTATGGTGATATTGACCGGCCATGGAGGAGGTAGTGCGCCGACACTGTAACACCCCAAGCTTCCACGGTAATATTCTCTTTAAATAATACAGTAGCATGTGTTGTACGCAACATCGAGATTCTAACACACCACGACTAATCAAAGTTGCCGTTATTAATAGTAATACCCACTTTTTACAATTTTATAAATTTTATCTCTCAAAATGGACTTTATATTTGGATTCTTAATATCAAAATAATCCTAGGGTGAAATTTTGGTACTTTTCGGATAACATTTATATTTTGATGAATAGTGAAAATTACTAAATTTTAATTAAGAAGACCTTTTTAATCAAAATAATTAATAGTGATAAATTATGAATATGAGTGGTTTTAATGTATATTTAGAATATATTTTTACCATTTAATAAAATTTTGTCCATTTTACATAATTTCGCAATTAAACTGGACATAAACACGTGTCAATCTTTTGATAGTTATTATTTCTTAAAAACATGTTTTTTGTTTTGACAGCGGGAATTAATTTTAAATTAATTTCTGCCACTTCTATGTTTTGAATTTGGAAAAATGGATTCCATATTTTCAATCAGGATTTCCAAATTGTGTAAATAGGTAACTTTTATTTTTAGACATTTTGAATAATTACTTCGGTAAATATTTTATTTACCATGGTTAAAGGGTAAATCCGGTAAATAAGGTTAAAAAATAATATTATAATAATAATAAATTACCCTAAAACGTGTCCTATCCCTATTTTTTGTTACAAGCCCGACCATGGGTATCTTTGGGTCTATTTTGGGACCTCATGGATCTACATGTAAGTGATAATGACACATTATATTAATTAAGTTAATGTAAATACAAAAAGGACATAAGTATATATCTTTGTGGAAATTTTTTTTACATAGAGTTATATATGTTATATATTATACTATAAATATTTATTATAAAGAAAAAAATATTTCCTACATAATGGTATTTTATTTATAATTTTTAGGCATTGAATAATTAAATTTATTTACGACATAATAATGATGCAGTATTTTCCTCAATAATAAATGAATCAAATAACTGGAATTATAAAAATCAAAATAAATATAATTTGATTATTTTGATGACATCCACGGATTTTATTGGTTAATAATACATGTTAGTATTGTTTAAATAAATTTTATTTGAATTAATATAGTTGATATGACTTTATAAAAAATCAATTATTGAATAGTGTCAAAATTGACATAAATGGGTTTTTAAAACAAATATTATATTATTAATTGATATTATATTCCTAAAAATCTAAGGATCGGCCAAATGACTTATATAATGATATTTTTATCATTAATGGACCACTTGGGGGTCTCTTGGAGGTATATCGTATGTTTATTAACTACATAATATAAAAATACAAAGTGACATGGTAATGTCAAACTAGTTAACTAAGAGTTAAAACTACAAGATAAGGACTATATAATGACCCAAACCCTTCTAAAATCTATTGGATGAAATATTTTAGACCCATCCCCACCATAGACATTGACTAATATACTTTTGAGCCGTTAGAAACCTAATATGAATTTATTATAAGATAATACTTTAAGTTTTTCCTAAAGTGCCCCTCCTCCCCCTTATAAAAGGGAACCACTTCTAACCAATTCTTCACACCTTAAAAATATTTTCCCTCTGCCAAACCCTTCCCAAATACGCTCTCAACTTCCCTAAATTAAACCTAGGGGCATTATTTTGTTACGATATCCAGCCAAAGGAGCCCTTTTGATCAAATCAAAAGGAAGAACCCAAAGAAGAGGTAATGTTTTCACCACCCTTTTTCAAGTTTCTTTATTCTTAAACTTCTTATTTCATTGTTATTTCCTTTCTAAAATAATAACTCTAGTATCTTCTATATACTGTGATGTGATTATAAATATGGTACACCCATATTCAGCATTCTATCCATCCTTTGAATGACATGTCACCATACGTGCGTACGTACGGCTTACCGTCTCCACGTCGTGGTGTAATTGTTATTCAAAAAAAATATTATTTGGATGGGTATGATAATAATATGTAATTGATGTAAATAATAAATATAACATGATAATGATTCTGTATAAATGATATACCATCCATTTATATATTATTTTAATATCAAGAGAATGATATTGTCACTCGTGCGTACGTACAGAATACCGTCTCCACGAACGCGATGAGATTAATTCACCATCGTATCCATGCAATTATAATTCTAATTTGATGATTTAAAATAATGTTTAAGGACTTGATATCATTCTGGATATGAATATGATACAACCTATCTATAACAAAAACAACTTATGTATCAAAATATATAAAAGAAAACAAGTGAGTTAACACACGAAAAGATGATAATACTAAGATATTATTAGCAAATAAATGTTTAAAGATCATATATGATATCATATTAATGTATATGATTCTTGTATAATTTAATAACAATTATTTCACCATTATACAGGAGGTTAACCTACCCTCAACCAAGGAAAAGTACAAGGTAAGGGTTTATTTCGTAATCTCTTCATTATCCGAGGTTGTTTATACGTAATTATCTACTCAGAACTCTTTATCATCCACATCCATGTTTCATAAAAAGGTATTTCAAAACATTCTTACTAATTTAAAAAATATGGGTTAAAGTCAATTATACCCTTGTTTGAATTTTTATAAGATGTTTATAAAGGAATCTTTCCGTCGTTTTCCAAACAAGTTCCTTTATCCTTTTCGACAAAATTACAGTAACAATGTATTTTTAACTTATACGGCAGGTGCGGCTATTTTCCACCGTTATAATATTGTCGAAGCTTCCCTTAAAATATTATAAGAATATTTATTAAGTAAATGTTTTATTTTATAATTATGTGCCTTTTAAATGATTTCAAAAAAGATATATTTCTCTCAAATGGTTTTGATTTCATCTATGTCAACATCCTTTGATGGATTTTAAGATTATTTGAAGTTGATTTATTATGAGACAAAACATCCATATTGTATTGAAGGTTTTGTGATATGTTTGAATGTGGATGTGTTATTTTTATACCATTGATTGTTTATGGAGAAAGTATTGACATTTGGTATGCTAGTTTTAATACGAATGTTTATGTTATGTTAAAACCTGTTCATATAAAGAATGCATTAGACTTAATTAGTGTTGGGTAGAGCCTGCATTATCTCCTCGATGCATCGGTAGGTATCATGACACAAACTAGTGTCTTGGCATGAGGCCTTGATGAAATATTATTTGTAGTCTTGGCATAAGGCCTTGGCTACGTGGTTATTATAGTCTAGAATTATGAATTCCTTCATTATGAAAGTGGTTATTGATATTTCATGTGATTATTCGATTAGTAGAATATCTATGTGAAAAAGAAATTGACTTATTTCATTTTATTTCTTCCATATTATCCTATGTTCATGTTTAAAAATCTTTTGTTTTAGTTATACATTGTCATAAATTTTTATTCTTATTTATGAATGTTTCCACTATATTGTTATCCTTGTTGGGAATCTGAGCTCACCCATTTCTCTATTTTAGTTTTTCCAATATGTGAAAAGTATTTTATGAATACCTACAGGAATAGTACAAGGGGATATGAGTGTAGAGACAAGATTTTGTTGTAGTTTTCACTTTATGAAATAATGTAAAATTTATGAATGTATCTAGTGATTCCAAGGCTAATAAACTAAAAGGTCTTTCAAGAAATGATCTTTTGTGACCATGCCAATGTTATGTAATAATGAACCGACTCTGGGTAACTAGGGTCGGGGCATTACGGGCAAATTCCACAAGAGGAGGTCGCGGAAAAAAGTAGAGGAAGTCATCTAAGCAGCTGGCACCGGCCAACCACGTAGGAGGTGCGACTCGCCGTCGTGCGCCGTTAGTGAGCAAAGGGCCACGAATCGTCAGCCGTGGCGATCAGAGGATGTGGTCGCCCCAATAGCCGACCTCAAACGGGGAGGCGGCATGACCAGTGTGTCACCGGAAAGAAGAGGGTTGAGACCGATGTCGCGACAGAGGAGGAACCCACCGCACTAGTTTCGTGGCGACCGGGTGATGCCCCCGTGGAACAAACATTTCACTAATCCAAATGGAATCTGGGATGTTCGGGACCCCATGGGCGAAACTCTACCCCCTTTCTTGCTCAGGCGGACAAAGGATGGGGCGCCCCCTTACGGGCTTCACCCTACGTTGCTGGCCCGCCCTCTTGCGGGCCGCGCCCTACGCAGATGGGGTTCCCCCTTGCAGGTCACACCCTCCACGGCCAGGCTGCCCCATTACATGTCATTATCTATATGGTCGGGTAGACCCCTTGTGGGCCGCGCCCTAGGCAGTCGGGTCGAACCCCCTTGCGGTCTGCGCCTCACACGGCTGGGCCGCCCCTTGCGGGTCGCCTCTTTGCTGGCTGCCCTTTACGGGCCACCCCTTTGAAGGCTACTCCCTTATGGGCTGGGCCCGACCACGACCCAGCGGGATGAGCCTGCTATGGCCCAGCCCATTCCAGGTCACGTAGGGTCGATTCGACCAGGTCAGAGCAGACCCAGGCCCAACCGGCCCAATAAACACTTAAAGGGCCATATGTTGAGAACCAGACGTCTGTTTGTCAAACCATATGCAACATTGGGATCCTTGTATCTAGGCGGTCCTTTTGGTATACTCTTGATGAGTTTTCGGGATAGTTGGATTATGGATGGGTTGGATCAAACTCGAATCCAATCAGGCCCCTAGAGCTAAAACAACTATAACTCACAGACCGACTGTCTGATTGATGCACCGTCTATCGCGTTGGAACCCTTACGGCATGGCGGTCCTTTGGGTTACTATTTTTTGGAGATTAGGGGTGTTTGAGGTATAACAGATATCTCGAGGGAAGATTCTATGGAACTCGAGCGCACCGGGTGTGAGGAATATTGTGGTTGGCATTGAGGCGGATGTTGGAGACAGATCATACGGAGGTTGTAGGGAGTGATCTTGTGTGGGTCATATCCTTTGTGGGTCAGTTCTTAGCAATCCTATGTGGGTCAGCACATACCGATCTTATGTGGGGTTAGATCATGTGTGGGGTAGTGGGGGTTAGTTAACTATCGATCATGTGTGGGTCAGATCCTGTGTGGGTCAGCAGGGGTAAAATACCTATCAATCCTGGTAGGATTGAATCCAATTTGGGTCATTTTGGGGGTTAGTACCTATCAATCCTCTATGGGTCGGACTCCATATGGTCATCAGTAGTGCCTCATGACAGGTGTAATATGTTCTAGCTTCGTGACTAATCATCAGTACTTCTATACTTCTCTAATACCCATGTGAGCTGAGTCCCTTACCTTTGTGGTACTTCTATCATCAAGGTGATACCTATGTGGTACTTTTACCTTCGTGGTGATATCTTCACGGGGATATCATCTTGGGATACCTATGTGGTACTTTTATCTTCGAGGTGATATCTTCATGGTGTTACATGTGTGGTACTTTTACCTTCATTGTGTAACCTACGTGGTGTTACCTGTGTGGTACTTTTACCTTTGTTGTGTTACCTATGTGGTGTTACCTGTGTGGTACTTTTACCATTGTAGTGTTATCTCCTTGGTGTTACATGTGTGGTACTTTTACCTTCGTGGTGTTACCATCATGTTGTAACACTTGGGGGTAATTTTACCTACTTTGTGTTACCATTGTGTTATTCTACCCTCATGTATGAGATGAGTATATATTGATAACTTAGGTATATGTATGGGAATACACCTAAGTAGATTTGAAGTTTGATTTTTGGTTTTCCCTTCATGGAAAATTAGGAGACCTATGAGGTCTCGGGGTCCCTATTGAGTATTGTTATACTCACCACCACACAGGCTTCACCTGTACATTGTTGTGTCTTGTGCAGATGGCACACATCATTGATCAAGGCTGAGGGATCTGGGACTGGACAGTGCCCAGAGGTGGACCTTTTCGCATGACGTGATGTAGAGACTACCGTTCATGAGCTGTATGTACCCTTCATGTAGGATCCTTGATAGGTGATCTAGGATCTATTTTGTACCTTTCAGTTGTATTTTTAATTTTCAGTTGTACTTGTACTCTTCATTTTGGCTTCGGTTCCAGCCCCATTTACTTTCAATACTCTTTTACTACAACTGTTTACTTCGTCGTTCCATATTGTTGCGTTCTAGTCTATGTGAATGTACAGGTTTAAAGTCAATGCCTTCCCGTTATAAGGATATGCCTTTCCAGTGCTAGTCGCCAGCCCCTGGCCTATGGAAGGCGGGCTTGGGGTAGTTACAGCACTGGCCCTGAGGGACGGGTTGTGAATGCATTGATTTCGTGAATGACATATACAATTATTAGGGAGGTGGAGTTCAAAATCTAATGGTGATCCTTACCCAACATTATTAGATTATAATCAATAATCTAAATAATGTGTAAGGTCCTACTTAACCAGGGGGAGGATGGAAAGTGGATATTGAGTGCATTTTGTGGAAACGACCACCAACATTTAGTGGATCATCTAATTCACTAGTTGTGGAACTGTGGGTTAACTCGATGGAGAAGATCAATTCTATGCATCACTGTTTTGAGATGGAGAATGTGAATCTTGTTGTTTATTGCCTATTTTGAGAGGCCGATCAACTGTGAGCTTTAATTAAGAACACCAAGTCAAGGGATGAAATTGAACAGATAGAGTGGGAAGACATTAAGGTAATGTTTCTTAATAAGTATTTCACCAGTACTATTTCAACTAATATTGGGATAGAATTCATAGAGGTGATGTGAAAGGAAGGATAATCTTTCATCTCCTACGAATAAAGTTTCACAAGTATTACAAGGTACACTTCAAGTTATGTTATAAATAATGATAACAATATTGATAGATTCTATAGTGGTTTAAAACCACTCCTTCAAAAGGATCTTGAAATTCCATACTTTTGGAGTTATGATGAAGTTGTATTATGTACTCTCAAATTGGAGATGGTGTTTTTGTAATATTCCTATGGCTATGGCTATACGAAAATAAATATGGAGTTTCAAGTTGGAGGATTTAATGCAAAATATTGAAAGAAAACTCAACCACCCATATGTTATAAATGTGGGTATAAGCATCATAGGAAATGCCTCAAGGTGATGGGGAAATTCTTCAACTGAGTAAGAGAAGCCACCATGCTCTTGAGTTTTTAAAATAATTGAAAGGAAAAGACAATGTGGTGGAGGAAAAGAGATAACCACCCATGACCTAATGCTGCAGCTATAGGGAGAAAGGGAAATATGCATGGTAGTTCACTAAAACTCAAATTCATGACGGTAATCGGCGTCATTAGCTACCCAAACAAAAATATAAAGGGAAGGATTTTTTACATCACTACTATATATGTGGATAATGAAAATAATTCGTATAAGGTACACATCATATTCAATTGTGAATTGAAAAAATCTTATTTTATTATGGTTTTACACATTCCTTTATATCTCGAATGTTTTCTAAAATTGTTGATTCAAATCCAAAACTCCTCCAAGTCAAGATATTTGTAAAATCACTTTCTGGTGCAATAAATAAAACAAAAGTATTGGGCTCTTCTCCAGTTGAAGTATTTTGGATGATTATTTCAGAAAACCTTATGATACATCCTTTTGTGGAATTCGAGATATACTAGGGATGAATTGGATATCATTATATAGAGCACATATAAACATTTAGAAAAATGAAATATCTTTACATAATCTAAACCATCCCATGCCCTTCTAAAAATGCATGGAATATTATGAATCTATTTTTAAAGATATATTAATGGTGTAGATGTTGATTCCCTATAAAGAGGAATCCCTCTCTGAAATGGTTAATTCAGTGGATATTATCCACCACTGGAAAATTCCAATCACGAGGGAATACATTGATGTATTTATTGAAGAGTTAATTTTACTAACCTTCGAACGTGAGGTAGAGTTCACAATTTTAATCATACCCTGAGCTACTCCTTTCTCATAGTGTCCCCATAGGATGACTGTTATTGAACTGGATGATTTAAGGAAATAGTTGTGTGACCATTTGGAAAAATGGTTCATATGCCTTACTGCATCACCTTGGGGTTCAACAATGATCTTTGTTATAAAGAGTAATTGATCAATGCAGTTGTGTATCTATTATTGGGAGCTCAACAAAGATCACCATATAGAAGAATTATCCTCTTCCAAGGATTGATGAATTGTTTGATCAGTTATTAAGAGCTCAATACATATCAAAGGTAGATATCTATTATGGATAGCATTAGCTAAAGGTGAAGAAGGAATATATTTAAAAGATTATCTTCCATACAAGGTATGGGAACTATGAGTTTTTGGTGACTCTCATAGGACTTAGTAATGCCCCTATAATCATCATGGATTTGATAAATAAAGTCTCTAGGAAATACCACTACAATTTTTTTATAGTTTTTATTGATGATATTGTCATGTACACTAATAGAAACGTATAACATTAAGAGAATTTATGACTTGTGATGTCGACATTGAAGTAGGATAAATTTTATTCCACATTCATAAGTTGTGACTTTTGGATGCATCAAGTCACATTCTTGAGTCATGTGATCACAGATGGAGGAATTTTTTTGGACCCATAAAAAACCAAGGCTACTGAGGAATGTCCCAAACCCTCTAGTGTCATAGAAATCTATATTTTTCTTGGATTAGTAGGGTACTATCAATGTTATGTGTGAAATATTCGATGATTGTAATTTCTGATAACAAATTTAATAGGTAAAGGGGTAAAGTATGTATGGATGGAGAAATGTGAGGAAGGAATCAAGGAGCTAAATTGAAGGCTGATCATTTCACCATTACTAACATTATATAAAAGTGTAGAATGTTTTTTGATATAGAATGATTCTTCCAAGAATTTCTTGGTTCATGTACTCATCAAAAATGATAATGTGATAGCCTACGCCTCGTGACAATTTAATATACTTGTGCATAAATACAATATGAATGATCTAGATATAACAACTATCATTTTTTCCTTAAAAATATGGATGCATTACCTCTATAGTGGGAAGTGTGACATATATACAAATCACAAGAGTCTAAAGTATGAATTCACATAAGTGTCATGTGATGGTCTAAATGGAATGTGATTTATAACACCAACCTATTGGGATGAAGTCGGAGAAAGAAAGCTACTTGGAACTATTCTTGTACAAGAGATGACATAATTTTTTTTAAACCATCCAGCAACATATCAATGATGCTAAGAGTTAGAAAAATATATGTGCTGACAACCATTGAAGGGACATGGAGATCAACAGTAGAGATAAATTATTACATTGAATATCTATTTATAAAGGATTCCTGTAGTGTAGAAAGAAAAGGAACCTAAGACCAAGGTACATTGTTCCCCTTTTAGTTCCTTGATCACCTAAGAGCTATGGCCTATCTGCTTTTACACCCACTAAATATCGCTCACATTCATGATCCATTCCATGTAACACTCATGAGGATGTACATAGAAGAACCCTCACATGTACTGAGCCTATAGGCGGTATAGCTAAAATATGGTCTATCTGGTGAGGAGACGCTAGAAAATATTCTAGGCAATAGGGAGAAGGTTTTACACAACAAAAAAAATCACCTTTTAAATGTGTTGTGGAGGAACCATATGTTTGATGAATAATCCTAGGAAATGAAGGATGTGACGATTGAGAAGTACCCTCACCTATTTTTTGGGAAATAAAATAAAGAAGGAGAAATTTCAAAAGGGGTAAGAATGTAATGACCAACAATTTTATTAATGGAAATTCCATTCTTGTAATTATGTCATATAAAATTACATTAGGAAACACAATTCCACATCATGCTTAAATGAACTACTATTAATTATGCAACCTTTATAGCCTAGAAATCAATAATAAATTTTCCACATCTATGTTTTGAATTTTGAAAATATGATATACATGGTTATGATTAGTAAGATATTTGGCGTCCGATAGGACAAACATAAATTTTTATGAATAGTAACTTTCACTTATGAATATTAATGATACCATTATTAATAGTAATATTACCATTGTAAATAGTAAACTAGCTAAGTGAATGTTAATCAAACCATTGATATTATAAATATCATTTACCCATTTTATAGGTGTTAATTTAATATAATAATATCATTGTATAAGTAAATGAATATTTTAAAAAAAATTAATTAAACATTGGTATTTTTATAATTTAACAATATATTATGTATATTTTAAAATAAAATTTATTTTAAAAAATGAATTCATAAATAATTATTTTTATGTATTATGATTTGAAGATAATTTAATGATATAATACATAATTTTTAAATGTGATACAAAACGAGTTATAATATTAAAATATTTATTTTCTAAGTAAATGTTGATTTTAGTTAAAATTTAAATTACTCATATGTAGAACCTTATTTTAATAATATGGAGTTCATTTTTATATTCAACACATTGAAAAATGGTTATGGTAATTTTTTGGGATTTTTCTGAAATACATCAATTTTAGGTGAATAGTAAAACACGATAATTTACAATAAATGCTAATGTCATGAATTTTTTAGTCATGATTGAGTCATGCATGTTGTAAGTTAACAATTATTCAAACTAACATTAACAAATTATTAAATTTATTCATAATAATCCTCACTATTTCTTATCTTGATCAATATAACAAACTAATGATTAAAATAATAAGAAAACACCACTCTCCTCTACAATAAATAGCACCCCTCACACCCTCTTATCCTTACTCCTCTTAGACATTGATCCATTACTATATTATACCTAATAATCATCCCTAGTTCCCCCACATATATTATCTCTTGACCTCATCAAAACACCAAGCCTAGGTTCCAAGATTAAGATCTCAAGTGGAGAATTAAAGAGGTAAATCCTCTCCCATTTCTTTTCATTTCCAATCAATTTCAATTTCAATTATTATTCTCCACAAACCCCCATTTATCAAAATGGAATTATAAATCAAGTAACCTTAATATAATATAATTATATCTTATTAATGGAATATTCAACATTAAAATCATCACACACACACACACACACTCTCTCTCTCTCTAATCCTAAATATGAAATAGTCGCCTGTGAAGTGTCAATTTATGGACATCTTGGGTGATGAACATTCATTTTCAATGAATTCTATCAAGGATATCAAAAAAACATTAAATGGTTTAAAAATGATTGTAAAGTGTAATTTTATCCAAATTTATGTTTTGAATGTAACTTATACACTTAATATTAAATTATAGAACAAAACAAATTCATTGGGACCAAAAACTAAAAAAATAACGTTAAACTATCATCATTAACATATATCTAATGAATCAGCCTCATGTTTTATAAAAAAAATACATACTATTATAATTTAAGCTTTTTAATATCACTAACAACATATAATAACATATTTGGATGTTCATCAACATCTTACATGAAAATTCATTCATATATACGAGTGAACCAGTCATGAAAAATAAGAAAACCAACACTCCCAAAAAATGAATGTAAACTCTATAACTCATTCAAAGTCCTATAAAGTAAAAAATTGAAATAACATAATGAAAAATACACTAGTTTAAAAGGATCTGGATGTTTTAATTGATGAATATAATGTGATTATACATTATATTAATACGAATAATGCTTTAAGAAAATGGTTAGGGGATTTACCAAACCCAACTCTATTTCTATGGGGTTTCCCTCTTTCACCCCATTATCAATATGGTTTTTCCATAAAATAAATTTTTTCATCATTATTTTATCTCCTATTTTCTATACATGTTTTCTACTATATTTTATGGTAAACAAAATGTTTTCAAAATGAACTCTTCTTAAAAAACACACCTTTTACATCTAACACAATGTTGATGATTGTTAAATCAAGAATGCCATTCCCCCTTTAATTTGGGAACCCATTGTTTATGAATTTATTGTTATGAGATAAAACCAATTCCATTCCATGTTGTATTTATTTTCATTGTTGATATATGTTCTATGTGTCATGCATGATAATGTAAATGTTATGATGTTACAGGTACACCATGAATTATAAACCACAATGTAAATGTGATGATCTGACATGTGTTCTTGAAATGATATAGCACTCTATTTCATTGGGTAAAGTGAAGAAATTCCTAAGTAATTTGAAATATTAATGAATATTATTCTATATTTGTTCACAAATGTGTGTTTTAGTTGACAACTAAGACATGATGTTTCATTTTTATGCATTGCCACATTCCAAGTCTTTTCTTAATTCATATTCTCATGATTATGATTCTAATCCTATGTTATAATGATAATGACTATTCTCACCCCATGTTATATTTATTCATGTTATTATATATACTCTTATTTGGCTATTATCTCGTCTCTTTTTGATGTATATCCTAATGTGACTACTTATTCTATAATGACCCATACTTTACATACAATGTTAGTACTTCAAAATTGAATTACACCTATTACAACATATAACAAAACCCTGAATGGACCGTATAAGTATACTGTCTTTAGAAACTGGGAAACATAAACAACTGGTTCATAAAGAGTCTATATTGTCTCCCATTTATTTCATCATATCTATAGTCCCTTTTGGCATATCTTACATAATAACCTTCTTCTTGACCTGGGGAATGAAAACATACAAAAGGGTTAGCTCAAATTCTTAGTAAGGGTAAACAAAAGAAATATCAATCACATCATATTCATAAGAACATAACAATTTTGAAATCATACCCTGCAAAAGAGATAATAATTTCAGAACATGGGATAAATCATGGTAGTGAAATGTAATAACAATAATCATAACATAAAACATGATGGTTTGTGGCATACACACATAATCATAGAGAATCATTTCTTATTAGTCAAGACTCATTGCCAATACTATCTTAGTGGACAAAGTCCATTTCTGAACCGAGTTCATTCCTCGTTTCAGTCCTGTTTCACTGAACTGGTTTAACCTGCCGTTCCAGCCATGTCTATCTCATGAGATATAAAATCTTTACCCAATGCATTGAAGGGAGATATAGGTCCCACCCATATCATAATGATAACATTCTTATGTGTGCCACAAAATCATAAGCCATACATCATAGCACAACCCATGTAATAAAAATGGGATTCTTAAACATCGTGACATCATGAAACAACTCATATAAGATAAAGGAATTCATAAAAATAATTCCATCATAACATAATCAAATCAATGTAATAATAGTGATAGAACCAGAACCCTTTATTATCTTAGATGGAAAATAATTATGATAAAACACTTGAACTCCATTTTTGAGGAAAATATCCTTTCTACTTCAAAAACAATTTTCCATTCATAACATGTCATAAAATTTTTAACTAAAAGAAGTTGATTAAAAATAAACTTGAAATCTTGTAAAGGAATATTCTTGGAAATAATGTTTTAAAAATCCATTCATGTTGTATAAGTTAAAAAAACATTCTTCTTGTACTTTTGTCGGAAAAGTCAAAAAGTACCTCGTATGAAAAATGACAAAATATTCCTTTCATATCTTTCACTAAAAAATCACCGAAGGGTAAAAATGGATTTAAAAAATTGTAGGTGTATGGAAATAATATTACATATTGAGGAAACATGGATGTGGATTATAAAATACACCTTAGTAAATGACAAAGTATAAACAATCTCAGATAAAAATGAGATTGTGATATTTTCCTTACCTTAGGTCCGATTTTCTTCGTAAGTGTCCGAATATCCTTTATAATGATTTAAATAATTTCATTTACTTATTCCATAATCATAATCATTGTTATGATATCATATATGGTCATATTCTTAGATTATTATTAGTAATATTTCATTGCTACTTGTTATTCGTGTGTTTATTACGTTTTGTTCTTATGCGTGTTTTGTGGAATAAATTCTTATTATTCATTTTAGGTTATAGATAACTCATTTCCAGAATGGTATTAGTGTAATATATATAATATTTATTCACTCAATTCATTTATGTAATCATTATGAAATGAAAATCATGTAGAATGAGTCGCATCACATCGTGGAGACGGTATTCCGTACGTACGCACGAGCGATGATATCGCTCCCATGATCGTGGAACTGTATTGGAGTGTATGTATACTATTTCAGTATCAATATCACATTACAATAATCATATATATTCATTATTTACATCATTATAACCATCCAGGTAAGGTGGTGGTGGAAAATAGATTACACCACGGCGTGGAGACGGTATTCCGTACGTACGCACGTGCGGTGATTTCGTTTTCCGTAGGATGGATAGATGGTGAAATAGGGTTGTTTCATACTTATAATAACATATCAATAAATGAGTGATACTGGTGTCATTAATTCATAATGAAAAAACTAAAGAAGAAGAAGTGGAAGAATAAATAAAGTTGAAAGAATCGGTAATGGACATTACCTCTTCTTTGAAGAGCCTCTTTGATACTTCCTTTTAGGGCACTAAAATTGGTCTTTGAAGAAGACCAGGACCTCTAGGATGTTTCTAATGAAGTGTAGAGGAGAAATTGTCAGGGGATGGATGAGCTTGAAGGCTCAAAGTGGTGTGAGGAAGAGAGGGAAGAGGTTCCCTTTTATAAGGGAGGAGAGGGGCACCTTCAGAAAAAAAAAATTATTTTATTATAAATCCATATTCGGTTTTAAATAGCTTTAAATTTATTTATTTAGAAGCTAAGGTGGGGATGGTTCGAATTACTCTCATCCAATAGAATTTTGACAAGTTTAGATTACTATTTTAACCTTATCATTGAGATTTAACTTTAAGTTAGATAATTTTACTTTTACCGTGTCTTTTTGTGTACTTACACTATAAGGTTAATAATCATTCTTTAAAAAGCCAAACGAACCCCAAGTTGTTTATTATTAATATATATATAACCTTATCTAAGTCATTTGGCTTAACCATAGATTTTTTGTAATAAAATAACAATTAATAATATAATATATATTTTAAAAACTATTTTATGTCAATTTTGACATGATTTAGTAATTGATTTTTTGTGAAAATCATAACAGAATGATTAGTTCTAAAAAAGTTAATTAAATCAATAATAACATGTAATATTAACCTAGAAAATTAGTGGAATTCATAAAAAGTCTCAAATTACTTTTATCTGGGTATTTATAACATCAATTATGTCACTATTTCATTAATAAGATAATTACTGCATCATCTTTGTGTCATAAATAAATTAAATTATTTAATGTCTAAAAATTAAAAATAAACTACCATTATGTAGGAAATCTTTTTAGATTTCTAATTCATATTTATAGTCGAATTTATCTCATAAATAACCCTATATTAAAAATTATTTACTTATTAAACTTTGATTTTAACTATTTTAAACCCTCTTTAAATAAATTAATAATAAATGTCCTAATCTAATTCAAGTGGTCCTAAATTGTCATATTTTATTCCTAAGGTTGTTTTTGGTCGAATTACACTTATCCAATAGAATTAGGAAGTGTGTTAGGGTAATAATAATATCATTTTTACCCTTAATTACACTTTAATTTTAACCGTGGTAAATAAAAGTAAAAAGTTACTATTCACCAAAAATTATTTTCATCTCATTCAACCAAATTTTACTTACTGACATCAACCGTGTCTCTCGGATTTTTGAAATTCCACTCACAGAACCGGTAAAATTATGTTTTATGTAAATTTGCAAATTATAATAGGAGGTGGGTAAAAGACGGTGAAAAGTTCAATAAAATTTTTATATATCCAAATTTATGATAAAATTACTCCAATGAATTACATTGAACTTATATAGGTATTATGTATAAATTTCGACCTAAAATAAATTTAAATAAAATAAATAATTTTTTAAATAAAAAGTCAGTTTTTAAATAGTAACCCAGTGTTTTCACTATTCATAAAAAATTGAAAGTTTCCAGAAAAATACCAAAATTTCACCATAGGCTATTTTCGATATTCCGAATCCAAAAACGAAGTCCATTTTGAAAAATAAAATTTACAAAATTTCAAAAAATGGTTATTACTATTCATAACGACTACTTTTAATAATATTTTAATGGCATATCGCTGTTTAGTGAAACTCGGTATTGCGTACGACGCAAGCTATCAAGGAAGGTCACGATTGCGTGTAAAGAAAGACAATCTAGTGCTGTGTGTAGTGAAAGATTCCTTTGATGATTTATATAAAAACAAAATATTTCTTATTAAAAGTCTCGGGTGTTACATTCTACCCCCCTTAAAATGAATTTCACCCTCAAAATTCGTCAGTTGTAACAAACAGATGAGGATACCTCTCCCTCATCATATCCTCAAGCTCCCATGTAGCTTATTCTAATTGGTGGTTCCTCCATAAAACTTTCACCAAGCGAGTGGTCTTGTTCTATATGACTTTTTAACTATGATCGAGAATCTCTATCGGCTGTTCTTCATAAAAAGGATATTGTTCCAGCGGTACAACTTCTGAGATGAGTACATGTGAAGGATCATGTATGTACTTTCTCAGGAGAGATACATGGAACACATCGTGAACTTGAGAGAGATTCGGTGGAAGCGCCAATCAGTAAGCTACCTTCCCAACATGATCTAGAATTTCGAAAGGACCGATATACCTAGGGCTCATCTTTCCCTTCTTTCCAAATATCAGTACTCTCTTCCATGGAGATATTCGTAAGAACACATTATCACCCACTTCAAACTCTAAGTCTTTTCATCGGTTGTCGGCATAACTTTTTTGTTGACTCTGAGCTACTCTTATGTCTTGTTGAATAGATCGGACCTTTTCTCCCATCTCATCAACAAGATCAGGTCCTAATAGCTTTCTTTCCCCAACATCATCCCAACAAGTTGGAGTCCTGAATTTCTTTCCATAAGGAGCTTCATAAGGAGCCATCTGAATACTGGAGTGAAAGTTATTATTATATGAAAATCCCACCAAAGGTAGGTGTTGATCCCAACCACCTTTGAAATCCATAGAGCAAGCTCTCAACATATTTTCTAGAGTTTGAATTGTCCTCTCAGACCGACCGTCCGTCTGAGGATGATAAGCAGTGCTGAAACACAACTCTATATCCATAGTATGCTGAAGACTTCGCTAGAACATTGAGGTAATCCTCGGATCCAGATCAGATATAATAGAAAGTTGTACTCCATGTAATCTTACCACTTCCTTTATATATATCATGTCAAGATGATCCAGAGAGAAATCCTCCCTAATAGAAATGAAGTGTGCCGACTTTGTAAGACGATCAACTATGACCCAGATAGCATTATTTCCATTGGATGTTTTAGGAAGTCCTGTGACAGAGTCCATAGTGATGTTTTCCCATTTCCATTCAGGTATGGGTAATGGTTGTAACATCCCCTTAGACTTCTGTCTCTCAGCTTTAACTTGCTGACAAACCAAGCATCGAGAGACATATTCAACAACATCTCTTTTTATGCCATCCCACTAGAAGTACTCTTTTAGGTCCATATACATCTTCGTGCTTCCAGAATGAATAGAGAATGAAGAACTATGAGCCTCATCCAGCAGCTCCTTCTTTAATCCGGGGATGGGAGGAAAACAAATCCGATTCCTGAACTTTATTATCCCATCACAATCAATGTTGAATTCAGGAACATTTCTCACCTTCTTTTGTAACTCTACATCTTCTTTCTATGCCTCTTTAATCTTCACATGTGTAGATGGTTGAACATTCATTTGAGAAAGATAATATTTTTCCCCTTCCATTATAATTCCAAGATCCATCCTGTGTAAATCCATAAATATTGGATCTTTTGTGATCCTCATCAAGGATAAACTGGCATTGTCCTGTCGACCTAATGCATCTGCCACCTTGTTTTCTTTCCCAGGGTGGTAATGAATTGAGCAGTCGTAATCCTTAATCAGCTCCAACCATCTTCTTTGGCGCATATTCAGCTCATTTTGTGTGAAAATATACTTTAATCTATTATGACCAGTATAAATATAACACCTTTCTCCATAAAGATCATGCCTCCAAATCTTTAATGAAAAGATTACCACAGCTAACTCCAAATCATGAGTTGGGTAATTTTTCTCATGTATTTTCAACTATCGTGAGGCATAAGCTATCACCATATCATTTTGCATATGAACACACCCCAATACCTTCTTGGATGCATCACTGTATATCACAAACCTTTCTCCACTACAAGGTCGTGTGAGCACATGTGCACTGGATAACCTTCTTTTCAACTCCTTGAAATTCTCTTCACAGTCCTCCATCCAAACAAACTTAACTCCTTTTCGAGTCAACCTGATGAGTGGATTAGATAATCGTGAAAAATCTTTCACAAAACGTCGATAATATCCAGCCAAACCAAGAAAACTTTGGATCTCAGTTACTGTTGTTGGTCTCGACGATCTTTTGATAACCTCTGTTTTTTCTCTATCCACGGATATCCTTTCTTTTGAGATCATGTGACCCAAAAATGAAGCTTTTTGAAGCCAAAATTCACACTTGGTAAATTTGGCATAAAGCTTCTCCTTTCTCAGGGACTTCAATATAATTCTCAAGTGATCTTCATGTTCTTCCTTGCTCTTTGAATATACAAGAATATTGTCTATAAAGACTACCAAAAACTGATCGAGATAGTCTCTAAAGACTCTATTCATTAGATCCATGAAGATATCAGGGGAATTAGTAAGACCAAATGGCATCACTATAAATTCATAGTGTACATACCTTGTATGGAAATCCATCTTTGGTATATCCTCCCTTTTGACCCTTAATTGATGATACCCTGAACAAAGATCAATCTTGGAAAAGTATTGAGCTCCGTGTAGTTGGTCAAATAAGTCATCAATGTGTGGGAGAGGATATTTGTTCTTGATAGTGATCTTGTTAAGTTCTCGATAATCAATGCAAAGTCTCATTGATCCATCTTTCTTCTTAACAAACAGAACATGTTCTCCCCAAGGTGACACACTAGGGCGTATGAACCCCTTATCGAGATTCTCTTGGAGTTGCTTCTTCAATTCCTACAACTCAATTGGGGACATTCTATAAGGTGTCTTTGAAAAATGTAAAGCACCCGGTATGAGTTCTATTGAAAACTCAACTTCACGATTCGGTGGAAGACCCGAAAATTCCTCCAGAAAGACATCATCAAACTCTCGTACAATGGGAATTTTCTTAATCATGAAATTCTCAAAAACCATTTGAGTTAAATAACCTTCATTTAGTGGAATCAAGACCCATAAGATAGAAGAAATTTACACTGGAAGGTTATGTTCATCCTTGCATTGATAGACAATCAAAGATTGATATGGAATATGAAATGTGACTTCCCTTCTTTGGAAATTGATATGAGATCCATATAGAGAAATCCAATCCATGCCAGGAATCACATCAAATTCCACTATAGGGAGGATCACAAGATTTACAGGAAGCTCTTTCCCACAAACTTCAATCAGAGAAAAATTATAAACTTTTGATGCGACTGTTGTGCCATTAGGGGTTGTCACAGCTAACTCAACATCTAATTGTTGAGGTAATATGGTGATACCCTTAGAAAATTCATCAAAAATAAAGGAGTTGGTGTATCCAGAATCAAATAAAACATTTTCTACTTTAGAGTGTATGGTAAGTGTACCTTTCACCACTTCGTTATTGTACTCCACAGCGCTGATGGAAATTGCATGTGACTTTCCTTTGTCTTTAGCCTTAAGAGTTTGTTGACATCCATCATCATCAACCAACGTTGGATTAAGGCATTGATTGGCATAATGCCCCATTTCCTTGCACTTGTAACATTGAAGTGTAGGAGGTGCACTCTGTGTAGCCTTTTCATTGTTCGCATCACTAGTCATATTCATCCCATCATTGCGGCATTCAAATTCCCAATGACCTTCTTTTCCACATTTGAAACATTTACTTGTCCCTTTAAGGCAACTCCCTCCATGTTTGTTTCCACACTTTGAGCATAAGGTAAAACTTATCTTCTTTTCAGTGTGCTCTTTATATTTTCCTTTGAATTCCATTTTCCCCTTCTTATCAAACCCATATGACTAATAAGTTACTCTAATATCCATCTCAACTTTGAGAGCACATCGAATGATTTCCTCGTAGCTATTGAAGTCCCTTATGGCTAACGCCCTTTGAATACTTGGTTTTAAGCCACGAAAGAATCGATCGATCTTACTCTCAGGTTGGATAATAATACCAAAAGCGTACCTTGCAAGTCTTGTAAAATTTTCTTCAAAGGTACCAACAGATTCATCATCCTTTTGATTTAGATCAAGAAACTCCTTCTCCATCTTTGTTCAGAGAATACGAGGGAAGTACTTATTGAAAAATAAGTTCTTGAACTCGTCCCATTCCATGGACTCAATTTCATCTCTTGGCCTCATATTCTTGATAAGATTCCACCATTGATCAGCATCACCTTCCAAACGATACACTGCTAAGATGACTTTATCATGTTCAGAACATTGATGAAATGAAAATATATTTTTAGTAGTACTAATCCATTGTTCAGAAACTAATGGATCAGTAGACCCATTGAATGCAGGTGGACGCTGTCTCATGAAGGATTCAATAGAATGTTGCTCCTTCTTTTGCTCGTTTGAATGTCCTGCATTATTCATAGCTTGAGAATGTTTTGTGAGCATTGCTACAAGATTTTCCATTCTAGCTCCCATAAAGTTTGGTTTCTCAGGGGGACAATCATTTCATTGCCCGTCACATTCCACATTAACACGGTTCCTTCGGGTTCCAGCCATTGACTAAAACCAAGAATAATAGCATGAGCAACACTAATTATAATAGGAATACCACATAATCAAGAATAAAATTTCACACTTAAGGTCTTATCATAGGTTATTCATGGCAATTTCTAAAACACTAATATTGTGTTCTATGCTTAGACTTATCCATAGGGTTCATACTAAGGCTATCACATCCTAGTTTCCAAAGGATGACTATACCTTTCCTCTAATACCAACTATAACGACCCATACATTACAGACAATGTTAGTACTTCAAAATTGAAGTAAACTTATTACAACATATAACAAAACCATGACAGGACCGTATAGGTATAGTGTCTTTAGAAACTGGGAAACATAAACAACTGGTTCATAAAGCTTCTACACTATCTCCCATTTATTTCATCATATCTATAGTCCCTTTTGGCATATCTTACTTAATAACCCTATTCTTGACCTGGGGAAAGAAAACATACAAAAGGGTGAGCTCAAATGCTCAGTAAGGATAAACAAAAGAAATATCAATCACATCATATTCATAAGAACATAAAAATTTGGAAATCTTACCCTACAAAAGAGATCATAATTTCATAACATGAGATAAATCATGGTAGTGAAATGTAATCACAATAATCATAAATTAAAACATGATGCTTTGTGGAATACACAAATAATCATAGAGAATCGTTTTTTTATTCAAGACTCATTGCAAATACTATATTAGTGGACAAAGTCCATTTCTGAACCGAGTTCATTCCTCATTTCAGTCCGGTTTCACTAAACCAGTTTAACCTATCATTCCAACCATGTCTATCTCATGAGATTTAAAATCTTTACCCAATGCATTGGGGGGAGATATAGGTCCCACCAATCTCATAATTATACCATTCTTATGTGTTCCAAAAAATCATAAACCATACATCATAGCATAACCCATGTAATAAAAATGGGATTCTTAAACATCGTGACATCATGAAACAATTCATATAAGATAAAGGAATTCATAAAAATAATTCCATCACAACATAATCAAATCAATATAATAATAGGGATATAAATAGAACCCTTTATTATCTTTGATGGAAAATAATTTTGATAAAACACTTGAACTCCATTCTTGAAGAAAATATCCTTTCTACTTCAAAAACATTTTTCCTTTCATAACATGCCATACAATTATAAAATAAAATAAGTTGATTAAAAATAAACTTGAAAACTTGTAAAGGAAGCTTCTTGGAAATAATGTTTTAAAAATCCATTCATGCTCTATAAGTTAAAAAAACATTCTTCTCGTACTTTTTTCGAAAAAGTCAAAAAGTACCTCGTACGAAAAACGACAAAAGATTCCTTTCATATCTTTTACTAAAAACTCACCGAAGGGTAAAATTGGACTTAAAAAATTGTAGGTGGATGGAAATAATATTAAATATTGAGGAAACATGGATGTGGATGATAAAATAAACCCCAGTAAATGCCAAGGTAAAAACAATCTCGGATAAAAATGAGATTGTGATATTTTCCTTACCTTAGGTCTGATTTGCTTCGTAAGTGTCCGAACCTCTTGTATAATGATTTAAATAATGTCATTTACTTATTACAGAATCATAGTCGTTGTTATGATATCATATATGATCATATTCTTAGCTTATTATTAGTAATACTTCATTTCGACTTGTTATTCGGGTGTTTATTACTTTTTGTTCTTATGCATGTTTTGTCGAATAAATTCTTATTCTTCTTTTTAGGTTATAAATACCTCATTTCCATAATTTTATTAGTGTAATATATATCATATTTATTCACTCAATTAATTTTTGTAATCATTATGCAATGAAAATCATGTAGAACGAGTCGCATCACATCGTGGAGACGGTATTCCGTACGTACGCACAAGCGATGATATCGTTCCCATGATCGTGGAATTGTATTGTAGTGTATGTATACTATTTAATAATCAATATCACTTTACTATAATTATATATATTCATTCTTTACACCATTATACCCATCCATGTATGGTGGTGGTGGAAAATATATTACACCACGGCGTGGAGACGGTATTCCGTACGTACGCACGCACGATGATTTCATTTTCCATAGGATGGATAGATGGTAAAATAGGGTTGTTTCATACTTATATTAACATATCAGTATATGAGTGATACTGATGTTTTTAATTCATAATGAAACAACTAAAGAAGAATAAGTGGAAGAAGAAATAAAGTTGAAAGAATCGGTAACAGACATTACCTCTTCTTTGAAGCGCCTCTTTGAGACCTCCTTTTAGGGCACTAAAATTGGTCTTTGAAGAAGACCAGGACCTCTAGGATTTTTATAGGGAAGTGGAGAGGATAAATTGGCAGGGTTTTTCCGAGATTTAAGGCTCAATGTGGTGTGAGGAAGAGAGGGAGGAGGTTCCCTTTAATAAGGGAGGAGAGGGGCACCTTTGGAAAATCTAAAAATATTATTTTATTATAAAGCCATATTCGGTTTTAAATAGCTCCAAATTGATTTATTTCGAAGCTAAGATGGGGATGGGTCGAAATAATTTCATCCAATAGAATTTGTATAAGTTTAGTTTACTATTTTAACCTTATCATTTAGATTTAACTTTATGTTAGATAATTTTACTTTTATTGTGTCTTTTTGTGTTCTTAAATTATAAGGTTAATAAACTTACTATAACAAGACAAAAGATCCCCAATTTGTTTATTATTAATATATATAACCTTATATAAGTCATTTGTTTGATCCATATATTTTTAGGAATAAAATAACGATTAATAATATAATATTTGTTTTAAAAACTATTTTATGTCAATTTTGACACTATTTAGTAATTGATTTTTTGTGAAAATCGTAAAAGAATTATTAGTTCGAACAAAGATAATTAAATCAATAATAACATGTCATATTAACCTAGAAAATTAGTGGAATTCATTAAAATTCTAAAATTACATTTATTTGGGTATTTATAACATCAATTATTTCAATATTTCATTAATAAGATAATTACTGCATCATCTTTGTGTCAAAAATAAATTAAATTATTTAATGTCTAAAAATTAAAAATAAAATACAATTATGTAGGAAATCATTTTAGATTTATAATTAATTTTTATAGTCGAATTTATCTCATGTATAACCCTATATTTAAATTTATTTACTTATTGAACATGGATTTTAACTATTTTAACCCTTCTTTAAATAAATTAATAATAAATGTCCTAATCTAATCCAAGTGGGCCTAAATGGCCATATTTTATTACTAAGGTTGTTTATGATCGAATTACACTTATCCAATAGAATTAGGACATGTTTTAGGGTAATAATAATATCATTTTTACCCTTAATTAACCTATTTAGTTTTAACCGTGCTAAATAAAAGTAAAAAGTTACTATTCACCAAAAATTATTTTCATCTCATTGAACCAAATTTTACTTACTGACATCAACCATGTCTCTCGGATTTTTGAAATTCCACTCACAGAAGTGGTAAAATTATTATTTATGTAAATTTGGAAATTCTCCATGGAGGTGAGTAAAAGACGGTGAAAAGTTCAATAAAATTTTTATATATCTAAAATTATTATAAAATTACTTCAATGAATTACATTGAACATATATAGGTATTATTTATCAATTTTTACCTAAAATAAATTTAAATAAAATAACTAATTATTTAAATAAAAAGTCGGTTTTTAAATAGTACCCCAGTGTTTTCATTATTCATAAAAAATTGAAAGTTTCCAGAAAAATACCAAAATTTCACCCTAGGCTAATTTCGATATTCTGAATCCAAAAACAAAGTCTATTTTGAAAAATAAAATTTACAAAATTTCAAAAATTGTTTATTACTATTCATAATGGCTAGTTTTAATAATATTTTAATAGCACATCGTTGTTTAGTTAAACTCGGTATTGCGTACGATGCAAGCTATCAAGGAAGGTCGTGATTGCGTGTCAGGAAAGCCAAGCTAGGGTTGTGTGTAGTGAAAGACTTCTTTGATGATTTATTTAAATACAAAATATTTCTTATAAAAGCCTTGGGTGTTACATATTCAAAGGAGAATTCAAGGGCCAATAAAAAGCTAGATAAGAAAGAATTAAATTAATTTTTTTCATTTATTTTTTAAATGTTATGTATGGTCCTTATTTTTATAACAATATAAACCTTTGTATCCTTAATGTGTAATGAATTTATGTCGCTTTTCATTAATATGGTGTAATAGTAATGTAAAAAAAACCAGGGTCGCTATAGGCCATACGATCATATCATTTGAAAAATACATGAGTTTGTGTCTCACAAATAAATATATAAAATAATTTACATTATTGTGAAGGATTAAATATAAGAATATAATTGTATATTTAGTTAATTATTAAATCCATCATAGTATTTGAGGCTCAATTCCAAGACTATCATATTTCATAGATTCATTAACTGAACATGGCTCAGTCTGTATTAAAGCCCTATTAATCCATATGAAATCCTTTTTTTACAAAATAAATTAGTGTTAAATATAATATATACCATCCAATTACATAATAATATATATATGTAGATGTTAAAAATATTCATAAAAAATAATCATTTCATAGACTATAAAAATTAACATGTTTTACAAGAATTTCAACATGGCATAACGCAAGGAGAATAAAAGTGTTTAGTAAATATTTCATCAATTCATCATATCATAACTGATTCAAAAGGAATGAGTTTCGTAAGAAATATTAATCCTAACCATAAAACATCTAGTTAATGAATAGATATGGTATCATTGGATCATATTCCCATTAAAACTTACGTTAAATCAATAGAAGTCATCAATGATGAAAAATTCCTTTAATGATCTCATGAAACCATTATTGATGAAAACAACTTATTCAATTTCAAATAAGAATTTTTCAAATATTAATATTTCTCCAATATTATGGAAAAAAAATTATTTGTAAATAACATTTGAAATATGTAAAGAAAACCATATATCATTGAGTGGTGATGATAGTGAGATATTCTGTTCATGTCATATGCCTTGAAATGATGATTACTTTCACATTTTCAATAATACAAAAAACGTATATCATCTTCATAAAATATGAAATGATTGTATATATTTTTTTTGGAAAAAAGAATATCTAAATGTGAATTTAAATAATTATTGTAAAATACTAAAAAAGTATTCAAAACATTTTTTAGATAAAATGCACATGGAATAGAAATGAATTTCAACTGATGTTAAACATAATATTTATTTTTGAATAAACATAAATTTTACTATATTTAGTTATTAGATAGATTAAAATGGTATAATTTTTTTCTCTCACAAGTAATCATAGGATAATAAAATTCATGAGCATTATGAGTAGAAAATCATGAAATTCCATCATATGAATAATAATATTAACAAATCCGGATAATTGATTATATTTTAACACAATACCTTTAACACATATGTGAATTTTTAATAATAATACTAATTAAATAATAACATAATATTGAGAATTAAATATTACGAACATTAATAAATTATTGATATAAAATTTCATAGGATAATACTAACACCTCATAAAAGGCGATTGGTTCAAAACACAACACATGGCTCAAAAAAGACTATTTGAGATAATAGACCCTTACTAAAATTGTAATATATTAATATAAACATATTTAAATTGAGTAAATAAAATATTTGTTTAAACCCTATTTATTTTCTTGTCAAATAGAAAAAAATATATTCTTGGTTAGGGTATACATCTACCAGCAGAAACATGTGGTTAATATCGAATACATTGAATAGAAAGAAAAGTGATAAGTGAAACACTTTCCTCAAGTTACACTCATGAAGTACACTCCTCATATTCTATAATAAAAAAATATGTCAATTATTTAATTTCATAAGAATATTTTTTTGGTTTAATTATCCTTTTACAACGTTATAATTGATTTCATAATCAATAAATTTACTGCCAATCGTTTGTTGATATTCAGATCATATGTTCCAAATGATATAAGTTGGTTGATTATGGTCAAAGAGGACATTATTTCATCATTTATATAATATTAATAATGATAAAATTATTAAATATAAATATCATATATAATTTTTAAAAAAACTATCATTGATGTTTACGAACAATTGAATAGGTTATAATCATGGAGATGGTAGGTTGTACATATGCATGTGTAACACATTAATTTATCAACAATATTGATTTAATTATTTAAAGTGTTATTTTATATTAATATAATGATATTTATCTTAGTAATATCATATTATCTATTTAAATAAAAATAAATGTATAATCCATATATTGTGGTGATGAAAAAAATAATCAATTCGCTTTGTGGATATTCTAGTAAACGCATAAACAAGTTCATTGTTACAATTATTCAATGAATGTAATGGTAAGTATGTATATGATATTTTATCATTCCATCATAATAAATATGTTATGTATACTATATATATTTATATATATCAAATCCACCATTATAACTACCAGTGAGAGCCCATTATGGTAAAAAAATTTATTTCATTTAACAACATAGAAATATATTATACCCGTGAACGATAGTTGTATGACCCATGTGATGGAGGATGATATGGATGGAGTTTAAGAAAATATATATATGAAATATCATTATATATATTATAATTATGTTTTTTATCATAATTATTGAATAATATTTGATGGAGGTTCAAGAAAGAATAAAAAAACACTCAATTAAGAACAAGACATCTTCATTGGATATACTCTTTAATATTACACAAAAATACATCCTAGGAGGTATTTATAATAAAAAAGACCTTTAAGAAGTGTCACGGGATGTACAGATGGTATTTGGGTAGGTATTGTCCAAAAAAATTGCTCATGATGTGTGATGAAAGGTGGAAATGATGTGATTTTTTATAAGTGATGGGAGAGGAACTTTTAAAATTTCATATATTATTAAAATATTTAAATAAAAATTAATATCAAAATGTCTCCAAACTACTTAAATTAAAATATTGGATGAATATATGTTTAAATTATTTCAATAAATATTATTTGGAAATGTTGAGATGATGTTTTTATCCGTAATTTTTATTTTTAACCTATTTCACCAATTTTAACCATTGCTGTGATATAAATACATATACTATTTTATTGTCAATAAAGATTATATTAAAGTAAAATGGCCTATTAAATTTCCCATGATTTATTTTTTAAACCATATATAAATCAATTGGTATAATATAATGTTATAAGTAATTTTAAATGATTTAATAAAGTATTTTTTTTAAAATAGCATTACTATCATCTTTGAACTATTCCATTTATATGATTTGAAAATAACATGGGAATAATGGAATTGCAATAAAATCATTTCACATATCACTAAAATCATATATTTTTATAATCACAATTCATGTATCAAAAAAATTTAATTTAGCTATTCTAAATTTTAATATTTTTAAATTCATTTATTTTTTTAATAATTGAATAACAATTTTTATAGAGTTTCACAACCATATATGGTTATTGTTTTAGTAATAAAAATTATGAATAATTTAAAATGTTTAAAAATAATTTAAATTTCAAATTATTTTTTGTAATTGAATTATTTCTTTATCCATAACACAATATATTATAGATATTAAAGTCCAGATACTTGGATTTTTATCGTTATCTTGTACATAATTTTTATAAAATGAAAAAATATGAAAATGACATAGTGTTTCCTTATATTCATTAAATGGTTGGAAGATGATTATTTACACTAAAATGATTATATAAACTCAACTGTGAGTGCCAATTTTTTATTCCTAATGAAATTAATTTTGACTTTAATTACCCGATATACAATAATTGTGTTAATAATTATTTTTAGTAGTTATTATTCATAATGTCTAGAAGTTATGATGACATTATAATCTATTTTTAATTTTTAATATTCCAAATATGCATTCCATTTTATCAAATTAAATCCATAGAATTGTAAGAATTTATTTAATATAAAACCAAAAAACACAATGAAAAGTGGCATTCCAAATAAAAAGATTCCTTAATTATAAAATGTTTTTTATCGAAATTCAAAATAAAAATGATTCCAATGAACTAAATTAGATTAATAATATAAACTAACCAATTATAATTTTTAAACCACCAAAAAATGAGGCAAAAATTTTAAATTTCATTAAATGGGAAGATAATTTTTAATAAATATCATAATTTCATACAATTTATTAAAAATGAACATTTTTTGAAAATTAAAAAAAATAATTATAAAATAATTTTTTAAAATAAATTTAAAAAATTCAGTTATTTATTTCAAATATATTTTTAAAAATTGGTGAAAATTAAAAACAGAACTGTAGTAAAATTGTGATGAAAATTGTTTTTTATAAAAGTATAGTTTTATGCATAAAACATGATTTATTATGATCCCATTCATATAAAACACATCAGAAGAATAATAGATTTTGATAGAATATATAATAAAAATATATTTCAATAGTCATTCTCGAATAGTGAGTAATTTAATTTAGTATGAAAAAATATCATTGGGAATATTAAAATCTTTTTGTAGATAAACCTTTCTATTACATTACGATTATTATTATTTTTATTTCAAATAAATTATGATTTTAATGAATTTACATGTCAATTTTTTTGTATATAATCTGAACAAAAGGATATATGTTCATAAGATCAATATATGTCCCAAATAAGTTGAATTGGAATAACCTCCGTGAGTAGGGTGTTGGTCCTCAATATAGTGGCTTACATCGTTGGGAACATGGTGTCTCTTTCTTAGTCTGGGAGTGATCTATGGAATCCCCTTGTTTGTTCTGGATGTGATCCACTATATAGTAGGTAGATCCAGATTGGGTATTTGGATCACTTGGTCAGTCTTGTGTATGATCCATGGTGTCCCCCAGTCAGTTTTGGGCATGACCCCCAGTCGGTGTATCGTATTCTTCCTTTATTGATATATTCTCATTTGGGGAGGTCCAAAATGAGCTAGAACACTTCTTTAGTGTCTCTAATTATGTCATGGATTGAGGAGCGGGTTCTCCATAAATGAGTGTGCTTTGAGAAAAATCCCATGGATGCTAATTGGTTGTGTCTTACCTCTAAACTGGGTGTCTTGGATTGAGTATATCAGGATATCATTTTTGTATGTTCTTTATACATATAGCTATGTAGATATGACTGTTTATTCCATCATGGAATTCATGTGTGGTAATCCCATCATGGTAGTACTATTTGGTATTCCTTCGTGGTAATCATGTGTGTTATTCGTTTGTGGTATTTTATCGAGATAACACTATGTTGTATTCCGATATGGTATTCCTTCATGGTATTCCATTGTGGTATTAATTTATCGTATTACATTTTGGTAATACAATGTGGTACTCATATATGGTATTTTTCATGGTATTACTTCGTGGTAATCCTGTGTGGCATTCGATTGAGGTATTATTTTGTGGTATTCATTTTTGGTATTTTTATGGTACTCTTTTAATGTATTCATTTTCTGTATCACATTGTGGAATTACATTGTGGTATTGATTTGTGGTTTTGATATGTCCAATTGATTATGTTTATACTCACCCTTGCATGGGCTTTTCCAACAACTATGATATCTTATGTAGAATATTTTCCATTCGATGGAGTTCCTTCCTAGCAAGGTCCAGACGGTACTTTGTGGGACATGAATGAACGAGGTGTGTTCATGCAGCTTCTAGACAATAGTTCTTGTACCTATTTTCTTACAAATTGGACTTGTGGTTACAAAATCTTTTTGATGGGATTTTCCCCAATTTTAGCTTTATTTTACTTTACTTCATGTCGTACTCAGGTTATTGGATAATGTGTTTTCATGAATTGTATACTTAGTTTTATTAAATTTAAGCATTTGTGTCTTAGAAATGTCAGAGTGTGTATATGTATTTAGGATAATTCATCACATTTTTTGGATATACCAACTCAGTTCTAGAACTAAACCCCTAGACTATTGGAAAACTGTGTGGGGTTGTCATGGTACGGGATCCACTGGGATGGGTCATGAAACCTTTTCTATTTCTATAAATTTTTCTTGATCAATCATTTTATTATTCTCACTCAAAATATGATCATTAAACTTTTTGGGGGGGCCTCAGGATTAAGGATATAGGTTCTACTCATGTTTTAAAATTATAATGGTTTAGTAGCACATTATGTGTCACATGTCGATCATGTTACCATGAACGACCTAGATGTATGTGGGATTCTGCCATTGGATCATCATCACATAGTTCTTCATCATTATACTTCCCAATGGTGAAAAATGAAATTACCTATTTGGTGACCTTGAAATCTATTTAATCATTCAACCACTGATGCTAGTAGGTTTCAGTTGCTTCAATGTTGGGATTCCCATCTTCCCCACCAACTCAGTTCTCAACACATTTCTACAACATCTACCATCAATGATGATACTACATTTTTTCCCATTGATTTGAAACTGGGTATGGAAACATATATCCCATTTCTCATTCGCATTAAATATTTTTTGAGAACTCAAAACAATCCTTGTAATGATATGATCACCATCTTCCACAAATTCTCCACTACCAATTATAGGGAATCCTCCACCTCTAACTATATGATCACTCCATAATTATCCAGTTATCCATAATTTGTGACTATCAAGTTATTCCGATTTGGGAATTTAGTATAAATGTTAACCTTTTTTGAAATTTAAAACATCAAATATTTTGATTCTATATTTGGTTTTCCTCAGAAGTTGGTTTCTTAGGTGCAATAAATACCATTTCAGTTTTATGATTGACCACCTCTTTTGAATTTGATGATTCTATATTTTCTATCCTTGAATTTAACCATAGAGTTAATGGGTATTTAGTTTCCTCATGTTTCACCTCTTTATTATTTTATTCTCAGTCATGGTGGCTGGGTTTATCGTATCATTTATCTCTATACAGTGGTCAATCTCTTCTTGATCAGAAATATCCTGATTGATCCCATGTAAAAACTATGCCACGGTTGCCTTCAGATCATCATAAATGTTTTCTTGAATCATAGAAATTTAGATCTATATGTAGTAATATTTAAAACTATTACTCCCATGGGCGAGGTGTTGATGTTTGTTTTGGAGATCTATACTGTAATGTGAGGGAACAAACTACTTCCAAATGGAGAATAACATGTTATCCTATGTATTTATAGGATAACCATCATATTTGGCCGCCAATTTTTTGTATTTTTTCCAAAAAAATTAAAGAATAACCATAATAATAAAGGTAATCACGTTTTATATTTTTGTCCAAAGAATATGCATGGAGTTAAATCACCTTCTCAATCTGTATCTCCCACTCAAAGTATGTCTTGAGATCAAAATTCACTTTAAATGAAGAGACATTCACCTTGAAACCACCAATCAGGTCATCATCATGTGGTCTCATGTTCCAAATATATGTTGTTGGTAAAATATTATCCTTTAAGGTAACCTATCAAAATCATCATCACGGTTCACCATGTCCTTATCCATGATGTGGGAATGATGTGGCGCCAGAGCACACTATTGGTTATCATGGATCATCATCGGACTTGGTTTATTCTCCTGGTCATTAATCCTCTATTGAATCACATCAAACATCCTATCATTAATCTTCTATAAGTGGCCCAGTGAATCATTATTTGGATTTTTTTGGGTTCATGTGTGGGCGATTTACTTCAGCTTCCATCATCAATAGCATGAGTGATTATCTTTCAATAATATTCATTCATGATAATTAATACCAACAGAAATAGTCAAGGAGAGAAATAGACACAATCATAGAAACACTCACACACATGAGGATACACAGACACACTTGTGAAAGGATACACAAACACAATTGTGATATGATACACACATTGACACATGATATGCACACACCCACACACAAGATGTAAAATCTCACAAAAACAGGGTTTCACACTTACACACATAGACACAAAAGATGTACACACTCACACCAACATGCACATGATTTTAAAACTCACACACACAAGGTTAAAAACCCACATACATAAGTTACACATAATCACACACACAAGGATACACACTCATACCAATTTGATGTACACACTCAAACATATAAGGATAAACACAACAGAATGTATATTTTATAATTTATCTACATATCTCAACACACATTTAAAATCCAATGAACTTTTAAAATCCTAAAATAATTTTTTAATTTCAAGAGCTTCCATTCCATACCCATCCCATATGGTGTAGTGGAATGGATAAGCACAACATGGTTGAGTGGTAAATGTTAAGAAAATAGTAAAAATTGTAAAAGAGGGTAAAATTATTAAACATTGGAAATGTGGTAGAATGGTATGGTTTGTGGTTTTTCCCATTTGCGTAGGATAAGAGAAAATTATACCAATTTTAGAAAAATATGATATGGTGATGAAGTAAAATTATGGAGAATTTTTTAATTGAAATGGAAGGTGTTAATAATTTTAAACACAATGAACTAATTTTATACACTATTTTTTATTCTTTGTCAAATCGCTCCAAAAAAAATACAATTGTGTTGTAAAGAATAACATGATAAACAGAGAGTGGGAGAATTTTTTTAAATATATAAAAAAATGTTCCTGTCTTTAAAAAGTATAAAATGATTAGTTGATAGATTTTTTTTTTATTTTTTTTATTCTTTTAGATACAAATCAAATATTGTGAATTAAATAAGGAAATAAGGTGGATTGAAAATTGTCTCACTGTAAAATACATCAATATTGCATATTTTAGGAAAATTATGGATGATTTTCAATGAAAAATGGTTTTTAATGTGTTGATAATAAAAAAGTATGAGAATGTATTTGATATACGGGATAGAAAATGGAAAAGACTCCTACCATGTTAACGACTTCTCTGATACCAACTAATATGAGACACTATGGGTTTACAGATCTTCATAGTGTGGATAATTAGATGAATGTTGTGGGTCAAGTCAATGTGGAGGTAGATTGGTATGGATAGTGTATGAATGTTTACAATCAACACTATAATGATCATGACCATAGAAAACACACTCAAGGTTGGAGTGTGATGGCCAATCCACAAGACAATACACATGGGTTGAGTCATGAAATAGGGGGCATTGTGATCATTTATCACCAATCTAACTTTTAGATTAATATGGAAACAATGCAGAAGAGAATTATTAAAATAAATAAAAAACTTTGCATTATAGAGATAAATTAATTGTAATCCCCCTATTTAAATACTCAATGAAAATACAATTCCATGTGTTGAATATTTATATCCATGTAGTGATAAAATAGTCAACGGTATAATACCATAATTTCATAAATGAAAAACAAGACATTCCTCTTCAATTAAAAAATATAAGGTTTAACAAATAATTCTCATAAAAAGTAGCCCATGCCTTTCCACCCATTGCCCACCAGATTTGAAATTGGCTACCTAGCCGACCAAATTTGAATTTGGTGTCCAAAGATTCCATTCTAAAATCGATAAGTTGTGACGGATTAAAAAATTGGTGAAACCATGTTTCTTGGGAATCATTTATCCCATTTGAGATTAAATAATAGTGATGAATATACCATTTACTGTACCATTTATACACCATGGTCTTAGGCATTTTAATATAGCGGGATGATGTCATGTCGTCTCATGTAGTGTATATAATATTCCTTGGATCATTGGCTCGTTAAAATACATCTTGATACATACCAGAAATTTAATTTCATCTACCAGTTTCTATTCTATAAGGATTAGATAATTGTTTATTTTTATTGTTATAAAATGATATTATATACTAATATGATGAGAATTTTTTTCACACTAGTTTCCTTTAAAGGATTATTTTAATCACATAAAATCAACGATCAATATCTAAATTTTTATTATGTAGTTATTATGAAACTTGTATTTACACCCCTATAATGTTGGATCAATACATAGAAATATATTCCTCGTCATTTATTCTTACATTAAATAATTTTATCTTCGTATCAACTAATTTATTGTACAAAAAATACTTTTCCAATAAAATTTCCTTAAAATCATTCCATTCCATGTTATCTTTTTCATCCACAACAAATATTTTTTTATTCAATGACTACTGTTGAACTAAATCTCTTGAGAGATGATAAAATTCTATTAAAACCTTCTCTATTTCATTGTATCCCAATGTAATAATTATATTATCTAATGAAATATTTCATTGGTCAGCTACAAAATGAATTTGTAGACACATTAAATGATCAAGGATGATGATGAATGAAGTTATCTAATTTTAATACAGAACATTTTTTATCTATATAATACTCAATATAGGCATGGTTAGTTCTTAGAACTAGAGTTAGCTTCCCCAATATATTTATTATTTTTTCATATCCTAAAGTAGTTCTAGCTCCAGCTTCATTATCTTGTCCAAAATGGAAAACCATAGATGGATTAAATTAATTTATATAGAATACATTCATTATATTATGTAATATTTATAAATTTTTACATACACACGATTATATCAGAAAATTTCGAATCATAAAGTTAAATTTATTATGAAGTGAAAATTTTATATATAGGTAATCACAAAATTATAATCCCGTTGTTTTGATATTATTCTCAATGTATATTATAGAGTGATGTTACAAAATATATGTTTATATACATATAGTTCCCAAAGTTTGTACTATTTTTTTTTCAAATATAAACTATAATGACCCAAACTCTAGAACCCCAATGACAATGGTTACTTTATTACATTGGCACTAGAAGCAGGAAATTTAATTCCAGAGGTCCGAATAGTTCATTTGTCTAGATAAAATAGATACATACAATAATTTCACATTACTTTAGAAAATGTAACACTCTATATTTTTAAAATATATTTCTTTTATAATAAATTAAATTTAATTGACGTGTTGCAAAGAACACCAGGTTTAAATAAATCATTGTTAAGTCACACTTTTCAAAGTTATTTTAAAAATATTTTTTTATCAATTTTAATGTTATCTTGTCAAAATAAATACATTTATTGAAAAAATTATAACAAAATAATCATAATGTAATTTTATTGGTTTTTCTAAAATTATCATTTTTTTTATAAACACTGAAAAGTACAGAATTTTAATTGAAAATTTTATTTTTGTTTAAATAATTTATAGTGATAAATTAAATTTTAAATTGATTATAAAGTAAAATTAAAGTAATTATTTAACAATTTATCCAATTTAGGAAATATATTTAAATATATATTGAACATAGTTATAAAAACATTACAAACTATTTAACATATTCTCTTTAAAATCCAAATTTTCCATTACGTTGACAAGATTAATTTTAAAATATATTTTTCGACTTACGTAAATTGAATTCCGAATAATGGATTCCATATTTGAAATTAAAATAGTTTATAAATTCGAATAAGTTCAACTAATTTTTCATTTCCAAAATTATTAGTGATAATAGTAAAAATTAATTACTAATGTAAAGGTAAAAATCTATTTACTGGGTTGTTAAACAAAAAAGTTAATTGTTTAAATAATCCATAAAATTCTATAAAAACAATTTGTACAAATTGATTTCAAAAAGTAGATCTGTAATGTTATATAATAGTCCATTTTGGAAAATTTTCATATATATACAATGTGGGGGAAATCAATTATTTTTTAAATTACCATGTATGTCCTCTCCCCCACTTATAAATGACTATCCCCTCTCCTCTCTTTTTTTACCACAAATCATCTTTGATTTACACAAGACATACAAAAATCACTTCCAAAATTACCCCCCATCATACTATAATAATTTGTTTTGGAATAAATATAAACATTTAGGTATTTAGTGGAAACCCAAGGAGGATTCCCAAATAAGATGCAATATTCTATAACAAGAAACCTTATTTTATTTCATTATCCAATTTGAATTTTTTTTATTAAAACATGAAGATATATTATCCTTTGAATATAAAATATATTGGTCCATTAATATAATAATTTCATTATCTAAATCCTTCTGCACATGCATACAATGTGTTATGAAATCATTTTCCTGTGTTGGAGGAATACAGCCTTGAAAACAATTGTCATATGTTTTTCCATTACCACCACTCATTGTTTGTTATGATTTTGTATTTAAAGAATGAATAAGATATTTATAACATAAATATTCATATGTATTCATTATATAATATATATAGGTAATTACATTCCATTTTATAGGAGGCACGATAACATCACTCACATGTATGGCAGGCTACCGCCTCATGAAGCGATGTGATTCGTCATTAACAAAAATTTTGTGTGGAAGGTGATAAGGGTAATATTAATAATTATATGTGTTATAAATGACATAAATATTGTATTAATTAAATAATTATGATTCTGGAAAGAATATATATATATATGTCATTTTTTTCTTTCCTTTAAAATTAACGTAATGATGATAACATCATTCGTGTATGTGTGGACTACCTCCTTCAAGAATTGATGTGACATGATCTTGTCACAAAAAAATATATTATATATATGTGGATATTTATAAAATTATTATGGTATTTGTTATATTATGATCATTATTTATGGATAAAATATTACTTTCCTATATTCATTAATGATCATTCAAAAATAAAAACATTACTCATGCGTATGTACTACCTACTATCATGAAGATCGTATCAAACATAATCGTTCATTTAAATAATTCATTATTAATTTTAAAATTACAATTTATTTATAAATATGACAATTATTTCATGATTATTGTTATATAGATGATGAAACTATATATTATATACAAGAACCATAAACATTAATAAAAAATAACAAATTTGAAAAAATAAAATTTACTCTCAAAACAATGACAAACATTTATGATTAGTAACAAAATACAAATAATATATTATATATTTACCATATATGTTATTAAAAATATTAATATGGCCATGGATTAAGGTAATTCCATTAATAAAACCATTATATATAGACAAATCATGTAAACCAAAGGGAAGTGTGTGGTGTGTGATTTTGTATCAATTTACATTTCATTAATGCTCATTAATTATTATGCACCCATTCACTTGAATTATTTTTAATATACATCCCTTTTAACATACATTATCATTATTCATTCATTGATTATGGGTTTTTGAGATTCACATTTAAATTTTTCATCCAAGGGGATTTGTCATGAAAATTACCCTGTGGAGAATGTTTTTGTTTAAACTCACTTTCTTTTGTGATTGTTAACATTCTACAGAAACAATAACATTATTATAATAATTTTTAAATAATAATTACATTTCATATAAATATTCATATTATTATTATGGTTAATATTATCATAAACTGTATACAATTTAACAAGTCGTGTTTACATTGAATGTTATTTGATTGACTCATAAAATATTCATAAATATGTATCTTCTACTAAATATTGATATTTAATGATAAAGATAATTGTTCTTGAACTAAATATATTATTTGATATATGATAATTGTTTTGGGAATATGAAAATGGGTGCGGCCTGATTATGGATATCCCCTCAATGAATCCAAATATCATATGAGACAAATTCATTTTCCAAATCAGAATAGTTTCTACACATAGTATTAAACTATCTTGAGGGTAGATCATAATAGTAACAATCTTGGGGATAAATATTGAAATTTCAGATGATTAACATTATTCATTCCATAATTATGAATTCATCCATTGATATTTTATGTGAAAATTTGATTAGTTAAAATATCCATAATCAAATTTTACTATCATGAAATTATTTACATGGAATTATTGGATCATATCTTTTTCCTAGCATATTATTGTCATGATATTAATTAAATGTAATGTAATTAGTTATTTAACATACTATATTGATTCTAGGTTTTCTTATCATGATATTCACAATATTTATATGGAATATGTTTTCATATTTTTACCTTTCAATATTGTATTGTTTTATTTATTTGTGATATCTTCCATTTTAATTAACCAAGACTGAAAATTTTAGATCACTGTTATTTTGGTTCCCTTACCTATGATATGATAATTATATCCTTTAATGAGGATTCAATGATGTAGTTCATTGGATATTGTTATGCACTACATTTTATTTTGTACATAAAATTTAAAATTGGTCTCATGTATGTATCGGTTTCTCCAAACCAAATAAACTAATCAGTCAATAAATATTTCATCCACTATCTATATTAAAATATAACAAATTAAGGAACCAACATAGAATTCTCAATTCAGGGTCATTAAAGTTTTTAATAGATGAATTTTTGTATAAACATTGGAAAATAGATTGAAAAAAAGATTGTATAACATAACCCTATGATAGAAATTAGGGATAACCATATAGGAACATGTCACATTTTTGGTAAGGATGGTATTATGTGAGATATCCTAGAATTAAACTCATTCCTACAAAAAATAAGTGGAATTAGTTCTAGTACAGAGATACTTAGGGTTAGTATCTCAAAAATGGTGAATTAAGCTTCACCAGATCATTACTTGGTGCACATCAACAAGCCTTACTGCACACATTATTTAACACTCCTAGTGGATATGCCTTGGATAGCTCACATTATCATTAGAAACAATTATAAGGGATCCTTAAATGGAGATATTAAATACATAAATAATGTAGATAAAAATGATATTATAAATGAATCACTTTTAATGTATTATATGTTTTTCACCATATTTTCAATAAGATAGAATGATTTAAAATTAATAAATTTATAATTTATTCCAATATATTACATTGTTTAAAAATATTACATGGATGAAATAATATAATAAATAATCATGTCCATTTTTGATGTTTCCTCTATAAGGAATCCAATAGATCTATCATTATAACTCAGAAAATTAATAGTACATTAAGGAATTATATTCTTGTTATGAAAAATAAAATTTATTGGATTGATCAATCTGTTCATGGTGATACTCTTTTACATTAGATCACTTTATGTGATAGAAGTCCAAATAATGTGGTGGGAATACCAGTCTAGAGGTATCTAAGCAACACATTATGTATTTGGAGAAGATATTTATGACCATTGTATGTTGTGAAATGGAAAATGATACACATGAAACATATTATCTCAAAGGTGATGCTGATCAATGGTGTTCATTAATCAAGAATACTAGAGACGAAGTGCAAATAAAACTCATGGAATGTAATTTTATTAAGGATACATACGTCAATAAGCATTACCCTCATGAGAAACAATCAAATATGGAGATAAATATCCTTAGCATAAATAAAAAAAGGAAGAATAGCATGTTTATAAGTATGAATATATCATTACAATTATATAATTTTATGCGTTGAATCACATACCCAACAGAGAGATCATGATTGAAAATTTATCCTAATGACTTTATCGACGTCTCTGAAAGGATCTTTTATCAAATTTTTTTATCATATAGTGAAATTGTTTTAGGTTCTATAAAAATGGTGATTAAATAATATAGGTCATACATAATATAGGGAAACCAAGAGAATAATTGGTCATCTAATAACCATGAAAAAGATAATGATTCACTGAAAAAGAAAACTATAAATCAACTTCTATCATGTGATAACTATAGAAATAATCACAAAGATAAATTCATGAAATGTATGGGATTATTTTATAAGTGCTATAATATGGGGTATTTGACAGACTAATTTGAGGTGAAGAAACATATCAATGATTTATAATTCTTCAGCTGTATAGGAATGGGTAAAATTCATAGTAATGTCCCAAGTGTTAATAGAATCCACCATAGAAGAGGCCAAGGGGAAGGCCAATCATTTGTGATCACTACATCTGAGGTGGAAGAACCAAAAGATGTGGAGGAAGGTACATTAATCCTATATTAAAATTAATCTAATGATATATTTGATTCTGGATCCTTGATCACTTTTATATCTATATAGTTTTCCAATAAAATTAGACATTTCCAATTTAATTTAATAAGGGAGTTGTTAAATAAAACTACAAAGGGAAGCCTAAATTTAATAAAGATGTGCCAGGTAGTCCCTATTATGACATATAAATGTGTCATACTTTCAATTAATATTATCAAATCTATGGTTGATTTATATATATTCATATGCATGGATTGGATTTAAAAATTTGATGCAAAAGATTATTTTCAAGAAGGAAACTATGGTTTTTTTGTGTATTTATAATCCCATATATATAGAGTAGAGGCCTCATCATCTCAGTTGTATCTAGATCCACCCCAATTATCTCTAATGAATTACATTCCAATAAAATAATTTTATATAGAATATAGAGATAGAGAAGGTACTATTCAAATTAAGGATGTACCTATTTTATAAGAATACATTGATGAATTTCAATAGGAATTATCTAGACATCCCCCATAACATGAAGTTTAGTTTTCCATTAATATTATCAGATACTTCATACCAATATCAATGAATAACTGTAGGAAATAAACAATTTAATTAGTGGTTTTGAATAATAAATTAGAGGAGTTGGGTGATGTTGGATTTATTCGCCATATTGTTCAACGATGGGGAGCCCTCATTCCCTCTGTTAAGAAGAAATATGGATCAATGAGGCTGTATATTGATTATATGTGTAATAACCCGAGATTTTATGAGAATTATTCCTTTTAATTTCATTGATGTCTTGTGTTGTACGCTAAACAATGATTATCTTTCACTATACGCAACACAGTATTAGCTTGCAGTATACGCAACATTATTCTTGGATTGTGTTACACACCATTTCAAGTTCGTTTTCTGGAAATTATTATACGCAACATTAAGTATAGATTTTGTTTAATGTATAAATGAAATAAGTTTTGATTATGTTATACGCAACACCAAACTGAGCTTTCACTACACGCAACCCAGACTTGGCTTTCATTACACACAATCAAGACTTTCTTCGATAGAGTGTGTAGTATGCAATAACGAGTTTCACTAAACGAGATATTATTATAATATTATTATGAACTAGCCGTTAAGAATAGTAATACCCATTTTGTGAAATTTTATAAATTTTAACTTTCAAAATGGACTTCATTTTTGGATTCGGAGTATCAAAATTATCCTTGGGTGAATTTTTGGTATTTTTATGAAAACATTTAATTTTTGATGAATAGTGAAAACACTGGGGTACGATTTAAAAATAGAATTTTGATTTAAATAATTATTTATTTTATTTAAATTTATTTTTGGTCTAAATTTATATATAATACCTGTAAAAGTTCAATATGATTCAATGGAGCCATTTTATAATAAATTTATACATATATAAATTTTATTGAACTTTTCACCGTCTTTTACCCACCTCCTAAAAGAATTTGAAAATTTACATAAAACATAATTTTTCTGCTTCTGTGAGTGGAATTTCAAAAATCTGAGAGACACGGTTAACATCAAGGAGAAAAATGTGGTTCAATAATAAAAAAATAATATTTGGTGAATAGTAACTCTTTACTTTTATTTACCACAGTTAAAAGTAAATAGGATAATTAATGGTAAAAATGATATTATTATTACCCTAACACATGTCCGGATTCTTTTTGATAAGTGAAATTAGACCAAAAACAATTTTAGGAATAAAATATTACCCTTTAGGTCAACATGGATTAGACTAGGACATTTATTATTATTTTAATTAAAGTATAGTTAAAATATTTAAAATCAATGTTTAATAACTATAACATTTTTTATATAGGGTTATACATAAGATAAATTCTTATATAAATATTCATTATAAAAATAAAAATATTTCCTACATAATGGTATTTTATTTATAATTTTTAGACATTAAATAATTTAATTTAATTATGACACTATGATGATGCAGTAATTACCTTATTAATGAAATATTAACATAATTGATGTTATAAATACCAAAATAAATGTAATTTGAGACTTTTTACAAATTCCACTTATATTTTAGGTTAATATGACATGTTATTATTGAGTAAATTAACTTTGTCGAATTATCATGCTGTTACGATTTTCACAATAATCAATTTCCAAATAGTGTCAAAATTGACATAAAATAATTTTGAAATCAAATATTATATTATTAATTATTATTATATTCCTAAAAATCTAACTTTTTCCCAAATGAATTAGATAAGGTTATATATACTAATAATGAACCACTTGGTGTTCATTTGGCTGGTTATAGTATGTTTATTAACTGTATAGTGTAAGAAAACAAGAAGACACGGTAAAAGTTAAATTATTTAACTTAGAGTTAAATCTAAATGATAAGGTTAAAACAGTAACCTAAACATTTCTAAACACTTTTGGTTGAAAGTATTTTGACCCATCCCCACTTTATCTTCTAAATAAATCAATTTGGAGCTATTATAAACTGAATATGACTTTATTATAAAATAATATTTTATGTTTTTTCAAAGGTGCCCCTCTCCTCCCTTATAAAAAGGGCACCCCTTCCCTCTTTTCATCACACCATTTGAGCCTTGATGCTCGTCCAAAACCTGCCAATTCCTCTTATCAACCTCCATAGTTACATCACATATGTTCTGGTCTTCTCAAATGACCAACTCTAGTTCCCTAAGAATAAGTTTAAAGGAGGTGTGTCGAGGAAGAGGTAATCTCTTCTACCGACTCTTTCAAGATTCTTTCTTCTTATTCTTCCTCTTCCTTAGTTGTATAATTATAAAGTAATAACATCAGTATTAATTATATAATTATATGTTATTATAAATATAAAACAACCCAATTTCACCTTTTATCCATCCTACGGAAAACGAAATCACCGTGCGTGCGTACGTACGGAATACCGTCTCCACGTCGTGCTGTAATCTGTTTTCAACCACAACCTTACTTGGATGGGTATAATGGTGTAAATAACTAACTATATATGATTATTTTAATGTCATATTGATTCTGAAATATTATACATACACTTCAATACAATTCCACGATCATGAGAATGATATCATCGCTTGTGCGTACGTACGGACTACCGTCTCCACGACGCGATGAGATTCATTCTCCATGTTAACCATTCATGAATGATTATAAAGTATATATAATAAGTAATTATGAAATATATTAAATAATAATAATAATGAATTTATGTATATTTATATATATGTATTCTATCTACTAAATTCCATTCAATTAAATAAGGAAATGAAAACAGCGTTCATGCATACGTACGGCCTACCGTCTCCATGAACGGTTTATTTCAATCCATTTATCGATCTATCATATATAGATTTATATGATGAATATATATTATATATAAATCATTTGTTACTTCCTTAAATTAATTAAATCTATATACAAGTAATAATATCATGAACAACAAGTCGAAAAACGTACAATAAATGAAACGATTTTACCCAAATCGCTGCTTTTATATCGAATTTACAAAAGAACGGGTAATATAAAGTCATAAGTAAACCATATCTGATATCATATCAATGAATATGATTATGTAATAAGATAATGACATTATTTAAATCATTATACAGGTAGTTTGGATACATACGAGGCATATCGGACATAATGTAAGAGATAACTATTCCAATCTCGCTCTTACCCAAGATTGATTATTTGTAAGTATTTACTGGGGTTTTGGTTATCATCCATGTCCTTGTTTTATAAAAAAAATTCATGTATGTTTAATGGACTTTTTACCCATTTTTTAATTTTACCACATGTTATGAAAGGAATCTTACTTTTGTTTACCACACGAGGAACGTTTTGACTTTTCCGACAAAAGTACAATGAGAATGTTATTTTAAACTTATACGGTGTGAACGGTTTTTTATGGTTTTATAATGAATCATTTTTTAATGAAGCTTCCTCTACAATATTGCATGATTATTTTCAACAAAACCCTTTCCTTTTAAAATTTCACTGCACTTTGTGAAAAGAAAATGATTTTGAAAAAAAGGATATTTTCCTCAAGAATTAATTTCAAGTGTATTATCAATACTATTTTCCATCTGAAATGACATTATTTAATATGATTCTGTTTCAAGTATAATTTATCCATTATTAACATGGTTTGATTATTATTATGATGAAATGATATCCATTTTTTATATGGATTACGTTTTGATGGCATGATGTTTTAGAATCCCATTCTATTACATCAGTTATTCAATGATGTATGATTTGTGATTTTGTGGCACACGAAAAAATGATTTCATTATGTGATTGGTGGGACCTATATATCCCTCAAATTCATTGGGTAAAGATATATATATCATGAGATAGACATGGCTGGAACGGTATGTTAATCATGTTCAGTAATACAGGAATGGAACAAGGAGTGAACTCGATTCAGAAAGGGACTTTTTCCACTAAGATGGTCTTGGCAGTAATGCCATGGATACTATGGAAATCATATCATGTTCTTAATGAATGAAACAATAACATGTTTTATTAACAAGATATTTTATCATGATTTATGTTCCTTTATGATATATGCCTTACGTACTTCCAAGATTTATGTCTTTGCTCAAGATTTTGATGTTTAGATTTTATGTTCAAGTTTTTTCATTCAATTTTTTGTGGATAGTTATATATTCTGTATGTTTACGCTTAATGAGAATTGGAGCTCAAACTTTTTATGTTTTATTTTCCCCAGGATATAAAGAAAGGTTTTAGGTAAGAAATTCAAAAGGGGAAGATCTTTATGGGAGATGTTGAAGATCTTTCACCATGATTAGAAGATTACGTTCTGAGTTTCCAAAGACACTAAACTAATACGATCTTTGGGAGTCTTTTTTTGTCATGTATTAATTATTCCGCAAAATTAATTTAATTTCCATTTATGTCATTCTTTGGGTCTTTACAGCTGGTATCAGGGTGAAGGTTTAGTTAACCTTTGGAAACATGTATGCAAAAACTTTAGTGAGATCCCTAGAGATATTTCTATGGTATGTCTAGGGATGTCCCTAAGGATAAGTATAAGTATAGGTTATAGTCCTAGAATTATGGTAAAGATCTTAGAATTTAACCTAAGATGTTAAATATTGAATGTAATCCCCCTTGATTATGATTTTGGCCACTCCCACTATTCTTTTTGGGTTTTATTAAATGGCTGGAAACGGGAAGATTCACGATAATGGAGGATATGATGGACAATGGAATGATATTATTCATGATCAACCAAATGAAATTGGATCAGGAGGTCCACATATCGTTATTATGCCTAATCAGAAATCTCATAATATGATCAATAATCTAATCATTGGTAAGTTTCCCGACTCACCTAATAAGAGAAAGATGGAGTTTCATGATGATCATAGAGGAAAGAAAGTTCAATTTCACTCATGTAAATCACGTGAGAAGAGGCATCAAGGAGAAAATTTCCAAGAAAATAGAAGATGCTTTGGGTGCGGAAAAGAAGGACACAAATCTAGTAAGTGAAAAGGAAAAGGTTCAGTTAACACCATAGAGAAGGATAATGGTATTTCTACGACATCAACAATGATTAGATGTTTTAAATGTGGAATGTGCGAGCATTATGAAATCCAATTCCCTAAGGGAAAATCTCATGAAGAGAATCAGCATGGTCATATGTGTAGTATTTTTGTGGATGATGATGAAGAGAATACAAATGATATATGAGATGAAGCTCAATCAGTGGTTTAAGAAGGTAGTGGAATCATTGTAAGTTTTTCAAGAATAATGTATGGTACTATGGATTAAAGAAAAATATAAGGATTGTTACACTGTTGCCTTTTCTTGAGTATTGAAAGTATATGATGAATGGTACCGGTAACCATGAATAAATATTCAAATATTTTTGGAAAGTAGATGATATGCGCATAATGAAGGGATAAGGAGATAATGATATGTTTGATAGTATTAATGAGATCATGATTGATATAAGGACAAAGGTATATCATGGATTGAGTATATAGAATTTTGGTATTTTGGTATGTGGAAAGAGTTAACTTTTGACAGAATTCATGTTTTATCTAAAGCTCAATGGGTATTCATTTTTCAAGAGAATACACGATTATGGTATTCACATGTATGGAATGTGACCAACAAGATATATAGCATGATATATGAGGGATAAATGATGGTATTAAATTTCTTATAATGGGACCTTTCCAGTAATCATTTTCTTTATACTATGAGCTTTTACTGATGTATTTTGGATAAGCCTAGAGATTGGAATGGATTAAGGTAGACATAAGATAGTATTGTTAAAGACTAGAAATTTTTTCGATATAATTTCTATAATGTTATAATAGTGTAGTTTTAGAAAAAGGATAACCTGCAGGACGAGCGACAACCCGTCGCGTCAGACAAGGCTGTGAGAATCGAACACACAACCGAAGTGCGACATGCCTTTATCGTCTACCACTGGCCTACATGAAGTCCCTGGTGAGTAGAAACTAGTTTTATTTTATTAAGCACCATGATAGATGAATTATAAGTCCATTTTATGAACCATATACGATTAATCTCACCATAGATGGACTTATGTATATAACTTTTGCTAACCTTATGTTTGAGATAGATGGAATGACCTATCATTCTATAACATGATTTTCTAAAACTTCATGAAAGAGAAATTAAACATCATTTCATTAAGATATGAAGTGTAAATTGTACGAGGCATGAGCAACGTTGATATTGTACCAAAATCAAGTAAGTATTTCTTTTAATTCAAAAATTCTTCAAGATTTGGGAAATGATCTTGAAAACCAAAAATGATGTCCTAGTGCTGTAATATCTGATGAATTAGATGGCACCTTAAATCATCACAAATTTATGGCTTTTTGATTTATGACTTTTTCATAGCCATGTTTTCTACCACTCTCAATCAGAACTTGATGGTTAGATTTCTCCTCCATATCCATATTTCACCTATGATCTCCTATGTGGAAACCTAGTGATGAGTTAATTTGGGTAACCGTTATGTTTCATACTTCACATTTTAAAATTAAGTTTTAGTATTCCTTTTTACGAAGTGGGTTTCTATAAATGAAATTATCAAGTAACAAACCATTTATAACCCCGAAAAATTTCGAGGGAGAAATTCATTTTAAGAGGGGAAGAATGTAACCACCCGAGATTTTATGAGAATCATTCTTTTTAATTTCATTGATGTCTTCTGTTGTACGCTAAACCAAGATTATCTTGCGCTATACGCAACACCGTATTATCTTTCAGTTTACACAACACTATTCTTGGATTGCGTTACACACAATTTCAAGTTTGTTTTGTGGAAATTATTCTTCGCAACATTAAGTATAGATTTTGTTTAATGTATAAATGAAATAAGTTTTGATTATGTTATACGAAACACCAAACGGAGCATTCACTACACGCATCCCTGACTTGTCTTGCATTACACGCAATCAAGACTTTCTTTAATAGCGGGTGTAGTACTCAGTACCGAGTTTCACTAAACGAGATATTATTATAATATTATTATGAACTAGCCATTATGAATAGTAATACCCATTTTTTTTGAAATTTTATAAATTTTATCTTTCAAAATGGACTTCATTTTTGGATTTGGAATATTGAAATTAGCCTAGGGTGAATTTTTGGTATTTTTCTAAAAACATTCAATTTTTGATGAATAGTGAAAACACTGGGTTACTATTTAAAAACTGACTTTTTATTTAAATAATTAATTTTTTATTTAAATTTATTTTAGGTCAAAATTGATACATAATACCTGTATAAGATCAATTTAATTCATTAGAGCTATTTTTTAATAATTTTAGATATATAAAAATTTTATTGAACTTTTCACCGTCTTTTGCCAACCTCCTAGGAGAATTTGAAAATTTACATAAAACTTAATTTTACCGCTTCTGTGAGTTGAATTTATAAAATCCAAGAGACATGAGTAACATCAAGTAGTAAAATGTGGTTGAATGAGATAAAAATAATTTTTGGTGAATAGTAACTTTTTACTTTTATTAACCACAGTTAAAATTAAATATGGTAATTAAGGATAAAAATGATATTATTATTACCCTAACATATGATCTAATTCTATTGGATAAGTGTAATTAGACCAAACACAATCTTTGGAATAAAATATTACCCTTTAGGTCCACATGGATTAGATTAGGTCATTTATTATTATTTTATTTAAAGAAGAGTTAAAATAGTTGAAATCAAAGTTTAAAAACAAAAACATTATTAATATAGGGTTATACATAAGATAAATTTGAATATAAATATTCATTAGAAAGATAAAATGTTTTAATATATAATGGTATTTTATTTTTAATTTTTAGACATTATATAATTTAATTTATTTATGACACAATGATGATGCTGTAATTACCTTATTAATGAAATATTAACATAATTGATGTTATAAATACCCAAATAAATGTAATTTGAGACTTTTTATAAATTACACTAATTTTTTAGGTTAATATGACATGTTAGTATTGATTAAATTAACTTTTTTAGAACTTATAATGCTGTTATGATTTTCACAATAATCAATTTCCAAAGAGTGTAAAAAATGACATAAAATAGTTTTTAAAACAAATATTATATTAATAATTGTTATTATATTTCTAAAAATCTAAGTTTCGGCCAAATGACTTAGATAAAGTAATATATATTAATAATGAACCACTTGGGGTTTTTTCGCTTGTTACAGTATGTTTATTAACCATATAGTGTAAGAAAACAAGAAGACACGGTAAAAGATAAATTATTTAACTTAGAGTTAAATCTAAAAGATAAGGTTATAATAGTAACATAAACTTGTCTAAAACTTATTTGTTGAGTGGATTTAAACCCTTACCCACTTTAGCTTCGAAATAAATCAATTTTGAGCTATTATAAACAGAATACGACTTTATTATAAAATAATATTTTATGTTTTTTCCAAAAGTGCCCCTCTCCTCCCTTATAAAAGGGCACCCCTTCCCTCTTCTCTTCACACCCTTTTGAGCCTTGATTCTCGGCAAACCTCTTCCGATTTCTCTTCCCAACCCTTCTAGTTACATCATAGAGGTTCTGGTTTTCTCAAAAGACCAACTCTAGTTCCCTAATAAGACATTTAAAGGAGGTGCATTGAGGAAGAGGTAATCTCTTCTACCGACTCTTTCAAGTTTCTTTTTTCTTCTACTTCCTCTTCTTTATTTGTCTAATTATAAAGTAATAACATAATTATTAATTATATACTGATATGTTAATATAAATATGAAAAAACCATATTTCACCTTCTATCCATCCTACAGAGAACGAAATCACCACGCGTGCGTACGCACGGAATACCGTCTCCAAGCCTTGGTGTAATCTGTTTTCGACCACCACCTTACTTGGATGGGTATAATGGTGTAAATAAATAAATATATATGATTATTTTAAAGTGATATTGTTTCTTAAATATTATAAATACACTTCAATACAATTCGACGATCATGGGAATGATATCATCACTCGTGCGTACGTACGGACTACCGTCTCCACGACGCGATGAGATTCATTCTCAATGTTAACCATTCATTAATGATTATAAAGTATATATAATAAGTAATAATGAAATATGTGACATAATAATGATAATGGATTTATGTATATATATATATGTATTTTTTCTACTTAATTCCATTCAATTCAATAAGGAAAAAAAACAGCATTCAGGCGTAAGTACAGCCTACCGTCTCCCTGAATGGTGTATTTCATTCCATTTATCGATCTATCATATATATATGTATATGCTGAATATATATTATATAAAAATCATTTTTTACATTCTATAGTTATGTAAATCAGGATATAAGTGATAATATCAATAACAACAAGTCGAAACACGTACAATAAATGAAACGATTTTACCCAAATCGTTGATTTTACATCGAATTAACAAAAGAAAGGGTAATATAAATTCATAAGTAAACCATATATGATATCATAACAGTGAATATGATTCTTTAATAAGTCAATGAAATTATCTAAATCATTATACAAGAGTTTCGGATGCATACGAAGCATATCGGACATAAGGTAAGGGATAATTATTCCAATCTCTCTCTTATCCAAGATTGTTTATTTGTAAGTATTTATTGGGGTTTTTTTATCATCCATGTCCCTGTTTTCTATTTTTTTCATGTATTTTTAGTGTCATTTATACCCATTTTTTAATTTTACCACATGTTATGAAAGGGATCTTACTTTTGTTTACCACACGAGGAACTTTTTGACTTTTCTGACAAAAGTACGAGGAGAATGTTATTTTTCACTTATACGACATGAACGGATTTTACAGTTTTAATAACACCTCATTTTCATGAAGATTACTCAACAAGATTGCATGATTATTTTCAACAAAACCCTTTTCTTTTAAAATTGCATGGAATTTTGTGAAAAGAAAATGATTTTGAAAAAGAAACGATATTTTCCTCAAGAATTCATTTCAAGTGTTTTATCAAAACTATTTTCCATATAAAATGACATTATTTAATATGATTATGTATCAAGTATAATTTATATATTATTTACATGGTTTTATTCTTATTATTATGAAATGATATCCACTTTTTATATGGATTATGTTATGATGGCATGATGTTTATGAATCTCATTCTATAACATGGTTTATGCTATGATGTTTGATTTATGATTTTGTGGCACACGAAAGAATGATTTCATTATGAGATGGCTGGAACCTATATATCCCACCAATGAATTAGGTAAAGATTTATATCTCATGATATAGACATGGCTGGAATTATAAGTTAATCCGGTTCAGTAATACAGGACTGGAACGAGAAGTGAACTCGATTCAGAAAGGGACTTTGTCCACTAAGATGGTCTTGGAAGCAATGCCTTGGCTACTATGGAAATCATATAATGTGCTTAATGGTTGCCAAAATCACATGTTTTATTCCCATTCCATTTTATCATGATTGACGTTCCTTTATGATATATTCCTAACGTACTTCCATGATTTATGTCTTTGCTCAAGATTTTGATGCTTAAATTTTATGTTCAAGTTTTTGCATTCAAATGTTTATGGATTGTTTTATGTTCTGTATGTTTACCATTACTGAGCATTTGAGCTCACCATTTTTATGTTTTATTTTCCATAGGATATAAAGAAAGGTTTTAGGTAAGAAAACCAAAAGGAGAAGATCTTTATTCGAGATGTTTAAGATCTATCACCATGATTAGAGGATTACGTTTCGAGTTTCGAAAGACACTAAACTAATAAGATCTTCGGGCATCTGTTTTTTTCATGTATTATGTATTCCACACAAGTAATGTAATGTCCATGCACACCAAGATTTGGGTCTTTACAATATGGAAATCAATTCTATTACTATAAATGAAAATTATCTACTACCTCACATTGATGACTAATTCTATTATCTTCATAGAGCCCAATATTTATGAAATATTGAACATTGTTCTAGGTATCAGAAATTGTGATTAAAGAAGGAATAATTACCAAAAACATCATTTTAAATGATGTATATACATTAAGTGTTTATAGTGATACCATTTGGATTTGCTAATTCACATTATGATTTTATGGGTATGATAAATAGAGTATTAAATGAATATTTAATTTGTTTTTTTCATATTCATTGATGATATTTTTTTAATTTTTATAATATATGAGTACCATGAGAACCTCATATAGGGAATTATTGAAACTATTAGAATGCTAGAGAGATGTGGAAAAAAAATTTAGTGTTTTTTACAGAATCAAAATGTTTCTTTTATTAGCCAACTTTTCATTATATATAGAACCATAGTTGATCCTGTGAAGATAAAGGTAGTTAGATAATGTCCTATATGAACTCACATAACTGATGTATTTAGATCCATTGGTTTTGTAGGATAATATTTCTTTTTTGTTCTAAATTTTTATCTATTAGATAACATGTTAACAATGATTATTATAAAGGGGAAAAGTTTATTGGAATAAATAATGTAAATAATGTTTTGATAAACCAACGTGGATATTGGTTAATGCTTCAATTTGGACTAAACCATTTAGAAGTGATGAGTGTGTGACATATAGAGATGCCTCAATTAGGGATTCAATTGTGTACTAATGAAAAATGACGCCGTTATTGAAAATTAATCAATGAAATTGAAGACTCATGAATTTTATGATCAAAGCCTTGATGATGAGTTCGAATTTGTAATATTTTCTTCTAATATATGGATACATTATCTATATGGTTAAATATGTGAGATTTACACTGATCATAAAAGACCAAAATAAATCATTCTATATAAAGATATAAACGTGAGGAAAAGGTTATGGCCCATTCTAATCAAGGATTATGATTGATCAATACAGTACCACCATAGTAAAGAAACTAAGGAATCATATTAATTGAGTGGGAATGATCAGGGAGTTATGACCCAAAATGGTATTTAGAAGGATCATATATTCATAGATCAAGTAAATATGGATATGTAAATTATTGAGGAAGGGGATGGATCAAATTTTTTTAATTCTTTTTAAAATCTATATTTATTATAAAAGATATAATGTCAATAATTTGATGATGGCAAAATTCAGATGGAAATTAAATCTTTGAATGTTGAAAATTTGGAAAACCTCATTTGTGAAGATGGTATTCGGAAATTTACAATGAGATTGTGTTTTACATCAATACCAGATCCAAAAAGGAAATTTTAGGAGGATTCTTATGTCTAAAATTTCTCTATTCACCATGGTAGAATATATACGAATAGGTAGTTGAGACGAAATTTTTAGTAGGATAACATGAAGTGGAAAATTTCTACTTATTTGTACGTATGTTTTTTATATCAAGATGTGAAATATGTTAGAAAAATCATAGAGGATTAATGAATTCTATTGTTATTCCTATGTGTGTAAGGGATGATATTAATACATAATTTATCACATTCTAACCAACAAATCCTAAAAATAATGATGCGATATGGGTCATCATTGATCACATAATCAAATTAGAACATTTATTTACTATAAGAGAATATTTTCCTCTTGAATGTCTCCCAAGGATTTATATTAATAATTTTTTATGACATAATTTTTCCCCTCATTGAATTTTTTAAAATGTATATCAATTTTTCACATAAAATAATACAATATACATCTGAATGCTCTAAACAATGAGTATTATTTGAGGACTTTCTACCATCCTGAAAATGATGGATAATATGATACCACTATTTAGATAATGTAATACATGTTGAGATCATGATCACTATACCGTCAAGGTATGTTGATTAGTATATACCATTGGTAGTTATTTCTTATAACAATAGATTATATTCAACTATTCAAATGATGACGTAAGAAGAATTATATTGAAATAGATCTTATACTTCATATTATTGGGATGACGTTGGTGAAAGGAATCTTGTAGGCCTAGAAATTTTAGAAGATAAAAGAAAGTTAATGGATATTCAGAAACATATTAAAGAAGATCGAACTGGGAAAAATATTTATCTCGATAATTTGTGGAAGGAAATCGAATTCGATGTGGGAGATCATTTTTTGGTTGTTGTATCTCTATGGAATTTTTTAATATGGTTTGTTAGGGAATGTAAACTAAGCCCCATGAAAATTATACCCCTTGAAATTATTGAAATATTCATATTTCATTCTTATCATTTTCACATGCCTCCAAATCTTCATAAGTACATGATGTGTTCCACATATCATTGGTAAGAATGTAAATGCCAGACCAAACACACATGCTCACCTCAAATGAAATATAATTGGATCCTAATCTATCTCACTTTAAATAACCAATCCACATTAATTATATCAGAGATAAATCATTGAGGAATGAGAAGACTCGACTGGAAATAATAATTTGTAGAAAATAAAAAATGGAAGTAGTAATGTGGGAACTACAGTTTATTATGAAGAAGAAATACACCAATCAGTTTAGAAGTAAGTATAAATAATATTCTGTGTAATAAATTTTGTAGGATGCAATATTTTAACACCACAATTCATTAAAATATATTTCATTTATAATAAATTTAATTTCATTGGCAGCTTGTGATGAACATCGAGTTTAAACAAAATACTTTTTAGACAAGGCTTTCACACTAAAAAAAATTAACATTTAACACATTTATTGAATTTCTAGGATAAAATATTCTTTTTTTAAAACATAATATCAATTTTATTTGATGGATAATTTTTTTTATTTTTCTAAAAAGTTACAATATTTGATTAATAGTGAAAATATTGAATTTTAATTGAAAAATGAATTTTTCTTAAAATAAATTACAATAATAAATTAATTTTTTTGTATTAATGTTAATTTTTATCAATTATATCCCCATTTATAAAATTTAGGTTAGCATAATTATTTTTATATTAACTTTATATTTATAAACATTATAATCATTAGACATTTTATCTTTAAAACCCCACTTTCATGGCTTGTTTGTGCGAATAATTTTAAATTAAAATTTTCGAATTATTTAGAATAAATTTTTTAAAAATGGAGTTAATATTTTTAATGAACATTATTTATAATTTATATTAAATTTGACTTAATTAATTGACCAAACTGCATATAGAGTCTGATAAAATTTAATTACTATGGTTAATGTAAAAAAAGAGATTACTAGTGCTTTAATATAAAAAAACGATAGTTAAAATCACCCATATACATACCTGAAAACAACTTATTCCCCTATATTAACCATTTAAACTCCAAGTTTAAATATGTATCTAATTTTTACTATTGTGAAATATAAAAAACATTGGAGAACTCAAGTCTTTTAAAATAACCATTTATGTCCTCTCCCCCACTTCTAAAAGGACACCCCTATCCAATCATCTTTGCACGTTCAATCCTATTTGGTTTATTAAAAACCTATAAAAATCACATACCAAATTTCCTAACCTAATTTTAGGGGCCTTGTTTCCAAAATATATCCTTTGAAGGATTTTTGAAAACACAAATATTATACCGAAAGGAGAGGTAATGTTCATCAACGAGCATCCTTATTTTCATTATTTCTACATATATATAAATTCATATTAAAAAAATATGATATAATATCCTAGTTATCTTAAATATAATGATATTTTTTTTATAATAAGTTCATAACCCAAAAAATTTCCACCTCCAAAAAATTGGCTATTAAATCATCATTTGTGTGCATGGCAGACTACCTCTTCACAAAAAATTGTCATTATTTTTTCTATTAGAACATATAAATGTTGGTTTTAATGATGTATTTAATGTATATATATATTATATTTATATCATAATTATACATCATGGATCATTATCTCATATATAAATTATTATGGTTCATTCCATAGGAGACAAAATAATGCCATGTGTGTGAATGGTGGACTACCACCTCGCAAAGCGATGCAATTCATCTTTTAAAAATGTTTTACATTGAAGTTGATAATGGTATGTTTAATGATGATATATGATATAAATGAAATAAATATCAAATTAAATATATATATAGAATTATATAATGATAATATATATCATTTTATTTCATTCCTTTTTAGTGACGTAATGTTGATAACATCGTTCGTGTGCATGTGGACTACCTCATTCGCAAACAGATGTGACTCTCTTTTATCACCACACCACATGAAAGATATATATACAGATATTTAAAAAATTAAAATGGTATGCATGATATTATGATCATTTTTATGGGTAAATTTTAACTTTTATCCCTTCTATAATGATCAATTATAGATAAAAAACACACTTATGTGTACGTACAACATACTTTCTCAATGATCAAAACATTATCCTTTTTAATAATAATAATCGATGAACTTATGTAAGATTAAAATTAATGTATAAATATGATTATTATGTTGAAATTATTATTCAAGAGATGATATAAATGTAAAATATGTTCAATTACTGAAATATTCATGTCAAATATTGAATGAAAAACCACAAAAAATATCACTCAGAACAGTGAAATTAATTAAATATTATTAAAAATAATTTATAATATTTCATAAAAGATAAAATATGATATTATAAATATCAAAAAACATAAAATGTATTTTATTTATATGTTTTCAACTATTATACATGAGGATAAATCATGATCAATAAAATGGTGTCCTACGGAAAGAGATTACGTCTACATTTACATTTTAATGAGGTTTCATCATTAATATAAACCGATTTATATTTATTTTGTGTAAATCAATCCCATTTGACATGTAGTATAATGATTCATTCATTATTCAAGGTAATTTATGATTAAATTTATAAAATTTCGTACAAGGGCATTTTACTTGAATATTACCAAGTGATAAAAATTAATGTGCATTCTCGATTTTTTTTATGATTGATATCATTAATTTGAAACAATCACATTATTTTAACAATTTTTCATTGGAAATTAAACATATATTATAAATAAATATTAATGAATTATGGATATAATTATTTCCAAAATCCTATACCATTTTAATTATTGTGTGTACACTAAAATTTATTTGAATAACTGAGGAAATACTGATAAATTTGTATTATTTAATTGATAATGACATTTGATGATAAAGAAAATTATTAATATATTAAATATAATGTTATATATTTGAGGATTACTTTGAAAATATGATCATATGTGGGGTTAGGATATATATATATATATATCACCTTTTGCATCACTAGGTCTAATGAGACTATTATTTGGCCAAATAATATGGTATTTTATCCAACATTTTAATATTATTTGAGGTTTATTCATGATAATAACTATGTTAATGATAGTTCTTGAAATTCCAAATGTCTAACATTATGTATTACATCATTACATCATTATGTTATTGATATTACATGTGATTATTTTATTATTTAGAATATCCATGGTCATGTTTTAAAATCATGCAATTATTTATATGGAATTAGTTGATAACCATTTATTCCTACCATATTATACTAAAGATATTTATTAAATGAAATGTGTTTAGTTATTTACCATTCCATATTGATTTTTAGTTATCTTATAATGATCATCAAGTAATTTATATGGCATGTATATTTAGTTTTTTTGCATTCCCATATTGATTTTTCTTGTTTATTCATGTGTGATATAGTTGAAGATAACCTTTAACGAGAATTTGAGTTAACCTTTATTTTTTTCCGTTATATATGATAGGAATAATATATCTTTAATTGAGTGTTCATGTGTCCAATTCATAAGATATTGTTATGTATTATGACTTATTTTGTACTGCCTATATAAACATGGTAACATGTATCTACCTAGTTCACTAAAACTGGTAAATCGATCGGTCCTTCAGGATTTTATCCTTTGTATCTATACTATGTTAATAAATTAAGGCACTAGATATGCGCTTCTAGGGTCAATGTTATTACAAAAAACATAACACAACGTAGAATTTTGCTATAGAACCCAACATGTCCATATAGAATATCATTTCATAATAGTTATAAAACATTTCATGTAATATTTGGGAAAAGACATTCAAGAAATGGGTTAGATAAATACTCTATTAGGGTATGCGTACAACAAAAACTAAATGTGGCATGAATAATTTGGAATGAATAAATTATTATAATAATAATTCCATATAAATATTTTCACTAGTTATAGGCTTATCCATGGATATCATAACTAACCATATAATAAAATGAATATAAATGAATAATCTCATAAATATATAATTCATAATGCTAAAAATCATAATTGTTTTTTCAAGGCCTTATTCCACGTCATCTGATGAAATTATTAAGTCCTTAACAAAACCCGGATATTTTTTTTCATTAGACCTATTGAAGAATCAATGGTATATAATATGCCCCATTCATTAATAAAAATTTGAAATTAAACTGCTAATTGAATAAATAATACGACATAATCAACATTCAATAAAAATTCAATAACTGTCAGAATTTTAATAATTAGTCATACATAATCTCAATACATTGAACAGTGAAACTAATATTAAATCATCCAATGAAATATGAGGAATTGTGCTAGTATACTATGTACATAAAATAATATTCAACAATTTATGATTAAATAGTCGTAACTACTATAAATAGATAAATTGAAAATTTCTGAAAGAATATACCTTTTTTACACGGGAGATCATTTTTTAATTCAAAAAAACATAAAAACATTAATGAAACCAGATTGTATAAAAATAAAAATATATAATTTTAATATAAGTTCCAAATAATAGAGTAATCATTTTGGTGGAAAAATTCATTGATATATTATAAGTAAAAAATATATTTCATTCAAACTAGTGTAAAATGTTTAAAATCATCTAATTCAGAAAATGACCAGATGATTCCTTTCAAAACATTTTGTTAAAATTCACATATGGGTAGCAGTTATATTAATAAATCATTAGAGTGTAATGTAAATACTAATAAAAATCATTATAATGAAAATATGTATATAGAAGAAATATATCCTCCATAGTGGGGATATAAAGATAAACAATCTGGAATAGTGGTGAAATTTTGATGTACAACATAACCTCATGTCTTAAATCCCTAGTATACATTCAAAAAACATATATAATAAATATAAATTTATTATAAATAGTTTAAAGAACCATAATAATTAATATTATAAAATATATGACTTACTTATAACATTAAATCTCATGTTTATTGATAATTCCTTTTCAACAACACTGATTAATGTAATAATTTGCTTCATTTTTACTATAAGTTATTGATCAATATATTTGAACATTTTAGATTTATTATAGTTACATATATCCATAATTTATATAATGTAATAAATTTCATATATTTTCTCTATATATGAATTAATAGTATTCAATAAATGGTATAGAAAGAAAATGATGAACATCGTTAAAGGAGATGGTAGGTGAATGTAGGGATAAATGTTTTTTTTTCATTTTCCAACTGATGGACAGAAAGAATGGTAAATGGAAATTATTATTTCAAAAATAATTATAATATCCTATAAATAATTTACATTCATAAAATCCATCATTATTAAAATCAATGAAAAATAGAAAAAAATGAATCACAACACATCACAGAGGGGGTAGTCCACAAGTATGGACGAGCGATGTTATCATTTAATAATTGGTTTTAGGTAAAAATGTAGCTATTATAATATCGAAAAATATTTTTAATTATTTTATAAATATCATATATAAAACCTATACCCATCATCATTACAGTCCATGAATTATGGGCCTAAAAATGAATTACATCGCTGTGGGGACTTAGTAAGTTGTATGTATGTATGAGGGATACAATCACTTCACATTGTATTGTTATGATAGTTGTAATTGGTGGTTTAAAATCAATGATAAAATTTATTCATATTTTGGATAAATATGAGTTTTTTAGACAAATACCACATATTAATATGTAATATAAATACATTAAAATATGATGGTTAAGATAATTACCAATTCTTCAGGAGAGATCCTTTAATTCGGTTATTAAAAAACCTCAGTTTAAATTTTTTGGATGACCAAAAGACATATGATGTTTATAAAGAATATTAGAAGTAATTTATTTGGGGTTTCTCAAGATAGAAGGCACAATGTGGTGTATGAATGTGATGGTGGAGGTTCCGTTTTTAATTTTAGGGGAGGGGAACTTCTGGAATATCATAAACAAATAAAAAAATAATATTACTATTATAGAGATAAATGTTTCAAAATGGTAATGAATTTGTGAAAAAAACTTTATAGGGTTGAATTATAACCATACAATCTAATTTAGACATTATTTGATATCATTTAAATACTTATCTATTTTTATAAACATGTATAATTGTTATTGATGTTAATTGTGGTAACCACTACATTAATCACAAAGGGTTAATAGTACTACTATAAATAGAAACTATACTCATAAATGAACCATAGATGATGTTCTCAATCATATTCTCTTAAAATGGAATTTTTTTAATATGAAATAATTTAATAATATAGTATTTTGATACAATATTGTTAATGTCAATTTCAAAAATATTAAAGTAATTTGAAATTAATTGCAACAAAAAAGTGTATATTCAAATATATTCTATTAACAAGACCCTGTAATTTAATATTGATATATATATTTCTATATTACAATAATTATTTATTATCATATTATTGTTATTATTTCAAAAATAATTTATTTCATTTTTTAATTAAATAAATAAATTTATTGTTGTTTTTAAATAATTTAAGCTATTTATTTAATACATAATAATTTTAAATAAATTAATATGATTAAAATAAACTTTTAATGATAAAAACAATTTATATTTAATAACAATGTATTTTAATTCATCTAAATTTTATGATAACATTTTTAATACATTGCAATATTTGTTCTCATCTTTGAAAAGCATTGCTTAAAATTTGGATAATCCACTTATTATATAACTCTAAAATTTATGTATTCCCATAAAAATAATAAATATTATTTAATATTTACAAAAAAGTATATAATTTACTTAGTAAATGTCAAATTTATCTTTAGGATACCAAATTTTAGTTCTTTATTTTCTATCTAGGCTCTTTGAGAACAATAGAAATGTTTTTTCATATTTATTATGGAATAAATTATAATATATTTTTATAAATAATTTTTTTATAATTTATTTATATATTTCTCATATTTTATGCATTACATATGATTCCTATATTTTTATACTATTTTCAAGTCCTGATGATAACATAAATGATACAATATTTTATAAAAATTTTATTTTGTTAAAATTCATGTGAAAATAAATATTTTTAGGAAAATCGGAAGAGAAATCATGTAACGATATATTTTAAATTTTTATTTTGAAAATGATATTATATTTATTAAATTTAGTTTCTAAGTGTTCTTGAAATAAGAAATAATATTTTGTGAAAAAATAAAATAAAATCATTTCTGACGTAAACATAATTTTGAAGCACAAAAATACAATACTGAAAAATGGGTAATTATTTACCTAGAATTAATCAAGGATTTTTTTGATTATATATTTTATATATATTTCATAATTCAATTTCTGCTATTCATACATTCTAATTCCATGAATTTGTTATAATGGTCATTTAAAATAATAATATTCCATTATTTATTCTTGCTTAGTGACATGTGTAATATACACTATCAATTTTTTTTAAATAATAAGGTATTAAAATTATCAATTTTACCATGTTATAATAAATTACTTAATCAATTCGGTTTTCATAGGTCGTTTTGATGATATTTGGCTCATATGTCCAAAATAACTTGGGTATCTTTTCTATGGTCAACGAGGTCATTATTTGATCATATAGATAAAGAAATCTTAGGATAAATATAATTTTATATATCTATTATTATTTATAATAAATAATGGTGGTAATGAAAATGATCTACATTAAAATAATGGAGATGATAAGACGTATATAAGCATGTGTAATGATTTAACTTATCAACTATCAAGATAGGAAGAAGGTAGGTGTTATTTTAATCTTCAAAAATGATAATTATATCATAGATATCATATTATATATTCAAATAAATTTATATATATATTCCATATGACGTGGAAATGAAAAACAGATCACATCAGTTCATGATGCTGGTAGTCCACACATACACACGCAAGTGCTATTTGATATTTTCTCAATTAATGGAATAGTAAGAAAATATATGATATTTAATATTTAGAGAATGGTGTATATTTCCAGAATATCATACATTTGAATTAAATCCATCATTAAGAAAACAATGAAAGGTAGTTATGTAAAATTAATTACATTGGTTCCTAAGGCTGTAGTCCGCTCTACACATGAATGACAGTTTTTTTTCCTATTTTCATTAAGCGAATATGGATGTGATTTATTCCATAAGAAGAATAATATCACATTATATAAGATATAAATATGTTATTATATCATCATGGATGAATTATATTTGGAGTATGTGTAATAATAAATAATATAAAAAAATCTCAATTAATAATCACACCACTACTTGGGAAAAACTCTGAAGGTTTACACCTCAAGATGTCCTATGCTTTCATTAAAAAAAATATGAAATCGTGGAAATTATATGGTATGTTGAGAAGTTATTTTGGTAGTTATATTTCTATCCAAATGGTTATTTATTTTTGATGAAAAGATGAGATGAATAACTATTTTTTATGCGAGGGGAGGGGAACTGGTTGATTTTTAATGTATTAAATTAATAAAAAATTATTTTTCACATTCTATTTTTTCCTAAATTATATAATTAGAGGTTAATATGAGGACGATACAAAATACCATTATACAATAAATTTCCATATATTTTATATTTTTTATCCTTATCTTTTGATTTTAACTAACAATAACCCTTGAAAAAAATTACCCTCATCATACCATTTTTACTATATATGATTCAGGTATGTTACTATAAAATTAATACTAGAAAAGAAATCTAAAATGAATGATATTTTCAACCATATAACAATAAATTTGACTAAAATAAATTTTTTAGGAATTTTATATCATTTAATAAAATATTGTTTATTATAAAATATCATTACTCTCAATTTATGAATGGTTCAATTAATTTCAAAATGAAAAAAACCAAAACATAGTAATTGGTATATAATCCTCTAAAACATCACTAAAATGTTATATTTATCTAAAAAATTCAAGAAACATCATAATAGATAGATTTATTATTAGTTTTAATATGCTTAAAATCATTTATATTTTTATATAAATTGAATTAATATTTTTTTAGCATTTCATAATCATTTAGGGTAATAATTTTATTAATAAAAATAAGAAATAAATTTATATTATAAAAATATATAATAATTTTATTGAATATTTATAAATTTTCATACGTTTCTTATACCCATTAGAAAAATATTTTATATATTATAAGAAAGAATGTTACATTTTTTCTTTATCTTCTACATAAGTTTTATAATGGACAAAATAAATGAATTATACAACCATGTGGACTTATATTAATGGAATTAATGTAAATTGGAAAATCATCCTATTATAATATTATAATACAGTGTGTTATGGTTAATTTTTTAGTCATCATCATAATAATTTTAAACATAATTTCCCAATTATCCCTTATCATGGTGCCAAATATTTACTATAGTTACAATAAAGTATGAAAAAATTATCTTAGCCCAAGTAAATTATGTTAATTATTTATATTATAAATATTTAATATATTTTTTGAAATTTAATTCATTGATGTGGTGTAATTAAATTTTAAATTTAACCGACCAACACGAAAAAATTGCCTTTTAAAGAAAATGATTTGTTATGTACAAAAAAATTATAAAAAAATTCATCAATTTTTTTTTTCCAACATCATAAATTGGGATATTAATACTATAAAAAAAATAATGTTACATTTGAATCCATTTTATTAAAAAAATGTAACTCTATATTCCATAAAAAGACGAAAATAATTTATTAAAAATTAGTATTTTTCACTATTGATCGCATAATTAATATTTTCATAAATTCTAAAAAAATTATTCATATATAGTTTTGAATTGTTTATTTACGAATTTAATATCATTATATAGATTTTTTTTTTCTAAAATTGGAAAAAATTATTTTTGAAAAAAGCATGCAAAACGTGAGGAGGAAATATTTTAAAAATACTAATTTTTAGAATAAAAGTAGATTTATTTTTATATAATGTCCAAAAAAATGTTTCATGAATGATAAAAAATTAATATGAATATGTGATAAATAAATTTCATTTAGATCATTCACAAATAGTGATTAATTAAAATTATTAGGGAAAATGAACATTTCATGTATAAAAATAGTTTTTTAGAAATAATTTACTTTAAAATTAGTTTTATTTTCATTGTCCATTAATTGATAATAAATGAATTTATTTTATACATGTTTAAAAATTGTAATTATCACAATTAATTAGTCCTTTTCATACCCTATATTTTAATGCATAGGTTATAATGGTTATTTTGTAATAGTAATTTTTCGTTGTTAATTTATGATCAATGTTTCATTTCATATATTCTATCCAAAATAGTTTTATTTTACAGAACCATTTTTTTACTTGTATCAAAAAAATTCATGTTATTCAACCAATTGAAAAATGATAATTTCGTTCATTTGTACATGTGGAATACAACATTAATAAAGGGATGTGATTTGTTTTCTATAACAGCATGACATAGATGATATATATAATATTATTTGAATAATAAATATTTATTTAATATTAAAATTATATCTTTTTAGTGTTATAATCATACTATCTTTATTTCCATCACCATCTTTGAAAAATAGAAATGCTACTCATGCATACATATGACATACCATCTCCGTTATTATTAAAAAGTTCATTTTTCAAAACCATATTTCGTCATTTGAATTAAACCTATAATAGGTTTATAATAATGATAACAATGAAATTATTATTATTCAATAGGTGTTGAAACCGTGAATTATTTTACCATGGTCAACATACCAAAATCATTTTGTACATAAGAACTAAATATCGTCAAAATGGATAACATAAACATAATTGATTATGTAAATTAATATAGCATGTATATAAATAAAATTAAACGAATATACATGGGTAGGGTTCTTAATAAATGAATATTTTATATATGTTTATTATTAAGGATATAAATAATTTTCTTGACGGGGCCAACCCGGGGTACGTGATTTTGTCTCAATTTCCCATCATAATGAATGATTTTAATTTTATACACCATGTTTCATTTATATGTTGTATAAAATGACCATTGAAATAAATTTTCCTCAATCCTTTATTCATCATGGTATTTTTTTTAAATTCCTAATATTTTATATAAGGGTATTTGACTCAAAAGATACGATGTGGTAATAGGTCTCTTAGAAAAATTTCTATCATTAGGTTATACATCTACATTGTTGTCTATGTTACTTCATGATTATATATGAATTGACGACTAATTTTACTTTTTCCACAAACCCAATTATTTTGTGATTATTTAAATATGTAACATATATTCACTACATTGAGTAATTCTCATTTTAGTGATATAATATTTTTAGAGCTTTATTATCATACATATGTTTTCATGAGACATATGAATTTTTCCCACAAGATTTTTTCATGTGGTGTTTAAAATAGCACTTTTATATGATAAATCTTGATTTAAATTATTTTCACAGTATTTAAAGATTCATTTGGATTTATATCTTTCTTGGATATTGTCAGTAAAAAATTATGAAAGTGGTAAGGGTTTATCTCACAATATCTTTACTCTTCAGGAATGTTTATATTTAATTAATCCCTAGAAGAAATATTTTATCTCTTTATATTGATCCTAATATATTTTACTATATTATTTTTTTATATAAATATTTTTCCATTCATTTCACTCTCTTTAATAACTCAAGATACTAAAATGAATATTTTATGGAATACCAACTTTAGTTTTTAACTTGGTTGGTAATATTTTTATCAATATAAATATTTCTTAAAAATAAATATTTATTATTATTACAATTATCAAATTATTTTATATATAAAATTTACACTTGTTTGAATAACACAAAATATCTAAAAAGGAATTTCATTAATGTTTTCTAAATGTGGAACTTTTTCACTATTTATAAATTTGTTAATGTACTGTATTATTTTATCATATATGACATGAAATTAATTTCCCACTATCCAAAACATTTAATTCATTGATTCATATTAAAAAAGTTTATAATGTTATATTTACATAAAATATTGTTCCTGATATTTTCCATATTTTGGTTAAAAATTGATTCTAAAAGTGAGAAATATATTTCCACTAAGACTATCTTAGTGGAATATTTATTGTATTTATACTCATAAATAAAAATATTCCTTTATTTTTTTTATACATTATTACAGATATTTCATGAAAATACCATCCATAATCATTAATCTGATGGGTTTCAATAAATTTTTCTTGGGATATAATAACATTAATGTGCAAGGTTTTTAATATGATGGTTTTTATTGATTTTGAATTGAATTATTATTCTCCCATTTCATATGATGATTTTATTGGAAAATGAAATTCAGAGAAGGTGCCCTATATAACCCTTCGATGCATGTTTAGGTCTCATGAGACAAACTAGTCTGGATATTTTGTGTATTCCCTATCATTTTATGTATAATTTCCTATAACTATAACTCATTTGTTTGTCTACGATGTTTATCATTATGTAATACATCATATTGAGATTATTTATCTATGTTCATGTGATTATTTTAGTATTCTTGATTTCAATGTATAATATTCACTCTCATGTTATTATTTATTTAGATTTTTTTGATAATCGTTTATTCTATCCATATTATTCTTCATCCTCATGTTATTGATTAAATTAAATGTGTCTTCAGTTATTTACCTTGCCGTATTAGTTATCGAATATCTAATATTGATAGCTTCTTTTATACATAACCCTTATAGAGTATCTGACATCAGCCTTATTTGGTTTCCTCTCCAAAGGATATAAAAAATTATTCTTTGAATGAGTTTAATGATTCTTAATACTTACTTTCACTATAGAATTTTTTATGTTTTAAAATGTAAAGTGAGATTATCATTTGTATGTTGTTTACCAAGACTACTGAATATTTAGTAATTTGGTATTTCTTATCTTGTATCATACGTAAATGTAATATATCAACCACTGGATCATAACTAACGGTGTTAGTTAATTTACAAGAATAGTTTTTTGAAATATAAAGAGAGTTAAATGGTATGGGCCATGTGGGCTGTTAATGAACAGTTTGGTCCTTTTTACATGATTATGTTTTTTAAATGTAGGTTTTGAGTCCCTTTTGGGTTTTTAGAATGGTTTGATGTTGAACCATAGTTTTTTAAGATTTATGGGATAGTATAGGTGCTAGAAAGATTCTATGGGCCCTATAGGTATGATTTAAAGTTTCTGATGTCTAATATGGAACTCTATATCAATGGTTTTGGGAGTTGGAAAAGCCACTCCATAGGTATTGATTTAGATAACAAACATGATTCTATAAATCTGAGTCATATAGTGTTAGAAAAGTCACTCTATATGTTTTAATTTACATGACTAACATGATTCTAAAATTTTGTTGCTTATAGAGTTATACGTGAGACTACACATGTATAGATATGAGAATCAGACATTATTCAAAGCATTTGTTGTAGAGAGAGTTGAACGTGAAACTCCAAAGGTGTGGTTTCAGATGATTGACATTATGCTCTACACTTGAGTTCTTATTATCTGGGTTGATTTTTTATGTTTTTGTGTGTTTCATTAGTGATGGAAATCAACCAATACATTATTTGCCGTATTTTTTAAACTATTTTTTATAACTCACATGACAATATTATGTCGATGTAGGTTTGGTTAACCATATGTCACCATAGAACCTAATGTCCAATAGGTTACTAGATAAATAGTTTTTCTAATGAATGTATTTTCATTCCTATATTATTTATTAATCACACCGTTTCTCTAATTGGTTATTTCATTAGACACTTTTGGCAGTTTCCAACTGGGTTGTTGGCACACCCTACTCAGGTCTCAACTTTGCATGGGTACCTGAGTTGTTCTTAAATGTTTATTATATGAATAGGTTTAGGCTATATTCCATTATTTTTTTTAGTATTATGATAGATTACTCAGCTAGTATTAGGGCGTGGGATGAGGTAACACGCTAGATATATTAAATCACTTATTTATAGAATTTTTTTTATTTATAATTGTGAATGCATATTTGTGGGTGGAGAGTTGTATATATTATATGGGTTTTTATGCCTTCACAACATTCTATATTATCATTCCCTATTAAGTTGACATATTATTTACTTGCACGCTAATATATATGATGATTAGAAAATTGTACTTTTATTTCACACTTTGATACATATTTATAGTCTCCTCATTGTACCATCTTATAACCCCTTCTATTCAGAAGAATTTAGTGTATGAGGATGAGAAATCCAGATCAAGTAGAAAAGTAGATTAGTGAAGCATTTCAGTGGATTCCGTGTCGGGGCATTACAATGTGGAAATAGAGATGATAGATTCATGCTATTTCACTATTTAGAATTTATTAGACTTGATATATTGGAATGTGTTAGAGATCATGATGGACATTAGATGATTTTTTCATGAACACTTGTTCTTTTGGGACATCAAGGCTACCATGTATGGTACAACTATTCTAATTTATGATCTATATTTGAGTTTGGTTTTCCATTTTTGTGATGTACATGTGGTTTTCATATTAAGATGTATGAAATATTTATATCTGTTTGTCCATTGGAAAGAGGCATATGATTTGGTATTTACTCTTGGTCGAGAGACATGAGAGGAACTTCCTGGATCATGATAAGAACATATGATCCAAATGCTATATACTATACAGATTTTTCTTTTTCTATCAATTGGGGCTTAGTTGATAATTTTTTCGACAACGCATTATATAACATTTCCCTCTATATGTACATGGTTAAATAATTCTCAATTTGGAAAAAAAATATAAATGGATATATTTCTAGTGGAAGGTTAGGTGGATCTATAGTGAGATTCTTGATGATGAGAATGGATATGTAGTCTTCATGCACAATAAAAATAATAGTTGTTTTGTGTCCGCATGGAATATGTATCCGGCCATCGAGCCCCTTATAGGTGGTTCATTTGCATAATCAGTTGTGTGGAATGGTCTCCCTAAGAGTGTATTTAATATGAATATTGTTGATAAATATGGGTTCCCTATATTTGGTTAGCAGGTTTAGTTTGTGAATTCTATCATATATGAGACCGTATAGGCTGGTGTTTAGAAATGATAGTGTTATATGACATTGGGACGAGATCGTGTGTGATACACTTGTCTTTTGAAACATTATGAAATGTAATATACTAATACGGTTGGACATAGTGACATGTCATGAGAATTTATAGGTGGGTATAGGTGGTAAAAACTATTGTCCCTCTTGATGAGCCTCCATTTTAGGGAGATGGTGTCATGTGGCATTTTAGGGTGACGTATTTGAGGGGTTGTCCATGCGTTGTGTGCCTTTGGGTCCATGAGGCATCAGGGGATTTTTGCATAATTTTTATAATGGTTCCTAAAGTGTTTAGTCTATTATAGTATTTAGGTAGGTTGTATAAATGTTTTTCTTAGATGAAGCTCTTATGAGCTAGTGATTTTGGATTGTTTCAGGATCTTATAGGGTAAGGATCATTTGGTTGACCATCCCAGGTAATAATTATGTGAGAAGGATTTCCCTAATGGCTAAGGGATATATCTAGATCACAAGTAGTTCTCAAGGGGATGTTTTATTTGATGGAAAAGTTCACTTTTTGTGAAAACCATTATAGTGAGGTATACGAGGTTTGTTAATAGTGTGAGGAAAATTAAGATGTCTATTTCTATGAGATGAAAACTACATGTAGAGACAAATTTTTTTTAGAATTCTGGTTAATGTGGGAAGGTATGGTTACGTGTAAGGACAATTTATATCTATAAGATTCATTAAGAACACATCGAGAACATAAATAATAATATTTTAGCATTTAAATAACACTCAAGACGCATGTTGTTGTGCAACGTTTTTTTCATCTCAATGAGTTGACTATGATCATCAAGTGTGATCTTCATTTTATGAGATTGGAATATAGGTCTGGAATGGCTATTTTATGTGTCTAGTGATCTATGATTTCATGAGATGTTACTCAATAGTGTCATAAATAGGTTCAGTTGATGGGTTAAACACTATAATTTAGTAGTTCAGAGTCAATATGATATTCTGGGTATTAGTCCTGGTGATATGATTTATCATATTTCTTATGGATTAGACAATACAAATTCACATGACTCTAGTTATTGAGTTATGTATGAGTATATTAGTATGATGGATAAATAATTAGAGTATCATGAGACACCTACATGAAGGGATACCCAAGACCATTGAGTGGGTATGAAATGTCTATGATGTTATAGAAGAAAAGATGATGGGTAGATTTAAGGTGGTATTCATTGATGAAAACATAAAATTATCTTAGTATATAGAAGACGATTCTCAATATATTTATATTGTTCTAATTATGTACATATATTAATGGATATATTCTTATATATTTAAATTAATTTACTTGTTTGATAAGAAGACTCACTTGTGTTGCAACATGTGTAGAGGGGAAATTAGATCTATATTATAGGAAGTGCACCATTTTCTATCTATGAATAAGTTCCTGATAATTGACTAGATATCAGAGGATTTCATAGGTAATACTCATGGAAGATGAAAATACTGATAATTGACAATATGTTTTTTTACTCTAATGAGAGAAAAATGTAAAAAATATAATTCATAGCTAATCATTGATTGGATCATGTTCAATGGAGATTGATGTTGATTCCATTAGGGAGTGAAAATTACACTCATATGGTGGGGAATTTCATCTCGGTCATAGTGGTGTGACTATCATAATAGAAGGGTCACATGGTCGTGTAATTAAATGAATAATTATCATGGTGGAAATGTGATGCTATTTAGGAATAGGTGACACTTTATCAGGATTTCAATAGGGAGTAATAGTAGAAAATTAGTTATGTCAGATTATCAAGTCACAAGTTGGCTTCAGATTTCTGTTCTTCTGAATGTAATTTAAAGGTTTTATGTTGGTGTTCTATTAGTGGTGTAGTATTTAATGATGATGGTTTGTGGTAGTGGTGAATCTGAATATAGATTCTCCCTCAGTTCCTAGCATGGACACTTTTGGGTGTCTTTGGGTGGAAATGGGATGTCATTGGACATGAATGAATCGAAATCTGGTGAGGTAGTTATGTGGTAGCTAAGCCGAGTGCATTCATGATTTATTGGATTTGGATAATTTTTCATGATTGAATTTATGGAACATGTGTAGTAAATATCAAGAAACACCTAATATATAATTAATCAATACAATATAATATTCATGATTTTTTGGATTTGGTGTTTTTATTTTCACAATAGGAATTCTCTCTGGGTTTGGCTAGTTGAGTGTGTTGAGTTAGAGGTTGTGCTTTAGTTTTGAGTCAGATATTAAAAATTGAAATGAGGTTTTTGGTGAAATATAGTATCACATTTATGTTGGGTGGTGTATATGGATGACCACTGAGACATATAGGGTTTATAAATATTAATTTCGGGGTATTTTCAGATCCCACATTATATTGTTTTGGAAGTTCTCTAATGATATTTAGTTTTTATTTACCAGATGTCCCATTCATTAAATCTCATACAGAAATGGAATTCTATGATTTGGAATCCCTCATAATGATTTTTATAAATAAATGATTCTTTTAATTTAGATCACCTGTTCATGTGACCTTAGAATCATTGATTTGGTTTTTTTGATTTCCAGAGAATTTTCCCTAAGGTGCATAGATTGGTGTGTACAGTTTAGGATAAATAAAGGAAAATCTTGATGTTCATGGTTTTTTTGTATAATTCATTAATGATTGTGGGTTAGTTTAATATTAGGATCATGATGTTGTGTAAAAAATGAATGTATATTAAAAAACTATTTTAGGTGTTGTAGATCAGGAGGTAAAGAACATGGTCTTCCCATTGTTTTTGAAAAACTATGCATCTTATAGTAGAGTAAAGGTAGTGCTGATAACATAGTTGGTGCACTATTTTCTTAAAAGTGATGAATAACAATGTGAGTAATTTTTTAATTCTCAAGGGAGGGAACACGATTAGAAAACATATAGGTAAACTATACAGAAAACTATATGGAGACTCATAATTTCATTTAAATGGGGAAAATGACTAAGGAATCCATCACTATTTTTAGGTACTTAACCCTTTTCTTATCCCATTAGGCATGTGTTTCCATGGGGATCTCCAAAACGCTTATTCTTTCTCAAAAAATTTACAAGGGTGTGTTTTTATGGTTCTATTTCTGTATATTTTAGGTTAGTGTCACCCTCTAATAACCTCTTCCATATACATTCTTCCCCAAATAATTTTTTTAACTCTTTTGTTTAGGATTATTTGATGAATCCATTAGAGAATGCTGGATTGATTTGTTTCTAATAGTTATTTTAGTTCGCATACATGGATGAGATCATAATATTAATTTTTCCAAGTTATTCATTAAATTTCATTAAGGTATACTTTTTAGTGAATTTTATTCTATTACCCATAAACAGTTATTCATAATTGTCTTTTAATAGTAATTATTCTTATAGATTTTCAGGGATATAGTATCGACTATCATTATGGTCCACTCGTGGATGTTTCAAATATTTTGGATAAGAGTTTAGCAGCTACTGATTATTCATAAGTTATTCCTAGATATGGTTTAATGCATTTATTAAATAAATTTTTATAATTATTATGTTTTATTGTTTCCAGAAAGATTGTTCATTGGTGTTCAACATGAAATCATATGAACACAAGGGAGTTTGGACAAATCTTGGTTGGTCCATAAAATGGAATCTGATCATTGAAAATGATATGGATGGATCTATTAATGATTTTGGTTTTCTATGATACTTATCTACAATCCTCTTTTATTATTAAAAAGTTTATATAGTATGTTCCTAAAAATTTAATGTTTTGTTATTTTTCATCCTTGGTTAATGTAAATGATTTGTTTTTTATATTGAAACAATTGAACTTATGCAGATCATGTTGGATCAATTGATATTTATATAGTCAAATCAATATCCTACAATGAGGTGTTAAATTTATTGAAAAATGTAATTTGGTGTTCTAATGGGTGAATTATTTTTCTTACAGTTTTAACACAATAAAACAAGTAGATTGTATTGGAATATTTGTTAAGGGTTATATAGTCATACATGGGAATAAATGATTTGAAACATTTTGAAAAGATTAATTATAATGTTTTTATTTTAGAATCAATTATGAATGTTAAATGAGGAAATTTAATGGGTTTTATCTAGGTTCATTTGGTTTTAAAATGATTTTAGGTTTCCAAAGTGGATTTTTATGTTTAATGTATTTAATCTTTTAGAATGACCGATTAATATCCTATTGATTTTGTAAATATTGTTTTTGGTGATTTTAAAATTATTATTTTAAATTATTGTTATTCTTCAGAGTATATGAAATTGTTTATAAGAATATTTATAATCATTTTAAAGAATGTAATGGTTTGGCCCCATTATTAATGTTATAGAGAAAAAACTATTTTTAGGTGTGGAGTAAATATTTTTGAAATGGATAAATGAGATTGAACATTTCCCAATAATATTTCGAATGGAATTTTGTAATGTAATAATGGGTTGAATATTCGATCCATGTTTCATGTTAATGGTATGTTTGAACTATAGTTTATTATTAGTGTTAAAATTTGATACTGGTGTGTGTTTTGGTGTTTTAAAATGTAAAAAAGTTGAATATTACTGTATGAGTATTAATGGGATGGTTTAGGTTCCAAAATGATGGTCATGGACCTGATCTTATGATTTATAATTGCATATGTTTGTTATGGAACTCTACATTGGAGGATTAATGATTTAGACATGATAATCTAAATGTATGGCATCAGATGTATTTTAGGATTCTCTGAATATGATGTTTAGAGAGTCTTACACGATGTTCAATGAGAATTGTTTTTGTTGTTTGACGTAAGGCTCCGTATTTGAGGTTTGGAGAGTTAGAGATGGCCCTCCACATGTGTAATTCTAAATGTTTTACATTGCACTCCACATCTTAGGTCTAGAGTGGTGGGTCGATTTTATCTGTTTATATCAAATCTATAATGGATGAACCACCAATTATATTATTTAATATATGTTTCAAAATATATTTATGACTATGATTATAGGATAAGGGAAATATATGTTTTTTTCTAGGTGTGACAACATTACCCAAAAGAAAATGGGTTACTAGATATATAACTATTCTTTTTAATTATTCATTATTATTATAATATTTATTTATTCCACAATTTTACTATATATGTTGGTTCTTTTAATAGTTATTTCTATAAACAAAGCTGGTGGTTGAAAACTGAGATGTAATCAAACACAGCTTCAGCCACCAATATAAATAGATACATGAATAGATTTATAAGTTAATTTCATGCAGAGGCATAGACTGACTCTCATGTTATGTTTTTTATCATCATGAATGATATCTTAGATGGTATGCAGAGACAAGATGCTGTTTTTTAGAGATACACTACAATAAATTTTCGTGGATTTTATTTTCTTCCATGTGTTTCTTTAACATTCCTAGTCAGATTTCAATTTCAATACTTATATGATCCCATAGGCCCTTAGAATATTTTATTTTATTATTTTATGTTCATTTAGTTTATTCTATCAATGTAGTTTGATATATTTGATGAACGATAAATTTTATTGTTTTTTCACACTCTAATATAGTCTTCTAATCTCCTCATGAAAACATATTATCTTCCATGTGGTTTTCAATATCTTCGGGAATATGAGAAGAAACACCTAAGGTCATGTGGTTACTGGGAATAGGGAACCAATTCATTTTCATATGGGTCAGGGTTTTAAACTAATGGTTATTTAAAAATATAACAATTGTTAACTATTTATCCTCTCTAAAACATTTGAATGCATTGTAATTATGTACTAAAATTACATATCTCACCACTCTAAAGTTCCATTAGTATAGGTTTGAATACATCTGGATAATTATCTCATAATAAACTCCACACTAATCAGTACATGTGTATTTCCAAGAAACACATCACATATCATGTTCATTGGTAAGATAAATATAATCATTTGGAAATATTACCGTTTCATTCTATTTATGTGTTGTGTGTATTTAATAATATTATTTCTCATGTTATTATGAAATCTTTATCATCAATACACTATAAAAAAACTCAATGGTAATTTAATATAATTATAAAATATTTAACAAAATATAAAATTGAAAAAATAAAAAAAATAAAAAATAAAAACTAATGTTATGTGGAGAAATAAAAATAAATATATAATAACATGTTTTTGAATATATAAATCAAATTACAAAAGTTATATTGAACATTATAATATGAAATTATAATTGAAGCTCATTTTTTATCATGTAAAACTCATTTTTTTCTACATGTTTCATAATTTTTTTGAAAATATAATGTAAAACTCATTTTTTATTATACATCAGATTAATTCATCATTTCCCAATTTTCATAAATCATAATGCATATAATAAATCATTTTACGACCCAAATGTTTGGAGACTCTATACAACTCCCACATTTTAAGTGGGTGTAGTGTTCAAAATGATTGAGTATAGATGATTGGATCTTTATAATTTGACATGCAGTTTGCATTATAGGAATTTTCATTAGAATCATATCATTAAATAATATTGTCTTATTTATATGAAAATGATCTATAGTCACATGAGTTATAGGTTCGAAAAATAATGTTAGAGAATCAGAAAAATATTAAAATGATATAAGAGTAAAATGTGGAACGAATAAATTTAATGTAAGTACAAAACTGTGTTATAATCATTTATAGAATCATGTATGAGTTATTTTTATAACAACATAAAAATCAATTTTATACATTTTTTTAGTAAATTGTAGAATCATATGACTCAAGATCCATTTTTATTGTACATTGTCATATTTTTAAAGGAATCATTCATGGAATCTTGGTAAGTGTCATATATGAATAGCTACATAATTATCATTTTGAAACTTATATATGAGTTAATATTTTCTATATGTACATCACATTGTACATATAAATATTTCAATGAATAAAAAATGAAAACAACATCATAAATAAATATAATAATTTTTTATTACTTTTAAAATAGATTTATAATAGAAAATTAAAATAATATTAAAATAATATTAATTCATAATGAGTAAAACAAATAATTTTTTTTAATAAAACATTAAAATGTATGAAAAATTATGAGGATATATTTAATTATCAAAATAAACTTAGAGGGATGCATGGAAGAACTTCAAGAATCTCCCCCTTTTGAATATTTAAAACTCAAACATCCATTAAAGAAATATTTAACATTTTTTAAATGTTGAAAAGGAAATAAATGAAATTATGTCATCCCAAATGAAAAACAATAAACATGGAACAATAATTTTTTTCAAAAATTGAACATTATCTAAAAAATAAAAAAACCGCTTCAGATTTATAATATGGAATATACATCCCTCTTAATAATAAGATCATGAACTCCTCCAAAATCATATTCTATTACCATTCTCATCAAAATTTAAATAAATCTTTCCCACATCAAAAAATATAGTAGATAAATATGTAAGGATATTTAATTTAATGAAATATAAAAAAACATGACTGCCCCCTCAAAAAATTATGTTCTTAAAAATCTATAAATCAATAAAAGTGTTACTCCACCTAACATTAAACAATAAAAATAGTGAATATAAATGTATCATGGATAGAAAAAGATAAACATATTTAATAATATACAAATTATTTTAGAAATAAAATTAAAAGTTTATTTTACAAATTATTTCAGATATTATATTATTTTTCAAAAATAAGAAAAAACTTTTGGTTTAAAATATTTTTTTAAACAAAAAAAAAGTTTTTAGGAAATTTTGATATCATATAGAACATATGGAATGAAATCATCTAAACAAATTATATGGTAAATGTATCCAAAAATAATTAAATGGAAGTAAATTAATAATGATTTTCTTAATATGTTATAAATAGTAAAATGTAATTTTTATTCCATTAAACTGTAAAAAACATAGATAACATGATGAGTGGTGATAATGAAAATTATATCGAATATGTATAATTACATAAATCCGTACAGTTAAAATATGAATGGGTGTTCATGTTGGCTAATAGAAATATATACTTACATGGGAATTTATACCATCATTGATCCAATAGTATTTTAGTAAGATCCCTTAGTAAACCATTTTGTGTAATGATTATCCCTTATACCATTGTAAAAATATTTAGATAGTAAATCCTTCTTATATCCAAAGGATTTAACATGATATAATTAAATGGATGATTCATAATGAATAATTGGTCCAGACATAAAAAAATAATATATGACATTGTAACTATTTTTCCTTTAACAAATTTATTCTTCTTATTTGTAGGAAATCCCTCATCAAAACCAATAAAAATATCATTATTCATATTTATACTTGTCTTATGTAATATCATTAATTCTTCTATTCATTGAATCTATATATTTTCCATATATAAGGATCCATTCAAAAATTTAATGACTATTTTTTCAGTTCTCCTTTATAATAATTTATAAATAATGAATTATTTTCTCTTTATTGTATGATGAAAATTTCATCACAATAATATTCTATTTTTCCTGATTAGAAATATTATCATTCTTGATAATGATGTTTTCAATTTCTTCATCAAATTATGAAAAAATTCCTTTTAAATATTCATTTTATTGTTTCAATTAGTATTTTATTTTGAAAAATTATTATAATCATTAATCAATAGCATATTTGTTTTAGAAATTTTCTCAACATTCTTCTGTTATTTAATATATGTCTCATTTTTTCCAACATTAAGAAGTCAAAAATAATATAAATATGATTTTTAATATAAAATAGACACAAAATTTATATTATTTTTATATATATTATAAATTAATCATATATTTTTATGATTTCTTAAGTCACAAAAAATTAAATCAATTACCACTAAAAAATTCCCAATAAAATCAAGGTTACAAGAATCCTCCAATTTATAGTCTCCTCTCTGGAATCATATTCATTTAAATATCCCCATCCATTATAAATTTCATTATTTAATTCTTTACTACAATTCATAGTTTTCCATTGAGGAATTATATTCATAAATTTTGATAGAATGTATCCTTTATTTCAGAATTCATAGAAACAATTTTTTATATAATTATATTTACATGTTTTAGATGCTATATTGAAATCTAATGGTCACTTATTATTATATCTACTATTTCATCTTGTTATCTTCTTTGTTTACCTTTGTATGATGTTGTTATTTTGTATCTTATTATAACTTTTAAAAAAAAATTACCTTCTCATTGATTTGAAGAGTCATAAGAGAAAAATTTAATCTTTAAAATATATTTATTTCTTGTAATAAATAGATTCTATATAATTTTTTGGATCTATCTATTGTTATTTTAGATATCCAATGATTTCCTTAATGAATTACTATGTATAATCATTGCATTATTATATATAAAAAATATTATAATTCAACAAGATATATATGACTAAATGAATTATTTCGTTAAAAACATAAATCTTCAAGGTATCTTAAAGATCAACAATATTGTTTAAAATATAGGAAAATGTGTGGAACATTCCACTAAAACATTGATGAACAAGAAATACAAATCCTTGAAACATATAATGATAACTGTATATATTGGATGAATTCAGTTTACTAGTTCCATTATTATAGACGTTCAAATTCATAATAATATATGAAGTTGATTTTCAATATGAAATATTCTTATATACCCATTATAATAAAATAATATTAAAAAATTAAAAAATTAATTTGGGTGCCTCTATTTTTTCCTTCAAATATCAATAATCATATTTATTGAAATTTGGTGGTCTAAGATGATTAAAAAAATCACTATAAAAACATTTCATAAAGTAAAATATATAATTTCTATTTTTTGTTAGTTTACTAGACCAAATGGTTATCTCCAAATTAATAATAATAATAACTATAATAACATAACCCAAATATAAGAAGGATGAGATCAGATAATTTTTTATCACATTATATTATTTAAATATTGTGTGTAGAGGTTGTTGATGGATAATTTTAAACAATGAAAAATTAAATTAATTCAATTTATATTATAAATTGAATTTAATTACATTTTTATATGAAATGATCATGTTTAAATTTAGTAGAATTTAAATGAATAAAAATAAATAGAAATTTATAATATTTCATAAAAATAGATCCAAAATCTACTTGAAAAAATTTATTTAGACCAGTGAGAGAAGTGGTACAAAATAAAACAATGAATTATTTTTAAAGGTCATGATAACCTTTTATAAACATTCTATTTTCTCACCTTGAGGAACATCCCACACCCCTTATATTTTATTGGATTTAAAAATAATAATTTCTTTTTTTAAGGAGAAGACACAAAAAGAATTTCATTTTTTTTTATCCAATTTTAATTACCACAAAACATCCATTTCATAGGAGGTAAAATAAAATGTCATTTATATGAAAAATCAACAAATAATTTACAAAACATGACAATGAAACACAGTAACAAAAAAATAAACTATACAATGACTTTTAATAGAATGTTAGAGTATAATTGGAATTGGAAGACTTTAGAAATTGAAGTAGAATAGTATTATCTAACCTTTATATAAATTATCAGGACTTTAATTTCAACAAGATAATTTGTTCTCTCTAAAATAGTTTAACGATTCAATATTATTCAATAGAATCATATATCTCACTACTAAAATGATTACAAAATTATATATAAGTGAACATTCAATGATAAATTATCTCAATATAAAGCCCATAATTCTCATCATATGATCATTTACACAAACAAACAGTTCATATCAAACATTCAATTGTCAGAGAAATATACATTTATAAAAATATAAAAAATTCCATTATTATAAAAATCATATGAAGTTTAAAAATTTAATCATGATTTTATTACCATTGAAATATCTGAAACCACATTGAATATCTTTATTAGTCATTATATGTAATTAAAATTGAGATCAAGGAGATATAATAAATTATAAAAAATGGGAGTAAAATAAGTAAAAAGTAAAAGTAAAAGATAGTATAATAGCATTAAAATAATAAAAATGAGTTTAATATCATTAAATTGAAACACTAAAATGAATATAAATTTCACAAGATCCTATTTTATATGCATTCCATGTGTTATGATGTAAATATTATTTTGAGTTTTGAGTAATTTATGGTTATTACATTTGAAACCCCAATAATATAAATCCAATTTATTGTTTTACTATATGTGTAGGTGATATTTCAATTTTTTATTTACTGTCTAACTCATTTAGAATCAAAAGGATTCAAATATTTTATTGAATTATTCATGATTCATGTGTCATTTATGTTTTGTAGCATACAATATGTTTGAGTACAAATCCTTTTCTATTCTTGTAGTTAGAAGTAGGTTGCATGAAATCTCTTTGTAATGGATTTCAACATTAATATAATCTATCTCGATTCAGACGATAAATGGTTTCTGTCACATAAGGTATAGGTTTAAAAAATAACAAAAGAGTAAATTCAATGTTTATAATAGTAAATAGTATAAGAGATAGCTGGAATAATTTTATTCTCACATAAGTTTTAATATTTTTAAACATCAATTGTAAAATAGCATATGAGTGATTTTATATATATGAAAATAAAAATTTTTCACATGTATATATATAAGACAATTCCATAGATGAATAATTATAATATTTTTATTGGATTCATTCAAAAAATCTATATATGAGTCATTCATAAGAAACCAATATTTGAACCATTTTGTTTTATTTCTTTGAGTCATTTGATTTCATACATATGTTGTAATTGACTTCTAGAAAAAAAATCAGCAATATCATACTCAAAATTGTAGCATAATAAAATAAATCAACTATTTAATATTGTGAAAATAATGCCCTCATGTATAATACATGATTATATTGTAAAAAAATTAATTAAGAATAAAATTAATGAATAAAAAATGATTAATCAATAAATTAATTTAATGAAAACATGTGGATTTTTTTATAATCCAAACACAGTCAGTGGATAAAAATAGATAATTAAATAGGTAAAAAAAATTCTTGATAATTAATGTATATTAATTTAACATATATTTATCTATTTATAGATTAAAATATTTTCTCTATATATTATATATAATTAGATATTGTTTTTTAAATGTTTTCTATGTATGAAATGATATATATGGAGAAGTTTATCACTTATATATAGTGAAAAATGATTAATATATTAAATCATAAAAATATTCAAATATTATTGATAATGATATATAGTATAATTTATATATTATCTTTACATATTGAATATTTAGAAAAAGGAGATCATCTTACATATTAACAATTTAGATATGTATTAAATATTCCATATTTTGTTTATATGATATGAAAACAACACATCTCAACTGATTTCCACTTGTTAAACATACATATTAATCTAATAACCCTTAAATTAAATTAAATAGATTATATATTAATGTATTAATATTATTTAATAATTTATTGTTATATTCTTATGTTTTAATGGATGAATCTGTTACATATAAAATCTTTTTGGAAGAAGATATTATTTAGGAGGTAAAAAAATCATTTTCTGAGATATTCAAGAAGGATAAGTTATTTCAATATTATATGTGATGATGTTTTATGTTTTATGTTGATTGTTTTAAAATTTATTCTTTTAGGAAGAGTCTTGGTAGTTATATAGGAACTAATATATAGGGAATGATGATTTTTGGGAAATTTATGTATTCGAATATTCATAGATGAAATCATAGATTCATTTGAACAAATTAATATCAGGATATTTTACATATCACCTTGATTGATGTTTAATATATAAATTAATGACTATTCTAAAATAATAATATAGAAAATCACTCAAATAAATGTTGAATTACTCATATGAATTTTTTTAATACATTGTGTCGGTACTAAATATAATCATCAGTCATGCCATTGAAATTGATGAAGAAAAAGCAAATAATTCTATTTTTGTTGTTGTTGTGTGTTTATATACATATTATACAATGAGTGAATAAACTTTTTTAGAACAAAAAATTTGAGATATACAAATTATCTGTAAATGAAATAATCAACTATCATTTGGCAACAACAATGTTTTATTTTCTTCTATAATAAAATCCATTCAACTTATTTGTATTTTATATTTCTACATTCTTAATTTACTATGATTGATAGAAAGTAAAAAGATATTTATTGAGGGTGGGTGCACAATAAATCTATTATAACCAGTTTACATAATGTTTTAAATATATAAACAATGTTGTGAGATCCATAGGAAATAGATTTGTAATAAAATCCAAATACAGGAATTTGGTGTTGGGGGAGTGAACTATGGGATGTTCTTTTTATCCTTGAAACAAAATAGAAATCTATTTTCCATTGTTTTTTTATATTAATTTTAATTAAATGTCATAAACTAATCAAATAAAAATTATAGTCTTAGACCAAAATAACATTTATATATATGTGTGTGTGTGTATAATTTACATTGAAATCAAATAATTGAAATCATCCCTCCTTGATTATTTATTTTATTTAGTTTCCATAGTATGCATGGATTCACTTATGAATTATATATGAATGATAATGGGTTTTTGTGCCAGTAATTAATGTTTGATTCTATCATGGGATATTAGTCTATATGGATATGTTAATTTCAGGATATGTTGTCAGCTACGTGCAATGAATGACTGACTACTATGATGTAGTTAACATAGGTGTCTATTTGGTTTGTGACATGTTATGGGGCTGAAAATAAGTGATATTTAAGTGTTCATGTGTTATATTGAGAGTATATATAGAGTGTGAGTGTAAAGGGAATAACATACAAGAAAATATTACCCTTATAGAGAGTCTAGTGGTTATAGTTCTACCCTAGAGATCATCATCAGTGGGAGGATAGTGTTATGGTTTGTGTTCTGATATAGGGCATGATATCTCTTCTCGATTATGTGGGTGGTTCTAAGAAATGAAATATGTGATTTTGAATGAGGCCTCAGCCAATACAATAGATGGTGGTATGATACGCATTGTGGGATGTGATGTTATACGAAAGAGCTCAATATGATAAACATAGAAGTAATGAGATTTGATATAAGACAGGATATGTGGGATCATTCTACGCTAGAGGGTGGTGGTTTGAGACATGTTATAAGAATTATAATGGGACCTCATCTTGGGTGAGGGTGTGGTTGTATAAGAAGGATTGTCAGATAATATGTCAATGTGAAGTCAACCATGTGTAGGATGGTAGGAGTTTTGATGTTGTTTGAAACCCATATTTGATTACTGGGTATGTGTATGGGTTATGGTAAGGGGATTACACTATTTTAAACAATGGTCTTGATATTTATGGTGAGGTTTCATAGTGTCTATGTTATAACATGATTACCAAACATGTTTGACTATATGTTTTACATCATTTTTATCAATTTTTCACATTCATACACATTAATATGTTGTCTTATATTAAGAGGATTGGTGAGCACACCCTGGGATTCATTTTTCACAAAATTCACAACCAATGTTTTGTCCATGTAAAAATTTTATTAGTATTATTTTGGACCATATGATGCATAGTGAATAAGGTTGGAGAAGCTTCATCTTCATTGTTGATAAGATTTAGTTAAGGATCATAGTTTTTAGTTAATAACCTTTTTATTTTATTTATTTTTTAGAATTGGGAGATATTTTTCTATGTAAGGATTCTTGATTGTATTGTTAATATTTTATATTATTGTGTGTATTTATTTATTAAGGGTTTAATTCATTAAAAACCCAAAAGTATGTACATTAATATATCATAGATGTTTTGTTTGATGTATTTTTTTTGTTATTGATTCACGAGAATCATCTTATGAACATTGTTGGATGCCCTTTTCAACTAGTTGGAAGCCCCTTTCATATAGGGAGTAAGGTATGAGGCTATCGGTCCATCTACTATAGTCATCATTCATGTTATTATATATATGAAAATAGTGGGAAATAAAAATATGATGATGTGTATTAGATACAAAAAATATTATAAAACATTACTAAATTGGAGATAAGGCACATCTAGCCTTCATAGACTAAATGTATTTCATAGGAAAATGTATTTTTGACACTAACCCCCAAATATGATTGATAGACTCCCATGAAATATATAAACAACACAGACCATTTTTTCTAACCTATACTTTGAGAACACCCCGATAAAATATAATGATGATGTAATAATGAAACTATATCAGTAAAAATTAATTCTATCCATATTTATTTCCTATAATCAATTTTCTAAGAGTCTCCTGGATCCACTCTCTATATAATAGAATCACTAAAATAGAGATGGACCACCATGGCATATACCTCCATTAGAGTGGATCGAAAAGCATCCAAACCCTACTTGTGAAAAGGGAATGCTTTAGGAAGATCATTCGTCATTGTACATTGATCACCAATCCTGAATATTCTCTCCATGCTTGTCTACACCAGCATCTGACTCACCGACATTTTTTGTTGGAGAGGTTTCCTTCATCGTTTTTAGATAAATTCAAGGGTTGTTCAACAACCCTTATTTCCATATATAATTAATGAAGATATATGTGTGCACATGGTAGCATCACCACCCCTCTCCATTAATAAGGTTCTTTATAGGTATTCAGCATCACCGATTCATTTCCCCATAGTGCTTATGGGTCGCTACATAAAGAAGAAGAAAATCTAATAAAATAAGTTTTTATGTTATTTTATTTTTCTTCCAAAAAGTTTGAAAAAATAACCATCACCCTTGACCCACACTGGCTGAGGTTAGAATCCACCTAAGGGTAGAACACCCTCACAAGATCAAGAGTACTCTCAGATTTCCAATCTAAGTTACTGTTTAGAAGTTATAATGATTTGAAAATAAAATAACCATTACTCAATTATATTATTTATGGACAAAAATTACATTCAACTTTTGGAAATTGCTAACCAATGTTAGAGCCTTTCTAGGTAAATCATAATGCTCTGAGATTAATGGTACCCTCATATTTTTGGTCTGGCTGCCGGTATAAAAGTTATAAAAACCCTCTTGCATGATTATTTAACTAACTTTAGAAACAGTTTGAAAATAGGTTCTCGGCACTCCAGGCATCAGAATCACTTGTCGTCTCCGAGCCTATTCTTGAAAAAAATCCCATTTAATTTTGAATGAAATTACATTGAATTATTGGTATTATAGAAGACTTATCACATTTAGTTTTTTTCGATTTATCTTTTATAGTGCAGTTATTTGTATCCCCCTAACTTTAGCAGTTCTTTTATTTATAGGATTTCAAATGTTATGTTGAAATTTCAATTTGTTGTTCCCAAACATCAAGCTACGCCAATAATATCCTATGTAAATACATGTAATTTTCCATAAAATATTTTTTAAAATTTAGTGGGGATTTATACGAGTCTTTGAAAATTGTCGGCACGTGATTCCGAGGCCCGAAGTGCCCGGAATGAAATTTTGATCTTTTTTTGGAACGACTAGTAAACGCGCGACTGAAAATTTCTATCTTTTGAACCAGTTCTATGATTAAAAATATGATTGCACCGTTGAATTTGCAGTACTGAGATTCACTCGGGAGAAGATTAACTTTGACCAGCAAGGGTTGGACGAAAAAGTAATTTTTTTGACTTTGCGAAAAAAATAATAAAATAACTAAACATGTTATTTTATTTCTTTCTTTGTAAACGATGAGTGACACTGGTGGGACTACTGGGTTGTCAGAACATTTAATGGTCGGTTACACTTTCTTGTGGAATTTCACCATCGGGATATTAATGAGTTCATTTATTGAGTTCATTAATGATCCTCGTTAATTGCGCAGGGAGTTAAACTCCTCTCTTCATCTATTTAAACAAATCGTGGGCATAGGTCTTCTACTGTCATAAGAGGAACCTCTGATGAAGTGCCGACGATGACTTCATCCAATGTAGAACGAAGATTCAACGCCATAGAGGATTCAATAAAGTGTTCTATAAACACCAATGATCTCGCTATGAATGCAGACCCATCTTACTCATTCAAATTGTCTACCAATGTGTTCAAGGTAGGGGTTTAATTCAATGATTTTTATAATTCTTCTAATCTTTCTGGTGATTGAATTGCTTGTATGTTATAATGATAACATGGAGGGAGCGGGGCAAATGAACAAGCCCTAGACCCTCTTTCGCTCTCGGTATAAGTTGCGTTCATTGTACGAGACTGGAAAATAGGGAGGCAATGTGAAACTGAGGGATGGAAAGTGTAGGCGCTATCTCGGGAGGCTCGTAGGTGCATACAAGAATGAAATCGGACCACCGAAGTTTAACCAGAGGCCCGTGGAAGAATTAAAGGTGCAGAGGCACCGACGACCGCCATACGAAAGGATGTGGCAGCACCCAAAGGCTCCATGGCAAATGAAAGGGGCGTCCGTTCATCGCTGGCTGCATTGGAGTTGGGCCGCGCACTTCGGCGGTGCTACTGAGGTGGGTTGTGACCTCGAGTCACAGTGGAGGGCGAACTTGTGGTTTGTGGTTCCATAGGAGACCTGTACAATGGACCAGGTAGGTAGAGTGGTGCAAACTGGCGCTGATTATTTGAAGACCGGAATGACTGAGTTGTTCTGGAGGGGAGTAGACCCCCTCACCCGGCTAGGCGGGTCAGGCGGTTCCACCGCACGGCGGGGCAGGCCTAACCGGGTGGGCCGGGCCGAACTTCCAACCAACGGGCTAAGCCCATAGCCCAGTGGGCCAAACCATACCCGCCCGAACCATGCCGTCTCCATCGCCTTCCGGCCGAGCCATGCAGGCTGGGTTGGGTCTGTCTGACCAGGTCGGACCAGACCTGGACCCTTTTTGGACCAGTTATGCTTAAATAGGCATATCTCCTAGACAAAATGACTATTTGAAAAACTTTATACGGCATTAGAACCCATAAGATGAGATGGTACTTTTGATATGCTCGACATGATTTTTGATGAATGTTGGTGTATGGTCGGGTTAGATCATAACTAAATCCAACAGGGACCTCGGTGGTAAAATGCATATAACATACAGACCGGGTGTCCGATTGACACGTCATCTATTGCATTGGAACCCTTATGACATGGTATTTCATCGGGTCACATTTTCATAGGACTCCATGCAAGTTCAAATAAGACCGATGGATTGAGGAGTAGATCCTCCTGGGATCATGCGTGCGATGTGCGGAAATCCATTGGCTGGCTGTGACGTGGACAATGATGGGTGATCCTGTGTGGGTCATCTCATGTAGATATTGTGTGGGTCAGTGCTCAACGATCCTATGTGGGTCATCACCAATCGATCCTATGTGGGACGGATCTTGTGTGGGTCAGTGATCAATGATCCTGTGTGGGTCAGCGCATACCAATCCCCTGTGAGTCAGCAGAAAATCCACTTTATGGAATTATATGATATAACTTTACGACTAATCAATTATACTTCAGTACATAAGTTATACCTAGTGTGTGCTATCTTTTTCTTTGTGATTTGTGATTGAGAACATGCTTTGTGGTTTTTTCATTGAGGAATTCTGAGAGACCATCGGAGCTCTCAGGGTCCCTACTGGGTATTGTTATACTCACCCCTGCACAATCTTTTCCTGAACCTTATTGTGTCTTGTGCATATGACGAGAAACATTGACTGAGGTTTGGGATCTAGGACTTGTCAGTGTACGGAGGTGACCGGTAGGCTTAGAGAGCTATAGTGATGAGCTGTAACTACAATTCAGGGAGGATCCTTGGAGGTCTATCGCATGAGATTTTTTTCCTTTTCACTGTATTCCCATTTTAGTTGGACTGGTATTCTATCCCCTTTACATCCAGTACATAATTTTACACTCAGTGGTTGTTTTAGTTGTGGTTGTACCTTTCTTCTTTTGTTCAGATTTACTTGTGTATGGTGTGTCATGTTTGTGTGTGTATTGGTTATGAGGAAAATGCCTTTCCAGTGGTAGTATCCAACCCCTAGCCTATATAAGGAGGGCTTAGGGTAGTCATGAAACCGGCCTCGGGGGATGGTTCGTGACAATGTCGTAACAAAGTAAGTCTGTTATACCCTAAGAACTAATATAAATAGTGTTAAATGTCTTGGGATCAGGTTTTAGTTTGGGGAGTCAAGGGTTGGTACAAAGGCTAACGTGTCCATATATAAGGACCCTAAATTCTGATTTCTGTCTCGGTACATGAAAATAATAGTTGCGTGTGTTTTAAAAATGTTTTCATTTTTGATCCCTTTAAGTTATCTCACAAGGTATAACATATTAATCATGACACACCTATTTCTTTCATTATTCCTCCACGTAAAAAACTATCTAGGATTCCAGAGAGAGATCATGATGAGGCCAAATGAGCGATGAGGCATCTGTGTTGGGTCCCCTTATAGTGATAGCACCTTAGGGTGGTGTACCAGCACCACCACCACCCATAGGCCAACAGATGCCACCAGCCCCACCAGCATATCGTGCATGCCAACTTATCCTATTGCACGAGTTCTAGAGATAGAGGCCTCCTAGGTTTTGAGGTGAGATAAATTTCTAGGAAGCTGAGGACTGGATAGAGGTTGTGGAAAAAAAAATTCGCATGGTTAAGATACCAACGGTCTAGAAGGCTATCTTAGATGCTAGCCTCTTCTAGGGAATGACAAGAAAATGATGGAGCATGATTCTCTATACACATGAGGAGGTGGAACTCTCCTAGATGGACTTAGAGAGCCTCTTTAGGGCAGATTTCATACTAGGTACTTTAATCTTAGTGTGTATCCATGAGCTACCGCACTTACATCAGGGCATCCTGATAGTGGCCAAGTACTCATTGAGATTCATTGACCTCCCTTTCTACTCCACAGAGAGGGTACGAGACCCATTCTTTAGAACATAGACCATTGAGTAGGGTCTCCGATGGGCGTTCAGAGCGTCGATGATATCACTCAATATCCCGATGCAGGCTGGAGTGCATGAGAAAGCACTATTGGTGGAGATATTTCTAGTTGAGTAGGCACCGACGATGAGAGCCACCACCACACAATAGGTTTCCAAGTCATCTACAATAGGCAGTAGGTACATGATGGAGATGTCCAAGTGGGCCAGACTATCCTATGGATGATATTAGGATGTAGGGTCAGGGATGCAAAGCTCATGAGACAGAGGGGGTCATAAGAGGACCAGACTGTGCTTCCTAGTTGGTCTACCCTGACCATAGGGAGTAGGTGGAAAGGGGAGAGCTCTGTTTTAGGCAGCATAGTCCTATGACCATGGAACTAAGAAGATGATTCAATGTATGATCTATGTTTATTCCACCAATTCTATAGTTCTTATAGAAACAGATGTCAGTCACTATTTTATTTTTAGGACACTCATTCGGAGCTCATAGATTTTCATGGAGTTTTTGGCTCGATCCTTACGTTAAGATACTTTTACATGAGAGGATTCGATGATTAATCACTGGTGAAGGCCATGTGATCTCACTATAGGAAGAGAGATATTTGACTGGGATCTCCTAGTAGTAGCGTCGAGGCCTTACAACATCATCATGTGTGTGGATTGGCAATCCACAATCTATGAATAGATATTCTATTTTAGGAGCAAATTGTGGTGTGTCTACGAATATGGAAGCATGTTTTCCATCACTACTGAGAAGGAACCCTCAACATCACAGGATGGGATTTCTCGAAAAAGGGTGCAGCCGTTCACTCATCAGTTGGCTTGCCTCACCCTTGGAGTAGTGGAAGAGAGGAGTTTGAGCAATCATGTTGTGGTGGACAAGTATGATGATGTCTTCTTTGATGATGATACAAGACTACCTCCTTGCATAGAGGTATAATTTTACATGGACAGTAATATCTACATGAAAATATCTGATGTCAACTGTAGAGCTTCGTGAGTTGAGGGTATAGTTGGAAGACTTGCAGAGGAAGTGGTTTGTAAGGACCATTATTTCTCCTTGGGCAGCCCCAATTTTTTTCGCCAAGATGCCAGATAGGGTTCTGTGGCTTTGTGTGGAGTATCAATTCCTGAATCATGTGACTATGAAGAATAAGTATCCTCAGATGAGGATTGATGATCTCTTCGACTAGATGAAGGAAGAAACATGGTTTTCAATGATAGACCTTAGATCATCCTATCACCAGCACAGGGTATGGGATGAGGACGTACCTAAGACAACCATTAGATGTCGATATAGCGATTACGAGTTCTTGGTGATGCCTTTTTGTGTGACAAATGCTCTGGAAGTGTTCATGGGGAACATGAATATGATCTTCCAGCCTTACCTTGATTGCTTTGTGGTGGTTTTCATTTGAGACATCCTGGTATACTCGGTGACAGAGGATCACGCCACTAATCTGTAGATAGTTCTAGATACACTCTAATAGAACTATCCTTATGGAAATCTCTCAATGTTCTAGTTCTAGATATGAAAATTCCACTTCATATGGCATGTTATCTCGGAGGTTGGAGTTGTAGTGGATCCATCAATGACAGAGGCAGTGCTTGCTTGAGAGACACCCATGAGTGTGGCCCAGGTGTAGAGTTTTCTGGGATTGGATAGGTACTAACTAATATTTGTACTTGAATTTTCCAGGGTAGCATCACTCTAGTCATCTTTGAAGAAGAAGGGACAACCTTTTTTTGTGATGGAGTGCTACCAATATAGTTTCAAGGAGCTAAGGCAGAGACTGACGAGTACCCCCATATTGAGGCTACAAGAAGAGGGCATTGGGTATGTAGTCTATTGCAATGCATCAAGGAACGAACTATGATGTTTCCTGATTCAGGAGAAAGCAGTGATCTACTATGGCTTATGACAGTTGAGGAAACATGTGCAGAACTATGAGACTCATGACCTAGAGTTATCAATCGCAGTATTTGCACTGAAGATTTGGCGACACTACATGATGGGTGAAATGCTTATTGTCAACTATGATCACAAGATTCTCAGGTATATATTCTTACAGAAGGATCCGAACCTAAGACAGTGGCGATTGATGGAGTTCCATCAGAGATATGAATTGAAGATTTTCTACACTCGTGGGAAGGGGAACGTTGTTACAGACACATTCAGCAAGAGGTCTGGTCTACATTTGTTGAGTGAGGCAATAGAGAAACTAGCCATGTTGCTGATATCTTTAGTGGATAGTGATGAGGAGTCTTATATCAAGTCTATGAATGTCACTCCAACACTCCTTTAGTGAGTTTGGGAGGCACAAATTGGAGATGTGGACTACGAGACTCGACTTTCTCAGATATCCTCAGGACATGCGCCTGATGAATTTTTTGAAGGTGGGGAGCAGACAATACTTTTCAAAGGATGCACCATGGTACTAGTGACTCTATGAGAGGAGTTGTTGAGGGTGTTCCACACATACCATTTGGTGGTACATCCGAGTGTCGAAAAAATGTACCAGGTCCTACTCATTAGTACCTATGGATAGAGATGATGAAAACAGTGGAAGAGTTCGTATCATGATTCCTCACTTGTTAGCAAGTGAATGTCTAGCATTAGGTTCCAGCATGCTTAGCACATCCACATGAGGTGATGGAATGGAAGTGGGATGGTATCTTTATTGACTACTGTACATGGATACCACATAACTTAAGGGTCCATGATTCTACCTAGGTGATCATTGAGAGACTCAAAATGTCAGCCCACTTCTTCCCCATCTGAGAGCAGGGATTTGTAGAGGGTTCGAGACGCATCTACATACCGTAAATTGTATGGATTCATGGTGTTCCATCGACGATCATCTCTAATAACGATACATTTTTTACATCCTGATTGTGGAAGGGATTATAGGAGGATATCAGGACTCAACTAAGCTTAAGAACCCCCTTTAATCCTTAGACATATGGTCAGAGGGATCACATCATACATACACTCAAGGAAATGCTACGCACTTTCATCCATGATTTCGGCTGTAGTTGAGAGTTCCACCTGCCACTGGTGATGTTTTCATACAACAAAATCTATCACTCCACCATCTGCAGGGATCTGTTTGAGGTGATATACGGGATACCATGCAGATCACCTCTATGCTGGACACCCTTAAGGGAGTAAGTGTTTAGGGGTCAAGAGTTGGTACGAGATACCACTGAGAAGGTTCATATCATCTAGGAGTGAATTAAGACTACAAAAAACTTGAAAATTTCATATGATGTTAGGATATGAGGACCCTTGGAGTTCGAGGAGGGAGACCATGTTTCCTACGGTGCTCACCTCGATGCGGATTATAGATATTTTTCGGGGGTGAAAATCTATCTCTGAGGTTCATCAGACCTTTCCAGATTCATATTTGAGTGGGCGAGGTGGCGTACCATGTAGCTCTTCCCCACAAATTCACCAAGTGCATAATGTATTCCACGTGTCTCAAGTGAAGAGATATGTGCATGATCCATCACAATTTATCGACTGGGGTGAGCTAGACAATGATGATGGGAAAATGTTCTCTATGTTCTCGATGGATATAGAGGATCGAAAAAATGGGTCCTTTATGGGTGGTTGATTCCTCTTGTGTGAGTTCGGTGGTAGCACGATAAACTTCAAGAGAGCAAGTGGGATTGGGAGGCTCAGATTCATGATCAATACCCCCATTTGTTTCCATAGTTAATTTGTGGCTTTCAGGTATGTAAGACCTATGTTGGGGAGAATGTAAACAATCGGAATCTTCCATATTTGTTATAAATTATTTGCGATTAATACGGGTCTGCTAAAATCGATGGCATGTGATTCTGAGGCTAGGAGTGCCCGGAACAAAATATTGAACTATAATTTAATTTTGTTTAGTAAAAGTGCAGGAAACAATTTCTATATTTTTAAATGGTGCTTAGATTAAAAATCCAATGGTACCGTTTAATTCACAGTGCTGGGATTCACTTTGGAAAAGCGTAACTTCAACCTGTAAGGGTTGGATGAAAAAGCTAATATTTGGTCTTTAAAAAATATAATAAAATAACTGAACCATTTATTTCATTTATTTATTTGTAACAAATGAGTGACGGTGGAAGGACCGCTGGGTTGTCAGACCATTTAATGGTCAGTTGCACTTTCTTATGTAACCGCACTCTCCAGAGATTAATTAGTTCATTTATTGAATTCATTAATGAACTTTATTAATTGTGCAGTGAGATAAACTCTTCTCTTCATCTATATAAACAAATCTTGGGCATAGGTCTTGTGCACTCTGAAGAGAATCCTCTGACGAAGTGTGTGCGACGACTTCCTCCAACATAGAACGGAGCTTCGACACATTAGAGGATTCAATCCGGAGTTAGATGAAAGCCACCGATCACGCTATGAACGCCGACACGTCTTCCTCATCTGCACCATATACCAACGAGTTCGAGGTAGGGGTTTTATTCATATATTTTTATAATTCTTCTTCTCTTGATAATTATATAATTTCTTCCATGTTATGATGCTAACACGGATGGCACGTGCCAAACAAACAAGGCCCGAACCCTCCTCTGATCTCAGTATTGGTTGAGTTTTTTGTGGGTGACATGAAAAAATGGAGGAAAAGTGAAACTGAGGGCAACACAGGGTAGGATCCATTTCAGGAGGCCCATAGGCATAGATGGGCAAGGAATTGGACCATCAGAGTCTCACTAGAGGCCCAAAGAAGCATCACCGGCATGGAGGCGTAGTCGACCAGAGGAGGCAGCAGCCAACAATCGCCGGCTGCGAGGAGATGGTGGCGCCTGATGGAGGAGTAGTTGAAGAAGGGGGCAGACAGCCAGCACCGACTATTTTGGAGATGGGTGGTGCACTATAGAGGAGGTTCACAACTTAACGACATAGTAGATGGAGGACCAGAGGTCTGTGGGTTTCGTAGGTGATCAGTCCAGTGGACCCCCCAAGTGGAGAGGCACATACTGGTGTCACTGCATTGAAGACCCAAATGGTTGAGCTGTTTGGGAGTGGAGCAGACCCCCGCACCCATCCAGGGTCCCGGCCGGCCACACTCTGCCAGGTGGGATGAGTCAACCTTAGGACCATCAGGTCATTATCGTATCCCAACGGGATGGACCAAGCCCAGCCAAACTGGCCCGAGTGCTTCCCCTTCAATTCGGGCCCAGCTGGCAGGGTGGGGTCGTTCCGACTGGGTCGGACTGAATCAGGATCGTTTTCTACCCATTTACGTTTAAATGGTCATATATCCTACACTATACGTCTGTTTGATAAACCATATATGGAGTTTTACACCATAGGACAAGGCGATCCTTCTAAGATAATCCACTTGAGTTTTGGATGAAGTTGGAGAATGGCCGGCATGGATTGAACCAGAATCCAACTGGGCCCTTCGCCCTAAAATGCCTATAACATACAAACTGAGCATCTGATTGACCCACCATCTATTTCATTGGAACCTTTATTACATAGAGGTTCATCGAGTTACTTATTACTGTGAATTTGTATTGGTTGAAATATGATCGATGGATTTAGGAGCAGATCCTCCTAGGATCAGGTGTGCTAAGATCAGGATTCTAGTTGCTCGTTGTGACGTGGAGAATGAAGGGTCACAATGTGTGGGTCAGCACATACTGATACTGTGTGGGTTAGATCCTGTGTGGATCAGCGCTCGGTGATCATGTGTGGGTCAACGCCTAATGATCCTTTCTGAGTCAGTGTTTATCGATCTAGGGTGGGTCAGCGCATAGCGATCCTATGTGGGTCAGCGCCTATCGATACATTGTGGGTCTGATATTTTGTGGGTTATTTCTCAGCGATCTTGTCTGGCTCCACGCATACCGATCTTGTGCGGGTTATCAGCAGATCCTTTTGATAGAATAAGACGATATAGATTTATAACTAATCATATGTACTGTTGTACATAAGTTATACCTCGTGTGAGTTGTATTTTCCTTGTACTTTGTGATTTAAATCATGTTTGTGGTTTTTCCTTGGTCGAATTCTGTGTGATCTTCGGGGTCCTTGGGGTCTCTCTTTGTATTTTTATACTCACCCGTGAACGGTATTCGCCCGCACCTTATTGTGTCTTGTGCAGACAACGGGCCGCTTTGACCAATGTCTGGGAGCCATGACTAGATGGTGCATAGAGGTGACCAGTTGATGTGGAGAACCAAAGTGACGAGCTATACCTACCCTTTAGGTTGGATCCTTGGTGGATGACTTCTTGAGCCGTTTTCCTTTTAGCTATATTTCCATTTCATTTGGACTTGTATTCTTTCCCTTTTACTTCTAGTACTAACTTTTACACTAAGTGGTGGTTTTAGTTGTGATTGTACCTTTTTTCTTCCATTGAGATTTACTTGATTGCAATTTTCCCTATCTGTGTGTGTATAGTTTTTGAGGAAATGACTTCCCATTTTAGAGAAATTTCCTTTCTAATGCTAGTCGATAACCCCTAGCCTATGGAAGGTGGGCGTGGAGTGGCCACAGAAGGAGCCCTGAGGGATGGGTCATAACAACCTATGATCCGTATTATTTTCTATTAATGTGTAGAATTTGTAGATTTCATAGATAGTGAACCTTGTTACTTATTAGTGGAACCATCACACATTGGAATACTTAATTTGGAATATATATTTACGATTCTGTTCACATACACCTTGATGTAGTGTATTTAAAAAAATTCACCTTCCATATTTTCCTAGAGTTTCATTTTAATGATTTAATATAAGATGAAAATATTAAATAAATAAAATAGTTTTTTGGTAATGAGATACCTTCTTATTGAAGGATGTTTCCATTTTATTATATAATGAAATCATTCATTTCATGGATTCATGATATTCAAAACATATTTGTGTAGAAACATATATTGTTCTAGTTATTTGGGATGTTCCTCCTTAAAGTGATTTCTAATTCATTCGTCTCACCATTAGCTCTATAAATGCCTCTTTAGGGAGTTCTTGTCATCCTTAACTAATATTAGAATGGTTTCATAATCCTCCATCACCATCATCATTTATTATTCATGAATATTTCGTTATTCATGAAAATAATATTCATGTTACATTAACATTTTGTATTTATCCACCATTTAAAAAATTTTGATAACTAGAAAAACCATGTGAAATTTAAAAAACTCAAGGAAATATAATAAATATTCTATCGCAATGAATTCATCATGAAAAATAATCCATTCAATTATTTAATAGGTTTATAATATCATTCACTTCAAATAGATGTTTTTCTTTTTTCACATTTTTTGGGAAAATTTGACATACCAAACTACATAACTAATGTATATTAAATGACATAATATTCTTCTTTCATATATAATATTTTATTTTGAATAGAAAATAATCATCCAAATATATAATGTCCATCATATTTTTAGAGTTTTTATAGATGTCATTTAAATTAAAAATGATGATCATTATGTGTTATATACACATAATAACTTGATCGTGATTTATTAAAAAAAATAATTTTTATTATTGATGAATGTTGAACCTTTTAGATTGCCTCTAATTTTAGTTGTCACTTCATTTACACTAGGATTCTACTTCATCTTTCCTACATGTCATTTATTCATTTTCTTATGAGTATTTGGAATAATTTTATGGTGAGGTTTGTCACTCATTTCATAAAATATTAAATTCTTAATGATTTGGTTTTAAATTTTGAGGTGACCACCTCTGATACCACATACTGACCCATAGGGTGGATTGAAAACTATAATGGTAGGGGTGAATAAAGGGTTTCTAGTTCTAATTCCTTCTATTTTTAATTAAACATATTGAGAATTTTATTGTTCTTTATTTACTCAATATTACTTTTTGTGTAGTAATAATATTATAAATGTATCAAATAATGTTTACATGGTCCAGAATAAATATCTATAGCTTTCCATGTTGGTTATTTTCCAAAAAATAGGATTTATTCCTTATAATCATCACTATCAAATAGGGGGATAGAATGGCCATGTGAAATAAATTAAATAGTTATTATATAACTAGAATTAAGAGACACTATTCTCTATTGGATCCAACCAACATAATTATGTATCCATCTCCATTAAAGGCATGTTTTTTTCTCAAAAATCTTACCAGATCACTTCCCCCACTATTAGAAAAAAATCGTAGTGATTTACTTTTGTTCATGGTTATGGTCGATGTGAGGTTGATATTACATATTAATCTAAGATCATGTAGGATTATACACTCTCAAGTAGACTTCACATGTCTTCTATAGGCACTGATTATATAATCTGGCCATGCTTAGTTAATTTTAATCTATTGTAATGAACATTTATTTAGTGAAAAAATTATAGAGTTTTTATTTCCTTCATTATGAAGTCTTATCCAAAACTGATTATGTGTAAGAGGTGTACACAATGTTCTTAAATATTTTATGCGAGATAGTACATTCAAACTCTCAAAATACATCTTCATGAATGATCAAATGAATTCAATAAAGTATACTTCATGAATGAGTTTCAATTAATCTAAAACAATGAACATATATTTCTTAAACTAAATTTATTTACATGTTATAGAATTTCTTATTTTATGTATCTAAATTGTATATGAATTGATTTCATGTGTACCATGAATCCATTTCCTTAATCTCATCTTCATTATATCAGGTGAAGTGCATGATCTATCCATAATTGTGCAATATGTTCAATCAATTCTTGTGATCCAAGTATGTATCATCAAGTTTTGTCTCAATGGATAAAAAGTTATTTTCACGATTAAAGATTATTCATATATATTCATTCATGTGACAGGTTGTCTCTGCGGGTCCTCATCCACCACATTAAATGACCATAATCCTTTTGGTTTCATCCATGTGATAAGGGTTTTGTCGAAGAATTTATATCCCAACTAGGTATAATGAGTTAAAGAAAAATATAGTGGGATTAAAAAAATAGTGGCATTCAAAATAGTCTTCACTTCATATTGAACCGGTTGTGTCCATATTTCATTCATAAGAAAATGTTGTTGTCTATGACTGTCTTCTCAATTACTTCACAAAACCTAATGTAACATCCAATGATTTTATTTAATATATTATCTCATTTTTTTAAAATAATTTTAAAACATTAAATTACACTAAAAAATAGTTTATATTTCATTATATGAGACGCCAAATCTATCTTGCATTGCACACAGCAACGAGAATGTTAGATAACATTTGTCACAAGCAAGATAAGGTTTAATGAAAAAATATATAATAATAGTACATAATATGAAAATTTTATCATATTTTTATGAATGGTGATAATGAATTAAATTGAATAAATTATTATAATATTGTTTCAAAATGTTTCTAAAATAAATTCAACCCAACTAATTATTAATGAAACTAAAAACCATATGAAAATAAATGGAGAGTTTTAATGAAAATACTAATTTTATAACAAGAAGGGAAATTTATCAAAATAAATTCTGTAAATAAATATTATATATATTTTATAAATATAATAATTTCATTTATATTTCATATTCTGAATTAGATAATTTTCAATTAATACGATAATTTTATAAGATTAAATTAAGAAAATGTCCAATATTAAGAACAAATAGTTGTATATATTTTTAAAGGTTGTTCTACTGAATTTTAATGGAACCATAATATTAAAACTAGATGATGAATCCTCTTAAAATATATTTGAAATTATAGAATTCATATTAAAATGAGTTAAATCAACATTTATTTTAGGTGAATTTTTGGTATTTTCCTTCAAAGTTTCATGTTTTTATGTATTGTGAAATATAATGTATATTAATAGAATTTTTTTTATGAATGAATAATTTAGTGTTAAATTATTTTTTTAATTGGTTTTAAAATAAAATTATATAAATTTATCAATATTAATCCCTATTTCAATCATTTTAATTAACCTTACATTAAATCTGGATACAACATCTTTTGGAACGTTTGAACGTTTCACAATAAATACTTGTTTCTTCTCATATCAAAGAGATTCAATTTTTTTAAAAAAATTACCCAATTCGATGATTGGAATATTGAAAATTAGACTGCATACATGGAAGAAGAATAATTTAAAATTTCAATAACGTTCATTTTAGTTTTTTAACAATGATATTTTTGAGTCCAACTATAAGGACCCAGCCTTAAAACATTAAATATTGTTAAATTAAATGAAGAATTCACATTGAGGATATTTTTAGGTACAATGTTTTAGAGAATTAGGTCATAACTTATACATAACAACATGAATATTACATATAGACACATCTACTCAGAATCTATTTTTTTTTCATAAAATAAAAACTCTTTGAAAAAAAGAGTCATGTCTAGTTCCATGTTTTAGACATCATGACTTATCCCTGATCCCATACTTTAACCTATTATACTTTATGTCCTATTAAAAACATTTAAAAAACATGGGGTGAGCATAAAAATCCCACTAAGGGATACAAAAATAAGGAAAACGGTTAGTTTTTCTAAAACAAAAAGTAAACCATGAATACTTTATCATAAGTAATACTTTTCACCATTATGAAGTAGTAAATAATCTTCACTGAATAAAAGATCATTGCTTACCCTTTTGTAACCAAAATTTTACCATAAAACCCATATAAAGAACTCATAACAAATAAAGTTATATTGGGACATAATCATACATAAATGAAATAACCATACGGTCGACTTCCACACATATCACTAAATGGAATAGCCATTAGGCTGACTTCCAGACCCAATGCATTGGAGGTTATAACGTAACCACCCATCCTGGTTTATCACGGCACCACAAGTCATTTGGTTAATCACGTTTCCACCCATCAAATGTCCATGTACCATAAGAAAATCATTACACATAAGTATTGCAAATACAAACATTAAAGTAATAACATTTCTTTTGCAATTAAAAGAAATCATTTCAAGATATTAAAATAATCAATCCATTTCAAAAACCTTTTTCAATACCAAAATATGTAAAATAGTATATGGTATTTATTTTCCAATTCAAAACATTACATCTTGTTAAGTAATCCAACGATCAAATAACAAGCACTGTGGTGGAAAGGTCTTTGTTACCGCGTACGTTGAAAAGAAATGTACTTTTTGTCGTTTAGTAAAATGCTTCCTAGAGAAAAGATACCTCCGAAATAAATGTAAAAGTCAAAAGGGGTTTACGAACTGTATAAAATAATGTCATGAATAAATCAATGAACTACATAAATAAGAAAGATAAGATCAACCCAAAGAATGGAAATTGGGTTAAGAAGTTCCTTTACCTCGTGTCCGACATGAACCGTTCATTCATTAATTTCATGAATAATAAACAAAAGTTAATTTATACTTGCTTAAGAACCTTTTTCAAGTTCATTATTCCATTTATATAACTTTTTACCTTGTTATAAACATTATTTAATCATTCAAGTTAATAATGGTCATTTTGTCTATATTTGGTACTTGAGTCAAAAATGAACTTCTTATAATTAAAAGTTGTTCATGTGGTCAAAAGTTCATTATATACAAAATAATATTCATGATTTAGATATCATATATATAATATATATATATATATATATATATTATACATGTATTTATAATAGTACATAACATTTGGAGGTACGAAACGAAATACACTGTTCATGGAAACGGTAAGTCGTACGTACGCATGAATGCTATGTTCATTTCTATTTCGTATTTAATGGAATGAAAACATAATGATAAATAGGTATATTATAATTCCAGTATATTATCATATATAATATCAATAACTCCATCCTTTATACATACCACGTATGGTATGAACAAGTCATATCACTTTGAGGGGGAGGTAGTCCGCACTTCCTCAAATGAAATTATCACGTTTACCCATAATGGAAACCATAAAGGTATGCTATAAATGGAAAATAGAGAATCATAATGAAAACATAAACATAATATATATCATATATAAATTCAATTCCATCTTAATGGCCACCATGAGAGGCGGTAGGAGATAATTGAACAATCAACATTTCGTGAGGCGTTAGTTTTCCATCAACAGAAATAGTATGTTCTTTACCCATTAGATGGAGGTGTGTGTTAGTGTAGTTAGAATCCATATCAAAACAAAATTCTAGAATATTTTGGATACTGGTGTGGTTAAAAAAGAATGGAATAAAAAGAGATTAGGGTGTTGGAAAAGTAAAATAAAAAAAAGAACTTAAGTGAAGACATTACCTTTAAATCGAGTGACACCCCTTGGTATGAACCAAAAGGTTTTCATGAAGTTATTTCTGCTTATGTTATGGAGTCTATGATGAATAGATGGATCTTGGGATCTTGTTGGGGTTTAGTTTGGACGAGCCAATGGTCTTGAGAGGTGTAAGGAATTGGTTATAAGTGAGGGATTTTTATAAGGGGGAGGAAAGGCTCTTTAGGAAAGTGTGCAAATATTATTTTATTATATAATTATTTTCAGTTTCTAAAGGTCCAAAAATAACTAAATTCGAAGATATAACTTATATAACCCTATGTACAAATTAATTTATTGAAATATTTTTGTTTATGTCATTTCTGCCTTTACTTTAAGTTAATTAAAATAAACTGTCATTATCCCTCTTCAGTGGCTCCATGTGGCCCCAAAATCGACCCAAAAATGCCAATGGTTCGCCATGACTCATCAAATAAGGTTATGACAAGTTTTAAGGTAATTTTCTATTTTTATAATATTTATTTACCTTGATTAACTCTCTTTATCTGTTACCGCGGTAAGTAAAAGTCAACAGTTACTATTCATGAAAAATTATTTTCATCTAATTGAACCACATTTCACTTATTAATAACAACCATGTATGTTGGATTTTCTAAATTCAATTCATAGAAGCGGTAAAATTTCATTTAATTGAAAAATTCATATTTTTAAGTAATACTTAGTGGCTTCACTATTCATCAAAAAATGATGTTTTTTAGAAATATAACAAAAATTAATCCTAAGATATATTTGAAATTCCAAATTCAAAAACGATGTCTATTTAACCAAATTAAATACATATAAGTTGAATTAGTTTATTTAAAATTAATTCCCGTTGTCAAAACAATAAGTGTGTTTTTAAGAAATATTAACAATCAAAAGATTGATAGTTGATTATGTCCAATTTCAAAGTGAATTGTTTCTAATGACCAACATTTGATTAAAGGGTAAAAATATAATCTACTTCCACTTTTAAACTAATTAAAAAGGTATTATAACCATATAAATAAATTAAATTAAAAGGCATTTTTGAATTAAAATACAGTATTTTTCACTATTCATTAAAAATGAATTTTATCAGAAAAATACCAAAATTTTACCCAAAGTAAATTTTGATGTCTAGATTCTAAATAAGGATATTATTTTGTCAAAAATCAACACATGAAAGTGACAGAAAATATATTTAAAAAGGGTTCTCCATTAAAAGGTGGTAAATCGACCTTTTAAAGTAAATAAGAGTATTTGTGCTTAAAATTTGATTCATTCACATTTTAAGCCTCTTTCTTTAATTGGATAAATGTAAAAACATTTAACAAACATGTATAATCATATTTTAGTTAGTTATATTCATTCCCTCCAATACAACGACTAGGCATTAACTATCATTAAAAATAATATGATTATATTATTAGTGTGAAATGTAAGATTTCAAAGAAACTCGTTGTTTCTTATCAGGTACGCCATCAAACATAGGGTAAATTTTAAAGTAAAATTAATATTTAATTCAAAAAGATCAATAAATAAGAAAATTTCTTGTTTCTCTTTTTATCCCGGATGTTAGTCCAATTATTATTAACTACAATAATTAAGATAAACAAGTTTACATACAGAGTGAACATAGAATTTATGGTGCAAAATTACCCTTCAATTGTGTAAAAATTAATTTATGACCATATATCTACCATTAATCTGAAGATATTCTATAATAGTTCAATTTGAGCACTTGGGGGACCATTAAGACATGGGAAGCACTCAAATATTTTCAATAATACCATGTGTGTCCTCTATATCCCTTATAAAAGGACACCACATTCCCCCTATTATCATACCTCTCTAGCATTTTGGATTATCCAACATGTACCAAAAAAATCCCCAAAAAATTCCTCCCACATTCTAGAAGCCTCACTTTGGGCATAAGGATGCCCAATGAAGTATTTCATTATAAAACAAATGGTGTTACCAAAAAAAGAGGTGACATTTCTCAATGATCACATATGATTTATTTTTGATTCTCTAATACCGGAATTACATTAATACCATTATTATATAACAAAATATTTATGATAAATATAATTAGATATAGTAATTATAAGGTTCCTACATACACCTACACACACTACTTTCAAATTGGATATGCAATCATCGTTCATGTGTACGGCCGACAACTACCTCGCAAACCAATATCATTTATTCTTCCAGGACCAAATATAAAGATTGGAAATGATGAGGTAAATAGTATTTTTATATTATATGTATGATATTTTTGATTTATTTATTTTTATGTCTTTTTAATATTACACAAACCTTCATGGTTTCTATTTTGTAGGAATGTGATAACATCATTTGTGGATGTGTGGACTACAACATACACAAAAGAAATGTGATTCGTTCATGATTTACATTGAATTTATTTAGGATTATTTTAATAAAACAATATTATATGAATGAAAAAATTATTATATTAATGAAATAATTATCATTTTTTACATAAAACTTTTCATTTTATTATTACTATTCTACATTCTTAAAATGTGAAAATATCATTTCTGGACGTGTGGAATACCGCCTCCTCCAATGGATGTGTTTTTTCCTTTTTCATCACCACATCAAGATATTGATCTATGTATGTATATAAAATTATATAATATGGTATTTATTATATAATTTAATTTCTTTAAATATAATCATCATGTACAATATTTCCATAATGATCATTGAAATATTGGAACATCATCATGTGTACGTACTACTTAATGTCTCTATGATTATAAAGCTGGTAAAAATTTTCTAACCATAATTCATGTTTTATTTTCGAAATACATCTTATTAATAATGTGATGATTATTTATTGGTTCTTATTCTTTATATTTTTAATTCCTAACGTCATTGACCTTAGTCGACCTAGAAAGTCCATTTTGGTACATATGTAGAATATAGTTGAATCATCAGAAATAAATATAATTGATTAAGTATGTTTATATAAAATTTTAATTATTGAAATAAAGGTAATAATAAAAATAGAAATTGTTATGAATAATGGTAATAATTATCACATTTTTAGTAATCATTATGAAAAAGTACAAACATGACAAATCAAACCCAAGGTAAGAGATTTTGATCTCACTTTTTATATTCATGTGATAAATTCTATATTATCCGCTTACATGTTTCATGTGGTGTATCCAATTACCATATTGATATATTATGTTTTGAGAATTTTTATCATCATGGTATTTAAATGTTTCATTTGTGGATTTTTTCTATTGGTGTTATGAAATCTGATGAAACCTATGATTTGAGGGGATTTCTAGTCCACCTTTTTCTTTCTCCAGGTCTTATGATATATTCACTAGTCGTTTCTTTTATGGGGGGTATATATTTCCCATGAATGTATATTAACATTATTATAATTATTTATATGGGGTTTTACATATCCATTTTATTATTTCCCTTTTATTGGTTTTACAGTTTCATTGTTACAAGGAGATAAGGGACTCCATCTCAATCTCTATTCATTAAGGAATTTTATTTGAATTTATACACCTGTCTAATTTTTAGATATGTATAACATCACCTTTTACATATCATATTATGAATTTATTTATTATCATGTTAAATAATGTTTTTTAATATTATTCAATTATGGGGCTTTAAATTTAAATGATTCAATGTTGGGGGTAATCGTTGGAATGTTTATTTATTGTAATCCTAATAATGTTATAATGGTTAGTAAAGGGAATTTACATTCATAAAGAACAACAAACGATTTTATTATATATCCATCACTAAGTATTTCTTTTATTTATACCATCCTTTTTCTTTATTTAAATAGATTATGATTGTTTAAATGATATCATTAAGGAACCCATTTTTTTCATGGGTAAATCATTTTTCAAAAATATGGTTTTGGAAATAATTTCTTTTCCATGGAATAACCATGTATCTATAAGATTATTATGAAGAATATTTATTTTCAATTGGTTATTAATTTCAAAAATAGAAATACATGAAAACCAATTTTTTGAGGTCTTATTCATGTTTTAAAACTAAAAATTGATTGTTTCTATGATTTTTATTCAATCTTTTCTTCTTAGAAGTCATACATTATGGCGTTTCCCAAATATAACTAGGTAATCCTATTAAATCGTAACATGGGGTGGCTTATACAATGCTGTGAATGTGTATTATTTCATAAAATTGGGTGAACCAGATTGCACCAGTAAAACTCTTTCCGTCATAACATATGGTGGCCTAGATCGAACCGAGTGACCCTGTTTTATCCATCCAATTAATTTGGTAATGATAATTTTGGAATTCGACTGTATGTTTATTACATCAACACGGGTTTTAAAGGGTTTTATTAAAGTGATTATCCTTGTTATAAAATGAGTATTATTTTATTTTCATGAGTTTATAATGTTTATAATGATTGAGATTGATATGAAGTGGTTTTTGATTATTGATTTTGAATACTATTTCAATTTCAATGATTTCAATTTTGATGATCCTTATATTGATGTGTATGAGTTCTTTTATGATTATCTCATGCACATTGATTATGAAATCATACCCCTATGCACTCTTATACTAGTTGACGAAATATAATAGTCAATTCTTATGTTTTCCCTCAATGAGAATCTACGATCACCCATTTTATGACTCCATTTTCCCATGTTTTAAATAACGATGTTTAATGACAATTTGATATATTGGTATTCAAAAGGAAGATGTTGTTTTCCAATTGTGAAATAAGAAATATAGTTATTATGGGATAATATGTTTATCTTTATTAACAATTATTTTATGAGTCCATGTTGATCTGAATTGTATATATAGGTGTTTTTACTAATTCTATAAAACTCTAAACAAAAAAGGTACATGGCTCTGTAAGTGGACCATGTTTTAATTTTAAATATTTAGGTTTAAGTTGAAAAATTTGGATCAAAATTATCAGAATCAATGATGGAAATGTAATGTTATGGATTTTATAATAGGATTTGAGAGTGTGAGTTATGGGCTATTATAGTTGTTATACAAGGTCTATTTAGATAACATTTTAGGTTATCTTGTTTTCATATGGGATTATCTTAATATTTTTGGATACTATGATATGACTAGAAGCCTAATTTTTATCATAAGATCCTTGTCTTGGACATAATATTTGAGGGTTTTATGTACTAAAAATATTGGGGTATCAATTAAATTTTTAGATATGTTTTTATTGTGTTGAATTATATGTAAAAAATATGTTTAATGTGAATTATTCCATTTTGTTCTTTAAATAAATTATTAGGTAATGATAAACATTGGGGATTATATAGTATTGGAAATTGAGACTTTATGGGGAAAAAGAATTACCATATAGATTACCACATTATTGAGATTTTATTTGGTGGCTAAGTGAATAATATTAAATCAATGTAAGATATTCATATTTTGATATGAAAATTTGGATAGAATGAGATAACTCCTAATTTAAGCATACAGTCCCTCGTAGAATAGATTATGTGGATATATTATTATAATGTAATTTATAAATGACATCACATCACCCATTATCAATCAGTTTAGTAGTATTTAAGAACTAGTTTCATACATGGTTCCCTTATAAATTGTTAATTAAACATAAATCATACCAAAGGAACATAAATTTATTACTTGAAACTTTCTAAACGATATATTTTTCATAACATAGGGAAGTAAAAAAATATAATGGGGAGCCAACATGATTAGTATGTTTAATATTACATTGGAAACTATCATAAAGAAACATAAAAAAGTAATTTAAGGTTAATAACTAAAAACAAAATAAATTAAAACATAATTTTCATCATAATATGGAAGGAATAAAAATTAATAAATAATTGAATATAAATAATCACATGAGAATTAAAATATTCTATGGTAATTTTACTAATATAATAATCATATGGATTATAAATAACCATCCTAAAAATGATGGAATACATAATGGCTAAAATCATACCGATACGCTCAAGGATTCATCCAAGACGCCATACATAATCAGTTAAGACGTCATCCAAAAACCTAACCGGTTTCTCTCATGATCCCTATTAATCTATCATAGGCCTATAAAGGGCCTAAACTATAAATTACTAAGACCAATTCATTTTTTCTATGAAATGGTTGAATCATACATAACATATGAAATCATATTGAAAAAAAATTAAATAAATTACAAATACAAATAACATAATCATGAACACTCTAGTGTTATATGATGAGTGGAATAAAAACTGAGCATCCATAGTCAAGATGGTCATAAAAAATAAATAAAATATTGTAGATTTTTTATAAGTTATCAAAATAATTTATTTATAAGATCCAACAATGTGTTTTGACGTAGTTGAAAATAATCTAATAAAATTAATGAGAAATTCTTTATAAGAATTCTACTGTACATTGAAATAATTTATTTTAAAATTATTCACAAATATAAAAGAATAAAATTTATTTGAATATAATATTGTAAAATTTTAAAGGATTTATTATGAAATTATGGAATCATGAACGAGAGAAAATACACCGATGGCATATTTGTAAAAACAACCCTTTTTTTATATAAGAGAAAAATTTAATAAAGAGTATTTTTAAAAGAATTTGTGTGCATTACCAAATGAATTAATTTTGTATACCAAGAAAAAATCATATTAAAAAAGTGGAAAGAAAATTTATATAATCATAATTAGGTTCACACATAATCATTGAATGACATAATCAATGGAGTAGAATTTTAACCCAAATAATTAAATTTGGATTAATAATTCCCTTACCACTTTGTAATCAGTCATAATATATGCCCCAAAAAATTAATGATCATCATATGAAATATTCAATTACATAAATATAAATATATTCATTAAATTATATAATAAGGATATTTAAATACATAAAAACATTAAATAAAGTTTGAATAAGTAATATATCTAACATTAGTAAAAGTGAGATGATAATATCCTTAACTTATTTTTGAAAGAGTTATACACATGAAATTATTGTCATGGATAATAAATTTAGATTCATTAACTACATAATTTATATCCAATTAAATAAGTTAATTTATTATTATCATTTTATTAAGATCATTTGTAGTTTTTCATGATGAGTAAGAATGTGTAATTTAGTTGTTCATGGGGAGTTGTTTTCATGATTCTATGGTCGGTTCCCATATGTATAATAATGTGAGTTCATGTCAAATGGAAGAAAAACTTCATAATTGGAATGGAATGACTATGATATAAATATATAATTTTAAATGGTATCATATATCATTTGATTATATGATATGTGGGTGATTTATTATAAAAAACACGGTTGAAAATGAGATAATTTATTTATGTGGTTTTTACAACCACTACGAACATCTGTCATTGTATTTAATATTACGTTTGTATATATTGGTTCTAGAATCATGATATAACTTATAATATTTATATTAAGATATTATTTAACAACAATAACGGTTTTTTGGTAAGAATTTATTGCTTAAGGGGAAATAAAAAAAATTCATCCATTTTGTCGTTGAACTAACACATCACGGAAGATGTCTTCACATTTTAAATAAAACTAGAGTTTAAAGGATTGGGGATATATAATTTTGGAACTAAATATGAGTGTAGTTGCTCAATTAAAAAGAGGTGTGGGGGGGGGGGTTGAATTTAATGTTTAAAAACATATTTATCTAACCTTAAGGAAAACTATAGTTGATAAAGTTAAAAAAGATAAATTCACAAGACCTCTTTTAGTTCTACTAAAAAACATAATATATTCCGGAAATATGGTTCCAGAAATCAAACATAAGGAATGTTTATAATAAAATTATTCTACCGTAATGAGTATATATTCTTACTTATCTGAGTATACAAAATTACAAGAAAGTATTTGAAGACTATTATTTATTCCTTTATCAAAATGTAGTGGAAATAAAATGAAATAAAACAAGTAACAAATATGATTCCTTTTAACCCAAAAGGAAGGGTATCTGTCAACCTTGGATAAAGGTCCCTTGAATTATACATTCATGAATGTATGTCTTACACAAACTAGGGTAATCCCTTGATAGAAATATCGGAATTGGTCTTGTAATCCCCACAAGCCCTCGAAATTCAAGATAGTCGGCACCTCTGTCTTCCTATCCCTAGAAGTCATTGAGCTTTAAGGTAGTCGTAACCTCTATATTCTTATGCTCGGAATCCCTCGATTGAACATAACAACAATCGAAATCAAATGATGCAAACTGAACCAGATGTTCATTATGAACATGGCATGAAAATCTCTCTCTAGAAATAACTTCAACACCATGAAATATCTAGAGTTATGGAACTGTCAACGATCATATTGAGCTCGTTCAAATGAGCTATTATTTATAGGAACTTCTACAAAAGTCGGATCCCCCCTTCAATGGTCATATATGTCCTTGAATCTCGGAGGGACCTATACATGTGTCACTCAAAAAATGGTTCGTTAGAAACAGATTGGATGACATCATTTCATAACTATAAGAAGATTAAGTAAAATATGGTTTCTTAACCAAATCTATTTTTTATATTAAAGAAAATAGAATTCAGAGTCTGGCCAAATAAAAATTCAGAGACTATGAGATATGGACACTAAGATTCTATTTTACAATAACTTCTGAATCTGAAATCTATAGATTTCGGAGTCTAAATTCAGTGGAATTCAGAGTCTGAATTTTAATGAATTCTAAGTCTGAATTCTTAGGAATTAGGGCTGTAAATTATGAGAAATTTGGAGTACGAATAATTATGAATTAGGTTTCTGAATTTTAGAGAATTTAGAACTAGAATTTTAGAGAATTTGGAACCTGAATTTCAGTGAATTCAGAAGCTAAATTTCAGAGAATTCGGATCCAGAAAACACAATACTCTATAACCATGAATTTATGGGATTCTGAGAATTTAGATATGAAATCAAATTTTAACATATTAATAAAGTGGATTAGATTTATAAATATTATAAAATGAACAATGAATAAAATATTAAAGATAAATTTTCCTTAGAGAATGAAAAATTGACATATTAGGATAATTCGTAGGGAAAATATAACTTCCCTTATGATAGAGTGTTTGTGATTTTGAAAATAAAATAGGAATGGAAAATTCATAAAGAAACCTTATTGACTCAACAATCTCTCCCTTTTTGGAAATCACACACATCCTTACGAAAAAAATATATGGACTGAGATTTTTTCTTTATGAACATAAAATAAAAACATCTCTCCCATTAATTATGATTCAGAGTAAATATGAATAACTCTCACTTAGGTTTTGAAATACCTGAGGATAATATTTTTGATTTCCTTAAAGATATTTTATTTTTTCATGAATAAAAAAATCTTCTATAAAAAACTATCCCTTAGAAAAAAACCCCCTTTCTCAGAAAATTATCTACTTTACACAGTATTATATTTATCATTCCATTATCCCCAATTGTGATTTTAAAAAATGATTAAATGGAATGTAAAATAATGGTACTTGAAAAATTAGTAATATACAACAAAACATATGAAGAAAAGCCAAAAATTTCATTATGATTGAATGATATTGTACAAGAAAGATGATTTTATAGAAGATCAGATTGGGAAAAATCATCCTTCTTTCTCATTCAGAATCAACTTTTTCATGATTATTTTCACCTTCTAAGGCTCCATGTGATCTTCTTCAAACTGGTTGATCAGCTGATCCTGATCCTCATTTTTTTCCCAGAGCATTGATTTGATTGTCCATATTCTAATAAACTTCTTCATGATCCTTGAAAAGATATTCTTTCTTACTAAGAATTTCTTCAAACTATATTATAAGATCTCTTTCTCTCTTCTAATTCAATGAGAATGAATTAAGTTTCCCATTATGATCTTTGACTTCCTTTTCTGGGCTGTTTGTTCAAGACTAATCTTCTCATCGAAACATGAAGTGAGGACATTGATCCTAACATCTTCAGTGTCAAAATAATCCTTCACATTATCTTGAAATTCATCTAGGACTCTCATCTCTATGGTTATTTTCTTAAACCACTTTGTAATTTCCTTACATTATCTCTTGTCAGCTTCATACCCAATGAAGAAAGTTTTCAGATCACACTCATTCCTAACAAACCTATGAATAAGCATGGAAAATGAATCTTATTTCTGATTAATCGAGTGTTGAAGCATCTGGCTCCTCGAGTATATAATCAGAAAAAATGGAATGGTATCTACCAACTTATTCAATGATTGGACCACCAATTCATGTCCAGTAGAGGATGATTCCAAATTAGATTCTTTTTATGTTGAAGATTATTTTTCTTCATCTTTATCTTTTTTCTTTGATGATCCACCAACATCGTTCTTTTCCACCATGACTTCTTCAGTGTATCAAACAAAAAAAAATTCCCGTATCATCTTTTGGAGTCATATCAGCAGATTTTGGCCATTCATGTTCACTATCTGATAGTTGAACTATTTTTATTCATCAATATTTAATTCTAAAAAGTATCAACAAGATCCTATGGTTGAAAAAAATCATGATTGTTGCTTTCTTCATCATAAAAATTATACAAAACATCCTACTTCTCATCTAATTTTCCTTGTGAAAGAATTTTGGTCGATTAATCCTAATAAGTTTGGATTGATAATATTTCAGAAGGACCCTCCTTCACATGATATAGATCGATTGTCTTATCTTTTCATCTATATCATCGTATTATTCTTCTTCTTCTTCCAATTCATCATATTTATCAATTTTATCTTATTTATTATGTTCCAGAATCACCGCATTCTTTCCCAGAGTCTCTATGGCTACTGGTTCATTGTGAAAATTTTCCAGCACCTGGTGTTTCCTAGAATATTTCTCAGTAGCCTTCATAAGAGATTGTACAATATCACCTTTAGACATCTTCTTCTTTTTCTTCTTCTCCTTCTCTTGTTTCTCCAAATTCTCAGCAACCTTAATCTTCAAGGATTTTGCTTCCACAATTTCCTAGACAGAAGTAGACTCCCCTTCTTTTCTCTTCTTCTTGTCTTCTCTCCACTTGGAAACCACTTCATCCAGATAAGTATTTTTCTTATTTGGTTTTGGACGTTCGGATTGAGTTTTCTGAAATACTAGATATTTTTCTTTCGCTTTTGGTTCCTTCATATTTATCTTCTTTCCACCTTTCATGGTTGTATCAGCTACTTCTAGTTTCTTTGATAAGGTTTCTATTTATTCTTCAGATAACTCATAAAATTCTCTGGATTCACTTGAGAAACCGGCCTTCATCCTTCTCAAACAATCAATGCTAAGTACCATAACCTTGTAACTTCTTGTCTTAGAACTGCATTAGATTTTGAACGATTCTAGACAATGAATTATGATATTGGAAAGAATATCTAGATACATAATGGTATGATGTTTTATAGTTCATTTCTTGATATTAATTATTGTAATCAAGAGATACTTCACCAAATTTATCTTTCTAAGGGTCACTAAAAAATCCAAAATATAGATATCACTTTTCTTGAGGGTAACCTTATCCCAATTTCCCATAACGATAAAACCTTGAACCCATAATTCCAGAATCCGGAAATTTTTAGATAGATGAACAATCTTTGGAGTCTTAACTTCTTTCAAAACAAGGCACTCTATTACCTTCTCTCTATTAGAAGAACCTGATACATCTGTTAACTTGTTGGTAGAAAACTCATCTTTACCATCATGTGTAATTCCAATTAATCATGTAACCTTACTGTAAGAACGAGAATGGGGTTTCCATAGGTCTTAAGTCAAAACATGACTCTCCATCCTTCATAGAAAAAACATACTTACTCATAGAATTTTACTAGAAAGTACGGTTAAACTGGATCATTTTATTTGGATTGAATTCACATAAGCTCTCCCAGCCATTTAATTTTATGTTCATTGAAATAAGAGAATCATAATTAAAAAAGAATTTCTGATCTACTAACCTTTCCTTGTAGATCATCTATTCACATATTTTTTTACCGACGACATTTATTTGTGAGGATAAGCTTCCAAATACATTATCATTTGAGTAAAACTAGGAGATTCAGAACGGGCCTTAAGTAGAGAAGCATCACGTCAGCACACCAAAGCCTTGAAAACCAATGTGAGAAAACTATCTGGGGTGGGGGTCTTCATATATGTGTTTGAGGCAACATTTCATATTCCCATAAAGATCTAATGTTTGAAATAAGATTGATCTGATATGATGGTTGAGATGAGTGTCGAAGAAGGAATTTAGTGTGTTATGATCTTTTGAGGTTTTTAAAATAAAAAAAATATGCATTTAAGGAAAGGAAATCTGAAAATTTTTCATTAAAAAAGTTAAATTACCAACAAGAAAAAAAAATTATTACAAAAACCTTAGTATGGATATATACCTTACATAATGCTAGGTATAATTATCAGTAATGAGGAAAATTCATCTTCAAGAACATTAGATTACAAGAAATGTTTTTAAAGAAAATTTTGATTAATAAAATTTTGATTACAAAAAATTTGATTACGAGAAATTTGATTAAAAAAATTTTGATTATGGAAAAAAATTAATTACGATAAAATATAATTAAGAAAATTGATGACTAAAAATAAAATATACTCCCCCTATGAAAAAGAGTTTCTTACTATGAAGAGATAGGTTTGAACAGGATGTTAATATGAAAGATTACCTTTTGTTTATAAATCCTAACTCCTGTATAATGTATTAAAATCTATCGGAGGGGAATGATTTTGTGAATATATTAGCATGACGATCTTGTGTTCCAATAAATTGAATAATGATATCTCTATTTTGTGTCTGATCTTTATAAAGTGATGGCCAATATCTATGTGTTTTCCATGAGATTGATGGGAATGGTTTTTACATATGGAAATAAAACTAGTGTTATCACACAATATTTTTATTTTTGTAAAATTCCTTCCATTATCTTTGAGTGTGTGTTGAATCTACAATACTTGAGGACAACAACTTCCCACTACTATATATTCAGCTTCAGTAGTGGAAAGTGCTTTAGGGTGTTGCTTTTTGCATGACCGAAAAACTAATGAATATGTTAACAAATGACAAGTTTCGGATGTACTTTTTCTATCCATTATACAACCACCAAAATCATCATCTGTAGTACTTTTTAAAATATATTCATCTCCAGAAGTATAGAAGAGTACAAAATCTGTGGTTCTCTTTAAATAATAAAAAATTCTTTTCACTGCTTTCAAATGAGTTTCCATAGGATTGGATTGATATCTTTTACATAAGAATACTGTAAAAATTATGTTTGGATAACTAGCTGTCCAGTATAGTAAACTTCCTATAATACCTCTAAATGTTGTTTTCCCTACTGGTTTCCTACATTCATCAAAATCAAGAGAATTTTAGGTACCAATGGGAGTGCATATACTCATAGTGTTTTCATATACACACTTTTAATGAAAATTTTTAATATAATTATATTGAGATATATAAGTTCCTTATGATTTTTGAGAAATTGGAAAAACTTGAAAAAATGTTAACTCAGTCATCATACTCATTTCAAACTCATATTTCAATAGATTTTCAAACGAATCAGTTAAATATAGGCGAGTTGAACCAAATAAAATCTCCTCAACATAAATTTGAAAAATCAAATAATTTTTCATATCATTCATTATAAAAAGTGTGGGATCATCATTTACCTTAACATAATTGTTCTGTAACAAAAATCATGTAATTATATCAATCCAGGATCTAGGGTCTTTTTTATGTCCATATAAAGATTTGGTAAGTTTGAAAACATGTTCAGGATGTTTTGTGTCTTCAAAACCAGGAGTTTGTTCATCCAAAACATCCTCTTGAAAATATCCGTTAAGGAATGAACATTTTACATCCATTTGAAAAACATTGAAGTTGATGAATACTCAAAAAGTGTCTAAAATACGAATAGATTCAATTCTAGATACTGGAGAATAGGTTTCTTTATAGTCTATTCCTTCTTGTTGATTATATCCTTTAGTAACAACTCTAGATTTATTTTTCTAACAATGATTCGATTTTAATCACATTAATTTCTGAAGACCCATTTTACTCCAATAACAAAAGTATCCATTGGTCTTTCATCCAAGGTTAAGACTTTGTTCCTTTCGAATTCATTTAGACCATCTTGCATGGATTTTATCCAATCATCATTACCTAAAGCTTCATCAGTGCTTTTTGGTACTAATTGGGAAAAGAATGCTAGATGTTTTACTTCATTTCTTAAATATATTCCAGAACTTAAAGGTTTATTTAAATCCCCAATGATACTATCACTAGAATGATTTTTCAGAAACAACTAATTTGGGTTTTGATAGACCTGTTCACCAACATATGGTAGAAAGTCCTCTGGGTCAAATGTTTCAGAACTATTTTCTTGAACATTTTCCTTATCAGATGGATCTTCTATCAAGGGTTGATAATCGGTTTTTGAAAACAAATCCACAGATATAGGATGGTGTTGTCTAAAAACAAAAGGTTCAGTTTCATCAAATTTAACATGCACTATTTGTTCAACAGTAAAAGTACTGTTACTAAAGAATATATATGCCTCAAAAGTTGTGGAGTAGCCAAAGAAAATTCCTTCATCAAGTTTTGTGAGAATTTATGTAAATTATCATTAGTATTTTGAATGAATAATTTTAAAAAAATTCTTTTAATTAGGAAAGTATTGGGTTTCTACCATTCTATAATTCGTAAGGGGTTTTGTTAAGAAAATTTCTATTCAAAACTCGATTTATAGTATAACAAGTAATAATTACAGATTTATCCCAAAAGTGTTTAGCTATAGTATATTCACTCAACATGGTGCTAGTTATCTTGTAAAGAATTTGATATAATCTTTCAATAAGACCATTCTATTGAGTAGTTCTTGGAGCTAAAAAGTTATGAGTAATGCCCTTCTTACTACAAAAAGATTCAAAATATGAATTTTGAAATTCTCCTCCATGATCACTATGAATAGTTAAAAATGGAAGGTTTTTCTCATTTTTAAATTGGGATCTAAAAATTTTGAAAATAGAAAAAGAATAAGAAATTGTTTCTAGAATATAGTCCCATGTAAATGTATTGTAGTCATGAATTAAGACAACAACATAATATTTCCCTCTGATGCATCTAGTTTGTTTATGTCAAAAAAGATCCAGATGCACTAATTGTAATGCATCAGAAGTTGAGACTTCACCAGTTGATTGAAAACTTGATTTATGTTTCTTTCCATATTGACAAGGATCACAAACTTTTGAAAAATAAAATCTATGCTCCGTTAGATCCTTAACTGTTATATTCTTTAAGAGTTTTCATAGGGTCCTAAGGTTATAGTGTCCAGACATTCTATGCCATAACCAGCATTGAACATCCATTACACTAATTCATGGTAGATCATAGATCCTAAGATCTTTTATGTTTAGTATGTATACATTCTTTTTCTTTTTCCTTGGAATTTTGTACTAAGCACTTATCTTCCCAAAAATTGACAAGGTAACCTCCATCACATAATTGACTTATGCTAATGCGGTTGTTCTTAAGACCCTTCAAAAATAAAACATTAAAAACTAAAAATTTTCTAAGAAGAACAATGTTTCATATACCAACAATTTCTAATTGAGTATTATCTCCGAAAGTTAATTTTCCTCCTTTTATCTTGATAATCTTTTAAAACATGCTTTTGTTACCAGTCATATTCCATGAACATTCACTATCCATCTACAAGGTATTCATTTTTTATTTTCTTTAATTTTTTTGAAAATAAAAGAGTTTGAATTTCAGAATTGAAAATTTATTGGATCCAGAAATTTCAAAAAGAAATATTTTTGGTATCCAAATTTTTATAGAAAAATAAACTTTATGAAAACCTAAAGATTGAGTTTTGTTAAATGAAAATATTTTCATCCAATGTCCACCACACTGACATTTACTGCAGAATGGAGCACATTGAGGAACAAAATAGTTATTACTAAAAATATTTTTAGAATGAGTATAACCAATTTCAGAACTATTCCTTATTGGTCGAATTTGGGAATACGTCTTGTCAAAATTTTCCTTACCAGAAGTAAGGTTTGACAAACACTTACTCATGTAAAATATTTCTGACTTTAGTTTAATAACGAAATTTTTATCCTAAAAAACATTTGTTTTAGAGCTAGTGTTTTCCTATATAATATTTTTCATAGAAATTACATATTCAGGATCCTTAGAATATTTACCCTTCTCAGAATTAACTTCATCATGTTTTTTTAAATAAATTCAAAATAAAAAGTTTTCTAATCAATATCATTAGAATGATATGATATTTATTTAGATAAATTAGATAGTATAGAATTTTCCTTATCATGTTTTTTCTTGAGTTTAAAATTTTCATTCTCAAGGAGTTTAGAAAACCTAGACAATACATTACATGAAGGTAAATTATTATCTTCATCATAAAATGATCGTTCATCTGAAGACTTATAGTATTTATCATCAGTATAATTTGAATTCAAAGATACATTGGTAATAGATTCAGAATTGTGTATGTTGACCATTAGATAATGATTTTAAATGGGTAATCTGACTAGCAGACGAAGATTCCTCTGAACAGAAGATTCATACTCTGAGGATTCAATAGAAGAGTCGCCACCACATACACTATAGGTATCATTGGATTTCATAACATTCATTGATTTTTTATTGTAATATTTTATTCTATTACTATGAGAATTATTTTCCTTTCTATCATTTTTCTTAAGCATAGTACAATTTGGTCTTATATGACCTACTCTTTTACATTCATAACAAGTGACTTCTAAGACTTTCTTATCTTTTCATTATTTATTCTTATATCTATACAGAAATATTATCTTTCCAACTAACTTGTTCATTCATCAAAAAATATTATCTAGCTAATTCTCAGAATGTTCACTTTCACTAGATTCAGATAAAATAATAACTTTATTAGACTTAGATCTCGTAACCCTTTCAGGAGTCTTGGAATTAGTGGTTGTAAAGGGTACACATTCTTTACCATTCTTCTTATTATTCAAATCGCTGTATCTTTTCATTCTTGTCTCATTTTGAAAAAGAGTTCCAAAAATCTCATCAAGATTAATTTGAGACACTTTCCTATTCGCATTAATATATGTTCTCTTAGATTCCCACTCATTAGGAATAATATAAAAAATAATGTCTACAAGAGCTTCATCATCTATACCTTTGTCACCCATAGATTGTTGACCATTAACAATTTTCATTAAACAGTTTTGTACCTTGCATACTGATTCTCCATAAGGAAAAAACAAATCCACGATATTCTTCTCTAAAAAAATCTCTTTTGGTCCCTATAACTTAGGATGTACCAAAATGTGTAACTTCTAGTTTCTTCTGAATACAATTTTCATATTCACAAGATGAAATATGACTATATATATTCCAGGTCAGGAAACACAACTAAGTATTAGGTACCATGTAGTTTAGTTGATATTATTAATTTTCATGGATGATGAACTTTTTTACATCCTTATTTGGGATTTTGTAATCTCCAGTGAGAATGACATTGTTACCTATTCCAGTATTGATGACAAAAGCCTTTATACGATCTCTCTAGTACATGTAATAATTTCCATCAAATATAGGTGGTCTAGTAGGATTTATATTATCATCGAACCAACATTCATTCCTACCATTATAAAAGGAAATATATTTCCAAAAAACATTTTAATAGTAAAATGTTGTAAACATGGATTAAAATTCCTTATTATGGAAAATTTTAGTAATAAAAATCTAGAATAATGAAAAATTGAGAAAGAAAACTTATATAAGAATATAATTATTTCAGATACCTTCTATGATACCAATTGTATGATAATAATATGATTGTATATTCCCAATATGCAAGTGGGGAGTGAATTGTATGTTTAAAAACAATCATTTTTAACCTTAAGGTAAACTATGTTTAACAACGTTAAACAAGGTAAATTAACAATACCTATTTTATTTCTAATAAAAAAATTACTAGGTTCTGGAAATATGGTTCCAGAAATGAAACTTAAAGAATGTTTGCAAGAAAAGGATTCTAACATAAATCATATATAATCATACTTATCAGATTATATAAAAGTATAAGAAATTATAATAAGATTATACTTTCTTAAGTTAGGAAAAATCAGTGGAAACAAATATGAAAAAAACAAGTAACAAGTATTAAATCTTTTAACCCAAAGAGAAGGGTATCCAACATCCATGGATAAAGGTCCCTTGATTTATACATTCATGACTGTTTTTCTTACCCACACTAGGGTAATCCTTTGAAAGAAATATCAGAATCTGTTGTGCAATCCCCACAAGCCCTCGAATTTCAAGGTAGTCGACACTTCTATCTTCATATCCACGGAAGTCATTTAGCATTATGTTAGTTGGAATCTCTATCTTCCTATATTCAGAAGACCTCGATTGAACCCTACAACAATCAGAATCACACAAATGAAGCTGAACAAGATGTCCAGTATACACAAGGCATGAGAGTCTCTCTCTCAAGAAATCCCTTCAACAATATACAATCTCTAGAGTGATGGAAATATCATCAATGATATTGAGCTCATTCAAATGAGCTCATATTCATAGCAACCTTCTCAAATTGTTGGATCCCTCCTCCAACATGCATATTTTTCCATGAATCTCCGAAGGGCCAATACACTTGTCACTCAAACAACGATTAGTTAGAAATAGATTGTATTTAATCATTTAAAAACTACATCAAGTTTAAGAAAAATATGATTTCTTAACCAAATATATTTTTTTATGTAAGGAAAATAGAATTTGGAGTCTAACCAAATAAAAATTCAGAGTCTATGAGATATGTATATTAGGATTCTAATTATCAAATTATTCGGTGACTAAATTCTTAGGAAATTAGAGTCTCAATTTTGAGGAATTTGGCGTCTAAATTCTAAGGAATTCAGAGTCCGAATTATAAGGAATTTAATGTTTGAATTCTGAGGAATTCAGAGTCTGAATTTTCGAGAATTCGGAACCTGAATTTCAAAGAATTCAGAACCTAAATTTCATGGAATTTAGAACCTTAATTTCATACAATTCTTATCTTGAAAATAGAACACTCTATATCCATGAATTTATTGGATTTTGAGAATTTAGATATGATAGCGAATTTTATCTTAGTAATAATGTGGGATAGATTTAAAAAGATTATAAAATGAAAAATAAAATTTATGGTAAAGATAAAATTTACTTGGAGAAGGAAAATTTTCCTTATTAAGATAATTCTTAAAGAAAAATATAATTTCCCTTATGATAGAATGTTTCTGATTTTCAAAACATAGTGGAATGGAAAAGCCATAAGGAAACCTTATTTACTCAACATATAATCCATCATCACAATAAAATTCAATTATATATATTAATTTTTTTACCATTCCACTTTAGATATAGGATGTTAGGAGTCATTAATAAATGTATATAAATTTAAATATAATGGAGGGGGATCTTACCTCTCAAATATCATGTCCTTGGGAACCTCTTTAGTATATTCAAATGTTATGTTTTTGTAAGAACTATAGATATTGGACTTGGGTAAGACCATTAGGATGGTAATTGGGATGAATTTAGACATGATACAAGGATTCAGAAGCATGAGTATAATTAGTGGTGAGGAGTGATATTTTCAAGTGAGGAGAGGGCTAGTTTTTGATTATTTTTTTGATTGATTGATTTATTTTCTCTAGAATATAAATTTTTTTGGATCATGCAATTATATAACATAAATAGTGATTTTTTAATTAATAATTGCTGATTACAATATAAATGACTCAAAAAATTTATGTGTATTACTTGTAATGCCAAATAACATAAATTACCGTATTTTGATATCCATAAAAAATTCCACTATATTAGAAACATTCCAAAAATTCATCCTAACCATTTCATGACATGTAGATTAAAAAAATGACTCAATTTTATGAACATAATTTTTTTAATATGATAAAAATAATTATTAAATAAAATCAACATTTATTCCAAATAAAATGATTTTAATATTATTGCTTATTTTTTACACATTGCTTAATTAATTATGGTCTCATATAATTATAATCTAATTATAATGAAGAAAATTATAAATTATTGAATGTATTTTATGAAAATAAGTTTTATAATAAATAATTATATTAATTATAATATTATAAATAAACCATTATGTTTCAAAAAAAATACAAACACTTAATTTATCAGTTTCAAAACATTTATTTAGTTATTACATAATATAAAAATATTATATTTTCATTTATGATGTACATATATTTTGTTGACAATTTCAATTTTGATTTTATTATTCTAATTGAAAGACTATTATTCAATGTGTTCACGAAACTATTCCAATAGTGATGTTAATATTTAATAGTATATCACTATTCATTTAAGAATGGTGTTGCATGAAATGTAAGATAATAAATAAATTGAATTTATTTAAGAGGATACCAACCATAAAATACTTGAGTTTAGTGTTCCACCACCCATTGAAAACAATAAACCTCAAATTTTATATGAGTATTACATTATAAATAAATGACGGTCATTATACACCATTGTATCATTGGGTTCCCACATTAAATCATCCAATAAATAGTTTATTTAATGAAAATTTTCAATTTCAATATTCCAATTTCTCAATGTTTTCTCTTTTGTGTCATGAATATTCATAATATTTTCATAGTAAGACAAACCAGATTCCAATTTTATTTATTCAAAGATCAGTACATGTGTTGGGTAAGGAATGTATTTCTTTTACAATGATATATGGAACACATTATAAATGATGATGAGACTTGTTGAAATTTCTAATTGGTATGCAATAGGTTAAATTAATTATAGAATTTCAAATGGTTTTATGTACCTATGACTCAGTTTAAATTTCATACAGAACCATGTGACATAGTTCCATGAAGATACATTTATAAAGATACGATCTACCACATTAAATCAAAATCCTTTTTCTAGTAAACCACATAAAACTTTTTAGTACTTTTAGATGTTTTAATATGAAATCGTATAATATTTACCATTATTATTTTATCTTCAATAATTATTGAGACTATAGGTTTCCTCCCACCAACATCATCCCAAAAATATGCATTACAAGATATTTTTTCATATAATCATTGTATGTTTATAGTTGAATACTAGAATGGAAACTAATACTATAGTAAAAATCTACCAATGTTGAATATTGATCCAACATACCACAAAAGGAAAGTGATCATGATCTCAAAATAATTTCTAATTCTTTTATAGTCCTTTTATATTGGCAATCTGTATAAGGGTGATAACTAGTACTCAAATAAAACTCAGTATCCAAATCCATTTGAAAATTATTTCAGTATATTGGTGTAAAATGTTGATCTTGATTAGACATAACTTATTGAGATGCACATTGATGTCTAACAAAATTATTAATATAGGTTCATGCATGGATATCAAGGGTAAAATCATCCCTTATAGAGAGTAAATGCAACGACATGGTAATTCAATCAAATATTTATCATATTTCATCGTTCATACATGTATTTGTTTGTAAGGTATTGAAAAATCCAATATAATGTCATCCCATTAAAATATATGAGTTTTCAAAGGTTGTGTGGCTCTTTAATGTGGTTATATCTCATCCTTCAGCTTTTGAAAAACAAAAAATCGTGACACATACTCAATAATTTTCTTCTTATTATTATCTCATCAGAAATGTTCATTTACATCACTATACATCTTGGTACTTCCATGGTGTATGGAAAAATATGGCTAAGAGCATCATCCAAAAGTTCTATTTTTAACTTAGGTGTTGTTGGAACACACAAGCTTTTCCAAATTTCATAATTCCATCCACATATATGAGGTATTCTTATCTTACATCCTTAATGGTTATAATTTTATTTTGAAAATTATTAAAATCTAATTAATATTTTTTATCCTCTCCAGAAAATATATTTTATCAATCATTTTAAAAAGGATTCAATTTTTTCCTTTAGAATTACAAAATTCATATTTACTGAATCCATTAATATATGATCTTTTTCAATCCTCATTTTATTTACAAGTCCATGATATTTATTTTTTCATTTTCAATCTTATTTTCTATTCTAGGGTGGTAGTTTATTGAGAAATCATAATCCTTGAGTAACTCAAGACATCAACATTTCCATAATTTTATATCTCTTTTGGTCAAGATGTATTCCAAACTATTTGAGACAAATATATATAACATAATGCACCATAGAAAGAGTGTCTCTATATCTTTGGATGAATGATTATGGCAGAAAACTCAATTTCATGTGTTAGAAAATATTAATCAAGAGTATTTAACTACCTTGAGTCATATGAAATTACATTATCATTTTTCACAAGGAAACAACACAGTATATTCTCCAAAGAATCAATGTAAATCAAAAATCCATTATTTTCATATAGTAAAATAAGAAATGGATCATTGACCATTCTTATTATCAATTCTTCATACCATTTAACACATTTTTCCCCATATAGACTAATTCCATTTACATGTGGTCATGGTTTATGAGTTATCTAATAATGAAAAATTCTAATATAAACACCAATAGTAACATGATTAACATATTTAACTATTTAGCTTGATTATTTTCATTTTCATTAACCATTCTATGGTTGAACCTGGCTTTACATGGTCAAATGATGTTCTATCCCTAGAGAAAATTTTGAAAAGAAATGAAATGTCAAGATGTTTGAAATCATGCAAGTTAATTTTACAATATAATTCATTCCTTATAAGATTCTAAAAAATGGTATGAGATTGCTTCTAATTGTATTTATATGTTTTATAATATTTAATAATATCCTAAATTAATAATAAAAAAATTATAATTTTATTACATGAATACTTTGTTTATTAAATCTATAAAAACAAATGTTGATATATTCAATATAAATGGAATAACTGTATACTCACAATGTATATACTTCTTCTGAAATGTTATCTTCAAAATATCTTCCATCATTAATCAATATTAACAATTTCGCCAAATATTCTCAATCCTAAAAAATATATTCATCTCCATGAATTTCATCAAATAAATCATTTATGTAATGTAGAGGATACTTGTTCTTTGTTTTAATAACTTTGAAATCTCCATAGTCAATGTTTAGCCTCATGGATCCATCATTATTCAAAAAAATGATTAATTATGATCACAATAGAAAAAAATTATGATGAATAAATCCCTCATTAATCAACTCCTCTAGTTGTTTCAATATATCGACTATTTTTACAGTGTCTATTAATTCATGAGTCCCTGATATAGGTCTTTCATCAGTGATTAAATCAATAAAATGGTGAACTTACTTGTATAGAGGATGGGTGGTAATTCATATGTACACACATCAATATATTACCATAAAAAGGTACATCCTAAATTTTAGGATAACTATTTTCACTAATAGGTTTTGTACACACTTATTATACAAGAATATCATATATAAGAGATATAGGAGGTGAATCTAGATATTAAATTGATGATGAAGTGTCCCATAAAAGGATATGAAATACCATAATTTCAATAGAAAATATAATTTAATTCCCTTTGTAAAAAATGTTTGAATTCTATTTTTATATTATGTTCATACCAAAGAATTATATAAAAATAAACCATTAGTACAATAATAAAATCTCCAACTAGATAATGTTTTTGTGTCATAATAGGACCTGTCAGACACATCATTGTTTCAATAAGGTTTCCACTATGAATTTTTATTGGAATCTCCCTTATTAATGTGAACTGAAAATATCTAATTTTTATAGAAATATGGTAATATATAAAACAATGTGATGACCTAGAATAAAATAAATCATTATCTAAATATTAGGTGATGATTATTGTACATGAACCACATCATTAGAAGCTTCTTCCTCAGATGTTGTGACTACATATGCATCAAAATGATCGTATGGAATGTTGTGGGGATTTTTTCATGACATCTAGTACAATCATGTGCATAGTGTCCCATATCCTTACAGATGAAGCATTTCTCATTTCATCTTCATTCATTCAATTTCAATTATAGACCTGGTGGTATTTTTCTCCACAGTTGTAAAAAACTACCATTACCAATAAGAATTTTCCATGATGTTTCATTCTAGATTTTTTTATGTCAGAAATTATATTCTTCCCTAATTCCCTTTATCCATATTTACTTTTCTAGAGTACTCATCATCTATCTCCCTATATTTCTTCCATTCCAAGTTATATGTCCTAGAAAATAATTTCCCATATATTGATGGCACATTATATTATATCCTCGTATTTGATAATATTTCATATACAAGATACCTTCATATATTTAGTATATAAACTTCAAATAAATGATCAGTATTTTTTCCTAATCACTTATTTAATATTTACCATACATGGATAGTATTCTGAAGGTAGCCTCTTACTCTACAACGCTTTATTCTTCCTTTTTTATGCTAAGGAATTTTCTATTTATTTCAGTATTTTTCTCATGGGGTAAGTATTAGTTAAAGAATAATTCATTAATTATTCTCTATTTCATGTCTTCTACATCATATTCCTCTTTGCAATTTTTGGACTGATGACCACCCTTGATCACCATCACCCTTAATAAAATATACTTATAGTACTACCATTTTCATTTAATCAAAAAAAAATTTATAGAAATATTTTTTCATGGGTCATTTATCATAAACCACTTGATTAGTAGTCCCAAACAATATGGTAGCTTCCACCTCATTAAACAATAAAACAAATGAATAGTATTTTTATTATTCATAATGTATGTAATATGACCTAATATGGTTTTCATATTCTCATTCCCAAAATCTATTATGCTAACATGATTAGTGGGGAAATCCCTACATTGTCTGCAAGTATTGATTCACTTTATTCAATTAAGATACATCTCTAAACAATGGCACCCACACTATGTTAGATCATAATACTCCGGGGTATTAAACCAAAAATTCACTATAGGTAATTATTATAATTCTAATGTTTATTTAACATCTAGTTCTCAATGTTTCTATTAAACATTCTCGGATACAAACTTTAAAGACCTCAAACCCATTAGACCAGAATTAGTAGTTATTTTATTATAATGGAATTGATAGAGGTGATCCCCTCACAAAGGATCAATAATTGTAGTACTCATGAAAAAATAGGTACATATATTGGTCCATTATTAAGTTTGTAATTAAATATAGAATATAAAAAAATATAAAAAACTACTTCCCTTACACTTATTCGATGATTTCATCTTCATAACATGGCGAAGGAAATGAAAAAATGGTTGATCTTAAATGATCAGTAAGAGAAATCATAATTTGAAATCTATATTAAGTAGACCTAAACAATTAAAAAGGTTAAAAAGAGGAAACATATTCCATTAAAGTGTAATAATGAGTATATTATAGTATGAATAATATTTTATCAATTAATTCCATATAAGTAATCACAATAGAATAAAATTTGACCATTGATATTCTACTTGTCAAATAATCACATGGATTATCAATAACTAATATCCAAATGAGGGAACACATAATGAAGAACATCATAAACATACTATAAATAATTTATCTTAGACAACATACAAAATGGGGTAAGACATGTGCCAACACCTATATTAGTTTGTCTTACGAGACGTACCAATGCATCGAGGGGATATAGTATTCCCCTCTTATCCCATACATTGAAAAACACATTTCTTGTATAAAATGAGTGAATCATAATTATCATATACATTAATATTAAAACTAGAATATTAAATACCATGCCCATTCAATAAAAAAATCATAAAACATCAATAGTAATATGATTAATTTAATTAAAATGGAACATCATATGTCAAACAGATCATAAAATGATCAATAAAATATAGATGATCGTATCATAAGATTTATGCCCTAAATAATCATATGGTCCAACAAAAAATCTTTACATATATATAATACCCAAATAAAATTATTGAAAAATTCATGAGTGAGAAAAAAACATTACATTAATGTCATTTATTTATGAAATAATGAAAATATAAAGGAAAAAAATTTCTTTGATAATGATATTATAAACATGTAAGAAATTCCCCATGAAACTAAGACGTCATTAAAGAGTTAAAAGCCACTCTTTCTATATAATTTAAAAAACCTTAAATTTAAATTTAAAAAATAGAGTCATTTAAAACTGTATTTTAAGATAAAAATTTGAGTGTAAACCAAATGAATCAATTATATGTATAAGCTATAAATCCACATAAAAAATGTAAAATACAACATAAGATAATGAAAATAAATTCACACATAATCATTTCCTGACATTATCATTTGAGTATAATTTTAATCAAAATAATGAAAATTTGGTTATGAATTCCCTTACCACATTATAATCAGTCGAACTATATCCCACATAAAATTAATACAACAAAACTAATTTTTCATACATGAATATCACACATAATTTTAAAGACAAATAAATTAAAAGAGATTAAGATTTAGGACCCAATGATTTATAATATTTTAAAAATTAGAACTATGCACCACATACACATAATAAAACAGAACGATTTATTTAGATGCGTCTTTTTTGTAATTTTAAAGCATATGATCTACATAGTTTATTTTGTTACTTGATTATATATATATCAATGAAAATGGATCAAGTCAAATCCTAAAAAGTGGATAAATGAGGACCATGAATTAATATAACATGAGTGGGAATAATAATCATCATCCTAAAATAAGATTCATATCATCATCATAATCATAAGATGAAGCAGTATATCAATTCAGGGAATGATAAAATGCGTAAAAATTTAACATCATGTCTTACTGGTCAAAATATCACACATAGTTGTGAACAATGTTACAAAAATGTTCATGTATATCATATATTCATAATCATAAAAATGTAATTGGGAAAAATATTGCATCATATTCACTCATATTTCTCATTATCAAATGAGATACATCACATTTCCCAATGCATTAATGTGTTATATTATTTCAGTCCAACTCATTACATCCTAACACTTAAATAATATTGCATTCCACATTGAACATATTTTAATAAAATTATAGGATTAACCCATATAAAAAAATGTGTTTCATAAGTTATCCATCAATCATGGATAATCATTGGGTTCTTGAATGAATAAGGACGGTCATTCTTTTTATATGATTCATCATTGGTGAGGAAAAAATAATCAATCTCAATAGGAGAAAAGATGTATTTTGGAAGGAATATTTCTTCTTGTAAAATGTTTTTTTTGTAATAAATAATATTAGAAAACATGTATATCCTAAAAAATAATAATTAAATAACAATGAAAATATATTTTTGGATTATTAATGGAATATGCACCCTGAAATTTGGCATGAAAGATGAATAACATGAAGAATGGGAATTGGGTTTGAGAATCACCACACCATATTCCTGAACGATTTTGTCAAATAAATATCCTGTGTAATTTTATTAAATTCCTTAATTACTATATCCAGATGCTATTATAGATTTCCTTTATTTCTTATAATTTTATTTTTTTCTTTATTGGCCATTTTTATGAGTTATAGAGTTTAATTTCATCCTTCTGGGAGTGACCATTTTCATGGTATATGGTCAGTTCCAATTAGTATAAAAATTGGTTTTATTATAAAATGGGAATAACTTCTACTAAAGTGAAATTTTATATTATTAATGAATATAAATCATTTAAAAGTCACAAATTTAATTTTATTACATGGGATAAGGATGATTCAATAGAGACAATGTTGATAAAATAATTTCATTTCTGTTGGGGGTTTTTAAGACCATCACATTCTCTAATAATTTTATATAACAACATGATTATATATTATATCTAGTACATGTTAAAAGTTATAATATATATATTAAAATCTTATTTAATAATTATAATGTTTTTATGTCGAACCTTGAAGGGTGTAATGAAAAATGAAAAATCATCTTCCACAAAAGTGGTGAGTCAGCGCACCACATGAGATGTTTCTATTTTAAGTATAAAAGGATGAGAGAAGGGATGGTGTGAGGTATATTCCATTGAAATAATAACATTAATATATATATGTAATAATATAGATATCATTTGCTTTTTACATGGAGGGTGATAATAGGATATAAAATGAAAATAAATTAAATGATAAAGAAGGCGGATTTTATCTCTCAAATATTGTATCCTTGAGAACAACCTTAATCCATCTCAATTTGGAATTTTTGTAAGACCATAAGCTCTTGGATTTGTGGAAGATACATGATAATGGAATTGGGAATAATTTTAGGCAATTATTCAAGGCTTTTTATGTGTGTGGATAATAGGTGGGGGTGGGTTGTATTTTTAGGGGAGGAGAAGGGTTTTTTTTTATTCATTAGATTAATATCATGGATCAAGACTATGAATATATTTCTATTCCACAAATAAATAAACTATGGAGGGAAGAATATCTCAGAAAAACGGTACTCACATAATCCATATATAAAAAACGACTAAAAAATTTATATATTTTTCTTATGTATTAAATTATCTTGTTTAACTATTCCCAAAAAATTCATATTTTTTAGAAAAATACAAAACATTTTCCAAAACCATATTACAATGTTTATATTTAAAAAAATAGAATCCTTTTTTTAGATAAGTATCTAAATATGAGAAATTTTACATTTAAATATAATAACTATTTATTTAAAAAACTATATTAAATATTTTAGCAGATTTCATGACACATTGAAAAATTAAGTAATCTATTTTAAAATTAAATTATAATTTTAAGAAAGAAAATTATAAATTTTTAATATATTTTGTAAAAATAAATTTTCTTTTAAATCATTAGATTCTCTATAAAATTATATCTAATCATTTTGGATTTTCATAAATGCCAACACTTATTGATCATATTGAAAACATTTATTTACTTATACAATGAAAAGTTTATATCATCCTTATCTATATAAGATACCTCTAATTTATTAATACATTCATTGTTGAGTTTATTATTCTATCAGTTGGATTACTATTTATAATAGGCATATTACAGATCCAACAGTTAGGTTACTTTTCCATCTGTTTAGGTTCCTTAATTTCTATAAATATCACTTATTTAATTCTTCATTTGTGAGAATAATGTTTTTATTGACTTATATATGTTATTTATATGATCAATATCGTATAAAAATATTCTATTATGATAAATTTCATTAATAAAATATCAGGTCCTTAAATTCTGCACCCTTTGAAATTTTCACCATCAAAATATTATTTTACACACTATAGTGAAAATTAGTGAGGGTAATTCTCCTTCTTCGCTTCCTCTAGTTCTTATGTTACTTCTTCATACAAGGTGTTACAAAAAAATATTTTCACAATATGAGTTGTATTGTTACATATTAAATTTTATCTACCTTCCAAGACAATCACTCGCTACTCTTCATATAAGAGTCCATTCAATAGCTATATCATGTTCAGATTCAGTTTATGTGAGGGGTTATATGTGTACTTACTCAACAAAAAAACATAAAACAGTTCATGAGGGTGAGATATATTTTCTGGATGAGCATGCCGATAGGCCACTTATCCTTTCTGATCAAGGATACCATAGGGACTATTTTACCTTGGCATATGCATCCCTTTGTTCCAAATCACATTACTCTCTTCCATGGTGATATTTGAAGGAAGAATTTTTCTCTAACATCGAACTCCGAGTCCCACTGATGGTTTTCAAGATTGATCATTTTATAACATTGAGAAACTTTTTTTTTGTATGTCTTGAACATTTTTGGTCATCTCTTTCAATATATTAGTTCTAATTAACATCTATTCTCCAAATTCATCCCAGCATGTTACTATTTTAAATTGCTTCTAATATAGTGATTCATACGGTGTCCTCTAAGTGCTCGATCTAAAGTTGTTTTTTATTAGAAGTCAACCATTTGGAGATTTTTATCCCATTCACCATCGGATTCCATTGATTTTGTTACAATCTTGTCCTCAAGAATCTGAATTCTATAATAAAATTTTCCATCATTTTTGGGGAATAGTCCACGCTAAAATTAAATACAATAATCTAATAATGTTGAATACATCTCAAGAATTTATATGTGAACCATAGTTCAGGATCATATAATATCTAAAGGTGTACCCCATTAGATTTATTTGGGACACCAGTGAAAAAGTCCATAGTAACATTCTCAAATTTCAATATGGTTATAGGAAATGGATGCATCGTCCCATTAGACTTATATCATTAAAATTTATCTTCCTGAAAAATCATGTACTTTGACATATAATTTGAAATATTCTTCTTCATGTTATCCCAACAAAATTGTTCTCAAATATCAATGTACATCATAATACATATAGGATGGATAGTGAAAGATGAGCAATGTTCATTATCCAATTGATATTTTTATATCTCTGGTGATGATGTAACACAAATCATTTTTCAAACCTAATCATGACATCATCATTAATATGGAAATATTTTATTTTCCCTTCAATTATTTTCTTAACCTTATTATGATGCTATAGATCATCCCTTTTTGCTTTATTTAATTTCTCATTTGATTGATGAGAAATAATTTAGGAAAGATATGGTGTATTCCATACAATTATGATTTCATAATCCATCAATTTGATATCCATAAATATTGGGACAATCTTAGTCCGCATCATATATAGTGTAGTATGTTTTTTAAACTAAGAGAACCAACTGCCATGTTTTCTTTTCCCGTATGGTAATGAATAGACAAATCATATTCCTTGATTATCCCTATCCATATTTGTTGAATAATTTTGTATTCCATCAATGTGAATATATAAATTTTACTATTCTGATTACTATATAATTCACATTTCCAACCATATAAATAGTGAATCCATATTTTCACGTAAAAAAAATCACATCTTATAGATCTAAATGATTTATAAGGTTTTTTATCATGGATCTGTAGCTTTCATATGTCATATTAAATCACATTATCATTGTAAATGAGTATGAAAACTAATCCTTTACTTGACGAATCACTCTATGTCAATAATCATTCTTCACAAGACGTTACTATGAGTACAACTGCAGTGAGTTTCCTTTTATTAAGATTCTTGAATATTTCATCACATTATTCCATCTAGGAATACTTTAAATTGTTCCAAGTTAACATAGTAAGTATTCTAGACAATCGTGAATAAATATTTCCCATAATAGTTGTATTTCTTTGATAATTTAATAAAATGGGGATTTACATGACATTAGTAGGACAAATAAATTACTCAATTTCCATCATTTTTAAGGGTCTATAAAAATTCGGTCACTTATAATCAGGAATCATAATACTCTTGAATTCTACATCATGAAATCAAAGTTAATGTACTTGGATTAAAATTTCTCAATCCATAATACTTCCAGGACAATCCGTAGATGTTATTTATGTTCCTCCTTACCCCTGGATTATATGAGAATTTCATCGATAAACATTATAAAAAAATTTCATATTAGTTTCAAAACAATCTACTCATCATATCCTTGATGATTGTATGGGAATTAGTATATCCAAAGGGAATCACTAGAAATTATTAGTTACCATATCATGAATGGTAGGAAGTATTTTAAATATCATTCTTATTCACCTAATTTTTAGGATATACATAATGAAGGTCCATGAATAATAAGTACATTTATCTTTATAGTTGAAGGAAAAAGTAATCCATATATGGAAGGGGATAGTTGTTATTTATGGTGATCTTATTGATCTCTAAATAATCGATACAAAACTATAATGATGAATCCATATTATTGATAATGACAACTAGCACACACCATATTCTTTATGGATTACGAAATCTTTTTCAAAATTATATTTTATCTTCTTCTTTTTCAACTAAAATACCATAGGGTCCATCTTATTAAGACATTTTCATATATGAGTGTCTCTGGGTATAAGTAATATTTAGAACACTACCTAATGTTATTGGGAAAGTTATGGTAATTCTTCTGGAAATACATCATTATATTACCTCAAAATAATAATTTCACCTCGATTTATTTCATCATTTGAATCAACCATTTGAATGATTTATTCTTCATTATAAGGATTTAAAACCCACAAAATTGTGGGATATTCTAATGAAGATTCATTAACATCCATGAATTTTTAGAGGAGGATGGGGTGGTTTGGAATATTAAATGATATTTTATTTTCTACACTATTTATGTGTTCCCAATATAATAAAATCCAATCCATTCCATGTATTAAATCAAAATACACCAAGTGATGTATTAAATAATTCTATGGATGATTATTCACGCATACACCAACATGTGAAGAGTCAAACACTTGGGTTCCAATGGTTATACTACTAGTTATTTTTACAAATATCTATACTTCATTGTATTATGGATTTGAAAAAAAAATTCTATAAACATTGATGTATAAAATGGAAAACATAGAACAAGAATCAAATAAATCAATAACCACTCTTTTTTGGTTAGGACATGTACCTTGAATGGATTTGTTTTCTTGATCCACTTTAGAAATAGTGATGTAATAATCCTTCACTTACTTATTTTATCCTTCATGAATGTTGACACTACTAGCACACAAGGATTCTAGGAACAATGAGTTATTTAGGTTAGCATCAACATGATGTTTGGAACTCCACCTCAATTGGAATTATAGATTTAATTTTTTCAATTATTTCATAATTCATTATATGTTTATTGGACTTGTTTTTCCTGGATACCACCACCTTCCAAAATGTAAATTTTCTGAAAGAACATATGTCAAAAAAGGAATAATTTATTTATTTATGATGTTAATTCATAAAAAAATGTTATGAGATCCCTGTATAAAATTTTTTATAAAATAATTATTCATAGATATTTACATATTATGAGTCTTAAACTAAGGTTTTTAACTATCATTTTATAATAATAATTGAAAAATTAAATAAATCATTCTCTGATACCTACCATACTGACACTACTTCACTTTACATGACTATTACATCATTTTAAAAACAACCTAACATCGTACCAAAACCATGATCCGATTTTTTGGAATCTTGTGAACATATGGTCTATACATTACTTTTAAATAATTAAAAATAAATATTTATTTAAAATAATATTTCTTGACCAGCTATATCTCATGTTCTCTCAGTACATATAGTCACCTTAGGATATAAATCAAATAAAAGGGGTGAACTAAATGCCGATTAAGAAAGTGAATAAGGATCATGAATTGATATACCATGGGGAAACATAATAATAATTATCCTATAATGTTTTTATGTTCATAATCATAATCATTATGTGATGAAATGGATAAAAGCATGGAATATGGAAATGCATAAAAGGGAAACATAGAGTCATATAGCTAAAAAGAGAACACATGGTTGTGAACATATATAGAGTCATTAACACACGTAACATATGGGAATAATAATTAAAACATAATTTTGAATAGAGAAATATATTGTTCAAACACATTTGATATTATATAATGATATACATAACAATATCCATTTCATTACTGTTTTATATAATTTTGGGTGCACCTGTCACATCATAACTTTTATATAATAATGAAATCCACATATATCATATATCAATCAAAGTCATGGAGTAAACCATTTAAATGAATTTGTTTTATAATTATTCCATCAATCATGATTAAAATTGGGGTACCCTAATGAAAATGGAAAACATACCTTTAATATGAGCCATCAATCTTGATTAAAGAAGAAACAATCTTAACATGAGTCATTATGTGTCCTTCAAGGATGATTTATTTTAGAAAATAATTATATTTTGCGGTAAATATAATTAGAAAACATGTATATACTCAAAAAGAAAATCTAATAAGATTGAAAATATATTTTATTATTTTTAACAGAATATCCATTCTGAAAATTTTCATGAAAGTGAAATAACCGAAAGAATGGGGTTGGGTTTGAGAATCACCTTAACTAATGTCTGAATTCATTCTTCATAGTAATATCCAGGAAAATAAAATTATATTTACAAATTACTATTTTTATAACCTATTAAAAATTTTATTTTTTTAATAATATTGTAAAACTCTATTATGTCCATATTAAGGTTTTGTAGAGTTTAATCTCGTTGTTTTTGGAGTCATTGTTTTCTAGTTTGTGGCTGGTTCCATTGAGTATAAATATTGGGGGTTTGTTTTAAATGAGAATAGATTATTCATAAATGAATTTATTTATTATCAACTAACTTACTAAATGTTAAATTCTAAAATACATAATTTTAATTTTTCGAATAAGGAAGATTCATTAGATAAAATTTTGATGAATGTTTTTAATTAATTTTGGTCGTTTTTACAACCAACACGAACTCATAACAATTTAATTAATATCATGATTTAATATTGGTCCCAACATAAGATAAATGTTAAAATATGTATATCATAGTCTTATGGAACCATAATAATGGTTTTATGTGGAAAAAATGAAAATCTATAAATCATCGTCCATAATGGACAAGAATCGACACTTCACGAATGATGTTATCGTTTTTTGATTAAAAGGTGAAGAGAATAGATTGGATGATAGATATTATATTAATAATATAATTTCAACTATATATATAATTTTGGAGTTGTAATTATGTTTTGGGGTAGGGATGGAGAGTATTTGATGAGAAACATAATGATATTTAAAAAAAAGGAGGAGGATTTTAACACTTGAATATTTTCTGATTGAGAACCTCCCTAAGGCATGAGCATTTGGTCATTTTTTGAGACTGAAATATTTTGGAAGTGAGTAATAGGATGAAAAATGAAATTTATAAGAATTAAAGGAAATATTGAGTCTCATGAGGTGCGGGGATATGATGCGGTGCAGGGTCATATTTATAGGGGAGCGTAGGTGTGTTTTTAATTAGATTAATCATTAGATTATTATTTTGAATCAATGCCATCAATAATTTTTAATCCCAAAAATAAATATAACAAAGGGATAAAATGAGTCAAGGATAATGGCTATTAAATAATCCATATTTAAATAAGGACAAAAAATCTTGTATTTTTCTTATATCATAAATAATCATATTTCACTATTTAAAAAAATTCAACTATTTTAGAAAAGTATGAAAAATTCACGCTAATTCATTTTATGATTAGATTTAAAAAATATACTTCTTTTAATCAAAGAATTATAATTATTAGTAATTTAATTTTAAATTAAAATCATCATTTTTTTCAAAAAACATATTTTAATATTATAAATGATCTTATGAATCTTTGAAAATTTATTTAAGGTCTAATTTAATTATATTACATTTATAACAGACATGATACAATTTTTTTAAAAGATTTTAGAAAAAAAATTTATATTAAATCATTATATTATCTCTAATATTTGAACTAATCAACCACGTCTTACAATAAAACCAACTGTTCTTTTATAATTTTTAAATAACATATTTTAATTATACCTTTATATAATAATATAAAATATTGACTAATAAGATTCCTAAATTTTATTTATACATTCTTAGGTGAGGTTACTATTGTATAGGTTGGATTATTTTTTCTAATGGTCGTGTAATTATTCCAATAGATTGGTTACTATTAAATCTGTATAATGTCTTCAATATCCATAAATATCACATATTTCATTATTCATTTATGAGAATAAGATTTTAATTTTGTTTTTATTTTAGGTGTATGTTTTATACCATATAACACAATTGTAAGAGGGGGAATTACATTAATAAAACATTGGGTGAATAAAATTAATTATCACGAAATGAAAAACTAAATTCCATGGAGATAAATATATTCATGATATGATATATTAAATGGAATTACATTCACCACAAATGATGAATATGGGTTCAAAATTGAATATATCTCACAAAACTAAATATCAAATGAGAAAATCAATTTGTCTTTTCTAAAAGATGTCTAAAGCTATAATTATTATCTTGTAAAAAAAATTATAATAATTAATTATTTACATAAGAACCTCTCAAACATTAATTTGGTTTATTATAATAATATTATGTTCAATTATGGTTTTTATGATGAGTTATAATGTTTATTTGTTTTGTTCCTGGAGCATTTGTTTCATAGTTTAATGGTTGTTCACTTATTAATAATTATGGGTGTTGATGTCATATGGATAAAAAACAAATAAATACAATGGTATTAAGATTCTTAAAAAATTTAAATTATCTCAGATAACATTTAGGTTTAATGAATAAGGATGATTCGTCAAAAACAATCATTGATGAAAATGACTTAATTTATTTTGTTAGTTTTTATGAAAATTATAAAAATCTATCATTTAATATATAATTATTTATATATATATATATATATTGGTAGTAGCATCATTATATAACATATGATATTCATATTGAATTCTTATTTTAGTATAATAATTATTTTATTACTATTCATAATGTGAAAAACGAAAATGAAAACTCATTGTGCACAAAGATTTTATGATCAATATATATATTTCACATGAAGTTTCAATTCGTTAGAAGAATAAGCTACCACCAAAAATGTTTTCCTAAGGACACATCCCAGACTCTTCTTTGAAGCATCACTATATATACGAAGCACTTTAATACTAGATTGGAATGTATGTACAGGATTCAAAAAGACATATTTTTGGGATCCATGAATATTCATTCACATACCTCTATTTAGATAAATTTCACACCCTTCTATGTTAACATTATTATTTTATTTTATAACCATGATAAATTCCTCAAAAAACTTCAATAGTTTCATTCCAATCCATGTATACTATAGAACTTGTGCATAGTGGTTGGTGTAGTCCATTTATTGGTAACATTTATTTTTAGGTAAAAATAGTTTTACACTCTCTTGGGATTACATGGGCGAGGAATGGGAAATTATCTAACCATAAATCCAACATGATGCATTTGGTATGTAGTGTCTCCAATATCATGGTTTTCATTATAATCTGAAAATTATCTTATTACTTATCCAAATTCATCAAATATATAAGAATATAATTTATAAATACTACAATATAATTTTCATGATAATTTAATAAAAATATATTTATTAGATTAATGAATATAGGAGGAGAATTTGTATGTTTGAATTGTATTACTATAAACTCATTGTCTATGTACCTCGTATGGAAGTAAATTTTAGTTATAAACTCATTTATGACAATTAATTTATGATATCAATATCAATTTTTAATATATGATAAGTATTTATCCCCTCATATATGATTGAAAAAGTCATTAATATGTTTTGGATGACACTTTTGGTTTATTGTGATCCAATTATGTTCCTGATAAGCAATGATGTGATGCATTGACACATCTTCCATTATAAAAAAAACAAGATAACCCATTGAGAATAAATATTGAATATGAATCCATTTTCTAATATATCTAAATGTTAACTTGTAAATTCCTAAAACTCAATAAGATCTATTGTGTATGGATTCCTTGAAATAGGCACATCCCTAGGTATGAGTTCTTTTGAAAAGTAATCATCATGATTCAGGGGAAGACCAATAACCTCTATAAGAAATAAATTGTTGTACTCCACCACATAATGAATATACTATATTTTTATTTTATTCCCAACTATTTAAGATAGATGCACCACATGAATAGGTATTAATAAATATCTAACGTATTTAATATCCTTTAAAATTTTATAGTCATTTTTCACCAATAAATGATTAGATGTTTTTTGGAATATGAAACGTGACTTCCCTAACAAGCTGATTTATATTGGATCAATATTTATTAATATAATACATCACAAAAGTCACATAAAATTTTTCTATATAAGGAATAATAATATTTACAGGAAACACATTACAATACAATTTTATTTGAGAGGATTTATAGACTTGAGTTGGAATCATTATAATATAAGGTGTTTTCACTGTTAAATAAATTTCTAATTTTCATGGTGGTGGAATAAAAAACCATCACATTATACATATATAAATTTGTTGGTAAACCAAAAAATTAAAAAATAATTTATTAGTTCTTCAATGGATGAGAACTGTACCTTTCATCGCTTAATTCTCATGAACAACTTTATTGGTAGAAATTCCATTAGATTCCACTTTTAGCTTTATATTAAGTGGTTACTGACATAAATCATCATTTTTAACACATGTATATAAAAATTACTTATAAAAATTTCCACACATCGTATAAATAAATATATAGAGTTTTGGATTTTCAGTTATTTGAGCTATATCTCCATTTATTTCATTATATACCCTCTTCATATCTCTCTATCATTCATTTTGAAAATATAAATATTTTATACACTTGAATTATTTACATTCCACTTAAAGGTAATTTCCTACATGCCTCATTCCAAAAATTATGTATGAAATAATATATATTTTAACGATTAATGTTTTAGTACTGATTTTACTACACTTTTAAAAATTAATTATATTAGGAGAAAACTATCGTAAAAATATAATGTAAAAATATATTAATTTATGAATATATTTTATGAAAATTTATATTATTTTAAATCATTATATTAATTATAAAATTGAAAATAAAAATTTATATCACATATAAATAACCACCAATATTTTATCATTTTAAATCATTTATTTACATATTCAAGGATATAAATTGCAAATATTTTTATTTATTTGATACCTAAATTTTATTTAGACATTCATAGCTGAGGTAATTATTCTAATCACTAGATTTCAATTCCTAATAGTCACATTACTATTCCAATGGTGATGTTAATGTTTAATAGTATATCATGGTTTTTTACGATTGATGTGGAATGAAACATAATCTATCAATGACATTAAATTCATTAAAAAATATATATACCATAAAATATCGGGGTCTTATACATGAAGTTAAAATACTTATTAATTTTGAGATTATTGAGGTTATCTAGGATATAAGGATATGGAATGATTTCTATTCATCTTTGAGTATTAATATTTGATTTTTATGTTTGTTTTATAATATGATGTTTTATTCATTTTTGGAATTATCTTACCGTGTTCTAACCACTTTGGTATTCATTAATGTCTAATGTGTAGTGGAATAGCAATATAATACATTTTATTGTAATTTGGTCTTTTATTTTTTTATTTTATTGATTTAGTAATTAAAAATTAACCCTTAATACTCAAAATTTTTAGAAAAGAGGAGATCTTGGAGGAAATTGGTTAATGAAATAAATTCTACTCATTAAGTAAGTACATTTCCTCTTTTCTCCTACTATATATAATATTTTAACCCAGTAACTATATGAAAAGAATATTGAATCAAAAAAAATGTTATAGTATTATAAATTATGATGAACTTATGGACATCTTGTTCATTATATATTTTTTCTTTATATGCACTGATCATTCCCTTATTTATAAATTGGTTTGTGATAAATGAATTCAATAACCCTAAACAAAAATTTATCATTTTCCTCTAATCCCACCTATGATCTATCTATGTGGAATCCTAATTATTTGTAGCTTCCAATTTTATTTATGTCTACCTCTTTCAATTAAATAATATTTATTTCTTTTATTTTTAATATGTTTGTTTTGATAATGGAATTCAATCACTGTTATTAATTTGATAACAAAATACAAATTCTAAGTGTGAAATTAATAATATGTATGGAATGATTTAACATGTAAATATTTCAGAAAATATATTAATTAAAATTAATTAAAAATATTTTATATATTTCATATAGGTAATGATTATTTCATCTTTCATTATAATAAACTCCATGTTTGTCTTTTCTTTGACGCAACAATGATCCTCTTTATTATAGTCTGTTACATGAAAGACTGATTTTTTTTAAAATATAAATATTCACTATGATTCTAATAACCTAGAAATTACAATTTCATGAATTAATTATATTAACTAGACTATTATAATATATTTTTCACATGTTTATAAAATCATTTTTTTCCAATTAATTATTAATTAAAATAAAATCCAAATGAATATAAAAAAGATTTTGTATGAAAAACTATTTTATAGGTAGAATATAGTTATATATTAATAAGTTAAATTAATTAATATTATAGAATTATATTATCGAAATTCATTATTTATGTATTCAATCATTTATTTTTTTAATTCATATGATATTTTTTATTTGAATAAAATAAGAACAAATCCAATTTTAATCATAAAAATATGTACATTCTTATAAGGTAATTTTTCCGCATTGTAACAACGTATTTGTTTCGAAAATAATTTTCCATACATTTAGAAAATAAATTTGGACATATAAATTTTATTTTGGGATGATTATCTTATAAATTTAGTCTAGGTGATTTTATGGTATTTTTCTGTAACATTTAACATTTTGGTGAATAGTGAAAAATACTAAATTTTAATTGAAAACTGCTTTTTCATCTAAATAATATATACTGTTATATTATATATTTATTTTTTTTAATTTATTAATATCTAAAAATATACATCATTAAATCCAATTTGGGTCATTCAAAAATATTTCACATTGAAAATGGATAAAAATATGTCACACTTTTGAACTCTTTATCAAAAGAACATATTATTTCTTCTCATTTATGGGATTTTTTAAAGTAAAATTTCTCACTTATATCATTGTAATTTTTAAATTTGTAAAAAATATTTAGTAATATATTAATTTATTAAATATATCAATGGAAATATATATTTCTACTAGAAGTATTTATGAATGTAAAAAACATTAATTGTAGTGATTAATATAAAAATGAGTTGAGTTAAAATTTCTACATAGGATATGAGATGAAAAGGTGGAACTAAAGTCATTTTAGAATTATCTACTAGACATATATATAATATTAAGAATATAAGTTTATCAAATAGTCAAATTTCTACCCTTGGGGGACAATTAAAACAATGGGAGAACTAAAATATTATTAGGAATACCACGTCTGTCTTCTCCCATCCTTATAAAAGGTCTCCAATTCTCCCATATCATCACTACTCTCATTAATTTTAACCATAATAAATATACTCATAGGACATTATAACATTCCTCCACTAGTTTCAAAATCCTAAAATTGTAATAAATCCATCTATGTAAGTATCTTTTTATAATCAAAAAGAAGTTACATGAATAGTTCTAACATTATTCAACTATAACTTTTTATTTATTTCATTCTATCCACTATAAATTTCTTATATCATGAATATATAATAACATCTGTGTCCATAATAAAATTATATTTTTTTATTCAATGGTTTATAAGTACACCTATACATACTTCCATCAATTGGGATATAGAATCATCATTCCTCTATACGGTAGACAATCACCTCTTGAGTTGATGTCATTCGTTATTAAATTAGCACCTCCCATTGTAGGTAATAATAATGAAATTTCAATTTTTATAGGATATTTATGATATTATAATTTTTTATATTTATATTACTATTATGTAACTCCTCCATTCATTCTCTCTATTTTGTGAGAATACGATAACATCATTTGTGGACATATCAACTACCGTCACCTCAAAGGGATGTGATTCATTAATTCTTTACATGGAATTTATTAAGGTGTAGTTTGTTAATAATGTATAATATATATTAAATACTTATTATGCTAATTAAATTATTATTTATCAGTACATCTAACATATCATTTTTATCTTTCTATTTCCCACATTGAAAAGTGATTATATCATTCGTGGTCATATGGACTACATCCCCCTCAATGCAATGTGATTTTTCATTTTTCATCACCAAATAACATTATATATATATATATAATTATATAATATTTTATTTATGATATAATGGTGTTTCTATATAGTTAAATGTCATTTAATTTATCTCTATAATGATCAATGAAAATTGGGAAGGGTTAACTAGAAAACGTATGAAATACTGTATACATGATCATAACATTGGTTTGTTTTCGTAACCGTAATTACTATATGATTTTCAATTTAAAATTTAAGTACGAATATGGTAACTAGTAAATATGTTTTTATATAGATTTTTTAATAACGAACTCATTGACCTTAATTTACCTATCAAAGTCAGTTTTGACACAAAATTCTAATACGATCAAATAATCCAACAAAAATATTATTATTAATGTAATTGTTTATAACATGTTAATAAGTAAAATAAAAGTAATAATAAACATATAATTTTCTTTAGAATTTAAATAATTTACATAATTTTGTTATTCTTAATGATATAGGTCAATAATGACAAATGAGAATAAAGGTAATGAATTTTCATCTCAATTTTTACATCCGTGAGATAGATGTCTTATTTAACAATGAATTATTTCATATCATGTATCTAATTACAGTTATACTATATTATATTGTGAATAATTTTATATTTATTGTATTTAAATTTTTTATTTTATGATTATTAATTTTTGGGTTTCCAATTTTGATTTTACTACAGTTGTAATGGGATTTCTAGTATAACATATAATATTTGTGAGACAAATGCCTTATTAACCATTTTTTTCTTTTTTTCTTGTATATATAATTATGATGGATGTTTCTTTTTATTATTATCCTTAAATTAATAGGGGTTTTCATATCAATTTAAGGATATCACTTTGACAGTTTTTTGGTTTCAATTTTATCAAAGAGGTATGGGATTTCATATCAATTTTCCTTTATTGAGGAATAATTTTTGATATGATAAACCTCCCTTATTTTAGGAGTTGTATATAATGCCTCATTGACAAATCATATCTATAATTTATTTATTATCATTTTATTTTATGTTTTATAAATTTTACACCTTTATAAGGATCATAATTCAAATATTTCAAAGTGTTATGAGAAACATTGCAATTTCTATAGATTATTCTCCTTACAAATGTGTTAAAGTTATTTTAAGGGAATTTACATTCATAAAAATAAACTTCCATTGTTGTTAATTTTACTACAATAAGTTTTTTTCTTTATATCGTCCTCATTTTTTCCATGAATGGATTAGGATTGTTTTAGTGATATCATTAAATAACAAATTGTATTTACATTGTTAAATCAGGATTTAATGGTATGGTTTGGGAAACAATTTTTTTTTTATGAAAAAAACATATATCAAAGATATTTATATTTACTCTATTATTTTCCACGATTTAATCATCATAAAAATACAATTTCATGATCCCCATTTATTTTTTCATGGATTAATCATGTTGTAAAATGAAAAATTATTTTTTCTTAGAGTTTTATTCATGTTATTTTTTTAGGAAAACATACACAATGTAGAGGGATACATAGAGAAAGGTACGATTATTATAGCCATTTAGTGATGTCTAAGAAGTCTCAATGAAATCATTATGAGCTTAACATGGGGTCCCATATATCACTAAGATATATCGTTAGAGGTTAACAAGACGTGGTCCATATAGCTCTAGGTGACATTTTTATTTCGGTCAAATATCTTTAGAAATGAAAATTTAGGAATACAGAAATATGGGTAATAAAATTAAATTTTATTCGAAATGGTTTTATTAAATTGATGCTCATAATTACTGAAAAGAGGATTAATTTCTTAATAGCAGGTAAACATCATTTTAATAAGAGATATTTGTATCACATGGCTTGGATTATTGAATTTCATTAGTATTTAATTTTCCATTTTTTATATTTTATTATCAATGTATTTTTGGGTATGAGATACATTAGGATTAACTCACAGAATCTGTTAATGAAATAATACCCTTATGCTCCCTTATAGTCATTTGTGACATATAATTATTATTTCTTTTATTTTCCTTAATGAGAATCTATGATCAACCTTATTTTGTTTGCTTTTCCAAAGTTTTAATGAATGAGTTTGAATGATTGTAGCCTATAATGGACATCAAAAGGATGATGTCGTAGAACTATAATGAAACAGTAAATGTTGTTCATAACGAGTAGTCTATCTTTAAAAACCACTTTTCTGATATTCGATGTTGATATTAATTTTAATGTTGATGTTTTTTCTAATTCATTAAAAATCTAAACACAAATGTTTCATCATAGTATAATTGATCAAATATTTGTTTTCAATTTTTTTATGTTTAGATGAAAAATTTGAGTCACAATTGTTAGCATCAACGTCAAGAATTTATGTATATGGATTTAATAATAGGAACTAATCGTGTGGTTGTTTGGATTCTTATACCTTGTGTCCCATGAGTTATCGTTCAACCCATCACTTGAAGAAGAAGAATAATAGGTTTCTACCTCATTATAAAAAAATTATCTACCCATATATTCCGTAAAAAAATCTCTATGAAGATCATTTGACTTGAAATGTATTCCATCGAAATATTGGATCATACAAGAATTCATTTTTTATATATTTCCTCAGTTTATCGAAACTAGAAAAAATAAAACTCATAGAAGATTCTCAGTTTATATCGGTGAATTTACATCACTTATATATAAAATTTATGTTGTGTTAAGGATCTCTTCAAATTCCTGATGACATTAATATCTATAATGCTGAATATCTATTCGAGTTATTATATGATCACACGAACCATGAAATAGCATCCCATGACAACTTAGTTGATCATGTGATTCCCCTATGACCATATTCATGAAAATTCCAAATAATCCAATTATAATTCCTAAAATATAGTGAAGGTCCACATGGTAAGATATGAATCTATTTTCTTAATACATGATAAGGTTTGTCTCACATTAGATGTGATGTCTCAATGAATGTTTTTTAATCTTACAAAAAAATGTTGTGATGATTCATGGATTTTTACCATTGGGTCACATGATCAAAATATCAATGTGAATAATGTTTCTAGAATTATGAATTTACTTCATGAAATGTCAATATTTATTTGGATAGATTCATGTGAAGGAAATAAATACATCATTTTCAATAATATATCTCACCTTCTCATATAGCTTTATATCATCATTATGTACCTCATTTGTCATCACATAGAAATATGGATGAACACATATTTAAGAAAGATAATTTTTCTACCCTTCCTTCCATATTTCTATACCCATCTGTTAGTAATATTTAAATAATGGATCTTTTTATCCCTATCATCGATAAGCTGACAAGATCATTTGTATTCATAGAAACTAAAACCTTATTTTCCTTCCATAGGGGGAATGTTGAGATAAAATAATCCTTAATCATCTCCAACCATATTCTCTGGTTAATATTCAACTCTTTCTTTGTAAATATATAATTTGACCATTTTATATATATATATATATATCACTATTTTCTCTATAAATATTATTCCTCTATATCATTAATTAAAAATTAAATTCAAAAAAATTCAAATCATGAATTGGATAATTTTTCACATAACTCATCAATTTAAATGAGGCATAAGTAATGAAAATGTCATTCTCCATTTGAATTAATCAGAATCCCATCTTGGATTCATCACAATAAATTTAAAACCCTTCTTAAATGTAGGTTATTTTATCCATAGGTGAACTGAATAATCTTATTTTTAGTTCCATATAATTGTTTTCACATTCATTATTCAACATAAATTGACCCCATATCAACATATTATGGTGAGTTTATAAGATAGTCATGGGAATTTCTACAAAAAAGGTTTTAAAATATCCATCCAGACAATAAAAATCACTAATCTCATTTACCACAGTTGTTCTATTCCAATATTCCATACCCTCTATCATTGACAGATCCATCGATAGAGCCTCACATGGGATTGTATATCTTAAAAAAAATAATTTATATCAAAAATTCATACATTGTAAATTTTTATACCGTTTCCCATTCCTTATGTTCATTATCACAAATCCCAAGTGATATTCATAATCATTAATTATTTTCAAATATATAAGAATATCATATATAAATCTAAAAAATATATATCAGGATAATATCTAAATTAAATATTCATTTAATATATGATGATCGTGGGGAATTAGTATGACGTCATTGCATTATTATATAGTCATAGTGTTCATACCTTGTATAGAATGCTTTTATGGGTATATAATCATTCTTTCCCTCAATTAATGGTACCCATAATGAATGAAATTCATTATAAACTATTAATGTTCATGTATTTGATTGAAAATATAATCAATAGGGGGTAGAAGATAATTTTTATTTATAATGATCCTATTTAGCTCACCATAATCAATTTAGAGTCACATCAATCCATATTTCTTCTTAAAAAAATAACTGGGGTACCCCATGGTGTCATACATGGCCAAATGAATCAATTTTCAAGGTTCTCCAATAGTTTATACATGAATTCCTATTACTCAATTGATGGAATTTTATAAGGATTCATTGAAATATGTGTGGAAAAAAATGTGAGTTCTATTAAGAACAAATATTATATTTAGTAACATGCCGATTAATTTTTTTCGAAGATGGCGAGTAACAATGATACGTTAGGAATATCATCAAAGTTGATTTCCCTCCAATCCATATGATATAAAACCCCCTTTTCATGGGATCCAAGACCATAAAAATTTATTTTATATCCATAAGAATTTCATAATTATTAAAAAAATTATAAACAATCATTTTTTTATATGCATAATCAAAAGTTACTTCCCTTCCACAGAAATTGATAAGGGATATTTATATAAATATATATTCTATACATGCCTAAGGTAACATCAAATTCAACATGATGGATGATATCAATATTTATATGAATCAACATCCCAAAAACATAAAAATGAGATGATTCAATGACTTGAGATGTGATAATAATAAAATTAGTTTTTTTCATTAATAATTTTATATCTAATAATTGAGGTTGTACTCTAATACACATGTTAATTTAATCAGATAATATTTAGAGGGTAGATCTAGATTAAAATAAGACATTATCAGCTCTAGAGTGGATACTAATTTTATCATTCACAACATAACTATAATAACCCTCAACAATAATAGTGATCATTGGATATTATAATTTTTTATATCAATGTAATAGGTTTTTAATGTTTATCATTGTCATTAAACTTTTGGATTTGATAACTATTTATCCAAATTTCAAAATTTTTACATTTAATCAATTAGAGAATGGGTAGTGCAATAGTGGGAATCAGATTCTCTTCTATTATGTTATCCAACCTATTTATTTCCTCTAACAATTAATGGAATTTCATATCCTACACTTCCATTTCTAAATCACCTACAAGTTCAATTGAATAAGTTCCCTTGATGTTTCATCCCAAATTTATAACATGTAAATGGATGTAATTTTTCTCCACCATATTATTTATTGATGTTATCATTAAAATTCAACATAGTATTTCTATCATAACCATGTGAATGGTGGGAATATCGAATTTAAATTTACACATTTTTTCACATAAAATTATTTCCAAATATATGCTATAGGATTTTAATATAAATCTATTTGGAATCGTTTTTAGGAAACCCAAAAATAAATAAAATTCAAATTTTTTATTGATGATAATATATGGACAATACATGAAATGTCTTGTAATCTTTTTCAAATTAGTACCAATGGATTCATCATCCTTGAGCTTCATATCAGGGAATTCATTCTCAATATTTTTATAAATAATATAAACAATGTTCTTATATAAAAATTATCTATTATAGTCATCCCACTCTATAGAGGAAATCTTTTCTTGTTCCTTTATTTTCATGATATTACTCTACCACTGATCTACATCACCTTCAAAATGATAAACATGAATTTTTCTCCCTTAAGGTAGATTAATTATCTAATAAAAATTAAAATTTTATGTATGAAGAATACTTGGAATAAAGAAGAAATAGAACTTGTAGAATTTAATTATTTTATAGATTAATTCTTTGAAAAATATATCTCTTGTAATGAATAAAATGATTTAAATAAAATTTTTCTTTGTCTAATGAGAAAAGGAATAGTAAAGTGTTACTTAGTATGATTCTACCATTATATATTTGTACAGGTTTTCAAAAGAACACATATGAAACTCAAAGATAATTATTGAACATTTGTTTTAAGGGATTAAGTAAAGTCTCCAGTGAGAGTTTGTCTCTTGTCTATGTTCATTAGATGATGAAATAATATTATGTACCGTAAAAATAGAGAATGAATTATCTTAATCTTACATATTCAAGGGAAATTAATTGTATATGAGTCCATACAAACCAAATAATAAATAAAATGCATCAAGTATGAAGAGGAGGAGAAAAAATTGATTAACATCAGGAAAAATCTATGGAAAAATAATATAGTGAAATATGTGATGGGATTGGATGATGGTTAGAAGTGCGTATATTTGGGTCACTAGGAACATGAATGAAGAAAACAAAAATAAAACACTGATATTCATTATATCGTCTATAGGGATATGGGTTAATATGAAAATTGAATCCCCAAGATTCAAGGGAATCCCCCACAGAACAGGAATAGGGGAGAATGCCAAGCATATGCGACCACTACATGTTAGGTGGATTTACCCAATTATATAGTGTAAGGTTGATTAGTACTGTATTAAAATTTTAATAATTATTTTTTTTGATTCTGTATCATCACACTCTTTTAAATCTGGCCATTTTTCCATCAAAATTGAAAAGTTTCCTTTTAATTTAAGAAGGGAGTTGTCAGTCAAAACACTCTGGGGTTGCCTTATGGAAACATGGGAATATCAATAAATATCCATCATGAAATATAAATTTGATATATTTGATAACTATTCTATCATTATTATTTTGTACTATAATATATTTATTGATATGTAATTTTATCAAAAATATAATGACCAAATTTATAACAAGAATAACTAAATTATCATCTGTGAGGAAGATATTGAATTTATTATCTTTATAGAATATACTTCATATTATTAATCATATCTAGATACACCCCTTATATCTCTAATGAAATAGATTCATGGTTATGGAGAGAAAAAAATATTCTAATGGGGAAGTTAATAATTAAATTGAGGATGTTCCTAATATATAAGAATACATTGATTTTTTCCTGTTGAATTACCTGGACATCCACCAAAGTTTGACGTTGAGTTTTCCATTGATTTAATACTTGGAGTGAGCCTAATAAAAATGAGAACATATGTAATTACCATTTTGGAATTATTAGAGTTAAATAAACATATACAGGAATTGGGTGATAATGGATTTGTTATCCATATTTTTTCACCCTGGGGATCCCATGTTCGCTTCCTTAAGAAGAAAGATGTATTCATGATGTAGTTCATTGATTTTAGTGAAATCAATTCTAGTATGGTAAAAAAAACATATCCCCTACAACATTGATAATTTCTTTGATGAACTTATTAAGATGAATAATTATCAAATATTGACCATTATTTTTGGTATCATAAATTTATATTAATGAAGGAATAAATTCAGTAGATAACATTTTGAAAGTGGCATGGACATTTTGAGATCACAGTAATTCTATAAGGATTGGCTAATTCACCAAATTTTTTTATCTGTCTAATGAATATACTATTCAAATAATATCATGATAAATTTTAGGGTATTCATTAAATGTATTTTTATATTCATAATGCTATGAAGACCATCACAATCACTTAAAGATCATTCAAAAAACTCTTAAATAGAATGTATAATATGCTAAATTTTTTATGTGCGATTTGTGGATTTAATAATTTTCATACCTTGTTTATTTTTTCTTCATGGATGAAATCTCATTTTGTCCCATAAAAAAAAGTTATTAATAGAATTTGCTACACCATCCAACATAAATTTGATAATGTAACATCACATTACATGTTATTACGTGTTTTGACGCAATGGTTTGATTATCAAATGATTGGTAATCTTTAGTGGTGATTTTAGGAGTAATTACAGAGTTTTCTGAATGTTCTAGTCTTGGTAATTATTTGTGCATAGTTTCAGCATGGTTTTACAAATATTTTGTCCTATAAAGTTGTGGGTTTCACGATTAGTGCACTACTTAGTATATTTTTCATCCAAACTATGATACACATCAAGTGGCTCTATTCTAGGAACACAGTTTACTCATGGTTTTCATTAACCATATGAAATAACCTAGGAAATCATGTAATAAGTGATTAATGTTTTGGAAATATAATTAAAATATTAAAACCTCTAATTAACCCGATAATCCTTCAACTCGGACCTAAATTGGTTCTCCAGCTTTGGGATCCCCATAGAGAAATTTTGGCTCTCTCAACCATATTCTCTGGACAGATCATAATGCCAATAAAATTAGATCTTTTCTATTTTTGCGAGTTCTTCTCTTTTATTCATGGATCTTAATTCTACTCTTGATTCCTTATTCCTAAATCCTATTGTGGCCTTTCGTTTTTTATCATTATTTACCGGTGTAGAATTATAAATATAGGATCCCCTACCTCTTCTTTCAGTATCTATTTCATTATATCCAGTGATCACCATTTAAGGTGACACATCTTAGATTGTTGAATTCATATTCCTTCATTTCCAACTATGTGTTTCTATAATTTTCCACCATTTTGTGATACACTATTGCTAAAAAAATTCATAAGAACGTGTTTCCTAATTTATAACATATTCCCTATGATTTTTTTCCATTTAGTACCTCATAAAATCTTCTTTGAAAAAATTCCCTTTAAATTGAACTTTGTATGATTTAAATAGATTTGATCATGATCACTCCAAATATTTCATGATTTTATTAAATTAAATGATTTTTTGCTTTTATTCATTATGAAAATTTAAATGAATTTTTTGAAGAAAATTGAGGGCATTGGCCCAGGATTTGAAAAATTAAATTTCTAATATTTGAATTAAATTAATTGAAATATTTAATGTTTTCCAAATTAGTTATAAATTATGAAATTTATTAAATTACTGAGAACCCAATTTGAATAATTTTGAACTTATTTTGGAAATGGTGTTCTTCAATTATTTGAAATTAATAATTTATATCATGAAATGAGTTAGTAAACCCATATTTTAAAATTTATTCAATACTTTTTAAATTTTAGAAGTTCCTTTAAATGCATTATAGATGATTTGAAATGAATGATTGTTTCAAAGGTTCTCTTGACATGTCAATGATGAATTTCGAAAGGAATTGTGTATCACTACCATTTTGAATATTGAATTGTTTAATGAGGGTTTTAATGAATTGGTGATGTTTTAATGGGATATTTCAAATTTTAATGATTAATTCTGAAAAGAAGTGTGTATGGTTACCCTTTTTAAAATTTGAAAGTATCTAAAAGAACTTGAATTGAATTGATGATTCATGAAAGCATTATTATAACATTATGATGATATATTCAAATAATAATACAATATTTTAAATTTTTTGTCTTTTAGTTTCTATAGTAGGGTATTGAAAATGATATTATTTTCATTGAGGGAATTTTGGTGGGTGATATTTAGATGTGAATTAGGGGTAGTTTGGATGAATGATATAAATCTAATTATCCTTGTAACTTGATTATCTAACACATTTTTTACTAATCAAGGAAAAATGGATTATTCTATGTGATAAACAAGATATATGCTTTACTAGAGGGGTCACATCCTTCTAGTGGTTCCATATAGAACATGAGTAGTTTATGTTATTGACATGCATCCAAGATAGTGGGTTATTATGGAGCTATTTTTCATTAGACCCGTTAGACATTATGTAATAATGAAAACATGAAATATTGTAATTGTTATGCTATTATAAGGTGGACTCACTATCATAACTAGTATACACACCATATATATATATATATATATATATTATCTTGATATATGATAGTGTTGTTTTTCACCATTCGGAATGATAGTTTCCTTACTTGCTTTGATAATTGATAATAGGAACCTTTACTCTATTTAATTAATTATTTTTTATATGTTTAAACCCATTGAATAATGTAATCTTTTATTAAGTATATGACTTTATCATGTAGAATATTTTTCAATGAATTTCATTAAAATGTACAGTTTTTATATGGTAAAATGACATGTTTTAAAGCATATGTTTAATAAATATTTAAAATTTATAAAATTAGATTCTAAACTAATCCCTATACTATCTTATTTTTTACTTCACTTTTAGCATTTTTAAATTGTCTTAGGAACTAAATTCAGGGAATCATTTTTGGAATCATTCCGGGCTCCTTAGGTCACACCCTTCTTGAATCTGTTTGTGTTTTCTGCAATTATTTTATTATAGAATATGTTTTTCTCTCACATTCCATAATGGGTTGATTCAGGGGTGATAAAGGGTGGGTGACTTGGAACATGGTGTGTGGTCTTGGACCACTAGGAGATTGGTTTTTCTTATTATGTTTATGTTTCAAATTCCACAGTGTCTCTTTGCACTATAATATGTATGTATTTTTGGATATACAACTCATAACGTTTCTGCATTGTATTCAGGTACTGTAATACATTATAGTTGAAATAATTTCGAATTATTTTTGTTAATACCCAGGTTCTTGTTGTTGCCCAGTGTATATCAAGAATGCTCTTTAGGTTAGTGGTGAATCGACTCGGGTATCGGTTTAGATTGTATCTTAGGATGGTTTGTTATAACTGGTATCAGTGGAGGTATTTAAATAAAGAAATAATTTACATTAAATCCCTATGTTATTTTGGATGAGTCATACTAAAATAGAGACTATGAATGTGTCTGGAATTAGGGAGGAGTCTGTGAGCCAGTGCTTGATCACCAACCCTTCAAGGTGATACATGAATTATCAGTGTTTTTGTGGATTGAATCATTGTTTTAAGTTATTTGTTTTCTAATGATAAATTTCATTTATATTCCCACTGACAGTATCATTAATTTAGAGAATCTCTTATCAGTTTGTAGACCAAAATAGAAGGATTACCACAATGGAACAATGTTTTCATGATCTAGTAAAATATAAGGAATCATTGAAGCTGATTTGTAAATCCATCCATTACCAATTTTAAGGATTGTGTGTGTTTTACCATCCCATACGACCAATCCTACTATAGTTATAACTTGGTTATAAATTTAGATCCATAACCATTTTCAAAAAATGGGCATCACTTAGGCAATTATGGTTATATGGGTAATGGATGTGTGTTTTTTAATGATCCTGTTTGGTTGTTTCAAATTTAATCCATTTTTGTAATTTTAAACCCTTTGTGAAAAATAAATTGTGTTATAATTTTTTTTGGTTATGTACATTGATAAATGATTTCGTGAAATAAAAAATAGTATTATTAAATGTTTAGTTTGAAAAACAAATTATCAAATACTATTTTGTGATTTTATAAAACAGTGCATTAAGAATAAATTTTGGTTTGTAATGAATTTAAATGGGAACTGTTTTGTTAATTGGATTAGGGTGTTAATTTATGTAAAACCATGGAAAATTTTAAAATTACTAATTAACGGTTTTTAAAATTAGTATTGATTTATTACAAGATTTTCCATTCTTGAAAGGAAAGGTAACTTTTTTATAATGGTGAAATAATTTGTGACATGAATTCAATAATATGATGATTAATGCATGTTGTGAAATTGATATAAAATTGTGATATGTTTGAGTGGTCATTGATGCTTGAATTATTATGCCTATGTATTGTGATAATTAGTAATTTATCCTTGAAATTACTTTAATTAATAGATAATATTGGTCCAATGGTCTGTTTCTCAGCTTATTTATTCACATTTTCCAAAAGTATAATCCATTATCGATTACTCAACCAAGACTCCATATCAAGTACTGGATCGAGAGAGATTCAAATCATTGAACCTCATCCTTGAATTCCTATATTGTCATCATCCTTCTTATAATCATGAACGATTTTCTCTTTAGGTATTTCTGGGGATTGATGATGTTGTTGGGATCCTAAATTATCATAAGAGTCATCACTCTCTAAAGGTCATGTCTATCAAGTCCATATTTGGGGGACCTGGCCATGAGTGGTAAAAACTTGTGATTACCGCTAGTGTGTATGAAAATATTTCATGGGAATTCTTCTTCTCAGTCTTCATTAAATGGAATTATCATGAATAATTGAAAAATGGTAATATTTATATGTTTTTGGAATCATTCAAGATGATATATTAGTTGCAATTCATTCCATGATGTTCTCACATTTGATATGTTTCATACCTGGTCTTATTGGGGTTGAATTCAATATGGTTGACAATTTTATAAAATTTATTCATCGAGACCATTTAACCACCATACATACAGAATAGTTTATCTCCTACCTAGAGATTCTTAAAAGGTCTATTTCAACAAATGTACTAAAAGAAATACAATAGGAATGGCTAAACTCCACATTCCAAATTGAGTATATTTAGTATCATGAATAAAATAAGAGGACTATATTGTGTTTTCATTGTCGAGAATGTAGTCATTATAATTGGTTGTGTTAGAATTCTCTGATAATTTGAAAAAGTTGTGGCCACTTTGGTCACTTTATGATGATTTATAAGTCGGGATACTAGAAACGGAAAATTCAATTGGAATATTAGCTCTTCAATTTGGGCTAGATGATGCTTCATGATAATAGGTCTCCCTCCATAGTCCTCAGAGTGATGTTTTTCAAGAAGTGGGTGAGATTCCATTTTTTAAAGATAATTTTTTATCCTTCATTGTGTTTATGATGTTAGACTGGAAACTCTTTGATTTTCCCTACTCATGTGTTGTCTATTTTGGAATTTATTTTGGGATATTTTTTTTGATATAATTTGGAAAATGGTTTGAGTTGTTATTAGATTTATTATGTAATAATATTTTCCTAGTCCTGACATCTATTTTGTTATTCCATAGTGTTCCTCTTTTTTTCGACTTGATGGAAAGAGATCAATTTTGATATGTTGGATGATCTCCCTTTTAAGTGTGTAGTGCCATGTTGTTCATTAACCTGGATGTTTGAGCTATTTACAGTTGGACTTGGATAGACATTGTGAATGTATGTGGGTAACTACGATAATGTAGATTATTTATACACCATGCACATGGTGGTTTGGTTTTTTAATTTGATGTGATCATCGAGGGGTGAGGGTCAGTTTTAAAAATCCTAGGTTATCTGTGAGTACTTACCGAGGGAAAAAATAATTTTGATATCATTACCTTCATTGTGGATACTTTTAATTAGATTTTTCTCCATAGAGAATAGTTTATGTCTCTAATCTCATTTTAGGGGATTTTCTTTTCTTATGATACACCATTTTGGTGAATCTTTAAAAGGTATGGAGACCTATACTTGGTGTCCTATCATTCTATTATTTTGATATGTGTGATTATCTTTGTGTTTTGACTTAGTAGTTGTGTGTGTTATTAACCATTAGGTGTGTGTCACTTCTGGACTGTGGAACATTCACCTCATTTGATGAGTAATAGAGTTATCATTCAGACTGTATGATTTCTGGGGATACAAAGACCTAAGTTGGTGAGACTATAACATATAAAAGGTTGTTTTTATGTGTCACTACCCAATTATTTTATTTCCCAATTATTAGGTTTCTTCATGTGTCATTTCTGGATTTTTTTAAAATTTTATAAAGGTCTCTCAGTCTATACATGGTTTGGGCACAGTTTCAACAGGGATTAAAAAACTGTGTAGCCTATAGAATATGGTGTTACATATTTGGCACATATTTTGAAAAAAAATCAGCCAAAATGTGAAGCACTTCTAGTGGAACTATTTTGGGTGCATGGTTTCTTCATGGTTATCCCAAACCATTTGACAAAACATGGGTTTCTGTGAAGGCGGTAATCAAAGATACAAATATCACAATTAAAATCCTAAACCCCCATAATTAAATCTAAACTCATCGAAATCATACCGAAATTGATTATCCATAATTTGGGATCCCTCTAGAGCCATTTTGGTTCTCCCAAGACTCATATCATAGTAGATAAATGTCCCAATCGAAGCATATATATCCTCTTCTGGTGATTTATTCTCTTATTTTCATAGACATTACTTCTCCTCTTAAGTCCTTATTCCTAATGGTTATGATGGACTTTATTTTTTGTATGATGATTGATTGATGTGCAATTTTAGATCTAGGATAACATATCTATTCATTCATGATCTATTTTCATAAATTTGGTGATCTCTGTTGAAGGATACACATCTTGGATTATTGTGGTTGAAATCCTTATTTCCCAAGTAGGTGTTACTATTATTTTCCTTCATTTTATGATTCATTTATCCTATTGATTTTCCTAGAGACATGTTTCAAAATTTCCATCACATTTTCTATGATTGTTTCTCCATTTAATTCCCCATGAATGATTCTTTGAAATATTTTTCATTGAATTGAACATGATATGATTTAAATGGATTTGATATATTTATCTCCCAATATATTATGAATTTTTAAAAATTCCATGTTTGTTTTGTTTTATTTTCCAAGAACATAAAAATGTTATTTTTGTTACATTGATTCTTTTTTCCTATTATTTGATTTATTAAATGAACTACCATCATTTTAATCAAATGAATTTACCTTTTTTATATTTTCCTACATATCATTTGATTCATGAATTTATTAAATGACCATGAACCCGCTTTTAATGATTTTTAGATTTATATAGGAAACTGTGTTCATGGGTTATTCGAAATAAATTAATTATGTCATGGAATGAGGGTTTAACCCCATATTTTAAAATTTATTTATTACATAAAAAAATTTAGTACATCATTAAAATGATTTATGAATGATTTTAAATAAATTTTTATTTTAAAGGCTCATTTAGCATCATAATGATTAATTTTGACAGTAATTGTGTATCATTACCCTTTTTAATATTATATTATTTAAAAGGATTTGAAATGAATTAATGATTATTTTCAAGTATTGTTTGTCATTTTAATGATGATTAGTAAAATAATGTGTGTATGGATACCCGTTTTGAATGTTGAAAATTTTCAATAGTATTTGATTTGAATTGAATATTCACGACTCCTCAGTCAAAAATTTATGGTGATACTCCCTTGTAATGACCACTTGATGTACCTTCATTATTATAATTCCATTTATGGGTTTTAAAAGTATGATTATTTCCCATTATTGTTTTATCTCACGGCTTCTTTTGAATAGTCATGGGATCCTGGATAGCTCGATGGGATGAACAAGATATATAATTTACTACTGTTCTCACACCCTTCTGGTGGACCTATAGGTAATGTGTAGGGTAAAAACAATGGAATTTTATCAAGGAAAGTAGTTGTGATTAGATTAATTATTATTTAGAATCCTGAGACTATATTTAATCCCAATATTTTATTATGATTAATTCTATTTTCTATTTTTAGGTGGACTCACTATTGTACCTAGGTTATACCCATTACATTCATATACTTGATCGCGATATATGACAGTATTTATTGTCTCCATTTGGAAGAAGAGATACCTTTCTTCAGCCATTTATTATTGTTAAGAACCATGACTATGTTGTATTAATTATTGATCATCTTTGGAAATTAGGTGCATATTTTCATATTTTATTGATTATATGTCTTTAGAATGTTAAATGGTTGTCAATGTTTCAGAGAAATTTTTTAGCTTTTATAAGGAAAAATGGAATTTTTTAATGGTTTATTTTAATATTATTTTAAATGTTTAAAACTATATATTAAACTAATTCTATTACTATTATATTTATACTCATCATTTATAATATTTTAAATATATTATTAAGTAACTACATAAGTTAATTTTTTGAATCCAACTAGTCTTTTTAGCTCACACCCTTCTTCTAACATTTGGTTTTTGTAGCTCTGATTATCTTATAGAAGGTGTTTGTGGTCTCACATTACATTTTGGGATTATTCCTTGGGAAAAAATGGTGGGTGAATCGGGACATGGTGTATGGTCATGGACGACTAGGAGGAAGGTTTTGATGTTATTTTCTACTTTCGGTTTTCTTTGTTTCTCTTATCACTATGATATTTATGTATTTTTTAATATATATCTATTTATTTTTTCAAAATTAACTTCATTGGTGTAATACAATGAGGGTGAAATCTATCACAATAGTTTTAGTTAATTCCCATGTTAATTTCTTTGTCCCATGGAGATCAGGACCACTCTTCAAGCTAAGAGAGAATCAACTCAGGAATTGGTTTAAATGGAATATCGGGTTGGTTATTTATATGACATTGTTTCATTGGATTCATATCTTAAAATTGATTATTTATTATAATTTTTCCTCGTTGGATAACATGAAAACAAATATTACATGAAAAGGATTTATGTATGTTTTGAAAATGTAATGTGAAAAATGTTTTGATAAAGTATACAATTGATTGGTCAATGATTTTATTTTGAATATGCCATATGGAAATGATTTCTTTATGATACATAGTTATGGGTCAAATAAGGGAGATGGTTATGTCCTAATGAGGAATGCTAAATTTATTTCAGATGCATCAAGTAAATTTATTTTATATGAATAAGACTATCCAACCCAAAATGTAGAGTTGGATGTTATAACAGTTTCCTTTATGATATGGAGAAATTATCTTTATGTTTAATTTTATGATATGTACATGAAGCATAAAATACTAAAAAATATATTTTCATAAAGTATACCAATACGATATAACACACATGGATAAAACTACTTGAGAATTATTATTTCTCAGTGCATAATCTCCCATGGAAAAAGAAATAAGGTAGTTGAAGCATTGGGTATAAAATATCATGGATTTTTTACCAAAATTTTGATAGATAGGGATCATATTTTCTTGGATATAGTAATTATGAATGTGAGAATTATTATGTAATCAGATACATCAATCATTATTTTAAAAATTTAAAACCCATCTATATTATTAAATATTATATATTCTTAATCTCATGTTGATAGCGTCTGAAATAAAATTAAAAATATAAATAGTGTGTAATTTGTATAATTTATTGATGATAGTGTTCTGTAATATGGAATGATATTATGTGTTCGATTAATATCAGAGATAAAAATCGAATTTAAATATGATAATCATATAAAAAATTCAGCACCACTCTATCAGAGAACAAATATTATAAGAAATTGAGATATCGTTCGGGTGGGAAAACATAATGCTTGAAATTATTGAATAAGTGTCTTGGTGTATGATGTTTAAATAAGTGATTTTTTTAGAAAACATCGTAGTTTAGTAATTCACCCTATTACTATTCCTTTTTATCCACCTAACCTAAGAGACACATACTAGTCCCCTGAGTTAGTTGGTTATATGACCTCAGACATCCTCCCTATAAACCAGAGGCTATCGACAAGTAGTAATGGTCTAATATGTAATGGTATGAGACTATAATAATTTTATCAGAGTATCCCAACATAAGAAATAAATAAACAATACCCAAATGATTATAAAAAATATTAAAGATGATACCATAATCCATATGGACTAAAATCAATTGAATAAATTAAAAACATCGATAATGAAAAAAATAGTATGTATTCCATTCCATATAAGGTTCATGTGTAAAATGATATCCCAAAATAAAGAAACACTAAAAATCCTCGATGGGTCTTGAAATAATGTATGGTTACATCATCAATTATCAATAAAATCACATTACTCATCTATATATCATATGGATTTTAACCTTATTCTATCATGAAAACATGATCTTTATTCGGGTACGAATCATGTGACCTAAGTAGGGTGTGAGTTCAACTCAGTAAGCGACCAACAATGATATCTAATTCCATATACTATCTATAATGTTTTATATAGTTGTATAAACAATAATTAATAGACTAAAATGTATTTAATACTCACATTTAAATATTATTTAATTAACCACATAGTCCCCAAGGATCATCGAGACCCTCTGACAAATCATTCTTTCTTCATCCCATTTTGGAGTCAAAATTATACAGCAAGAAAATAAAACATTTCGTTATTTAATGTAGAGGTCCCTAACCCAAAAATCATTGTTATCATGAATATAAATAAATAAATAAATATATTTATATGTATATATATTGGGTTATAATGAATAATAATAGGACCTAATTGATATTTAGAGAAGTAGTCCATGACCCATAACATGTTGGTAAAATCATACACCAATATCACATATTATGGTTCTACATTCATAAAACATTTATCAATGGTTTTCAAAACTTATATCATAACTCATTAGAATATCAAATTTAATGCAATGAACCCATTAAATCCCCTTATCAAACACACATAAATTTTTTGATTCATCTATAATTACCCATTAATTCTATTTTAACAATTCATAAATCAGCGTTACAAGTGTAATTGGAAACCCCATGGTTTTCTATCAAATTCGATCTCATAAACTACAATGGGCCCATTGGGATCCATAATGAGTTTTATAAATAAATGGGTTAATTAATCAGTTCAATTTATAATGAAATATCTCAATATTTCTATTGAAATTTGATAATTATACATACAAAATAATAGTCAAGACTGATAATTAACAATTAGTCCACCGAACTTGATATCGCTGACTGATTCCCACTATACGGTGACCCTCAATTTGAAGTTGAATGGTCCAATTCACCACAATGGTGGAGATATATGTCAAAAAACCAGTACTAAGATCCATGAAATGTGATACATTAAAACCATGTTATAAAACATTTACAATAGTGGAATTTCTTTACTCTATGATGGGAGAAAATGATGGGAGATAGAGGAACCCAAATGAGATGAGATCAAATATATTAAGAGCGGTAAATTGCATCCAATGGATCTTGGATTCACATTAGATGAGGTATATATAGCCTTGGAATCCTCTCAAGACAGTCCAGGAGAAATGGATGTTAGGCTATCATTAGTTGGTTTTTCTTAATGAAAATAACGAGGGGTTTGTGAATTTTTATAAAACATTCATGGGTTTAAATTCTACATGCACGATTTCCTTGGTGGGGTCGTATGGTTTTACAAACCATTCTCTCTAATAATGTTACCCTACTGTATAGTTTAATGGATTGTCCAATGAGGTTCAAGGTTTGAAAAATAATGTTCCAAAAATGAAATTCCCCTGTCTGACATTCACAATTTTCTAGGATTATTCCCATAGTTCAGGAAAACCATTCACCAAATGTGAACTTCCCCAAAAAGACAACAAAAATTATAGAACTCAAATAATATCACCCAAGAAATTATCCAAATAAATTATGATTAAAATATGGACAAGAAGGTTCACGAAAACAAGTATGAGGGATCCCTAGATGTGTTCGGTTCTCACAATCTCCCATCCTATAATACGTCATCCTAATGCTATAATCCCAATAATATATATGAATCTATGATAAAATGTTTGGGTCACTAATACCATATATCTTATTCCCCCTCCCATGTATACTACTATACACTTCCATTCTACCATACCACTTAGACCATGGAATATTATTTCCCTACAACACATTCTCAATATGATTAACATCACAAATTTGATAATCTTCAAAGGACGCATCCACCACCATCCCAACATCATCAAAATCGGTCAAATTACAATGGTTAGGGTGATAATTATAACCCCTTGACACATGAAAAACAAAATACATTGTAGTATACCTATGTAGAAGAACCAATTAGTAAGATACTAGTCTATTCCTCTACAAAATATCAAACAGTCCAACAATTCTAGGAACCGACATGACCTGCCTCACAATCCTACAGTGATCCAATCTCGACAACACCAGAAGGAATACATGATCACCCACTATAAACTCAAGAGCTTAAACACATATATCAACATATGTCTTCTTCCCATATTACTCCATATCCTTAGGTTTTTGAATCAACTTACGATACATTGATATCTCTAACATGAGACCTGGTCCCAAGAAATCTGATTCACCTACCTCCTCTAACCACAATAGTGATTTGCATTTATTTATATTAATTGATGCATATGATGTGATTTAAATAGATTCTTGATAGAATTTTTATTTGAAAACTAAACATTTTCTATGAGCTTCACCCAATTCCCTCCAAAATCAGGGACCTGATCTCTCAACATGTCCTCTTTCAACTGAATGGCATGCTATGACTTATCATCTTTCTGTGGGTGAAAATTTTTACACATAAATACCTAAATACCCAATTCCATCTGTATTCCTTTATAAAATAATGATTTAAATCATGAATCATGATATGAAATGATTCTTTATGGATCCCAAATCATTTAGATACTCTCTTAGATATACAATTCATCCAAATGATAAATTGTAAAAATCTCCATGTCGTGGAAGAAATGGGATAAATTTTTCAAGTGGTCCACAATCAATTAAATAACATCATTCTTCTGATGGATACATAGTAGGCCCAAGAAAAATCAGATGGAAGTCTCAAAAATTTCATTATTAGAATGGGTAATGGATATTTCAAATATCTAATCCATTGATTCCCAGACTCCAACTTCTATCATCATCCTCTTCATGAAAAAAACCTATAGTCACCATATTGATTCCAAACCAGCATTTCCATCAATGAAAGTCAAAATACATTTTGGTCATACTAAGATTCGACACCCAATTTGAGTCATGAAACTCATCCATCAGCTCCTCCCACATACAAGTATACACAAAAAGATTGTGTTTGACATATATGATCTCTCCCAAATCTATATTACAATCAGAAGGATGATCCCCACCTTCAAGGAATTCCATGAATCAGAAACAATCAAGATACACAAACATACTCTCCCAAATATACCTAAGAATCCTTGACTGGGGTGATATGTATATGTGGTTAATCTAATTTTGTTACTCATGAAACTAAATATTCATATAATTTAGCGCAATAATAATATTTCACTCATAATTATACTCATGATCTTCTTTAGTCTTTGTCATCCTTCTAAAACTGTTAAAAACAATTTTTTCCATCCAATGAATATAGGAAATCTCAAAATCATATGACCTCATATAATGAACCCAACTCTACAATCTATGGTTCATTTTTCACTTAAATATGCTATACATTAATAATATTTGGTTGATATATATAGTAAATGTTTCTTCTAATAGATAATAAAATAGAAACATTAAAGAATAAACCACAAAATCCAACTCATGATCATCCATATGGTAACTTCTTTATTGTGGCCTCAACCATTATGACTCATATGATAACACTCAATAATATAAAATAAAAACCACACCTTGTATGAATATTTATGCATCGCAAAATATAGTATATTCTTCAACTAAACCAAGTAGGATATAAATCGATTTCGTACTAAACCATTTATTGAACTTTTGGAATGAATTCTCACATTCTCTATACTATTCAAACATGAAACCCTTGTCATTCAAGACTAATTATGTTGATACTAATAAATAAATGTCTTATGGGAACCCATGATAATGTCATGCTAATCGCAAAATTTTTAGAATATCATAAAAATTATGTAGCTTCACCCATGAAACAACTTCATGAATAGTATCTATGTCTACTGACACACCTTCTGTAGATATAATGTGACACATGAATTGGTCCCTATTAATCAAGAATTTAAAATTATATTGGTTGTTGTATAGAATATTCTCAATTATTGAACTCATGATGATGTCAATATATTTGGACAAATCATCACGAGTCATGCAGTGCGGTAATATTTTTTCATAAATAAAATCAGATCCTTGTACAATTAACTAGACTGTTTATTCCAGGAAATGTAAACTTCTTGAGAATATTTTAGCGAGAGTAAAATCATGAAAAACACATATAGGACTCACATGATTCTGAATGTAGTCAGTGGTTTCTCCGGAGGTATAAATGTTAGCTAATTATACCATGATCTCAAGTCTATCATATAAAGTACACAAGAATTTTACAACTAGTAAAATAAATCTTTGATTAAAGGAAGATGATATAGTTCTTCACTATAATCTATTAAAACATCCAGTAATCAAAACATAAAGACATATTTTTATCATAGATTTTATAAAACTAAACCAAAGAACCCTAAGGTGATATACTCAGGCTGATAATCATCTTATCCATCAACTCATTGAGCTCTGTCTTAATGTATTAAAATATATTGGTTCCATTCCTTGAGGTGGAATGGAATCTAGTTTATCACCATGCATGAGAACAATCAAAATTTAAACAGCTCTCTTAGGTGGAAACCCTGAAATGTATTCGAGAAACATGTCCCAAAACAAATAAACAAAGGGTGGGGGGAAAGCTTTCTTTAAAACCCCATCATCCAGAAAATGAATTTTCACCCAACCCCCATCAATTGTTTGTTATGTGATTATTATCCACTCCCTATTCCTTTATATGTGTATTTTTCAGTATGAGACAAATATGAACTCCTACAATAAATATATAAATGGATATATTTATTTACTATTTATTTATAGAATATATTTATGTGGTTTTTTTAAATGGGTAATCTATGATTTTATAATCTCTATTTTGTGTAGTTTATTTTAATCCTTGGTTGAAGTGAATATTGGATCTGCTTCATAAAAGTTGAAATCGGGTTCCATTGTGATGTTGTTATAATGATTTTTTATGAATGAAAGAGGTTTGGAATGTTTTTTTATTCACTATCTTATATAAATTATTCTATTATTGATCAATGATTCATGTTTCCTACACCGAGAAAGCTCACATAGCTTAAAATTCATAGGTTTTGATTCATAGCTTATGTTTTATAGCATCAGTGATTTATGTTTCATCATTGAAAACAAAATGTAATCAGGGGAAATTTTTAGACCTAGTGGTCTCATATTACTGTCATCATGATGAATAATAATTGAAGAGAAAATATGATAAGTAATGGTATTTTGTTTTCTTTTCAACACATAAATTATTATGTTATGTATGGAAGAGATCTTATAAGTGAATATTTATGTACTAATGTTTAATGTGAATATAAAGAGTGTGGGTCAATATTATAGCATTGTCCTCTAGATGAATTTTAATGATTTAGAATTATTTTTGAGATCTTCCATTTTATAACCAATAATCATCCATGGGATGAAGGAAATAATACTTGTGTAATAATGATATTTTATGAGTAATGGTGGTCAATCTCATGAAAGCATCTATGCTTCCATTTATAATGCTTCTGTATAATATGATTCATTGGAATAAGAATCCATGGATATATATTTTGTGTATATATAATACATGGATTTATTTTTTGTTATTTTATCATAGACTTCTTCAATATGATCATTGATATTCTACGAGTTTCCATTATTCCATTATAAGAATCATCGAACATCAATGAGTTTTACTGATTATGTGAGAATAATCAATGATCTATCATAGGATTTATTTATTCTTCGATAATCATCATGAATATTCCTTGAGTATGAATCTTCCATGTTTTTTTAGAAAAAACTATTCATAGGCATTCAACGGGCATATAATCATGGTGATAATATTATAGGGGAATTCCATGGGATCATCATTCCGTAATTCACCATCAATGGATTTGATGAAATTTTTTTTAGAAGATTTACATATAATGATATGTAATGTAATTTAATAACATATAAATATCAAGGTAATGAATATAATGATATTTGAAAATTATCTTTTGGATGGATATAGATGGTAGAAGTGAAAAGTGTGATCTAGTGATATTGGTCAGGTGCTTCTATGAAAATAAGTGGAAAATAGATTATGCATATTTTTTAAAATAATTATGAAGATAAACATGTTTCCTTGGTTTTTCATTACACTTTGAAGAATAGGTGTTCAACACCATATGAAGGAAAATTGAACGATTTCATAAAAGTAACCATTTCACTTCAAATGAATGATGGCGTGTTAGGATGATTTAATGAATATAAGGATGTTAATGGAATTTTTGGAATTTAACTATTGTTTTTTTGTGAGGGGGGTGACATATCATTGGTATTTAGAATGAATAAATCCATGATTGAATTTATATTCATTGAATGTATGAACCATGAATAAATTATTGAATAAACTAACTATTTGGAATTTAATAAGATTTCATGGGGTTTAGTGTGTAAAATTATAATATTTAATGGTGTATTAATAGGTTGCAATATTCACGTTTGTTTATATGAACATGAATCCCATTATGGAAGAAGTTTATTATAAATATTATTATGAGGACGCTATTTGTGAAATATGGAGATTAAAATTAGAAATTATTTAATTGGTTTTGTTAATATTTTGATAATGAATAAAAAAAGATGAAACTGAAGTTGTATATTTACCATTATTTTTTGTAGATCCTAGAGCCAGTTGTGTCGGGTTGAATGAGAAAGTGGCCTATATAGAGAAAAATGGAGTGAAATAGATAAAAAAATATGTTCCTTCTTGTTTTATTGAATAATATTAAAGGATAATAATATTTTATTTATTGACGAGAATGTGTGACAAATCCAAGCTGCATAGTGACAATATATTATAACAAACTGGTGAAGGAATATTTCATTGTTTAATTTTTTTATATTATATATTTAAGAATCACATGAACTATAAAAAGATTGTAGTGAAAACATAGTGATTCTTATATACTAATGTTAAAAAACCCCAAGGATTGTTTTTAAGTGGATTTGTGATCATGGATTTCCTATAGATCATTCAATGGACTAGATTCACGTACTGAGTGGTGAATGTTGAAAATTTATATGTCTCTATTAGCTTTATTGTATATTGTGTTTGAGTTGAGTTATTTCTCTCTAACTATATATAATGATTTACATTGAAATAAAAAAACATAAAAATTTATCTATCCTCTACATCACCCAGAGTGGTTATAGAGACCATGACAAGTCCTTACACACTTGATCCTTCAAAATATTCCACTATATCCAAGTGTTTTCCACTAAAACTAAACATAATAAAATCACCTTTCTAGTATAAGTTTTTTCCAAAATTATATCCCATTTAAAAAAATAAATTTAAAAATAAAATATAAAAATCCATTTACGTTTTTAACAAAGCCTCAAAATACAAAACAATTATAAAATCACCCATACCACGATGTGTTTCAAATAAAATTGATTTATAAATACATTTCACACGTACCATATTCCATCAAATGAATTTTATTTTCAAATCATTTGTTTCTCATCAATATAATAAAAATATTTCAAATTAATTTTCCTATAGAGGCAAATCGATCACATAAAAATCCAATAAATTATCTATTATATCCTTATTAATATAATCACCAATCATAATATATGTGTGGAATAAAATTATATTACATGTTTCATTCATTAATATGAATTTACAGGAGGTTTCATGTCATTTAACACATCCCATGAGAATTTATATCATTTCTATAGAATTCCAATATCATTATGAAATAAAAAATCACTATTTTATATCCAAGCCTAGTGAATCTTCCATGTTCTCACATATCCTTCATAACGAATCATGATTTTGGATGATATAAATAAATAGTATCTTCTATATACTATATAATGTGAACATTGCACGAACCCAAGTCCCACCTGAAATGAAATGTGACCTCAAGAAACTTTTTGATGTCATATAATCCTTACTGTAGTTAAATAAAATATTAAAATTGAATTACTAAATATTCTATTTTTTTGAGTAATATTTTTAAAACATAAGGGTTTCTTTTGAAGAACGGTTCTTGAAAAGAGGTACCATATATTACATTAAAAAACAATTTTGAACACATTTATAATATTATAATAATATTTAGTATTTTTATTTATAAACTATTTTTCAAACATCCAATTATTTATAAATTTTTATACAACAATATTTAAAAAACATAATGTTTTAAAAAAATTCATTTTGTTAACAAAAAAATGTATTCTTAATGTTAAGAATTTAAATTTAAATTACATTATATATTAAAAATATTAATATATTTTAATTAAATTAACAATATTATTTATTTTATAATATGAAAATAATATTATGTTTAATTTTTTACAACATTTCATAAATAATTATTCTTATGTGATTATAATAAATATGATTTTTGAAAAATAGAAATTTTTATGACATTAGTAATATATGAGAGAGAAAACGATGGTCAAAAAACCATTTGATTAATTAAATATTTATTTCATAGATTATATATATGTAATTTAATATATAATTTTTAATTTAGAAAACCCAATGATCAATACTTCAAAAAATTGTTATCATTTCATTAAAAATTAGAATCTATTTTGGGTATCTTAGTTAAATTAAATATTGTAACTATTATATTATATTTTGGATTTTTTTGAATCCATAAAATTCTTATTTTATTCCTAAAATCAAATTTATATCATAAAATTAAATAAAATTGATAATTTATATTAAAATAATTTTATTCTTAAAGACACATTTTTTCTATAAAACAATTTTTATGCATTATGTGTATTGTTATTAAATTGATCATTTCTAACTATAATAAATATTATTTAATAAAATGATTTTAATATTTTATGTAACAATTTTATTATTTTTTAGCTAACATATCATTTTTATTCACAAAATTATGTTTACTAGGATGAAAGTCAATTACCATGAAAATGATAAAAAAAATTATTCCAAGAATTTTATTATTAGCGTTGTGAAATTTTAATCTAATAAATTAAATTTATACCTTCCAAAAAAACTATATTATTATTTTTAAACATGTACATAAATATATTAACACACATTCAGTTGTTGAAAACTTCTAAATAACATTAAGGACAAATATTCATAAAAAAAATTCATGAAAATAAATTATCATTATATTATATGTTTTTATTTTTAATGTTAATTTTATAATAAATATATATTTTATTTTAATATACAGATTATACGTTTTTGTTTAAATAATTGATATTGTGTTATAATGAAAAAATTAATTTTTTTTATAAAATATTAACTACTTGTGTAACAAATAGTAAAAATGAATAAAACCAAAATACTGATATGGAAAAGTGTAATGTGGTAAAAGGGATAAAACATGATAGAAACCTAATTTATAATGGTTGGTTGAGGATTTCATGAACATATGTCACCCCACATTCCATTATTTCGCACATTAGAAAACTTTATACCTTTACATGTTTCATTCCATTTTTGAAAAATATATCAAACCCATAAAATCTCCCTTAACATAACTTATAAAAGGAAACCATATAGAGAAAAAAAATCCATTTATACATTTTAATACATTATTTGTGTCATAAATAAAGAATAAATAAAAACCAACAATCAATTCGTATAAAAACACTAGGATATTAAGGATATATAAAACAACATGAATCAATAATATATATCATTTATTTTTATATCCATAATGAGATAATAAATCCAATTGACCTCCTAAAACAATATTGGATAACTAGGGTAATACTTTAACAATAGATGTTTGATAAAAAGACTATTTAGGGAATAAATTTTTTATCAAAGTGAACAATATGAGTCAAAAGTCATAGCCTGATATCATGAATGATATGGCTTGAGAGAAATAATATTGGATAATAACATAAAGAACATGGTAATATAAGACCATAAAAATATAATAATGTTTAAATAGCATAAAAAATTAAATAAGTATAAGTCCATGATAACTACTATAGAAACATCACATGGTTCACATAGTCTCATTAGGAATTATGGTTATTAGCAAACCCCATACATAATGTCTCATGAGTAATAATATTCACCAAATTCATTAGAGTGCTATCTATGGGTAGTAATCATATTATGTATGTGAATATGTGTAAAATATATGAAATCAGACATTATCCACAATATAAAATACTACCCATGGAAATAAATGTGTCACATAATCATATCATATAGAATAATAAAATATAATATCATAATGGTTTCCTAAAATTATCAATTAAAACACTCTTGGATTTCACTAGATAAAAAATTAGTGTTTATAATGAAAAATGATGTGTATGTGAACATGATTGGAGAAAAATAGTGGATAAGTATCATTGTAAATATAAATTCTTAGTTGAGTTCTAGGGAAAATATTAATGTGGCATTAAATATATAACAATCATATTAATATAAATAATACCTCAAATTAACACAAAAATCTTTAACCAAATCTGATAATTTACAAAGTAAGGATGGTTTAGAAATCTATTTAAATTGTTTCATGAAATATTGTAGGAGACACATGAGTTCCCCTTAATCAGGTTTCCATGACTAATGAAATTAATAATTGAATATTAAACACATGAATATACCTTTAAATAATTGTGAATTAAACTAGATATATAGGTGAAAGTTATATATAAATGATATTTAGGATGTTAATAAGAAAATATTAGAGAAATATTATTGTAATGTGATAGAAGGAGTTAACCCATAAATATAGGGTGTTTTAGAATGATCAATAAACTTATATTCTAGAATCATTATTCACATGTACTAAATATCTTGAATAAGAAAATTGACTTATTAAATTCATAATTAGAAACCTCTTCCATTTATACGTTATTTAATATAATTATATTTTTTTTTTCATTTCCAACTATTTCAATGAGATATAAGATTTAATTTTAATATTTCATGGATGTTCAGTTAATTTTTCTTGGGTTACCTCAATTGAGGATAACTATAGTCAATCAAGTAAAATTAGAAAACTATTTTATAAGTACTATAAAATGATATTAATTTCTTTATATAAAATTAAATGGTAAAAAATAACCATTTGTGATCTGAAATATAGATGATTCATTTAGTAAAAATGATGATGTTATATTCTTGTTTATTTTAGTGCGTTTACCAACCATCAAGATATATTTTTTTATTTAATATTATGCCAACACATTCATTCCAAAATTTGAAAAAAATATATTATGTAATCTTTTTTTTCATTCATAAACATTATAATTGTATTTAAACATTTCATTAATATGGTACTGGAAAATTTAATCTCATCTTCTATAGTGGTGGAGAACTGAAAAAATAATTGAATGGTTTAGTTTATAGGGAAATAGTAGAAGATAAGTGTATTGTCATGACTTGTCCCTCGAGGATCGTGCTGTGACTACCTCAAGCCTACCTTGTAAAGGCCAGGGGCTGGAAACTAGCACCAGAAAGGAAAAACCCAAAAATGGTAAGGCATTGCCTTTAAACCTATATACAAATTGACAGGGCACACTGCGCACAATTAAAACATAATGGAAAAAGTAAATTACAACCCCTACTAAAACCACCAATGAGAATAAAATTATTTACTGAAAGCAAAGGGGCCAATATAGAAGCCCAACTGGAAAGAAAATATAAAAAAGATGAAAAAACATTCTCTGTAGGTCGTCCATCAAGGTTTCTACCAGAAGGGTAGGTGTATCTCGTCGTCTATCATCATTGCACTCACAACATCTATCAATATCCTCTGAGCACCGTCTAGTCTAGTCTCCCCAAGTTTTAGTCAATCAGTTCATCATCCGCACAAGACACAACAAGGTGCGGGAAAAGCATGTGCATGGGTGAGTATAACAATACTCAGTTGGGACCCCGAGACACCCAATAGTCTTCCAGAATTCTATAAAGGAAAACACAAAACCATGACCTCAATCACAATTCAAAAAAGTATAAGACTCATCTCAAACCAAGTATATATCTTAATGAACAAGATTATATATGATTAGTCATAGAGATAGATCATGTTATTCTATTGAGAGGCTTATGTTGGTAGACCTCAAAAGGTCACTATGTTCTGACCCACAAAGGATCGCTAGGTGTGGACCCATAGAGGATCGCAAGGTACTGACCCACATATTATCGCTAGGTGCAGACACGCAGAGGATCTCTAGGTGATGACACCCTAAGTATCGCGAGATTCTGACCCATAGAGGATTTATAGGTGTTGAACCACTCATATGGTCACTAAGTGATGACCCACAGAGGATCGCTAGGTGTTGAACCCCTCATGATCTCTAGGTTATGACCCACTCAGGATCGTTAGGTGCTGACCCACTCAGAGGATCACTAGGTGCTGACCCACAGATGATCGCTAGGTCCTCACTCACTCAGAGGTTCACCTGGTGCGAACCCACTTAGAGGGTCTGTAGGTGCTGACCGAGAGAGGATCATTATTCTTTCTTCACGTCGCATCCAACCACCAGATTCCCTCACTTAGAATGATTGATTACGAGAGTATACTATCCTTAATCCACCATTCATTCCTATAATTCAATGTAGTCCCACAAAGAAGTAAACCTAATAACCACCATGTCATAAGGGTTCCAACGCAATATACAACATGTTAATCGGATGCTCCATTTGTTAGTTATAGGAATTTTAGTGCCGACAGATAGGTTGGGTTCGAGTCTGATGCAACCCATCCATATGCCAACATTCTCCAAAAACCCAAGAGGGGTATCTCAAAATAACCGCCTCATCCTAGGGGTTCCAATTCCATAGACATTTTGTGAAACGAACATCCGGTTTAAGATATATTCCCTTTCAATTGAAATTGGACCAAAACGGGCTCTGGGCTCTGCCTGACCTAGTTGGACCGATGTGACCCAACCCAGCCTACTGGGTCATGGGACCCCCCCCCCCCCCATAATAGTTGGGTGTGGCCCACAGGGCCACTGGACCAGCCCGACCCGCCCACCGCGCGCAGGGGTCTGCTCCCAATCCCGAACTGACATGGTCATTTCGAGCTCACCAACAGGTGGTGCCAGGCTACTGTCACCCCTCCATCTAACCAGTCTAGTGGACTTGTCTAGGGCGGTACCTATAGTTTGGGTTCGCCAATGCTGTAGCCGGTTTTGTGGTGTACTATCATGATGTGCCATCGACCAACCTTTTGTCCCTCATGGTGCCTTTGGGCGACACCGGCTCTTCTCCACCACCGGTTGCAGACTTCGTCGTGCCGACATAGCTTCCGCGGATCATTGGTGAAGCTAAAATTGTCCAATTCTCTTTCCTTCTATGCCTACGGGCCTCCCGGGAAACAACCTACACTATGTGGCCCTCGGTTTATCTGTGCCACCTTGTTTCTCAGTCGTCCATGAATAGCGCATCCAAAACAAGAACAACAGAGGGTTCAGACCTTGTAATGTTCGGCCTGCGCCCTCCGTGTGTGAGTTAAAACAAGGGAAGAGTTCAAACATCATCAAGAGAAGATGAATTCATAAAACTATTATAAATAAAGTAAGACAAATCCTTCCCTTGACATCATTATAAGATGCATCGGATGAGAAAGTAGGGTCCTCATTCGAAGGTCTTCATCGGCGTTCGCCCGTTCCTCATTCTTCGTCTGGGTAGGTTTTCGACAGAGTTTTGTCAAATCATCCTCACATTGATCCCCAAAACCCACTCCATAGATTTGTTTAAATATAATAAAAGGAACCACCCACGTTGCATTATATTAATGTGATTCATTAATGAACCACATTTAATGTTCCATTAATTCAACGAACGTCGTGGTTACGCAACCCAAGGGTCTTGTCATTAAATGACACCCATTCATTCCTGACATTGCGCCACAGTCCCACCATCCACCGCTCAATGGTGAGAATATAAATAAATAACTCATGAATTTATTTTATTATATTTTTTGTAAAGTCCAAAAATTAACTTTTTTGTCCAACCCAGGCCAGTCGAAGTTATCCTTCACCTAATCGAATCTCAGCTCTACGAATTCAATGGTTCCCTGTCATTTTTAATCCGATCACCAATTCAAAAGATAGAACACACAATTTTTGCCTTTACTAAATGTACCTTAAAAAATTTCAATAATTATTAACAGTTACCCTCGACCTACGATGGTCAAGGTTAGGCTCCTCCTAAGTAAAAAACACCCTCACGACCTCAATGGTACTATTGTATTTCAAATCCATGTTACTGTTTTGGATTTATAAGGATTTTACAATAAAATAATTGTTACTTAATTATTTTATTTATGACCAAAAACCGACTTCCACTATTGGACCACAATGGCTGATGTTAGGATCTTCCGAAGGAAAACATACCCTCTTAAGTTTAGTGGTGGTCTCATATTTTTAATTCGAGTCATTTTCGATGAGATATAATATTTTGAAAAATAAAATAAATTTATTTAATTATTTAATTTACATGAATTCCATTTTCATGTTTTCTCACTAGAGGCCTACGCTGACTAAATTTATGTCACGCCTAGGATAAACCATCTATCCTGAACGCAATGGTGCCCTCATATTTCTGATCTGGGAACATGTTAAAAGTTTTTCCTCTTTTTTAGGAAATGTTCTCATACGTGCAATTTAATGCTTAACATTTTTAATGGATCATTCTGGGTACTCCAGGCATCGGAATCACATGCAATCAATTTTCATAGACTCGTGATAATTCCACATAATTAAAAAAGAATTATACGGCATTTCTGATTCTTTAAATTCTACCCACCAGAGGTCTTTTTGTCCATGAAATCCAAAATAAAGGCAATTCAAACAAGTGGGGTTTTGATCATGAATCTGAGCCTCTCGCTCTCATGTGGACTCATGGAGGTTCTCATGGTTCCATTGAACTCATTCAAGAAGAATCGACCATCCATGAAGGACCATCTCATATCGATTCTCAATCTCTATTCGGAACTCAAAAAAAATTTCCCCATTGTCAATTTCTATCTCGACCCAGTTGATGATTTTTGATGGGTCATACATGTATCTCCTCAGTTGCAACATGTGGAAAACATTATGCACTTGGTGCATTTTTGGGAAAATATCTATATGGTATGACACCTTTCCAACTCTACTGTGAATCTAGAAAGGCCTAATGAACATTGGAGATAGCTTTCCGCCTCGACCAAATCACTTTAATCCTTGTCGAGGTGAGACCCATTGGAATACAAGGTCTCCCACCTCAAACTCCAAGGGACTCCATCTCCCATGAACATAAGAATTTTGCTTGCTCTGTGCAGTCTTCTTCAACTCCTGGATTATCAATACATTCTCAGTTGTGGACCATACAAACTCTAGACCCAAGATATCTGACTCCCTTGGGTATTTTCCAACATAGAGGTGAACTACATGGCTTCCCATACAAGGAATCAAATGGTGCCATTCCAATGGTGAAGTGACAGCTATTGTTATACGAAAACTCCTCCTGTAGTGGGCGGTCCTCCCAACTATGACCAAATTCCAAGACAAAAGCATAATACATGTCCTCCAAGATCATTATGATCTGCTATGTATTACCATCTATTTTGGGGTAAAAGTTCATCTTAACCATACCAGAAACTGATGATCAACTTTTATTTGGTGATAAGTGAGGCATTGTAAAAAAAACGTTACCACTACATTTTTTTATCTGGCCACCAGTACTGACGTTGGAGGTCCTGGTACATCTTTTCCACACCTAGATGTACCACAAAAGGGGATTGTGGAACCCTCTCAACACATCCTCTCATAGCGTCATTGGTACCATGGTGCCTCCTCTGAAAATAATGTTGTTCTCCCCACCATCAGAAAATCATTCAAGATTCCATCCTCAAGATATTTCTTCACATCAACCCTCACATTCAATTTCCAGAATCTATGCCTCCTTAACTCACTAAATGGGTGAGGGTGTGACCATCATATACTAGAGGGAAGTGGATCCATCATTATCCACGAAGGAAATTGGCATCACGGCTATCTTCTCTGTTGCCTTTCTACGCAGTTGTAAACGAGAGCTCCTACTAAGCGCATCTAAAACCACATCTACTTTCCTAGGAATATATACTACCTCAAGGTCATTATCATGGAGGAACCCTATCCATCACCACCATACCAACTACTGAAAATCCTAAATGTAAATTTCCTTATATATGAAAGGATACCCCCTTTAACTGATTGATGTGCCCGTTGATCCTTTGGTAGTTGGTACTCTCTCTCTACTTCCACTTGGTTATGGTGTCGGTAGTCCACACATAACCTCAAACACTAGGTATTACAAATATCTTCTTCTAGAAGTTATCCACCTATGAACCCCTGCTTGAGAAGCTATACGAAAGCCCTCCGATATATAGATTTTAATATCGGTTCCATCTAAGGGTTTAGAAATATACAAAAGTCCCTCCCCCTACGGGGATGAAATCCTGGAAACAACTTTTGAAAGGATTTTGCCACACCGTGCCACTGCTGTTTTGAACTGAAAACATAAAAAAATCTTCTTCTATAATGGTTAGGTTGGATGAATCAATAGTGATTGACTGCACCATCCTATCCATGAGTTTATCTTATGTTTCCTGGATTTCCTTTTCCAATGGAAAAGGAAATCCCAATTCCAATGTCATGGACATACAACATCCTTTTTCCTAAAATATTCAATCTAATCATGCAATGTGGATGTTCAGTCCATACCCAAACTAAAATAATAAGGCCTTGATGATGCCACCACGTGGTTCCAATCAAAACTCTCACCTTAGGGGTTAGATCACACTGTCTGCAAAATTTTGATTATCGAGTCTCCTCCCATAGATATCTCCAGACGTAATGGTCAAGTAAACAGGTTAACTGGAAACTCTAGGTATTAAAAAAGATTCGTGACAAGAATTAATGATTAGTATCTTTGTCTATTAATACAAAAAATAGAAGTAGACACATACCGTATCTCGAAACATTCCTAGAGTCCTTGGGTCACACTCTCGGACCACATGAAACTACTCCCTTCCCCTATAATTCAGCTCTCTGGGCCTGGTGGGGACCACATTTGGGTGGTGGTTTGTATCATGTCGAAATTTTTACCACCTTGTGCTGCTCTCCTAGTTCTTCTTCCTTGTTTTCCGCCCTGTAGATCTATCTGTCCCTATCACTTCCTCTTCTCGAAACATTTTACATGTCAAAGTCTCTGAGACTGGCATCAGTTTTCTACATTCCCACTGTTTCCATTCATTGGATGTATATACTCATCCAAATAACATTCAAACACAAAAGGTTCTCTCTAGTACACTAACATAAGTAGGATTGCACAGAGGAAGAGTGTTGGCTCAAATGTCCCAAATCACATATCACTCGGAGGTTTGAGCCTTGAATAACTATTCATATCGTATTAATCGAGTAACTGGAATGAGAAAAACGCCTTGATGAATACTCAACTACCAACATCTCATCCTTTCAATACTTTAGAAGCTCTTGGGAACACATACCCATTATCTTTTTATAGTCTATGAAGAAGTTTCTCAAGATATATCCATGTAATGGTCACCTCATCATAAGATCAGGGTAATCTAAACCATATCATCACCATGCTGGGCCACGTAGAATGCTCACTAGAAAGTCCTCCATCTAATCGTATGGTTCCCTGGCTAGATAGAAACTCGATCACCACCTTAAGACAGTCCTTAGCTTCTTGTGAGTTGGGTTTATCTCAGAACCTGAGGGTTATCTTTTATTTAAACTTGTGTAATGCACTGATCCTACATTTTTCCTCAACCGGTAGCGCTGGTAGTAATTGTTGGTGAATGGGCAATGGTATCGCTAGGACGATGCCTAAAGGTACTATCTGGGTAAATAGTCCTTATACTAAAGCCTCATCACTCTATGGACAATCTTCATAGTCACACATTGGAATCCTAGCTGGCTGTCTATGTAGAGGCATCTTGAAGGAGAATCAAGATGAACAATGGTCAAAAGGTCATACCTTGTGAGCTATTTCAAAAGAGATGAAAAGAAAAAAATTCAAAACAAATGCAACTAGTGTTTTCCTGTACATAGTCAGAAAAAAAGTATTTTTGGGTCCCAATGTATCGATACGTCAACCGCCGCACAAACACTCGACTCCCAGGACTGAAATCCGAACATAAGACACATAACACTATTTCCCCTATTGGAAATACAGACTCTTAGTTCTTCCGGTAGAATCGATTGTGCCTCTGATAGCACTATGTCACAACCCATCCCCTGGGGCCTGTGCCATGACTACCCCAAGACCACCTTCCATTGTCCAAGGGCTAGGGAATATAACCAAAAATATGAAACCCAAAAATTGGAAGGCAGTTTCTTTAATCCTATAAACAAGCATACAGGTCACCCTACGCACTAGTTAAACTCAAAAGAAAAATAAAATTACAACCACTACTAAAAACCACCTCTAAGAGTAAAACTAAGCATTGAAAGTTAAGGGGCCATTATACATGACCAACTAAGAATAAAGTATAGTAAAAAAAGGAAAAATTATCTCTGGAGGTCGTCCACCAAGTATCCTATATACAGGGTAGGTACAGTTCATCGTCTTTTTTTACGGTCGTTGACGACATCTACCAATCACCTACAAGCACCATCTAGTCCTAGATAACTATGTCTCAATCAGGGTGTCATTCATCTGCACAAGGTACAATAAGGTCCGGGTGAAGCCTGTATAGGGTTGAGTATAATAATACTAAGTAGAGTCCTCGAGACCACTGAAGGTCTCCCAGAATTCCACAAAAGAAGAACCATAAAGAATTACCTCAATCATAAAGCACAAATTATAAGTCTCAGCAGAATCTAGGTATATAACTTAATGAAAACAAATAATAATGATTATTCATATATCTAGACCATCTTATTCTGTCGAGAGGATTACAATGCAAGACTGCACAAGGTCACCGAGTGCTGACCGACATAGGATCGCTAGGTGCTGACCCATAGACGATCGCTAGGTGCTGAAACACTCCAGAGTTCTAGGTGTTGACCCACATAGGATTACTAGGTTTTGATCCATAGAGGATCTCTAGGTGCTGAAACACTCAGGATCCCTAGGTTCTGACCCACAAAGGATCCCTAGGTGCTGACCCACTTAAAGGATTGCTAGGTGCTGACCCACAGAGGATCGCTAGGTCCTGACCCACTAAAGATCAGATGGTGGTGACCCATAGAGAATCATTAGGTGCTGACCCACTCAGAGGATCACTAGGTGGTGAACCACAGAGAATTGTGAGGTTCTGAACCACTCTATGGATCTCTAGGTGATGCCCCTCCATAGGGTTGCTATGTGCTGACCCATAGAGGATCGCTATTCGTTTTTCATGTCGCAGCCAACCACTGGATTCCCTCACATAAAAAGATTGGTTCCGAGAGGATCCGCACCTTAATACATCCTTAATACTTCAACCACTACAATGTGCCATGAATAAGTTACCCAAATATCCGCTATGTCATTAGGGATCCAATGCAACTGACCACGAATCAATCGGATGCCCGATCTATTAGTTATAATCATTTTAGTCCGTATGGCCCGGTTGGATTCAAGTCTGATCCAAACACGATATACTCCAAATTTCTACAAAATCGATGTGGATTATCTCAAAAGGAAATCCTCACCCTAAGTGTAACAACACCATAGACAGTTCATGAAATTGACGGCTAGTTTAGAAGATATTCCCTTTTAAGGGAAACTGAGCCTAAATTGGGTCCGGATCTGGCCCTACATGGCCAGGTCCGGCCAACTGGGCCGCAGGGCTAGCCTAGACCACCAGACTGGGCATGGCTCGCTAGCAATTAGACCATCCTGTCTCTCTGGATAGGCGCGGCAAGCCAGCATGGCGCATGGGTCTGCTCCCACTCCCAAATGAACACCGTCTGTTCGAACTCACCAACCAATAGGGCCAGGCTGGCGCTATCCCTCCTGCTGACCGTTATAGGGTGGGGCCCGCAGTATGGGTACTCCTCCACCACGGTGCCTTCGGGCCCTGCTACCTCCTTACATACAGTGAGAGCCAGCCACCACCGCCAGTCGCACATGTGGTTCCGCGCTACTAGAGCTTTCACGAGCCACTGGTGAAGCTCTAGTGGTCCGATTATCATTCCTTCTGCTCATACGGGCCTCCCGGGACGCCTCCTACACTGCGTGGCCCATGGTTTATAATTTACACCTTGTTGATCAGTCACCCACATAGAACGCAACAAATCAATGAACATTGGAGTGTCTGAGCCTTGTTAAGTTCGGCATGCGCCCTCTGTGTTAGCGTTACAAGGAAGGAAGAGTTCAAACATCATCAAGAGAAGATGAATTCATAAATCTCTTAGCAATAAAACAAGAGAAAACCCCACCTTGAACTCGTTGGAAGATGTTGTAGATGAGAAAGAGGGGACTGTGTTTGAAGGTGTTCGTCAGCATGTTTTCGTTTGTGTTTCTTCGTCGGAGTAGGATTCCACAGGCGTTTTATCAGAGCTTCCTCAGGTCGATCCCCAAAACCCATGCCATATGATTATTTAAATAGAAGAAAAGGAACTACACACATTGTGTTTTATTAATGCGATTCATTAATGAACCACTATTAATGTTCCATCAAATCAATGCATGTTTTGGTTACACAACCCAAGTGTCGTGTCATTAAATGACTCCCATTTAAGCCTGTTGTTAAACCGTGGTCCCACTATCCACTGATCAATGGTGAGAAGAGAATAAAATAAATCAGGGAGTTATTTTATTATTAATTTTGTAATGTCCAAAAATTAACATTTTCATCTGACCCTTGGTGGTCAAAGTTAATCTTCACCTAAGAGAATCATGGCATTGCGAATTCAACAATTTCTTTATATTTTTAAACCGAGCACCAGTTCAAAAGGTAGAAACACCACTCACACGTTTACTGAACGTATCTTAATAAAAGATCAAAAATTATTAATGGTCACCCTAGACCCATGCCGGACGATTTTAGGCTCCATCTAAGGGGAACACAACCTCACGTACTAAAAGGTACTATCAAATTTTGAATCCAAGTTTTCGTTTAGGAGTTATAAGGATTTTACAAAAAAAATAATTGTAACATAATTATTTTATTTAGGGTAAAACACAGACATCCACTGTTGACCCACACCATCCAATGTTTGGATTTTCCTAAGGAATGCATACCATCAAGAGTTCAACAATGGTCTTAGATTTTTAATCTGAGTCACCGTTCGTGAGTAATAATAATTTTGAAAAATAAAATAATTTTTTTAATTAATATATTTACAGTTATTCCATTTTCAGGTTTTGTCACTGGAGTCATGTGACGATTAAAAATAACTCGTGGCTAAGGTAAACCTTCCATCTTGGACACAATAGTTCCCTCATATTTTTGATCTGGGTACTTGTTTAGTAGGTATTCCACTTTTTCAAGAAAACTGCTCACACGCTCTATTTAAAGCTTAAAATTGTTTACGGATCATTGTGGGCACTCCAGGCCTCAGAATCACATCATGTCAATTTTTTGTAGACTCGTAATAATTCCATATAATTAAAAAATACTGCATTTCTGGGTCTTTACAAATATATTTGATATATATTCTATTATGACTATAAATATATAATATATATATATATATAACACTTGGAATGGGTATTTTTTGGAGATAAGAAGAACTATGCCACGTGGTATATGATTTGGATGAGAATATGGGATAAATTTAGTTATATTAAAAAATTAGAATATTTTAGGCGAAGAGAAGGTGAGGGATGTATTTTTAAAACGAGGAGTGTGATGTTTTTTGTATATCATATTCATTAGATTATTATTTTAAATTTAATACTAAAAATAGTGTTGTATCTTGTTAATATATAAGGTAAATGCTATTTTTGTTGTCATAATTCTGTGTTCTTACAATATCCCTTATGTAATTTTTCATGTATTTATCTTATAATTTTAAACAATATATTTCACTATTGACTATAAATTAATATATATTATAAAAAATTTAAAAATCACCCATAATATTTTTTATGTTAATATTTAAAAATATATATCCTTTTTTGACAATAATTTTCTAAAAATTAAAAATTATAATTTTAAATTATCTTTATATTATTTAAAAAATTAAAAATTGCATATTAGGATCAATTTTTTAAGATATTTAAAAAATATATATGCTCATAAATTTTTTTTTTCTCAGCACAGTACATATTAATTGTGATTTATAATTACATTTTCTGATAATAAACATTTTATAAAACTACAATTTCCTTTAGAAAAATTAAATTTAACATTTCTGTTTTTATAAAATTCATGTAATAATTTTTTCTATTTTATAAATTTTACAAACACATCAAATTAAATATCTATGTATTATTATAATTATATATGATACATTAATAATATTCTTAAATATCTATAGGTGAGGTTACTATTTTTAATTGTCCAATTCATATACCAACTGTATGATTACTATTCTAAAAGTCAAATTACTCTTATAATTATCATATTTTTAGCAATCATATGGTTTACCGACTTTCTAAAAATAAATCATATTTCATTTTCTACCATTCGATTCTATTTTCATTAATTTTTACATATATTTTAATCTTCAAAATGTAAATTCAATTAATAAATTTTTGATTAATATCAATAGATTTGTGTGTGAGTTCCATTTTTTCGGGGGATAAAGTTCATCCAAAATTTATTAGTATTATTATTATCATATTTTTTTCATTATAAAGAAATAAATTATTATTTCCATATTTATCTCAAAAAGTAATGTTTAAATAAATATTATAAAATGAAGATGGTTTTATCATGATATGTGTGTTCATTATATAAAGTTATATTACTAATTATTAAACAATTATTTAGTTAGATGGAAAATTCCATTGATTAAATTTTGTTTCATGAAATTCTTATCTCCCTTAAGAAATTTATCCCACAAAAAATAATAAAAAAAGTGTTGGTAATTCGACATGATGGATTACTCTGGTCTACATGTCACCTCTTTAATATTATGGTTTCGTTGTAGTATGTTTAGAATTTGAGTTATCATGTTTTGTACATCATTATACATATAGTGTAAGATCTCCACCGCATAATCCTCCTAATCGAGTTCATTATCCATCTATACTAACACTTAATTCATTACACATGTCGAATTTGGAATATACATCATCAAGAATGATAATTGAAATATGTAAGGTACATGTTACATGATTAGTGGGGGTGATAATCAATAGAGAAAAGGTCTTATGCGTTAAATAATACTAATGGAGGTGATGTACTTGAGATATAGAATTCCCTTCTTCCAAAATATGATGAATCGCATTGATGGATATAAATAGAGGAACACAATATCTCTATCCCCATTCTCCTTTTCACCTATATGATTTGTAACAAAACACATTAAAATAAACTATGCTATACTTAAATCCTACTAAATGGTCATGATTTTTTCTAACATTTTGTTGGTCATTTAACATCTCAATATATTGCATTCACCATCTTCATAAAAACACAAATATGTTGTACATATCATCCCATAAGGGGTATCATATGGAACCATTTTTAATCATCGTTTAAATGTATCATTTTATAAAAACAAAACTTGGTGAATATTGATATCTTATCATCCTTTACATTTCATCGAAAATTCCCTCATTAAGTCTTCTAGTGTTGGGATATTCAACATATGGTGGACATCAGTTTTTGGGTGGTATATTTTTCATATATGTAACTCAATGTATAGAGAATATTGGAAACTCTTCAAAACCTGGGAGATAAATCTCAAATCTTTATTGGTTATGATAAAAAAAATTATCCATAAATCCTCCCACTTTTATAATGAATGTTTCTATTTTTTGTCAAGTAAAAAGTCCAATCTAATTATAATTTTGTGATTACCGTTGTTATAATGAAAAAAAAACCCATGTAACATTATTTCAATTTGGAATCATTATAAGTCCTATGAAAAAATCCATAGTGACTTTCTCTCATATCTATGTGGGTATGTGTAATGGTTACGTCACCCACATACAAATTTTCCTTTAAACAACCTTCGATGGAATATGGGGCACTTTAATGTATATTCTACGATCTAATTCATCATATTATTCAACACATAGTTTTTTAAATGAAATAAGTAGATATTTATTCCCTTTATATAGATGGAGATGGTCGAGTAATGATCATAATCCAACAAATCCTTCTTTTTCTGATGATTTGATGGTACACATAGTCATTACAAGAATCTTACAACCCCTCTATCAACAATTTTGATTTCCATGGTTTTCTCATTTCTTATAGATTTCACAATCATCTAAATATAAAATTAATCACATTTTTTTTATTTATCTTCACTATTTAGGCTTTTTTGTCATTAATTTTAGAATGAAATACTTATGTTCATTTATTTATGACTTCCAGGTGTAATATTATATTTCTATGATGATTAAATCGTTATAAATTTTTATAATATATAATTTTTGAGGAAACATTATATATATAAATAATCATATTATTAATTATCATTAATTTGATTCTATTATATTTATAATTCATAATCCTCAGTCATCTCTAACCATCTTTGAATGTACATATCAAATCCCTTCATTTTTTTATAAATTTAAGGCTCTTTTGATATGTTTTTTTCATCCATCTACACATAGACATAATATAACCAAAACCTTAATTTAAATATCACCATATCCATGCATATTTCATGCATTGGGTTGTTATTCTCTTGAACTATCAACTAAATTAGGATGCAGGCTATCACTTAATCATTTTCCACCAGTAAAAATCCACAGACCTTCATTAAAGCATCATTTTATATAATAAATACTTCCCAACAAAAGGGATGTGTGAGATATTTTATGGTGATAAACTTCTTCTTTAAAACCTTAAATTTATGCTCACATTAATTATTCCATGAAAATAATACCCCCCTTATTTATTAACTTGGTTATAGGGTGTAAAGTCAAGATAAATTTCTCAAAAATCACCAGTATACCAGTATGTTCAAGGAAACAATATATACATGTTACATATGATGGTCTGAGCAACTATTTAATTCTTGTTTTCCTAGACAGTTCTATATTTATCCCTTTTCTAGTGTTAAGATTCATCGAGAAAGATTCTCCTTCCATTTTGAACTCACATTTACTATGTTTTCATATAGAATATAATTTCACAGTACAATATAATAGTATTCATATTTTCCACATGCACCTCGTATCCCTTAGAGTTTATAAGAATGTCATATATAAATATAACAATTTTTTTATGGTAATATATAATGAATCAATTCATCAATCTGATGAAAATTTCTAGACTATTAGAGAGTTTTAAGGGAATAACTATTAACTCGTAGATTTTATTCATTGTTTGAAAGGTATTATTGGGAATATATTCCTTCTTAACATTTAATTAGAATTATCATGAATATTGGTCCATCAAAGAGATGTATAGGTCCTCTACATAGATGATCCAACATTTAATTGATCATTGGTTGGGGATATATTTTCTTTATCATTATTTGGATGAGTTCAAGATAATGAATGAATAGGAACATTCACATATCCTTCTTCTTGGTCAAAAGGGTCGACTAAACCTATGGTGAATTACTTAAGGGGTTAAAAAACATTTTTATATTTTAATATAAATTCTACATTAGTTCCTTTGAATCAATGTATGATATTATATAAATAGTATTTTATATGGGTAGAGGTCCTGGTATATGTTCAATTCAGAACATAGCTCCTTAATTAAGAGGGAGCCCAAAAAACTATAATGAGAAATCATTAGTATAGTTCCTGAAAATGGGCATGTTATCAAATATGATTCTCACATTTTTATCAATAATTTTAGTTTGATATACTTCCACATAGGTAAATAATATCCCCTATTTATAAGAATATTTCAAAACAATCACCCTTATCCTATTACTTTTATAGAATTAGAGGATGACATTGTACGTGAAATCTTATCTCCCTCTCCTGATAATAGATGTTGGATTTATATAACGATGGTCAATACATTCACAATATAGAATAAAATTTCAGTACATGATGTATTAAACGGTGTATGATTTGTTTCAATCCACTATAAATAACATGGTAGGAGCTATACATGAGATTAAAAAATTCTCTTATTGTAGTTCATACAAATAAACTGACCACATATTTTGAGGTTGTGTTTGAATATTTTTAAAAAAATATATGTGAATGTTTGGATTCATAATCAATTTTTTTTTATATTATATAATGAGTAACTATAATACATGTCATTACATCATTTTAGGGATACACCTCAGTAGTAGTGATGGAATATTCTCTTCCTTGATCTCTATGACATGGGGTTGCTCCCATTTATTCTCCCCAGCATCCATTGGATTTTTGAATTGGACTTCTTAATTCCCATATTCCCTATATTTAAATCATTTTACCATATGAAAAGAGTATATATGTACCTTATCTTATTAAATAAATTATTGGGTCTCATCATATCTCTTCGGCATTGATTAACCAAATGACCCTTTTAATCAATTTAAACATCTCATTCATCCCATATACATTGGATATTGGCTTTTAATGCTCCATTGGATTTATCTATTGATCCTCCTAAATTAAAAATATATATTATTCTCTTCATCTATAAACCGATGATACCAATGAGAGACACCAATTAGTATCTCAACTTTAAGGTGACATCATTCAATATCATCATTATTGTCAAAGTCTCTAATCAACAATTATTTTCATATAATTTATTTTAATATAGTAAATATTAATTTATGTTTACTTTTAGTGTTGATGAGAATCCTAGATGCATATAATAACATCCTTATATTGTTTAAATCATATTCCTTTATAGAAACATATACCTTTTTCAATAGTATAAGGACCTATATATTCATTTTTATATGGGTAATATGGGTAAAATATTTAATAAAAAATATGTTTTTTAATATTTTCCATTTATAGAATAAATTTCCACTTTGTATTTTTTGTTCTTGATCACTATACACCACTAATGAGCTACCCCCTCTATGCGACATGTATTTAGTAGGAATTACTCTCATTATGAGCATTGTATGATAGAGAATATGTTCTCAGTGGAGTTAATAAATTTTTACTCTTTTAGGGGATCATAAGATCCACTAATGGAATAAGGACCTTTTCAAATAAAGGATTCGACTATTACTTTCTCTTTCATAGGAGAAGAAGGGTGTTCAACGTGAATACTGCTATTATTCAAAACAAGAGTTTTTTAATCTACTAATTTCATGATGATTTCAAATCCCAATCCCATATAGATTTTAATATTATTAAAATATTAATATCATAACTTGAAACATTGGTTTTTGATAATTTTTTATATTTTTTATTCACTATAAATCAAAGTGGAAATAAAAACTAAGGATGATAATAATTAAACAAAAAATCATATAGAAATATAAACTACGAACACAAAAAAATTTAAATATTGTGGAAATCATTAATTTTGAGTCTCAAGGTTTCAATATTATTTATCTACGTTAATGTACCTCTTATATTTTCAAACAAAATAGTTTATTAAAGCCATTTATAATTGTTTGAAAAGAGTTTGTGTGTATCCAATGAATATCCCCCATGTGTTTTAAAATAGTTGTGTTGCAAGGCCTATTTTTCTTGAATAATGTGATGATTGTGTTAATAACAAATATTTCATTTCAGGGTTAATAACGTAAGGTAAAATAGTGCATGAAACACATCCTATTTTAGTATCAGGACATTAATTCAATTTTATTGAAAATACTATCCTATAGGTCACAAAAATTTCCTAACATTCACCAATACATAGACATATCTATAGTGTAATAACTACATTATTCTAATCATAATCACCAAAAATAGCTCGACCATTTTATTGAAAATGACTATAGAATACAATCCTATTACAAATACTATTACCTGAAGTTTTACACACAAATATAATATATAAAATCCATAGATCGAGAGGACAATATTCCATCATAAAAAATTACATAAATAAAAAACATGGAACTGAAATAAAACCGATTTTCTATTCACCTTAATGAGGTTCTAAATGGATTAGGGTGAAAAAAACTACATATTATAACAGGGGTGTACATACAGAATGCGATGAAATATAAATACCACCAATGGAATAAACATCATTATGAATCATATCATAGTATTGGAAGATAATGATGTCATATCATGAAATAAAAGTCATAGGAATATTCATTAGGAAGAATAAAACAATATAACATGGAATCAAAATATCATGTCATAATTGGGATGTGAAGAAAATGAAAAGCATGAGATAATTATAAGTTGTGGCAAAATACAAATACCCTGTTACATAGATGAATGATTTCAATGATTTATTTGGTTTGTTCAATAATTTCATATATATCTTCAAGTGAGAGATATACTATAACCAAGGAATTAGAGTGCTATGTAGGATAACTCATAATAATATGTACAATAATCTATGTGCCAAATAAGAAATCAAATATATGGAATTATCATTAATATTACTCATGAAAATTAGTATATTTCATAATAACATCTTATAACATAACAATATAGAATATTATAATAGTTTCCTTCAAATTATTGATTAAAACCATATTGGACGTTTATAGATGAAAATTTTGAATGGTTATTTAAAGAGGATTTCCATGTGAAGTGATGATGTGAAAGGGAGTGGATTTGTTTCTGTGGAAATTTACATCTAAAGTGGGGTATTATAAAAATGGTCAAAGAGTCATTAAAAAAGAGAAAAATAAGTTCCATCAAACTATACATTAAAAAATTATATAATGATATCAGAAATTTTTTAAATCGTGGATGGATTATAATAATTTTAATATTTTTAAATGAAATGGTTTATAATATAGTGATGTACCCAATAATCTAGTAATTTTATTCAATGTAATTGAGAATGGGACTATTACAACATATTTTACCCATAATTGAAATGGGATTTGAACTAGTAATAAATGTGGGGGAAATATAAGAAAGGTGTAGGAAACTATATAGAGACTATGAGGTAATGTGAGAGAAAGGATAATGTATAAAAAATAGGTTTGTTTGGAGACACCCTTTATCTCATCTTTTAGAATCAATCTTCACATGAAAATTACATTTTGAATAGTCAAATTGACATCAACAATTACTCAAATTAGACCCTTTAATGAAACAAATTCATTTACTAGAATTGTAATTTATTCATTTATAACCATTATGATGAGATATGATGTTAAACTTCACTATTCTAAGGGTGTTTTCATCCTAATTCCAGGGTCCAATAACATTAGCATAACTATGGAGATTCATATAAAATTGAAATACAACTATTGAAATAAAATGAAACCATATTCATGTAATTATAGAAATTTAAATATTCCTCAATAATATTTTTCCAAACTATTGATGTTTCAATTAATAAATTAAATTAATGTTATATGGTTGGTTTGTTTTTATGGGTTTTCAGAACATCACAGACTTGTTTTAATTTATCTAATATTTTGAATTTGTGTTCATTCCAAAATCTAAAACAACATATTCTATTAATATTTATGTCATTTCAAACAATTATAGTTAAATTTAAACATTCCATGATGGTTGTGTTAGACTCACAAAAACTCATCATAAATGGTGGTGGTGAACCAACATAATATGATAAATTGTTTCATTTTAAATATAGGTATGGATGACAAAAGGGCAGATGAAAAATATTTCCTTATGAAAAAAATCCATTATATATATTATAATGAATTCATTATTCCATGGTTGATGTTGAATATGATGATAGGTTAGAAGAGGTAAATAATATCAAGATGTGGTATGAGAATATTACATCTTGAATGTTTTCTCCTTGAAAAATAAGTTATACATATTTTAATTGATCTTTTGGTGAGAAAAGTAGAACTAGGATGTGGGGGAGATGATTTGGAAGATAATTGGGTAGAATGTTGGTTCCCACCAAGTATTATTATATGTGAGGATAAGAGGAGTTGGGAGTGTAATTTATAAAGGGAGTATAGTGTTTTTTTAATATTATATGTATTTGTGTATTATTTTTCCTCAAGACTACCTATTGTATACATTATTAGGTAAAAAACTAATATTGTTAAATGTTAATACAAAATAATTTAGGATTAAATCAAAACATATCAATTTATTAATTTATTTAACATATAAGTCAAAATAACACAATTTAGCATATTCTTCTATTACCAAAAAATTAAACTATTTTCTAATAATTTAATATCGTCTCTATAACCATTTGAAAATTTATTTTCCAAAAATGAAATCCATTTGATGAAAAAAATTCTAAATATGAGATTCTGATATTTAAGATTAAATCCCAATATATCTGAAAACTATCAATTTAGTATTATGTTAAATTTTTAGAAACTTATAAAAATAAATTATGGACTCATAAAAGTATATCATCCTTATAATAAATCATAATAATATTTTATAAATACATTTTTCAAAAATTAAAATTCTTTAAGTCATTATATTTTTTATAAAAATAAATATTAAACACATACGTTATTCAGAAATAATACCCCATTTTTATATCAATTTTAAAATTTTATTTAATTATATATGGATTTGATCAATTGAAATTCTATTCGTTAGATACATAGATATTATATTTCATTTTTTTTTTGGTGAGGTTATCATTCTAATGATCATGTTACTATTCCTAGAAGTTAGATAACTCTTATAATGGTCATATTTCTATTTCAATGGTGATATTTTTAATGGTAATGTCTGTTAATTCCAAATATTTTATAAGAACACAATGTTTGATAGTGTACAAAACACACATCATCGAGCTTAAAAAAATAATTGAATATTAATTTTAAAATTTGACAACATAACATAGTTATTAAATAGGCATGTATAAATAGTAATAAATATTTTATGACAAATATATAATGTACATGTTAAAGAAATGAGAATTGATTAATGCTTTGGAAATAACTAATATATTTTCTATATAGTTATATTTACGCATTATATATTCGTTTTAAATAGACATTGATTTTGTTACATTATTTCAAGAAAATATTATAACAAAAAATGTAAAATTTGGTTCTATAAAGATAATATTCACATTTTAGAAGTATTTATTTACTATTGTATTAAATATTAAATATTATTGATTATTATTACAGTTATTCATGAATTTAGTAGTTAAATAATATGTGGATTATCCAAATGTTTGTGCAATGCTTTTACAAGGACATAAATGTAAAAATGAAATATCAAATATTCTTCTAAACATTTTTGTGATTGAAAATACATATTGAAGGTGATGTGAGATGCACGGGGTGGCCCGATCAACACGTCATAGGGTGATGGATGTATGATGCGGTTTGTGGATAAGTGGTGGATGAAATGTATGGATAGCATATGTAAGTTTTCAATCAACGCTATAACAAGTTTGACGTACTACATAGAAAGCACACTTAAGGGAGGAATGTGATAGCCAATACAAACAAAAAAACACTTGTGTTTAGGAAAATATTTGGGTTCTTTGTGATCTTGGATCAGCAATCTATATTTTAGATTGACAAGGATAGAATGCATAAGGTCAAGGAGGAAAACTGGGATAATCCTCACACAACAAAGAGAAACAAAGCATAAGATCTCAATTGAATCTTTAATGAAAATACAATGACATGGGGTGGCTATTTATAGCCAAGGGGAGATGCAATATTCAAGGTTCTAATACCCTAAAGTCATAAAGGAGAAACTTACCTTGTCCCCTTAAAGTTAAAACGATAAAGTATAACAAAGACATTTGGATAAGTAACACACAACATTCCAACTATAGGCAACCAAATTTGACTTTAAGTGCATAGCCCACCAAATATGACTTTGGTGTCCAAAGATACCATTTTTATAATCTTCCATGTGGGAAAAGCATCAAAAAAAAAATTCAACCATGTGGGCCATGATTTAAACATCAATTTTATGATTGAATACGTGATATTATAGGACCATTTTTTCCATCTATAAAAGAAATGATCCATTGGGACTTTAATGAAGCATGATGTGTGCCCATTGTAATATTGACCCTCTGTAATGTCACTCACGTCAATGGGCCTTGCAAACACAACTCCTCATATCACGCAATCGACTTAGTGCCGGTAATGTGGTTCTTATCATCCTCCCCATCTTTAGAAGGAGTCTTCCTCAACTCTTCATCCTTTTCACCAAGAAAAAAGAAAGATCATTAACATTGAATGTGACACTTACACCATACTCTCCTGGGAAATCTATCATGTAAGAATTATTGTTAATCATATTAAGAACATGGAAAGATCTGTCTCCTTAAGGTATGTGTTCTGATTTCCACATGTCGAGAAATCTCTCCTTTCACATACGAATCTAGACCAAGTCCCTAGGATCGAACAACACTTGTTTGTGACACTTGTTTTCATGATCATCATATTTCTAGATAATCTGCTTGATATTTTTTCGTGCCTTTTCATTGAGTTATTTGATGAATTCTGCATTCCCATTCATATCTATATTACAAGCATCCTGCAATTTCAAAGTAACTAGATCAAGAGGGGAAATAGGGTTGAAATCGAAAACAATTTCAAATGGAGAATATCAAGTAGTGGTGTGATCAGCCTGGTTATATACAAATTCCACAAGTGATAGACACTCTTCCCAATTCCTGACATTATTCTTTATAATTTCTTATAGAAGGGATTATAGTGTCCAATTCATCACCTCTGTTCTTCCATCAGTTTGCGGATGACATGTAATGGAATATAGTACTTCATTCATTATTTCTCCACAATGTCTTCAAAAATTAACTAAGGAATTTTATGGCTTGATCTGAAACATTCGTCCTTGGCATTCCATGAAGTTTGAATACTTTCTGAATGAAAATTATTCTAATGTTAAGGGAATCATCTGTTTTGTGACAAGGAAAAAACGTAATATTTTTTAAAACAGATCCACAACAAAAAATAGAATATCTCCCTCTCATGGTCTATGGTAAACCCACAATAAAGTCTATTAATTTTTCGTGCAAAGGGGTTTTGGTGGTTGGGAGAGGATGATATAGTCCATGTGGGTTCAGTTTCGATTTGGCTTCATAGCAGACAATAGACTTTCCAACAAATTTCTCATCATCTCTAGATATCCTATGCCAATAAAAATGTTCACTAAAAGAACATAGAGTTTTTGAAACATGAAAATGTCCCATTAACCCGCCCGAATGTGACTACTTCATCAAAAGTAAACATATAGGGAATTCAGACTGAAAGACTTATCAATCCTGAATAAGAATCAATCATGTAAATATAACTATTCCAAACTAACTCCAGGTTTAAAATTTTTATAAGGTTCACTAAAATCACTATCAGTGGAATCTAAATACTAAATTCATTCAAAACCATGGAGTTTTGAATACAACAAGGATAAAAGATCATATCTTTGTGAAAGTGAATCGACCATAGTATTTTCATTACCCTTATTATTCTTGATGAAAAATGGAAATGATGTAATGAATTCCAGCCATCTAGAATGTATCCTATTTAGTTTATGTTGGATCATATGGTATTTTAGAGCACATTGTTCAGATTGGATCACAAATTCTTTAGAACAAAGATAATGTTTTCATGTTTCAAGAACCCTAAACAATGCATACAACTCTGTATCATTTGTAGCATTGTTTAGGGTTTTTCCATTTTACTTCTAACTGAAAAAAGAAATAATCTTACCTTCATGGATGAGTACTCTACCTATACCAGTTCCTCTTTCATCACATTCAATTTCAATGGTCTTACCGAAATCCGGAAGTGCGTGTAGAGGGGCATGTGTGATTCTCTCCATATGGTCATGAAATTCCTTCTCTTGAGTTGTCCTCCATTTGAATGGAACATTATTCATTGACACCTCATTCAACGGTGTTTCTAGTGATCTAATGTACTTCAAAAATCCCCTATAAAAACTAGAATTCCCATGAAAACATCATACATGTCCAACAGAGGTTGGTTTCGGCCATTCTTGTATCGCATCGATCTTCTCAGTGTCGACTTCAACTCCATTTCTACTCACAATGAATCCAAGGAAAACAATCTGATCAAGGAAAAATTCACACTTATTTATATCTCCAAACAAGTTTTCATTCCTTAATACCTCTAAGAATTTTTTTAAGTGATCTACATATTCATGAAATTTATTAATATTAACCATAATGTCAGTTATGTAAACTACCACAAATTTTTCAATATATGCACATAAGACATAATTCATTAACCTCGGAATTGTGCTAGGATCATTGGTGAGACCAAAGGGCATAACTAAACATTCATAAAGTCCATGTTTTTATTAAATGTGGTTTTCCACTCATCTCTGTCCTTCTTTATAATTTGATGGTATCCAATTCTTAAATAAATTTTTTAGAAAATAGTAGATCCATTTAACTCATCTAGCATGTCATCTAACCTGGGGATCAAATGACAAAACCTTAACATGATGTTATTGATGGCCCTGTAGTAAATTTACATTCATCGTGTCCCATCATTCATTGTTAGTAGAAGCACCAGTACCGCACAAGGACTAAGGCTTTGTCTAACATACCTCACATATAATATCTCTTGAACATGAATTTCAATTTCATTTGTTTCCTCTAGGTTGGTGTGATTTGAAGGGAGATTCAGCAGGGATGCTCTGAGTATGAGGTCAATTTAGTGCTTAGTACCTCTAATGGGTGGAAAACCCGGTGGCACCTCTTTGGGGAACACATCTTTACATTCCTACAAAAAATTCTCAACAACTTCTGGAAAAGGAGATTTTAAGTTGTTAGTGTTCAACATCACCTCTTTTTACATAAGTACTAAATGGTTTTGGTATGAAATAAACCCTTCCTTAACCTCCCACTTTTTTCAAAGAACACACATTTGTATCCTCTAAAATTCTTTTCCCCACTTGATTTTTCATTGATATCTATTTTTTTATAACATTTTCTATTTTCCCTTCATTCTCCCCTTTTTCATTTTCTCACTTTTTTCCCCATCACTCATTTTTTTATTTAATCTGAAAATGTGATCTACCAGAATTTCTTTTGGGGTCATGGATTTGATGGTTATAGGTTCCCCTCGTGCTAAAAAAGAGTTATGGTTCAAGAAACCATCACAATTATCACACAAATTGTACTGCCATGGTCAACCCAATAGAAAGTGGAACACCTTTATAGGAACAATGTTGCATAATACCTCATCCTTGTATTTAAAAATGTATAACAATACCTTCACCAATTTTGTAACCTTAAACCCTTCACAATTATTCAACCACTAAAGCTGATATGGATGTTTATGCCTCAATGTTTGAAGTCCCAAATTCTCCACCAACTATGTGATTTCTACATTACTATTGCTTCCTCCATCAATAATAGAACTACGTACCTTCCCATGGATCTTGCACCATGTATGGAAAAGGTTCTCCCACGACTCATTCACTCCAATGGTAATTTATACACTTAAAACTCTCCTACTATAGCTTCCTCCATAAATAATAACACTACAATCTTTCATATAGATCTTTCACCATGTGTGGAAAAGGTTCTCCCATTGCTCCTCCTCTATAATGGTCATTTGTGCACTTAAAACTCGCCCAGTGACAAGAATATCATCATCTTCTGCAAATTCTCCAATATAAATTTTTGGAGATTCTTCCACATGTTATTCCGAACTCTCTCCATCAGTCTCTCATTTTATATACTCGTTGATGGTCATGGTGCACCAATTTGGCCACTCACTAGAAATGTTTCCCCTTCACTGACATTTCAACCACCGAATATCCCGATTCCTTGTTTGTTTATCCTTAAAATTAGGTTTCTTAGGATGAAGAATTACCTGGACACTTTTTTGATCAACCAACTCTTTTTTTACTTTGATGGTTCTCCAATCTCCTTCCATAGATTTTTCCATGGCGTGAAAGTGGAAATGTGTTTCTTCATGTTTGTCTACATTTTTATTTGTTGCTCGATTTTGGTGGCTTGATGAATAATATCATGTATTTCCACATGGTTGTACATCTCCACATGATCTTAAATATCCTGATTGATCCAATGTAAAAACAATGCCATGGATGCCTCCAGATCCTTCACAATGTGTGAACGAATCATAGAAATTATCATCTCCTTATAAAAATATTCTATGGTCTTACTCCCTTGGGTCAGCCACTGATGTTTGTTGTGAAAATATCAAATGTATTATAAGGGAAAACTGATTTCTCCTAAAAAACTTCATGTCTTACAATGTTTGGATAGGACATCTTACATATCAGGCACTCTATTTTTGAACATGATCCCACCATATTAATGCATAATCAATGAAATCAAGGGAATAATGTTTTACCATTTTCACCTCGAAATTGATATGACATGAAAACACTTATTCGATCTGCATCTCCCACTCCAAGTATGCTTCTAGATTACTTTTCCTTTGAAAAGAAGTGACATTCACCTTGATGCCACCATGTCGGTCATCCTCATGGTGTCTCCTTTGTTTCCCTGTAGGTTTTTGGTACAACCTCCTCCTTTGTGGGACATCATCAAGATCATCATCAAAGTTCATCATCTCTTCGTCCAAGATGTAGGGACGATGTGGTGCTAGATCACATCGTGGGTTATCATTGATCATCCTTGGGCTTGTTTTATTCTCCAATTCATCAATCCTCTCATTTAGAACTTCCAACTTCTAATCAAGTATCATCTCAAAGTGGCTCCGCAAAGCTTGAATTTGGAGTTGATTAGCTTCAGGTGTTGGAGATCTACACTGACTTCCTTTATCTCTAATACAAGAAATTTTCATCCCACTAACTTCTTACATGATAAGAAACAAAAACAAAAACACACAAATGGGGAGAAACACACAAAATTATACACACTCACTCACACATAAGTGTCGTACATACCCACACAAACAAGATTTAAAAACTCATGCACAAAAGTATACACACTCACATGCACAAGATATAAACACTCACAAACACATGTATACACACTCTCTCACAATGATACACACTCACACAAAAGATATTTACACACACAAAGCACACAACAAGATGTATACACACACACAGAAAATATGTTTTCTATTTATTTCTCTCTACACTCAACACTCAATTAAAATTCTCATCTCTTATAAAATATAATAATTTATTTGGGATTATCATGTGCCACCAATAAATTCCAAATCAATATTGTGTCGAGATGATATTTTAACAAAAATTGCTTCAGTGGAAAAGGTTAAAGGGTGAAAAGAGGGTAGAAAATATATGTAAAAATGATGAAAAAGAAAGACAATTGTAGTATGTGGGTTTTGCATAATTGTGCATGAAAAGAAAAAAATATTATCAATATGATCCAAATATAGAATGGGGATGAAATAAAGTGATGGAAAAAATGATGTGTGGAAATGGAAAGTGCTAATAATGTAAAGCACAATGAAGTAATTGTATCCTGTTTTTTTATTTTTTTGGTCAACTTTTTCAAAATTGTGGTTTTCTTCGAGTTTTAAATCACAATATGATTGAATGGATAGTAAGATTTTATTTTAAATATATCAAATAAAGGTTGTGCTTAATTTTGAGAATCACAAAATGATTAGTTGAGTGAATTTTATGTTTTTCCTTTTTTTTTCCCTAATACAAATTCCATATAGTGAATTAAATGCGAAAAGAGATGGATGAATAATTGGGAAATGTAAAAATATTTAAATCTAGCACAATATAGACCAATTATGGAGGTTTTTAAGGAAATGGTTTTTTTAATGGATGGATAATATCGAGGGATAAGGAGGCTAAGGGGGTAAAAGTAATTTAAATGAAGGGATAGATGCCTACTCTGTCAACCGAAGCTCTGATACCATCTAATGTGATACACACGAGGTGGCCCGATCTTCATGGCATAGGGCGAAAGATGTCTGATGTATTTTGGGGATATGTGTTGGATAGTGGTTTTAGATAACAGATGCAAGTAGTTGATAAATTCTATAATGATTGTGATCTATTACATAGACATCGAACTCAAGGGGGGAATGTGATAGCCATTCCACACAAAAATTCAAATGGGTTGAGGCACGAAATTGGGGGCCTTGTGATCCTGGATCACTAATCGTACATGTCGATCGATCGGGAACAAATGAAGAAGAGCAAGGGGAAACCCTGGGATAATCCACACATAATAGAGAGAAACAAACATTAAGATCTCAATTAATTCTTGAATGAAAATACAATTCCATGTAGTGGCTTTTATAGCCAAGGGGTGATACAATAGTCAGGGGTCTAAAACCCTAATGTCATAAAGGAGAAACCTACCTTGTCCCTTTAAAGTCAAAAAGATAAAGTATAAAAAATATTGTTGAAAATTTTCACACAACATTCCAACTATAGCCCACCAGATTTGACCTTCAATGCATAGCCCACCCAATTTGAATTTGGTGTCCAAAGATGCCATTTCTAGAATAATCCATGTGGGAATGGCATCCAAATTCGTGCAACCATGTGGGGAAAGCGTTAAAAATCATTTTTGGGCTTGAATAAGTGATATTATTGGCCCATTTTTTTCCATCCATGCAAGGCAATATCCATTGCACCTTTAATGAAGAAACATGTGATCCTATTATAACATTTATCCTCTTTAATCTCTTGCGCGTCATTAGGCCTTGCAAATAAAACTCTTCCTCCCGTAAAATCGACTCAGTGCTTTTAACATGGGTCTCATCCGAATGAATATAAATTAGTAATTTTATAAAAATACTCATATTTTAATTATACTTATTATTTAAAATTTCCAGGTTTTAAATAAATACCGGTAATGCTTTCATGACATCAAAAGAACACATATTTAATGAATAGAAAATTAAAATAAATGATTTTAAAAATAATAAACTAATATAAATTGAAACTAGTAATTTATACCATTAATTTTTAAATATATATGAAATTTTAGTGAACTATTAAATAAATATAATCAAAATCACCCTTTATGGTGATGTATTTAAATTTAAATTAAATTCATACTCTAAAAATTCACATCATTAATAATATATCAAAATAATATTTTATGAATGTATTTTTAATTCATAAGAAAAATTTATTTAGTAAAATGAATTTGATATGGTTAATGAAATATTTAATAGTCCTTTTATGATTCAATTGTCAATTTATAGTAACATTATTTACCCAATGTGATTAAAATATTGGTTCATATGGTTAAGGTCAAAAATAATTAACCAATAGGTTAATAAAGATAATTAGGATTAGTATAATATAAAAATTATATTAAATTTTCTTGGATGATCTTATTTCATCTGAAGAAAAAATTTAATTGAATTCATAACCATTTGTTGTCATTTGGATATAAAATTGTCATATTATATTTTAAATTATAAATGAAAATTCAAAAGTTCCCCTCCCATAAATTATAAATTCTCACCTCCTCCCACACTATACTATAAGTCATTTTTCCTTTAATCATAACCAACCCATTCCACAATAATTTCACAACCTCATTATAAACATTCTAGAGGTATTGGTTATTCTAAAAGAGTACCCTTATGTTCATTAAGAGGAGTTCTAATGTAGGTCTACCAAATGATAGGTAATTGATTTACCATACCTATTTTAATGTATTTTTATTCTTCCTCAGATAAATATATGGTATTTATCATAAATGAAACACCATGAAATTCTAAAAGAATAAAAAAAATTCAATAGAATATATGACATAAAATTCAAAGATTAGAGTTGAATATAACAACCCAATAAGATAAAATATAAATGATTAGAATAAATGTAATATCATTGATATCATCTAATATACTGAATAACGGGTTTCTCCAATGGCTTGTATTATATGTAAGACTGAGCTTAACTAAAAAATAATTTACTATTTACAATATTATTTAATATGACTGATATCGTCTAGCCATTAGAATGGAGTGTATGGATAATAGTAACTAAAATATTAAAATATATAATTCAAATATCCTCATTTTTCATATTCTGATATGAATGTAAATAAAAATATTTTATAATAAAAAATATTTCATAAAAAAATTATTTTTTTTCAAAAAGAGGGTTTAATCACACATTTGGAACTTAATTTAAAATTAATATTTACCTTGTTTTAAATAATAGAAATAATATTTAAAATAAAAATACCATAATTACATTGTGGATATTTTTTTCTATTTTTCTAGGAAGTTTCATTCGTTTATGAATTGTGAAAAATACTAAAGTTTAATTAAAAACTAAATTTTCAATTAAAAAATTTGTAATTTTAAATTATATATTTAATTTTTTAAGGTAATTGATGAAAAAAATTATATCAATTAATATTATTTAGATAATTTGGTTCATTTTTATAATGAATATTGATATTATTTTTTAAAAAACTTTTCGTCATTTTTACTTTAAAACATTATTTCTCTTCATGTTTGTGGGACTAATTTTAGAATAAATTTTCCAATTCTATTATTTTAATTTTTTAAAATGTATTCCATATTTGTAATATAATTTTTTTTAAATTTTAGAATATGGTAAATGTAATTTTTCTCTAAAATAATAGTTAAAATTATAAAAAAAATCTACATTTATGGTAAAAACATATTTACCAAGTGTTATGAAAATAACATAAGAGGAAAAAATTTCTACAAAGCTCTTCAATACGGATTTTCTATCCATATTTAAACCTTATACAATATCTTATCGATAATGGACCATTTTTTGGCTTTGTTAATGATGAGAATGTGTGTGTGATTGAATCTTTTCAAAACATTACATGTATGACACTCAGCTGACTTAGGCCACCCCCTCTCTTATTTTCATCACACCATCACACCATTTTGGAGGGGAAATACAGACCCAAATTAAATCCCAAATTACCTACTCTCTTATTTAACGCATTAATTCTGGTTTCTATCCATCCATGGAAGGATTTTGGTGAAATCCTAATAAGGATACCCGAAAAAGAAATAACATTCATCAATGATCATTTTTATATTATTTTATTCCCCACAAACCAATATTATTATTAAACCATGCTAATATTATTGCATCCGCATATGAAATAATCATATGTATTTTATAATATTTCTATCACCTAAAACCATCCCCATATCCATAAAATGGATTATGAAATAATCATTCGTGTGTTTGATGGGCTATGGCCTCGCGAACTGATGTCATTTTTTTGTCTGTTACCACCATTCCAGGTTGGGTATTATGATATATATAATGTATGTTTCCATATTTATAACATAAAATATACCTATTGAGTAATTATATCATACTGAAATTTTTAATTTTCATTCTTTTGGGGATACAATAATGTCTCTTGTGTGTATGGTGTATTACCACCTCGCGAATAGATATGACTCGACATCACAATGATTTACATTGAAGGTGATAAGGATAATGTAAATTATAATGAGAAATTATAAGGATAATCATGAAATATTTTTAATTATTAAAAAATTATATATATCATTTTCTTTATTTCATTTTCAATCGTTTAAGGATGATTATATTGATCATATACATGTAGACTAACACCTTAATGAAGTGATGTGATACTCTTTTAATATCCACACAGCATCGATGATATATAAAAGTATATATAAATAAAAAAAATATTATTTATGATAATATTATAATCATGGAGAGGTAAAATATTTTTATCCGCCTTCACATAATGATCATTGATAGATGGAAATGCTACTCATGCATATATAGGCCTATCATCTCAATATCTGTAACATTGATCAATTTTAACATAAAAAATTATTGGTTTTAATTAAAATTATAATTTATTTAAAAATTTGATAATTTTTTCATTATTTTTATTTTTGCGATGATATAAATATATAATATTCACATGAACTAGAACATTCAGGGTAAATAACGAATGGGAAAACAAGGAAATTAGTTCCTGAAATAATGAAAATAATGAAATTTTATTAACAATAGGGCGATAAGATGTTATAGAAGAAGAATATATGAAATTATAAATATAAATATTGTTTTTATTAGCTAATAAAATTATTAAACCATTATTCATGAGTTTAAATCACGTTCATCAAAAAGTAAGCTTGAGGTAAGGGGATTTCATCATTCAATTTTATTTTTTAGCATCTTGTGCCATATACACAACAAGTTTCATCAGAGTAGTATATATACTTCCAAATTATATGATATATAATTAATATACCTCATTTATGATAATTAATGTTTCTATATATGTAATTATTTCATGTGTCTTAAGAGTTAAAATTCACTCAAGTATTATGGGATTTCATCTAAATTTATATTCCATTGAGACTTATATGTTATTATAAAAAAATTATCTTTTATATGGTTCATATAATCCCAATTTTCAAGTAATTTCATGATTAATTAAGTCATAATTTCATTTTTGATTCAATTTTAATTATTTCATCCAAAAATTTTACATGAAAAATATCATTTTGAAAAGGTTGTTGTACAGTCCCACGTTTTTAGGATTGTTTACTTTGTCTTGAGAAAATCACATTCTTATTTCCATTTTCCATTAGACATTTTATTTCTCATAACTATCCATATTCTTGTATGATGGATAGGATTATTTCCTAAACAATATTATATTTAAACTTATAATTAAAACATTTAATGTTATTTTATTAACCATGGAAATTTTAATAAATATTTATCCTTCACTCAATTTTGATAGTTGATTAAATTAAATATTTATTATGAATTAAATTTGTTATTAAATATATGTAAAATTCTTTGAACATATAGATATGGGTGGGACCTAGTTATATGTAGCCCTCTATGTAACAACATATCTTCTAAGAGAATTTAGTTGGCCATATCAAATGAGTTTCTTCACAAAAATATGAACTACTTTGAAGATATATTCTGACAGTAACCATATTGATGATAGATATTTATATTCAGATGTATTGAATTATCAATTACCCCGATCTAAGAACAGACAATCATGTCCATGTGATTATTTGATTAGTGATAATATTCATTGACATGTACCATGATTATGTGGTTATTTATATAGGTTCATTTGACTATCATTTATGAAATCCCTATTATGATCAGTTTATTAATTAAAATATTCATGGTTTATTTTTACCATTCTATATTTTTTACGATTTAATTTTTCATATATTCTATGGTACTCACACCCTTGCTGATAAATTGATCTATCCCTTATTTTATTATTTATATTCTCAATGAACCAATAAGTATTTTGTGACTGATATATAATGTAACACCCCAGGTAAATAAAGAATATGACATTTTTATATTTATCCCTATTTGTGAATAAAATGTTAATATTAATTTAAAGGGAACGCTATGCTCGATGGCTTACCCAATACGCAACAAAGAGATTCTTTGAAATCTTATGTTGCACACCAGTAATAAAATAATATTATTTTAAATTGTAGTTAACACGTAGCCATTTTATAGGAGAGAGTGAATAAGAATAACAAAAATATGATTTTATATGTTTGTTAAATGTGTTTACATTTATCCGACAAAAGATAAAGGCTTAAAATACAAAAAGAATTCAATTTTAGGCATATATACTCTAATATTCACTAATGGACCATTTATCGCCTTTTGATGGAGAACCATCATTAAATACAGTTTTGGTCACTCTTATACATTCTATTGGACAAAATAAAATTCCTCTCTAGAATCGGGACATCAAAATTTAATTTGTGTAAATTTTTGGTATTTTTCCAATAAAGTTCATTTTTTAATGAATAGTGAAAAATGTTGTATTTTAATTCAAAACCTATTTTTTATCTAATTTATTTATATGATTATATTGTCTTTTGAATTGGGTTTAAAGTAAAATTAGAATATATTTTTACCATTTAATCTAATAGTGGTCGTTGAAATTATTTTCACTTTGAAATTGGACTTAAACTAGTGTCAATCTTTTGATATATATTGTTTCATAAAAACACGCTATTTGTCCTGACGACGGGAATTAATTATTTAATTAATTAATGTAAATTATATGTTTTGAATTTTGTAAAATAGACTTCATTTTTTAATTCAGAATATCAAATATAGCTTAGGGTGGGGTTTTGGTATTTTTCTGAAAAATTTCAATTTTTGATGAATAGTGAAACCACTAAGTGGTACTTAAAAAACTGATTTTTTGTTTCAATGAAATTTTACCACCTCTATGTTTTGAATTTCAAAATTCAGACATACTTGGTTTTCATTATGAAGTAAAATGTGGTTCAATGGGATTAAAATAATTTTTTGGTGAATAGTAACTTTTAAGTTTTTATTCGCTATTAAAGGTAATTAGTGTAGTTTAAGGTAAAAATAATGTTTTATTAATATGAAATGACCTTGACCCATGTCCTACCCTTATTGGATGTGTAATGGCCGACCAATAAAAACCATGGGTCAACTTGGGGACCCCATGGAGCCACTTTGGTAGGAAAATGACACTAATAAATTTTTATTTAAAGTTAAAATTAAAATGTCACAAACATGTATTGTTTTACTAAAATAATTTTTACATGGGGTAATAAAAGTCATATTTTTTAATCTAAATATTAATTATAAATATGAAAATATTTCTTACATCATGATATTTTTTTTAATAATTTTTAGACATTAAATAAATAAATTTATTTATGACACCATGATGATCCAGTGATTACCTCCTAAATGAACGATGTAAATAAAATGAGAAGATATGGTTAAATATAAGTCTTACAATTGTCACAAACCTATTTTATGGGTGGATTTAGAAACCTTATCACCTTATCCTAGAAATATAGAATTTTGGGAAATTTAAAATCCGAAAACCATTTTATAATAATGTTTTTTTTCAAGACTTTCCAAGAGTTCCCCTCCTCTTCTCTTATAAAAGGCCCCCACCTCTACCACCTTACGCACAGCTCTAAAGCCTTTGGCTCGGCCAACCCATGCCCATTTTGTCTCTCCACATACCTCTCTTACTCCTAGAATCCTCACTTTTGGAAGAAGTATTTCCAAGGAAGCCTTTGATCTCAAATCAAAAAGAGTTACCCGATTTAAAGGTAGTGTCTTCACTTGTGTTCTTTTGTATTATTTTGCTTCTCCAAACCCCTAAACTCCTTTTATTCCTTTATTTTGTAACAACACCAGTATCTTCAATATACTAGGATGTTGTTATGTGAATTATTCGAGCTACACTTACACACACCTCCGTCTAATGGTTAAAGAACATACTGTTTCTATGGATGGCGAATTACTCCCTCACGAAATGATGATTGTTCAATATTCTTTTAACACCATTAAAGGTGGCCATTATGATGTCACTGTATTTTATATATGATATATATGGTATTTATTTTTTCTATATGCTTATGTATTTTATATTTAAAACATACCTTTATTCTTTTCATGTTGTGCAAATGCGATAATTTCACATGAGAAGTGTGGACTACCGCCCCCTCAAGTGATGTGACTCGTTCATGCAATAGATGGAATGTATAAAGAATGAAATTAATGAAAATATGTGACATATATATAATATATATTATAATTTAATTATAATATATATATCTCTTATTTATTTCTAATTCCATTAATATGACAAAGAAATGAAAGTAGTGTTCGTGCGTACGTACGGTTTACCGTCTCCATGAACGGTTCATTTCATTTTTTATCTCCAAATGTTATGTACTATAATAAGTACATATATATAATGGATATATATGTCATATATTACATAAAAATGAAGGATATAATTCTGTAACTATAATATATATATATCTCTTTTATCTTTAATTCCATTAATATGAAAAAAAAAAGATTGTAGCGTTCTTGCGTACGTACGGCCTACCGTGTCCATGAACGATGCTATTCATTTTTTATCTCCAAATGTGATGGAATAGTATAAAATTAATAAGTACTGGATATATATGATATTTGAATCATTAATACTATTCTAGAAATTATTTACTTATAACTACATGGACAATCATTTTCAAACATGTTCATTTTTGTCTCATGTACCAAACATCGGCAAAAACGTCTGATATGAACTCACATTATTAACCAATTATTATATCATTATAATATGTGATATGAACAGAATAATAATATTTAAAGGAGTCCCTTAAGAAATTATAAATCGACAAAAGTTTATTATTCAGGAATATAAAGAAACGAACAAGACAAGTCGGACTTGAGGTAATGGATCCCACCTCTCTCTTTCTTTTTAAGTACACTCTTTTATGTAATTATTTTTAAGGTCATATTTCTTATTATTGGGATTTTTTATATTACTCTTACTGTACGTTTTATGTTCATTTTATGAGAGACCATATTTTCTCTCATCAATCCATTTTGGATGTTTTGAGTGGCGTCGTTAGGCTGCCGGATTTTCGTAAGGGATCCAACCTCTCTCTTTCTTTTTATGTACTCTCCTTTATGTAACTTATTTTAATCTCCTATTTGTTATGTTGGGGTATGTTATTTTATATTCCCCTTTCTGTAAATTTTATGTTAATATTATGAGAGACCCTATTTGATCTCATCAATCCATTTTTGGATGTTTTAAGTGGCGTTGTTAGGCTGCTGAGTTTTCGTAAGGGATTTTTCATCTCACTTTTATTCTCGTGAGATTTATGCTAAATTTTCCACCATTTCCATTGAGTGTAATATTTACTGTCCATTACTCTACTCTTTTTTTAATATAATTTCATTTATGAGTATTTACATCAATGTCGTATTGTCCCTCTTTAATGGGGTGTATGTTTCGAATGATACGTAAGTCTGTAAGGGAACCTTACAACCACCTATTTTTAAAAGACTTATTTTGTTGGGTATTTTAATTTTTATATTTTTCTGTTGGGATATGCTCTTATATATCCTTATTGATGTAAATTTTATTTCCAAGTGATGAGATACCCTTTTTATCTCTATCAAATCATTTTTTGAATTTTGAAGTGATGCCGTTAGGATGTCAAATTTTTACAAGGGAACTTTTTAACCCAATTTTGATTCTTTGGGATAAACATGTACTCCTTGAAAATGTCGTTTTATGAATATGTGTAAATGACCTCTTATTGTTTTACACTTAATATCCACTCATATTTTGTGTATTAGTTTGTCACACATAATTATGTAATTGATTTATCCTTAATCCGAGGATACCAACTTTGTAAGGGACTTCGTCTCAATATCCTTTCATTGAGGCATATTTTGTTTTATACACAACTCTCTTTTATATGTTGTATAAACCCCTTATACTTCTAATTTTATTCAGAAGTAATCTTTTCTTTATGAAGCGTTTTACTAAATGACAAAATAAATGTTTCTTTTTAACGTACACAGTGACAACAACCTTTCCGCCGTCGCGAGTATTATTTGATCTTTGGCTTCCTCAACAAGCCGTTATATTTTTAAAAGTAAATATATTAAGTGATATATTGTGCTTGAAATGTGGAAATTGTTTCTTTACATTATAATTGTTTTATGTGTTATGATTTTATAATGGTACTTGGACATTTGAAGGGAGGTTACGTGATAAACCATATGGCGGGTGGTTCTGTGAATACAAGGATGGGTGGTTACATTATAACCTCCAATGTATTGGGTATGGAAGTCGGCCGTATGGCTATTTCATTAAGTGATATGTGTGGAAGTCGACCGTATGGTTATTCCATTTAAGTATGTTTCTGTCCCAAGATACCTTTATATGTTATGTGTTCTTTATATGGGTTTTATGGTAATATTTTGGTTAAAAAAGGGTAAGTAATGATATTTTATTCAGTGAAGATTATTTAATACTCCATAAAGGTGAAATGTATTACTTTGATAGAGTATTCATGGTTTAATTATTGTTTTGAAAAACTACCAGTTTTCCTTCTTTGTGTATCTCTTACTGAGCTTTTTATGCTCACCCCAAGTTTTTTATGAAATGTATTTCACAAGACTTAATGTGGAATAGGGTCAAGGATGGGAACAAGGAAACGTCATGCCATCTAAAACATGGAACTAGACAAGTTTCTTTTTAAGAGTTTTTTTATCTTATGGAAAATTATTAGAAGTGTGTTCTTGTAATCTTTTTAGATGTAATAGTTACGTCCTAATTCTCTAAAACTCTAAACCTGAAAAGATCCTCTATGAGAATTATTAATTTAATTCAATAATAAGTAATGTTCAAGGTCGGGTCCTTATAGTTGGTATCAAAGGTCGGTTTAGATAACATTAGAGGTTAGGGTATTCTTTAGGTATAAGTGACATTACCATAATGGCTAGGATTTCAGAAAAAGTCATAGTTTTTATATAAAGTGAATGAGTAAGTATATCTTAGTGTTTATCTTCCTCATTAGTACATAATGATTTTGTTGATATACTCACACTGAGATTTCTGGTTTTCGTAAATGGATGGATCTAGCAGGAACCAAAGTGAAAATGGGTTTGAAGGAAACTATAGTGGTTCTCTGATTAAGAGACTAGATGAAATGGGGGATTCAATGAGAAATCTCATTCTTATTCTAAACCAACTATCATGAGTCATGATCAACCACTTGAACCTTGGTAATTTCTCTAATGCATCGTGTATGAGAGAACCAAATCGATATGGATGTTCAGGTGGTAATTATAAAGGAAACCATTAGGGTTTATATGATCCTTACTTTTGAGGTCGTTATGGTTTACTATATGTTATGATGAAAAATGAAAGGCATGAGATAAACATGAGGTTAAATAATGTTATGGTTATTTTTGAATATTTTTTCTCTTTTTGGGGAATGTTTTAAGGATTATATTGTTTGGTAAAAAGGACAACACACAGACTATGTGACAACTCGTTGCGTCAGACAAAGCTGCCGGAATCGAACCCACAACCAATGTGTGACTGGTATTTATCACCTACCACTGGACTACGTGATGTCCCTGGTAGGTATGACGTATTCTTTTTAGTTAGATTATTTTATGAATTAAGTGTAAGTTGATTTTGGGTTATCTATGGAAATTATTAACCTATAATGGATGATATGTGATTAGGTTGATTACTTTTCAATATGAGACTTTAAGAAAAACTGATGTTATTTGGAGATAACTATTAATTTGTACCTTGGAAGACTATGTGATTAAATCCTTAAAATATTTGGGTTTAAGTCTTAGTTTGGTTTATTATGTATAATTTTATGGATAAATTTCTTATCGAATGGTCTTCGTTGAACTTTGGGTTTTGTTGGACAAATTTTGGAGATTAAGAATAGATTTTCTTTTTATAAAGTGTTATCCTTTTCTGGATTATCTGATCTTGTTCTAACAATTTTGGTTTTGGTAAGGGTCTAAAGACATAGAAAATATATTGTTCTTTTTTTTGGATTAGTTGATTCTTTATAAGTTGATTATAGTACTCTTAATGTGAACAAGTCTTCCTAAATACTCATCATTTGGGGAAAGTACGAGTTTGTGTAAGGAATATAGTAAAAGTTGAAAGTCAACATGAAAAGTAAGTATGTTTCATTAAGATCAAAAATAAATTCCTCTATGAAAAGTAAATTAAAACAAAAATGTTTTCTATTAACTTTTCCTACTGGGTAATCGGATACCATTTAACCCATCACAAGTTTGTGATTTTCTGGTGGTTAACTTTCTGCTAAACATGTTTTTTATCACTCTCCATTAGAACATGGCCCTTTTCTTTTTCTTCCATATCCATGTTTTTCTACATGGAATAAAAGTATGGGTTAACTAGAGTGACCTATGTACTTCTCTTTATTTATTTTAAAGTGATTGTTTTACCGACTCTTGTTCCGATGTGGGACTTTCAATGAAGTTTCCGAGCCCAATTTTAAAATTACGAGGACACAATTTCCAAAATGGGGGAAGGATGTAACACCCCAGGTAAATAAAGAATATGAAATTTTTATATTTATCCCTATTTGTAAATAAAATTATGATATCAAATTAAAGGGAACACTATGCATGATGGCTTACCCAATACGCAAAAAAAGAGATTCTTTGAGAGCTTATGTTGCACACTAGTAATTAAATAATATTATTTTAAATGGTAGTTAACACGTAGGCGTTGTATTGGCCGGAATGAATAGTAATAACTAAAATAAGATTATATATTTTTTTTAAATGTTTTTACATTTATCCAATAAAGGATAATGGCTTAAAATATGAAATGAATTCAATTTTAGGCATATATACTCGAATATTCACTAAAAGACCACTTATCGCCTTTTGATGGGGAACCGTCATTAAATATAGTTTTGGTCACTCTTATACATTCTATTGGACCAAATAAAATTCTTCTTTAGAATCGGTACATCAAAATTTACATTGTGTAAATTTTTAATATTTTTCCGATAAAGTTCATTTTTTAATGAATAGTGAAAAATGTTGTATTTAAATTCAAAACCACTTTTTAATCTAATTTATTTATATGATTATATCATCTTTTTAATTGGTTTTAAAGTAAATTAGAATATATTTTTACCATTTAATCCAATAGTGGTTTTTGGAATTAATTTCACATTGAAATTGGACTTAAACTACTGTCAATCTTTTAATATATATTGTTTCATAAAAACACGCTATTTGTCCTGACTATGGGAATTAATTATTTAATTAATTAATGTAACTTATATGTTTTGAATTTTGTAAAATAGAATTCATTTTTGAATTTGGAATATCAAATATAGCTTTGGGTGAGGTTTTGGTATTTTTCTGAAAAACGTCAATTTTTGATGAATAGTGAAACCACTAAGTGGTACTTCAAAAACTGATTTTTCGTTTAAATGAAATTTTACCACCTCGGTGTTTTGAATTTCAAAAATCCGACATACGTTGTTGTCATTAGGACATAAAATGTGGTTCAATGGGATTAAAATTATTTTTTTGGTGAATAGTAACTTTTAAGTTTTTAATCGCGATTAGAGATAAATAGAATAGTTTAAGGTAAAAATAATGTTTTAATAATATGAAATGATTTTGACACATGTCCTACCATTATTGGATGTGTCCTGGAAGACCAAGACAATCCATGGGTCAACTTACGGACCCCATGGACACACTTTGGTAGGAAAATGACATTAATAACTTTTTATTTAAAGTTAAAATTAAAATGTCACAAACATGTATTGTTTTACTAAAACAATTTTTACATGGGGTTATAAAAGTCATATTTTTGACTATAAATATTCATTAGAAGTCTAAATATATTTCCTACATCATGATATTTTATTTATAATTTTCAGACATTAAATAAATTAATTTATTTATGACAACGTGATGATGCAGTGATTAACTCATAAATGAAAGATTTAAATAAAATGGGGTGGTTGGGTGAAATCTAAGTCTTACACTTGTCAAAAACCTATTTTATGGGTGGATTTCGAAACCTTATCACCTTATCCTCGAAATATATAATTTGGGGACTTTTAAATCCGAAAATAATTTTATAACAATGTTACTTTTCAAGACATTCCTAGAGTGCCCCTCCTCTCCTCTTATAAAAGGCCCCCACCTCTACCACCTTACCCACACCTCTAATTCCTTTGGCTCAGCCAACACCTACCCATTTTGTCTCTCCACATCCCTCTCTTACTCCTAGATGCATCACTTTGGGCAGAAGTCTTTCCAAGGAAACCTTTGAGCTCAAATCAAAAAGAGTTACCTGATCTAAAGGTAATGTCTTCACTTGTGTTCTTTTGTTTTATTTTGCCTCTCCAAATGCCTAAACTCTTTTTATTTATTTCTTTTGTAACAAAAACTGTATCTTAAATATACTATGATGTTGTTATGTGATTTATTCGAGCTACACTTACACACACCTCCGTCTAATGGTTAAAGAACATATTGTTTCTGTGGATGACGAATTACTGCCTCACGAAACGATGATTGTTCAATATTCATTTAACACCTTTAAAGGTGGCCATTATGATGTCACTGTATTTTATATATGATATATATGGTATATATGATTTCTATATTCTTCTATATTTTATATTTAAAACATTCCTTTATTCTTTTCATGTTGAGCAAATGCGATAATTTCACATGAGAAAGTGTGGACTACCGCCCCCTCAAGTGATGTGACTCGTTCATGCAATACATGGAATGTATAACGAATAAAATTAATGAAAATATGTGACCTATATAACATATATATTTTACTGTAATTATAATATATATCTCTCTCATTTATTTCTAATTCCATTAATATGACAAAGAAATGAATGTAGCGTTCATGCCTACGTACGGCTTACCGTCTCCATTAACGGTACATTTAATTTCTTATCTCCAAATGTAATGTAATATTATAATTACATATATATAATGGATATATATATATGTCATATATTACATATAAATTATGGATATCAATCTGTAACTATAATATATATATCTCTCTCTTTTAGCTTTAATTCCATTAATATGACAAAAAATGAAAGTAGTGTTCATGCGTACGTACGATCTACCATCTCCATGAACAATGCTTTTCATTTTTTATGTCCAAATGTTATGGAATAGTATAAAATGAATATTTAATGGATATATATGATATTTTAATCATTAATACTATTCTAGAAATTATTTACTTATAACTACATGGACAATCATTTTCAAACAAGTTCATTTTTGACTCATGTACCAAACATCGGCAAAAACGTCTAATATGAACTCACATTATTAACCAATTATTATAACATTATAATATGTAATATGAACTGAATAATAATATTTAAAGATGTTATTAAGAAATTATAAATTGACCAATGTTTTTTATTAAGGAATATAAAGAAACGAACATGACAGGTCTGACTCGATGTAAGGGATCCTACCTCTCTCTTTCTTTTTATGTACACTCTTTTATGTCATTACTTTTAAGCTCATATTTCTTATGATTGGGATGTTATTTTATATTAATCTTACTTTAATTTTTATTTACATATGATGAGAGACCCTATATTCTCTCATCAATCCATTTTGGAAGTTTTGAGAGTCACCGTTAGGCTGCTGAATTTTCGTAAGGGATCCAACATCTATCTTTCTTTTAAAGTACTCTCCTTTATGTCACACCTTTTAAGCTCCTATTTGTTATGTTGGGGGAAGTTCTTTTATATTACTCTTTCTGTACATTTTATTTTAATATTATGAGAGACCCTATTTGATCTCATCAATCCATTTTTGGATGTTTTAAGTGGCGCTGTTAGGCTGCCGAGTTTTCGTAAGGTATTTTTCATCTCATTTTTATTCCCGTGAGAATTATGCTACATTTGCCACCATTTCCTTTGAGTGGTATATGTAAATCCCATTATTATAATCTTTTTGTAATATAATTTCGTTTATGAGTATTTAAATCAATGATTCATTGTCCGTCTTTCATGTGGTGTATGTTTCGAAAGATACCCAAGTCGGTAAGGGAACCTCTCACCCTCCTCTTTTTAAAAGACTTATTTTGTTGGGTCTTTTAATTTACATATTTTTCTGTTGGGATATGTTCTTCTATATCCTTATTGATGTAAATTTTATGTCCAAGTGATAAGATACCATTTTTATCTTTCATCAACTCATTTTCTGAATTTTGATGTGATGTTGTTAGGCTTTCAAATTTTTGCAAGGGAACTTCTTAACCCAATTTGATTCTTTGGGATAAACTTGTACTCCTTGAATATGTCATTCCATGAATCTGTGTGAATGACCTATGGTTGTTTTACACTTAATATCCACTCATATTTGGTGTATTCATTTGTCACACATAATTATGTAACTGATTTAACCTTAATCGAGGATACCAACATTGTAAGGGACTTCGTCTCAATCTCCATTCATTGAGGTGTATTTTGTTTTATACACATATCCCTTTTATACGTTGTATAAACCCATTTTACTTCTACTTTTATTCAGAAGGAATCTTCTCTATATGAAGCGTTTTACTAAATGACAAAAAATATGTTTCTTTTTAAAGTACGCGGTGACAACGTCCTTTCTGCTGCCGCGAGTATTATTTGATATTTGGCTTCCTAAACAAGCCATTATATTTTAAAAATTAAATAAATACCATATACTCATTTATGTATTTTGGTATTGAAAATGGTTTTGATAATGGATTTTTTATTTCAATATATGTAAGTGATATATTGTGCTTGAAATGTTGAAATTGTTTATTTCCTTTATAATTGTCATATGTGTTATGATTTTATAATGGTACTTGGACATTTGACGGGTGGTTACGTGATAAACCATATGAAGGGTGGTGCCATGAATACCAGGACAATTTGTTACATTATAACCTCCAATGAATTGGGTATGGAAGTCGGCCGTATGGCTATTCCATTAAGTGATATGTGTGGAAGTCGACCGTATGGTTATTCCATTTAAGTATATTTTTGTTCCAAGTTACCTTTATATGTTATGTGTTCTTTATATGGGTTTTGTGGAAATATTTTGGTTACAAAATGGTAAGTGATGATATTTTATTCAGTGAAGAGTATTTACTACACCATAAAGTTGAAAAGTATTACTTTGATAAAGAATTCATGGTTTACATATTGTTTTGAAAAACTAACAGTTTTCTTTCTTTGTGTATCTCTTACTGAGCTTTTTATGGTCACCCGAAGTTTTTTTTAAATGTTTTTCACAGAACATAATGTGGAATAGGGTCATGGATGGGAACAAGGAAACTTCATGCTATCTAAAACATGGAACTAGACAAGTTTCTTTTTAAGAGTTTTTTTATCTTATGAAAACATAGTAGAAGTGTCTACATTGTAATATTTTGAGATGTAATAGTTAAGTCCTAATTCTCTAAAACACTAAACCTGAAAAGATCCTCTATGTGAATTATTAATTTAATTCAATAATAAGTAATGTATAAGGTTGGTTCCTTATATATAATGACATGATAAGGGTAATAATGTAGTTCTCATAGAAGTTACTATGATTAATTTTAGAATTCCATTCTAATTTGGGAGTTTTGTATGTATCTAATTTAACATAACTAATAAACTATTTTGTCCATCAAGATGTGATACCTTGTATCTATTGCCAATGAAATAATATAACAACCTAGTCCCGGATACTAGGTCCTGGGTAGATATAGTTGATTTATATGTACATTTAATAGAAACCATGACAACTGGATTAAGGAAAACATATATTAGGTAGCATAACTCTGTGATAAAAAAGTATTATAGTATAAAACAATATCATAATAATTTGATAAGTAATATATTATTTGGGATTTCCTAGAAATAAATCCCTATCTATACATTGCATGTGGATGTGGTTATGTCATAAAGGCACATGGAGGATGTATATATATATATCCATCTAAAATATGTTATTCATTATGAGATTAACTATGATTAAATTTTTTAATATAATTTAATTATTATAATAGTTTTATATTTTGAATTATTTTTCATAAAGATATGATCGAATATAGTGAATTACATCATTTATAAATGGATCCTAGAAGATTAATTGGAAACACCCTCAACGTACATAATATAAAGAGAAATAATGATTATTTATTTAATAGGATGAAGAAAATCATTTGAAGGGAACTATTCTAAAAAATTATAATCATATGAGTATATAATATAATTTACTAAAAACAAATGGGAATAATTATCCTATTACTATGTATAGAAGTTAATTAATTAAAGAATATGATGGTAGAGAATAAGAAGGATAAAGAGAATAATGAAAATAAGTATTTTCGCACATGTAAAAATTATGGAATCAAAGAATCTCATATTTTCATAAGAGGAATGGTTGTTTTCTATATGTGTTAATAAAAATTCCAACATTCTTGTGATTTAATTGAAAAAAAAACATTCATTTTTTAATGCTTCCATTATAAAGGGACACAACACTACCCAAATGAATTCCCAAATAATCAATGGAATATACCTCAAATGATTCTAATGTGTCCTGGATACGCATATGACGTTACTAAAAAATTGTAATAATTAAAGTTCCTTTGTTTGGAATCTATAATTATTTAATTTGATTATCTAATTAATAATATCCATGTTATAAGAATGAGTAAATGTATAAGGAATTTATTGTTGTACATTTTCATTAAGCATTTGATGGTTGTATTGATAACTAAGAGAAATATTTTAGCGGAAATTTAAAATTCTATGAAAACAATTGATTGATATATATATATCTTAATAATTTCTTGATGTTATGATATATGGATGATTGATATGGATAATTTAAAATGCATAAGACCGACAACATAAGAACAAAATAATTATTCATTGAAAAAGTAGTTTATGGTTTCATAGATAGCGTGAAGAACATTTTTGGCTTTAAATAATACATCCATCTATATTTTATATATTTAATTAATAAAAAAATAATGTTTGTTTTCAATAAGTTTTTGTGGTAATTCAGGTTTTTTGGTATGTGATAATAAAGATCTACTTCATGTCATTTGGATGATAAATGATAAGTTCATTTATGAAATTTATGGACCTTATTTAAAATGTATTGGATAATAATATTATTGAAAGGATCATAAGGATAAACATTTATGAAATAGATTAATATGATAATTAGAAGAGGTATTAGAGATAACTATATTTTATTGGATTACTTGTGTTTTCCATAATGTTTTTGAAAAATAGTTTGATAGAAAATAGAAAAACAAGCCACTTTTTATGGATATCACAATCCGGTAAAAGTGTTTTTTAGTGCTCTATGAAAAGGAAATAATTTTTGGACATTATTTTCATAGACTATGTAATGAACATTAAATTTATTAAAGCACAAATAAAATATGAAAATTTACATATGAAATATAATGTTATCAAGTATGCATATTTTCATACATTCTCAGTCTTGATGGTAAATGAATACCCCAATAGATTGAAAATTATATAAAAATAATATTACCCTAAATACATTCATTTATATTAAATCGAGAGTCTTTTAAATAATGACATATTTATGGTTTTGAGCCACATAAAATTAAATTGACCATTCACCTTCTTTTTATCAATGAACATTATCAATCTATAATTTTTTACGTTTTTATTTATATCCAAGACATTAATTTTCATCAGTGTTCTATTACATTCAATCCTAGTTACATGTCATTCTATATGACCTTTGTATTTAATTTTCGATCTTATTAAGATGGTATTTTACTAAATATTTTTACAAGGTTTTTTTTAACAAAATAGTCTTCAAATATAAACCCAATTATTACTAATATCATGTTTAAATTGTGGGGATAAAATTTTTTAATGGTGGGAAGAATGTAACAACCCCAAATTATAAAAGGATATCCATTTATTAAATAGTGTGTGTGACCTAAAACACCAATATTAAAAGATAATATAACACACCAATATTTTAAAATATATTTATTTAGATTAATTTCAATTCCAATGACATTTTATGATACATTCAATGAGAAATTCTACAATAAATTTTCCTACATGCTAGACTGACTTTTAACAAACCACAATATACTATTAATATTATATTTTAAAATGATGGTTATTTAAAAGATGTTGGAATAAAGGGTGGGATTATTATAAAATAAATAATTCAAATATATATTGTATACAATTTTATTTGTAATCTATTGATTATAATAAACATTAGAATAATTTTCAAGAAAGAAATTTAAAAAATTAGTTTTTTTACGTAAAAGACGGTGTAGTTGTTCCTTCTACAGAAAATTTTAAATTAATTTTCACCAAATTTAAAAAATTTATTTGATTAAATTAACTTAATTTTTTTAATTATATTACCAAATGTATCTTATGGTATATTTTTGTGATTTTTCAATGATTTTTAATATTTTTGATGTGTTTTGAAATATACTATGTTTCTATTGAAAACTACAATTTCAATTATATTATTTATAATTCTAAGGTATATGTTGAATATTTTTATATTAATATTTTTCAATTTTATAAAAATTAATTCAATTTAGGTCATTGAAATAATTCTCATAATGAATTTAGATATAAAAACATTATAATTTTTTGAACATTTTCACTTTAAAAAAACATTCTCATCACATCAGCAAGACTAATTTTAAATTAAAAATTTCTACCTATGTGATTTTTAATTTGAAAAAATGGAACTAATATTTAGAATATTAATAATTTATATTTTATAATATCTTTAACATAATTTTGACCAACATTCATTGTGGAAATAGTAAAAATAATTTATTGTGGTTGAAGTATAAACTAGTTTATCGGGATTATAAATTATGAATGTAAGGGGAAAAAATGATCAACCAACTTTTTAAACAAATATTTTATCAAATTTTTTTTAACTTATTCAATATAATTTTTAGAATACCTCATTTAGATTATTTTTTCAGGTTAAAATCGTGGGAATGATTGAATCATTTTAAAAAATTAAAAAAGTCACACTCACCTCACTTATATAAGGCCGCTGCATATCTACTCTTATTTACACATTCAAAATGGTGGTGTTTAAAAATTATGTACCCAAATAACCAAAAATATACATCATATAATATTAGAATCATTTTTTTAACAAATCTATCCTATTAAGCCTTTTGGTGCATGCATAATGAGGATATCCAACTAAGAGATACCACTCTTCAATTAGAATTTTTAGGTTATTTCATTCTCCAAGTCTATAAATTATTATCAATAAATCATTATATAATAAAAATATTATATTTCAAATAATTTCATGTGTTAATGAAATTATAATGAAAAAAAACCATCCTTAATTCGATAAAATAGGTTACAAAATCATCATTCTTGTGTACAGAAGATTAACAGGTCATGAACCTATGTCACATATTTTTTAATTACCACCATTGATGGTTTCATATGATGATGGATATAATGTTTATATATTTATATTAATAATTCAAATAAACCTGTTGATTTATTATAGATTATATAACTTTTTGACTTCCAATTTTGTAGGGGATTCAATAACATCACTGGTGTGTACGTCAGACTTCTACTTTGTGAAGCAATGTGATTAATCATTCACTAACACATCACAATTATGGTGATAAAGATAATGATAAAGATAATAAGACATAACAATGATATTATTGAAATATTTATCATTATTAAGGCATATTATATATCATTTTATTTGATTCATTTTCACTCACGTATAGATGAAAACATCATAAGTGTACATGTGGACTACTATTTTCTAAATGTAATGAAACTCTATTTTCATCACCACACCAATTTTATGGTATATATATTTAAATTTAAAAAATAATATTTATTTTTGACATTTTAAATATCATTTAATGAAAAAATATTAATTACCTTTTTTCCATAATGATAATTGTGAAATGAAAAATGATACATATGCGTACATATGACCTACATTTTCTATGATTGTAACATATTTGAATTTTCATAAAAAGCATAAATGATTGGATTTAGAAGTATAATTTATGTCTATATATATATATATATATATTATTAATATTTTGTAGATGATAGAACTACATAATTTTTGTAAGAACTAGAACAATCGTGACAATGAACGAATGGGAAAACAAGGCAATTAACACCTGAAACAATGAAAATAATGAATGATTATTAAAAATTGGGATATAAGATGTTATAAATGGATTATATATTATATTATAGAAATTAAAATAGTTTGGTTATGTTAAAGAAATGTATAATACTACTATATAATATTTTAAATCACATTCAACCAAATAGAAGCGTAAGGTAACATAATTTCTACTCTCATTTTTATTTTTGGCATTCCTTTTCCATGTTCACCACTCATTTATTATATGTTGTGTATATACTTCCATATGAAATGATATATCATTAAATTACTCTATTTTATTTTTTTTAATTTTTTTATTTATATTGTTATTTAGCAAGGCTATAATTCAAAATTTACTGAAGGAGTAAATAATTTTGTCTCAATTAATATTTCATTGATGAAAATTTGTTATTATGCAGATATTTAATTTTATGTGGTGTATATAATACCTATTTCACATGTTATTTTTAATTTTAAGATGAGAAATTTCCTAAAAGGACAAGCCTCTTTTATTAGAAAAAATTAAAGGCACACTTATAGGAGTCTGAAGATAAGAAGTTTACAATGATCATTCTGAATAAAAGAGAGAAGGTCATCAGGGATCACATCACACCCAAAGAATTCAATGCCATTGACGCCCTTATTTTCAAGACCATCTGCCACAGAATTATCCTCCCAATAGACATGAGTCATGAAATAGTTCATGGATGAAATTTTATCGAAGAATTTTTTCCACTGATTAGTAAGCTTCCAACATAGATGAAAAGAACTAGTCCTAACGGTATGGACTATAATAGTGGAATCACATTCAAGAGAGATATTTTTTCAGCCACGGTGATAAGATTTCTCCACCGCTGAAATAATACCTATCATTTCTGGTTTGAGAGAGGGAAAATGGTACCAGGAACCATATAAAAATCCAAGGAAATCCCCCTTTGTAATCTCTGAAAATGGTACCATCGCCAAAGGGACAGGGATTACCTCTCGAGGAACCATCAGAACTGACATTAATCCATCCCACAAAGGAGGTCAACCAAAAAAACTCAAACATACCATTGGGGGATGAGGACTACCCCTAACACAAATCCTATTGAAGACAATGAAATCATGGACAGAGTTTGAGGAATACTGCTTCAATGGCGGGCTGGATTCCCGAATAGCAGCAAGAATCGCATAGAGAGTAGCCACAACAATGAAGGGAAAACAATCGTGAATCCCCTTATTTATAGCGAACCATATGATGTGAAATATTTTTTCCATAGCAACCTGGAACATATCCTTGAGAAGGGGTGAAGGTGCAAGTCCGTGCCAGTTCATGAGTAGCTCACGAATTTAAAATTTCTAGGTTAGAAAAGTTATTATGCAATCTCATTTAATTTTTTTATTGTTAAAATTCTATTGATACAATCACACTCTACTGAGATGTTTTCATTGATCATTAATTTTTTCATAAATGTCTATATTATATTATTATGTACATGACCATTTACCAAACCATATACCATATCTATATAAACAGTTTATTTTGAAAGCTATTTGATTATATTTGGAAATATTGATAAATCAGATTCATTTAGTAAATATAGATATTAGATAATGACACATAATGAAAATAATTTAAATATATTATTACATATATGAATTATTAGATTAACATATTTATATTACTAAAACTTTCAAAATTTATACCTATAACAATCCCCCTATCTTATAGGTTTGGAAAAACCATTAGGATAAGGGTCATATTCCAATAGTTTATGGTAATAGTTGGTATTGGATATATAATTTAAGGCTACCCCATAAGTTTTTTAAAAATAGTAGGATAGATCAAAATAATTAGTCATATCCAAACAGTTATTCTAATCCTTTGGAATAAGTTAAGGTTATCCTAGTGGTTTTTTAAAACCAGTGGGATAGATTAAACAATAATTGTACCTATCCAATGGTTCTTATACCCATTGGGATAGGTACCCATATTTTTATGCATTATTTTGTTACATATCATCTAATAAATCAATATATAAATTATTCATAAATAAATAAATATATATATCCAAATATATTCACAAAGATCATGGTATCATAGTGGTCAAGTATTTGATATATATGGTGGATGTCATTGGTGTAATCCATGGAAGAATATTTTATTTTATATTACCATTCCGAATGGTTTTGGGAACACCATTAGGATAAGTCTATGCCCACACCAAATCGTCCAACATCCCCCAAACCATTAGTATAAGATATAAAAATGGTTGGGGACTTATAAAAATGTTTTTCAGTGTTTGGTATAGTCTATTTTTTCAGTATTTTGGGGATTAGTTATAGACTTCTACATGATGCATCGACATATCTCATGAGACAAATCAGTTTTCCAAATGAGATTCGTATATTCCAAAAAAATTAAATTTTTTAGGATAGATCATGATAGTAGAAATATTGATAATTTACATTTATATTAATGATTTATAGAATAAATAATTCCCAAATTATGAGATTATTTATTGATATCTATGTTATTATTATATCAGATTTAATATCGAAGGAAAAGTATCAATATTATTTTATTATTTATATTTATTTATTTTCACATAATTAATTACTACCATATTATTATAATTTTATTCATTATTTTTATTTTGATTTAATTATTTAACATTAAATATTTATTAGTACATATATATTCATAGATTCTATTACAGTCACACCATTAATTATCATCCAGGATCACCTCTTTCTTATGTTTTATTTTTCCAAAGGAAGCCAGAATATATTTTATGATAGATATGTAGGGATATTCTAAGGGAAATAATGTTGTGATGAATAAAATTACTCTGTTGAAGTTTATTTTTACAATATAATTTAAGCATTATGTATTTATGTAGTATAACACGACTACTAAACTATTTGTTACTTCAAAATGTCATACCTTGCATCTAGTGAAAATGAAATAACATACACATAAGATCCGGGATAATAGGGTATGTGTTGCTACATTAAAATTATAGCATAAGTATCCTTAATAATCAAAATTGTTATAATGATTTTTAAAAATCTATTATCAACACTCGTTCCTAATAAACGGTAAGTAAAAGTATCTAACATAAGTACATATAACTGTACATCTATTGGTAGTAATAAAATTAAATTTTTATTAAAATATTTTATGGGTAGAAAATATAAAGGGTTTAGTATATATATATTTAATTTATAACATAATAATATTTTCTAAATGATAATATCATTTCTATAATTGTAACATCCAATAGTTGGGAATTTAGAATGTCACTCATTTATAGATGTAGACTGACAAAACCCCAAATATATTGATTTTTTTTTCAATTATATTTTACATAGATGATAATATTGATATATTTTAGAATATAAATGATTTATATGAAATACTAATGATTTCGGAAAGGTGACTTATTTTATTTCCATTTATTCATTCCATTCATCGACATGTGAAAATATTGTTCATACGTACATACAACCTAGGGTATCCACGAATAGTAAAATTCATTTTACATATCTAATTTTATGGATTACTACAATAAAATATTGTAGGGACCCAGTTTTTTCTTTTTAATGATTTGAAATATTTCTATTAAAATTTTCATAACCACTCTCAAAGATGGCTTGCGATTCTGAGCCTCGATGTGGCCAGAATTATTTTTATAAAAATATAAAATATATCTTCAATCACATGAAAATATATTATTAATAAAAATAGAATAAAACATACACATAATTACATAAAATAAATTCTAGTCTATGGTTTAGTCTGATACACTTTTTTTATCCTAGGAGTGACCTAAATTAGGTCACCACGTGGAATTCAAACATTTCATCCAATGGTTGTAGGTAATGTTGATTAATTAATTAATTAATTCATTGATTTGACATAATTGGTTTTCATTTAAATTTATCACAAAAGATAATTTCATAGTTTGGCCTTAATAATCCTGGGGCCACGAAGAGATTATTCTTCCTCTGTCTGTAGGAAGATAAAATTGGATAGTGATAAAACTCTGGATCAGAGCATCTCGGGACATGAAAAACAAAATGACTTCCTTTTATTATTGGTGAGAATATTACTCTATGATGTATAATCCAATATCTATGTATGGTTCATCAATTTTTTTTATTATTACAAAATTGATTAAATATTTTGATCAGACCAATCCCCACCTATTTATCTACGCCAATTGCAGATCATCAACATACTCCAATGTACCGATTCAATTGTTTTTTCATTTCTTTCTAACCTTTATATCCCCATTCTTGATTTTCAATAATGAAATAATGGAATATGTTGGTTAAACTAGTTTATGAAATATATATAAAGGACCTACTCAATACAATGTTACTTATATATTTTTTGTAAATAAGTACTCAATTTACAGTAATTTTATTTTATGTTTCAGAAATATGTTCTACTCAAAAATAATTTTGCATGATTTTTGTTGAAAAAAATATAATAATTAATTTATTGAAAATTTATTTTCTGTATTTATTAGAAAAAATATTTTTTTCATATCATCATATCAAATTTTTCCTAAGGTTATTTTTTTTATTTTTCAAAAATAAATAATTTCACACTCAATATTTTTAAAAAATAGATTGTATGAAATATATTATATTTTATAATATCTCCAATAAAATAAGATAAAATAAGAATTTATAAATCATATGAAATGAATACATAATGAAAAAATACTATTTATATCATAAAAACATAATTTAAAACATATAATTTATAATTTATTTCATATTAATAATTAAAATCAATTTCAGTGACAATGCATAGCCTTATCATTTCTATAAAAGTAAAACATGATATAGTTATGGTAAAAAATGAGATAAAAGAAGCCTTGTATTGGTCTAGATATTAAATAATTTTTATAATTTATAATTTTTATACTTAAAAATTAATTTTGGAGTTATATAGAAATTTCATTAAGTAAATGCTTGTGCAATAGTTGTCCAAGGCCAGAAATTTCAAACAACATATTATTTAAGTAATCATGATGTAGATGTGAATTAATATATATATATTAAATAAAAATAAATATGTAATTTGATAATATTAACTTAATTATGTTTCTGGTAATTTTTTTTTATTTTCATTTTTTTCGGTAAATACCTTAAATTCTATAATAATGTCAACAAAACATTTATTTAATTAATAAAAACCAAAAAGAATTATTTTAAAAATTATAAACCATATATAAGAATAATTAATTAATGTTTCCCAATTAATTTTTAGACATATCCAACATTTTATGGATGTTTTAGAGGATTAAATTTTATTTTCCCCCTTTGTATTATTTTATTCATATTCAAATTAAATGAATACTGTCAAATTGACAGTAATAAATTTATATAAAGTTTTTTATGAAATTATTTTATAGTCATAAAAACATTATCTTAATATTTTTTAATATAATGTGGTTGATAAAATTATCCATGGACAATTTTTGAGTCACTCTTCTATTCATTGTATCAACGTTAACCTAGTGCCATTACAATATCGGTTACCCCAGAAAAGGTCAAAATTTATTAATCATGGAGTTAATTAGACTAATATGGATTTAAATGATATGAAATATTGTCTAAATTTTACTTGATAATTTCATTTAAAATGATTTTTTTTACTCAAACTCATGACCATTATTAAGAATTATTATCTATAATAGTCAATATATATATATATATATATTTATAAAATTCCAAATTTTCCCCTCCACACCACTAAAATTGGAACCAGTTCCATCAATTATTTTCCCTACCATGAGAAGAACATATTACCATAAACCTTAAAAAATACCATATAATTTTTTTTAACCAAAATCTAGAGTTTCATTTCATCCCAAAATACAAACCATAGGTTTAATAAGAAATGATCTAAAGGAGGTGTCTGAATAAGAAGAAATTGTCTTACCCGACCAATTTAAATTTATATTTTCTTCTATATAATATAAATTTTTGGTATTTATCATAATATATTTGATAAATATTATTTTTATTCAAATATTTTTTCATGATTTTGAATCCTCCATTATCCAAAATCTTTAGTATAAAATGGGATCTTAATGTATCCCTCATTCATACATTTGGATTATAGTCTCCACATAGAAAAAAATTAATTTTTAATTACAATATATAATGGAAGGAAATTAAAATGGTTTTTATGGATATATTTTTTTTATGACTAAAGTATAGATATAGAACATAAATATCATATCTAACTTGTAACATCCCAGGTAAATAAAGAATATGACATTTTAATTTTTATTAATATTTGTGATTTAAATTTAAATTTTTCATTAAAGGGGATGTTATATTTGATAGCGGACACAACTCGCAACAACATGTTTCTTTGAAAACATACATTGCACCCAACGTTGAGTTATACTGAAAAGTATTAATATAATATTATTATTTTAATTAGAAGTTAACAAATAGTTGTTGTATTGGTGAGAATGAACATAACTAATCATATTATGATTTAATATGTTTCTTAAATGTTTTTACGTTTATCCAAAAAAATATAGAGGCATAAAATGTGAATGAGTCCAATTTTAAGCATAAATACAATAATATTTTTTAAAAGGACAATTTATCACATTTTGATGGTGAACCATTTTTAAATATATATTTTTTCATTTTAATATGTTAAATTTGAAAAAATAAAATTGTTCTTTAGAATAAGGATATAAAAATTTACTTTGGGTAAATTTTTGGTATTTTTCTAATAAAATTAACTTTGTAATGAATAGTGAAAAATAACGCAATTTAATTCAAAACTGCCTTTTACACTAATTTATTAATATGGTAAGATTATTTTATTAATTGGTTTTAAAGTTTATTTATATTATATTTTTACCATTAAATCCACTTTTTATAAATGGAACTATTTTCACATTGAAATTAAAAATAAACAAGTGTCAATATTTTGATAGTTATATTTTAAAACATGTTTTTTGTTTTGACAATATGAATTAATTTTAAAAATTATTTTCTGACACTTCTGTGTTTTGAATTTGAAAACCTATATTCCATATTTGTAATTAAGATTTCCAAATTTTGTATGTAGGTATCTTTTATTTTTATATATTATGAATATTTACTTCAGTAAATATTTTATTTACTCTGGTAAAAGGGTAAATATGATTAATAAGGGTTATAAAATAATATTATAATAATAGTAAATTACCCTTAAATTTGTCCTAACCCTATTTGATATGATATTTCCGACCATGGGAATCCTTGGGTAATTTTTGGGACCCCATGGAGTCACATGGGAGTGATAATGACAGATTATATTAATTGATTTAAAGTAAAGACAAATATGACATAAACATATATCTTTTAGTAAATTAATTATTACATGGGGTTATATAATATATCTCTTCAATAATAAATATTAATTTGAAATCTAAATATATTTTCTACAACTTTTTATTTTATTTATAATTTTGAGACATTACATAAATAAAATTATGTATGACACAATGATGATGCAGTGATTACCTTATTAATGAATGATTAAAATAAATAAGATTATAGAAATTAAAATAATATCCAAAACCTTCCAAATTATAATTTTATGATTATATATAGAACAAGAGTCATCCTATCATTGAATTAATTGTTTTATAGACGTTTAGAAACTAAAAATAAGTATATAATAAAATAATATTTTCAAACATTCCTAAAAATCCCCTCCTCCCCCTTAAAAAAGACACCACCTCTAACCCATTACTCCCAAATATCAAGCTCATTGTCTGGTAAAACCTATGACTAAAAAATATCCCAACATCCCTATCATCCTCCTATAATCCATACCCTAGGCCGAAGGCAAGTCATGTAATTATTTTGGTTCAAACCATAAGGAGATACCCGATTTAAAGGTAATGTCTTCACTTAAGTTTTGTTCTTTTATTTTTCTTCTAAAACCCCCTAAAATCTATTTATTCCAATATTTTATAACAACTCCAGTATCCTAAATATACTATGATGTTTTTATGAAAAATATTTGAGCTACACTGACACACACATCCATCTAATGGGTAAACAATATACTGTTTCTGTGGACGGTGAACAATAACCTCATGAAATGATGATTGTTCAATATTCTCGTACAACCTCTCATGGTGGCCATTATGATGGATATGTATTTATATATGACATTAATTATGTTTATGTTTTCTATATGGTTCTGTAATTTTTGTTTACAAATATACCTTTATGATTTCCAATACGTGTAAACACAATAAATTAATTTGAGGAAGTGTTGACTACCGCCCCCTCAAGGTGATATGATTCATTTATAACATACATGGAACGTATAAAGGATGGTATTAATGAAATTATGTAACATATATATCATATTATATTATACTAGAATTATAATATACATATATATCATTATGTTTTCATTCCATTAAATACTAAATTGATATGAAAGTAGCGTCCATGCGTACGTACGGATTACCGTCTCCATGAACGGTGCATTTAATTTCGTATCTCAAAATGTAATATACTATTATATATATATATATATATATAGGAGAAATATATTATATATATTATAAATAAATCATTAATATTATTCAAGAGATAATGGAACATTGAACACATGGACAACTTGTAATTAAATGAAGTTCATTCTTGACTCAACTTCCGAACATCAAAAAGAAATGTCCGATATGAACTCCAAGTATTAACTAACTGTTATAGCAAGGAAATAAGTGATATAAAATGAGTAATAAACATAAAATAAATTTCCTAATCAAGTATAACTTAACTAAATTTTATTATGTAGTAAGAATAATGAACATACAAGACAAGTCAGACTTACAGTAAGGGGTGTTTCATATCAGTTATTATTCCGATGAGATTCATCCTATACTACCACTATTTCATTTTATGTGGTGTATGTACTGACCATGATTTTATTCTTTCGGTATTATAATTTAATTTATGAGTATTTACTTATTTATTGTATGATTCTACTTTCATGGGGTTTATGTTTCGTACGTTACCAAATTGATAAGGGAACCATTCACCCTCCTCTTATTAAAAGACTTATTTTTGTTATGTCTTTTAACTTACATCTTATTTTATTGGAATATGTTCTTATATATCATTATTGCTGTAAATTTTATGTCCATGTGATGAGATACCATTTTCAATCTCATCAACTCTTTTTTTTTTGAATTTTAATATGACGTCGTTAGGCTGTCGAATTTCTGTAAGGGAACTTCTTAACCCAATTTCAATTCTTTGAGTTAAATTTATACTTCATGATTAGGTTGTTCTATAAATATGTGTGAAATAACTCTGATTTTTTTACACTTAATATCCACTTATATTTAGTGTATTTATATTTGACATAGATAATTATGTCATTGATTTTCCTTAAATCTAATGTTATGATCTCTCTAAGATATTTCATGTCAATTTACATTTCATTGAGAATTATTTGTTGTTATTCTCTAATTCACTTTAACATGGTGTATATATTGCACTTGAAATATTATATCATGAATATGCTTATTCTTGTGATATTTGTTTATTTTATTCTTTAATTATTTTTATTCAAGTGTTTCTAAAGTGTTACAAGACTCTTTAACTAAAACATCATTTTAAAAGCATTAAAGATTTATTATTATAAATATTTCTCATTAATGTCCATGCTTTAAAAATTGTTTTATGGATTTATTTTTATGGATATTAATGTTTTAAAATGTTAATTATTTTTAAAGTATCAAAGTGGAATGGGACACTTTTATTCAAAAATCTCTTTATTAAATGGTTTTGAGAATGGTTTGATAAAGAATTGATTATGTCAATATATTGAAATGGTATATTGTGACTGAAATGTGGTACTGTTATATTTTCGTTTATGCTTTTGTTATGTGTTATGAATATGTTATGGTTCTGGGGAATTGTTTACATATACGAGAGGTTTCATGATAAACCTAGGGCAGGTCAGCGGAAGATTTCTCTCCAATGCAGTGGGTAATGTGACAGATGTAAACATTAATGGTTCTCCTAAGATATTTAAGGAATATACAATGATGGGTATTCCAAATGTAACTCCCTATGTAGATATGATATCTATAATGTATATATATTATGGATTCTACAAGTTACATTTATGATTAATGATTTTTATGTGTTATTTATTATCTTATGATTTCATGAGGAATGTTATGATTGAATAGTATGGTTTCATTTATTTGTATTTATTGATGGGATATTGTTTTCTTTCATTATTTTGTAACCCTTACTGATCTTTTTTATGCTCATCCCATGTTTTTGAAATGTTTTCCACAGGACTTAAAGATGAATAGGGTCCATGATTGGATCAAGGAAAAGTTATGTTGTATAAAACATGGAACTAGACACGTTTCTTTTTACGATTTTTTATTTTATGAAAAAATTGATACTGAGTAGTAGTCTCTACATGTAATATTCTTGTAGATATGAAGTAGTTATGGCCTAATTATAAAAAATGCTAAACCCGAAAATATCCTCAATATGAATTCTTTATTTAACTCAAGATTATGTAATGTTTAAGGATGGGTCATTAAAGTTGGTATAAGAGGTTGGTTTAGACAACTTTAGGGATTACTGGTTTTCATTAAACACATGGTTAGTCCCACTGTATATTATTTCAGTTAAATCCTTGTTTTATAACATTTTCAGATCATGGAAAGTTGGTTACAAATGGAAGGAGGAGGATGTAAAAAAACATTCATATATATTACTAATAAAATGCTTACAATACTTATTGTAATGTCATTTTCAGAAGATTGGGAAAGTATTTATAGCATTCAACTCAATTTCAAGTAGTTTTCTGAGATATCAAACACATCCACTATACCTCGATATCATTGTGGATCAAGGATTGTATTTAATGTAATCATATTTTCACAAAAAAAAATATTTTCAATAAAGTTAAATATTATCAAGAAATTTTTAAATATTTTACCTAATCTCAAGATGATGAATAATATTATGATTTTAAAAAAGGATCTGAATAATGAGACACTTGAGAAACCTATTTATATTTTCTTTTACAATAATGTCTCTCATCACAAACTTATGGTATTTTAAAAAGACTGTTGATTGAATGTTTCAACTCAAATTTAGTCTGACTAGTTTAGAAAAATCATGTTTTATCAAATGTTTTGAAATTATATGTCATGCATTATTCTTTTTAAAAACTATTTGTCTAAGAACACCCATATGACCCATGATGTACATGGTGTATTTGGATAAAAGAACAAAATGATTTTTAATGATATCTAAATCATTTTTTCAATCCATCGAACATCTACATATGTTAACAAGATGATCGTAAAACCATATAGAAACCATGATAATGGTATGATCTTATTTATATTAGGAATATTTTTATTTTATCATATGAAGGTGAAATAAAAAAAGGGACAATATATATATGGTATCATGAAATAAGATGTTGAGGTCTTTATGTGTTGGGATGAAAATGAATGGCATAAGAAAACCTTTGATGATAAAAAAATGTTAGGGTTATTTTCTAGTTTTATAGAATGAAAAACACATAAGATGGGTGACAACCCGTTATATCAGGCATGGCCATGGGAGTCGAACCCACAACCGTAGTGTGACAAGGGTAAATAACATACTACTGGCCTACATAAAGTCCCTCATTAGTATGACTTATTATTTTTAGTTAAATTATTTTAAGGATCAAGAATAATTTGATTTTGGGAAATTCTTTTTTATAAAATGGATATCCTTAATATATTAAAATTATTTTGTGATCAAGTGATAAATGTTATTTTAGGAGATGTTTTCACTTTTGGACTATTATATTCTTAAGGGAAATAGAATACATTCATATTTCAGTTGAGGAGTAATGGCAAAATTTTATTTTGGAAGAATCTATGTATTTATTGTGGATATATATAAATTTGGGTTATTTAGGGAAATTATTGACCTATAAAAAAGAATATGTGAATACGGTAATTACATTTCAGTATGAGACTTTAAGAGTAGTCGATGTTATTTTGAGATAAATGTTATGATTTATCATGGAAGACTATGTGATTAAATGCTTCTGAATTTTGGGTTTCAAACATAGTTTGTATTATTTTTAAGAATTTTAAGGACAAATGTACATTGAATGCTATTTTTTGAATTTTTGGTATTCTTCTTAGAATTTTGGAGATTAAGAGTAGATTTTCTTTTTATAGAAGATTACCCTTTTGGGGGATTATCTGATCTCGTACTAACCATTTTTTGTTTTTATCATGGTCTAAATACAGGAGAAATAAATAGTTCTTCTTTTTTGGATAATGTGATTCTCTAGAATTTGATTCTAGCGCTTCAGTTGTGACCATGTTGTAATGAATACTCATCATATGGAGAAAAGATGAGTTTGGAGAGGAAATTTATTAAGGGATGAAACACTACTTGAATGGTAAGAATATTTCCTTATGTTCCTAGACAATCATAAATAGAATACGCAAAATTATGAAAGGTTACTTAAAACAAAAACATTTTCCGTTAAGTTTTCCTTCTAGGGAATCAAATACCGTTTCACCCATCACAATTTTATGGTTTTCAGATCGTTTACATTTTCATGATCTAGATTTTTATAACTATCCATCAGAACTTGATGGTTAGTTTCTTTTCCATACCCATGTTTTTAAGGAAATAAAAGTATTTTATATCTCAGGTGACCTTTTTAATTATCTTTATATATTTTAAAGTGAATGTTTTTTTCCCTTTTCTGATGTTGGAATTTCAATGATGTATCTAAGCCCGATTTTAAAATTGAGAGGACGCAATTTCCAAAAGGGGGAAGGATGTAACATCCTAGATAAATAAAGAATTTTACATTTTAATTTTCATTAATATTTTTGAATTAAATATTATTTTTACTATAAAAGGGATTCTATGTTTGATAGCGTACTCAAATCACAACAAAGGGTTTATTTGAAATCTTACGTTGCACAAAACGCTGAGTTATACTAAAAAATATTAATATAATATTATTATTTTAAATTGTAGTTAACACATTGTAGTTGAATTGGAAGGAATGAAAAGAAAAAACAATATTATGATTTAATATGTGTCTTAAATGTTTTTACATTTATCAAATAAAAGATAGAGGATTAAAATGCGAATGAATCCAATTTTAACAATAAATACTCTAATATTCATTAAAGGTATGATTTACCTCTTTTTGATGGAGAGCACTTTTTAAATCTACTTTTTTTTTCTTTTATATGTTATATTATAGAAGATAAAATTCTTTTTTATAATTGGGTCATCAGAATTTACATTGGGTAAAATTTTGGTATTTTTCTAATAAAGATAATTTTTGTAATGAATATTGAAAAATACAGGATTTTAATTCCAATCTTTTTTTTCATCTATTTTATTTATATGTATTGATTAGTTTTTTAATTGGTTTTAGACTATATTTGGATTATATTATTACAATTTATTACAATTTTTTTCATTTGAATTATTTTCACTTTGCAATTGGACATAAACAAGTATCAATATTTTGATAGTTTTTATTTATGAGAAATAGGCTTTTTGTTTTGACAATGAGAAAAAAATTAAATTTATTTATGCTACTTATGTGTTTTGAATTATCAAAAATAGATTCTATATTTTCAATTAGGATATCCAGATTATGAAAATAAGTTACTTTTATTATTAAATAATATTAATATATACATCAGTAAACATTTTATTTACCGTGGTTAAAGGGTAAATCTGATAATATGAATAAAAATAATAATATTTTAATAATACTAAATTACCCTTACACTTTTTGTAACCCTATTGGATGAGATATTGACGACCATGGTCATCCTTGGGTCGATTTTGGGATCCCATGGAGCCACTTGGGAGTGATAATGACTCTTTATATTAAGTGATTTAATGTAATGAAAAATATGACATAAACATATACCTTTTAGTAAATAAATTTTTACATGGGGTTATATAAGTTATCTCTTTAACTATAAATATAAATTTGAAATATAAAAAAAATTCATACATCATGTTATTTTATCTATAATTTTTAAACATCATATAAATAATATTATTTTTGACATAATGATGATGTTTTGATTACATTATTAATCAATGATTTAAATAAATAAGATTATAAAAATTAAAGAAATAAACAAAACCTTTCCAATTATCGTTGGATGATTTTATTTCGAACAAGAGTCATCTTATCATCTAATGTAATCTATTTTCGACCTTTATAAACTTAATATAATTATATAATAAAATAATATTTTCAAACATTCTTAAAAAGCCCCTCCTCCCCCTTATAAAAGGACACCACCAATACCCCATTACTCACACCTCTCAAGCCCCTTGGTTCATCCAACCTATGCATAAATAATCTTCCAACATCCATATCCTTCTACTAGAATCCTTACCCTAGGCATAAGGCAATTCGAGTAAACCTTTTGGTTCATACCAAAGGGAGATACCCGATTTAATAGTAACATCTTCTCTTAAGTTCTTTTCTTTTATTTTTCTTCTCTAACCCCCTAAACTCTGTTCATTCAATTATTTTACAACAACAGAGTAATACTAAATATAATATTATTTTTTTATGAGAACTATTTCAACTACACTAACACACACATCCATCTATTTTGTAAGGAACAAACTGTTTCTATGGACATCAATCTACAGCCTCACAAAATCATTATTGTTCAATCTTCTAATACCACCTCTCATGGTGGCCATTATGATGGCACCATATTTATATATTAAAAATATTATGTTTATTTTTTCGTTATGATTCTGTAATTTTTATTTACAATCAAACCATTATTCCTTCTAATATGTTTAAACATGATAATTTCATAGGAGGAAGTGCGGACTACTGCCCCCTCAAGGTGATATGATTCATTCAGGACATACATGGAATGTATAAAGGATAGAGTTAATAAAATTATGTCACATATATATAATACGATTTTATAATGGAATTATAATATACCTATGTATCATTAAGTATTCATTCCATGAAATATGAAATTCAAATGAATGTAGCGTTCTTGCGTATATACGGCTTACCGTCTCCATAAACAATGCATTTCATTTCTTATCTCCAAATGTCATGTACTATTATAAATATATATAAACTTGATATATATGATATATATGATATCTAAATAATGAATATAATTCTGTTGATAATAGAATATTGACCACAAGGACAACTTGTAATTAAATTCTTGTTTTTGACACAAGTTACGAACTTTATAAAAATGTCCGATATGAACTCAAATTATTAAGTAATTTTTATAGCAAGGTAATACGTGATATAAAAGGAATAATAAACATAAAAAATGTTCTTAAGAATGTATAAATTAACATATGTTTATTATTTAGGAAGAACAAGGAACATACAATACAAGTCAGACTTGAGGTATGTGGGTTTTCATCTCACGTTTATTTTTGTGAGATTCACGATATATTGCCACAATTTACTTCTGTGTGGTGTATGTACTTCCCATGATTGTATTATTTGGGTAATATACATTAATTTATGGGAATTTACTTCTTCATTGTATGATACATATTTCATGGGGTTTATGTTTCGTAAGTTACCAAATCGGTAAAGGAACCTTTCACCATCCACTTTTTAAAAGAATTTTTTTGTTATGTCTTTTAAATTACATCTTTTTATTTGGAGATATGTTCTTCTATATCATTATTTCTATTAATATTATGTACATTTGATGAGATAACATTTTCTCTCTCATAAATTCATTTTCTGATTTTTAAAGTGACGCTATTAGGATGTCAAATTTCTATAAGGGAACTTCTTAACCCAATTTCAATTCTTTGGGTAAACATATACTTCTTGATTATGTCTTGCTTAAAATATTTGTGAAAGTACAATGGATGTTTTACACTTAATATCCACTTATATTTGATGTATTTATATTTTCACAAATAATTATTTCATTGACTTATCCTTAAATCTATTGGTATGATTTTTGTAAGGGATTTCGTCTCATTTTATATTACACTAAGACTTATTTTTTGTTATTCACCAATTCATTTTTATATGGTTTATATAATACACATTGAAATATTATATCATCAATATGCTTACTCTTATTATATTATATGTTTTGTTTTATTTTATTATTTAATTATTTTTAGTCATGTGTGTCTCATGTGTTACGAGACTCATTAACTAAAACAACGTTTTAAAAGATTTAATGATTTATTCTCCCAAATACTTCTCATTAATTTAAATGTTTTCACAATGGTTTTAAGGAATTATTTATATAGAAATTAATGTTTTAAAATTTTAATTCCTTTAAAATCTTCAATGATTTATGGGACACTTTGATTCCAAAATATCATTATTAAATGGTTTTGGAAATGGGTTGATAAAGAATTGATTTTGTAAATATCATGAAATGATATATGTGAATGCAATGTGGATATGTTATCTATAAATTATGACTATGTTATTTTTTATGACAATGATATGTTTCTTGGTCGTTGTTTACGTATACAGGTGGTTTCTTGATAATCCTAGTGTGGGTGATCTCGAGATAGCACTTCAATGCATTGGATAACATGACAGAGGTAAACATTAATGTTTCTCCTAAGAGACTTAGGAAATATACTATGATGGGTAGTCCAAATGTAAATCCCTATGTATCTATGATAGCTACAATGTAATAATGTTATTCATACAACAAGTTACATTTATTGTTTATGATTTTTATTTGTTATTAATAAATATTTTGATTTCATGAGGTATGTTATGATTGAAATATATAGTATCATTGATTTGTATTTATTTTTGGGATAATGATTTATTTCCTTATTTTATAACCATTAATGATATTTTTATGCTCATAAAATGATTTTGAAATGTTTTCCATAGGACATAAAGATGAATACAGTCAAATATGGGATTAAGGAAAAGTAATAATGTATATAACAAGGAACAAGACATGTTTCTTTTTAAGATTTTTTTTATAAAAAATGGATACTGAGTAGTAGTGTCTACATGTAATATTCAAATTGATATGTAATAGTTATCGCCTAATTATATAAAACACTAATCCTGAAAAAAAAATCATTGTGAATTATTTATTAAACTCAATATTATGTAATGTTTATGGATGGGTTCTTACATAACATGTTACCTTTCTACCTGTTGGAAAACAATAACATTTCTCATGCATACATGTGGACTACCACCTCCATAAAGCGATGTTATTCATTTCACTTTTCTATTTTACTAGGATGGAAATAAGGATCGATTTTATGAATATTTTATATATATGATAAATTAATAATTAAAGAATAGTGATTTATAATTTTTCATTCCTTCATTCCATCTATCAAAAGGTGAAAACAATGTTCAAGAATATGTGCTGCATAATGTCTTCACAAAAAACATAATTTATTTTATATCTCTATAATTAATGTTTTATTTTAAATACATATATAGATAATATATATTATATTTATATCATAATTCCCATTTTTTATATGATGGAACCATAATCAATGTATACGTATTGAAAAAACTAACCAAAACTTACAAGAGAAACAAAGCAGTTACAAACCTAATCATTTATTTAATCAAATAATTATTATTAAATGGGTGATAAACTATTATAATTTGGAAATATATGGTATAAAATTAATGATTATGGTTTTATAATATATTTATAATTAATATATATTTAATATATTGGATGTTCTAATGCTTACAAAGGAAGTCGAAATTTGAGTAAAAGATGATTTAATAATTTCATCATTATTCCAGATTTTTTATTTTTTATTCCAAATAGGGGAATATTTTTTCCTCATTTTTGTATATTCATTTATTTTTTGAGTACTATTTATATTACTCTATAATTATTTATTAATGTAATCCATACACATTTTTTAGTTTTTAAAATACAATTAAAATAAATCTTTTTGCCTTTTTCCAAATGAAAAACGTTTTAACCATTATACAACAATGTGACCTTAGTTTTCATGACATATATGGAATGAAAATGATTTCATATTATCATGAAAATTTTTTTCTATCAATATTCATTTATTTTTTTTCTATATTCTTTTTAATTAATGTTGTTTCCTTAATATGTGTGATGTTTTAATATTTTTTGAAATGATTTCCATAGATAAAACAGTACTTTTCTTAATATTATACTATTCACTTTATAGAACATTAAAATGTGTTAAAATACATTGTCATATATTAAATTTGGGATTTACAAAATGATAGCATTCATCATATTTCTTTTTATCATTTAGGATCAGTTTAAATAGGGAAATTAATGATATTTTGTATGGTTATATCAACTGAGAAGTACAATTATTTATTTTTAAGGATTTTTGATTATGGTGTACTCTTTATTAAACTGATTAATGATTTGGACTTATTATGTGATGGGAGATAACCATTATAGAAATATAATTCATTGGTTGGTATCATTAGACAAACTATGTTGATTTTTGGTTTAGGACTTACCATTATATTCAGATGACTTTTTAGGAAGTCTCGACATTACCTTTCAGATATCCCACTTTATGAATTCCCATAATATATGATTACTTCCATGTTACTAATTTATTTGTTATTATATCCATGGAAACTTTTATATCTCATTATAATATTTGTATGTTACTATTACATTTTCATTGATTTTTTCCATATTATTCCTGTATATTTTAGTTTCCATTATATGAATACCCTTACTGAGAATATGATCTCACAACATTATTTATGTTTATTTTCCCCTATATTCCATGAGATATATTATGATAGACATAAGGGTAATGATCTAGGTAATAATGGGGATCACAAAAATAAAACAAAGTTGATTTATGTTTTGTAATTTCATTTAAAATTTATTTATATATATTTTAACAAGACAACGAAACTATTTTGTCAATTATGATGTGATTTCTTGTAACTAGTGATAATTTAATAATGTAAGTCTTATCTCGAGGCAACTATAGAAGGTAAAATTACAATATGGGTTCTTATTTTTATTAATACATCATATTTCATTCATTAGTAATTAAATTCTATTTTATCTAAATGTTATATATATTTTAATTAAAATATATATCTATTTCGTTAATAATACCCTTGATTTTATTTAAAGTGTTGTTCATTACTGTGAATATTTTAGGGGATCAATTCGTTCAAAAATTTCTCATTTTATTTTCTTATTTTCAATTTTCTCCCATTCTATCCCATTCAATTCATAGGCCCATATTTATTCTCTAAAATAAATTTTTAAATAGATATAATAAAATATAGTTGGATTTTTCATGTGGTGTGTGTACATTATATGATATTAAGTTAATAATTATGAGAAAACTATATATTAAGTTGGGAAATTATATTGATAGAATTGCAGGTTGTTTTAGATCACATCTACCCTCTAAATGTTACACATACCCTTCAAAAATTTCAATAAACCATATCCAATTTTCCACTCTATTATTTCCCAATCAAAATATAAATCTGTTGGTCAATATATGTTTTTATAATACATTCATCTCTAAGGATACATTCAAGAGGATGTTCAAGGTCTCGGTGTGAGAATTAATTAATCACCACTATTTAATTATTTATCATTCAATTCCAATAAAACCATATACAAACTAATAAAAAAATTAACATTGTTATTATTTATTATTATATTATTTGAATAACCAATTTTTATTCCATAGAATATTCATAAAAAACAACACTCATTTGTTTCTATTGACTATCACCTTTTTGAATTGGTTTGCTTCATTTTCTATCACCATGTAACATGGATGAAATAGAAAATATATTTTCTGGTAAATAAATAATGCTTACAAAAAATTAAATATTTTATAATAATAACAATAATACACAATATATATGTTTTATTAATAAAATGCAATCATAGTAATCCTGAAAACCTTATATGAACATGTAGGTGTACCACTGCTAATATATCATCTTCTCCTAGAAACCTATATAATTGTAAATATTTTATGATAAATGAATAAAAAAGTATATAAAAACACAATATTATGAGTAATATTATGTTATTATGAATCACCTTTAATCAAGTTCAACATAAAAAAAGATTTATATACAAATTAGCCAAACAACCTCAAAACCCAATATAAAAGAGCTATATAATAAATAAATATATTATATTAAAAATGGTAATTCGTGATTGAAATATTAAATAAAGGGGTTTCTAAGAAGTTATCTAATTAAATTAATTTTATTATTTCAGATGATATTTTCACGTGACAAGTGAATCATGAATGTTGTAAAGGTTTCATCTCACAATTTTCCCCTCTTGATATATATTTCTTAATGAAAACAATTTTTTATTTAGGTTGTTTATAAATTATTCCTTTAATATTTTATATCATTATTCACTAATATTTCATAATATTCAAGGTCTCTATTGAAATTAATTTCACATGGGGTATTGAATCATTAATTACCAATGTTTTTTAGGATTGCACTAAAGATACAAACATTATTTTTAAAATATATTCATACATGTTTTATTAATTATAGATAATGAATACATTCTATTTTATTTTTCCTTATTTTATTTTGATATACAATAATTCCTTGTGACCGCATTATCAAATGTATCTTACCTAAAAATTTATATACCTTGAATGTGGTTTCTTGGTCTTAATTCTAATTTCTCGAGACACAATTCTAATTGTACACATATTTAATTTTTTATGGTGTATATAATATATAATTTTTTATAATATATTGAATTATCATTCATTCGTTGTTTTTTATGACCATTATTAATCTATTTTTAATTTATATATTTTTATTGAAATGATAAAAAATAAATCATGTTTATTTTTCAAACCTCATTTTAAAAGTGAGATATGTCAAATGTTATAACCCATTTGGGGAATTTATATAGTCATTATTTTCTAATATCCTAATAATTTTATTCAAAAATGATCATCCTTGGTGGACTCATATTTAATATAAATTGAATTAAAATGAATGGTTTGTAGGATTTTAAAATTATTTGTATTTAAAAAAGGTATATTAATATTATAAAAAAGTGCATTTATTTTTAAGCTTGTATTTTTTCAAAGAATTTTAAATCTATTTGTATCCTTATGTTAATTTGTAAATACAAAAAATTTAATTTTTAAATACCGTTATTCTCATTTTAATGTTTTAAATGAAAATGATGTTATCATTATCTATATGGATTGTTTGCCAAAAAAAATCTCTTAATGTTTCCATAAAAATTCATATATCTTAATCTATTTTCATTTTACATGAATCAATACCCATCGGTTATATTGTATTAAAAAAATATTTTTCATTCTAATAGTTTTGTAAATCTTTTAATTTAAAATTATATCAAAATATCAATAATAATTTTAACTTACAATATGATTTTTTCCTAAATACACATATGATGCCTTTTTCGTTTTTATAATTTCCTCTGAATATTATATGCCTTTTCAAGGAAATTTTAATAATAGGACCTTCCAAAATTTTCTATCTGACTACTATTGATATTAAATTACTATGAGAGGAAGGTCTTATCTCTTCCATTGAATTCCCTCTCCATCCATTTTTCAAAGGAATAAATTTTCATCCAAATAATTCCCTTTGCGAATACTATATTTTCAATTTATTTCATAGAATGATGTTTTCAAATATGTATTACAATGGTTTTTTAAAGAAATAATTAAATTCATTAAGACCATTTATAAATTGGGTGTAAATAACATATTCTCATTATCTTGATACATTGGTACATACATAATGTCTTTAAAAACGTCATTAGATACCTGATTATTTTCACCTGGTATAGAATGTTACAAAAATTGAGGCAACTATTTATGACAAAAATATCGAATTCCTCATTAAAAGAATATGAATCAAATTTTTATTTCAGGGGTTTTGATTGATGTAATGGTGATTTACATTATATCACTAAAATATATGAGAATTATGATGGGTGGAGTATTACATCACCCTCCAATTAATTTTCATAAATTTATATATCATTATATTATTAGGCATATAAATAATGAGTATGTTCACATAGGTACAACAACGTGGTTTTTGTTCAAATTTTTAGCCATGGTGATAATGAGTTTGTTCACATAGGTTTGACAATAATGTTCTTCCATATAATGTTTCCTATTTATATTATTGTGACACTGTATAAGGCTTATTATTATGACTATATTATATTATCATATATATATTTTATTAACTCATGTTTCGATACTCACATGAAACAATTGTTATGTAATTAATTATCTAATTCTAGGACTAATGATTTTATAGAAATGAAATTTTTTGTATCATTTACATATATTACATTATTATACCAACTATCTCATATTTTAATAAATTGTGATATTTTATTGGTATCACTTATGAATATCCTTACAAAACTTATAATATAACCCATTTCTTATGTTTCAACTTCCCTAGGCTATGAAGATATGAAATTTATGAAATATAAAGAAGAGTATCTTGTATGGATAATTAGTGGTATATATTGGAATATTGTTATGTATTAAACATTTTTCAATAAATTGGAATGAAAAAATATGTATTCATTGAAAAAGACTTCAGTTTTGGAATTTAATGATTTTTCCTGGTACTTTAAAACTCTAAAACTAAAATCGGGTTGGAACATATCTTATTGATATATTTTCATTAAGAAATTTAATTGGAATAGTAATGTCTTTGGGGAAGTATTGTTTTTTTATCAGTAGTTTTAGATAATATTAGAGGTTAATTTGTTAGTCAAATCTAATTAAATGGATGATAGTTTCAGATATATAAAAATTTTGGAGGCATAGATAACCCTTTATGATAATTAATGTAATGTCAAACATATATGTGTTTTTGTTATTAAGATAAGTGATGATTAGATAAAACAAGAGAGATATGTCTAAGAGATAATTATAATGGATAAATCTATTTGATAATTATATGTATAAGATAATATAATGTTTTTTCGTAAAGTAGTGACTATATGGTTTTCATAGAAATTACACCCCTATTTGGATACTGGCACGTGGATGTGGTTGTATCACAAATATAACTCAAGGAAACCATCCTCAAAATGGATGGTTTAGTATCAACTCAATTTTCACTCTAGTGGATGATGTTTGGGACTAATAATTCTCATGTGGCTATAAAACAACAGTTGATATTAAATAGTTAATTCACATTCTCTTCAATTAATAATTATTATGTATTTGAGAATGATTTTGACGAATTAGATTAGGGACCCAATTGAAAAAAAACTATGGGTAAATAAGTGTTAAATAAATATAGTCATTGGTTGATCCAAAAAATCATATGTTTTAAAGTATATTTATTTAGGGGAAGGCATCATAGGACTGATGTTTTCCATAATTATATTTTTTATATTTTCACTACATTCATTTTGTATTTGTTAAAATTTGTTCATGAAAATGATTATATAAATATTGTTTAAAAAAGACACTATTTCTTAATATAGAATAATGGATCACACATAAATAGATTATAGTATTCTTATAAGCTTGTTTGAATGAAATCAATTAGAATTGTAGTCTTATAAAATGTAGTTATTTTGATATACTAATAGAAATTAATTATTTATAATTTTATCTATTTTCAATAGTGAGTAATTTTTTTATAATATTCATGAATATTATCATCGATATGTGTAATGAATTAAAAACATAATGATTTTTTCATTAGTTTTTATACATTAATTGTATATATATATATTAAAATTTGTCAATATCCTTAAAATTTGATTATGTGGAAATACTATAATTTTTATGGTAAACTATTTGGGAACACATTCATAATATGTGGATAAATATTATGTTCAATATATTTCTGATGTTGAGTAATAATGGGTTGACTAATTTTGAGAAAAGTGAGTTAGATAGTGTTGATTTTATTTGAATTGATTATTTATTGAAAGAAAAGAGTTCAAGGATAATTTTGGTCACGTTTTACACATTTTTTTGGATTATGATATATATTGACTAGTGGGTGACATTATAAAATACTTTTTAATACGATTATGGGTTAATGATATAGTCAATTTTTTGAGGAATATATGATTTCACTAAAGATTTATGTCAATGATATTCAAATGTTTTTCAGAAAGGTATGTTATTAAGAACATAATATTAGGTTATATACATATATAGGTATATGATTGTATTGAAGATTAATGGTGTTCAATGATTGGTAAATGAATAAATATATCCAAATAAAGTACAGTAGATTTAAATTATTATTTCATATACTGAGGGATAAATATGGTTACTATAATATTGCATAATTTCATAATTCATTACTAATAATAAAAAATGATGATGTCATTTTTTAAATGAGTTAATAATGTAAAGCCCACAGATTATGGATAATAAAATTAATATTATATTTGATTGAATTTTTCAGAAACAACACTAAATTTATGAAACACATTATTAAAATGACCCATAACATATTAAAATTAATGAATAATATATTAACTAGTAAAAAAAATAGAACTTCCAATTGAATTAATTACTTATTTATGTTTTTCAGTGATTAATATTTTTTTAATGTACCCCTTTCGAAGAAGTTTTTAAATATAGTGTATTTAATTTTTCTTTAATAAATTAAATTGATAAAAGTTATATGTATTTTACGAATTTGTATTATAGAGATTTATATACTATTATTTAAAATATAGCATCCCTAATCATGAGTCTACTAAATTGGTGTTGTGAGTCAGGTCGAACACGACCTCAAGCACGCCTCCTCATATTCTAGAGGTTGTTGACTAGTAGTGATGGTCGAATGGATCACATGGGGTGAAAATACCCTCTATAATAGATTAATCCACAAAATATATCATATTAAATAATTTAATGGATTGAAATAAACTAGAAACATGATTTTCCAATAAATTCCCATATACGGTAAAACAACAACTAAACATTAAATATGCCAAGTCATGCTAATTGCACTAAAAGTGAAAACAACCAAAAATAAATACCAATAGATGCATCCATAAAACAGGTTCTATATCCTTGTACAGATCCTCAACCATTGACATCCCAAGACCAACTCAACTCCATAACACAGGGTCGTTGCCCTTGTTCACACATGCAAAAAAGAAAACTACTCAGTTCCCCAATTGAGGTCGAAGTAGGGTGTGAGAACAACTCAGTAGTGAAAAACAAATAGTATTCACAAAATGTTCATTCTAAATATATTTTTTGTGCATTCATGGATTTAATGACAATATAAATCGAAATAAATCATGATCCATTTGATATCAATATTCACTTCAACCATTTTCATCATTAATTCCATTTTCGTCACTTGTTCCATGGGTTTAGAATTTACACAATGGAATAAGACAATATATTACCATGCAAAGGGGAATAAGTGAAGTTCCCAATCTAAATAGGGATTATCATTTCAAAAAAATACATCACACACAACATAGATCCTCAGTCTAAGTACTCTCATCCAACTAAACCATTAGGGGCCTAGAGCATTAGTCTTACTCCCTATCACATGCATTATATGGGGTGGGTTCAGAGCCTCAGTCCAAACCGACCTATGGGAATCACCTCAACCCTTTATCCCACAATATGAATCCATGTTCCCAAGAATAATTCATTTATTTTTCAAATACACAATATCACAGTCCATACCAAATTCAATCCACTTAACATTCACATTTGATATTTCATTTAGCACATTGATCATCCTTATTAATTAAACCATTAACAAATTTACCATGTCCCTTTCATATAATATTTAACATATTAATCAATTCACATGAAATAACTAATTTAACAAATTCATCAAATTATATTCCTTAATCATTTTACTCATTTCTATTACACATGCAAATTGGTTTTGGAATATTTAGAAATTAATTGGGAAAATTTTAAGAAAAGGCACTCATCATTGATGTTTTAATAGGTCTTTATTTTCTATTTTTTTGGGATAGTTAATATAAATATTATTCTTTGTGGGGTTCCCCTCTATTCAATTATACAAAATTTTCCCTATTAGTAAAATTATTAACAAGAGGAAAAAATCATAAAACCCTATACTATCATATATTTGAAAAATAACATCATGATTTCTAAAAAATGGATTATAATATTAAACTATAGAGAAATAAAATATATAGAGGTTATTCTATACATCATAAAATAAACTACGTGTAGAATTGTAAATTCATCCTACCATGTCATCCATAAAAATTAACATTTCACCTCCTTATAGAATATGTACCACAATATATAATTTTTCATATATGACATCATCATTAATTATAATCTATATATAGTATTAAATGTAAAAAATTTAATATATAATTTAATCATCAGAATTATACTATTTAGATATTAATATATAATTATTTTTTTCTAATTATAAAATATGGAATCACATAGAAAACATATATACCTTAAAAAATACTCAAGTAGATTGAATATACCATATTGAATACTCAATATATCATATTATCATTTATTTATAATGATTGAGTGTACAAATTATTCTCCAAAATAGCCTAAAAATGAATCCATTAAATAATTGAAACTTTATAATCTATAATAGAATGTGTCGACCAGCTAGAAGATAATATATAATGAAAATTAATTTTCAATAGTATTTTATTCTCTTAAATCATCTACATTTTGTTAAAATATATTTACCCCGCCTCTTCCCAATAACATGTATCTTTTATAGAAATAAATCACAAGACATTAAAAAAATTGTTCACATAAATTCATGAAATGTCATGGTCCATATCTTGCAAGATCCTAGGTCTATACTCCAATGAATAATAAATTCATTCTCCTAAACCTCCACCATTTCTAATACTCAATTACGATTAGTAAAAACATTAAATAATACTTGAATTACATATATTTATACAATTTTAGATGGAAATGGTTTACACTATCTCATACCACATCCCATCAAACCCATTGTCTTATATATAACACATGTTACCAACATAACTTGATATAATATAATTCGTCAAACCTCACAGTCGAATATACTCAATATTATGTACATGTATCCCATGTAATGAACTTTATTTGTTAAATTTCCTTCCATAGAATCACCTGGGAGTTTGGGGTCAATATTTAGATTATCAAAATAATCCACAACATGATTTTCAAAAAACAATGGGCTCTATATTCCTTTAGTGTTATATTCATATACCACCGTGTATTTAAAAAGAATGTGATACTTGAAGCTTCTATGTACTTATCTACCATGTTTTTAGTTAGTCATTAATTAATGGTTTGGATGATTTATGAATGGAAAAACTCATTAATTACCATGTTTATTGAATAAACACTCCAATTAGTGTAACTCTTGACTATTAAGTAAATACAATTGATCCATTTAGCATGGATGACACGCTGTATTTAATGAAGAGTGTCGAAATTTACCAAAATAGTATGAGATCATATTTTTTTGTTGGGTTGAGTTCGTGATAAATTATTGAGTGATATCTGAAACAATATTGTATTTATAAAGAACATTAATCAATCATTATAGAATTTATTACCCTGTTATGTATTTGGGATTCTTCATGAATTGTTCATGAATCCAATAGCCTATGTTCCCACATATAGGTAGTATGTATTCATCAATAATCATCAATACCATCATCAAGATAAATCTTTTTTAAGATTGTAAAGTATATATTGATTTCTGTTTCATTCAGGTAAGTCATTTAATGATTTGTTTTAAAAAATAGTTACATGTTTGATTGCATAGATATAGCCCCACTTTTTTTTTTGTTTCACTTTCAATACTAATGGTCATATATTATCCAAGTAAACCCATCAGTGTTATTTGATCCAATTTTATCAATGAGTAAAAAAAACCATGATTAAAAACATAATGATTAATATTGTGCATGCCATATATGGTTTGTCTATGTTTGGTTGTCCCTGAACTGTGATAGGATCCATGGGATTGGAGTCGATTGGCTACATTAAAATGCTCAGATCACCTAAACTATGACATATTCGAAATTATCGTACACCTTTGTGTTATCATGGTATATTGTAAAGACAACATATATTTCTAAGTGGTGTCCATTGATGATGGAAGGAACCATGGGTAGTGAAATGTGATTGATTGTATGTGTTATAAGTGAATGATTTTTTAGAGGTGTTACAGTCCATGAAACCAAAAAAATTAACCACGGGATGTTTGATTGAACTTGTTTAATAAAAAAATGATGAGCATTTGAAATAAATTAAAAATAAACATGAAAACATAATCAAATAAGTTTATCTAATCTGTTATGAGATTTATAATCACCTCTAAATGTCATCAAAATAATTTTCTAGAAGCGTCATCTATAATAATGAAAATAAATATATCCTAGTTTATTTCACAAATAAACAATAATTTATCTATTAATTTTCATTAAACTTATCCCATTTGATAAATAATTTCTATTAATTATATTGGAAAAAAATTAAAATTGAAGAGTCTAAATATCAATTTTCATTTATCAGTACTTAAACCAATTAATACTCATTCCAAAATAAAAATATCCATGATTAATAAATTATATACATGGTTAGAGGATGAAATATATAATAAAAATTAACAATCAAAATTGAAAAACCATATCCCATTAATTCTTAAACCATATTGTATTTTATAATCATAATAACATAACACGAGTAAAAAACAATATAGATAAAGAAGAAAAGAATAAGGGAATTAAAGAGGTTTATCTCTATCAAGAAAAATATATATTTTGTAAATTTATCTTTGAATTTATCTCCCCTTGAAGCTCCAACTTTTTCTCACCCAAATCCTCATTCCCGTGACTGTATCCTCTCTTTATTCAAACCATTTCACACAATAGTTAATTAATTCCCCTAATGAATATTTTTCTCTCAATTTAAATGACTCTCATAAGGGACATAGACTAAGAATAATTTTATATTTCAATAATAATTCCAATGTTACAAGAATTTATTGTTTTACACTTATAATTCAAGGGTTTGAAAATATCATTTCTATATGAATTATTAGTCTAAAATTTTAATATTAGATATTTTTTTATAAAATTGATTCTATTATTTAGATATTCCATTTTAATACTATCAATATATAAAAATAGGTAATATCGAACACGTAGAGTTACTAAAAACATAATACTAAGCTCAACCAAGATAAATAAAAAAGTGTCTTCACATGGAAAATAGAATTATATCATTCTCTTTTGATTTTGTTTCCACTAATAGAGAATCATCCTTCAATAATTTTTCATCTCATATTTAGACACATCGAATGGATTTATGTCACACAAAAAATCATTAAGAAACTATTGTTCTCCCAATAATTATTTTACCTCCATATACTTTTTTATTTCGAACATCAATAAATGGTAACCATGTGAAAATATGACAAGTGAATAAGAATTTATCATTAAATAGTGTTTAAAATCCACATAACTGATCACTAGAATGATGAAAATAAAAAATATACAAGGATGTTGATCATATTCTCTCTCTAGTAGAGTGAATCCTCTCCCACAAAACTCAACCGTTAATCATTGTTCATAATGCTAAACTTATCATAATTTTCATACATGGATTTCATTTTACTATATTAGATTGATTTCAACATATATACATCATTATATTTTATAATACATTATTCTTCATGATGGAAGACCTATAGTTACTTCTAAAAGAAATGGATATTTTAATAATAAATTGATAGAGCTAGACCAAATTTTCATCATGTTAAGGAAAATAAATGGAGTTACACGGTATTCTCTAGCCTTGATTATCCATGACGTCCATTTTATGATGTTTAGTTAAAGCTCAAATTGAACCCCCTTATAAAAGTTCATGTTATTGAAAAAATATGGGTTTAATTTAAATTTATTTAAATTGAAAAAACCTATATAAACCATGCTTTTATAATTCAAATAACAATCTTGACATTATATAAAATGTTATATAATAATTTTTTACAAAAACAATTCCATTTTTATCTTCTTAAAAATTGAACTACAAATTACTTATGAATTTCATGAAGTAATCAAAAATATTTATCCACACATCCAAATATAAAAGTTACATTTCACCATTAAATTAGTTTTTGTCTTATTTTAATTTCCTTTGATTTTAAAAAGAAAAAAAAAACTAACGCATTATCCTGGATAACAAGAAAAATTACATATGAAGCAAAAAAATAAAATTTCGAAATATATAAATGTTACTAATAAAATTTACAATGAAAATGTATATTATTTTCAAGATGTATATTTTTTTCAATGGGAAAAATTTTATTCATAATTTTCTATCATCAAAAAAATCTAACATTGCAATTTCATAGAATTTATTAAAGGATAAAAATTACGCACATGATAAATTTATAAAAAAAATGTAAAAAAACCAAAATTAATATATTAAACTATCATAAGAACACATTTAGTAAAATTAACTTTTTAAAAAATAATTTATTTCTATATAAAATATTTAATCAACACATATTTTATTTTAAACATCAAAATACTATTAAAAATATAAAAAAAATCATTATTCATGTTTCAATGAACTAAAAAACTAAAAAATAATGGCCATATAAATATTAAGAGTTAACGAAAAAAAATCATTAAAACCCAATGATTAATATTTTTTCACATATTTACGTTAAATCCAATTTTGAAAAAAAATCACCAATACAGGGATTTCATTAGTAAAATCTAATTTTACTATAGAAAATACTAGATGTCATATTTAAATAATGTGGTAAAGATAACTCAAAATAAATTACCATAAAATTCACCCACAATTAAGTCATTAAATATCCTCATGAAATAAATTCATTGTGTTAATGGAATTTCAATTTATATTAAAGATGAACCATTAATGAGGACATAATTAACTAATTTTCATAACTAAATTCCTAATAGAAAATTTAATGCAATAAAGTGTGATTCACCTATTAAAAATAAAATCTATTGGTAAATTTTTAGTAACTATTTTTGTGAAATGTGATAAATTTTTAATGAAATTTAAGAACCTCATTTTTCATTCTATTATTCTAAAAAAAATCAATTTTTCTATCTTGTGAACAAACCCAAAAATTTTAAAATCACATCAAAATTAGATAAAAAATTGATAGATGACTAGGTCAAATAATTAAATGAACAATATAATTAAATAATCAAATAATCTAATAACATATAACTCATCCACGATTTATTGTTCATTTCCAAAAAAAAATTAATTCAATGTTTTTCACTTTCACTCTAGCTTAGAAAAATTAAACTTCAATTTGATATTTTAATAACACACCAATAATTTTTAAAAAATATCATCCTAAATATAAATAAGATAGATCCAAATATAAATGGTTAAACACTATAATGCAACAAAGAAAAATCCAATTCTTAGGATAATATTGAACAATTGAATATGGAAACTAAGACTCAAAAATAACAAATTTAAAAAAAATAGATTTTTTATATATAATGCTTGAAATAATGATGGGTATGAATAATTACCTCACCCACACATAAAAATAAAAATTATACCCATTGTTGAAAATGAATTTTTATAGAAAAGTAAAACTTATTTATTGATCAAAATGATCTAGAAATTAATAGTTTATTTTAAATTTAATAGTATTAAAATAATGTATGAAACACATAGTTCCTATTGAACACAAACAATAAAAAAAATCACAATATTCAAAATGTTTTCTAGATAGTTACTATTAACATTTTGAGGGTAATAAAAATTTTCCTAAAAGTGAAGGATTTAATTTATTATTCCAAAATATTTATCAACTAGGGAAAATAGCATAAAACACTATTATTCACAATATAAAAATATCATATCAATATATTTCACAATAAATTGTTTTTTAGAAAATTTTAATGTGACAAAAACAGTTGTAAAATAAAATTGTACCATTTAATTGAAAATAGTTTCTCGGAGAAATTTTTAATATAAAATGAAAATAATATACATGAAAAATAATATAGAGTATCTCTTGATGTATATTACATAATATTTTATGTTAATGAATCATAGTAGCCATCATTTCCACATATGAAACCCCATATGGTTTCCCAATTTCATCTTCTGTGAATTGAAATTATAGAATAATTAAATACAAGAAGTTAGATTAGAAAAAAATTGAAACCAATGAGTAAAACTATTCAATAGTGAATCAAGGATAATTTTTTATTTACTCCCTTTTTCCCTATCAAAACACAATTGAATTTTTTCTTCACATCATCTACAAGAATTCTCTAAAAACTTTATCAAAGGGAGTTGGAAATATTTATATTATTAACATAAAATTGGGATCCGAAATAAATTGTAAAAGAATTATTAAAATCCAAATATACTAAATTAATAATAATAATTTTATTTGAGAATGATTATATATTATAATAATCATATAATAAAAGTTTATATGAAAAATAATATTTAGATACCCATTCCTTTAGAAGAAACTCAATTTCATAGGGAAAATTATTATATTTGAATGCATGTGGTTGTGGTAGATACCATCAATAATTTTATAGTTTTATTAAAACTTATTTATTTCAAGATACCTCTCTTTAAATATAAATATGAATTAATTATTAATAATTATGAAAAACCGTAAAATGTCATCTAGGTTAAAAAATAAGAATGGTTTAATAATAACACTATCAAATAAAATGTGTTTGTAAGAATTTAAATGTGTATAGTTTTTATGGTGGCATATATATGTATTATAAAATAAAATAAATATGAAATTATCATTAATATTATTACACATATGAATTTCCATATAAAATTTGGAAATATTCTATTTTATTCGATATGTTTATTGTACTCACCAAATTTTTTGTATCGATGCCCCTCTATGTAAACACTATATTTCACATATTTCATTTTATTGAGATAAATTTTTTCAATAAAAACTAATCATTAATACATTATGAGAATATAATAATTAAACAAATAACTAATATTCATTTGATACATTTTATTAACTATTTATTTATATTTATCACATGTCATTATTATACAATTTATTTTATAAATTTAACGATTAATGAAATACCATTGTATTAGTAAAATATTATTATTGTGGTATAAATAATTTTTTTAAATGGTAAGCAGTGAATATTATATAATATAAAACAATTTTTTTCAATTTACACTTTTTTATTATAATTTTTTGTTTCTAATTACATGTGAAATAATTATTATTTTATATAAATTTCTTGATACTATTTATCAATACATAAATTAACATCCATCCTATACATTTGAATAAGAAACTAATTATAACAAATTAATTTTTTCTATAAAATAGTGTATTAATTAGTATATCTCTATATGCATAATGTAATTTTTCCAAAAACTAAATATTCTATTATTAAATAATCATAATTTTTATTTTCTATCATGAAACCCTCCCCAAAACATGTACCATTCCTAGAACATAAATGGGAGAACAGAAATATTTACACTCGATTACCGCCTCCAGTAGGCCTCGGGTTGGAGACTATCATCGATGGTATAATAAACATGCAGATTGTAGGAATTATGATCTAAGAGTATCCCATGTGAAATTGAGAGAGATAAGATAGAAACCAACCAACTCCTGATCAAAGAAAAAATTAAAATAAACCCATGTACAAAAATGTAATGTCATGCAAGAACTACTACAACTGAAAGGGAAAACCGAAAGTACCGAATGAAGGGTAAAGGTAGCAATGACCACGAATCCTGAATAGGTCCTATAAAACCCCAAGCTAGTATTAACAAACCTGATCACCAACCTTCTCCATATTACTTGAAAAAATACTTTATATAAATTTAGGGGGATTATATAACTTTATCATGATTTCATTACCCCAACATCTCAAGTCATGGGAATCTATATCAAAAATGTCTTGCCCGAAGAAACCTGGGTGAAACACCAAAACATGCACCTTGTGAAACTCACCACCACATCCAGATAACTGAATGTTACTAGGTAGTTTCTGAGATCCACAACAGCTCTTATAATGGGTATCATATGTTGGGAATTATACATCAATCCTTCATATTCCATACACCAAGTAGGGATCTTCATTTCATTACATGAATACACATTACACCTATAATAGTCCATATGAACCAATATCTAGAATATATGTGTGTGAAATAACCACAAGCCATTACATCTCTCTACACAAAAATATGAGGAACACTAACCACAATGCATACCATCAATAGTAACTACCAAAAGAAGAGTAAGGGGTTAAAGGGAGTAGTAATCCATCCACCCCCACCCACCCACTGATAATTTGGGAAAACACCCCTTGAGCTCAGAATCCCTAGGGTTTCACATTCCCTAACTGAAAGGGAGTATTACTGTATAGAAACACAAAGAAACATGATATAATATATCTCACAACCACACTATTGGTTAAACCTAGTCTTAGACTCAATTGTAGTTAACATCTCATAGACCCCCTCGACTTCCATGGCTAAGACTAGATATCCTATATGAATACAACCATTTTAATGAGAATCATTATTTCAATTTTTCCATAATCCATCAATTTTACTTTAATTTAATTGATTATTTAACCATTAATTAACAAACATCAACTCTCACATTTCCTTACATTGTCATCATAACATTGTTCCATACCCTCCAGGAAGAATCAAACTGAGTAAACAGTTGCATAGAATTATAACATTATCATTACAACCCAAAAATCTCCAGCCCCATGGTTTAAACATTCATTATTTATTAAAAAAAATTATCAAATTCCATAATTTTCATATTTAGATGTATTCTAGGAAAACATTATATGCTTACAAACTAAATGGGCTCAACACTGTGAGTAGGTGAACTACATATCAAGTCTTTTCCTCCTATAAAATGATCATAGAACAATCCATCCTTGTGAAGCTATACAAGAAAATAATGTGGAATACCCTGAGAATCTTCTCCACATATGGAAGGATGGTAAGCAAGTCCATCTTCCTCAAGCAGTTGCGAATTTAAAGCACAAAAACAAGAAACCGATTCTATAAGAATCCAAATTTCATATCAACGAGTAAGACTAGATTCTACCAATTCCATCATATCCAGTACCCTCCCTAACACCCTCATGCATAAAATATGTATCAAACCACTCTATGAATCAACTACTTCCACAACCACTCGGCCTCCCTACCCCCAGATACTACAATAGCCATCTGGGCTAAGCCGTACTAGGATCATGTCGCATCACGAACATCAAGAAACAAAAATAGAAATGATATCTTGGTCCCAAATCAAGGAATTCTTTCTTCACACACAACGATCACTCACTGCTCAAAAGCACAAGGAACATATCCTTTACAAAAAGTGGGGAACTCGGGCCCTAAAAGATATTTTATATTATTCATACAACTAGTTCATATTCCATATTTATTTAATCAAATCATTATCACAGGTTCCAATTATGTGTAACATAAAAACAATTTATCACAGCTATCATAACTAATTTAACATGCCTCTAATTATATTATAAAAAATTACCAATCATGATTATAGTTCGTTGAAAAAATTAATTAAAGATGCACACTACATAAATTTGATTATCATCGCATTTCAACAACAACTAGAATCATTAACATGCCTCTCTAAATAGTTATCCAGTTAATCATCAATTAATTATGGGTATACTTTCTTTACCAATTTAAATCATAGACGACATGATAAACACAAAATTCATAGATATCATACTATCTAGAAAATGCAGAGCCAATAACATCACTTCAAAATTGATTCAAATTCATCAATCTAGATCAAATATTTATTATCTCAATTTCATTGTTACCCAGAGGGTAAATCATGATATCTCTATGGTTTCAAATAAATATATATAGAATAATTGAATCCCCTAACTCAAAGGGTTCCAATGTTCTTTTCATGAGAACGACCATCACAACAGACCACGATTAGTTATCCCACAATTACTACATCCAGCTGAGGACGCGAAAAAACCACCACACCAACCAACAACTGAGAAATATCCATCACAAACATGGAGATCACATGTCATCACATGGAAAGGGGAAATGGAATGAAACTAATTGAGGAACCTAGAATAACATAGGTAGAATATACCTTATTTTGATGATGGATCGACACTTCTTGATTTCACCAAAATAGGGGGTGTGCATGCAGTAGGAAAAACATCAAGGGGAAAATGATCCAAGGCTATAACACAATTAAAGAATAATATGGAAGAAACTAATATGGTATTCAAATACTACGGAAAAAGAAGGATGAAAAATGTTCGAACATTGGAAAATCCAATTGGAGCAGCAGTTTAGATATGATTTAGATTTTCCATTAAAGGTGGATCTCATCAAGAATACATGTTTTGACCGATTAAAGGAACCCCAACCCCTATGAAAATTTATATAGGAGTTATGGGATTTTAATTTGCCTAAATTACATAAAATTAGGCTTTTAATGCGTTTTATATCAAAGATAATGTCAAATGGTGGAACTACAATAAACTAAAAAACTAGAGAAAAACAAAGCTTTTGGAAAACTGTTGGAAATGATTCACTATTGGGTGAGTCACCATTGTGAGTCACCAGAGGATGAGCTACCACTGGATGACTCACTTTTAGGTGGCTAACCATTTAAATAGACTCTGTTAGACAAGTCACAATTGGATGACATCTCATTGGATGAGCCATCATTTGATGACACATCTTTGGACGATTCACCATTGGATGAAACACCATTGGACAAGCCACCTTTGGATGATTCACCATTGGACGAGTCACCATTGGATGACACACCATTGTATGAGTCACTATTGGAAGACTAATAATTTAATGAGTCACCATTGGGAGACTCACTATTTAAAAAGTCACCATTGGATGGCTCGCCAATGGTGACCTACCTTCATGACTCACCGGTGTAAGTCACCGTTACGACTCACCGTCACCACATACCATTCCTGGATCACCGTTTAAAAAGTATTATTTTTAGAAAACTATTGAAATGAGTCAGTGCTACCTATTATAACACCTAAACCAATAGATTTTCACAAAGTAATGCACCAAGGAGGTCCACAACATTACATCAAATACCTCTCAAAACATTATCGTCCTCGAGAATCCAAAACCATCCCAGAGAGGAAAATAAAAAAATGGTCATCACAACTTACACCCTGCAAGGTACATCTCAAATATTTCACCACCACATGATCTTACCACATCACTAGAGAAATAATGGAAAAACAACACAACATCAGCAACCAGCTCCTAAACACACTCTCGAGGGAGATACCTCTCAAGAGAGAGAAAGCATCAACAAGAAACAAGATAAATCAATCTAATAAAATGAAAGGGTATACAACCAAAAAAGGAACAATGTTATATAAAAATAGATAAACATCAAAAACATGACGTGCTAATCACATAGATATGATTCATGTTCCCATGCACTCTCTTCCACGCCACTGTGCTGTCACAATACTTGAACTAATAGGATAATAAAACCTTACAACACATTTTCCCAGAGGTCCTATATCACTAAAGGCTACTCTTCAAAGATGGTGTCATCGTTAACATCGATATTTCCCCAATAGATGTTGTGAGAGTCATCGTGAATATAACAATGGTGCTAAGAAACATGTAAAACATCGTTTATCCAGTTCATCTCAAGGGATAGTGCTACCTGATACACCACAGCTCCAACACGATCTAACACATCATAAGGCCCAACAGACTAGGGGGAAAGATTACTCCCATGACCAATCCTTCACATCCCATAATTGAGAGTCATCTTTAAAAACACATTATCCCAAACATCAAACTCCATAGGTCTCCTCCTATGATCTGAATAGGACTTCTGATGATATTTTTTATCCTTTATCCACTCATGAATCACCTGAACTATCTATGTCATATTCTGTACTAGTTTAATCTAGAGAATTGTTGACCCACCGACCCCTATCTTGCACAACAGAGAATGGAAATTTTGACCATAAAATGTTTCCAATGGATCAATAATTATGAAGTAATGGATTCTATTTTTGTAAGTGAACTCTACCAATGGTATGTTATTAATCCACAAACCTCCAAATCTAGGACAGAAGGGCACAACATGTCTTCAAGAGTCTAGATGGTCTGCTCTATTTGAATGTATGTAAGTAGATGAAAAGCTATTATAAGACATATCTGAGAACCAAAATCATTTGGGATACCTCTCCCCACCCTAGATTTAAAATAAGGATCCCGGTGAAAATTATTGTCCTCTATAAACTATGGAGTCTCACCACCTCCTCCATATAATACCTCTAAAAAACCTACACTAAGCTTAACTACTTGATCACTATATAGTGGAATGTTTTCATCAAATGATCCACTTCCATCCATATAACATCATAGCCTTCCTGATGTTGTGGTATCCCAATTAAAAAGTCCATTGATATGTCCAAAAAATCCACTGAGGAATATCTAATGGCTAGAGAAAACCACTAGGAACTCAGTTCTTTCCCTTCACCTTATAGAAGACCAAACATCGAGACAAAAACTCTATAACACCACTCTTCAACCTAGGCCACCAAAACTGACCTCTCAGAGCTAGATAAATATTTTTTATGCTAGGATGTAATTATAATGATGAACTGTGTAACTCTTTGAGTACAATATCATGCATCACTAAAGGAATGAAAAGCCTTACTCGAAACAAAACATAGTGTTTTTCATCTTCATACAAACCATCAGGGGGGTCACCACAAACAACTCATTCTCTCTTAACCTCCACAACATGATCACTGAAATGGGACTCGTCCACCTGTTGCACCAGAGATGATTTCACCATCATTTGAAAAAGTAATCCTCTTCCCCTATCTTCTCCCATATCTTTTTGTAATACTGATTGTTCTTCAATAAATCTCCGTGAGACACCGGAATCCTGCACCGCAGTATAGCACAACTTCATAGTCAACGCATCGGCCACACCATTTTTCCTTCCTAGGTTTATAAAAAACCTCGAAGTTGTTATCATGTAATAACTTCATCCAATGATGCTAGCGCATGTTCAAGTCATGCTATGAGAAAACAAACCTCGAGATTTTATTATCGGTGAAGAACACAAGGTTCTCGCTGATAAGGTAATGTCTCCACAATATAAGGGAAAACCCCACTATAGCCAACTCGAGATCATGAGTGGAATAGTTATATTCATGGGGATGAAACTACTAAGAGACATAAAAAATGAATTATCCATGCTATATCAGAACATATCCTAACCCCAGACTTGAAGAATCATAGAAATCCTCAAATTGAACTCCTTCTTCTTGAAGAAAAAGAACTAGATCACTAAACAACTTCTCTTTCAGATACTTGAAAGCTTCTTGAAACTAATTAGTTCAAACAAATTCCTAGCCTTTTTTAGTAAATTCTATTAAAGGAGTCGCAACATGGGAGATATTATCTATGATATACCAGTAATAGCCTACGAAATAATGGAATATTCACACTGCTACCACTATCTTGGGGTATTCCCTAGACACAATTGCTTCAATATTTTATATATCTGTAGCTACACAATGATAGGATGAAACATTCCCTATGAAACAGACTTTTTAATCCAAAAACTCACACTTCAATAACTCCCCAAACATCTTATCATGGAGAAAAAACTCCTTAAATAGCATGCAGATTCTATGTATGCTCTTTCTCAGATATTGAGTACACCAGGATGTCATCGATGAAAACCACCATGAACATAGTTAAGAAATACCAAAAAACAACATTGAATGACCCCAATAATATAGTTGGGGAATTTTCGACACCATACGGCATCACAAAAAACTCGTAATGTACATGAAAACTATGGAAAGTAGTCTTCGGAATATCCTCATTTTTTACATGAATCTGATGCTATCCTATTTGCACATGGATTATCAAGAACCAAATATTATAATTCAGTTGATATAATAAATCATCAATCCATGGAAGTGGATAGTGGATATTCACTCTCACTTTGTTAAAGAGACCATAATCAATACACAACTAAAAACATTCATCATCCTTCTTCACAAACAAAATTAGTTCACCCCACAGTGACACACATTGCCAAATGAAACCGCACTGCAATAGACCATAAAGATGTATACATATCTCCAACTCAGAAGGAACCATCATATATATATATATATATATATATATATTTGGATAGGGGACATGCCTGTCTATTTCTTGATCCTAAACTCGATCTACTATCGAGGGGGTAACTATACAAACTCTTCTGGAAATACATCATGTTATTCTTCCAAAACCCACGGAAATGAGAACTAATAACCCTCCGAAGAACTCAACATTAGTTTAGCCATCAAGGATGATAATGATTGAACACAACTCTAACCCATCTAAGGTCCTCTCTCTCCAGAAAATAGTGTTGGATCTCCATCAGCATTGAAGAACACAAACTTCATTTGGAAGTAATCCACGATATTCTTAACTAGATACAAGCAATCTATGACAAGGATGTCAACATATGGATGAATTCGTAAACATAGGAGATCTTCCCAAGAGTAGTGTTTCCCCAATACAAGATCATAGTCTCTACGTAATTTAAACAAGTCATCTCAACCTCCAACTGGCATATTCAATGCCAGGGGAACTAGAATACTATCTACCACATTTCTAAATGAATTTAAAATTTAAAGTTATATGAAGGAGTGTGTCACTCCTGAATCAAACATGCAATGCACCCAAGTAGAAAACAACCAAAGGGTATGTCAAACTTTTGTGGCTCTCATGGCTCTCGAAATGCAAACACATAAAGCAGCCCAAGACATGCTTCATGGCATATGTGCCCATGCTGATGGCCCCCTCCAAGGAAATACAATACACTCTGAGGACATTGAGCATCACAGGGCTATCCTCCGCCTTCCTCTTCTTCTCTCTGTTGATCCAAAGTAGGTGAAACCTTTTGGTGAAAACTAGGCAAGAACTGCCTCAATGGAGGAACATAGAGAGGAACACCTAACATATGCTAACTGCTCAGAAAGGTCAGGAACTCATGTGGCTAATTACCTCGGCCTATATGAGAAAAAAAGTGCATGATCCCTTATTACAGGTCTGAGAGATACTTCTCCCATAGAAATAATACATTGGGGGATGTGACAAACACACGGCCGAACGAAAAATATTCTACCTTGAAAACCAGGAACCCTAGACCATAGATCTACTTCATTAGGAATCTGATGACTTCCCTACCTTGATGATCTGGTTCTTGCTAACATCCTATCAATGACCTCCACCCTCACTAGAACCTCAAGATACGTATTTAGGATTAACGGGATGTCATTTCATCAGATCTCTAGACACAAATCCTCCTCTAAATGCTTCGTCTGAGCCTCCTATTCTAGAAACTAGCTCAAATCATATCAAAAAAGGTTATTGAAATAAATCCCAAACTTTCTCACACTGAAGCTCCAGTGACAAAGGGTAAGAATCTCCTGGAGACTAGCCACCTTCACACTTCTCCCATGAGACTACTGACTCCTTACAATTCGCAAGGGACAAGAACCACAACTGCCTCACTACCCCACGCAACACCATCACAATCATCGACTCCCAGTGATCATTTTGAGCATGAATTGCACTGAAGGCTATCTCAACCCCCTCTAACCAATATTCTGTTACCACATCTGAAATAAATCCCACGTAAAACTGCAAAATATCGTGTTGAAACTCTCAAAATATCCTCCTCCAATTGTTTTCATTTTCAAACTCTACTCTCCAGTGATCAGTAAGAACATTATGCTAGACATATTCTACATGAACCTCATGTGTAAGTTGACCTAAAGACACACCTTAAGAAGGAAAATTGGTTCAAGCTCTTAATCCTGGGATATTGAAGTTAGAAAATTATTTAATTTTTTTTTTATTTTATTCACTTTAGTATAACCTATCCCAAGGTCTACCCATTCAAACAAAAATTCAAAGACGAATGGTGCATGAAAAATTTCAAGGTCTCTACCTTGAAACTAGTACAATCTCATTTTGTAGCCATTATCTGTTTAAAGGTCCATGAAACATATCAGAGGGGCCCCTAAATACCCAATTCATAACCGATCTCCCATGTCTGTAGCGCTTTCTTAACACGGAATACACCATTACCAAACAAACCCATGAAAAATCACCTTTTCCTAACTCCAAACTCAATCATATCCCTCAGAGACCATTAACCCTGAATAGATATTGTCAAACCACGATCTAGTAGTAACCAGCCAAATCTCCAACCTTCTTAAACTGACCTGAAATATAGTTTATCTAAACGTGGGTTGAGTATGACTGTGTACTCAATAGGATCCTCCATGGAGCCACTCATGAAAAAGTAATGAAAAAATACTAAAGGATAATGAACAGCAAGTGAAACTAAATATTCACCTAAACATATATACTATGTTCTCAACCACACCATGACTTCTCTCACAATGTACTACATACAAGAGTATATAACATAATAATGAATATCAAGGGTACCCAGCTTCCAAATCCCCATTGGTTTTTTTCTTTTCCCCAAAATTAAACATCCTAGGCATCTCTCTCTGAAAGGGCTAGCCCGAAGACACATGGTCAATGCACCACAACTTACACCTCATGCACCTCACTAGTACATCCATATAACCAAAAGTAACCTGGTAATTTTTCTGAGATTCCAAATATCACATAACATGTATAATACATTTGGTATTATACCTCAATACATCCTAGCCCATACACCATGCAAGGATCCTCAGGCCACCACATCCTATAAACATTACACATATATCATTCCATAAGAAAAAATATCTAAAATATATGTGTCTGAAATAACCACAATCCATTACATCCCTCGACACATATATATGGGGAAAACTAACCATAATGCATACCTTCACTAGTGACTACTAAGAAAAGTGTGTGGTGTAAATGGGGGTAGTCATCCATCCATCCTCCCACTGAGATGATGGGGAAAACACCCCTTTGGGTCAGATTACCTAGGGTGTCAGTGTCCCTAACTAACATAGTGGTGTATCACATATAAACACAAAATTAAAGGATATAATATAGATCACATCTACAATATAAGAAAATATTTTTCTTCAACTCAAATGTAGTTAACATCTCTTATACCCTCGACTGCCACTACTAATACTATATATCCAATAAGCACACACAAAAATAAATAATCTTAATTATATTACCTTATACCTTTTCCATCAATTTTACCTTACATTAATTAACTATTTAACCATTAATGAACCATCACGAACTTCCAGAATTTATTACAGTGGCATCACAACAATGTTCTATTCCTTCCTGTAATAACAAAACTGAGTCAATGGTTCCTCAGATTTATAGCATTATCATTTCATCACACCATTATCCAATCCCATGGGTTAAACATTCATTTGTTTATTAACAGTATAATCAATTTACATAATTTCCACTATTCTAGGAATTCAAGGAAAATATTCGATGCTACCAAAAAAAATTGGGCTCAACATGGTGAGTATATGAATTACCCATCGAGTATTTTCTACATATAGGAAGAGCATAAACCCTTCCATAATTGAGAATCTAAATGACGAAATCACATGGTATACCCCAAACATCTTATCCTTTTTTTGAAAGAGGGTATAAATTTCCATCTGCCTCAATTATTGGGGAAATTAATGCAGATAAACAAACAAAAGATTCAACAAGACTCCAACTTTCATATCAATGGTTAATCCCAACTTCAACCCATTCCATCATCTATGGTGCCCTCCCAAACACCCCCATGCATAAGCCAATACATCTCATCACTCTAGGATTCAACTACTACCACAAACATAGGGCCTCCCTTCCCCCACATATAGAAACAAAAATCTAGGGTCATCCAACCTGGGCTCACATCGCATCATATGTATCAGGAAACAAGCATAGCAATGCGATTTTGGACCAAAATTTAGGCATTAAACCATCACACACTATGATCTCTCATGAATGGGACGCACATGTCACATGTCATTTACAACAATTAGGAAGATATGGACCTACAAAGGCATTATATTTTATCCACACAACCAGTTCTTATTCAATCAATAATTAAATGATTTATTGTCATATGATCCAACTATGAGCAACCTATGAAACAAGATATCACAAATATATCATCTAATTTAACATGCCCTTAATCATATTACTGATATGAATCGATCATGATTCAGGTTCATTAACGAATTCATTTAAACATGCATACTGCATTAATTTTATTCTCATCAAATTACAACAGCAGTGAGATTTATTAATATGCCTCTATAAATAGATAGAAAATTAATCATCAATTAATACCTTCTTTAAATTCTTTACCAATAGATATCAATAATGAAATGTTAAACACTAAATTCATATATGTCACACTATTTAGAAAATCATGTTGCAATAACATCACTAAGAAATTGTTACCAATTCTATAATCCAGTTAAAATATTTCTTATTTCAATTTCATTATGATCCAAAAGATAAACCATGCTATCTCTACATTTTCATGTAAATATATAGTGACGAAGTGCACCCCAAACATAAAATGTTTTCCAACATTCTTTCTTTGGGAATGATAAACAGAATAAATCATGATTATTTCTCCTACAGCGACTACATGCAACATAGGATTATGCAGCACCATCACACTAACCAACAACTGAGAATAATCTATTAGAAACATAAAGATCACATTCCATCACATGGAATAGAAAAAATGGGAGGAAACTAATTGAAGAACCTAGAAGAACGAAATTAGAAGATACCTTATACTAAAAATGTATAAACAAATCCTAGTTGAACCAAAATAGGGGGTCCATAAGGAGTAATAAAAACATTATAGGGAACATGATCCAAGGCTGCACAACCCATGACTCCAATGGAAAAAAGATATTTTGGCATCTCATACCAAGGGAAAAAAATAAGGAATAAAATCGTTCAGCCTTTTGAAAATCTAAATGGAAGAGTGTTTTAGATATGGTTTAGATTTTACATTTAAGGAGAATCTCATCAAGATTACGTGTTCTACAGAGTAAAGGTGCCTTGTCCCTTAGGAAAATTTAGACAAGATTTATGGGATTTGAATCCACATTAAATTACATAAACTAATGATTTGAATGCATTTTCCGTCAAAGATAACATCATAGGGGAGAAACTGCAGAAAACTGGAAAACTAGGAAAACTAAAATTTTGATAAACTGTTAGAAATGACTCACCATTGTGTATGTCACCATTGAGATTCATCGATGGATGGGCTACCGCTGGATGAATCACCATTAGGTGACTCATCATTGGATGTGTCATCATCAGATGAGTCATTGTTGAAAGAGTTATTATTGGATGACACCCCATTGAATGAGTCACAATTGGATCACTAACCATTGGATGGGTTACCATTAGATGAGACACTATTGGATGAGTCACCAATGGATGACTCAGCATTGGACGAGTCACCATTGGATGATACAAATTTGTTCAACTCATCGTTGGATGACTCACCATTGAATGAGTCACCATGGAATTCTCACCCTTAGACGAGTCACCATTGGATGACTCACCATTGGACGAGTCAACATTGGATGACTCACCGTTGGACAAGTCAGCATTGAATGACTCACTACTGGTGACCTACCTTCGTGACTCATGAGTGTGAGTCACTGTTCTGACCCACTGTCACCACCAAACATTCCTGGATCACTGTCAAAAAACTAGACTGATATAAAAATCTTGAAATGAGTCACTACTACCTCCTAGAACACCTCAACTACTATATTTTCACAATGTAATGGAATATGGAGGTCTGGGGAACTACATTTTCAATATTAAAAATATATGTGATCAAATTTAATTTTTTTGGTAGCTAATTTTGACAAAAAAATTTACAATTTTAATGAATCATTTTCTATAAAAATAATATTTTGTTATATTTTATGTTTCCATTTATAAGTAAAAATCAAAAAAAATAGAGGTGTGAATAATGGAGAATATTTAATTCTCATTTATAATGGGGTTAGTGGAAAAATTGTTTATACAAACAAATAAACACTGTTGGGAGGACTACCTTACTTAATATGAAAAGAAAATTATAAAAAAAAGTATTATAGGGAATTTTTTATTAATACACACCTCTACTATGTCATATAAGTTTATTTGTATATTACCAGTCTTTAAAATCTTTGTTTCCTCAGTTTTACCATTTTTTTTATTAAGATAATTAAATTTATAACATAGGTAATTTTTTTAATAAAAAATTAAAATGATACATGTTATATAATATATACCCAATAATTATAAATATTTTATATAATTTATAAAATAGAAAATCCTTTTTTGGTTGGAAATTATTTTTAACAGAAACACATGTAACGTGCAAAAACACTACATTAAGCTATAACTATGCTAATGGAGTTTTTACTCTTTATGGGTCGATATGTTAAGTATAAAATATCATTCGAAACATTAATTAAACCTATTCCATATTTAATATCATTTAAAAATATTTTTAAATAATATAGTATTTTTATCGTTGTTTAAATCAAGTAATAAAAAATTATTTACAATAATATATCATGAATGTCAATTTTGACCTTAATAATATAAATTAAATTTACAAATATCAAGAAAATATTTTATATAGAATATATTGAGTTCACAAATTTTTAACATTATATTTACATCTATTATATAACAGTAATGTAATAATTCCATCATTTTTATACACTTTTAAAGTTTTTTGTATCTTTTAATTTGTTTAATTATTAACTAAATAATTACTGTATTTGTATTTAGGAAGATATAAATATCATTATATAATATTCAAAAAGTAAATATAAACTATAATGATAAAAAATAACTCATTAATGTTTCAAAATGATATGCATAAATGATGATATGATGTTTTTCCATATGTCAATATGGAAATGATAAAGGAAAATAATGTTCCTTTTTTACCTTTTCTTATGTTGTCATATTATATAGGTCACTTTCATGGAATAATATTTCAATAAATAATAATCATTTAAACCCAATTTCATATGTATCTAAATATTTTCATTTTTTGGGTATTTTAAATGTTTGTGGTAATTTTTATATCATATAAACTATGTTTAATCATTAATGAAACACAATTTTACATTAATTAAGGTAATTAATTTAAACTCCATTCTCTAATCAATTTGGTCATAAATTATTTTCACCCTATTGGAAATTATTAATTATTATGAATTAAAATATTGAATCCATTTTCAAAAATAAAATTCAAATAAGTGTTAAATATTAATTAAAATTTTTTTCTTGCATATCAGACTAGACAGTGAGTTTGAACATGATAATGCTAAATTTTTTAATATTTTTTATATCCAAATTAAATATTAAAATTATTATAATGAAATAAATTTTATTAAATGATATAAAATTTAAATAATTATCCATTAAAACATATTAAAAAAAATTTATAATATATATTATTTAGATTAAAAGTTGTTTTTCAATTAAGATTTCGTATATTTTCATAATTCATCAAAAAATGAAACTTCTCATAAAAATACCAAAAAAATAACCCTAAAGTAAAACTTAAGTTCTTCCATAAAAAATATTGTTTATTTTTCCATATAATTTTTTTAAATGGACATAATTCCATTTTTCAAAAAGTACGCCATTAAATAGTCGGAAATATTCTATTAGAAAAGAAAAACTTCTTATATGAGACATTATATTTTTTATTAGATTGTTCCTATCAAATATATTGTATTAATTTAATAAAATTTGATAAAATATATAATGTTAAAATTTAATTAATATAAATAAATAATATTATTTTATATAATTTATTTGGATGAAACTCCTTTGAGAACATAAAAACAATTTCCTTAAAAAATCATTTATAATGTATTAAATTGGTTTTTAAATAAATTCCTTATTGATTGGTCACCATGGTATTATATAATCATTTGTAATAAATATTTTACAGATTTAGTTAATTATTTTTATAGTTACAATTAAAATTTATAGTTTATGACTATCATATTAAAAAATAATATTAATAGTACATTTTAGCTTCGTAAAACTCAGTCTTGTGTGTAGTGAGTGCATAACTTGGAGTTTTATATAAATAAAGCTTCCAACAATATTAAATTTATTATAAAAGAAAAATATTGTAATTTCTTGGGGAGTTACATTATCCCCACTATAAAAAATGCCCTCTTCACATTTCAAACATACTCTCAGTAATAAAGGGTTTGATATATGAAAATAAAATTGTTGATGAACCCACATTGTAAAATAATTAACAAAATATCCCCTTAATAAGAGGGATAGAGAATCAAAAATATCACATAACTAGGTTAATATGTAGGATAACATTGGTGGAATTTGGAAACATGTATATAGATGAAATTAATATTACATTTAAATATTGATGGAGAGTGATAGAAAATATTGAACATAAGAAATTTTTTGATTCAAATAAGTTTAATGACTACAAGGAAATAAACCACATAGGTGTAGAAAGGGTCATTGATATTATCATAAATGATTATAATAATATAATATTTTATTTCTCTATCCTTTTTTAAAGTTATTGAACTTTAATGATAAGATATACTATCATTATTTTATATTATTCCATTATCACAGTCTCTTCTTTTAGCAGTGTGTTAAATAATTTATAATTCATACAATACTCTAAGAAACGATTATAAAAAATTGTAGTAGAATATATCAATGATAGAATAACCACATATAAAATAATTAATTAATTATTTCCTGAAAATTTAGTAATATCCAATTCATATTATTCATATCAATCATTTCTTTATCTCTCTATCATTATCTCAACATCTGGAATATATTAAGGGTTATCCTTCCCTAAAAAACATGTTTTCCATGAATTTAAACTTTCCATTGAATAATTTTGTATAGTTATTGTTACCATTAAAAATGTTCTCTCAAATCCTTACAGAAGTGGTACTACACTACAATACTTTTTTATTTCATAATTTTTATAAACAGTTCATCATTGATAAAATACTCAAATCATAGAATTCTTGATTCCTAATACATGATCATTAATCATTTTATTAGGTTTTATTAATCTCATAAGAATATCCATCATTTCCTTATCACATTTTGTGTTATATTTCCTTGATTATAGGGAAATTTAATTGTGTAGTGTCCAATTTCACTAATTTTGAGACACTAAACATCGGTTTTTTCTTTCTTCCATTTGAATTATTTTTCTTAGAGTCCATTTTCTTCTCATTTATAACAAACTCATATTTCCTACCAGAAATTACTAGTGTGTTTCCATCAACAATTATCACATTTGGGAAAATTATTTTTCCCATTTTGTGTGTCATGCATCTTTTCTCATGTTATACTCTTTTTCTCTTTCGTCCATTTGATTCCATAATAATTCTTTAACTATATTTATAGCACATGTTACGATGTCCTCATATGATGAAAATTCATAGAATACTAATTCCCTTTTAATTGTTGGCATAATCTCATAAATTAATCTATCCTTCTTACTTTTTATATCACATTAACTAGTGAGAATCACATTCCTTATACTAGGTGACATTTCAAAATGATGACATGCACAAGATTAGATCATGTCACTATGGAGCATATTATCTAATCCTATAAATAGTGAAATATTTAATGTAAATTAAAATAATCTATATAAATTGAATCTCATAATCATTATAATGGTTTATTGGGACAATCTTCTATAAATATCATCAAATTTTATCAAAGGGTTATTTTATCTAACATATGTTTTCCTAAATATAGTTCACATGGTTTCTACTAAACATTCTTTGATACCAACAGTAACAACCTGACCTGAGATTCTCAGATCCAGTGCCTTATTTTTTAAATTTCCTTGATTACAAAGAATTAAATACTAAATAGTAGATTAGTGTAATAGTTTTGTTAACTATATTATATTTATTATACCAATTTTTCATTAGGAAATAGAAAATAAAACATATTACATAACATAATCTAGTAAAGTACATCCTTGAAAACACATTCACATATCTCTTCTTCATAACCTAGGGAAATGAAAAAAATAAGGGCGAACTCAGATTATTGGTAATGGTAAGAATACAATTGAATCTGTCAGTTATTAGTAAGAATAATCAATATTTCTAGGTATGTAACTAAATTCTCATTCCATTTATTCATAAAACTGAGAATGAAATGAATCTATATATTTTTTCATAGTGAAAATACTTTGGATAATAATAAATAAATTTTTAATTTTTTCAATGTTTAATTAGTATACTTAATGTCTATGGTAGAAGAAACCACATCCATTAATACCTATGAAAAGAAAATTTAATAATTCTTCAAATCTATTTCAAAGGGTTTGTCACCAATAAATTTGGTCGGCTGATTCACCTCAAAAGATTACCAATGCATCAAGGGGTTATAAAGGGCTCCTCCATCCACATCAGGTCCAAATAATTACTTATATATCAAAATAATGTATTTAGTTAATATAAATTGTGTATTATCATTAAATATTTGTATTGTATAAAAGACATGGATTTATCAATATTTCTTTAGTTAATTTATTAACATTCTATGTAAACACTGTATGTTAACATAGAATATGGTTTAAGAAATAACCATATCCATTATAGATGAATGAGTATATCAAATATAATTATAATTTCCAATCAAAAAATATTACCCAATGTTATTTATTCAAGGTAACGTTAAAATTCATAAAATAATGTGACATTGTTCAACAACATTTACCACTTTTTATTTTTCAATTCAAAATACCTTGGATGAAATAATTAAAAGATAAAATTAAAATATCATAACTAATTAATGAATAATTATTTTATATATCAAAGGAACAATAAAAACACAACATTGAAGTGAATTAGTGCATAGTAAAAAAAATAAATCTCGATTGAATGTAAATTGGGATGAAATCCCTTACCATACACGCTTTTTTGGTTGAATGTATTCTGAACTAAAATATAATGGTTTTATGAATACTATTACCTATTTATAGAACCATATTAATATTTTTTATGTCATATACTATTTTTCCATAATATATTTTTACCCATTCATTAACAATCATTCATTATTTTGTCGATTTTTATGTTAATTTCCTTGTCTTTCAAGTTGGATGTGACTTGTAATTTTTATTTTGCATTATATAGGTCATCATTTGATAATATTTATAAATTAAAATATGTTATTAATATCATATATATTCAATATATAATCATTTCATGTGATCCAAAATATTTAATGATAGGAAATGAATTATATCTTTCATAAAGATGGTAGGTCATACGTACACATAAATGATGTTTCAATTTACTTATTGTATTGACTGGAAAATAAATAAATGATATGTATATATATATTATACTTATTTTAATAAATTTAATTCTTATATATAATAAATTTTTATTAAAATAATCTTTAATATATTCATGTAATGTGTGAATGAATTTCATCGCATTAAGCTAGTGGTAGTCCACACATCCCTAAACAATGGTATCGTATTCCCCAAAAATGGAAAGCATAAACATATGTGTTATATAATAAATAAATAACAAAAAAAATTATATCATAAATATAATAAATAATCTATAAATTCATCATTATTCACAACCTTGAATGATGGTAATGTATGAATTAATGAAATCGGTTCATGAGGCAGTAGTCTGTCACACACGTGAACAATGATTACATATCCCATTTGATGGATGTGTGAAAATATTTATGTAGTAACCCTTAAAAAAATTATGTATATTTATGATTCTAAGGTTATTATATGACCATGATATAATTAAAATTTTATGAGGTAGAGAAGGAATTATAATAAAAAACTATTTTAGAAAAATTGTACCTCTTCTATAGGACTCTTCCTTAGGATTGTAATAAACCATTGAAAGGATTGGTTTCTTCCTAATATAAAGATTCTAGGATAAGGGTAGGTATTTTTGTGATTTAATAGGTATGTTTTGGTTTAAAAATTTTTGGTTTGAGAGGTGTATAGAATGGATAATCATAAATTTACTTTTATAACGGAGCCGGGTGGAAAACAAGTAAATTCCCCAAATTAAACACTACTGGATGGTATCCCATACATCATGTGCATAAAAAGTTAAAAAAATAATTTTTTATAGTGGAATTATTTTCAAGAAACACTTTTATCACTCAAAATAATGGATTTTCTATAATTTGTTTCTTCAACACGTATGTTTTCCCTCTTTTCCCATTTTCGTTTTTTATTAAGATAAATAATTTTTTATCTTAGATAATTTAGTGATAGTGAAAAAATTAACATGATTAAATTTATATAATTTAGAAACATGGATTTTAAATATGATTTATAATTTATATAATAAAAAATCTCATGTTTGTTGGAAATCATTTTTAACAAAAAACAAAGTAACACGCAAAAATAATATATTAAACTGTAACTACTCTAATGGATTTTTTACTATTTAGGGATTAATATGATCAATATAAAAAGATAATTTGGTACATTAATGAAACCTATGTGATATTTGTTATAAATTAAAACCTATTTTTAATAGGATATTATTTTTATTAATTTTAAATCAATTAATAATATATAATTTAATATCAAATAGCATTACTGTCAATTATAATATTATTAATTTCATTTCGATTTAAAAATATAATGAAACTCGTACAAATTAAATTAATTAAGTAAACAACTATGTAACATTTTTATACATTATTAAAATTAAAGGAGAATAAGAATTCATTCATTTTGATTCACTTTTAATGTTTTTATTATCATTTAATTTTTTTAATTATTAACTAAATAATTATTACATTGGTGTTTCATAAGTATTAAAAATAAAAATATCATCTCTAAAATTTATTCATAAATTATTATGATAAATATTCATTTATTTCAAAAGGATATATACAACCTTAAATAATATGTTTCTTTCCTGTCTCAATTATTTATAAATTATAATGTCAATAGAGGTTCATTTTTGTCTTATTTTCATACATAACATATTATATATGTCACATTCGTTGAATAGTTTCCCACTAACACATAAAATTATATCCCAGTGTTGAAAGTGTAATAATATGACTACCAAATGGGTATTGGATAACTTTTGGGTCATTTTAACACCTAATAATCTATGTTTATTCATTAAATAATTTATTTTTTAACGTATTCACTAGAATTAATATTAATTACATCCAATAATAAATTTAGTAAAAAATTATGTTGACCCCATTAGGTAATATAACTTAAGATGATTCATAATATGGAATAAATTTTACCAAAAAAATTCATATATTTGGTAGAAATTAACGTAATGTCCCTGATTTTACCTTCTAATTTTTTTAAATATATGGAATTATTATAAATCTGCGAAAATTGATGGTGCATAAATATGAGGGATGGTGTGCCCAGAATGAATTTCTGAACTTTTTAAGGTATGTTTAGTAAATGCACGAGCGGCATTTTCTAACTTTGGAACCGGTGCTCGGATTAAAAATCTGAGAGCATCGTTGAATCTGCAGCGCTGGTATTCTCTTATAAATGATTCACATCGACCGATGTAGGTTAGGAAAAAAAGTTAGATTTTGGACATTTATATGAATAATAAAATAAAAAAGTTATATTATTTTTATTTTTATTTTTCCTCTAACGGAAGAGAAGAGGTTGTGGGATCAATGACATGTCAAGCCATTAAATGGCTTCACTTCCCTTTATCTCTATAATAGTGATGTTGTAATTTGGGAGGTTCATTAATTAAATGAACCTTATTAATTCCACGTGCATTAATCACCCTCCCCCTCTTCTATTTATATGGAGCTCGGGGAGGAGTGTTGGCACGAATTCACCAAGAGACAAACTTCTGGTAAAGTACCGTGACACCAACCACTTGTAGGACGGGACTGGTTCCAGTGAACGGTGATGAGTACCAAAGAATTATGAATCAAAGAATGTCGACTCTTCCTTAAATGCGGAAATTCTCCAATGATCCTAAGGTAGGGATTTATCTTGTTTTAATTTAAATAGATTGTCAAATCTTATACTTACCTCAGGTTATCAATCTAACATAGAGGTCGCAAGCCAAACGAACAAGGCTCAGACCCTCTTCTACCTTGTTTATCGTTGCGTTCTTCACGAGTATATTATCAGGTTGACGGAAACCAAATTTATGGGTCATGAATGAAGGAGAAAATATGGGTAACCTTTAGGTACGATTGGATGGAAAATCAGACCACTGGATCTCACTTAGTGGCCCGTGGAGGACCGTTGGAGCAACACCAGCACGACGGCACCGGCAACCTGTGCCGGCAGGCGATGGCAGCAGCCAGCACCGCCCTACTGTGATGTAGGTGACACATTGTCATGCGCCGCAGGAGAAGGTCATGACACTAGGCCACGGAGGTCAGCAGAGTGGCCCCCACAGGCATACCATGAAGGTGGTGTGGCGCACCGCCGGGCACCGCTATAAGATAGGGTTGTGGCTTTTTAGCCACGGTGGTCGAGCAGGGCGGCCAACACTGGTCATCCATGGAGGAGGAGGCAGAGAGGCGCGCCATTCAAGAGAATGGGGTGGAGCTCTCCCCTAGTGCCTGCTACGGTGGGCCCCCACCAGCAGGTCATGCCCCTCCGCCGTTCGGTTCGTGCCCCTCCACGGGCCAGGTCGTGCGAGCCCAATGGGTGACGCCCTTCACAGGCCAGGACGTGCGATCCAGATGGGCTGCACCTCACATGGGCCAGGTTGCACGAGCCCAATGGGCACGCTTCTTCGCGGGCTAGGCTGCGCAAGCCCAGCGGGCCGTGTCCCTCCATGTGTCGGGCCGGTCCGCAGCCCTTCCTAATCGGACTAGTCCATGCCGGTTCGGGCCGGATCGGGATAGACCTGGACCGGGTCGTGTTGATCCATATTGGGTCAGGTCGGCCCATAACGGGTCGGACCGGACCCGGACCCAACCAAGCCTAGTTTCGTATAAAAAGCCATAACTTGTGAACCGAATGTCCGTTTGACAAACCGTCTATAGCTCTGGGATCCTTGGAGCAAGACTGTACTTTTGGTATACTCCACTCGCATTTTTGGAGAAAGTTGGAGTATATCTGGGTTGGATCGAACCAGAATCCAACCGGGCCCTCGGTACTAAAATTCTTATAAGTCACAGACCAAGCCTCTAATTGACACGCCATCTATCACATTGGAACCCTTACAAAATGGTGGTCCTTGGGGATACATCTTAGTGGAACATCTTGGTGCATGAGGTACGACCGTTGTCTTGAGGAGCGGATCCTCCCTGAATCAAGCTTTCATAGTGTGAGAATCTAGTGGATAGTTGTAACATGATGAAAGATCATCAATCCTATGTGGGCCAGAATCTATCGATCTTATGTGGGTCAGCTCTTAGCGATCCTTTTTGTGTCAGCATCTATCAATCCTATGTGGGTCAGTGCCTAGTGATCCGGTGTGGGTCAGCATCTATCGATCCTAGGTGGGTCAGCAGCAGAGCCTCTCGACAGAATAATATGATCTAGATTTAAGACTAATCATATATACTTCTGTACAGAAGTTATATACCTGGTGTGAGATGATTCCTTACCTTTATTGTACTTTTACCTTCATAGTGTTACCTTCATGGTGTTACCTTTGTGGTACTTTTACCTTTGGGGTGTTACCTTCGTGGTGTTACCTTCGTGATGTCACCTTTGTGGTACTTTTTCCTTCATGGTGTTACCTTCATGGTGTTACCTTCGTGGTGTTACCTTTGTGGTATATTTACCTTCATGGTGTTACATTCGTGGTGTTACCTTTTTGGTATTCTTCCCTTGTGGATCAATTTTTAAAATGGATTAAAGGTTGGAGCCTTATGTTTCCCCATTTATGAGATGAGTATATATTGATAACTTAGGTATATGTTTGGGAATATATCTAAGTCGAGTTGATGATTGCTTCATGCTTTGTGATTGAGGATTTTCTTTGTGGATTTTCCATTGTGGAACTTTGGGAGACCTTCGGGTGTCTCCGGGTCCCTACTATGTATTGTTATACTCAACCCTGCATAGTCTATACTCGCACCTTTCTGTATCTTGTGCTGACGAAGGACAAAATTGATCAAGGATGAGGGAGCCAGGGCTGGTCGGAGCTCAGAGGTGAACCATTTGACGTGATGTGACGTAGTGACTACTGATCATGATATGCACCTACCTTTCAGGTAGGATCCTCAGTGGACATTCTAGAAGTTGTTTTCTCTTTTAGTTGAACTTGTACCTTCCATTTAGGCTTGTATTCTGGCCCATTTACTTTCAGTACACATTTTACTACTCCAGTTTACTTCTTGATGACTTCTTATTGTGTTCATGGATTGTCTATTTATACAGGTTTAAAGGAAATGTATTCTCGTTATAGGGATATGCTTTTCTAGTGCTAGTCTCCATCCCCTAGCCTATAGAATTCGGGCTTGGGGTAGTTATGATACGAGCCCTAGGGACAAGTCATGAAAAAGTGGTATCAGAGGAGTCGGTTCTACCAAAGAACTAGGTCTCTGATCTATTCAATGTGGCAATATATTAAACTATTATGAGTGTGGTTTTCAGTTTTGGGAATCCAGTGTTGGTGCGTCGGCTGACGTATCCATTCACCAAGACCCTTAATTCTTATTTCCGACTCAGTGCACGAAACACTGATTGCATGTGTTTTGAAAAGTTTTTCTTATGATCTCTTGGAGTCAGCTCACCAGGTATAACTTATTGAACGTGGTGTACCTGTTTTCATTTAGGATGCCTCCACATAGACAGCCAGCTAGGATTCATGAGAGAGTACAAGAATATGGCCCACCAAGCGATGAGGCCTCAGTGTAGGGCCCTCTTATGGTTTTAGCACCTTCGGGTGGTGTACCAGTATCACCACTACCCGTTGGGAAGACATTGCCACTAGCCCCACCAGCAGATGATGCACGCCGACGGAGCATGTTGCATGAGTTTCAGTAGAAGAGGCCTCTAAGTTTCCATGGCGAGATGGATCTGCAGGCAGCAGAGGCCTGGTTGGATGTTGTGGCCAGAGTCTTTCGCTTAGTTGGGAAACTAGCTGATCTGATGGTGATCCTACCTAAAATTCTCTTCTAGGGAGCAGCTGGAAGATGGTGGATTATGACACTCTAGATACACGATGAGGTGATCTCACTTGGGCGGACTTTAAGGACCTTTTCCGGGAAATTTTCATCCTAGAGACTTTACGCTCACTGTGTATACAGGAGCTGCTACACTTACAGCAGGGCAGCATGACCATGGCCCAGTACTCGGTGAGGTTCACTAATCTCTTTTGCAACTCCACAGACATGGTTTATGACCCTTTATTCATGTCCCAAACCTTTGAGAAGGGTATTTTATGGGAGATCAGATCATTGATCATATCGCTCAGCATTCTGACGCAGGCTGGTGTGCTAGAGAGAGCACTTTTGGTGGAGAGAATCTTAGCTGAGCAGGTAGTGACATCGAGAGCCTCCACTAGACATCAGGTATCAAATTCATCCATAATAGGAAGTAGATGGATGACGCAGTGGCTTATGCAGGCCAAAGATCTTGGTGGACGACCTCAGGATACAGGTTCAGTGGTGCGGGGATCACGGGACAGAGGAGGCCAGATGAGGAGCAGGTAGTGCTACTCATACGGCGGGCAGGGTCACATGGAATGCGACTACCCGACCCACCATACGGACGACCAAAATACGGTTGAGGGAATGCCAAGGTAGAGGCATATATTTGATTGAGGAGGTCCATAGGCAACAGGCAGACATGGCAGAGGAGCTGGTCCTGCACCAGGCAGTGGGAGGTGATTCGAGGTTCTACCGCCACCACCTCCAAGTGGTCCACCCCGACCACAAGGAGTAGGAGGACAAGGATGAGCTCAGCTCTAGGAAGGTGAAGCCTATGACCACAACGCTCCGTAGATGATTAGAGGTATGATCTATGTCTACTCCACCCTAGCTGCAGTACTTATAGACACATGTGCTAGTAACTCTTTTATTTCCACGGCCCTCGTTCAGAGCTCGAAGATTCTGGTGGAGTAGTTGGCTCAATCCTTACAACTGTAGACTCTCATGGGAGGAGATTCAATGATTACACACTGGTGTTGGTAGTGTGATCTTACTCCAGTAGGAGATATCTTCGGTTGAGATCTTCTAGTAGCGGTGTCGAAGCCTTACGACATCATCTTGGGTACGGACTGTTTATCCACAGTCCATGCTCATATTGACTGTATTAGGAACAAAGTGCGGTGTGTTCGTGAGGATGGGTCCAGGTTTTCCTTCACTAGCTATAAGGGAACCATTGTAGCACAATATGTTCTTACCCATAGGAGGGTGCAGTCAATCACACATTAGTGTAATAGCCTTAACCCTGTAGAAGCTGATGTTGAGAGTCTGAGATATCCTGTAGTTGTGGACCAGTATGCCGATGTTTTTTTTTAATGATGTTTCGAGAGTACCTCCAAGCAGATAGGTAGACTTTTACATCAACCTATACCACGAGACGACGCCGATATCTACGCCAGCATATCGGAAGGTTCCCGTGGAGTTTTGTGTGTTACAGGTATAGTTGTAGGAATTGCAGAAGAAGGGATTCATAATGCCCAGTGTTTCTCCATGGGCAGCACCGATTTTATTCTCCAAGAAGCAAGATGGGAGTTTGAGACTCAGTGTGGACAATCGGCACCTAAAACAGGTGACAGTGAAGAACAAGTGTCCACTTCCAAGGTTTTATAATCATCTCAATCAGCTGAAAGGATCTCATTGGTTTTTGAAGAAAGGCCTCAAATTATGCTATAATCAGCACCGGGTACGAGATGAGGATGTGCAGAAGATGACCTTCAGATGTTGGTATGGCCACTATGAGTTATTGGTTATGTCATTCGACATGACCAATGCCCCAACAGTGTTCTTGAGACTCATTAATATGGTCTTACATCCATTCCTCAATCGCTTCATGGTGTTCTTCATTAACGACATCTTGATATACTCAGTGATGGATATGAGTATACCTATCATCTGCGGATAGTTCTAGAAACACTCCAAGCACTAGCTTTATGGTAATCTCTAGAAGTTCCAATCCTGTATATAATAGGTTCACTTTCTGGGACATGTTATCTCAGAGGCTGGAGTTTAAGTGTATCTGGTGAAGATAGAGGATATACATTCTTGGGAGCCACCAAGGAGTGTGGTAGAGGTGCGTAGTTTCCTGGGGTTGGCTGGGTACTACCGGGGATTCGTTCTTAGATTTTCTAGAGTTGTGAAACCCTTATCAACTTTGATGAAGAAGGGAAAATCCTTCGTGTGGATGGAGTGATGCCAGTGGAGTTTTCAGGAGAAGAGGCAGAGACTGATGAGTGCCCCCATCTTGAGGATACCAGAAGAAGGTGTTGGGTATGTAGTCTACTGTGATGCATCAGGGACCAGACATGGATATCTCCTAATGCATGAGAGAGAAGTGATTGTTTATGGTTCACAAAAGTTGTGACAACATTAGTAGAACTACGATACCAATGACCTAGAGCTATCAGTAGTAATCTTCACCTTTAAGATATGGAGACACTACTTGATGGGTGAATGGTGTACTGTTTACTCTGATCACAATAGTATCAGGTATATCTTCTCACAGAAGGACCTGAACCTCAGATATTGGTGATGGCTAGAGTTCTTCCAAGACTATGACTTTAAGATAGTGTACACTCCTAGAAAGGGGAGTGTAGTGGCATACACACTCTTCAGGAGGATTGGTCTATAGTTGCTGAGTGAGGTGATATAGCAGCTAGCCGCATTTCAGATATCCTTTGTTGATAGAGATAGAGTAGCTTACCTCCAGTCTATGACTGTCAGTCTCCCACTTCTTCAGTGAGTTCGGGAGGTACAACTTGGGGACATTAAATGTGAGGCTAAACATGCTCAGATATCCTCAGGAAATTCACCAGATGGATTTTATGAAGGTGGGGAGCACGTCATCCTTTTTAGAGGATGTACCGTGGTACCAGTGGCACTATGGGAGGAGTTGTTGAGGGAGATCCATACATCCCCTATAGCGGTACATCATGGTGTGGCGAAGATGAACCAAGACCTCCGGCATCAACACTGGTGGCCAGGGATGAAGAGGGAAACGGTGCATTTTCTTTCACAATGACTCACTTCTCAGAATTTGAAGGTCGAGCACCAGGTTCTAGAAGGCTTAGCTCAGCCACTATAGGTGCCAGAGTGGAACCGGGATGGTATCTCCATGGTCATTATGACTGGTCTTCCACCTACTTCTAAAAGACATGATTCCTTCTAGGTGATCGTTGATAGACTCACCATGTTGGGACACTTCTTACCTATCTGAGAGCAGGGATCAGTAGAGGACTTGGTATGCCTCTACGTATAGAAGATTTTACGACTTCATGGGGTTCTATCAACGGTCGTCTCCGACTGTGACACACATTTTACATGTCAGTTGTGGAAGGGATTACGAGAGGCATTGGGAGGATCAGTTCCCCTTGGTGGAGTTTGCATAAAACAACATCTATCACGCCACCATTAGTCTGGAAACATTCAAGGCCTTGTACAGACAACCATGAAGATCACCTCTATGCTGGACAGACCTAGGGGTGTCAGCACTTATGGGTCCAGAGTTGGTACGGGTTACCACTGAAAAGGTATATATCTTTCGGAAGTGGATAAAGACTGCACAGATCAGGCCAGAGTCGTATGCTAACAGGAGACAAAGACCTTTGGATTTTGAGGACGGAGACCATGACTTCCTATGGGTATCACCTCTTTGAGTTTTGTGGAGATTTTTCCGAGGAAGCAAGATATTTCCAAGGTTCATCAGACCCTTTTAGGTTTTCAGCAGAGTTCACGAGGTGGCATATCACATAGATCTTCCCCCATAGATGCACCGTGTGCATAATGTTTTCCACGTGTCGCAATTTAGGAGATATGTGCATGATCCATCACACATTATAGATGAGGGAGAGGTGGCCATCAATGATGGGGCGACTTTTATAGAGTTTCCAGTGGAGATAGAGGATCAACAAGAGTGGGTCCTTCGTGGGTAGTCGATTCCTCTGATGCGAGTTTGTTAGCAGCACAAGAACAACCAGCAGAGCACATGTGAGTGGGAGGCTCAGATTCGTGCTTAGTACCCCCATTTGCTTCTGTTGTCTATGTTGTGGCTTTTGGGGACAAAAATACCTAAGGTTGGGATAACGTAAAGACCCATATTTTTTTCATGTAATTTTTCTAATTATATGGAATTATTACGAGTCTACAAAAATTGATAGCATGTAAATCTAAGGCCCAGTGTGACCTGAACCTTTTTAAATGTATATTCAGTAAACGCGTGATAATTTTTTTCTTTCTTTGGAACCACTACTCAGAATAAAAAGCCGAGAGAACTGTTGGATCCATAGTGTGGAATTCTTTTATGAAATGATTCACTTCGACTGTAGTAGCTCGGGAGAAAAAGTTAGATTTTGGACATTTAAAAGAATGATAAAATGAAAAAGTTTTTTTATTTTTTTTTTATTTTTCCTCCAATGGATGAGCGGCGGTGGCAGGACCAATGAAATTTCAAGATAGTAAATGGATTGACTATCCATTATCTATGTAACAACACCTTTAGAATTTGGGAGGTTCATTAATTAAATAAACCTCATTAATTCCATGTGTGCTATTCACCCTCCCCTCTCCTATTTATATGGAGATCGGGGAAGATTGTTGGAATGACTTCACCAAGAGACGAAGTTCTGGTAAACTACCATGACACCAATCACTTGGGAGATCAGACCGGTTCCAGTGAATGGTGACGAGCGCCACCGAATCATGAATCGATGAACTTCGACTCTTCCGCAAACATGAACGTTCTCCAATGATCCAGATGCAGGGATTTATCTTGTTTTAATTTCAAGATAATGTTGAATCCTATTATTCTCTCTTGTTATCAATATCACGTGGAGGGAGAAGGCCAAACCAACAAGGTCTGGACACTCCGCTGCCTTGTTTATCATTGCGTTCTTCATGGTTAAATTTTGAGGTGGGAAATAAACCAAATATGAGGGTCATGAAGTGAAAGAGATGACCCAAGAAGCTCGAAGGTACGATCAGATGGAAAAATGAACTACCAGAGCTCACCCGGTGGGTTGTGGAGGATCGTCGGCATGACATAGGCACAATGGCACCAACGACCCATGCTGGCAGGTGATGGTGGTGGCTAGAACCAGCCATATGGGATAGAGGCAATGTTTCATCACACGCCGCAAGATGAGGCCATGACACTAGGCCGCGGCGGTTGGCAGTGCGGCCAACACCGTCCAACCGCAAAGGTGGTTCGGCATGTGGCCAGGCATAGCTATAGGAGAGGGCGGCAGCTTTTTATCCATGACAGTCGAGCAGGGCAGCCGACACCGGCTGGCCGCAGAGGAGGAGGCAGAGCGGCGTTCCATCACGCGCCACTGCAGAGAGTCGCAACACAAAGCTGCGGAGGTGGATGAGGGACTCTCCCCTTTGGGTCATTCGGAGACCAGGTGGCGTCACGTGGCGTTGCCACTCTATTACCCAAATGGCTTAGTCATTCAGGTGAAAGGGGGGAGCGCTCCGCCCAGCGCCAGCTGGGGAGAGCCCCAGCCAGCGGGTCGTGCCCCTCCACAGGCCAGGCCGCACGATCCCAGTCGGCCGCTCCCTTCATCGATCGGCACATGCTAGCCCAGTAGGTTGCGCCTCTTCACAGGCTACACCGCGCACACCCAACTAGAGGTGCCCCTTCACGGGCCTGGCCGTATGAGCCTAGCGGGCCGTTCCCCTCCATGGGCCGAGCCACGCCAGTGCAGCATGCCTGTTCGGTCCGCGGCCCAGCCCAAACTGACTGGTCTAGGCTGGTCAGGCTGAGATGGGATAGACATAGGCCAGTTCGGGTCGATCCAAACCAGTTCAATTTTTCCCATACCGGGTCGGATAGGACTCAGACCCAACCATGTTGAGCTTCGCTTAAAGATCCATAACTTGTGAACCAAACATCCATTTGACGAACTGTCTACTGTACTAGGATCCTTGGAGCGAGAATTTCCTTTTGGTATACCCCACTCAATACTATGGGAAAATTTGCAGCACAGCTGGGTTGGATCAAAATCGAATCCAATCGGGCCCTCTATACTAAAATGCTTATAAGTAACAGACCGGGCATCTGATTGACGCACCATCTATCACATTGAAACCTGTAAGACATGGAAGTACCTTCAGATACTTCTTCGTGAAACATCATGGCATTTGAGGTACAACCAATGGCTTTAGGTGCAGTTCCTCTCGGAATCAAGCATGATTAGTGCGGGAATCTAGTGGATGGTTGTAATGTGAAGAAAGAACATCGATCTTATATGGGTCAGCATCTATCGATCATGTGTGGGTTAATACCTATTGATCCTCGGTGGGTTTGTATCTATCGATCCTATGTGGTTCAATAGTATAGCCTCTCGATGGAATAATATGATCTAAATTTTCAACTAATCATATGTACTTTTGTACTTAAGTTATATACCTCGTGTGAGCTGAGTCCTTTCCTTTGTGGTACAATTACATTTGTGGTGTTACCTTTGTGGTGTTACCTTTGTGGTACTTTTACCTTTATGGTGTTACCTTTTGGTACTTTTACCTTCGTGGTGTTACCTTTGTGGTACTGTTACCTTCGTGGTGTTACCTTCGTGGTGTTACCTTTGTGGTATTTTTCCCTCGTGGATCAATTCTGAAAATGGATTAAAGGATGGAGCCATATGATTCCTCCTATATGAGATGAGTATATTTTGATAACTTAAGTATATGTATGGGAATATACCTAGTAGATTTGATGACTGCTTTTTTCTTTCTGATTGATTTCTTTCTTTGTGGATTTTCCTTTTTGGAACTCTGGGATACCTTTAGGGGTCTCGGGGTCCCTACTGAGTATTGATATACTCACCCCTGCACAGGCTACGCCCGCACCTTATTGTGTATTGTGTATATGATGGACAACATTGATCGAGGATGAGGAATCCAGGGCTATACGGAGCTCAGAGGTGGACCATTTGATGTGACGTGATGTAGTGAATACAGATCATGAGTTGTACCAACCCTTTAGGTAGGGTCATCGTTGGACGTTACAGGATCAGTTTATATTTCTATTGTACTTGTACTTTTTAGTTGGGCATGTATTCTGGTCTCTTCACATTCAGTACACATTTTACTACACTAGTTTACTTCGTGTTTGCTTCTTTTTTTGTTAGTGGATTGTGTGTTTGTACAGGTTTAAATGCAATGCCTTCCCATTATAGGGATACGCCTTTCTGGTGCTGGCCACCAGAACCTGGCCTATGGAAGGCGGGATTGGGGTAGTCACAAAATGGGCCTCAGGGACGGGTTTAGATAATTAATTTAAAATTAATCCCATACATGGGAAAGGACAACAAGTTTTTAAAACAAGTTTACCATTAAATGGTCCCAAATCTACATTTAGAAAATTATATTTTCTATGTGTAAAATTTGAATTGTTCTTTTTTTATCCCAATAAAATATATTGGATGAATGAAAAAAAATGTATCGAATATATAATATATAATTATCCTTATAGAAATTCAAAAATAGTAATTTATTTAATTTATTACGACGAATATCCTTTGAATGAAAAAATATTTTCATTACAAAATGATTTCTTTTCTATTCATTTTCATTATGTATAATTATAATTACATGGAAACCAAATAAGTATATTATCATATTTCAAAAATAGTTTACAAATTTTCTTAATCCTTTTCATACCTACCATTATAGTGGCTAGTTGATAACTATGTTATAAAATAATAATATTAATAGAATATTATAGTTTGGTAATACATGGTCTAATGTGTAATTCAAGAGTAACTTGGTGTTTCATATACTACATGATATAAGAGAAATTAAATTTATTATAAGAGGAATTATTATAATGTTTTGGGGTGTTACAACTTCACATTGATTTAAAGCTTCATTGTTCTTTCTAGATAATATTGAATATTTTTTCCTAATTTCTCATCGATTACGGCCCCTTTGATGTGATATGTAGTTGTATTTCTTAAAGGATATTTTAATAATTTTTTTGTTCTTATATTTCCATAAGAATTTCCTTAGTTTGAGGGTTTTTAGGATTTTTATAGTGAACCACACATTTCATACATAGAGTTTACAAATTTTTCATTAATATTCAATAAATCACATGATTAAATTATAAAGGAACATAAATTTATAGTGTATTTTAATACTACATATACAATATTCATAATTAATGGATGATATAAAACATCTCCTACAAAAATATTCCCAAATAGTACACTATAAAGACATACCCAACATAAAACCTTCCTTCATATACAAGGAAAATTGAAGCACGATAAAGGGTGAGATAATATTCTCATAATGGGTAAATATATGAGATATTTAATGATGATCATTGGAAATAATATTATATGCATAAGGGTATTAGATCATTAGCATGACATATAATGTTCATACCTAGTCATTCAATGATCATCTACATGAGACATAGAACAAATCATGGATGTTTAGAAAACATGAATCATAAAAGGAAATCAATGAAAATAATATTTCATAGAATATAATAGTAATATAAATTTAGTAAAAACATATTATTATAATAGCATGTCCATATAAAAATAGAAATCAGTTTACTCGTTAAAAATAATACATGAAATTAGACCCTCGCATAATCCTATGGACATGAAAAAACATGTACATGTTTAATGATATGTATATGAAATATAGATCTACCCATAAACATATTGACATGAATACTTGTTCCATTCTCAATTTTTTGGAATTGAAATCGAAGTCCATTCATGAAATGTTGAACATGAAATCATGTTCACGCATATAATATTTACTTTATGAGTTATCCATTATTCCCAAATAATTGGAGATATATATATATATATAACCCATAAATTAATGAAAATCATTCGTTTGTCACCACTATATTATAAAGAATTAATCATATCCTAACCAATGGAAATAATTTGTTTTCATAAGAATTTTACCAATTCATGGCATCATAACCCATAGAAAATAAATGGGTTCCATAAATATCGTTTCTTCATAACCATGATCCATGAAGAGAAAAAATAGAGATGGTATCATGGGATTATATTCCAATTATAACATATATATAATCAATGGTTTTTATCCAATGATATATAGAAATTGGATTAAAATATCACTACAAACATTTGTGTTGAAAATAACATTTCTATATTTAAAATAACATTTTATGACAAGAAAAACACAAAATACTGTGGAAGTATTATTATTTTAAAATTTACTTATAAAATTATTAATAAAATATTTAAAACATTTTTTCCATTATGGGGGAAAATTATATCCATGTAGTGTAGTTAAAATAAAACATTCCTATCACACGTTGGTAAATTTCAAAATTTACCACATTTGGGAAACTAGAGTAAAATTAATTTTAAACCATTTTTTCCAATATTAATTTACTCATATAAAATAATTTAAATATTCACATAATATCATTATAACAATTCTTGAAAAAAAATGTATAAAAAATGGATATGGAAGAAAAATGATTTTCCACTGAAGAAACAAATAAAGAAATTTTTTCTTCAAAAACATCTTTATGTATGCTGAGTTCATAAATAGAGGGAAATGAAATAAAAAATAATAATTATCAATAAATAATAAGAGAATAATTAAATTCATCTTTTTTATGGTATATTGACTGTAATATATCATCATTAGAAATATAACTACAAACATTCTCGATAAACAATGTTATTGTAACTTCAAACCCCTTCCAATTTGGTAAATTTTAAATCATATGACCCATGAAAGGAATAACCTTATATGGATATTTAACATCACATGAAATGTATAATAAAAAATTTAAAATATATTTATTGGTAGTATATACACCACATACAAGAAAGCAGTCGTGAATATGGCATGTGTCTCACAGAAATAAAAATGATACAGAAATATCATACCTAATGTCTCAGATATCATTGTACATGTTAGAAAAAAAACTAGAAAATATATTTTTATCATAAAAATTATAGAACCATAATAATATATATCATACCTTATATGATTAACTTTTGACATTTTATCACATGTTTATCTTCTTGTTAAAATATAGATCTTGGTAATAACTACTTCGTTTTTATGTATATTTTCGTTCGTTAGTTTCGGTCCTCTAATATTTTTCATGATTCCATTGTCTATGAAATTTTAAAAATGATATAATATATTATATTTTCATGAAATATGTATTTATAATCATCCCTAAAAAATAGTGATGGAAAAATGAACCACATCATTTCTGAAGATGGTATGTTGTATATACACATAAACATTTTCCCCATTTTGTCAGAGGAGGGAATGGAATAGTGGTAAATAATAATTAACTAGTCCAGATTAATTTTAATATTTTATATATCAGATATAATTATTAAATATGACCTTATTATCATTCAACTGAAAATAAAATGAAATCCATATAACATCACCTCATAGATGCGGTAGTTCACACGTACTCACGACCGACATTACCGTTTCCAATGGATTAGAAGGTAAGAAGGTAAATGTGATATTATAATTCCATACGTATTATAATTTAATAAATATGTTATCAATACATTTAACCAATAATTATATGAATCAATGAAAGGTGCTGATGGAAACCATATAACATTAGTCCGTGTGGAATTAGTACTCCATACACATGGTCAATGGTATCATTTCAAATTTGAAAAAATAGAATATTGATATAGTTTAGAAAATTAACATAATAAAATATATTTATATCTATTTTATTATTTTTATTATTTTTTTGGTTTTATGATGAAATTGAGGATTTATAATATGAAATAAAATTAAAATGGCCAGTTATGAATGACACCTCTTCTTTGTACAACCTCTGTAGGTTTATACGTAATTCCTTCCTCGAATGGTTTTATAACCAAAACTAGGAATATATGTAATGGGGAGGGATTTATATAAGGTATTTTTGTAGAGATTTTTTTATCCAAAATACAATGCATGTATGAAGATGATATGAGAGTGGGTATCTATTTTTAAGTTGCAGAGAGGATACATATGGTATTTTTTAAAAGAAATCAATATACCCACATTTAACACACTCCACATGGGTCCAATATGGATTATTCTAGAACCATATATTATATAAGGTTTAAATATTTCCATAAAATATAAATTTCATTTATTCAGTTATTATACCCCTTTTATTTTATTTAATCACCATGTAAACTCATTTTAACCTTAACTTTGGTAATTAATTTTTAATATTTTTAAAGTTCATTATGATAAAAAACGATGTTAATAATTTTATATAATATGAATTAATATGATCCTAAATATTTCATGTATTTTTCAAATTCAATTCAATGAATTGGAATAATTTAATTTAAAATTAAACCCATATACATGGGTAAAATCATTTTTTCAATGAGAAATGTTTTCATAATTATAGAAAGCTTTAATAACAAAAATAAATAAAAATAATATTACAATTACATAAATTGGATTAATAATAATATGATTTAAATTATTTTTCTTCTAACCATTATCAAAGAATATGTATTTTTTAAAATTATTAAATCAAAATTGGAGTTCTTATTAAAAATATACATTTTCAATATTCATAAAAAAATTAATTTCATCATAAAATTCCCTAAAATTAAATCATAGATAATTTTTACATGTTTATTTAAAATATGAATCTAATTTTCCTAAATAAATTTCTAAAATTTCTAAAATTAATTTCATTATTTGTTTACAAAAAGAAATGAAAATTATTTTTTAAGATAAATTTATTTTTCTATGCATATATAGTCACTAAAAAAATTAGGTGCTTATGTATCAACATATGTTAATTTAATATAACAATAAAAATTATTTTTTAAAAAAATTATCCTATTCATATCAAAAAATTTATTTTCTTGGTTATAATAATCTTGTTTAAATAATGACATTATTAACATTGTTTTTTGATTTATCACAACTCCATGTTGCATGTAACACATGATAATTAGGAAATTAAATTAATTTGAAAATAAATATTTTATTAAATCTTACAGTTTTAAAATATCTCCCCACAGAACAAATTTAATCCTCAAAACATGAACTTGTTCATGGAAATTGATGGTTTTCCATTTGAAAATTCCTTTTTTGAAATCTGACATCATATATAGAGTTAATAAATCTACTTCATGGTTAGATAGAAATGGAAGAACATTGGTTATCTAGAATAACAAATGTCTATGTTTATAAGTAGGAATGAATTAGTGTGATGTGAAAATATTCCCACAGAATGAATGTAATTTAAATAGACAATTGATCATAATAAATTTAACAAACATGAGAATTTCAACAACCACAAAATCATTAATCAAATAGGTTACAAAAAGGAACCTCAGTTCATTAAAAATAAAGGTAATTTAAAAGAATAATTTTATGAATAACCATTTCACTAACCTTGATGTATTCATTTACTAAATTGATAATGTATTTGAAAAAATATGCCTCATTTAATTTTTTTATTCCATGAAAAAAATTTCATCATTTTTTTGATCTTTGATCGATTTCATCACCATTTATTAAACTATTAAATGAATATCCAATCTGATTTTTTTATACCTAAAGTTAAAATATTAACTTTTAAAATACCATGGGGATTCGAAATTAATGAAAATACTTTTTATCTGTCTATAATGTAAAAAAACAAAAACGGTTGGAACAAGTTTTCTAATGTGGATAAATATATTACATTAATCTCAAAAACATCAACAAAAATAATTTAAAATTAAACATAATACATTCCAAGAATATTTTTCATAAAAACACATCATGAATATGTATAATGAGATTCAATGTCCATAAATTAAGAATAAGATCACTAAAATTCCAAAATCAACAAAACAATATTACCCTTGAAATCGTAATGTTACTCTACATGTCACATATAAAATATTTTAATGTCATTACCACTATATAAAAAAAATAGAAAGATGAAAGATTCTAAAAAATAACTATATTCTAATTCCTTATATAAAATATGAAATCTATTGCATTTATAAAAAAATTATGTGGAGTCTATCATAAATTTATTTTTCACCAAATCACTAATTGTTTTCAATGGCACTTGTACTATGTGGTTTACTTTACTAGTTTCAATAAACTCTTTCTCCAAACTAAATATTATCACTTCAAAAATATTTACATAATAAGTGATATCATTCCCCCAATCATGATTTTCCAAAAAAAAATCACCTTACATTTAAAATAATTTTATAGGTCATAATTTCTATTGAATTTATTATTTCAAATACATGATGAAAACTACATCCTAACAATCCTATGATGTTTCATTATTCATATAACCAAAATATTATTGATATAATTCTTCCAAAACATAATTCTCAAATCCCAATACATAAACAGTTAAATAAAATTACATTAAAAATTTGTAGAGTATACTTCTTTCCTTAGTCATAGAGTTAACTATTATATTAGGCCATTGAATTGGATATTTCCAATGTTTCCAACACATAATACCTTGAAATCCAAAAAAATTATTTCTCTATGAACTTTATTTCCATAAATATAACACCTTACAATTCTTAAGTCATTATCTAAGGTACTTATTTGAATATTACTATCACATAAAAAACTAAATATTGTTACCTCCTTTTTTTTCATAGAAAACTATCTTTAACATATTTTGTGAGTCATGAATCTCACCCATGTTGATATTATTAGTCAAATATCATTATAGTTAACTACTTATAATAGAAAAATTTCCCCTTCCATCTCTTGCTTCATTTGGTTGCTCAAGATAGCTAAATAACCATAACAAAATGTTTTCCCTATCTAGGTATTTCATTATTTGGATACTCATAAGTAAAATTGTTCCATTTTACAACACATTTACTATTAGAAAAAATTTTATTTGTTACATTCATTGTATAAATATAATAGGTTGATTGGGATCAATAATAATCATTTAGGGAAACCAAATAATCATTAAAATCAGTTTAATAATGTCTAAATCATGAAATATTATATTAAATATCTAACAGCTTATGTCTATCCTATGACATTCATGTCCATAAAATATAAAAATCATTCCATAACGGTCATAATGATTTTATTATTTCCAAAGAATATCCCCAAAGGGAGTACAACTATACATGCAGAAAGTCCCATTATCATGAACAATTTGACGATCGAGCCCAAACCCAGTGTTCCCATGTCATAGTTTTCAACCATAAGAAAAATAATTATAGAGGAATATAAAATTTTTGTATCCATAGAGGGGTTTAATTTCATGGAAACCACACTCTATATCCATATACAAAATTAAATCACATTTTCAAATTCTTTGTCTAGTTCTGAGGATTTTCATTAAATTTTTCTCATCCTAGATTCCAATGGTTTAACAAACATATCCTCTGTTAACAACCATAATTAACTAGGAACATCATACAAACATATTATATGTTTTTAAATGAATATTCAATATATCACACTAATGCATTCATGATCATTATAATAGTTTTCTATCATGGGATACTAGACTCGGAATGTTCTTATTTCATGAAGAATCTTTAACATCACTCACAAAGATCTTAACACATATTATTATCCTTATAAATATCATATTTAAAACCATTTTTGTAACCAAGGGAAAGGAAACATAAGAAATAGTGATTTCAAATACTTAGTAAGGGTACGCATGTTATATATAAATTGATGATCGTATAAATTCACAATAGAAGAATAAGGATGTGAAATCATTTTGATAACATGAAAACTTCATACCGAATATTTCTAAGAACAAATACCTAAGTTATTTCATAAATCATGGTCATTTATAAGACCTGAATCATAATATAAATTATTTAACATAAGTCAAGATATCATAACATAGGCATTTTAATGTAGAAAACCCATACACTTATAACATTGGGAACATGTATAAATATAAATAGGGTCACTCATTATGTCATGGACCTAAAACCAAGGTCCATGAATGAAATTGGTAACATGGCATGCATAAAATATTTATCTCATAATATATCCATATATACCTAATGAATTGGAGGTAAACAGTGGTCCTACTCATGACATAATGAAAATTAAACCTATGATTTCCATAGGGTTGTAAATAATTCATTATATCACAACCCATGAAATGAAATGAGTTTCATAAGCAGTTCAACAATTGACCATATCATAACCTATAGAAATGAAATGTGTTACATAAAATTATTTTCATCAAAACCATAAACCATATAGAGAAGTAACATGGATGGTAACATTGGGTTTTATCTCCTGTAATGAATAAGTATAATCAAGGGTTTTTTTAAATGTTGAATAGAAATACCATTAAATTTTCATTAAAATTCCAAAAAGAAAAAATCATTTTACATTGGAAATAAAAAATTTAAACTAGAAAATTATAAAATAAATTGTAATTCTTTTCATTCAATATATCCTTTTAATCATATGAAGGAACCTTTAAATCATTGAGTTGTCATGATGTTGGGAGATTATGTTCTTATCATACAAGTCAAAATAAATTATTGCATTCAAATTTTGGTAGAAATCCATAAAGTTACTCATTTAGAATAAAATTATAAGAAACATTTCAATAAATTTTCTAAATAATTCAGTCATGGGTATCAATGAAATTATAAAATAACAAATTAATAATAATATAATTTTTAAAACATTGTTTATAAATAATTCTTATTGATGAAAACAATTCATTGAAAATGAAATAAATTCAATTTTCCATAAAAACATTCTTATAGTATCTTGATCTTTTAAAGATAGTAGAATGAATTGAAACCACAATTTTTTCAATAAAAAACCATTTCAGTAGAATATTTCTTTTTTAATGAGTGTTTGATCACAATATTTCATCAATAGCTACATATTAATAAACAATCTTAATAAATGACGAGATTGTAACATAAGACCCTTAAAAATTTGTTGACATTTGAATAATAATACGTGGAGAAAATAACAATATTTGGATATTTAAATACCCATAAAATTCATTTTTATAGTCATAAAATACAATTATGGGTAGTATGTAAACCACATACATGAAACAAGTGTTGAATAAGGCAATTGTCACAAAAGTAAAAGTGAGAAAAATATTCATTACCACAAGTCTTGAGAATCTTTGTACACATCCAAACACCCATTATAATAAATAAAGGTTATTATATATCAATAATATAAGGATTAATGAATATTTAATACCATATTTTTTTCTTCTTATAACCCTATTATTAATAATTCCCTATTAAAATGTCATTTTGGGTAACAATTGCTTTGTTTTTCATGTATACTTTGGATCTCCACCTCCATTACTTTTATATGGATCATTATTCTATAATTAAAATAATCATAACCACTTTAATAATAAAATATATATTCATTAATTATGTGTTTATAATAATCCATAAAAATTAGAGAATGAAAAATGAATCACACCGTTCATGGAGACGGTAAGCCATACGTTCCAATAACACTATCTCCATTTTTTAAATGGACAGAATGAAAGGAAGGTAAAAAATAATTATCCTAGATATAAAAATTTTAACATCATATATATCATATATTATTGTTATTTCGATCCTTAAAACTATCCATGTTAAACTAAAATGCAAAACTAATTGCATCGCTTCATGCAAGGAGTAGTCAACATGTATACCAGAAAAATAGTATCAATTTCAAATGGATTGGAAGGTATGAAGGAATATGTGATAATATAATTATAGAAGAATATTAATGTCATAAATATCATATAAATACATTACATACATCTATTAATACAACCTTTTTAGGTGGTGATGTAAAATTATTTGCATCGATTAGTGATGTGGTAGTCTGTCGTACACATGATCGACGGTTTCAACTCACATTCCATGATAGAGGATATGGATATTAATTATTACATTAATATAAGAGCATATTTTAATATTTATGATATTTTTTATTTATTCATGTTTTTATATGAAATTAATCATTTATAAAAATAAATAAGAATAAAATGATTTGTTAAGGGTAATACATTTTCTTCGGACAACATATAAAGGTTTATACCTAAACCATTAATTGGATGGTTTTCATACCAAAATAGAGAAACGTGGTCATAATAATGGATTTAATAAAGGGTTTGGAAATGTATTGGGTGAACTAAATAAATTTTTATTTGTTAGTAGTATAGGATATTAGGTATCCTTTTATAAGTTAGAAATAGGACACACCTTGAATTTTTGAAATGATAATGATAAACCCACATTTTGCACACAAACATATGATCAAAAATAGATCATGATTGAACAATAGATGATACAGGGTTGATAACTATTCAGAAAAAAGAAATCTGGTTGGTTAATAATTAATTTAAACCCTTATCTTTTCAGTTTAACCCCTTTGTAAACTTGTTTTGAAATTAATCACATTAATTTATTTTTACTATTTTATGTAATTGTCCATAAAACAAATAAAACTAAAATTATTAAATAATTATTATTATTCTGATTAAAAATATTGAATCCATTTTATGAAAATCATCTAACAGAATTGGTTTACTTTTACATAAAATTTAACTTATAGACATCATGAAAAAGTGGGTTCCCTATGATTTTTTTTTTCAAAAGTATAAAAGTAATTAATATCAAAATTCAATATTAATTTGATTTAAAGGACCTAATATTGATTAATAATATTTTTATTTTACTAATTTAACTTTTAAACAATTTTTTAAATTTTTTTACCATTGTAAATTCTTTAAAAAAAGACCGTTTTGAATAAAAAATAATATTTCACAACATTCATTAATAAATTAATCTTTTTATAAAATAATAAAAACATAACTGTAATAAATTTGTTACATGATGATTTAAAAAATTATGTTAAATTTATTAAAATAAATATTGTAAATGTTTTAAAAATAAATTATATTATTACTTCATAAAAAATAAATGATAATAATTTTTTGAGAAAAATGTATTTTTCATAGAATATGAAGAAATTAAAAATATAATTATTTATATATCAATATTTTTTATATAAAACCCTCATACATAATTTTAAAAACAATCATTCTATTTATGTATCTATATTTAATGGTTAGGTTATAATGATAATGTTTAAATAATGATATTTTAAATAGTTTATTGTTGTTCTTCATAACTAAGTGTTGCGTTTAATGTAAGATATAAAAAAATTCAAAAACAAATATATTATAATACCAATTTTTATTATAGTTTTTTCTACATTTTTTCTATCATAATATAGTATATATTTGGATATATAATATGGTTTAGTGTTGTTACATGATCATGAGAATTAATTTTCCTCCCAAGATCTCTAACTAGAATCTATGGTGTTCAATTTCAATGTATAATAGAAATACAGCATTAGTGATAGAATTATTGTCACCATATATTAGGAAAAAATTTATATATAATCTATTAGTTGGATTTGAATCCATATAATTGGTGATGGATGTAGTTATTACAAGCCTATAACAATAATTTCACTTAAACCCCATGTTTAGTTAAGGTAGTTATTGATTCCCTTAGTAGTATGTCTTGGTGAGATATATTCCAATATTCTATAGTTTTATGGAGAGTGATATTTGGGCCTCTATATATACATAATTACATCATGTAATTAAATGGTAGAGGTTACCTATATTATATAATGGTGTGTTCTACCTTATTGAAGATGGAAGGGGGGTTCTAATTTATATATCTTTTAGTTGCAGTTTATTCTTATTGTGTCATTTGTGTTCATGCTCCCAAGGTATGGTTGGAGGATGAAAGAAATTTGGTGTTGATTGAAGATAAATTTTACATATCATTGTTAATAAGAGATTTGGTTTCTTGTGATCATCAAGGATCACCCTTGGTTGTGAATGTAAAAATATCCTTGAAGTATCATTCCCCAAGGTGTCAGTTTTGTTGTTCTGGGATGTAGTAGTCATTATTACAGTTCATGTCATGATTCTTGCTCATAAAATTAGTGATGGAAAATAATATTTTTCATTATAGTTTTTTGTATGTATTAGACTTCCCTAGGTGTATGTGGGTAATATTTTAGTGGATTTCAACATCTTTTTTTCACAAGTTTAGCAGGATATGATACTATTCAGCTAATCATGGATTAGTTAATGAAGTTAGATCATTTCATATAAATACTACAGTTGATTATTTTGGATTATTTGGTGAGTTAGCATATGGATGTTACATTTAATCTTAATGAGGTATTTTGGACCATCATTTCTAACCATGATTCTAATTTTTTACATGTTATCTTTCATGTGATTGTAAAACACTTTTGGATGTCAATTATTCCACAACACTACTTTCATACATGGAAAAATAATGAGAAAAATCATATAATCCCAATTTAAGAAGACATATTATGTTCATGTATTCTTTCCATGGGTGAAACATGGGTGAATCACATATAATATCTCGAGTATCACAATAATTGTAGTTACCATTTTTCTATTTTCAAGGTTCATTTTGAGGTATTGTATACGCATCCTTAATGTTCTCTATTATGAAAAACACAGGTTGTGATTTTAGTGGTCCTTAGACCATTAGTTGGGTATAACATAATTGAGATGTATCAAATGATTTAGGATTGGATGAAGCAAGAATATGATAGTTATAAATCATATAAAGATTGGAGGAACTGAACTCCAGATTTTGAGGATGGTGATAGAAATGTTCCCCCTCATCATGGGTGGCGGTGGTTTTGCATAGTTAGTATTTTTTTCACTTGAATTATTAGGAAATTTGAGGTGTTAGATCACATTAGTGAGGTGTTTTATCATCTAAACATTCCACCATAGTAGACTAATATTCATGATGCATTTTTTTTGTAGATTATATCATTCCTTAATGATAAATATCACATTATTTATTAGTGTTAGTTTGATGTAGAGGAAGAACCTATATTTACGGAGAAGTTCGTCAGATTTATTATCATCACGAGAAGGTTTATTGTGGGAACATCATTCCATTTAGTTCATGGTGACTAGAAGCATGAAGTATTATAATGCTTATGTGGGTACATGATTTAAATCTCTACACTCAATATCCCAATATATTTTAAACCTTGTTAATCCATAGTGCTGATATGTTTTATTTAATAATATTTTTATTGAAACTATTTATTCTTGGTGTGGAATTATTTTTTGATGATGGTCTATTAGAATTTTTTAAATGTATCTCCCAATATTTAATGGGTTTTGTGTTTGTAGGTTCATTTCCTAATTATTTTTTATTCTTAATCATGATTATGATTTGAGAGTTATATAATGTAACTACATGGATCCTCTCAAATGATTTCATTGTATCTTCTAGGTGTTGGAAGTTTTAGGAGAATGTATGAATAATGAACATGGGATTGGAGAAAAAATTCCATTGAAAGGACTATATTGTGGAATGGCCTTATACATAGTTTTATAAATAGTTGTCTAGAAAACATAGTTTCTATGTATTATTGTCTGTAGCTTTGTGATGCATTGGGAAATAGTATGGTTCTTCTGCTTCTTAGTGGGTGAGAAATCGTTAGATCTTGGGGGCGTCTTATGAGGGAAGTCTAGTTGTGATGTGATGTATCCAACTATTATGTTAATTGTTTTAAAGAATTCATGGCTATTATTATGCATTTTTTTTGTCACATTGAGACTCATATATTAATCCTCCTAAAGTTTTAAATTGGTTGGATTATTTTTTAGTAATATGAAGGTCCACATAATAATATTACATAAGTAAATTTCTTGTTTAGTATGAAAATAATCATTTTTTCGATAAAAAAATGGTTGAGTATTATAGCTAGAATTCACCATCTAGAGCTTGGGGGGCCAAGGACACTTGTAACGCCCCGACCCTAGATACCCAGAGTCAGTGTATTTTTACATAACATTGGCATGATCACAAAGGATCAATTCTTGAAAGACCGATTAGTTTAGTAGTCTTGGAAACACTAGATATATTCATAAGTCTTACATTACATCATAAGGTAAAAAAAATACAACAACATCTTGTCTTCATATCCCCTCATACTATCCCAGCAGGTCATTCATAAATTACTTCTTCACATATTGGGAAAAATAAAACATTGAAAGGGGTGAGCTCAGATGCTCAGTAAGGATAACAATATATCAGAAGCTTTCATAGATAAGCATAAACACTTAAAGCAATTTATAACTAAAACAAAAGCCTTTTAACTTGAACTTCAGCATAATATGGCAAAGATAAAATGAAATAATTCCATTTACTTATTCACATAGATATTCTACTAGTCAAACAATCACATGCAATATCAATAACAACTTTTATAATGATGGAATGCATAATGCCAGACTATCATAACCACATAGCCAAGGCCTCATGCCAAGACTACAAATAAGATTTTGCCAAGGCCTTGTGCCAAGACACTAGTTTGTCTCATGAGACCTACCGATGCATCGAGGAGCTATAGCGGGCTCCACCCATCACTTACTAAGTCCAATGCATTCCTCATATGAAAAGTTTGAAACATAACATAAACATTCGTATTAAAACTAGCATACAAAATGTCAATACATTATCCACAAACCATGAATGGTATAAAAATATCACATCCACAGTCAAACATAACTCATTCAATACAATATGGAAGATTGTATTGTATCATATTAACCTCAATCGAGAATGATGAAGGATATTGACATAGATGAAAATAATCATCAAAACTATTGATAGAAATATCCCTCTTTTTCTTGAAAACATTTAAAAGTCACACTATCTGTCAAGAATCCATTTAAAATATATTTTTTAATCAAAGTGTACCATACCACTTTGAAACATGTAAAAGGAATTTTGATTTTAAAACTATAATGTCCATATAAATAAATCCTTAAAACCATTTTCAAAACATGGACATTAATGAGAATGATTTAGAATAATCAATCTTTAAAACATTTTAAAATGTCATTTTATTTAGAGTTCCTAACCAAAAGAGAGACACCTGAATAAAAATAATTGAGGAAATAAAAACTTTGTAATATCATGAGAATAAAGGGTTCATGATATATTATGTCAAAGTACATTATATACACCATATAAAAGTGATTTGGTGTATAACAATAAAGGAGTCTCATTGGAATGTAAATTGAGATGAAATTTCTTATAAAGACCATATCATTAGGTTAAGGATAAATCAATGAAATAATTATGTGTGAAAAATATAAATACACTCAATATTATTGGATATTTAGTGTAATTCAATCAGAGGACATTCACACATATTCTTGTAAAAACAACACCAATGAATGGGATATTTAACTCAACATATAGAGATTGAGTTAAACATTACTCTTATCAAGTTCATACCGATCACTTGAGAATTTATCAATGGAGTGATTATGTGTATCAAAATTATATCCACAGAAAGGGGAGTGTAAATTTTGACATAAGAAAATTAATAGTGATTCCACACATAATCTTGGAGTAAAATAATCAATGAAGTATGCGTAAAGCTGAATGAGTAGAAATTGAAATGTCAAATTCCCTTATCGATTTAGTAACTTATAAAACATGCACCCATGAAATAAGGATCATACAATGATGATGTAAATACCCATAAATTTGAATTATATTACACAATTAATACAATCATGGGCAGTACACACACCACATGCAATAAATAAGTGGTGAACAATGGAAATCTCACTGAATTAAAAGTGAGATAAGAAACCCCTTACTTTGTACTTTTTCCTTGGTCGACGGTAGGTTAACCTCCTGTATAATGGTGAAATAATTATTATTGAATTATACAAGAATCATTTACATTAATATGATATCATATATTATCTTTTAACATTGATTTGTTAATAATATCTTAGTATTATCGTCATTTCGGGTGTTAACTTACTTGTTTTCCTTTATATTCTTTGTTACGTAAGACGTGTTTGTTATGGATAGGTTGTATCTTATTCATATACAGAATTATATCAAGTTCTTAAAAATTATTTTTAAATCATCAAATGATAATTATACTTGAATGGATACGATGGAGAATGAATCTAATCGCTTTCGTGGAGACGGTAGTCCGTACGTACGCACGAGTGACAATATCATTCTTTTGATGTTAAAATAATATATAATTGGATGGTATATCATATAGAAAGAATAATTATCATGTTATATTTTATATTTATATTAATTACACATCATTATTATACCCATCAAAATAATAATTTATTGAATGACAATTACACCACGACGTGGAGACGGTAAGCCGTACGTACACACGTATGGTGACATGTCATTCAAAGGATGGATAGAATACTGAATATGGTTGTACCATATTTATAATAATATTATAGTATATATGAGATACTGGATTAATTATTTTAGAATGGTAATAACAAAGAAAGAAGAAGTTGAAGAAGAAACGAATTTGAAAAAGGGTGGTAAAAACATTACCTCTTCTTCGAGTTCTTCCTTTTGATTTGTTCAAAAGGGCTCCTTAGGATGGATTTATGATCAAACTAAGGCCTCTAAGTTGAATTTAGGGAAGTTGATAGAGTATTTGGGCAGGTTTTGGCCGAACCAAAATGCTTTGAAGGTGTGAAGTAATGAGAAGGGGGAGTGCCCTTTTATAAGAGAGGTGAGGGGCACCTTTGGAAAAGCTAGAAATATTATTTTATAATAAATTCATATTCGGTTTCAAATGGCTCAAAAGTGGATTATTTAAAGGTTAAGGTGGGGATAGGTAGAAAACCACTCAAACAATAGAATTTAGACAGGTTTGTGTCATTATATTAACCATATATTTAAGTATTAACTCTTAGTTAATTAGTTTCACTTTTACAATGTCTCTTTGTATTCTTATATTATATAGTTAATAAACTTACTATATACATCCATGCGACCCCCAAGTGGTCCATTAATGATACAAATATCATTATATAAGTCTCCGGGATGAACCTTAGATTTTTAGGAATTTAATATCAATTAATAATATAATATTTGTTTTAAAAACTCTTTTATGTCAATTTTGACACTATTCAATAATTGATTTTTGTGAAACTCATACCAGAATTATTACTTAGAAAAAAGTCAATAAAATAAATCCTAATATGTCATATTAACCTATAAAATTAGTTTAATTCAATAAAAATATCCAATTATATTTATTTGGGTATTCATATTATCAATTATTTTAATTTTTTACTATTATGGTAATTACTGCATCATCATTGTGTCATAAATAAATTAAATTATTTAATGTCTAAAAATTATAAATAAAATATCATTATGTAGGAAATATTTTTATATTTCTAATGAATATTTATAATCGAATTTATCTTATGTGTAACCCTATATTAAAAAGTTTTAGTAAATAAACATTGATTTTAACTCTTTTAACTCTTCTTTGAATTAAATAATAATAAATGTCCTAATCTAATCCAAGTGGACCTAAATGATAATATTTTACTCCTAAGGTTGTTTTTGGTCGAGATACACTTGTCCAATAGAATTAGGACATGTGTTAGGGTAATATTAATATCATTTTTACCCTTAATTACCCTATTTACTTTTAACCGTGGTAAATAAAAGTAAAAGTTACTATTCACCAAAAATCATTTTCATCTCATTGAACCACATTTTACTCCTTGATATTAACTGTGTCTCTCGGATTTTCGAAATTCCACTCACATAAGCGGTAAAATTAAGTTTTATGAAAAATTCAGTTTTTTAACTACCACTTAGTGGTTTCATTATTCATAAAAAAATGAAAGTTTCCAGAAAAATACCAAAAATTAGGCCTAATCTATATTTGATATTATGAATTCAAAAAATGATGTCTATTTTACCAAATTAAAAACATATTAGTTACATTAATTAATTTAAAAATTAATTCCCGTCGTCAAAACAAATAGCATGTTTTTAAGAGATAATAACTATCAAAAGATTGACACTTGTTTATGTCTGGTTTATATGTGAAATATCATCCAATGACTAACATTGTATTAAATTGTAAAAATGTATTCTAAATATACTTTAAAACCACTCAAATTAATAATTTATCACTATTAATTATTTCGATTAACAAAAAGTTGTTTTTAATTAAAATTTAGTAATTTTCACTATTCATCAAAATAAGAAAGTTATCCGAAAAGTACCAAAATTTCACCCTAAGATAATTTCGATATTAAGAATCCAAAACTGAAGTCCATTTTGAATGATAAAATTTATAAAATTTCAAAAAGTATGTATTACTATTCATAACGGCTAGTTTGATTGGTTTTGGTGTGTTAGAATCTCGAAGTTGCGTACAATGCACGTCATTGCATTATTCAAAGGGAAACGTACCGTGGAAGCTTGGGGTGTTACATTCTACCCTCCTTCAATAAATTACGTCCTCAGAATTTTTTTAAAATTGGGCTTGAGAATATAATGGAATGTCCCACATCGGAAAAAGAGTCAATAAAACTATCACTTTAAAAGAAAGGAAGAGAGGTATAAAGGTCACCCGTGATAACTCATACAAGGATTCCATGTTGGAAAACATGGCTATGGATGATAAACTAAGTGTTTAGTTCTGATGTAGAGGGATAGAAAACATGATCAGGAGAAAGTTAACAATAAGAAAATTACAAACTTTTGTTGGGACAAACGGTCCTTAGTCTCCCAGTAGGAAAAGTAAACGAACAATATTTTTTTTGTTTTAAGTTACATTACATAATGGATGGAGAATCCATTTATGATATTTAATAAGAACATAAAGAGATATACTTACTTTTTAAGTAGAGTTTCATTCTTTAATAAATTTTTACCACTAACTCGTTTTTTTTTTTGAACAATGAGTATTCACGAAGACTTGGTCACAATGGAAGAGCTAGAATAAACTTCTATATAAATACATGATCCACATAGGATAAACTATATATTTACCTTGTCTCTAGAGATTAATCAAAACCAAAATGGTTAGTATAATATCTGATGATCCCCAAAATGGATATTCCATTAGAGAGAAAAAAACACTAATCTTAATTTTCTAAAATTAAACCATCAATACCCCAAAGTTAAATAAATACCATTCAATAATCAATTGTCCTTAAAATCATTTAATATAATCCAAAATAATATTGAAACTCAAAACTTATAAGAATATAGTCTTCCACGTTAAATTGTATCTCCAAGTGACATTAATTACTCTTAACGTCACATACTTAAAAGTAATTAACCTAATCATTTTCATAAACAACCCAAATCACTATAAATCCACAATAAAAACATAGATAAAAATCCACCATTACTCCTCAAATGAAATCTCATACTATTCTATTTTCCATACAACAAAGCGAACAACTTCCAAAATAACATTTATCACTTAATTACCAAATCATTTTCCTATACTAAGGGTATTCATTTGATAAGACATAAGATCCCAAATCAAATTATTATTGATCAATAAAATCATTTAACTAAAAATAATAGTCACACTAACCAGGGACTTCACGTAGTCCAGTGGTAGGCGATAAATCCCAATCGCACTTTTGTTGTGGGTTCGATTCCCACAGCTTTGTCTGACGCGACGGGTTGTCACATGGTCTGTGTGTTGTCCTTTTTCAAAAACTATATTTTATAACATTACCAAAATGAGATAAATTCCTCAAAATAACCATAACATAATTTAACCACAAATCTTATCTCATACCTTGCATTTTCATCCCAAATTATAATAACTTATAATTGCCTCAAACCCAATGATCATATAAAACCAAATGGTTATTTATAACTATATCCACAAGAGAAAAGATAATTCTTCCTCAAATATCATTCTCACATAGAAAACTCCAAGGTTACAAATACAAGATAAAATTATTCCAAAGTAAACCCATCAACAAGGAGCACTAATACTTTTTAAATATTCCTCCAACCATTTATTTCCACATAGCTTCTTCTTTGACCAACAAAATATCCTATAGAATATGGCATTCACTCGGGTAATAGCCAAGTCCCCACATTTACAGCAAATGACTGTAAATGGACTCTTGGGACCATTTTTATCTTCTTCCATAGTACTTTTCATTTTTCTTCGACAATTATTCACTTTATGTCCTTCCTTCCTGCTTGTAAAGCATTTCTTTGTCCCATTGAGACAGTTTCCTAGGTGTCTCCTTCCACATTTCCTGCATGATGGAAATTGAGGATTCTTTTCTCCATGGTCTCCACTGCTGGAGCTCTTATCATTCATCACCTTTCTCTTCATTGTTGAGTCCGGTAATTGGTTAATATATATATTGCTCATCATATTTTTGGAAAATTGATTTGGCATAAAGACGATATCTTTTACGCCTATCAAAATTCCATTTTGTTGCTCATTGCCACCACCATTCCCACCTTGTACATCATTCTCAAAGTCACTATAACTTACTTGGAATCCAGCCATTGACTAAAACCAGAAAGCATTGTGTGAGTAACAATAGTCATAAAATCATTTAGAGATTAACATGTCACCATATTCTCAATTTGAAACACATTAGGATTAACCAAGGTCATTTACTCTCATCTTATATATTTAAGACTTAAAATCGGTTAGTAAAGAAAATGTAAATTATCCTAAGCATATCCCCCGGGAGGGTCGTAACCAAGAGTGCAGCAAGGCCCGTTGTTGTGCACTAGTTCTCATTCGAGTATATCTCAAAGCGGTGTTTTCAGGTTTTACCCCTAGGTACATCTGTGCCAGAGCCGCCTCTACCTGCTCGTATCCAGACAGGGATGTATTTCTCGGAAAACTCACAAAATCTCTACAATACCACAATTCTAGGAAGTTCTTCTATACTAATCCTCAAAGTTCATCTTAGGTATACGTGCTCTAATCAGAGTTTATCTAAATCTAGCTTCCAAGTTTTGTACTAAACTTCCTCTGATACCAACTGTAAGGCCCCAACCCTAGATACCCAGAGTCGGTGCATTATTACATAACATTGTCATGATCACAAAGGATCAAGTCTCGAAAGAATGATTAGTATAGTAGTCTTGGAAACACTAGATATATTCATAAGTCTTACATTACATCATAAGGTAAAAAAACTACAACAACATCTTGTCTTCATATCCCCTCATACTATCCATGCAGGTCATTCATAAATTACTTCTTCACATCCTGGGAAAAATAAAATATTGAAATGGGTGAGCTCATATGCTCAGTAAGGATAACAATATAGCAGAAGCTTTCATAGATAAGAATAAACACTTAAAGCAAATTATAACTAAAACAAAAGCCTTTTAAACTTGAACTTCAGCATAATATGGAAAAGATAAAATGAAATAATGCCATTTAATTATTCACATGGATATTCTACTAGTCGAACAATCACATGAAATATCAAAAACCACTTTCATAATGATGTAATGCATAATGCCAGGCTATCATAACCACATAGCCAAGGCCTCGTGCCAAGACTACAAATAAGATTTTGCCAAGGCCTTGTGCCAAGACACTAGTTTGTCTCATGAGACCTACCGATACATCGAGGAGCTATAGCGGGCTCCACCCATCACTTACTAAGTCCAATGCATTCCTCATATGAAAAGTTTGAAACATAACATACACATTCGTATTAAAACTAGCATACGAAATGTCAATACTTTATCCACAAACCATGAATGGTATAAAAATAGCACATCCACAGTCAAACATAACTCATTCAATACAATATGGAAGATTTTATTGTATCATATTAACCTCAATCGAGAATAATGAAGGATATTGACATAGATGAAAAGAATCATCAAAACTATTGATAGAAATATCCCTCTTTTTCTTGAAAACATTTAAAAGTCACACTATCTGTCAAGAATCCATTTAAAATATATTTTTGAATCAAAGTGTCCCATACCACCTTGAAACTTGTAAAAGTAATTTTTAATTTAAAACTTTAATGTCCATATAAATACATTCTTAAAACCATTTTTAAAACATGGACATTAATGAGAAAGATTTAGAATAATCAATCTTTAAAACATTTTAAAATGTCATTTTAGTTAGAGTTCCTAACCAAAAGAGAGACACTTGAATAACAATAATTGAGGAAATAAAAACTTTGTAATATCATGATAATAAAGTTATTAATGATATATTATGTCAAAGTACATTATATACACCATATAAAAGTGATTTGGTGTATAACAATAAAGGAGTCTCAATAAAATGTAAATTGAGATGAAATTTCTTATAAAGACCATAACCTTAGGTTAAAAATAAATCAAAGACATAATTATGTGTGACAAATATAAATACACTCAATATTATTGGATATTTAGTGTAATTAAATCAGAGGACATTCACACATATTCTTGTAAAAACAACACCAATGAATTGGATATTTAACTCAACAAATAGAGATTGAGTTAAAAATTACTCTTATCAAGTTCATATCGATCACTTGAGAATTTATCAATGGAGTGATTATGTGTATCAAAATTATATCCATAGAAAGGGGAGTGGAAATTTTGACATAAGCAAATGAATAGTGATTCCACACATAATCTTGGAGTAAAATAATCAATGAAGTATGCGTAAAGCCGAATGAGTGGAAATTGAAATTTCAAATTCCCTTATCGATTTGGTAACTTATGAAACATGAACCCATGAAAGAAGGATCATACAATGATGATGTAAATACCCATAAATTTGAAGTATATTACACAATGAATACAATCATGGGCAGTACACACACCACATGCAATAAATAAGTGGTGAATAATGGAAATCTCACTGAATTAAAAGTGAGATAAGAAACCCCTTACTTTGTACTTTTTCCTTGGTAGACGGTAGGTTAACCTCCTTTATAATGGTTAAATAATTGTTATTGAATTCTAAAAGAATCATTTACATTAATATGATACCATATATGATCTTTTAACATTGATTTGTTAATAATATCTTAGTATTATCGTCATTTCTGGTGTTAACTTACTCGTTTTCCTTTATATTCTTTGTTACGTAAGCCGTGTTTGTTATGGATAGGTTGTATCTTATTCATATACAGAATTATATCAAGTCCTTAAACATTATTTCTAAATCATAAAATGATAATTATACTTGAATGGATACGATGGAGAATGAATTTCATCGCTTTCGTGGAGATGGTAGTCCGTACGTACACACGAGCGACAATATCATTCTTTTGATGTTAAAATAATATATAATTGGATGGTATATCATATAGATAGAATAATTATCATGTTATATTTATTATTTACATGAATTAAACATCATTATTATACCCATAAAAATAATAATTTATTGGATGACAATTACACCACGACGTGGAGACGGTAAGCCGTACGTACACACGTATGGTGACATGTCATTCAAAGGATGGATAGAATACTGAATATGGTTGTACCATATTTATAATAATGTTATAGTATATAGGAGATACTGGATTAATTATTTTAGAATGGTAATAACAAAGAAAGAAGAAGTTGAAGAAGAAAAGAATTTGAAAAAATGTGGTAAAAACATTACCTCTTCTTCGGGTTCTTCCTTGTGATTTGATCAAAAGGGCTCCTTAGGATGGATTTCTGATCAAAATAATTCCTCTAGGTTGTAGTGATGGAAGTTTAGAGAGTATTTGGGCAGGGTTTTTCCGAACCAAAATGCTTTGAAGGTGTGAAGTAATGAGAATGGGGAGTGCCCTTTTATAAGAGGGGTGAGGGGAACCTTTGAAAAAGCTAGAAATATTATTTTATAATAAATTCATATTCGGTTTCTAATGCCTCAAAAGTGGATTATTTAAAGTTTAAGGTGGGGATAGGTCAAAAAACACTCAACAAATATAATTTATACAGGTTTGGGTCATTATATTAACCTTATCTTTAAGTATTAACTCTTAGTTAATTAGTTCCACTTTTACAATGTCTCTTTGTATTTTTATATTATATGGTTAATAAACTTACTATATATATCCAAGATACCCTCAAGTGGTCCATTAATGATACACCTATCATTATATAAGTCTCTTGGCCGATCCTTAGATTTTTATGAATTTAATATCAATTAATAATATAATATTTGTTTTTAAAACTCTTTTATTTCAATTTTGACACTATTCAATAATTGATTTTTGTGAAACTCATAACAGAATGATTACTTTGAAAAAAGTCAATTAAATCAATCATAATATGTCATATTAACCTATAAAATTAGTGTGATTCAATAAAAATCTCCAATTATATTTATTTGGGTATTTATAATATCAATTATTTTAATTTTTCACTATTATGGTAATTACTGCATCATCAATGTGTCATAAATAAATTACATTATTTAATGTCTAGAAATTATAAATAAAATATCATTATGTAGGAAATCTTTTTAGATTTCTAATTAATATTTATAATCAACTTTATCTTATGTTTAACCCTATATTAAAAATGTTTTAGTAAATAAACTTTGATTTTAACTCTTTTAACTCTTCTTTGAATTAAATAATAATAAATGTCCTAATATAATCCAAGTGGACCTAAATGATAATATTTTACTCCTAAGGTTGTTTTTGGTCGATATACACTTATCCAATAGAATTAGGACATGTGTTAGGGTAATATTAATATCATTTTTACCCTTAATTACCCTATTTACTTTTAACCATGGTAAATAAAAGTAAAAGTTACTATTCACAAAAAATCATTTTCATCTCATTGAACCACATTTTACTCCTTGATATTAACCGTTTCTCTCGTATTTTTGAAATTCCACTCACAGAAGCGGTAAAATTAAGTTTTATGAAAAATTCAATTTTTTAACTACCACTTAGTGGTTTCACTATTCATCAAAAAATGAAAGTTTCTAGAAAAATACCAAAAATTAGGCCTAAGATATATTTGATATTATGAATTAAAAAATTTATGTCTATTTTACCAAATTCAAAACATATCAGTTGCATTAATTAATTTAAAAATTAATTCCCGTCGTCAAAACAAATAGCATGTTTTTAAGAGATAATACCTATCAAAAGATTGACACTTGTTTATGTCTGGTTTATATGTGAAATCTCATACAATGAACAACATTGTATTAAATTGTAAAAATATATTCTAAATATACTTTAAAACCACTCAAATTAATAATTTATCACTATTAATTATTTCGATTAAAAAAGTTGTTTTTAATTAAAATTTAGTAATTTTCACTATTCATCAAAATATGAAAGTTATCTGAAAAGTACCAAAATTTCACCCTATGCTAATTTCGATATTACAAATCCAAAACTAAAGTCCATTTTGAAAGAAAAAATTTATAAAATTTCAAAAATTATGTATTACTATTCATAACAGCTAGTTTGATTGGTTGTGGTGTGTTAGAATCTCGAAGTTGCGTACAATGCACATTATTGCATTATTCAAAGGGAAACTTACCGTGGAAGATTGGGGTGTTACACCACTAGATACTTTACTTCATCCTTAAGTGGTGTCCTTATATTATGGTCCATTTCATAATATAAATGATCTTTTGGCGTGAATGGATTTGAGTAGAAAAATCAAGTATTACACTATGACATTTTGAAAGATCTGGTATTATGAAATGATCAAAATTTTCATGTTGCGACCTTATATATTAATATAAATTTTATTATTGTTAGACTAATGAGATTCAACATAAAACTCATTATTTATTTCATGTCGGTGTTGTATTTCAATTGGTGACACTTTCAATGTGATGATTGTTTATTTTAAAAATGTTATTATAAATTTGGGCCATTTTAATATTTTATTTTTTCACTTCATTTCATTAGAGCCCTACTCAACCAATGGTGTGTCTTTTGAGATCATGAGCCACTCTCATATTTTTTTCCCTCAATAGGGATATTTTAACCTCTTTGTTATCCTAATCGATTTTATTTCTTCACATTCATTCATTCCTTATTCATAATGTCCCATTATTAGGGAGTATTAGTGAAGGTAGTTTTTCTTTTTCTATATCACTTTTTCCCTGATTAAATTCTCATATTAGTGTGTCTTTGGTTTTTTATAACCTTTGTTATATTTTTTGTTGTTTCAACATTTTCAGTCCATTATCATGCCATATAATATTAAACTATCAGTTCAAATAGAAGAATCAAGACATCTCCTTCTTTATTTATGTGGTTTTTTTGAATTTTCATAATTTTATTTTGATTGGGTGGATTATATATATTTTCCTCTTCTGATATAAGTCAGGAAAAAGGAAATATAATGAGATTAAGTGATTTTCTTATGCTATCTAGACATTAATATTATTTCTTATATATTGATGTGTTTATTGATATTGAATCTATGTGATTTATAAAATTTGTTGTGACAAAAATTTCCTAAAGTTGTTACTATATTGGAATCAAATTCTATAATGGGGTAATCAATTGATGTCGTTGATGAATTAGTTTTTGGGAAACATGTAATTAAGGTGTAGGTTTTTCAACCTGTAATTATTATTTATATGAAATGTGTGATTACTAATTTGTTCTTGAATGTGAATAAATATTATAATTTACCATCTGTTTTTTTGTATGTGGGGTCTTTACGGTTTTGGATAGAGTGGTAATTAATTTTTATGTGTGGCTTGGCTGGTGAGGTGTGTATATATTTGGTTTTAGTGAATTAAAAAATATGTGCTTACTGTTTTGGTCATATTGATGGTTATATAATAAGGAAGTTGTTTTGCGGTTGTTATAGTGTATTTTTAAAGGGTTGTGTTGCATTTTATGAATTGATCAGTTTAGTTAATGTGGGTTTCTATTTTAATTTATCGATGGAAAAGAATTATGATGGAATAAATGAAGTTGGAAATTGAAAATTCCCTAGAAATTAAAAAATGAAGGTGTAATTTGTAAAATAAAAAGGGTTGTAATAAAATCTAATAGGTGGGGTAAAATTGGATAGTTCATAATGTATGGTTTGAAATTAGATATTCTAGTAATAAATATAGTGAACTTATTCATAATGTGTATCATAATTGTAATTATATTAGGATGATGTGTTTGGTAACAATGAATCTATTATTTATTTTTATTATGAGAAAATAGAAATTTAGATTCTTTTTGTGTCTATTTTTTGTAAATATATTAGGCTTGTTTGTGGTATAGTGATGGAAGAGGATATAAGAAAAATGTGTTATAGAATTTTTTGTTGTAATGGGTGATGGATTCATATAAACCCTTACATTGATATTTTTTGTATCAATTATATATGATATTATATTATTTCTTCTTAAGCTCCCAAATCCAATCCAGGTAACCTAAATGATTCCCAAATTAAGATATGGGTTCATAGTGATTTCTAAAACACACATGTAATAGAGGAAATGGATAGTTGACTTCTCCCTCTTCCCTGATATCCATTTAATAATTCTATCTATTGTGATATCTCGATTACATAACTATAAGTATATTAATTTTAATGTTTACTGGTCATAATATATATTTACTAGTTTAAATGGTTAGGCGGTTGTTCTTTAGAGTCATGAAAGGCGGTGTTCAGGGTACTATGAGGGAATTATGCTGAAGAAATTCATGGTTAAGATACCCAAATTTCATACGTAATTGATTTTAGATTATGATGTGGTTATGATTTTTTATGTGGTTGAATGGATATTTATTTATGGATATGACTAGATATTCTGGTAACATTTATGTGAATGGATAATCAAGACATATTTCTTTTTTAATTGGGAGGGACTAAATTAGTGGGGAGTGGTTATATGGTACCATAATAACATATATTCAATTGATGCAATGTATTTTTTTGTGGAATTCATATTCATCGAGTGAGACTTAGTGAGTTTGTGGATTAGATGACTAGATATTGTTGTTGTTACTTATGTTTTTTACTAAGGTATTAATATACTTCTTCTATATTTATAATAATTATTTTGAGCAGGACACTATTGAGTATTGTTGTATTCGAATGGATATTAGTGTTGGTTTTATTGTAGATGTTATAGGAATTCCATTTTCGTAGTGTGGAGTCTTTGGACTAGATAACTCATTTGTATCCTAACTCAAGGGGAGACATGGCCTCAAGTATGACACCATATTCTATAGGCAACCAATTAGTAATGTGGGACTGTGGTGGTAAGGTTAGAAGACTATAACCTAGTTTTCATTGTGAAGCATATTCGTATGTAATTAAAAAGAAACAAAAATAAAAATTAGGTAGTTGAAGTAAAGCATCAAAAATACAATCCCAATACAAAAGGAAATAACAAATATCAAACACAGATGATTTCATTTCATAATTTAAAAATGAATAAAGTATTAAACATTAATAAATATAATTCAACAATTTAATAGAAGGCAAAAACTATCTCTAGGAGCATCTTGAGCATTGGGCCAATCCTTGGCTCCCTAACTCCATACAAGAATAAAAATCAAGCCACCATAACTAGTTGTATCCCATTATCCATACCTATGTCAATGAAGTCTATCCAGGAATTAATTAGATCCCAAACATGGTTTTATTAAATCATAGTAGGCCATAACCAATAATGTCTAAAAAAATATAGCAATGAATATAAACTGTATCAGTGTGTAGGGTATGCATGGATGAGTAAATGTTGTAAGGGGAAGTTTTATATAACTAGTACAATAATATATATAGCAACATTGATTTTTATTACATTACTATTACATAATTTTAATGATAAGAATCATAAAACCATAATATGACCATGATCCAAAGTTTTAGTGTCTTGAAAAAATTAGGACCATACATAACATTTAAAAAATAAAAAATAATCATTTATTTAATTTCTTCCTCTCTATCTTATTATTGACCCATGAATTCTTCATAGTACATGTAGTCACCTAAGGATATACATCAATGAAGTAGTTAGATAAAATCCTGATAAGAGAATAGATAAAAACATGAAAAAATATGACATGGGATGATAATATTCATAACATCATCATCAAAATCATGAGGGGAAGCACGAGATAAAGACATGGAATATGGAAATGCATAAAAATGAAACATTGTGTCTTAATGGTAAACTACCACACATAATTGTGAACAAATCTAGAATCATGATATTATTCACATTGTCCAATGAATTTGAGCACTATATTATTCTAGGCACACCCTTCCCATCATAATCATTAAATTGTGCTATATAATTTTGGGTGCACCAATCATATCATAACATTTCCATTATCATGAATGTCACATAAATCACATATAAATCATGGAAATAAAATAACTATTGTAAAGGAATGGGTTTCATTTAAAAAATCATACATTCATAATCATTGGGTTCCCAAATTCACGAGGGAATAACATACTTGATATAAGAATCATCAACCATGAGTGAAGAAGAAACAAACACCAGAAGTAAAAGGTGTGTTTTTATAGAACATTTATTTTGGTAAACATTAAGGTTCTCATAAACTAATTTAGAAAACAATTATATCATATAAAATGAATGATACTTTTCTATAAATGATATTTAAGGAATATCCATACTAAAAATTGGGTGAAATAAGGAAAACCAAAATAAAAGGAGTTGGGTTCGAGAATTCCCCTTACCATGTGCCTAAACACTATATTCAGACTAATATCATATTTAATTAAATTATATTAATTAATTAAAAAATCTTGACCTTTTATATATTAATTTTATTCATTATTGTTTTATTATATTTATTTATGGTATTTTCAATGAGTTATATAGTTTAATTTCATCATTTGGGGGAATTCACTTTCATTATTTTCATGATAAGCTAACTTGTATACATGAATGAAAGTTTGTGAAAAATGTGGGTAAATATACAAAATTGTTATTATATGTTCAAAATGATTTTAAATTTTTTTAAATGATCCTATAAATTTTTTTGTTATGTTTTGTGACAATGAATCATTAAATGAAAGTTAATGGTGATCATTTTAGGTTATCTTTGGTGTTTTCGTTCACAACAAATTCATTTTGTTTTATCATCTAGTTTGATGTATAAATGTTTCATCTATAACATTAAAAGGGTTATAAAAGATAATAGAGAAATATATTTAATTCATTTCATGGTTTTATTATCATCCTTGTAGTCGTTAATGAAAAATTAATGTGCACCATACATGATGTTGGTAAATTAACACACCACGAACGACGATTTCATTTTTAGAATAATAGATAGAGTGAAAGGAGTATGATTATGGATATTATATTAATAAGATATAATTCACATATATTAATGATATTGGTTTTATCATTAATTTTGTATAAAATAAGGTGATGAGAAGAGAAAAATATAAATGAAATTAAAAATAAATTAAAAGAAAACGGAAGAAGATTTTACCTCTTTGATCTCTCCACCTAGAGAACCTCTATAGAGAAATGTTTTTGGTCTTTTTATGAGACCAAGATCTGAAAGACATGGGACATGTAAATGGGGAGATTTTTGGGTAGAATTTTGTTATGTATCATAGCTTAATAGGTATAAGGAGAAGAAGGGGTGAGGGTGGTAATTATATTGGAGGGGAGGGGTTTTTCTCATTATTTATTTCATTAGTTTATTATTTTTCTCAAGATATTCATTAGTGTTAATTAATGAGAATAATTATAGTAATTAGATCATTTTTGTTAGAATCAATGGTACTTACATCAGTTATGACTCAAATTAAACAGTATTTAACTTATAATTTATATATACAGTAAATTATAATATTTTACTATTCACCAAAAAGCATGTATTTTAGATAAATCCCAAAATTTCTCTGAAAATATTTTTTGACATGTAGAATCAAAAAATGAACTCCATTTTATGAAAATAGTTTTCTATATATGAGTAATTTATTTATTATTTAGAATCATTATTTACCTCAAAAATACATATTTAAAAATTAAAAGTAACTTTATAACACTCAAAAAATCATTTACGGTCTCATAAAATTATATTAAAATCACAACACATCAAAATATTAATTTATTAATAAATTTTAAGAAAATAGATTTTCTTTTAAATTTTTAATTAATCATAAGATTGTAATTAAATATTTTTGAGCTACAAAAATTCCAACAGTTAATTAGTAATTTTTAAAAAATGTACTTACATATTTTATGATAAAATTATATCATATTTTCACCTATAAGACTCGTAAATTTTATTTATACTTTCTTGGTTTACTTTACTATTCATTTGGGTGGTTTACTATTCATAAAGTTCATAATAATATTACTAATTTAAAGTTATTATTTAATAAGTATAATTTCAATTAATTCTAGAAATACATCATGTTTCATTAATTCTATATATATATAGTTTTTACCACGATATATAAGTGATTTTATGTTATTTATAGTATATTAAATCACTATAAGAAGGGAATTATTCAATTGGTAAATGATTAGTTCATTTCATTCTTCCCCCCTTTAGAAATTTCTCCCTCTAAATTTAATTTTACAAATAAATGTGTGTGTACTTCCCCATCATCATGCCCTCCAGTTCCCATGTTTCTTCTTCATACATATGGTTCCTCCACAACCCATGGACAATGTGAGTTAAATTTTGGAATAGAACCTTATCTCTCTGGTACATAAATGTTACTGGATGCTCCTCATAAGAGAGATCATCTTCCAGTTGTAGCACCTCAGAGTTCAGTACATGTGAGATATCTAGTATGAACTTCTTCATGAGTGATATGTGGAACACATCATGAACATGAACTATATTCAGTGGAAGTGAAAGATGATAGGTCACAAATCCTATGTGATAATGGATCTCAAAGGGTCCAATGTACCTTGGAATTTTTATCCCTTTCCTTACAAACTACATGACTCTATTCTATATTGATATTTAAAGGAATACTTTATCTCAAATGTTGAACTATATGTCCCTTTGATGGTTTTTAGCATATCTCGTTTTCCAACTGTATCATGCTTTGATATTTTGTTGGATAGCTTGAACTTTCCCAGTCATCTCTTACACAAGACCAGGTCAAAGTAGCTTTCTTTTCCAAACTTCATCTTAATATGTTGGAGTTCAACATCGATTTCCATATAGAGCATCATATGGATCCATATGAATACCTGAGTGGAAGTTATATTTTTATGAGAACCCAACCAATGAGAGATGTTGATCTCATCCCCCTTCTAATTTTAATAAGTAGTATCATTCCATATCTTTGAGACTATGAATATTCTATTATATTTTCCATCAGTTTGTGGATAATAGGTCATGGGTAAATTTAATTCAGCACTCATATCATGTTGAATACTTCTCTATAATATAGATGTGAACCTATGATTGTGATCAGAGACAATTAAGAGTTGGACTCTACGCAGTCTCACCACTTCCTTCACATATATCTTGGCTAAATATTCAAGATATATATCTTCCCAAATAGAAATAATTTGTGAATTCATGGTGAGTCATTCCACCACAACCCGTATCATATTACTTCAATTGGATGAATTCGGGATACCTATGAAAAATTACATAGTGACATTCTCCCATTTTCATGTGGGTATAAAAAATGGTCTCATCATACCCTTGGACCTATGTTACTTGACTATAACTTTCCAACATATCATGCACCTTGAGATATACTAAGAAATATCTACCTTCATGTTGTCCCACCAGAAGTGTTATCGAATATCATGATATATCTTGGTACTCCTAGTATAGATAGAGAAAGTTGAACTATGTGATTTATAAAATAGCTCATTCTTTATCCCATTTGATGAATCCACATATAGCCTCATTCCAAAAAGAATCACACCATCATCATCGATATGAAACTCTTGTAGTTTCTATTCCTTTACAACATAAACCTTCTTTTATAACTCTAAATCATCCCCTCGTGCCTCTTTAATATTCTATTTGATTGATGGTTTGGAAATCATTTGTGGAAGGTAGGATTTATTATATTTCTTTAGGATTTATAAATCTGTCTTCTTTATTGTCCAAGAAGATAGGGTATCTCTCAATCCACAACATATATATATTAGCAGGTCATTTTTTGCTTATAGCATTAGCTACCTTGTTCTCCTTTATGGGATGACAGTGAATAGAGAATAATAATCTTTTATTAGATTTATCCATATCCTTTTATGAATTTTTATATTCTTTTGTGTAAATATATACTTTAGACTCTTGTGGTCAGTATATATGTCTCACTTCTCACAATAGATATAGTGCCACTAGATTTTCAAGGAGAAATCACGGCATCTAACTCCACATCATCCATCGAGTAGTTTTTCTTAAGTATCTTCAATTTCCATGAGTTATAGGTTATCACATTATCATTTTTCAAGAGTACACATCCCATGCCATTCTTTAAAGCATCATTGTATATCAAAAACCATTGTCCACTTTTTTTTTTAATTTGAGTACAGGTGCAGTGACCAGCATTCTATTTATCTTCTTGATGCTTTCCTCACATTCTTTCATCCAGACATACTTTACCCATATTCTTGTTAACTTATTTTGAGGGCTTGAAAATCACGATAATTTTCGCACAAAATTTTGTTACTAACCTGCTAATCATAGAAAACTATGGAATTCTATGAAACTCAAGGGTTAGGTCCATTCCTCAGTTGACTTTGTCTTTAAATGGTCCACATATATTCCCTCACATGTGACATGTGTCCCTAGAATATGAATTGATGCATCCAAAAGTTACACTTGATGAACTTGGAATACAACTTTTTCTTTCCTTAATATCACTAACAGAAGCCTTAGGTGTTCTTCACATTACTCCATGCTCTTGGAGTAGATGGTAATATCATCAATAAGAAATAACACAAATCTACAAAGGTAATTTCTAAAGAAAATATTCATCAACTCCAAGAATATTGAAGGGGCATTAGAAATTCTATAATGAATTACCAAAAAACATGTAGTTCCCATACCATGTACAGAAGGTTTTCTTCTGAATATCTTCTTTATTCACCTTTATCTGATGATATCTAGAATGAGGATCAAACTTTGTTATGTACTAACCTTCTACCGACTAATCAAACTAGTCATCAATCCTTGTAAGAGGATACTTGTTATTTAAAGTGATCTAATTGATTTCTTGATAATCAATACACAACATAATTGATCCATCCTTCCTGAAAAAGTGAACTATCGGACCACAAGGTGATGTACTATTTCATGTAAAACCTTTGTCCAAAATATCTTACAACAACTTTTTTAACTCCTCCATTTTGATAGGGTCCATCCTCTAGGGACACATTACGATAATAGTAGCTTCAGTTATGAGTTATATTGAAAACTCTACCTCACAATATTTGGGAATTTTGGGTAAGTATTTAGTAAATAAATCATTATATTCCCTCATGATGGGCATTACCTCATGGTGGATAACTTCCTTTGACTCAACCATTTGAGTGAGGTATTATTTTTCAAAGGGAATGAAGACCCAAACCATTGAAGGATTATCCAATAAGATTCATGATATTCCTTGAATTTTTAGAGTATAATTATATGGTTTGGAATATGAAAATATATTTCATTTCCCTAAAAGTTTATAATTTCATTATATAGTGGGATCCAATTCATCCAAAGTATAGTATTGAATTCCACCGTGGAAAGTCTTACAAGAAACGTTGGAAAATCATTCCATGGATGCCAATAAGATAATAGTCCAACAGTTGGGTTGAAATGATTTAACCACTAGGTTCTTCTATGGATATCTCTACTTCGTTTATTTGGGGAATTGAATCAATAGTTCTAGAAAAATTGCAAGATATACAGGAAAGCACAGAACTAGAATCAAATAATACTTTTTCTATTCTTGAGTCAATATGAAGTGTTCCTTATATGGATTTATTTTCTCATTCCTCTATATCAGTAGTGATGGAATAGCACATTCTCTTCACATTTATCATTGGTGGATATTGACATTTATTATGCTCAAGGACTCAATGTTTTGTACACCATCTTGCATAGTTCCCTTCCTTCCTATAGTTGTAGCACTGGACCATGGGTGATTCTATCCATTCCTCCACCACATTATCATGATTCCTCATTTATTTTTGACATTCATGATGATGTTAGTCTTCTCTACCACACTAAGAAGTTCCATGTAACCTTTTGGTAGATTACATGATGATTCCTACCTAATTGTTTACGTGTGGGTGGTTGTGTTTTCTTTCCAAATTTTTCATTAGATCCTCCATCACAAAACTCTTACTTTTGTTTCTTATCACTAAATCCATGGGATCATTCTCCAAACATCATCTACACTTTGAGATCATATATAACAACTACTTCATAACTCCTAGAGTCTCATATTTCAAGATCCTTTTGATGGTGGGGTTTAAAACACTAAATAATGTATCAATTTTACTATCATTTTTTATAACAAAACCTAAAACATACCTTGAAAGCCTTGTGAAAATTTCTTCATTGGTTATTTCAGATTATCCTTCCCTTTGCTTCTTCTTTATGAATTCTGAATCTTTCTTTCTTCAATTATTTTGGGAGAAATAGTTATTAAGAAACATTTCCTTAAATTCATCCCACTCAATCTCTTCAGTTTCTTCCGTTGATATGGTGTTCTTAATGAAGGCACACCATTGGTAGGACATCAATAGATATGTTAATCAGAAAGGGTATCATCCAAAATCTTATAATAGTGATGTAATGAAAAGATATTCTCCATTAATTTGACCCACTATTACTCAACTAATGGATCGGAATATCTACTAAACGTTGTTGGTTGTTTCTATATAAAACACTCGATTGTCAGTTTATCCCTCTTAAGGAAAAGAGGAAGTTAAAAATTATTTACCTTATTGATTATAGCATGATACTACTGGGTAATAATCTACAAGAAATTTTGAACTCCACCTCTAAAGGAATTGGGGGTTTTGTTTGGGAAACCGCTGCATTGTCTCTCACATGGGTTTTTGGCCTTTTTTCTCTTAGTTCCTGCCATTTTCTAAAAAAGAAATGGTTAGATAAAACCATAATTCAACATGTCCTTAATAAATAATTTATTTCTTTGTGAAATTAACCATACAGGAATATATTATGGAATTCCTATGTGTACAATATTCAACAACAACACTTATAGGGTTCTTAAATTTAATTATTATCATACTATGGGTTTTCAATATGGTTCTCTAATCATAATTCCAAAAATAACTAAAATTTGATTTGATACCAACTATATAGACCCTGATTGTCCGTACATTACTATTATATAATTTTAATGATAAACAACAAAAAATAATAACATGACAAGGATCCAAAGGTTAAATGTCTTCGGTAAATTAAGACTGTACATAACATTTAAAAAAATAAAACATAAACATTTATTTAATTTCTTCTTCTCTATATTCTTATTGTCCAATGAACTCTCCTTAGTAGAAGTACTCACTAGAGGATATAAATAAAATAAGGGGTGAGATAAAATACTGATAAAATGATTGATAAGAACATAAAACAATATAACATGGGGTGACAATATTCAAAACATCGTTATCATAATCATAATTGGAATAATGAGATAACGACATGGAATATGATAATGCATAAAAATGAAACAACATGTCTAACTGGTCAAATACCACACATAGTTGTGAAAAAATATAGAATCATGTATAGGAATAATTTAAATTATCTCATGAAATTATTAACATTACCCAATTAATTGGAGCTCTATATATTTTTTGGTACACTCATCACATCATAACTTTTACATTTTTCTATATAATTCTGTGTGCACCCATCATATCATAACATTTACATTAGCATGAAAGCCACGTAGAACATATTTAAATATTGGAAATAAAATAACCCATGGAATGGAATGGGGTTCATTTTATAAATCATATATTCATAAAAGTTGGGTTCCCAAAAGAAATAGGGAATAACAACCTTTATACAAGAATCATCAACCTTTAGTGAAGAGGAAACAATCTTGATATGTAAAAGGTGTGTTTATTGAAAGAAGAGTTATTTTGGAAAATGTTATTTTTTTTATAAACTCATGTAGAAGACATTTATTTCCAATGAAAATATTTATAATTATGTATGAATAAAATTTATGTAATATCCATAATGAAAATTGGGTGAAAAATGGAAAACCAAATGAAATAGAGTTTGGTTCAAGATTTCCCCTTACCTTATGTCTGAACACTTTATTTGCTATTATATACTATATAATGACATTATATTCATTAATTATAAAATAAAAAAAATATTCTACCTGATTTTGATACATTATGGTTTTATTAAGCTTATTTATGGGATTTTGTATTAGTTAAATAGTTTAATTTCATCGTTCCAGAGCATTTTTTTCATGGATTTCATGATTGATTCACATGTATACATGAATTGATGTTTGTGAAAAATGAGTATGAATATATATAATTGTTATTATATATTATTAATTCTATTAAAAAAATTAAATTATCTTATAAATTATTTGGTTATGCAGTATGAGGTTGAATCATTTGATAAAAGTTAATGATTATTGTTTTAGGTTAATTTTTGTGGTTTTCGATCAAAATAAATTCATTTTGTTTTATGAAAATAACTCGGCCTCTTCATGGATTCTCTCCCCCACCCCTTCCATGCAAGGGTTTCCTTTAGTGACTTTCAGGAGGGGGAGGCTTGTGTACCGCTTCAAGCATTGTCTCCCCTTCCCTTTTATCTCCTTCTCTTATCCTTGCTTACCTGATCTCTTATTCTATGGTTTTCTCTTCCTGAAACCTGTTTCTTCTTTGGATTTTTGATTTGTCTCCATGACAGTACTTTTGGGTGTTCTCTATGGTGGGAGATGGAGATTATGGCACCGAAAATGGTGGATGGTTTGCCTTTTTCCTGCTCAACTCTTCCCTATCTTCAAGATCCAGTACACCTTTATGGTCGGTCTGGTGTGTAGGATCCTTATTAGATTTTGGGAGGTTTGGTTCGAGTGGTCACTGATGTTCTGGGAAGCCCTGTTGGTGTATGAATCTTCTTATTTTCCCTATGTTTTATTTTGCTGGTTCTTGGGGGAGTTTGCTTTTTGTCGGTTCATTCTTGTTTGATGGTTGGGCCTTTATGTTCTCCTGAGATCTTTCAATCATAAAATTTTCATCGTTGGTTTTCCTGCTTGACGGAGCCCATTCCTACATAGACAATGTTTGAGGAGGCCACAAATCTAGGTGATATAAATTTTGTTTATTGATGGTTTTCAGAAGTTCTATTTACTGGATCATGGGAGATTTCCCGCTACACATTTTGAAGGTTTGCATATCTTTCCAATGATGATGATGTCTTGCTCTAATGGATTCTGTCTACTGATGATGTTTGATGTAATGATGGGTTTTTTGCAAACCAGGGTTATGATTCAGGGAGCATGGCTCAAGGCGGACCCAAGGTGATTTGTGTGTTTTTTTGAATGATGTGTCCTATTTTTTGAATTTGAAGTTGAATTTTGATGATTTGGGGTGGAATTTGAAGCTTTCATGGTTTAATGTTTGGGGTGTTTTAAATTTTATATCGAGTATTGTGAAGTTCCCACTAACCTTAAAGTGGATTAATTATAAAATGTAAAAAATAGATTTAGAGTGAATTATTTTTTATTATCATTTAGTATTATGTATAAATGATACATCCTAAACATAAAAACTATTATAACATCAAATATTTAGTATTTTTCAACCATTTAGTGGTTTTATTAATATCCATGAATGTTTTAATGAAAAATGAATGTCCATCACCCATGGTGTCTATAAATTGACAAATCACCAATGATGATTTCATTTTAAGAATAAAAGAGAGAGAGAAAGAAGTTTTATGATGGATATTCAATTAAGATGATAAAATTATATTATATCAAACATAATGTATTTATCAAGAGGTTTGGATAAAATATGATGATGATATGAGAAGAAATTAAATGAAATTGATAATAAATTAAATGAAAAAGGAAGAGGATTTCACCTCTTAAATATCTCATCCTTCAGAACCTCCTTGAGGAAATGGTTTTATACTGTAGATGATACCAAGAGCTCACAACCATGGGAGAAGGGAATGAGAATAGTTTTGGACATAATTTTTACAAGGATCAATGATTTAGAGGTGTGAGGAGAAGATGGGGAGAATGGTGGTATTAATAGCGGATAAGAGGGGTGTTTTCTCATTATTTAATTCGTTAGTTTATTATTTTTATAAACACAACAAATAATATAGATTGTTGAGACTAAATATAGTGAATTTATCAAGATATTTCAAAAAAAATGTAACTCAAACTAGTGATGACTAAATAAATAGTGTATGTAACATATAATGTATATATACCATAAATTACCGTATTTTACTATTTTCCAAAAATTAATGTATTTCAAAAAAAATACAAAAATTAACTCTAACAATTTTTCAACATGTGTAGTCTAAAAATGAAATAAAATTAATTAAAATAATTTTTTAAATATAAGTAACTTAATTTTTAATTAAAATCATCATCTACATGTAAAATAAAGATTTTAAAATTTTAATGATTTTATAACACTCAGAAAAATTACATAAGTTCTCATAAAATTATATTTAAATCATTAAAAATCAAAATATTAATTTGTGAATAAGTTATATGAAAATAAATATTCTTTTAAATTATTAATTTAATCATAAAATATGAATTAAATATTTATAACTTACAAAAATAGAAATACTTAGTTACAAAGTTTTAAAATATTTACTAGCTTATAATGTGGTATAATTATATCATATTTTTATATATATGATTCTGAAATATTATATATACATTCATGGGTGATGCTACTAATCATTTTGATTGTTTACTATTCATAGGTTCTATATTATTATTTTTAAGTTCAAGTTACTATTCTATTAGTATAGTTTTCTTAACTTCTATAAATAATTCTTATTTAATTAATTCCTTATTTATGAAATTTTTATTATGGTCAATAAGTGATTTTAATTTATTTATACTATATGATATTTCTATAAGAAGGGAAAATTCCATTAGTAAATATTTGGATAATTACAATATGTGTAGTATTAGGGATCAATATATACATGAACTATCAACATGATGTAAATGAACCAGTTTAAAACAACCATCATTGGTTCACAATGCATATCTCTTAACATGGGCTAGTATGTAGGCCAGGAACCCATGTACCATTATCAAGGCATCCACATTGAGTACTAAGAGCATGTACAAGGTCACCTCAATATAGAAATTTTTATAGACTAAGGTAACAATCAATTGGATTCCCTATTTGATGAAATAATGTCAAATTCAAGGAGATAATCCAAAGAAGTCTAATTTTTTTAATAATATCAGTGAAATTTTTGTGTTGTTTCATGGAATTCATGCATCTAAGACATTGACCAAGTCTAAGGCTGGCGTTGTGATGACCCAGATATTTATATAATAATACATTTTCATATCTATTAATATTTATGAATAAAATATTAATTTTATATTATAGATTTCACTATGTCTGATATCTTACTCAACATGCAACAATGGGTTTCTTTGAAATATTACGTTGCCCACAACATTGAGTTAAAGCAAAAAAATAATATAAAAATACTATTATTTTAAATTTTATTTAATGCCTAGCCATTTTATTGGTTGGAATGAACATAAATAACTATAATATGATTTTTAAATTTCTTTACATTTATCTGCTAAATTTTAGTGGCTTAAAATAAGATCAAATCCGATTTTAAGCATTAAAAATACTCTAATATATTTAAAAGGACATTTTACCCCCTTTTAACGGTGAACCCTTTTTAAATTTAGTTTCTTCACCTATATATATTCTATTTTACAAAATAATGTTCTTCTATAGTATTAGGACATCAAAATTTACTTTGGATAAATTTTCGGTAGTTTTCTGATAAAGATCATTTTTTAATGAATATTGAAAAATACCGCATTTTCATTCAAAACTACCATTTAAACTAATTTATTTATATAGTTAGATTGTTATTTTAATTGTATTTATATTTTAATTTGATTATGTTTTTATCATTTAATCCAATTATAGTCATTGGATGTAATTTCACTTTGAAATTGGACATAAACACATGTAAAACTTTTGATAGTTATTGTTTCTTAAAAGGCCTCTTTTTGGTTTTAACAACGAAAATTATTTTTAAATTAATTTCTTCCAATTATGTGATTTGAATTTGAAAAAATGGATTCAATATTTTGAAATAGGAGGTCCTAATTTTGTAAATAGGTACCTTTTATTTTTTGACAGTATGAATAGAAACTTCAGTAATTATTTTATTTTCCATGGTTAAAGGGAAAATCTCGTAAGGGTAAAAAATAATATTATAATAATATTAAACTACCCTAACACGTGTCCTGATCCTATTGGATATAATATTTACAACCATGGGAATCTTGGGATAATTTTTCCACCCCATTGAGCCACTTTGATGTGAAAATGACATTTTAAAATAATTAATTTAAAGTAAAGAAAATATTACATAAATATGTATCCTTTAATAAAAAAAATTGTATGGGGATATATAAGTGATATATTAAACTCTATATTGTCATTATAAAGATAAAAATATTTACTACATCATGGTATTTTATTTAAAATTTTTAGCCTTAAAAATATAAATTTATTTATGACATAATGGTGATGTAGTGATTACCTTATTAATGAATGATTTAAATAAATGAGATTATAAATTTTAAAATAAAATTATTTTGAATATTTTTATTCCATAAACAAACTTTATGGATTATTATGACTTTTTATTTTTTAATTAATTATGTTTTTTTCGAAATAATCAAGTTTTTATGGATTTTTAAAAAGTCATGACATGAATAGTATAAAAAATGACATAAATGAGATTTTAAAACAAATACTATTTTATTAAATGATATAACAGTCCTAAGAATATATTAATAGGCCAAATTAATTATATAATGTTTAACATGTCATTAGTTACCCACTTTAGGTTCTATTGTCGTTTTTAGTAACTATATTATCCATATGGTGTGAATATACAAAAAGACATGGTAAGAGTCGAATTACTTAACTAACAGTTAAAGCTAAAAGATAAGGTTATATTTGTGACCTAGACTCTTCTAAATACTATTGTTCAAGAGGTGTTCGACCAAAAATAATCTTAACATTGAAATAAATTACATTGGGACCATTTGAAATAGAAAATTATTTTATTATAAAATAATATTTCAATAACTTCCTAAAGTGACCCTTCTCTAATCAATGAAATGGAAAAATATTCTCCCAACATACCTCTATTACTCCTTGTATCCTTAACTAAGGTAGAATGCAATTCAATAAATCCTTTTTTCTCAAATCAAAGGGAGTTACACGTTTTAAGAGGTAGCATCTTTTCTAAAGTTCTGTTCCTTTATTTTAATTCTTCACTCCATATTTTATTCTTATTAGTTGATTACAAAAAAAACACCAGTATACTCAATATACTAGGATGTTTTTATGAGAATTATTCAAACTACACTTACACACACCTCCATCTAATGGATAGGAACATAATGTTTCTATGTACAATGAATTGTTGCCTCATGAAGCGATGATTGTTCAATTTTTCCGTACCACCTCTCATGGAAGCCATTATGATGGAAATTTATTTTTATATGATATATATTATATTTATATAGTAATTTTGATTCTGTTTTTTTCTTTAAATCATACCTTTATGCTTTAGATAATGTGTAAATATTATAATTTCATTTGAGGAAGTGCAGACTACTGCCCCCTCAAAGTGATATGACTCGTTCATGAAATACATGGATACAATAAAGGATGAAGTTAATGAAATTATGTAACATATATAACATATTATATTGTATTGTAATTATAATATACCTTTGTATCAATTAGTTTTCATTTCTTTAAATATGAAAATTAAATGAAAGTAGCGTTCATGCGTACGTACGACTTACCGTATCCATGAATGGTGCATTTTATTTATTATCTCCAAATGTTATGGAATATTATAAATAAATATATACTAGATATATATGATATTTAAATAATGAATAATATTTTGGATATAATGTACTTTTTACCACATGGACAATTTTTAATTATGTCAAATTCATTTTCAACTCAAATAGTGAATATCGAAAAAATGATCGATATAACTTAAATAATTATGTAATTTTTATAGCATGATGATAAGTAATATAAAATGAATTATAAACCTGAAAAAGTTCTAAAGAAATTATAAATTAACCTATTTTTATTATTCAGGAATATAAAGAATGAATGAGAGATGTCAAACTCGCGGTAAGAGAACCTTTCACCGTCCTCTTTTAGTCAAAACTTCTTTTATGTTATGTCTTTTAATTTCCATTTTCTTATGTTTGGATATGTTAGTATATATTCTTATTTCTGTACATTTTATGTCCATGTTATGAGAGACCTTCTTCTCTCCCATCAACTAATTTTTTGAATTTTTATGTGATGTCGTTAGGTTGCAAAATTTTCATAAGGGACTTCAGCTCAATCACCTTTCATTGAGGCATATTTTGGTTTACACACAACCTTATATTGTATGGTGTATCATTATACAGTGATCCTTTTAATTTATTTCAATGGTTTTCAAAAGGAATATTTATCTAAAAAGTGTTTTAGTAAACAACAAAAAGAATGTTTCTTTTTAACATACGCGGTGACAACAACCATTCCGCGACTGCAAGTATTATTAGATATATGGTTTCCATAACAATCCACAATGTTTTTAAATGAAAAAATTCCATATAAAATTTATATGTACATTGATATTGAAAATGGTTTTGATAAATCATTGATTATGTCAATATCATGAAATGATATATTGAGAATTCCATATGGAAATTTTATCTATCCTTTATTCATGTTTTATGTGTTATGATTATGTAATGGTTCATGGGAATTATTTACATGTTTGGGTGGTTATAAGATAAATCAAGGAGGTGTGATCCCAAGATATATCTCCATTGCATTAGGTAATGTGATAGAGGTAAACTTTAATGTTTCTCTTAAGATATTTTGCAAATATACCGTGATGTGTATTCCAAACGTAACTCCCTACGTAGATGTGAAAGCTATAATTTAATTATGTTACAGATTGCACAAGTCACCATTATTATTTATTATTTCTATGTTTATTCATAAATCATATAATTTCATAAGGTATGTTAAAGAGATTATGTTTTGTGATTGAAAATTATGATTTCTTGATTAGTATGTATTCATGGACTAATGTTTTCTTCCCTTATTTTATATCCCATACTAAGATTTTTATGCTCATCCCACATTTTTGAAATATTTTCACCGAGTATAAGGAAGGGTAAAACAAAGGAATAATTCAAGAATATTTTTATCATGAAAATAATTTTTGTTTTATTTAAAGAGTTGTATTATTTTGAAAAAAAATAGATAGAGTAGAAGTGTCTACATTTTTAATATTTGAGATGTAATGTAATAGTTATGGCCTAATTCACTAAAACCCAAAACCTGAAAGGATCCTCAATGTGAATTCTTGACTTAACTCAATATTTTGTAGTGTATAAGGATGGGGACTTATAGTTGTTATTATAGGTTGGTTTAGATAAAATTAGTGGTTAGCGTGTTATTTAAGCATAACTGACATAACCATAATGGATAGCATATTAGAAAGAGTCACAATTATTTTAGATAAGTTGAATGAGTTTAATATAACATGTATATGTATAACTTAGTGTTTACCCTCCTCATAAGATATTGTATGATGATTTCATTGATATACTCACACTAACCATTTTGGTTTTAGTTTATGGATAAACCTAGAAGGAACCAATGTAAAAATTTATGTGAAAGAAACTGTGATCATTTTCTGAATAAGAAACTGAATGAAATGGGAGCTACAATGATAACTCTTGTGGTTATTCTCAACTGACTATCTGGATTCATGATCGAACACTTCATCCTTGGTGATTTTTATAAGGCATCGTATATGCATTAAACAAATCCTTATGGATGTTCAGGTAATAATATTAATGGTAAGTATATTAAAAAACCTATGAGTCAGGGATGTGGAGAATAACACCTGGTAAAATGCTTCAAAGGGGTGGTAAAATGTTATAGATGTGGTAATAAAGGTCACAAAGCAATAACCAATAATGGAAAAAGGAAGCGTTCAGTTGACTCCATGAAAGTGAATGAAGTTATTTTATAGGGATCAATTGAATTTTTTAAATGTGGTGTGCATGTTCATTATAAAAATAGATGTATTATGAAGAAGGTTTGGGAATGGGATCATCAAGACCATACAAATATATGTTTACAAATTCCTAACACCATTCCAATTGAAGATGAGGAAACTTAAAATGACATATGAAAGGTATGGATTATTTCTTAGATCATGTTTTGACATTATTTAATATGAGGATATGATTCAAGATTTTGTTTATTGGAAAAAAGTATTAAAAAATAAGTTGGAAAATTGGTTAATGGATCCTGAAGAATGATGGATGATTAAAATGTTTACATTTTAGGAATTGAATAGTTATGTCACATCTATGGATGATGATATTTTTAAATGTATTAATGATGGGATTATTTTGGAAGACTTCTATTATTTGTAACCCTTAAGTTTTTTTAATAAAAATGTTAACTGAGGAATACGTATATTTTGTTTTATGGAAATAGTTATAAAGAACCATTAGGGTTTATATGATCCCTGAATTTTAGGCAATTATGGGTTATTAGTTTCTAGGATGAAAAATGTGTGGTATGAAATAACCTTTGAGGCTAAAATATGATATGTATATTTTAAGGATTTTATCTCATTTTTTTAATGTTATTAGAATTATATGGTTTTTGAAAAAGGACAACACACAAACCGTGTGAAAACCCATTGCGTCAGACAAAGTTGTGGGAATCGAACCCACAACCAAAGTGTGATCAGGATTTATCATCTACCACTAGATTACATTAAGTCCCTAGTTAGAATGACTTATTCGTTTTAGTTAAATGATATTATGGATCAAGAAGAACTTTATTTGGGATGTTTTGTTTTTCGAAATTTATATCCTTTGTATAGAAAATTTATTTGTTTATTAAGTGATAAATGTTATTTTGGAAGACGGTCTCTCTTTTAGGAACATATTATGTCTAATTAAAATAGAATAATATAGGATTTCATTTGAGGAGTAATGGTGGAATTTTATTTTGGAATAATCTATGTTTTAATTTTCAACATATGGTGATTTTGGTTTTTTATGGAAATGATTAACCTATCCTGGAGAACATGTGATTAGGTTAATTACATTTTGGATTAAGACATTAAGAGTGATTTATGATGTTTAGAGATAACTGTTAAAATTTATCTTCAAAGACTATGTGATTTAATCCTTTTGGGATTTGGGTTTAGATATTAGTTTGGATTATATTGATAAATTTTATGGAAAATTGTGTATTTAATAGTCTTTGTGGAACTTTGGGTATTGTTTGTTCAATTTTGTAGATTAAGAGTAGTATTTATTTTTATAAAGGATTATCCTTTTTGGGGATTACTTGATCTCGTACTAACCATTTTGGTATTTTTTAATGTCTAAAGAAAGGGGAAATATATAGTTCATCTTTTATGGATTGTATGATTCTCTAGAAGTTGGTTCTAGAGTTTCAGGTGTGACCAAGTCATCTTTAATACTCATTATTTGGAGAAAAGATGAGTTTGTGGTAGAAAATTATCAAAGGATGAAACTCTATTTGAAATTAAGTATATTTCCTTATGTTCTTAGTCAATTTCATAAATAAATTCTAAAAAAATTATTAAAATGAATTAAAAACAAAAAACATTGTTTGTTTACTTTTCCTACAGGGGAATAAAAGACTGTTATCTTATCACAAGTTTGTGGTTTTCTAGTGGTTAACATTCTCATGATCATGTTTTCAATCACTCTCCATCAGAACTTGTTGGTTAGTTTGTCTTTCATATCCATGTTTTCCTACATGGAATCATAATTTGTGTAATTTTTAGTGACATGTGTAATTATCTTTCATTCTTTTAAATTGATTGTTTTATTGGCTTCTTTTTCCAATGTGGGATTTTCAATTATGTTTCCAAGCCGAATTTTAAAATTACGAGGATGCAATTTCCAAAAAGGGGGAAGGATATAACAACCCATGTATTTATAGAATAATAATTTTCATATATAGTAATATTTATGAATATTATATAAATTTTATGTTAATTATGTCACTTTTTCTGATAGCATACTCAACAAACAACAACTGGTTTCTTTCAAATCTTATGTTGCACACAACTTTGAGTTATACCAAAAAAATAATATAATATTATTATTATTTTAAATAATAGTTGACACTTAGCCATTATACTGGGAGGAATTTACATAACTAACTATAATATGATTATTAAATGTCTTTGTATTTATTTGATAAAATTTAAAGGCTTAAAATAAGAACGAACCTGATTTTAAGCATGAAATACTTAAATATTTCTAAAAGGTAATTTTACCACCTTTTGATGGAGAACCCTTTTTAAATTTAGTTTTTGTCACATTTATATGTTTTATTTCACAAAATAATCTTCTTCTATATAATCGGTACATCAAAATTCACTTTGATAAATTTTTTATAAACTTTCTGATAAAGTTCATTTTTTTATAAATAGTGAAAAATACCGGTTATTAATTCCAAACTTCCTTTTAATCTAATTTATTTATATATTTATATTGTTATTTTAATTGGTTTTAAAGTATAATTTTATTGTTTTTTTATAATTTAATCCAATTATTTTCATTATAGGTAATTTCACTTTGAAATTGGACATAAACACGCGTCAATCATTTGATAGTTATTGCTTCCTAAAAACACGCTTTTTGGTTTTGACAAAGAAAGTTAATTTTAAATTAAATTTTCTAATTATGTGTTTTGAATTATGAAAAATGAATTCAATATTTGGAATCAGGAGGTCTAAATTGTTTAAATAGGTACCTTTTATTTTTATACATTATGAATAGTAACTTTAGTAATTATTTTATTTTCCATGGTTAATGGGAAAATATGGTAAATAAGTGTAAAAAATAATATTATAGTAATATTAAAATACCCTAAAAAAATCTTAATTCTATATTATAATATATGTTCTACCATGGGAATACTTGGGTCAATTTTGGGACCCCATGGATCCACTTTGATGTGAAAATTACATTTTATGAGAATTAATTTAAAATAAAGAATAATATAACATAATCATGTATCTTTTTTAAAACAATTTTTATGTGGGGTTATATAATTGATATATTCAACTATAAATATTAATTAGAAAGATAAAAATACTTCATACATCATTTTATTTTATTGATAATTTTTAGACGTCAAATAAATAAATTTATTTATGACATAATGTTGATGTAGTGATTACCTTATTAATGAATGATTTAAATAAATGAGATTATAAATTTTAAAATAAATTTATTTTGATACTTTAATTACATACACAAATTTTATGGATGATTATGACTTTTTATATTTTAATTAATTATGTTTTTTTCTAAATAATGAAGTTTATATGGATTTTTGAAAAGTCTTGACATGCATAGTATAAAAATTGACATAAATAATTTTTTATAACAAATACTATTTTATTAAGTGATATAATAGTCTTACAAATATATAATTCGGCCAAATTACGTAGATAATGATTAAAAAGTCATTAATGAACCACTTTAGGTTATATTGGCATTTTTTAGTAACTATATTAACCATATAGTCTGAATATACAAGAAGACATTGTAAAAGTCAAATTAGTAAACTAAGGGTTAAAGCTAAAAGATAAGGTTAAATTTGTGACCTAGAATTGTATAAACCCTAATTGTTCAGAGTTTTTCAACTCAAAACAATCTTATCTTTGAAATAAAATAATTTTGGACCATTTTAAACCTAAAATCATTTTATAATAAAATAATATTTCAATACCTTCTTAAAGTGTCTCTCCACCCACTTATAAAAGGGCATCACCTCATCAAATTTAATTACACCTCTAAATCCCCTTTGTCTCATCAAAACACTTCCCAAATAATCTCTCAACATCCATATATTTCTTCTATAATCCTTACCTTAGTCATAAGGAAACTTATGAATGCATTTTTTCTCAAATCAAATGGAGTTTCATGTTTCAAGAGGTGTCGTCTTCTCTAAAGTTCCTTTCCATTATATTACATCTTAAATGCCTATTTTATTATTCTTTTTTGATTACATAACAACATAAGTATCCTAAATATACTAGGATTTTTTTATAAAAAGGGTTCTAACTACACATACACACACCTCCATCTAATGGATGTGAACATACTTTTTCTGTGTACGACAAACTTGTACCTCACAAAACGAAGATTGTTCGATTTTCCCATACCACCTCTCATGGTATCCATTATGATGGAACTATATTTATATATGATATATAATATATTTATATAGTCTCTATGATTCTGTTTTTATATTTAAATAATACCTTTATGCTTTCCATAATGTGTAAATACGATAATTTCATTTGAGCATTTGCAGACTACCGCCCCCTCAAAGTGATATGAATCATTCATGCCATACATGGAACGTATAAAGGATGAGGTTAATGAAATTATGTAACATATATAACATATTATATTATAGTTTAATTATAATATACCTATGTATCATTTAGTTTTCATTCCTTTAAATATGAAAAAGAAATGAATGTAGCATTCATGTGTATGTACGACTTACTGTCTCCATGAATGGTGAATTTCATTTCTTACCTCCAAATGTTATGAACTATTATAAATACATATATACTGTATATATATGATTTTTAAATCATGGGTACTATTTTGGAGAGAATTTTCTTTTTTCGACATGGACAATTCGTAATTATTTCAAGTTTATTTTCGACTCAAGTACTGAATATCGACAAAAAGACCGAGATGAACTTAAATAATTATGTAATTATTTTAACATGATTATAGGTAATATAAAATGAATAATAAAGTTGAAAAATGTTCTGAATCATTTATAAATTAACCTAAGTTTATTATTCTGGAATATAGAGAATGAATGAGACAAGTCAGACTCACGGTAAGGGAACCTTTCACCGTCCTCTTTTTGTAAAAGACTAATTTTATATTATTTATTTTAATTTATATTTTCATATGATGGGATATGTTATTATATATCATTATTGAGGTACATTTTATGTCTAAGTTATGAGATACCCTTTTCTCTCACATCAACTCATTTTTTGAATTTTTAATTAACAACGTTATGTTGGTGAATTTTTGTAAGGGAAATTGTCTCAATCCCCTTTCATTGAGGCATATATTTTTTTACACATAAGCTTATTTTGTATGGTGTATAATTATACCATTTTCATTTAAATTTAATTCATTTCTTTCAAAAGGAATCATTTTCTATGAAACATTTTACTAAAAAAATAATGATATTTTTTAACGTACATGGTGATAACAACCTTTACACCACCACAAGTATTATTTGGTATTTGGAATACTTAACAATCCATAATTTTTTTAAATGAAAAATAAATACCATATAAAACTTTTAAGTATTTTGGTATTTAAAATGGTTTTGAGAAATCATTGATTATTTCAATATCTTGAAATGATATATTGTGAATGCCCTATGGAAATGTTATCTTTCCTTTATTAATGTTTTATGCGTTATGATTATGTAATGTTTCTTGGTTATTCTTTACGTATATGGGAGATTCTGTGATAAATTGAGTATGGGTGAGCCTAAGATAGCTCTTCAATGCATTGGGTGCCATGGAAGAGGAAAACATTAATGTTTCTCCTAAGAGATTTAGGGAATATACCATGATGGGTATTCCAAACGTAACTCCCTGCATAGCTATGAAAGCTGCAATATAATTATGTTAGGAATTCCAAAAGTTACCATTTTGATTTATGATTTCAATGTGTTATTCATAAATATTATTATTTCATCAGTCATGTTAAATAGGTTATCTTTTATGATTTAAAGTTATGATTTCTTGATTATTATGTATTCATGGTCTAATGTTTTCTTCTCTTATTTTATATCCCTCACTGATCTTTTTATGCTCATCCTCAGTTTTTGAAATGTTTTTCATAGGGTATAAGGAAGGTTAAAAGAAAGGAAGAATTCAAGAATAATTTTATCAAGAAAAGAATTCCTTTTTTATTTAATGTGTTTTATTGTTGTGAAAAAAAATTGGATAGATGATAAGTGTCTACATTGTAATATTTGAGATGTAATATAATAGTTAAGTCCAAATTCTCTAAAAATCTAAACCTGAAAATATCCTCAATGTGAATTATTGAATTAACTAAAGATTCGGTAATGTATAAGGTCGGGGAATTATAGGAGTAACACATGGATTTCACTTAAATGAATCTACTTATGTCCTATGATTTTAGTCAAGGAATTCCCTGTCAGGAATCCACGCCTTCCTCATGTCAAGATACAACATTAGTGATGTAAAAATGGTCCATAAAAGATATCCACATCATATTTAATATGTATAAATAGGCCAAGTGTATTACCCATCAGGTTTTATAATTACATTTCATTAACTCAATTACTAATTTATCTTACAAGTGATAATATGGTACAAACTGATGCATAAATATAATTTTACAAGTTATTTAATTCAATTATGTATCCCATATAAATATTTAAAGCTCAACACATACTTGGGGTGCATTGTTTACAACGAAAGAGCGGTATTCATTTTCATTTAATCGATCACATTATAAGGGTTGGTTAAATTTGATGACATCAACCTCTAAAAATATTAGCGTATCTTGGAAGGGTTTGTTTCATGGTATAAATAATTATATAATGGAGGTACACATTTTATGGGAAACTCGTGGAAATTTTGGTGGGAAGCATAAAGTTGACATTATATATACAACAGTAATTGTATGTTAATTAAATACACAACCAAAAATAATTATTAGGTAGACTCATCATATGTTATTCTCCTTAAATATGTACCTTTTATTTTTTGATAGTATTAATAGAAACTTCAGTACTTATTTTATTTGCCATGGTCAAAGGAAAAATCTAGTATATAAGGGTATAAAATAATATTATAATAATATTAAACTACCTTAACACGTGTCTTGATCCTATTCGATATGATATTTCCAACCATGGTCATATTGGGTTAATTTTGGGACCCCATTGAGCCACTTTGATTTGAAAATGACATTTTATAAGAATTAATTTAAAGTAAAGAAAATATAACATAAACATGTATCTTTAAAAAAAATTATATGGGGATATATAAGTGGTATATTCAACTATATATAGTCATTATAAATATAAAAATATTTACTACATCATGGTATTTTATTTATTATTTTTATCCTTCAAATAAATAAATTTATTTATGATGCAATGGTGATGTAGTGATTACCTTATTAATGAATGATTTAAATAAATGAGATTATAAATTTTAAAATAAAATTATTTCCAATATTTTTATTCCATACATTAATTTTATGTAATATTATGACTTTTTATCTTTTAATTAAATATTTTTTTTTCAAAATAATCAAGTTTTTATGTATTTTTAGAAAGTCATGACATGAATAGTATAAAAACTGACATAAATGAGTTTTTAAAACAAATACTATTTTATTAGATGACAAAATAGTCATAAGAATCTATTAATAGGCCAAATGAATTATAAAATGTTGAAAATGTAATTAATTAACCACTTTATTTTCTATTGGCATTTTATAGTAACTATATTAACCATAGTGTGAATATACAAGAAGACATGGTAAGAGTCGAATTACTTAACTAACGGTTAAAGCAAAAAAGATAATGTTATATTTTTGAACTAAACTTTTATAAATCCTATTGCTTGAGAGGTTTTCTACCTAAAATAATATTATCATTGAAATAAATTACATTGGGACCATTTGAAACTGAAAATCATTTTATAATAAAATAATATTTCAATAACTTCCTGAAGTGCCCATCCACCATCTTATAAAACTGAATCACCTTTACCCATTTAATCACACCTATCAAGACCCTTGGATCATCCATTCTATGGAAAAATAATCTCCCAACATACCTCTATTCCTCCTTGTAGCCTTACCTTAGGCATAATGTAATTCAATAAATCCTTTTTCTCAATTCAAATGGAGTTACACGTTTTAAGAGGTAGCATCTTTTCTAAAGTTATGTTCCTTTATTTTAATTCTTTACTTAATATTTTATTCTTATTAGTTAATTACATAACAAAAACAATATCCTCAGTATACTAGGATGTTTTTATGATAAATATTCAAGCTAAACTTACACACACCTCCATATAATGGATACGAACATAATGTTTATGTGTACGATGAATTGTTGCCTCACGGAACGATGATTGTTATATTTTCCCTTACCACCTCTCATGGTAGCCATTATGATGGAAAATTATTTTTATATGATATATATTATATTTATATATTATTTTTGCTTCTTTTTTCTTTAAATCATACCTTTATGCTTTCCATAATGTGTAAATATAATAATTTCATTTGAGGAAGTGCGGACTACTGCCCCCTCAAAGTAATATGAATCGTTCATGAAATACGTGGAACCTATAAAGGATTAAGTTAATGAAATTATGTAACATATATAACATATTATATTATATTTTAATTATAATATATATTTTTATCAATTAGTTTTCATTTTAGTAAATATGAAAATGAAATGAAAGTAGTGTTCATGCGTATGTACAACTTACCATCTCCATGAACGGTGCATTTCATTTATTATCTCCAATTGTTATGGAATATTATAAATACATATATACTATATATATATGACATTTAAATCATGAATAATATTTTATAGATAATATACTTTTTACCACATGGACAATTTGTAATTATGTCGAATTCATTTTCGACTCAAATACCGAATATCGAAAAAACAACCGATATGAACTTATATAATTATGTAATTTTTATAACATGATGATAAGTAGTATAAAATGAATTATAAACCTGAAAAAGGTTCTAATTAAAGTAAAAAACAAGTTATTTTTATTATTTAGTAATATAAAGAATGAACGAGACAAGCCAGACTCACGGTAATGGAACCTTCCATTGTCCTCTTTTATTCAAAACATATTTTATGTTATGTCTTTTAATTTGTATTTTATTATATTGGGATATACAATTATATGTGGTTATTTCTGTATATTTTATGTTAATGTGATGATAGACCATTTTCTCTCCCATCAACACATTTTTTGAAATTTTATGTGACGCCATTAGGCTGCAAAATTTTCATAAGGGAATTCGTCTCAATCACCTTTCATTGAGGCCTATTTTGGTTTATACACAATCTTATTTTGTATGGTGTATAATTATACAATTTTATTTTTAATTTATTTCAATGGTTTTCAAAAGGAATATTTATTTAAAAATTGTTTTAGTAAAAAACCAAAAGAATTTTTCTTTTTAACGTACGCGGTGACAACGACCATTCCACGACCGTAATTATTATTCGATATTTGGTTTCTCTAACAATAAATAATGTTTTTAAAAGAAAAAAAATACCATATACCATTTTTATGTTCATTTATATTTAAAATGTATTTGATAAATCATTGATTATGTTAATATCATGAAATGATATATTGAGAATGGCATGTGTAAATGTTATCTTTATTTTATTAATGTTTTATGTGTTATGATTATGTAATGGTTCTTGTGAATTATTTACATATACTAGTGGTTACAAGATAAATTGAGGACATGTGAGCCCGAGATATCTCTCCATTGAATTGGGTAATGTGACAGAGGTAAACTTTAATGTTTCTCTTAAAAAATTTAGCAAATATACCATGATTGGTATTCGAAATGTAACTCCCTACATAGATGTGAAAACTACAATGTAAGTATGTTATGGATTGCACAAGTTACCATTATGATTTATGATTTCAATGTGTTATTCATAAATCTTATGATTTCATAAGGTATGATAAAGAGCTTATGTTTTATGACTGAAAAGTATAATTTCTTGATTAGTATGTATTCATGGAATAATGTTTTCTTCCCTTATTTTATATCCCTTATAGAGATTTTTATTCTCATCCGATGTTTTTGAAATATTTTCATCGGATATAAGGAAGGGTAAGAGGAAGAAATAATTCAAGAATATTTTTATCAAGAAAATATTTTTTTGTTTTATTTAATAAGTTGTATTATTTTGAAAAAAAATGGATAGAGTAGAAGTGTCTACATTGTAATATTTGAGATGTAATGTAATAGCTATGACCTAATTCTCTAAAACCCTAAACCTAAAAGGATCCTTAATGTGAATTCATGACATAACTCAAGATTTTGTAATGTTTAAGGATGGGTCCTTATAATTGTTATTAGAGGTTGGTTTAGATAACATTAGAGGTTAGCGTGTTATTTAAGCATGACTGACATAACCATAATGGATAGCATATTAGAAAAATTCATAGTTATTTTAGATAAATCAAATGAGTTTAAGATAACATGTATATGTATAACTTAGTGTTTACCCTCCTCATAAGATATTATATGATGATTTCACTGATATACTCACACTGGCCATTTTGGTTTTAGTTTATGGCTAAAACTAGTAGGAACTAATGTAACAATGGATGTGAAGGAAACTGTGGTCATTTTCTGAATAAGAAAATAAATGAAATGAGAGCTACAATGATAACTCTTATGGTTATTCTCAACCGACTATCTGGAGTCATGATTGAACACTTCAATCTTGGTGATTTTTATAAGGCATCATATATGCATGAAACGAATCCCTATGGATGTTTAGGTAATAATCCTAAAGGTAAGTATATTCAAAAACCTATATTTGAGGGATGTGAGAAATAACACATAGAAAAATTCTTCAAAGGGATGGGAAGATGTTATAGATGTGGTAATGAAGTTAATAAAGCAATAACCTATCATGGAAAAAGGAAGCATTCAGTTGACTCCAAGAAAGGGAAAGAAGTTATTTTCTAGGGATTAATTGAATGTTTTAAATGTGGTGTGCATGGTCATTATGAAAATAGATGTAATATGAAGAAGGTTTGGGAATGGGATCATCAGGGCCATACAAATATATGTTTACCAATTCCAAACACCATTCCAATTGAAGATGAGGAAACTGAAAATGACCTATGAAATGTATGGATTATTTCTTAACTCATGTTTTGTCATTGTTGAAACTAAGGATATTTTTCATGATTTTTTTATAGGAAAGAAGTATTACAAAATATGTTGGAAAAAATGGTTAAGGGATCCTGAAGAATGCTGGATGATTAAGATGTCTACATTTTAGGAATTGAAGAGTTATGTCGGATCTATGGATGATGGTATTTTTAAATTTATTAACATTGGGATTATTTTGGAAGACTTCCAGTATTTGTAACCCTTAAGTTTGTTTTATAAAAATTTTAATTGAGGAAGATGCATATTTTGTTTAATGGATATAGTTATAAAGAACCATTAGGGTTTATATGATCCCTGAATTTGGGGAAATTATGGGTTATTAGTTTCTAGGATGCAAAATGGGAGGTATGAAATATCCTTTGAGGTTAAAATAGGTTATGTATATTTTAAGGATTTTATCTCATTTTGTTAATGTTATTATAATTATATGGTTTTTGAAAAAGGAAAACACACTGACCGTGTGAAAACCTGTCGCGTCGGACAAAGCTATGGGAATCGAACCCAAAAACCAAAGTGTGATTGGGATTTATCATCTACCACTAGATTACATTAAGTCCCTAGTTAGAATGACTTAATATTTTTAGTTAAAAGATATTATGAATCAAGAATAACTTTATTTGGGATGTTTTGTTTTTACAAATGGATATCCTCTGTATATTAAAATTATTTGTTTATTAAGTGATAAATGTTATTTTGGAAGACGGTAACTCTTTTGGGAACAAATTATGTCTAATTAAAATAGAATACTATATGATTTCATTTGAGGAGTAATGGTTGAATTTTTTTTGGAATAATCTATGTTTTAATTTTCAACTTATGGTGATTTTGGTTATTTATGGAAATGATTAACCTATCATGGAGAACATGTGATTAGGTTAATTACATTCTGGATTAATACATTAAGATTTATTTATGATTTTTAGAGATAACTGTTAAAATTTATCTTCAAAGACTGTGATTTAATCCTTTTGGGATTTGGGTTTCAATATTAGTTTGGATTATTTTGATGAATTTTATATAAAATTGTGTATTGAATGGTATTTGTTGAACTTTGGGTATTGTTTGTTCAATTTTGGAGATTAAGAGTAGTATTTATTTTTATGAAGGATTATCCTTTTTGGAGACTACTTGATCTCGTACTAACAATTTTTGTATTTTTTAATGTCTAATGAAAGGGAAAATATATAGTTCATCTTTTATGGACTGTTTGATTCTCTAGAAGTTGGTTCTAGTACTTCATGTGTGACCAAGTCATCTTGAATACTCATCATTTGGAGAAAATATGAGTTTGTGGAAAAAATTTATTAAAGGATGAAACTCTACTTGAAAGTAAGTATATTTCATTATGTTCTTAGTCAATTTCATAAACAAATTCTGAAAAATTATGAAAAATAATTTAAAACAAAAAACATTGTCTGTTTAATTTTTCTACATGGGAATAAAAGATCGTTATCTTATCACAAGTTTTTGGTTTTCTGGTGGTTAACATCCTCATGATCAGGTTTTCAATCACTCTCCATCAGAACTTGTTGGTTAGTTTCTCTTCTATATCCATGTTTTCCTACATGGAATCATAGTTTGTGTTATTTTCAGTGACATGTGTACTTCTCTTTCATTATTTTAATGTGATTGTTTTATTGAATCCTTTTTCCAATGTGGGATTTTCAATGATATTTCTGAGCCGAATTTTAAAATTGAGAGGATGCAATTTTCAAAAAGGGGGAAGGATGTAACGACCCATGTATTTATAGAATAATAATTTTTCATATCTATTAATATTTATGAATAATATATTAATTTTATGTTAATGATCTCACTTTTTCTGATAGTGTACTCAACAAACAACAACTGTTTTCTTTGAAATCTTATGTTGCACACAACTTTGAGTTATACCAAAAAAATAATATAATTATATATTTATTTTAAATAGTAGTTGACGCTTAGCTATTGTATTGGAGGGAATGTACATAACTAACTATAATATCATTATTAAATTTCTTTACATTTATCTAATAAATTTTAAGGTCTTAAAATAAGAACGAACCTGATTTTAAGCATGAAATACTTTAATATTTTTAAAAGGTCATTTTACAACCTTTTGATGGAGAACCCTTTTTAAATTTAGTTTTTGTCAAATTTATATGTTCTATTTTACAAAATAAACTTCTTCAATATAATCGAGACATCAAAATTTACTTTGGATAAATTTTTGGTAACTTTCTGATAAAGCTCATTCTTTTATGAATAGTGAAAAATACCGCAAATTAATTCCAAACTGCCTTTTAATCTAATTTATTTATATAGTTATATTATTATTTTAATTGGATTTAAAGTAATATTTGATTATTTTTTTATAATTTATCCAATTATTGTCATTTTAATTAATATCACTTTGAAATTGGACATAAACACATGTCAATCTTTTGATAGTTATTGCTTCCTAAAAACCCGCCTTTTGGTTTTGACAAAGAAAGTTAATTTTAAATTAATTTCATCCAATTATGTGTTTTGAATTTTGAAAAATGAATTCAATATTTGGAATCAGGAGGTACAAATTGTTTAAAAAGTCATCTATGAACCACTTTAGGTTATATTGGCATTTTTTAGTATCTTTATTAACCATATAGTATGAATATACAAGAAGATGTGGTAAGAGTCAAATTAGTAAACTAAGGGTAAAAGCTAAAAGATAAGGCTAAATTTGTTACCTGGAATTGTCTAAACCCTAATGGTTGAGAGTTTTTTGACCCAAAACAGTCTTATCTTTGAAATAAATGACTTTGGCACCATTTTAAACCGAAAATAATTTTATAATAAATTAATATTTCAATACCTTCCTAAAGTTCGTCTCCACCCACTTTTAAAAGGGCATCACCTCTAAACATTTAGTCACACCTCTCAACCCCCTTGGCTTATCAAAAAACTTCCCAAATAGTCTCCCAACATCCATCTATTCTTTCTATAATCCTTACCTTAGTCAGAAGAAAACTTATGAATGCCTTTTTTCTCAAATCAAAGGCAGTTTCATGTTTCAAGAGCTATCGTCTTCCCTAAAGCTCCTTTACATTATTTTACATCTTGAATCCCTATTTTATTCTTATTTTTTGATTATAAAACAACACCAGTATCATAAATATACTAGTATGTTGTTATGAAAAGTATTCTAACTACACATACACACACCTCCATCTAATTGATACGAATATACCGTTTCTGTGTATGGTGAACTGGTGCCTCACAAAACGAAGATTCTTCGATTTTCTCCTACCACCTATCATGGTAGCCATTATGATGGAACTATATTTAAATATGATATATACTATATTTATATTGACTTTTCAATTCTGTTTTTATTTTTAAATCATACCTTTGTGCTTTACATAATGTGTAAATACGGTAATTTCATTTGAGCATGTGCGGACTGCCTCCCCCTCAAAGTGATATGAATCGTTCATGGCATGCATGGAATGTATAAACAAAGAGGTTAATGAAATTATGTAACATATATAACATATGATATTATAGTGGAATTATAATATACCTATGTATCATTTAGTTTTCATTCCTTTAAATATGAAAATGAAATGAATGTAGCGTTAATGTGTATGTACAACTTACCGTATCCATGAATGGTGCATTTCATTTCTTACCTCAAAATGTTATGAACTATTATAAATACATATATACTTTATATATATGGTATTTAGATCATGAATACTATTCTGGAGATAATTTACTTTTATGACATGAACAATTTGTAATTATGTCAAGTTTATTTTCGACTCAAGTACTGAATATCGACAAAACTACCGATATGAACTTCAATAAATGTGTAATTTTTTTATCATGATGATAAGTAAAAGAAAATGAATAATAAATCTGAAAAATGTTCTAAAGAGTGTATAAATTAACCTATGTTTATTATTCTGGAATATAAAGAATGAATGAGACAAGTCAGACTCACAGTATGGGAACCTTTCACCTTCCTCTTTTAGTCAAAGACTTATTTTATATTATGTATCTGAATTTACATTTTCATATTATGGGATACGTTATTATATATCATTATTGTTGTACATTTTATGTTGAAGTGATGAGAGACCCTTTTCTCTCACATCAACTCATTTTTTGAATTTTTAATTGACATCTTTAGGTTTCCAAATATTTGTAAGGGAAATTGTCTCAATCTTCATCCATTGAGGCATATTTTTGTTTACACATAAGCTTCTTTGTATGGTGTATAATTATAACATTTTTCTATTAATTTAATTCATTTTTTTCAAAAGGAATCATTTTCTAGGAATCGTTTTACTAAAAAAAGTAATGATTCTTTTTAAAGTATGTGGTGATAATGACCTTTCTGCCACCGTGAGTATTATTTGATATTTTGAATCCTTAACAAGTTGTAATTTTTTTAAATGAAAAATAAACACCATATAACACTTTAATGTATTTTTGTATTGAAAATGGTTTTGAGAAATCATTTATTTTGTCAATGTCCTGAAATGATATATTGTGAATGCCCTATGGAAATGTTATCTTTCCTTTATTCATGTTTTATGTGTGATGATTATGTAATGTTTCTTGGTCACTCTTTACGTATACTGGTGGTTCTATGATAAATAGAGGACGGGAGAACCTGAGATAGATTTCCAATGCATTGGGTACCATGGAAGGGGAAAACATTAATGTTTCTCCTAAGATATTTAGGGAATATGTCGTGATGATTATTCCAAACGTGAATCCCTATTAGCTGCGAAAGCTGTAATGTAAGTATGTTTGGAATTCCATAGGTTACCATTATGATTTATTATTTCAATATGTTATTCATAAATCTTATTATTTCATTAGGTATGTTAAAGAGATTATCTTTTATGATTTAAATGTATGATTTCTTGATTTGTATGTATTCATGGTCTAATGTTTTATTCTCTTATTTTATATCCCTTACTGATATTTTTATGCTCATCCCAAGTTTTTGAAATGTTTTTAATAGGGTATAAGGAAGGGTAAAAGAGAGTAAGAATTCAAGAAGAATTTTATCAAGAAAAGAATTTACGTTTTATTTAATGAGTTTTATTGTTGTGAAAAAAATTAGATAGAGTAGAAGTGTCTACTTTGTAATATTTGCGATGTAATATAATAGTTTTGGAAAAATTCTATAAAACACTAAACCAGAAAATATCCTCAATGTGAATTATTGAATTAACTAAATATTATGTAATGTATAAGGCTAGACCCTCATAGGTGTAACACATGGAATTCACATCAATGAATCTACTTCTGTCCTATGAGTTTAGTCAAGGAATTCCCTATCAGGAATCCATACCTTCCTCATGTCAATATACACCATTAGTGATGTAAAAATGGTCCATAAAAGATAGCCACATCATATTTAATATGTATGAATAGGCCAAGTGTATTACCCATCAGTTTTTACAATTACATTTCATTAACTCAATTATTAATTTCCCTTACAAGTGATAATATGGTTTTAACTGATGCATCAATATCATTTTACAATTTATTTAATTCAATTATCTATCCCATATAAATGTTGAAAGCTCAACACACACTTGGGGTGCACTATTTACAACGAAAGAGCAATATTCAATTTTATTTAATCAATCACATTATAAGGGGTGGTTAAATTTTATGTCATCAACGAAAGAGAAATATTCAATCTCAGTACTCTGCCGGGAGGCGGGTTCCCCTTATTCCACCCTAGAATCCCTCCCTACGTCCATCAGGGTATCCCACGGAGTTCCTTTCTTAACCTCAAGCTCAGTTGTCAACCCCAACCTCAGAGAGATGACCCGTTGTTCACACCCATCCACAAGACGCTCACTGGCCCTACGTTTACAATCCCTTTTCACATGGCCAAGTGTAAAGCAGGATTCACAGTAGCTCACCCATGATTCAAACACTACTAGTTACTTCCAATGAAGCTCCTCACTAATATCAATCCAAACAAAGTCAATCGGATCTTTCCAAACATTAATTTCGACACAGACCCTTGGAGCGACTGGGTGGTAGGGGGATCAAGTTCTGTAATCCATGCACAAAAACATTCCAACCAAATTTCCCAACATTGAAATAATAGACAGGTTTTGAAAGGGGAGGGGGATCTTAGGAAATCTCACCCAAATTGCCATCAATAGGGAATCATGATGCAGATGGAAGTCAAAGATCCACCATAAGAGGGAAAATCATACATCATCACGTCTACGAGGAGCCATAGTCCAGGCCCAAATAAGATCCTCCTCGAAAGAGAACCAACTCAAAATATTAGAGTTTTTTAGGATTTTTTATTTATTATGGTTTTTAGGGTTTTTAAGGATTTTGAGGATTTTTAGGGTTTTTAGGGGTTTTAGTATTTTTAAGGGTTTTTGTAATTTTTTGATGTTTTTAGGGGTTGTAAGGGTTTTTAAAAAAAATTAGTGGTTTTAAGGGTTTTTATGGGTTTTTATGGTTTTAAATGTTTTAAATTGTTTTTATTTTTTGGGGTTTTTCAGGGATTTTATGGTTGTTTACATTTTCCTAAACATTTTGGGTTTTTGAGTTTTTAGTGTTTTTTAGGATTTTTATGGGGTTTTATGGTTTTTAAGGTTTTTGAGGGTTTTTATGAATTTTAGGGGGGGTTAGGATTTTTAGGGTTTTTTACAATATCATTGATTTTTAGGGGTTTTTTAGGATTTTTTTGGTTTTAGGGTCTTTAGGGTTTTTAGGGATTTTGATGGATATTAGGGTTTTTTTTGGGTATTTTAGGTTTTTTTTGAGTTTTTAGGGTTTTTAAGTTTTTAGGGGTTATAAGGGTTTTAGAGTTTTATTGAATTTTTCGGTTTTATGGGTTTTTAGGTTTTTTAAGGTTTTTAGGTTTTTTATAGTTTTTAAGGGTTTTTAAGGTATTTTAGGCAAAGAAGATGCGAGGGTCGGGCTATTCCCCCCCCCCCCCCCCCCAAATTTATTAAAAAGACAAAAATACACAGCAGATAAGGGAGGGGAGGGGTCAATCGACCCACACCCAAAAACCCTTAACAACCCATGACAAAAGACCCAAAAAAAAGGAAAATCAAGAACGAAAAGGAAAACAAACAAATAAAAGCAGCCACCACCATTATCCAGCATCAACCAGCAACCAGTAGCTCACAGCTAACCAACGACCAGCCTCCAAATTCAAACAGAAAACAACATCCAGCATCATGGCGACCATAGACCAAAGCTTCAGCACCTCCCATCCAAGTAGCAACCAGCATCCAGAATCACCAGCATTCGACATCACATAACTGCCAGCATCCAAATCCCCAGAACCACCAGCATCAACATCACAACCATCACCAGCATTCAGAAGCTCACCACGAATCAGTGACCAGGAGCCAATCTCAAAAAAACCAGAATCCAGCATCTTCCCACCAACACAAGCAACTGCCAACAGCACATAGCCATCATCACCAAAATCGCACAACCACCATTCACCAAAGCTCACATCTATACAGCAGCCATTATCCTTTTCGACAAGAACCAGAATCCAGCACCTCCCAGCTATAGAGGTCCATCGCAAGCACCACCAAACTTGCACACTAAGAGCAGGTGGCAACCCATACCTCAAAACAGAACAAAGAACCAGCACCAAACCAATCCTGCCACAATCCGTGAAGCAGCCACCACATCCCGGTAGAGATCCCAGAACACAACACTTATCCAGACCAACAATAAGATCATTACAAAAAAAGGAAACCCAGAGACGAACCTGCCTCCATGCTGAGGTCCGAAGTAAGGTATTTTAGGGTTTTTTAAGTTTTAATGAATTTTTAGGTGGTTTTTAAAATTTTTATGGGTTTTAGGGTTTTCTAGGATTTTAGGGATTTGGAGGGTTTTTATGGTTTTTCACGGGTTTTATGATCATTTTGGGGTTATGGGGTTTTTTTGAATAATTTAGGGTTTTAAATATTTTGAGAGTTTTTTTAATGTTTTTAAGCTTTTTAAGGTTTTTTAGAGTTTTAAGTGGATTTTTAGAGTTTTTATGGGTTTTTAGGGTTTTTAAATATTTTAGGGGTTTTGTGGTTTTCTAGGGGTTTTAATGGTTTCTAGGGTTTTTTAGGTTTTCAAGGTTTTTAGAGGTTTTTTAGGATTTTTATGGTTTTTATGGGTTTTTAGGGTTTTAGGGATTTTGAGGGGGTTTTATGAGTTTTTAGGATTTTTCATGGTTTTCATGGTCTTTTTGGGTTTTTAAGGTTTTTTTAGTTTTTTAGGGTTTTAATGGTTTTTTGAGTTTTTTGAACATTTTTAGGGCTTTAAAGGGGTTTTTAGAGTTTTTAGTTTTTTTAGTGTTTTTATGCATTTTTAGGGGTTTTATGTTTTTAGGGTGTTTTATTGTTTTCAGGGTTTTTCTCGGTTTTTTAAATTTTTTACGTTTTTATTGACTTTTTGGGGATTTTACTATTTTTTTTGGTTTTTATGGTTTTTAGGGTTTTTAGGGATTTTGAGAGTTTTTAGGGGTTTTCGAGCATTTTTAGGGTTTTTAGGGTTTTTCAGGGGTTTAGGGTATTTTGGGGGTTTAGGGTTTTTCTTGGTTTTCTATGGGTTTTAAGGTTTTTAGAGTTTTTTAACTTTTTTAGGGCTTTTAAAGGTTTTTAGAGCATTAGTGGGTTCTTAGGGTTTTTATGGGTATTATGGATTTTTAAGGTTTTTATGGTTTTAAGGGGTTTTTCACAGTTTTTAGGGTTGTTAGGGATATTTTGGACTTTTATGGTTTTTTCAGGGTTTTTAGGGTTTTTAGGGGGTTTCAAGGTTTCTATGGTCTTTTTGGGATTTTAGGGATTTTTAAGTTTTTAGGGTTTTAATGTATTTTGATAGTTTTTAATGTTTTTATGGGTTTTAATGGTTTATAGAGTTTTTAGAGGGTTTTTAGGGTTTTTACAAGGATTTCGGTGGTTTTTAGGATATTTATGGTTTTGAGGGTTTTTAGGGTTATTTATGTTTTCATGGATTTTAAAGGGTTTTAATTATTTTATAGTTTTTATGGTGTTCTTAGGGTTTTTTGGTATTTTGATGGTTTTAGGATTTTTCTAGTGTTTTTACGGTTTTTAGGGTTTTACGATCTTTTTTAGTTTTTTGGAGTTTTATGAGTTTTTTAGATTTTTTAAGGTTTTGGGGGTTTAAGGGTTTTTAGAGTTCTAAAATGTTTTTATGGGTTTAAGGGTTTTTAGAGTTTTCACAAGTTTTTAGGGTATTTATGAGTTTTTAGGGTTTTTTAAGGTTTTTATGGTTTTAAGGGGGTTTTCGGGGTTTTTAGGGTTTCTTACGTTTTCGTGGATTTTTATGTTTTTATGTTTTATATGGGTTTTATGGATTTTGAGGGTTTTTATAAATTTTTCAGGGCTTTTAGGGGTTCTCAAGTTTAATAGGGACATTTTGGGGTTTTAGGGTTTTTTGAGTTTTGTAGGGTTTTAAAGTTTTTTAGAGTTTTTAAACGTTTTTAGGGGTTTAACTTTTTTTTAGAATTTTTTTTAATTTTTATGGGATTTTAGTGTTTTTTATAGTTTTGGTAGTTTTTATGGTTTTCATGTGTTTTTCATGGTTTTTTGGATTTTTTATGTTTTCATTGATTTTTTTGGGATTTTTAGGATTTTTATGGTTTTTGGGGTTTTTAGGGTTTCTTGGGATTTTGAGGGGTTTTAGGGGTTTTCATGGGTTTTTAGAGGTTTTTGGGTCTTTTGGGGTTTTTAGGATGTTTTTTATTTTTGATGGTTTTTAAGGTTTTTTAGAGATTTTCACGTTTTTATGTGTTTTAAGGTTTTTTAGAGTTTTGGTGTTTTTTAAGGTTTTTAGGGGGGTTTGGTTTTTAGGGGGTTTTTAGGGGTTTTATGGGTTTTTAAATTTTCATGGATTTTAGGGGGTTTTAGGATATTTATAATTTTTAGGGTTTTAGGGGATTTAGGGATTTTGAGGGGTTTTAGGGTTTTTCTCGGGTTTTTAGGGTTTTAGGGTTTTTTTAGTGTTTTTAGCTTCTTTTTGAGTTTCAGGGTTTTTTTTAGTATTTTTAGGTGTTTTAAGGTTTTTTAGAGTTTTTTTAACTCTTTAGGGCTTTAAAGGGTTTTCAGTATTTTTAGTGGGGTTTTAAGGTTTTTATGGGTTTTAGGGGGTTTTTGGTTTTCAAGGGTTTTTAAGGTTTTTATGGTTGCTTAAGTTTTCATGGATTCTAAGGTGTTTTTTAGTATTTTTATGGGTTTTTGTGTTTTTTAGTATTTTTTGTGATTTTGAGGGTTTTTAGGGTTTTTATGGGTTTTCTGGGGATTTATGTTTTTTAGGGTTTTTTGGGTCATTTTGGGTTTAGGTTTTTTTTATCTTTTTAGGGTTTTAATGGTTTTAAGAGCTTTTAATAATTTTAGGGGTTTTAATGTTATTTAGATTTTATAGCATTTTTACAGTTTTTATGGTGTTTTTTGGGTTTTTTAAGGCTTTTAGGGTTTTTTGGATTTTTACATTTCCATTAATGTTGAGGGTTTTTTATGATTTTTATGTTTTTTAAGGATTCTAAGGTTTTTTAGGGGTTTTTATGGGTTCTTTGGACTTTTAGGGATTTTTAGTGTTTTTAGATTATTTTGGGGTTATTTGGTTTTTTTCAGGTTTTCATGGTCTTTTAGATATTTTGAACGTTTTTAGGGGTTTAAGGGATTTTCTAATTTTTAGTGGGTTTTATGGGTTTTAGGGTTTTTTAAGGTTTTTAGGGGTTTTTATTGTTTTTAGAAGTTTTTAGGTGTTTTTAGGGGTTTTCACATTTTCATGGATTTTTAGGGGTGTTTAGGATTTTTATGGTTTCTAAGGCTTTTAGTGTTTTTAGGGGTTTTGAGGGTTTTAGTGTTTTCAAGGATTTTTATGGTTTTTAAGGTTTTCAGGGTTTTTAGGGTATTCTTGGGGTTTCAGGTATTTTTTTGAGTTTTTAGGGGTTTTTTAGGTTTTTATAGTTTTTTAACTTTATTAGTTGTTTTACAATTTTTTTGAGTTTTGGATGGTTTTTTTGTTTTTTTGTGGGTTTTTCGGGTTTTGGAAGGTTTTTAGGGGTTTTTATTATTATCATGGGTTTTCAGGGTTTTTAGATTTATTTATGTTATCATAGATTTTAGGGGGTTTTGAGGATCTGTATGGTTTTTTTGTGTCCTTTCTAGATTTTTTAGTGATTTAGAGAGTTTTTATGATTTTCAGGGCTTTTTAGGTTTTTTTAGAGTTTTAGGGTCTTTTTTGGAATTTAGGATTTTTTTTTGATTTTTCAGGTTTTAAGGTTTGTATAGTATTTAAACGTTTTTAGGCGTTTTAAGGTTTTTTAGATTTTTGAGTGGGTTTTATGGTTTTATGGGTTTTTAAGGTTTTTTAAAGGTTTTTAGGGGTTTTTTTGTTTTTCATGGGGTTTTCAGGGTTTTTAGAGTTTTTTACATGTTTATGGATTTTTAGGGGTCTTTTGGGTTTTTTATGGTTTTTATTGTTTTTATGGTTTTTAGGGATTTTGAGGGTTTTGAGTGTTTTTAGGGTTTTGGGGGTTTTGTTTTTTTCAAGGTTTTTTGGGTCATTTTGTGTTTTGGGTTTTTTTTGAGATTTTTAGGGGTTTTGAGGTTTTTCAATGTTTTTTAACATATTTATGGGTTTTAAAGGTTTTAAAGGTTTTTAGTGTTTTTAGTGTTTTATGGGGTTTTAGGGATTTTTAAGGTTTTTAGGAGTTAGTTTTTTGTTTTTAGTGGTTATTCCGGATTTTAGGCTTTTCTACATTTTCTTTGATTTTTAAGGTTTTTTTAGGTTTTTATGGTTATGGATGTTGAGGGTTTTTAGGGTTTTTTCAAGGGGTTTTAGGATTTTTCAAAGGGTTTTAGGGTTTTTAGGGTTTTTAGGGGTTTTATGGTTTTTTGAGATTTTTGGGTTTTTCGGGGTTTTTAGGGGGTTTATGGGATTTTAATGTTTTTTAACATTTTTATGGGTTTTAAGGGTTTTCAATTTTTAGTGGTTTTTTAGTGTTTTATGGGTTTCAGATTTTTTTTAGATTTTTTAGGGTTCTTTATGGTTTTTAGGTGGTTTTCAGGGTTTTTTACGCTTTCAAGGATTTTTAGGGGTTTTTGGATTTTTATGGTTTCTAGGTTTTTTATGTTTTTGAGGGATTTTGAGAATTTTATGGATTTTCATGTGTTTTTGTGTGTTTTAGGGTTGATCTAGTATTTTCGGGCATTTTTTGGTCTTTAGGTAATTTTTTTTAGTTTTTTATGGGTTTTAAGGTTTTTTAGAGTTTTTAACGATTTTAGGTGTTTTTAGGGGTTTTTAGGTTTTTAGTGGTTTTTAGGGGATTTATGGGGTTTTAGGATTTTCTATGGTTTTTAGTGGTATTATGGTTTTCAAGGGGTTTCAAGGTTTTTTGGGTTTTTAACATTTTCATGGATTTTTAGGGGGTTATTAGGATATGTATGTTTTTAGTTTTTTTATGGATTTGGAGGGTTTTTATGGGTTTTCGAGGTTTTTTTGGGGGGTTTTAGGGGTGTTAGGATCTTTTTGGGGTTTTTTTAGTTTTTTGGGGTTCTAAGGGTTTTAAGAGTCTTTAAATTTTGTTTGGGGTTTTATAGGAATTTAGAGTTTTTAGTGTTTTTTAGGGTTTTATGGATTTTAGTGGGTTTTATGGTTTTTAGGGGGATTTATGGTCTTCATGATTTTTTTTGAGATTTTAGGGTTTTTTATGCTTTCATGGATTTTTAGGAATTTTTAGGTATTTTTATTATTTTTATGGTTTTTAGAGTTTTTAGAGATTTTAATGTTTTTAGGGGTTTTCAGGGTTATTTGGGTTTTCATGGTTTTCAAGGTCTTTTGGTCTTTTAGGGTTTTTTGAGTTTTTTATGATTTTTTTGGTTTTTTTTAGTTTGTAACATTTTTATGGGTTTTAAGGGTTTTTAGAGTTTTTAATGGGTTTTAGGGGTTTTAGTCTATTTTAATGTTTTTTATGGTTTCTAGTGTTTTTTCAAGGGTTTTAGTGTATTTTTTACATTTTAATGGATTTTATGGGGTTTTTATGATTTTTATAGTTTTTAGGGTCTTTTGGGGCTTTTGGGAATTTTGAGGGTTTTTAGGGGTTTTCAGGGTTTTTTGGGTCTTTTGGGTTTTAAGTGTTTTTTTGAGTTTTTAGGGTGTTTAAGGGTCTTTAGAGTTTTTTTAACATTTTTAGGGGTTTTATGGTTTTTAGATTTTTTAGTGGTTATTTAGGGTTTTTAGGGTTTTTAAGGTTTTTATGGTTTTTTATGGTTTTCAAGGGTTTTTAGGGTTTTTATGGTTTTTTATGTTTTCCTTTATTTATATGGGTTTTTAATATTTTTATGGTCTTTAGGGGTCTTAAGGGTTTTAAGGTATTTTGAGGGTTTTTAGGATTTTTGAGGGGTTTTTAGGATTTTTTGTGGTTTTTAAGGTCTTTTTGGGTTTAGGTGTTTTTTTGAGTTTTTAGGGATTTTAAAGTTTTTAGTGTTTTTAATGTTTTTAGGGGTTTAAAGGGTTCTTATAGTCTTAGTGTATTTTTATGTGTTTGTAGGGGTTTTTGAGGTTTTTAGGGGTTTTTATTTTTTTAGGGGTTTCTAGGGTTTTTTACGTTATCATTGATTTTTAGATGTTTTTTTAGTATATTTATGGGTTTTATGGTTTTTTATTATTTTTAGGTATTTTGAGGGTTTTTAAGATTTTTTTAGGGGTTTTAGGGTCTTTTGGGTTTTTAGGGTTTTTCTTAGTTTATTAGGGCAAGGAAGATGCGAGGGTCGGGCTATTCCCAGACCCCCAAAATTTATTAAGAAGAAAAAAGACACAGTAGACAAGGGAGGGGAGGGGTCAAACGACCCACACCCAAAAACCCTTTACAAACCCAAAACGAAAAAGACCCCAAAAAAAGAAAGATCAAAAAAGAAAAAGGACACAAAGCCAAGCAATAAAGATCCAGTAGCAGTCCCAACCAAGCAACTACGAACATCCATCGGCAGCAATGCCATCACCATAGGCAGAAAATTCATCACCTCCAACGCATCAGCAACATCACATCTTAGCCAAGCAGCAGTCAACGTCCAGCCCATCAGATTCCGACAACCAACACCTCTTTCAGTGGTTCCCAGCACCTCCCAGTTCAACAGCAACTGGCATCCAGCATCACAATTTCCAGCATCCAGTGAGTTCTTTCCAATCAAGTTCACCACCAGCAACACACATCCACCAGCACCAGAAGCATAATCATCACCATCTTCATAAAGCACCAACATAGACCAGCGGACAGTAGAAAACATAACCCAACAACACAAAGTCCAGCGACCATATCCTCCTAACCAGACAACTTCTGATATCCCAAAGCATCCAAAAACACAAGACCACCAACACCCACGCCTAATCCCATTTGGCAGCACCATCAAATCCTCATATAGAAAAAGCAGCAACCCATAACCAAGCCATCCACAACTCAAAATCCCACAGAACAGAATCTCAAAAAGAGCGCAGGATTTTTCACGCCACCGCCAAGAGGTCGCAAATCCCTCCGCAACCAACTTCCACCATTGCAAAACCAGATCCATCTCAAAAAAAGCCTCCAGATCATCTTGCCACACCATTGAAGAAAACCAAAGCACTGAACAATGAGATAGATGAACATCCAAGACCAAAACCAGATCTAGAAAATAGATCTAGAGATCGGGCCAAGCACATCACTGTCCAGCCGTCCGAATGCCCGTCTCACAAGCCTTCCACCGTCGCAGGACCCGAAAGACCACTGCATCCACAGATCTGAATCCAGCTTTGAGAGGCACTTCTCCATCATCTGTCGGGACTGCATCTGCAGCACAAACCACTGCCCAGATGAACTCGTCAACGCCTCCTTCCCCAGAGCATTGTCGCAAAACCTCTCCTTTCCATGGCCATGACACCAGATCAATCTGCTTCGTCGTTGAGGACCTCTTCTCTACTGATCCGCCCTAGGATACCCCAGATCTTCAAATTCAACCCCGAGTCGTGGCTGATTTCCAGAAAGGTCTCCGACCACTAAGGAGCCATCAGCTTCCCCGCAATCTAGATCAAACTGATCTAGGACCACGGAAGCCTGCACAACCTCAAAAGCCAATGAAACCCAAGTGCACCAGCAAAGAAGACCTTCCAAGGTCAAGAGCCAGGGCACGGTATGGGGAAATCGAGGCTGCTGAAGACTGAAACCACTGCCATCTTGAGACCGAAGACCAGAGAACACCATCGCCGAGGAAGCAGAGAAACATCGCCAAGATCTCGAGAAGAAACCAGGGGAAAACCTGGTAGGAGTGTCGAGCGAAAGCGAGAACCGGGGGAGTGCGCCGCCATCTCTCTTAGTTTATTAGGGGTTTTATTATTTTTTAGAGTTTTTAAATCTTTTATGGGTTTTGGGTTTTTTTTAAGATTTTAGGTTTTTTAGGGTTTTTAGGGGATATTTAATGTTTTTTAAATTTTCATGGATTTTTAGGGTTTTTAGGATTTTGTGTTTGTTTAGGGTTTCTCAGGGGTTCTTAAGTTTTTAGGGGTTTTCAAGGGTTTCGGGGTTTCTTGGGTTTTTTTAGTTTTTAGGAGTTTTAAGATATTTTATAGTTTTTTAAAAATTTTAGTGGTTTTAAGGTTTTTTTTTGTTTTTAGTTAGTCTTTAGGGTTTTTATGGGGTTTTAGGGTTTTTTAAGGTTTTAGTGGTTTTTATGGTTTTTAGGGGTTTTTCATGGTTTTTATGGTCTTTTACATTTTCTTTTATTTTAAGTGTTTTTTTAGGATTTATATGGTTTTTAGTTTTTTAGGGTTTTTAGGGATTTTCATGTTTTTAGGGTTTTTAGGGGTTTTTGGGTTTTGGGGGTTTTTAGGATTTTTTTTTTTGGTTTTTAGGTTTTTTTGAGTTTTTAGTGTTTTAATGTTTCTTCCAAGTTATTTAACATTTTTAGGGTTTAAAAGTTTTTAATGGGTTTTTAGTGTTTTTATCGGTGTTTTGTGTCCTTTTTATCATTTTTAGGGGTTTTTATGGTTTTCATGGGGTTTTTAGGGTTTTATAGGGTTTTTAGGTTTTAATGTATTTTTAGGGGTTTTTTAGAATTTTTATGGTTTTTATGGTTTTTATGGTTTTTTGGAATTTTCAATATTTTTTGGGGTTTTCAGGGGTTTTTTGGGTCTTTCATGTTTTTAGGGCATTTTTTGATTTTTTTTAAAAGGTTTTAAAGTTTTTTAGAGTTTTTTTTATCTTTTTATGGGTTTAAGGGTTTTTATGTGTTTTGGGATATTTCAGGGTTTTAGGGGTTTTATGGTTTTCATGGTTTTTAGGATTTTTTGGGTTTTTTACATTTTCATGGATTTTTAGGGGTTTTTAGGATTTTTATCGATTTTAGTGTTTTTAAGGGTTTTACTGGTTTTTGAAGGTTTTAGGAGAGTTTTTTGGCTTTTTATGTTTTTTCATAGTTTTTTGGGTCTTTTGGGAGTTTTATGGTTTTTTTTAGTTATTTAGGGTTTTAAGGTTTTTTAGTGTTTTCAACATTTTTGAGGATTTTAAGGGGTTTTTAGAGTTTTTAGTGGGGTTTTTTGGGGTTTTTAAGGTTTTTAAGGGTTTTGTTGTTTTCAGTGTTTTTTTTTGGGTTTTTAGGTTTGTTACGTTTTCATAGATTTTTAGGGGTTTTTTAAGATTTTGAAGGTATTTAGGGTTTTTAGGGTTTCTAGTGATTTTTTTTATATTTTTTCACGTTTTTAGGGTTTTTAGGGTTTTTCAAGGATTTTATGGGTTTTTAGATTTTTTTTCAATGTTTTTAGTCATTTAAAGAGGTTTTAGAATTTTTAGTGGTTTTGTGGTTTTTGTGGGTTATTTTGGTGTTTAAAGGCTTTTAAATAATGGTTTTCATGGGGTTTTTAATGTTTTTTACGTTTTCATGGATTTTTAGGGGGTTTATCATTTTTATGGTTTTTAGCGTTTTTAGGGGTTTTAGAGATTTTGAGGGTTTTTAGTGTTTTTCAGGGGGTTTTTAGGGGGTTTGAGGTTTTTCAAGGTTGTTAGGTTCATTATGTGTTTTTCATGTTTTTTTTTTGAGTTTTTTAGGGTTTTTAAGGTTATTTCGAGTTTTTCAATGTTTTTAGGGGTTATAAGGGGTTTTAGTGTTTTTAGTAGTTTTTTGGGATTTTTAGGGTTTTTAGGTGTTTTTATGTTTTTAGAGGGTTTTCAGGGTCTTTAGAGTTTTGTGCGTTTCTATATATATTTAGGGGTTGTTTAGGATTTTTATGATTTTAGGGGTTTAAGGGATTTTGAGGGGTTTTTTAGGGTTTTTTTGTTTTTAGAGTTTTTCATGATTTTTAGGCTCTTTTGGAGTTTTTTTTTGGTTTTTGTGAGTTTTTTAGGTTTTTAAAGGTTTTTTATAGTTTTTAAACATTTTTTGTGGTTTTAGAGCTTTTTAGAGTTTATAGCTATTTTTTAGGGATTTTTAAGGTTTTTAGGGTTTTTTTGGTTTGGGGGGGGGGGGGTTAGGGTTTTTAGGGTTTTTTATATTTTCATTAGATTTTTAGAGGTTTTTTTTTTGTTTTTAGGGATTTTCGGGATTTTGAGGGGTTTTCAGGGTATTTTTAGGGGTTTTAGGGTTTTCTTTCTGAGTTTTTTAGTGGTTATAATGTTTTTCGATTTTTTTAACATTTTTTGGGGTTTTAAGAGGTTGTAGAGTTCTTAGTGGTTTTTAAGGTTTCTGAGGATTTTTATGGTTCTCAAGGGTTTTTCATGGTTTTTAGGGTTTTTTATGTTTTTATGGATTTTTAGGGTTTTTTAAGATTTTATGGGTTTTAAAATTTTTCACGGTGATCATGGATTTTGAGGGGTTTTAGGGGTTTTGAGGGTTTTCAAGGTTTTTAGGTTCATTTTGGGTTTTTAGCTTATTTTTTGAGTTTTTATGGTTTTTATGGTTTTGGGGGTTTTTTTTAGGGTTTTTAGGGTTTTTTAGGGATTTTACATTTTTTGTTTTGTGGGTTTTTAGGGTTTTGGAAGGTTTTTAGGGGTTTTTATTTTTTTCAGGGGTTTTCAGGGTTTTTAGAGTTATTTATGTTATCATGGATTTTTAGGTTTTTTTAGGATCTGTATGGTTTTTTTTGTGTTCTTTCTAGGCAAGGAAGATGCGAGGGTCAGGCTATTCCCGCCCCCCCCCCCCCCCCCCCCCCCAAATTTATTAAAAAAAAAGAGACACAGCAGACAAGGGAGGGGAGGGGTCAATCGACCCACACCCAAAAACCCTTAACGACCCAAGACAAAAGACCCAAAAAAGAGAAAAACAAGAACGAAAAAAGAAAACATACAAAACAAAGAAGCCACCACCATCATCCAGCATCAACCAGCATCCAGTAGCTCACAGCTAACCAACAACCAGCATCCAAACTCAAACAGCAATCCACATCCAGCAGCAGCACAACCATAAAACACAGCTTCAGCACCTCCCATCCAAGCAGCAACCAGCATCCAGAACCGCGAGCATCCAACATCACAGAACCACCAGCATTCAACATCACATAACCACCAGCGTCCAGTCTCACATAATCCAGCATCCAACACCTCCTCACGAAGGAGATCCACCATACGAAGCACCATCATCCAGCATTCACCAGCAAAGTACATCAACCAGCACCAAATAATACAACAGTCAACAACTCTTGATGCTCCGCACCCCACCACAGAGCTAATAACACACCACCAGCACCCAAACCCAGGACCAGGCCGCAGAACCCAGCACCCAAAATACCGAAACCAGCTCCAAGAAATCACCCCACCAGAATCGCGTAGCAACACTAGACCACGACTAAAATTCCCCAGAAAGTCCAGTAACCAGAACCCACAATGGATCATGACCAGCACCGCAACCAAGAACCATGGGTCTTAAGACTCAAAGACTTCCAAACAGAACTAGTATCAACAGCGTGCAGCAAGGGCAGAATCATACACACCTAAAAATGAAATTTCCGCACAAACCAATGCCAAGCCTCCATCATTTGTGCCCCTTGCAACCCTTGAGCAGATCTAAGAGCCCCCATCACCACCTTACCGAAACGAGTAGAAGAACAAAGCATCAAAACAGGAAAGATCACCCATCGTTGTGTCCATAATCCGCATTGCCGGTGCACCATGCTCCATCGTTGATACTGCCAACTCCGTTGACCTTCCTGAGGTCCCAGATCTGTGAGGTCAACCCCGATACGTGATAGAAATCCATGAAGGAAGCCAACTGCCAATGAGCCGTCATCGCCACAAGCCAGATCGGAACAATCTGAGTCCGCAGCAACCTTGCCTCCCTGATCGAGGATCTCCACCGTCAGATCCGCAGGTCTTGAAACCCTAGAAATAGATTCCAGATCTGTTGATCCCGCACTACACCACTGCAGAAATCCGTCCAGAGCGAAGCCAACAATGACCGAGAAACACCACCGGAGCCTAGATCTGTCAAGGATAAACCCCGACGCACGCAGACACGCCTCCATCCGCACGAAAACCGTGCCATCGACGCCTATGAAGGTCTTGAAAGCGTGATCCATGAGCCGCTTGAAGAAGTTCCAGAGCATAAATCCAAGCCAGCAAGAAGCCCCACCACCAAAAACCGCATCTGCATCACACCCCAAGGTCTTGAAAGGAGAAGCGAAGCCGTCGGGAAGGGTTCTAGGAGGAGCTCCTAGGAAATGCAGAATCGAGAGAGAACCTGGCAAGAGCGGCGGCATTTTTTCACCTTTTTTTTAATCCCCCAACCCATACCCCCAAAATTTATTAATGAAAAAGAATTTTGCATTGTATACATGAGTTGTAATGAACTTCCACCATCTAGAAATTGAGAGAGAGCACAAATGTACGTTCCATCGCTCAGCTAGGGTTTTTAGGGATTTAGAGAGTTTTTATGATTTTTCAGGGCTTTTTAGGGTTTTTAGAGTTTTAGGGTCTTTTTTGGAATTTAGGATTTCTTTTAGCTTTTTCGGGTTTTAAATTTTTTAGAGTATTTAAACGTTTTTAGGGGTTTTAAGGGATTTTAGATTTTTGAGTGGGTTTTAGGGTTTTATGGATTTTTATGGTTTTTTAAAGGTTTTTAGGGGTTTTATGTTTTTTAGGTGGTATTTAGGGTATTTAGGGTTTTTTACGAGTTCATGGATTTTTAGGGATCTTTTAGGTTTTTTATGGTTTTTATTGTTTTTAGGGAATTTAGGGATCTTGTGGGTTTTTAGTGTTTTTAGGGTTTTTGGGTGGTTTTATTTTTTTCAGGGTTTTTTGGGTCATTTTTGGTTTGGGGTTTTTTTGAGTTTTTAAGGTTTTTCAATGTTTCTTAACATTTTTATGGGTTTTATGGGTTTTTAGAGTTTTTAGTTTTTTTAGGGTTTTATGGGGTTTTTGGTAATTTTAAGGTTTTTATGGGTTAGTTTTTTGTTTTTAGTGGTTATTCAGGTATTTTAGTCTTTTTTACGTTTTATTTGATTTTTAAGGTTTTTTTTGGCTTTTTTATGGTTTTGGATGTTGATGGGTTTTACGGTTTTTCAAGGGGTTTTAGTATTTTCAAGGGGTTTTAGGGTTTTTAGGGGTTTTATGGTCTTTTGGGATTTTTGGGTTTTTCAAGGTTTTTAGGGGTGTATGGGATTTTAGTGTTTTTTAATGTTTTTAGGGGTTTTAAGGGTTTTCAAGTTTTCAAGTTTTAGTGGATTTTTATGTGTTTTTAGGGTTTTGGAGTTTATTAGGGGTTTTATGGTTTTTTATTATTTTTAGGATTTTGAGGGTCTTTAGGATTTTTAGTGGTTTTAGGGTCCTTTTGAGTTTTTAGGGTTTTTCTGAGTTTATTAGCAGTTTTATGATTTTTTAGAGTTTTTAACGCTTTTAGGGGTTTTAAGGGTTTTTAGATTTTTAGTGGGTATTTAGGGGTTTTTTTTGGGTTTTTTGGGTTTTTTGGGTTTTTTGGGTTTTTTAAGATTTTAGGTTTCTTTATGGTTTTTAGGGGGTATTTAATATTTTTTACATTTTCATGGATTTTTAGGGTTTTTAGGATTTTTGTGTTTTTTAGGATTTTTTAGGGTTTTTATGATTTTGAGGTTTTTTAGGGTTTTTCAGGGGTTCTTAGGTTTTTAGGGTTTTTCAAGGGTTTCGTGGTTTTTTGGGCTTTTTTTTTGAGTTTTTAGGGTTTTAAAGATATTTTAGAGTTTTTAATGTTTTTAGTGGTTTTAAGGGGTTTTTTAGTTTTTAGTTGGTCTTTATGGTTTTTATAGGGTTTTAGGTTTTTTAAGGTTTTATCAGTTTTTATGGGTTTTAGGGGTTTTTCATGGTTTTTATGGTCTTTTACATTTTCCTGGATTTTATGTATTTTGTAGGATTTATATGGTTTTTAGGTTTCTTAGGGTTTTTTGGGATTTTCAAGTTTTTAGAATTTTTCGGGGGGTTTTGGGTTTTGGGAAGTTTTAGGATTTTTATGTTTTTTTGGGTTTTTAGTTTTTTTTTTGAGTTTTTAGGGTTTTAAAGTTTTTTCAGAGTAATTTAACAATTTTAGGGTTTTATAGTTTTTAATGGGTTTTTAGTGTTTTTATGGGTGTTTAGTTTTTTTTATCATTTTTAGGGGTTTTTATGGTTTTCCTGGGGTGTTTAGAGTTTTTTGGATTTTTTACATTTTAATGTATTTTAGGGGTTTTTTAGAATTTTTATAGTTTTTATGGTTTTTATGGTTTTTTGGAATTTTCAATATTTTTGGGGGTTTTCGGGGTTTTTTGGGTTTCTAGGGTTTTTAGGTAATTTTAAGTCTTTCGGGGTTTTAGGGGATTTTTTGAGTTTTTTAAAAGGTTTTTAATTTTTTAGAGTTTTTTTAACTTGTTTAGGGGTTTAACGGTTTTTAGAGTTTTCAGTGGGTTTTAATGGTTTTTGTCTGTTTTGGGTTATTTCAGGGTTTTATGGGTTTTATGGTTTTCTTGGTTTTTTAGGGTTTTTAGGGTTTTTTACATTTTCATGGATTTTTAGGGGTTTTTTAGGATTTTTATTGATTTTAATATTTTTGGGGTTTTAAGGACTTTGAGGGTTTTAGGAGAGATTTTTGGGTTTTTATGTTTTTTCGTGGTTTTTGGGGTCTTTTGGGAGTTTTATGGTTTTTTAGTTATTTAGGGTTTTAAGGTTTTTTAGTGTGTTCATCATTTTTAGGGGTTTAAGGGTTTTTTAGGGTTTTTAGTTGGTTTTTTAAGGTTTTTAAGGGTTTTGTGGTTTTTAGTGTTTTTTGGGTTTTTAGGTTTTGTTACGTTTTCATGGATTTTTAGGGGGTTTTAAGATTTTGATGGTTTTTGTGGTTTTTTAGGGTTTCTTGGGATTTTGAGTTTTTTTAGGATTTTGCTTGTTTTTAGGGTTTTGGGGGGTTTTTTAGGGAAGTTAGGGTTTGTTTGGGTTTATAGGGTTATTTTTTGAGTTTTTAGATTTTTATGTGTTTTTAGATTTTTTCAATAATTTTAGTCGTTTCAATGGTTTTTAGATTTTTTAGTGGTTTTTATAGATTTTGTGGATTCTTTGGGTTTTTAAAGGCTTCTAGAGGTATTAATGGTTTTCAGGGGGTTTTAGTGTTTTTTTGTTTTCATGGATTTTTAGGGGGTTTATCATTTTTATGGTTTTTAGGGGTTTTATGGGTTTTAGGGATTTTGAGGGTTTTTAGGGGTTTTTAGGGGTTTTTAGGGGTTTTAGGGGTTTTCAGTGTTGTTAGGGTCCTTTTGGGGTTTTCATGTTTTTTTTTTTGAGTTTTTAGGGGTTTTAAAGTTTTTTAGAGTTTTTCAATTTTTTAAAGGGTTTTAAGGGGGTTTAGTGGTTCTAGTTGTTTTTTGGGATTTTTAGGGGTTTTAGGTGTTTTTATGTTTTTCAGAGGGAGTTCAATGTCTGTAGAGTTTTTTACGTTTTAAGGGATTTTTAGGGGTTTTAGGGATTTTGAGGGGTTTTTCAAGGTTTTTTCGTTTTTAGGGGTTTTTAAGATTTTTAGAATCATTTGGAGTTTTTTGGGATTTTGTGAGTTTTTCAGGTTTTTAATGTTTTTTATAGTTTTGAAACATTTTTTGGGGTTTTAAAGCTTTTTACAGTTTATAGTTATTTTTTAGGGATTTTTATGGTTTTTAGGGTTTTGTGTTTTTTTGGGGGGTGGGGGGTTAGGGTTTTTACAGTTTTTTATATTTTCATGGATTTTTAGAGGTTTTTGGGGTTTTTATACTTTTTTGGGGTTTTTTAGGGTTTTTATGGATTTTGAGAGGTTTTCAGAGTTTTTTAGCGGTTTTAGGGTTTTTATGGGTTTTAGTGTTTTTGGGTTTTTAGGGTTTTCTTTTTGAGTTTTTTAGTCGATATAAGGTTTTTAGAGTTTTTTAAAAAAAATTGGGGTTTTAAGAGTTTTAAGAGTTTTTAGTGGTTTTTATGGTTTCTGGGGATTTTTATGGTTTTTAGGGGTTTTTCATGGTTTTTATAATTTTTTGTGTTTTTATGGATTTTTAGGGTTTTTTCAGATTTTTATGGCTTTTACAATTTTCTAGGGTTGTCATGGATTTTGAGGGGTTTTATGGGCTTTCAGGGTTTTCAAGGTTTTTTGGGTCATTTTGGATTTTAGGTTATTTTTTGAGTTTTTGGGGTTTTAATGGTTTTCGGGGGTTAGGGTTTTAGGGATTTTACATTTTAATGGATTTTTTGGGTTTTTGGGACATTTATCAATCTTAGTTTTTTTTGTGATTTTGATAGGTTTAGTGTTTTTATGTGTTTTCAGTGATTTTTAGGGTTTATAAGGGGTTTTTTGGGTTTTAGTGTTTTTTGAGTTCTAAGGGTTTTTGAGGTTTTTTATCGGTTTTTACATTTTTCGGGTTTTAAGTGTTTCAGTGTTTTTTGTTATTTTTTAGGAATTTTATGGGTTTTTAGGGTTTTGAGGGTTTTTAAGGTTTTTAGGGGGTTTTAGGGTTTGCTAAATTTTCTTGGATTTTTAAGGGTTTTTTAGGATTTTTATGGTATTATGGTTTATAGGGTTTCTACGGATTTTGTGTGTTTTAATGGTTTTTTAGGTGTTTAGGGTTTTTAGGGATTTTTAGTGTTTTTAGGGAATTTTTAGGTTTTTTAGACTTTTTTTAGGTGTTTTACGGGGTTTTAGTGGTTTTTAACATTTTAGAGGGTTCAAGGGTTTTTAGAGTTTTAAGTGGTTTTTAAGGTTTTATTGGTTTTTAGAGTTTCTAAGGTTTTAAGGGGTATTTATGGGTTTTAGGGGTTTTTTCAAGGTTTTTAGGATTTTTTACATTTTTATGGATTTTTAGTTGTTTTTAGGATTTTTATGGTTTTCAAGGTTTTTAGGGTTTTTAGGGTTTTTAGGGATTTTGAGAGGTTTTAGGGTTTTTAGGTGTTTTTAGGGTTTTTAGGGGTTTTCGGAGTTTTTAGGGTCCTCTTGGGGTTTAGGGTTTTTTTGAGTTTTTTATGGGTTTTAAGGCTTCTTTGAGTCTTTTAACATTTTAGGGGTTTTAGGGTTTTTAAATTTTTTTTGTTGTTTTTAGGGGTTTTTTGGGTTTTTTGGGTTGATAAGGTTTTTTGGGGTTTTTATGTTTTTCATGATTTTTTACATTATCATGGATTTTTAGTGGTTTTTTTAGGATTCTTATACTCTTTATGATTTTAAAGAATTTTGGGGACTTTGAGAGTTTTTCAAGGGTTTAGTGTTTTTACGGGGTTTCGGGATTTTTTAGGGTCTTTTGGAATTTTAGGGGGATTTTTTGAGTTTTTTAGGTTTGTAAATTTTTTTATATTTTTTATATTTTTTGGTGGTTTCGGATTTTTAGAGTTTTTAGTGGGTTTTAGGGTTTTTCAGGGTTTATATGATTTTCTTACATTTTCATTGAATTTTGGGGTTTTTAGGATTTTTATGGTTTCTAGAGTGTTTTAGGGTTTTTAGGAGTTTTCTGAGGTTTTAGGGGTTTTCAAGGGGTTTTAGGTTTTTTATGGTGTTTTTGAGGTTTTTATAGTCTTTTTAGGTTTTGGGGGGTTTTTTATTTTTTAGGGTTTTTAAGTTTTTTTAGAGTAAAATGTAACATTTTTTTGGGTTTTAATGGTTTTTAGATTTTAGTGGTTTTTTGGGTTTGGGAGGGGGGTTAATGTTTTTAGGGGGTTTTATATATTTCAAGGGTTCTTCAGTATTTTTATAGTTTTTTACATTTTCATGGATTTTAGGGTTTTAAAATATTTTTATGGTTTTAATGATTTTTTAGTGTTTTTATGGCTTTTAGGGATTTTAGGGATCTTCAAGGGTTTTAGGACTTTTAGGGGTTTTAAGGATATTTAGTATCTTTTTGGGTTTTTAGGTTTTTTTTCGAGTATTTTAGGTTTTTTAATTTTTTTTTGAATTCTTTTACTTTTCTAGGGGTTTAAATGGTTTTTAGAGTTTTTAGTGGTTTTGGGGGTTGTAAGTGTTTTTAGGGTTTTTAATTGTCTTTATTGGTTTTTCTAGTTTTCAGGGTTTTAAGGATTTTGTACGTTTTTATATATTTCTTGGGTTTATTATTATTTTTGTAGTTTTTAGGGTTTTAGGGGTTTTTTGTGATTTTGGGGGTCTTTATGGGGTTTCCAAGTATTTTTAGGGTTTTTAGGGGTTTATGAGTTTTTAGGGTCTTTTTGTTATTTGGGGTTTTTTGAGATTTTTAACATTTTAGGTAGTTTTAGGGTTTTTAGGGGTTTTAGAGGTTTTTAGGGCTTTTAGGGGTTTTAAGGGATTTTAGTGTCTTTTTGGGTTTTTAGGATTTTTTATTATTTTTTAGGATTTTTAAGGTTTTTTAGAGTTTTATGATGTTATTATGGGTTTAAATGATTTTTAGGGTGTTATGGGATTTAGGGTTATTTAAGGTATTTAGGGTTTTTATTGTTTTCATGGGGTTTTCATGGATTTGTTTGGGGGGTTTTAGGATTTTTTGGGTTTTTAGGGTTTTTAGGGATTTTTATTGGTTTTAGGGTTTTCATGGGTTTTTAGGGGTTTTTAGTGTTTTATGGCCTTTTCTGTTCTTAGGGTTTTTTATTTTTTAGGGGTTTTTTGGTTTTTTTGGGGTTTTTTAACGTTTTTAGGGGTTGAAGGTTTTTTGGGGATTTATGGTTTTTAAGTTTTTTTAGGCACTTTGGTTTTTTTTCATTTTAATGGATTTTTAACATTTTTTAGGGTTTTTATGGTTTTTATGGGTTTTTAGGGATTTTAGGGATTTTTAGGGTTTTTAGGATTTTCAGGTTTTTTATTGTTTTTTAGGTTTTTAAGGGGGGTTCCTTTTTCAAGGTTTTAAAGTTTTTTTAGAGTTTTTTTAACATTTTAGGGCTTTTAAGGGTTCTTAGAGTTTTTACTGGTTTCTTAGGGTTTTTATGGGTTTTGAAGTATATTAAGGTTTTTAGGGGTTTTATGGTTTTCCGGGGTTGTTCCGGGTTTTTATAGATTTTAATGTTTTCATGGATTTTAAGGGGTTTTTAGTATTTTTACAGGTCTTAAGGTTTTTAGTGTTTTTAGGTATTTTGAGGGGTTTTAGGGTTTTAGGGTTTTTAGTGTTATTTTGGGGTTTTTAAGGTTTCTTGAGTTTTGAGGGTTTCTAAGGGCTTTTATATTTTTTTTAACATTTTTAGAGGTTTTAAATTTTTTTAGAGTTTTTAGTGGGGTTTTAGGGTTGTTATGCGGTTTTAAGGTTTTAGGGGATTTTATGGTTTTCATGGGGTTTTTAGGGTTTTTAGGGTTTTTTACATTTTCATGCATTTTAGGGGGTTTTAGGATTTTTTTTTGTTTTTAGGGTTTATAGGGTTTTTTTGGATTTTGAGGGTGTTTAGGGTTTTTTAGTAGTTTTATGGTTTTGAGTGTTTTTGGTATTTTTAGGATATTTTTAGGTTTTTATGGTATTTTTTTTATTTTTTTGGGTTTTTATGTTTTTTAGAGTTTTTAATGTTTTTAAGTATTTTATTGGGTTTTAGAGTTTTTAGTGGTTTTTAGGGGTTTTATGGGTTTTTGGGTTTTTAAAGTTTTTGGGTTTTTATGGATTTCAGGGGTTTTCAGGGTTTTAGTGTTTTTTTTTCATTTTCATTGATTTTAAGGGTTTTTTGGATTTTTATTATTTTTAGGGGGGTTTTTATTTTGAGGGGTTTTTGGTTTTTAGATTTTTTATGGTTTTATGGGTTTTTAGTATATTTTGGGTTTTAAGGGTTTTTAGATTTTTTTGTGGTTTTAGTGTTTTTAGGTTTTTTATGTGTTTTTTTGGGTTTTTTAATGTTTTTTAGGATTTTATGGTTTTCATGGAATTTTATGGGGGTTTTGGGTCTTTTTTAAATTTTCATGGAGTTTGGGGGGGTTACATTTTCATAGAGGTTTTGGGGGTTTTAGGATTTTTATGGATTTTTAGGGGTTTTAGAGATTTTGAGGGGTTTAGGGTTTTTTAAGGAATTTGAGGGTTTTTCTTGGTTTTAGGGTCTTTTTTGTGTTTTAGTGTTTTTTGAGTTTTTTTAAGTTTTAATGTTTTTTAGAGTTTTTAATGTTTTTGGGTTTTAAAGGGTTTTTATAGTTTCTAGTGGTTTTTAGGGTTTTTATGGATTTTTAGGGTTTTTAAGGTTTTTTGGGGTTTTTTGGTTTTTTGGGGCTTTTCAGGGTTTTAGGGTTTTTTTCTCTTTTCTTGGTTTTTAGGGGGTTTTTAGGCTTTCTATGGGTTTTTGTTTTTTATTGTTTTTATGGATTTTGAGGATTTTTTGAGTTTTTCATGGGTTTTTAGGGTTTTTAGCGTTTTCAGTATTTTAAGTGTCTTTTGGAGTTTTTTTAGTTTTTTTAGTTTTTAAGGTTTTTAGAGTTTTTAAGGTATTTTGGTTTTTAAGGATTTTTAGATTTTTTAGTGGGTTTTTAGGGGATTTTGAGATTTTTAGGGTTTTAAGGTTTTTTAGAGTTTTTAACACTTTTAGGGTTTTAAAGGGTTTTTAGTGTTTTTAGTGGGTTTTTAGGGTTTTTATAGGTTTTTAGGGTTTTTAAAGTTTTTTGGGGTTTTGTGGTTTTCATGGGTTTTACGTTTTCAAGGATTTTTTTTTTGTTTTCTAGGATTTTTATAGGTTTTAGTGTCTTTTAATGTTTTTAGGGATTTTAAAGGATTTTATGGATTTTCAGGGTTCTAAAGGGTTTTCAAGGATATTAGGGTATTTTTGTGTTTTGGGGTTTTTTGAGTTTTTTAGGGTTTTTATGGTTTTCAAATTCTTTAATTTTTTTATGGGGTTTAAACATTTTTATAATTTTTAGTATTTTTTAGGGTTTTTAAGGTTTTTATGGTTTTTAGGGGTTTTAAGGTTTTTTAATGGTTTTTTAGGGTTTTAGGGTTTTTATGTTTTCATGGATTTTTAGGATTTTTCAAGATTTTTATTATTTTTAGTATTTTTATGGGTTTTTCAGGGGTTTAATGTTTTCTTGGGGTTTTAGGGTTTTAAGGACTTTTAGGTTCTAAAGTTTTTTTGAGTTTCTAGGGTTTTTAATGGTTTTTAGAGATTTTTATGTTTTTAGGGGTTTTAAGGGTTTTTATTGGTTTTTAGGTTTTTTTTGGTTTTTAGGTGGTTTTATAGGTTTTAGGGTTTTTTATGGGTTTTTAGGTTTTTTTATGTTTTCATGGATTTTTAGGGGGTTATAGGATTTTTATGGGATTTTATGGATTTTGAGGGATTTTAAGGGTTTTTAGGTGTTTTTGGGTTTTTCTAGGGGTTTAGGCTCTTTTTGGGTTTTGAGGGGTTTTTGAGTTTGTTAGGGTTTTAAAGTTATTTATAAATTTGTAAAGTTTTTAGGGGATTAAGGGTTTTTAAATTTTTTAGTTTTTTTATTGTTTTGTGGGTTTTTAGGGTTTTATGGGTTTTAGGTATTTTAGGGTTTTTAGGGTTTTTAGGGTTTTTAACGTTTTCATAGATATTTCAGATTTTTTAGTGTTTTTATGGTTTTATGGTTTTTTAGGGTTTTTAGTGATTTTTAGGGTTTTTAGGATTTTTAAAGGTATTTTATGATTTTTAGGGTCCTTAAGAGTTTTTAGGGTTTTTTTGAGTTTATAGGGATTTAAAAGTTTTTTGAGTTTTTAATGTTCGTTTGGGTTTTAAGAGCTTTTAGAGTTTTCAGTGGGTTTATGGATTTTATTAGTTTTATTGGTTTTTATGGTTTTTTAGGGGTTTTTAGGGGTTTTTAAGGGTTTTAAGGGTTTTTATAGTTTTTAGGGGTTTTCATGGTTTTCAGGGTTTTTTATATTTTAATGAATTTTTAATGTTTTTTAGGATTTTTATGGTTTTTAGGGTTTTTAGGGTTTTAGGGATTTTTTAGGGTTTTTAGTGTTTTTAGGGTTTTTAGGGGTTTTGGGGCGGTTTTGGGGTTTTAGGGACTTTTTTATTTTTATTGAGATTTTTAAGGTTTTTAATGTTCTTTAGAGTTTCTAATGTTATTAGGGGTTTTTAGGGTTTTTAGGGTTTTTATTTTTTTTAGGGTTTTTAGTTTTTTTAATATTTTTAGGGGTTCTAATGTTTTCATGGATTTTTAGGGGTTTTAGGATTTTTACAGTTTTTAGGTTTTTAGTGGTTTTTATGGGTTTAGATTTTTTAGGGTTTTTAAGGTCTTTTGGGGTTTAAAGGGTTTTTATAGTTTTTAGTGGTTATTTAGGGTTTTTATGGGGGTTTAGGCCTTTTAAGGTTTTTAGTGGGTTTTATGGTTTTCAGGGGTTGCATAGGGTTTTTTACATTTTCATTGATTTTTAGTTTTTTTATGATTTTCATGGTGTTGAGGTTTTTAGGGTCTTTTAGGGGTTTTAGGGTTTTTTTTTGACTTTTTTAGGGTTTTTAGGGTTTTTATATATTTTTTTAAAAAAAATTGGGATTTAAATGGTTTCTAGAGTTTTTAGTTGTTTTTTGGGTTATTAGGGATTTTTATGGTCTTCAAGGGGTTTTCAGTGTTTTTAGGATTTTTATGTTTGCATGGATTTTTTGGGGCTTTTAGGATTTTTATGGTTTTTATGGTTTTTAGGGGTTTTCAAGGGTTTTCTGGGTTTTTAGGGTCGTTTAGGGTTTTCAGGGTATTTTTTGAGTTTTTTGTTTTTTTACGGTTTTTCAGAGTTTTTAACATTTTTAGGGGTTTTAAGGGTTTTAGAGTTTTTAGTGGTTTTTAGGGTTTTTATGAGGTTTTAGGGGTTTTAAAGGTTTTTAGGGGTTTTATGGATTTCCTGGGGTTTTGGGGGTTTTATGGTTTTTACATTTTCTTATATTTTTGGGGTTTTTTAGGATTTTTATTAATTTTAGGGATTTTGAAGGTTAATAGGGTTTTAGGGGATTTAAGGTTTTTAGGGGTTTTCAGTGTTTTTCAGGACTTTTGGGATTTTAAGGGATTTTTTAGAATTTAGGGGTTTTAAGGTTTTTTAGTGTTTTTTAACATTTTTATGCTTTAAGGGTTTTTAGAGTTTTTCGTTTTTTTGGATTTCTATGGGTTTTAGGGGGGTTTATGGTTTTTTTTATATTCATGGATTTTGGTGTGGGGGGTTACGATTTTTATGGTTTTTTGGTTTTTTTATGTTTTTGAGGGATTTTGAAGGGTTTTAGGGTTTTTTAGGTTTTCTTTTCTTTTTAAGGCTTGTCAATGGTTTTTTAGTCTTTTTGGTTTTAGGGATTTTTTTTGTGTTTTTTTGGGTTTTAAAGGTTTCTTATATATTTTTTACGTTTTGAGGGGTGTTTCTGGTTTTTAGGGGGTTTTGGGGTTTTGGGTTTTTTTTTACGTTTCAATGGATTTGTAGGGGGTTTTTTTGGATTTTTATGGTTTTTTGGGGTTTTTTGGGTTTTTAGGGAATTTGGGAGGTTTTAGGGGTTTTCAAGATTTTAGGGCCTTTTTGGGTTTTTAGGGTATTTTTGAGTTTTTCATGGTTTTAATGGTTTTTAAGAGTTTTTTAAAAAATTTAGGGGTTTTAAGGGTTTTTAGAGTTTTTACTGGTCTTTTAGGGGGTTTATGGGTTTTTAGTGTTTTTAAGGTTTTTAGGGGTTTTGTGGTTTTTAGAGGGTTTTCAGGTTTTTTTACATTTTCATGAATTTTTAGGGTTTTTTTAGGATTTTTCTTGTTTTTAGGGCTTTTTATGGTTTTTAGGGACTTTTGGGTTTTAAGGTCTTTTTTGGTTTTTAGGGGTTTTTAAGGTTTTCATGGGTTTCATGGATTTTTGGGGGTTTTCAGCTTTATTAGGGTTTTTTATGTTTTCATGGATTTATAGGGGTTTCTTAGGATTTTTATGGGTTTTAGGGTTTTTAGGGATTCTGAGGGTTTTTAGGATTTTTAGTGGTTTTAAGGGGTTTTGGGGGTTTTCAAGGGTTTTAGGGTCTTTTGGGTCTTTTTGGATTTGGGTTTTCTTTTGAGTTTTTAGGGGTTTTTTGGGTATTCGAGTTTTTTAACATTTTTAGGGGTTTTGAGGGTTTTTAGAGTTTTGATGGATTTTAGGGTTTTTTATGGGATTTTGAGCAGTTTTAGGGGTTTTTATTTTATTAAGGGATTTTTAGGGTTTTTAGTTTTATGGGATTTTGAGGGGTTTTAGGGTTTTTCTAGGAGTTTTATGGTTTTCAGGGATTTAGGGTGTTTTTTTTTTGGGTTTTTTTTAGATTTTTTAGGGTTTTTAGGTTTTTAGGGTTTTAAACATTTTTTGGGGTTTAAAGGGTTTTTGGAGTTTTTAAGGGTTTGGGGTTTTTATGGATTTTTTTGGTTTTACTAGTTTTAAGGTTTTTTAGAGTTTTTAATGGTTTTAGGGATTTTAAGGGGTTTTAGAGTATTTGGGGGTTTTTAGAGTTTTTAGGGTTTTTTATATTTCCATTGATTTTTATAGGTTTTTTAGGATTTTTATCATTTTTAGGGGTTTTAGGGGTTTTTAGGGGGTTTTAGGGATTTAAGGGGTTTTCTAGGCTTTTAAGGCCTTTTCGGTTTTTAAGGTTTTTTAGAGTTTTTTAGGGTTTTTAAGGTGTTTTAGTGTTTATTACATTTTTAGGGGTTTAAAGGGTTTTCAGAGTTTTTAGTGATTTTTAGGGTTTTATGGGTTTTTAGGGGTTTTGACATTTTATGGTATCCAGGAGTTTTTTAGGATTTTTGGGGGTTTTTAGGCTTTGATTGATATTTAGTGTTTTTAGGATTTTTATGGTTTTAACGGTTTTCAGGGTTTTAGGGATTTTGAGGGTTTTTAGAGTTTTTTTAGGGTTTTTAGGGTTGTTTAGGGTTTTAGAGACTTTTTGGTTTTAAGGGGTTTTTAAATGTATTTAGGGATTTTAAGGTTTTTTTTGAGTTTTTGAACATTATTTTTTTTGTTTTAAGGAGTTTTAGAGTTTTTGTTATTCTAAGGGTTTTTATGGGTTTTTAGGTGTTTTTTAGGTTTTTAGGGGATTTTATAGTTCTAAGGGTATTTTCGGGTTTTAGGGTTTTTTTTTTATGCTTCCATGGATTTGTAGGGATTTTTTAGGATTTTTATGGTTTTTAGGGTTTTCCAGGGTTTTTGAGATTTTGAAGTCTTTAGAGGTTTTCATGGGTTTTTAGGATTTTTATGGTCTTTTAGGTTTTGAGGTTTTTTGTTAGTTTTTAGGGGTTTAAATATTTTTAGAGTTTCTTAACATTTTTAGGGTCTTAAGGGCTTTTAGATTTTTTAGTGGTTTTCTATGGTTCTTTTGGTTTTTAAGGGTTTTTAAGGTTTTTGGGGGGTTTTTATGGTTTTCAAGGGTTTTTAAGATTTTTATCATTTTTTGCATTTTCATGGATTTTATGGGTTTTTAGGTTTTTTATGGGTTATAAGGTTTTTTGGGGATTTTGAGGGGTTTTAGGGTCTTTTAGTTGTTTTTAGGTGTTGTCTTGGTTTTTAGGGTATTTTTATGTTTTTAGTGTTTTTTGAGTTTTTTATTGATTTTAAGGTTTTTAGAGTTTTTAAAGTTTTTATGGGTTTTAAGCATTTTTAGATTTTTAGTGGTTTTTTGTTTTTTTTGAGGCGGGGTTTAATTTTTTTAGGTGTTTTCTGGTTTTCCAGAGTTTTCAGGGTTTTTAGGGCGTTTTACGTTTTTAGGGATTTTTAGGGGTTTATTAGGATTTTTATGTTTTATGGGTTTTCGGTATTTTGAGGGTTCTTAGTGGTTTTTAGGGGTTTTTATGAGTTTTTATGGATTTTGGGGTCTTTTGGGTTTTTAGGGGTTTGTTTGTGTTTTTTTGAGCTTTAAATGTTTTTTTGAGTTTTTTTATGTTTCTATGGGTTTAATAGTTTTTATAGTTTTTGGTGGTTTTAGAGTTTTTATGGGTTTTTATAGTTTTTAAGGTTTTTAGGGGTTTTATGGTTTTAAGTGGTATTTTAGGGATTTTAGTTTTTTTTACCTTTTCATGGATTTTTATGGGGGTTTTAGGATTTTTACAGTTTTTAGGGATTTTTAGAGTTTTTCAGGATTCTGGGGGTTTTTAAGGTTTTTCAATTGTTTTTAGGGTTTTTTATTGGTTTTTAAGGTTTTAGGGTCTTTTGGGGGTTTTAGGGTATTAATTTTTTTCAACATTTTTAGGGGTTTTCATGGTTTTTAGATATTTTAGTTGTTTTTAGGGTTTTTATGGGTTTAAGGTTTTTTAGGTTTTTAGGGGTTTTACGGTTTTAAAAGGTTCTTCTGTATTTTATGGTTTTTTACATTTTTAGGGATTTTAGGGGATTTTTTTGGATTTTATGGTTTTTATGGATTTTGAGGGTTTTCATGGTATTTCAAGGGTTCTAGGGGTTTTAGGATTTTTTAGGGTTTTTAGGCTCTTTTGTGTTTTTAGTGTTTTTTTTTAGAATTTTAGGGTTTTTGATGTTTTTTAGAGTTTTTAACATTTTTAGGGGTTTAAAAGGTTTCTAGAGTTTTAGTGGGTTTTAGGGTTTTTATGATTTTTATGGTTTTTAGGGGTTTTAGGATTTTTCGATTTGTTGGGGTTTTTTATGTTTTCATGTATTTTTAGTGGGTTTTAGCATTTTTATGTTATTTAGTGTTTTTAGTGTTTTTATGCTTTTTACTAGTTTTTAGGGGTTTTCAGTTTTTCTGTTTTTAGTATTATTTTAGTTTTTTATGGGTTTTTAGGTTCTTTAGTGTTCTTTAGATTTTCATGGGTTTTATGGGTTTTTATAGTTTTTATTGGAATTTTAGATACTTTATGAGTTTTTAGGGTTTTTAAGGTTCTTAGGGGGTTTTATGGTTTTGAGGGGTTTTTCTAGTTTTTTAGGGTTTTTTATGTTTTCATGGATTTTTAGAGGTATTTTTACGATTTTTATGGTTTTTTGGGGGTTTTATTGGCTTTTAGGGTTTTTAGGGTTTTTATGGTCTATTTGGGTTTTAGGGTATTTTTGAGTTTTTTTGGGTTTTTAAGGTATTTTAGATTTTTTAATATTTTAAGGGGTTTAAAAAAAATTTAGAGATTTTAGTGATTTTTTGGGTTTTTATGGGTTTTTTGGGTTTTTATAGTTTTTAGGGGACTTTAGAAGTTTTTTTGGGTTTTTATGGGTTTTTTATGATTTTTATGACTTTTAGGGCTTTTAGCCTTTTAGGGAGTTTGAGGGTGTGTAGGATATTTCTAGGGATTTTGGCGTTTTTAGGGTTTTTAAGTTTTTTTAGAGTTTTTTAACGTTTTTATGGGTGTTGAGGATTTTTAGAGTTTTTAGTGAGTTTTAGGGTTTTTATGGGTTTCAGGGTTTTTTTGGTTCTTAGAGGTTTTTATGGCTTTCAGTGGTTTTTTGGATTTTTATGGTTTTTTACATTTTTATGGTTTTTATGGTTTTAGGGATTTTTAAGGGTTTGGGGGTTTTTTCTGGGTTCTTATGGTTTTTTTTTTGTCTTCTGTTTTTTAGGGTTTTTATAAAATTTTAACATTTTTAGGGGATTTAAGGGTTTTTAGAGTTTTTAATGGTTTTAGGATTTTTATCAGTTTTTAGGGTTTCTTTAGCTTTTTCGTGGTTTTGTGGTTTTTAGTGTTTCTTGGATTTTTAGGATTTTTAACATTTTAATTGATTTTTAGAGTGTTTTTAGGATTTTTATAGTTTTTATTGTTTTTAGGGGATTCAGCGATTTTGAGGGTTTTTAGGGGTTTTATGGGTTTTTATAGTTTTTATGGGTTTTTAAGGTTTTTAAGGTTTTTAGGTGTTTTTATGGTTTTCGGGGGGTTTTTTTGGGTTTTTAGGATTTTATACATTTTCATGAATTTTGAGGGGTTTTTTAGGATTTTTATGTTTTTTAGGGTTTTTAGGACTTTTTAGGACTTTTAGGTGTTTTCATGTGTTTTTAGGGGTTTTAAGGTTTTTTGGTTGTTTAGGGTATTTTTTTTGGGTTTTTAGGGTTTTTTAATTTTTTAAGGGCATTTGAGGGAGTTTTGAAACATTTTTAGGGGTATAATAATTTTTAGTAGTTTTTAGGGCAATTAGGGGTTTTCAGGTTATTAGGGTTTTATGGTTTTCAAGGGGGTTTTAGGGTTTTTAGGTACTTTTATACTTACATTGATTTTTAGGGTTTTTTTTTGGATTTTATTGTTTTTAGGGATATTACTACTTTTGATGGGTTTTAGGATTTTTAGGGGTTTTTAGGGGTTTTCAAGGGTTTTAGGGTCTTTTTTGGGTTTTAGGGTTTTTTGGGGGGTTTAATGGTTTTTGAGTGTTTTTTAGCATTTTTATGGGTTTTATATGTTTTTAGATTTTATATTAGTTTTTAGGTTTTTAATGGGTTTTTAGTGTTTTTAAATGTTTTTTAGGGGTTTTTATGTTTTTCAGGGGGTTTTCAAGGTTTTTAGGGTTTTTAGGGATTTTTATGTTTTCATTGATTTTGAGGGGTTTTTAACGTTTTTATGGGTTTTTAGGGTTTTGAGGGATTTTAGGGTTTTTCTGGGTTATTAGGGTTTTTAGAGTTTCTTAACATTTGTATGGTTTTAAGGGTTTTTATAGGTTTCTAGGTTTTTATGAGTTTTTAGGGGTTTTTAAGGTTTTTAGGGGTCATTATGGTTTTCTAGGGTTTTTCATTATTTTTAGGGTTTTTACGGTTTCATGGATTTTTAAGGGTTTTTAGGATTTTTATGGTTTTTAGGGGGTTTTAGGGTTTTAAGGGATCTTAGTTTTTTTAGAATTTTTTAGGGTTTTTCGGTTATTTTCGGTTTTTAGGGGTTTTTTTAGTTTTTTCAGGTTTTAAGGTCTTTTAGAAAATTTTAACGTTTTTAGATATTTTAAGGATTTTTAGATTTTTTAGTGATTTTAGGGTTTTTATGGGTTTTGGGGGGTTTTATAGTTTTAGGGGTTTTATGGTTTTTTTTCTTTTTTGGTGTTTTTATGGTTTTTTATGTTTTCATGGATTTTTAGGGGTTTTTTAGTATTTTTATTGTTTTTCATGTTTTTAGGGATTTTGAGGGGTTTTGGGGTTTTTGGGGTTTTCAGTGGGTTATAGGATTTCCCAGGTTTTTAGGGACTTTTAGGGTTTTAGGGTTTTTTTGAGTTTTTATGGGGTTTTTAAGGTTTTTTAGAGTTGTTAATTTTCTTGGGGGTTTATGGGTTTTTTGAATTTTTGGTGGTTTTAATGTTTTTGGGGGTTTTTTCAAGACAAATAGGACATGATATATAAAAGGGAAAATAAATTGAAGTAAAAACTATCACCAAATAGTGAACAACTAACCCGAAGGAAAAAATAGAAAAAATAAAGAAGAAAAATCCAAGCCAAAGACTACCATTCTGCACTCCACTGTTCCTATCCACAATCAAGCATCTGTAGAGGTCCATGGATTGACACACCCCATCCAAGAACAAAACAACACGCCACCAACCTGCAAGCCCAACAAAACTCGTCGAACGACAACCAGAACCATAAGTACAAAAAAAACTCCTCCCCAACATGAGCATCTAGAAGCCACCAAACCAAAAAAGTCATGTATGAAACCCAACACCTAGTAACCAGGAAATAACACCCTATCAGCATGAAGCCAATTAGCCAAGAGTAGTCACCACATCTACGAGAGACTATACAAGAGAAAATGCCAAAGTTTTTCCAGATATGTACAAAGTGTGAAGGGGGAATAAACGGGGCCCTGAATTTAAGCATCCATGATGGGGAGACCTAACCTTGTAGATACTTCAATCTATTAAAATCACGGGTATTAAATTTACCCACCATATTGGGCATCCATATGAGTGTATCAATGTCTGCGAAGGCATATTGCTGGACTTGAATGACAATATTATCCGGAAGTAGTACCCCCGAGTCACCATGTTGCTGGACGTGACCAGCAATGGTTAAATTCTGCAGATCATGGGGTGGCGGCATCACCTCTGAGATGGGATGCTCCAGCCATGGGGTAGACCAACAATTCAGAGCAGATTGCCTTGACACAATCCATTTTTATTGAGACATAATATCTATGTATGAGGAACGTAAAGCTGGCCAGACCGAGGAAGATATATACCCAGCAAATCCATCGCATAACCTGTGCATGAATCTCTCCTTGAGAAAATCCAGGACATCACTATGAGGATTGAGCAGACTCCATGTGAATTTCCTAATCATGGAATCATTGAAACTTCACAGGTCTTTAATACCAAGCCCACCCAGATCAATCAGCTTTGTGTAGTGTTTCTAGGCCACAGAGACCAATTTCTGTTCACTAATAGAAACTGTCCAGACAAAATTCATTATCTTTGCATTCAAGATTTTTAGGAGACTATCCGGCCATCTATATTTATGTATTTTTTGGTTTTTAGGATTTTTTAGAGGTTTTAAGGGGTTTTAGGGGTTTTTTGGGTTTTTTTTGGGTTTTTTGGGGTTTTTAGGGGTTTTGAGGGTTTTAGAGTATTTAGTGGTTTGTTTGGTATTTAATGTTTTTAGGTGGATTTTCAGTGTTTTCAAGGGTTTCTACATTTTCATGGATTCTTAAGAGTTTTTAGGATTTTTAGGATTTTTAGGGTTTTTAGGGATTTTGTGGGATTTTAGATTTTTTTAATGGTTTTTAGGGTTTTTAGGGTATTTTGTGTTTTTAGGGTTTTTTTGATTTTTTTAGGGTTTTTAAGGTTTTTTAGATTTTTTAAACATTTTTAGGGGTTTTAAGGGTTTTTAAAGCTTTAGCGGTTTTTAGGGTTTAATCGGGTTTTATGGGTTTTTATGGTTTTCAAGGTTTTTGTTGTTTTTTAACTTTTTCATGGATTTTTATAGGTCTTTTAGGATTTTTATGGTTTTTAGGTTTTTTAGAGTTTTTATGTATTTTCAAGGATTTATGGGGTTTTTAGGGTTTTTAGTGTTTTTAGGGATTTTGGATTTTTATTATTTTTATGGGTTTTAAGGTTTTTTCTAGAGTTTTTTAACATTTTTAAGGGGTTTTAGGTTTTCTAGAGTTTTTTAACATTTTAAGGGGTTTTAAGGGTTTTTAGAAATTTTTGTAGTTTTTAGGGTATTTATGGGGTTTTAGGGTTTTTAAATATTTTTAGGGGTTTTTATGGTTTTTAGGGGATTTTACGGGTTTTTAGGGTTTTTTACGGTTTCATGAGTTATGGGGTGTTTTTAGGATTTTTATGGTTTTTAGGGATTTTGTGGGTTTTTAGGGGTTTTCTGGGGTTTTTTGGGTTTTTAGGGGTTATCAAGGTTTTTTGGGTTTTTTGGGTTTTTTGGGTATTTTGGGTTTTTTGATTTTTTTAGTGTTTTTAAGTGTTTTAATAATTTTTTATCATTTTTAAGGGTTCGAAGGGGTTTTAGAGTTTTTAGTGGTTTTAGGGTTTTTATGGGGGTTTAAGGGTTTTTATAGTTTTCAGGGGGGTTTTAAGGTTTTTAAGGTTTTAGGGTTTTTTATGTTTTCATGGATTTTTATTGGTTTTTAGGGTTTTTATGGTCTTTTAGGGTTGTTAGGGATCTTGAAAGATTTAGCATTTTTAGGGGTTTTTTGGGTTTTTTGGGTTTTTTAGATATTTTAGGGTATTATTTGTTTTTTTTTTTGAGTTTTTAGAGTTTTTATGGTTTTTCAGAGATTTTTAATGTTTTTAGGGGTTTTAGGGGTTTTAGAGTTTCTAATGTTTTTTTGGGTTTATAGGATTTGTTACGGTTTTTAAGGGTTTTATGGTTTTCAGGGTTTTTAGGGGTTTTCAGGTTTTCTATGTTTTCATGGTTTTTAGGATTTTTGTGGTTTTAGGGGTTTTTAGGCTTTTTATGTGTTTTAGGGTTTTTAAGTGTCTATGAATTTTGATGGTTTTTAGGGGTTATCGAAGTTTTTAGGGTTCTTTTTATTTTTTAAGGGTTTTAAGGTTTTTTAGAGTTTTTAATGTTTTTAGGTGTTTTAAGGTATTTAAAGTTTTTAGTGGGTTTTTAGGGTTTTTATGGGTTTTTAGGGTTTTCTAATATTTTTAGTAGTTATTATGGTTTGGGGGGATTTCTAGGGTTTTTAGGGCTTCTTTATGTTTTCATGGATTTTTAAGGCATTTTTTGGATTTTTATCGTTTTTAGGGTTTTTGGGATTTTGAGGGGTTTTAGGGTTTTCAAGGGTTTTCTGTGGTTTTAGAGGTTTTTAGGGTTTTTTAGTATTTTAGGGTTTTATGGTTTTTTAGAGTTTTTAGAGTTTTTAGTGGGTTTTTAGGGGTTTTCAGGTTGTTTAGGGTTTTTTTAGATTTTTGGGGTTTTAGTGTCTTTAGTGGTTTTGGGGTTTTTATGGGTTTTATGGGGTTTTATGGTTTTCACGGGTTTTCCGGGTTTTCTGGGTATTTTTACATTTTCATTGATTCTTAAGAGTTTTTTAGGATTTTTATGGTTTTTGGGGTTTTTGGGGTTTTTAGGGTTTTTAGGGTTTTTAGGGATTTTGAGGGGTTTTAGGGTTTCTCAAGGGTTTTTAGGGTTTTTAGGATATTTTTGGGGTTTTAGGATTTTTTTGAGTTTTTTAGGGATTTTAAGGTTTTTAGAGTTTTTAATATTTTTAGGGGTTTTAAGGGTAATTAGATTTTCTAGTTGTTTTTAGGTGTTTTTATATTTTTTACAATTTTTAATATTTTTAGGTGAAATTATGGTTTTAAAGGGGTTTTTAGGATTTTTAGTCATTTTTATGTTTTCATGGATTTTTTTAGGTTTTTAGGATTTTTATGGTTTTTAGGGTTTTAGGGTTTTTTGGAATTTTGAGGGGTTTTAGGGTATTTCAGGGGTTTTAGGGTCATTTTGGGTTTTTAGTGTCTTTTTTGACTTTTTTAGAGGGTTTAAGGCTTTTTAGATTTTTTAAATGTTCTTAGTGGTTTTAAGGGTTATTATATGTTTAGTTGTTTTAGGGCTTTTACAGGTTTTTAGGTTTTTAAATATTTTAATGGTTTTATGGTTTTCATGGGTTTTTAGGGGTTTTTAAAGTTATTTACAATTTCATGGATTTTTAGGTATTTTTTAGGATTTTATTATTTTTAGGGATTTTTAGGTTTTGAGGGATTTTTTGTGTTTTTAGGGGTTTTAGGGGTTCGTAGGGTTTTTCAAGATTTTTAGGGTCTTTTGGTTTTTTAGGGTTTTTTTTTGAGTTTTTAGGGTTTTTAATGTTTTATAGATTTTTTAAATGTTTTAAGGGTTGTAAGGGTTTTATAGTTTTTAGTGGTTTTTAGGGTTTTTAAAGTTTTTTATGGTTCATAGGGGTATTGTTAGTTTTCAGGGGTTTTTCAGGGTTTTAGGGTTTTTTACGTTTTCATGGATTTTTAGGGTTTTTAAAAAAAATTATGGTTTTTATGATTTTTTAGTGTTTCTAGGGATTTTGAGGGATTTCAAGGGTTTTTAGGTTTTTTTGGGTTTTTTGGTTGAAGGGTTATTTTGAGTTTTTAAGGGTTTTAAGGATTTTTATAGTTTTTAATGTTTTGATGGGTTTAAAGGGTTTTTAGAGTCTTTAGTGATTTTTTAGGGTTTTTACGGGTTTCTAGGTTTTCTAATGTTTTTTGGGTTTTCTGGGGTTTTTCTTGGTTTTCAGGGTTTTTTATGTTTTAATGTATTTTTGGGGGTTTTTTGGATTTTAACGGTTTTAGGGATTTTTTGGGTTTTTTGTGATTTCTGGGGGATTTTCATGGGATTTTAGGGTTTCTTCAAGATTTTTAGGGTCCTTTTGGGTTTTCGGGTTTTTTCGAGTTTTTTTTGGGGGGGGGGGAGTTCAGGGTTTTTTTATTTTTTTAACTTTTTCATGGATTTTTTTGCAGTTTTTAGGATCTTTATGGTTTTTAGGATCTTTATGGATTTTAAGGATTTTAGAGTTTTTCATTTTTTTAGGTTTTTTAGGGTTTTTAGGCATTTTTAGGGTCTTTTGGGTTTTTAGGTTTTTTTGAGTTTTTTAGAATTTTTAATGTTTTTATGAGTTTTAAGGGTTTTTAGGGATTTTTGGGATGTTTATGGTCTTTATGGTTTTATAGGGGTTTTGGGGGTTTTTATGGGTTTCAATGGTTATTTATGTTTTTTAGGTTTTTTTACATTTCGGGGATTTTTAGGGGTTTTTTAAGATTTTTATGGGTTTTAGGATTTTTTGGGATTTCAAGATGTTTTCAGGGATTTCAATGGTTTTTAACATTTTTAGGCACTTTAGGGTTTTAGGGTTGTTTGAGATTTTTAGGGTATTTAAGGATCCTTAGGGTTTTAAATGTTTTTTAGATTTTTAAGGTTTTTTGGGGTTTTAAGGTTTTTTAGAGTTTTTAGTGGGTTTTGATGGTTTTTAGGGGTTTTTAGGATTTTTTTTGGGTTTTAGGATTTTATGGTATTTATGGTTTTTTAGTGTTTTTAGGGTTTTTTAAATTTTCAGGATTTTAGGCGTTTTTTAGGTTTTTTTGGTCTTTAGAATTTTAGGGGTTTTATGGATTCTTAGGGGTTTTTGTGTTTTCTGGTGTTGTTAGTGTTTTTCACAGTTTTAGGGACTTTTGGGCTTTTGGTTATTTTAGATTTTTTTAGATTTTTTAGGGTTTCAAAGGGTTTTTAGAGTTTTTCAGCATTTTTAGGGGTTTTAAGGTGTTTTTTATTTTTTTGTGGTTATTGAGTTTTTATGGGTTTTGAAGTGTTTTTAAAGTTTTAGGGGGTTTTATGGTGTTTATAGGTGTTTCAAGGTTTTTTGGGGTTTTTTATGTTTTCATCAATTTTTATGCCTGGATATCCATTTTCTACTTTCAATGGCTTCCCTTCATTTATTTTTATACGTTTTTTAAGATATTTATTTTTTTTAAGGATTTAGGGTTTTTAGGGATTTTGAAGGTTTCTACAGTTTTTCTAGGTTTTTTTACTTTTAGGGGTTTTTAGGGTTTTTAGGGTCTTTTTGTTTTTAGGGTTTTTATAGTTTTTAGTTTTTTTAAGGTTATTTAGAGTTTTTTAAAAAAAAATTAGTGTTTTTAAGGGTATTTAGAGTTTTTAGTTGGTTTTTAGGGTTATTATGGGCTTTTAGGGGTTTTAAGGTTTTATGGATTTAAAGGTTTTTTAAGGGTTTTTTAAGGGTTTTTAGGGGGTTTTACGTTTTCATTAATTTTTAGGATATTTTTATGTTTTAATGGGTTTTAAGGTTTTTAGAATTTTAGGGATTTTTATGGGTTTTAAGGTTTTCATGGGTTTTTAGGGTTTTTAGGGTCTTTTATGGTCTGGGGGGGGGGTTTATGGTCATAAGGGGGTTTTAGGGTTATTTGGGGTTTTTACGTTTCTATGGATTTTTAGGGGTTTTCATATTTTTATGGATTTTAGGGTTTTCAGAGTTTTTATGGATTTTGTGGGTTTTTAGGGGTTTTCAAGAGTTTTTAGGAGTTTTGGTTTTTCTAGGTTTTTAAGGTCTTTTTGGATTTTTAGGTTTTTTTTAGTTTTTTAGTGTTTTTAAGGTTTTTAGAGTTTTTAAAGTTTTTAGGGGTTTTCTAGGTTTCTAAGGTTTTTAGTGGGTTTTATGGGTTTTTAGGGATTTTACGGTTTTTAGGGGTTTTTATGGTTTTCAGGAGTTTTTCAAGGCTTTTTAGGTTTCTCACATTTTCATGGATTTTGGGGGGGGGTTAGGTTTTTTAAGGTTTTTAGGTTTTTCAAGAATTGTGAGTGTTTTTAGAGTTTTTAGGGTAGTTTTGGGTTTTTAGTGTTTTTAGGGGCTTTGGGGTCATTTTGGTCTTTAGGGTTTTTTGAGTTTTTTGGTGGGTTTTAGGGTTTTTATGGGTTTTGAGGGTTTTGAGGGGTTTTTATGGTTTTCATGGGTTTTTAGGGTTTCTAGGGTTTTTCTCTTTTTCAAGGATATTTAGGGGGGTTTTGAGATTTTTTTGGGTTTTAGGGATTTTTTTGGCTTTTTAGGGACTTGAGGGTTTTTAGGGATTTTAGGGGGTTTTAGGGTTTTGGGGATCTTTTTGGGTTTTTATTGTTTTTTTAGCTTTTAGGGTTTTTAATATTTTTTAGAGTTTTTTATTTTTTTTTGGGGGTTTTAAGGATTTTTAGTGTTTTAGTGGTTTTTATGGGGTTTTAGGTTTTTAAAATATTTTTATGGGAATTTGTGGTTTTAATGGGATTTTAGGGGTTTTTTACATTTTCATGGATTTTTATGATTTTTAGGGTGTTTTATGCTTTTTAGAGATTTTGAGGGGTTTTAGGAGTTTCTATAGGTTTTAAGGATTTTTTCTAGGTGTTTAGGGAATTTTTGAGTTTTATGGTCTTTTGGGTTTTTTGGGTTTTTAAAGTTTTTAGGGGTTTTAGGGATTTTAGGGATTTTTCATGTTTTTTAGTGGGTTTTAAATTTTCATGGATTTATAGAGGTTTCTTAGGATTTTGATGGTTTTTTGGAGTCTTAAGGATTTTTCATGTTTTTTATGATTTTTAAGAGGTTTTAATGGGTTTAGGGGTTTTTAGGGTTTTTTAGGGTTTTTATGGTCGTTTTGGGTGTTTAGGAGTTTTAAGGGTTTTTAGAGTTTTTAGTGTTTTTTTTGGTTTGTTAATTTTTTTTATGGGTTTTTATGGGTTTTAGGGGGTTTTTTGGTTATCAAGGTTTTTTTATATTTTTATGGGGTTTAAGGATTTTAGGGATTTTGAGAGTTTTAGTGGTTTTCAAGGGTTTTTAGGGGTTTTAGGTTTTTAGGGTCTTTTGTGTTTTTACTATTTTTTGAGTTTTTAGGGTTTTAATGTATTTTAGAGGTTTCTAATTTTTTTAGGGGTTTAAAGGTTTTTTAGAGTTTTTATTTGGTTTTTAGGTTTTTATGGGGTTTTATGGTTTTTATGGTTTTTATGGGTTTTCATGGTTTTTAAGGTTTTTTATATTTTCATGAATTTTTAGCAGTTTTTTATGATTTTTATGGTTTTTAGGGTTTTTTAGATTTTTTATGTATTTTGTGGGTTTTTAGGGGGGGTTTAGTGTTTTGGGGGCTTTTTTGATTTTGAGGGGGGGGTTGATGTTTTTATGTGTTTTAAGGTTTTTTATGGGGTTTAATGGTTTTTTTAGGTTTTTATGGGTTTTATGGTTTTCAGGGGTTTTTACCTTTTTAATGGTTCTATGGGTTTTTAAATATTTTTATGGTTTTAGGGTTTTTAGGGCTTTTGTGTTTTTAGAGTTTTTTTAGAGTTTTTGTTATCATTTTGAAGGTTTTTTAGTGTTTTTAACATTTTTATGGTTTTTAATGTTTTTTAGAGTTTTTCCAGGATTTCTAGAGTTTTTATGGGTTTTTAGGGGTTTTTATGGTTTTCCGGAGGTTTTCAGGGTTTTTTGGGTTTTTAGGGTTTTTTATGTTTTCATTGATTTTTTGTAGTTATGAGGATTTTTATGGTTTTTAGGGTTTTTATGGATTTTGAGGGGTTTTAGGGGGTTTTACTGGTTTTAGGGTTTTTAGGGGTTTTTAGGGATTTTAGGGTCTCTTTTGGATTGTTGGTTTTTTTTGAGTTTTTAGATTTCTTAATATTTTTTAGAGTTTTTAATGTTTTTAGGGGTTTAAAGGTTTTTTAGATATTTTAGTGGATTTAAGGTTTTATGGGTTTTTAGAGTTTTTTTAGGTTTCTTAGTGTTTTTATGGTTTTTAGGCATTTTTTAGTGATTTTAATGTTTTCTACATTTGCATGGATTTTTAGGATTTTTATGGTTCTTAGGGTGTTTTTGGATTTTTACAGATTTGGAGTGTTTTAGGGGTTTTCAGTGGGTTTTAGGGTTTAAATGGTCTATTTTGTTTTTTTGGATTTTTAGGGGTTTTTAAGGACTTTATGGGTTTTAGAGTTTTTTAGGGTCTTTAGGGATTTTGATGTTTTTTATGGTCTTTAGGGGTTTTAGGGGTTTTTAGGGCTTTTAATGGCTATTTAGGTTTTTAGTGTTTTTTTAAATTATTAGGGTTTTTTTGGATTTTAATGGTTTTTAGGGTTTTTTAGGGTTTTTGGGGATTTTGAGAGGTTTTATGGTTTAAAGGGGTTTTTTGGGTTTTTTTGTTGTTTTTGGGGGGTTTTGGGGTTTTATGGTCTTTTGGGTTTTTAGGGCTTTTTTAGTTTTTTAGGGTTTTAAAGGTTTTTTAGAGTTTTTAACATTTTTAAGGTTATTAAGAGTTAATAGAGTTTTTAGTTGGTTTTGGGGGTTTTATGGGTTTTTAAGGTATTTGAGGTTTTTAGGGGGTTTATGCTTTTTAGGGATTTTTCTGCATTTTTAGGGTTTTTTATGTTTTCATGAATTTTAGGGGTTTTTCAGAATGTTTATAATTTTTAGGGTTTTTTATGGTTTTGGGGATTTTGAAGGTTTTCTAGTGTTGTGAGGGGTTTTTCAGGTTTTTAGGGGTTTTCCAAGCTTTTAGGGTCTTTTTGGATTTTTATGGGTTTTTTGAGTTTTTTAGGGTTTATAAAGTCTTTTAGATTTTTTAACATTTTTAGGGGTTTTAAGGGTTTTTATTGTTTTTAGTGGTTTTAGGACTTTTATGGGTTTTAAGGTTTTTAGGGGTTATTATGGTTTTTCGGAGTTTTTTAGGGCTTTTAGGGTTTTTTATGTTTTCATGGAATCTTAGTGGGTTTTTAGGATTTTTATGGTTTTTAGGGGGGGTTTTGGTTTTTATGGATTTTGAGGGTTTTTTGGGTTTTTTGGGTTTTTCAGGTGTTTATAGGTTTTCAAATTTTTAGGGTCTTTTTGGGTTTTTAGGGTTTTTTTTACTTTTTTAGGTTTTTTAATATTTTCAATTTTTTTAACGTTTTTAGGGATTTAATGGGTTTTTTTATTTTTTAGTGGTTTTTATTATTTTTATGGGTTCTTAAGGGTATTTATTTGTTTTAGGGGTTTTATGGTTTTTAGGGGGGGTTAGAGATTTTAGGGTTTTTTATATTTTCATAGATTTTTATGGGGTTTTTAGGCATTTTTTGGTTTTTATGGTTTTTTAGGATTTTAGGGATTTTGTGGGTTTTTAGGGTTTTTCAGGTTTTTAGAGTTTTTTGGGATTTTTAGGGTTTTAGGTTCTTTTGGGTTTTAAGGGGTTTTTTTGAGTTTTTTTAGGGATTTAAATATTTTTTAGAGTTTTTAACATTTTAGGGGTTGTAAGGGTATTTAGAGTTTTTAGTGTTTTTAGGTGTTTTATGATTTTTTATAGTTTTTATAGTTTTCATGTGAATTTATGGTTTTAAGGGGTTTTTCATGATTTTTAGGATTTTTTACGTTTCAATGTATTTTTAGGTTTTTTTTTGAATTTTTATAGTTTTCATGGTTTTTAGGGTTCTTGTAACATCCTTCTTATTCTCATTAGCTTGAGAAGGCAGAGGAACATTACTTGGCCTAAAGCGACATCCCCAAAACACTAAAGCTTGGTAATAAATGTCGATGGGATTCAATACATGTATGGGGAAATTTTCCCTTTAATAATAAAACAACTAACCAAAAAAGTCATAACCAAATAAACCACTATATGATACATGATAACAATTAAATACAACTCAACATTTCATTTATCAAAATCAAACTAAAACGAAGTATCACAGTGGAAGACAACAATATCAAAGTAAACAGCGGAAGAAAAAACTCAAAGACTCGAATGAAAACTCCAAGATCCAAACATTCTCCATGCTCCAACTCCACAAAAACCCAAGTATCATGAAGTACTAATAAATATGTGTGATACTTTACCTTTTCCCGTGTCTCGATAAACAACATCTACAAAATCACCAAAGTGCCAAAGCAAGGGTGAGTAATGAAACTCAGTAGATTTCCCCCCAAAGACTTCCCTACTCACGCCACTAGGATAGAACATGTTAGCCCAATCATATAAAAAATTTTATATAAAACAATTTCCAAAACAGTTTATATCAAAATATAAACAAGTTCCAATGTAAAACACTTTTCTCAAACAACACCAAATCCCAAAAAAAAGAAACCAAACAATGTTCCAAAACCATTTCATTAATTCCACTTTGGCATACCCATTCCAATCCACACATCCACACATCTACACATGCATTATTCATTATGACAGTTTGATACTCATGAGTGGTTTCTCATTGATCTACCAAGTCATCACAAGGTAATTAAATCCCATGATCCATTACACCTTTGGCACCAAGCACAAGGTCATATTTCCACCAAGCCTCCTAATGCAATATGAACTCACACACCAAGTATTCCCAATAACCATGCCAATATAATCATGCCAAAACCATTTCAAAAAAACAACCTTTTTATTGAAAACATTTTTCTGTAAACCGAAACAAGCAACTATTTTAAAATCATCATTTTAAAATCATTTATCAATGAAATTTTCACAATAATTCAATTATTTCACACAAATCCACAAACCATCAATAAAGAAGTTTTTAACCATGTTTTCACATAAATTTTATTATAGATTTCAATCAATTAAATAAATTTGAAACTAATCCAATCAGTTCTAGCATGAGGAGTTGAGAGTGAATCCACCCCCTCTGGTTTTATGATAAAAACGAATAATAGCACTTCAAATCCCACAAAACTGAGTTAAATCTCCATGAACCCACCTTAGATCTCTTCCTTTATCAAAAAAAGACCAAATCTAAACATATTTGGCATCTACAACCTTAGGTCTACACATATCAGGTGTAGATCTAAGAATCTAAGAGATAAGGAGAAGTAGATCTAACAAAACTACCAAGAAAACCATGAATGATCACTTACAATAATAATCCTACTTCAAATCACTAATAGAAGCCTTCAGATCACCTATGAAATGATGGGAAGAGGTTCTCCATCCTTTGAGATGGAAAAATCCCAATTTAGGGCTGATTTGGGGAAAATGATGCATTAAAATAAAATATAAGGTCGACCTATATCCACTTTTTTTATATAGTTTTTTAACCACTCATGGTTTAGTCACATGGTTAGGTAAACCATGCACTAATCGTGTGCCAACCACTACTACAAGGATGAACCTCGCATGGTTCGCTTGAACAGTTTCCAAACCGTGGGCCAATCATGCCAAAGCTCACCATCCAACAAATCACGGTTTCTCAAAGGCTTCCACACAGTTTGGACAAACTCTACATAGCCCATGCCTTCCCCTTTACCTTTTTTATCAGTATTAACGGTTTCCTATAGGAATTTCATGGTTCACCCAAACTGTTCACCTGTAGAAAATCGCCAAAAACATTCCAAAAGTCCCCAAACCTTCCCAAACATAACCCATATACTTTATATACTTAAAATAACTAAATAAAGTGTTACTAACATGATACTAGGGGTGCTAAATTTTTTAGTAATTTTGAGTGTTTTTAGGGGTTTTCATAGGTTTTTTGGGGTTTTTAGTGTTTTCTTACCTTTTTAGTGTTTTAAGGGGTTTTAAATATTTTAAACAATTTTAATGGTTTTAAGGGTTATTAGATATTTATTTTTTTAGGATTTTTTTACATTTTCATAGATTTTTAGGGGTATTTAAGGATTTTTATGTTTTTAGGGTTTTTTAGGATTTTTTGGGAATTTGAGGTGTTTTATAGTTTTTCAGGGGTTTTTAGTGTTTTAGGGTGTTTCAGGGTTTTCGGGTATTTTTGGTTTTTGTGGTTTTTTAGAGTTTTTAAACATTTTTAGGGCTTTAAAGGGTTTTTATAATTTTTAGTGGGTTTTTAGGGGTTTTATGGTTTAAGGGGTTTTGATGGGTTTTTTAGGTTTTTTAGGGTTTTAGGTTTTTTTACATTTTCTTGAATTTTTAGGGGGTTTTAATGATTTTTATGGGTTTTTAGAGATTTTGAGAGTTTTTGGGTATTTTTTAGTTTTATAGGGGTTTCAAGGGTTTTTAGAATTTTTTTTAATGATTTAAGGGGTTTAAAGGGTTTTTATAGTTTTTAGTGATTTTTAGGGTTTTATGGTATTTTAAGGTTTTAAGGCGTTTTTTATTTTGTAGGGGTTTTCTAGGTTTTCAGTGTTTTTTAAGTTTTAATTTAATTTTTGGGGAGTTTTAGGATTATAATGATTTTTGGGGTTTTTAGGATTTTTTAGGGTTTTTAGATATTTTTGGGGTTTTCCAAGAGTCTTCAAAATTTTTCAGAGATTTTAGTGTCAATTTGGTTTTTATAGTTTTTTTGAGTTTTTTAGGGGATTTAAGGTTTTTAGAGTTTTATTACATTATTAAGGTTTTTAGATATTTTAGCCGCTTTAAAGGTTTTTATGGGTTTTTAGGGTTTTTAAGGTTTCTATGGGGTTTTATAGTTTTTAGTGTTTTTTGGGGGTTTTAGGTTTTTTATATTTTCATTGATTTTTATGGGGTTTTTTAGGATTTTTATGGTTTTTAGGGATTTTAGGGATTTTGAGGGTTTTTTGGGATTTTTAGCGGTTTTTAAGGTTTTTATGGGTTTTCAGGGTTTTTAAAGTATTTTGGGGTTTTTAGGGTTTTTTTGAGTTTTTTTTGAGTTTTTAACATTGTTTGGAGTTTTAAGGGTTTTTAGAGTTTTAGTGGTTTTATGGTTTTTATGATATTATGGGTTTTTTAAGGTTTATAGGGGATTTTTTATGGTTTTTAGTGGTTATTTATGGTTTTAAGGGTTTTTTTACATTTTCATGGATTTTTAGGGTGTTTTTAAGATTTTTATGTTTTTTTGGATTTTTTGGGCTTTCAAGGGTTTTAATGGTTCTCAATGTTTTTTAGGGTTTTAAGTGTTTTTAGGGTCTTTTGGATTTTAGGGGTTTTTTATATTTTTAGGGTTTTTATGGTTTCTTAGGGTTTTAAATGTATTTTAAATTTTTTAATGTTTTAAGGGGTTTAAGTGTTTTTAGAGTTTTACTGAGTTTTGAGGGGTTTTATGGGATTTTATGGTTTTTTAAGGTTTAAGGGGTTTTTATGGTTTTTATAAGATTTAAGGGTCTTTAGGGATTTTTATGTTTTCATGGATTTTAGGTATTTTTAGGATTTTTATTGTTTTTAGGTTTTTAGGGATTTTAGGGATTTTAGGGTTTTTAAGTGTTTTTAGGGTTTTCAGGGTTTTCAGGGTTTTAGGGGCTTTTTGGATTTTTGGATTTTTTTTTGAGTTTTTTATATTTTTTAGGGTTTAAAATCTTTTTAGAGTTTTCAACATTTTTAGGGGTTTTATAGTTTTTAGTGGTTAAAGGGTTTTTATGGGTTTTTAGGTGTATTTAATTTTTTTGGGGGTTTTATGGTTTTCTGAGGGTTTTCATGGTTTTTTGAGTTTTTTATATTTTCATGGATTTTTAGACATTTTTTATGTTTTTTATTATTATTAGGGTTTTTAGGGATTTTGATGGTTTCTAGGTTTTTTGGGTGTTTTTTGGATTTTAGTGTTTTTAAGGGTTTTAGGGTCTTTTGGGTGTTTAGGGTTTCTAGAATTTTTTGTGTTTTATTGTTATTTAGAGTTTTTAAATGTTTTTAGGGTTTTAAGGGTATTTTTAATTTTTAGTGGGTTTTTAGGGTTTTTATGGTCTTTTAGGGTTTTTAAGGTTTTTAGGGTTTTTATGGTTTTAAGGAGGTTTTAGGATTTTTTTACATTTTTTGGGATTTTAAGGGGTTTTTTAGTTTTTTTATGGTTTTTCGGGTTTTTATGGATTTTTAGGGGTTTAAAGGTTTTTTAGGGGTTTTTAGGGCTCTTAGGGTTTTAGGGATTTTAAGATCTTTCTGGATTGGGGGGGGGGGGTTGAGTTTTTAGTGGGTGTTTAAGGATTTAATGAGTTTTTATGGTTTTGGGGGGGGTTTGTGGTTTCTAGGGCTTTGTTTAGGGTTATTAGTGTTTTTTACATTTTCATGGGTTTAAAGGTCTTTTTGGGCTTTTCATTTTTTAGTTTTTTAGGGTTTTTTAGAGTTTTAAATGTTTTTAGATGTTTTATTTATTTTCAAACATTTTAGTGTATTTTTAGGGGTTTTATTGGTTTTTAGGGAATTTATTTTTTTTTGTGATATTAATGGTTTAAAGGGGTTTTTTAAGTTTTTTTAGGACTTTTAAGGTTTTTAAGAATTGTGAGGGTTTTTAGAGTTTTTATTGTTTTTTAGGTATTTTAGGGTCTTTTTGGTTTTTAGGGTTTTTTTGAGTTTTTTTGGGGTCTAAAGGTTTTTTAGTGTTTTTTATTATTTTTAGGGATTTAAAGGGTTTTTATAGTTTTTAGATGAGTTTTAGTATTTTTTTTATGGTTTCTCGGGGGTTTTATAGTTTCCAGGGGGTTTTCAGGGTTTTTAGTGTTTTTTACGTTTTCATTGACTTTCAAGGGGATTTAAGATTTTTATGTGTTTTACGATTTTTTAGTATTTTTACAATCTTGAGGGTTTTTAGGGTTTTTCAGAGGGTTTTAGGGTTTTTAGGGGTTTTTAGGGTTTGGGTCTTTTTTAGATTTTAGGGGTTTTTTGAGTTTTTTTTGTTTTTTATGTTTTTTTAGAGTTTTTAATATTTTTAAGTTTTTAAGGGTTTTTATAGTTTTTAGTGGTTTTTAGGATTTTTTATGGTTTTAGTGGTCTTATTTGTCATCAGGGGTTTTTCAAGGTTCATAGGGTTCTTTACATTTTCATGGATTCCATGGGGTTTTTTAGGATTTTTATGGTTTTTAGGGATTTTGATGGTTTTTATTGGTTTTTAGGTGTTTTTTTTGTTTTAGGGATTTTCAAGCTTTTTAGGGTCTTTTGGGTTTTTAGGTTTTTATTTATTTATTCAGGTTTCTGTATTTTTTAACGTGTTTAGAGGTTTTTAGGGATTTCATATTTTTTAGTGGGGTTTTTTTGTTTTTATGGGTATTTAGTGTTTTTAGGGGTTTTTAGCGGTTTTTACGTTTTCAAAAAAATTTAGGGTGTTTTAGGATTTTTATGGTTTTTAGTGTTTTTTAATGGTTTTTATGGATTTTGAGGGGTTTTACGGTTTTCAAGGGTTTTCAGGGTTTTTAGGTGTTTTAGGGTTTTTAGGGTTTTTAGGGTATTTTCTAGGGTTTTTGGGTTTTTTTTGAGTTTTTAGTGGTTTTAAGGTTTTTTAGATTTTTTAAACATTTTAGGTTTTTTGAGTGATTTTATAGTTTTTGTGGGGTTTTAGGGATTTTATTGGTATTTGGGTTATTTAATGTTTTTAGGGGGTTTTCATGGTTTTTAGGGTTTTTTATGTTTTCAAGGATTTTTAGGGGTTTTTTAGAATTTTTATGATTTTTAGGGTTTTAGGGATTTTGAGGGCTTTTGGGGTTTTTAGTGGTTTTTATGGTTTTTATGGTTTTTAAGGGTTTTAGGGTCCTTTTGGGGGTTTATTGTTTTTTTTGGTGTTTTTGGGTTTCTAAGGTTTTTTAGAGTTTTTAATGTTTTTAGGTGTTTTAAGGGTGTTTAGAGTTTTAGTGTTTTTTACGGTTTTTATGGGTCTTTAGTGTTTTTTAAGTTTTTTAGGGGTGTTTGGGGTTTTTAGGGGGTTTTTAGGGTTTTTAAGGGTTTTTTTTTTATTTTTATAGTTTTAAGAGTTTTATAGGATTTTTGTGGTTTTTAGGGTTTTTTAGAGTTTTTAGATATTTTTAGGGTTTTTAGGGTTTTTCAGGGATTTTTAGGTTTTTTAGTGGTTTTCAGCATTTTATGGGTCTTTTGGGTTTTTATTGTTTTTTTGGGTTTTTAGGGCTTTTAAGGTTTAAAAGTTTTTTAGAGATTTTATTGGTTTTTAGTGTTTTTAAGGGTTTTTTGGGTTTTTATGGTTTTTAGAGGTGTTTATGGTTTTTAGTGGGTATTCAGGGTTTTTAAGGTTTTAATGTCTTCATGGATTTTGTGAGTTTATAGGGTTTTTCTGATGTTTTAGGGTGTTTTGGATCTTTTGGGGTTTTTGAGTTTTTTTGAGTTTTTTAGTGTTTTACGATTTTTAGAGTTTTTAAATTTTTTTAGGGATTTTAATAGTTTTTAGAGTTTTTCATGCATTTTAGGGGTTTTGTGGGGGGGGGGGTTAAGGTTTTTTGGGGTTTTATGGTTTTTAAGGAGTTTTCAGAGTTTTTAGGGTTTTTTAAGTTTTCATGGATTTTTTGGGGGTTTTATGATTTGTATGGTTTTTATGGTTCTTTAGGGTTTTTAGGGTCTTTTGGGTTTTATGTTTTTTTTTGTGGTTTTAGGGTTTTTATGCTCTTTTGGGGTTTTAGGGGGGGTGTTTTTTAGCATTTTTTATCATTTTATTGTTTTTAATATTTTTAGAGTTTTTTATGTTTTTTGGGGTTTTAAGGGGTTTTTTTGAGTTTTTAGTTTTTTTGGGGGGTTTTTTGGGGTTTTTAAAGTTTTTAAGGAGTTTTGTGGTATTCTGGTGTTTTTTGGGGCTTTTAGGGCTTTTTAGTTTTCATTGATTTTTAGGGGGTTTAGGTTTTTTATGGTTTTTAGGTTTTTAGGCTGTTAGGGGTTTTCAGGGGTTTTAGGGACTTTTGAGTTTTTAGTGTTTTTTTTAGTTTTTTCAGGTTTTAAAGTTTTTTTAGTGTTTTGAAATATTTTTAAGGTTTTTAAGGGTTTTTTGAGTTTTAGTGGTTTTTAGAATTTTATGGGTTTTTTGGGTTTTTTATTATTTTAGGGGTTTTATGGTTTTCAGAGGGTTTTCAGGGTTTTTAGGATTTCTTTATGTATTTGTGGGTTTTTATGGGTTTTTTATCTTTTTTATGTTTTTAGGGGTTTTAGTGATTTTAGGGTTTTTTAGGGGGTTTTAATGTTTTAGGGGTTTTCAAAGTTTTTTGGGGTCTTTTGGGGGTTTTATGGTTTTTTTTTTGAGTTTTTAGTGTTTTTTTTGGGTTTTTAGAGTTTTTAACGTTTTTAGGGGTTTTAAGTGTTTTTATAGTTTTTAGTGGTTTTTAGGGTTTTTATGGGTTTTTACATTTTTAGGGTTTTTATGGATTTCATGGGTTTTTCAGGTTTTTCAGGGTTTGTTACGTTTTTGTGTATTTTTAGGGCTTTTTTATTTTGATGGATTTTAGGTTTTTGATGGTTTTTAGGGATGTTGAGGGTTAATAGGGCTTTTTGGGGGTGTTTAGGGTTTTTTGATTTTTTTAGGGTTTTGAGTTTTTAGTGGGTTTTAGTGTTTTTATGGATTTTTAGGTGTTTTTAAGGTTTTATGGTGCTTAATTGTTTTTAGGGTTTTTGGGTTTTTAGGGTTTTTAAAGTTTTCATGGATTTTTAGGGGTTTTTTTGTATTTTTATTGTTTTGGTTTTTTTATGGTTTTTAGGGATTTTGAGGAGTTTTAGGGTTTTTCAATGTAACTTTGGTTTTTAGGGTTTTTCAGGGGTTTTGAGGTCTTTTAGGTTTTAGGGATTTTTTTACTATTTTAATGGGTTTTTAGATATTTTTATTATTTTTATAGGTTTTAAAGTTTTTTAGGGTATTTATTGGGTTTTAGGGTTTTTATGGGTTTATATGGTTTCTAAAAGGTTTTATGGGTTTTTATGGATTCCAGGTGATTTTCAGGGTTTTTAGGGTTTTTTACGTTTTCATGGATTTTTAGGGTTTTTTGAATCTTTATGGCTTTTAGGATTTTTTGGGTTTTGGGGGAATTTGAGTTTTTAGGTGTTTTCATGAATGTTTATGATTTTTTGGCTTTTTCTAGGGTTTAGGGCCTTTGTGGGGTTTTAGAGGGTTTTTTAGTTCCTTAGGGTTTTAAAATCTTTTTAGAGTTTTTAGTGGTTTTTATGGGTTTTTAGTGTTTTTAAGGTTTTTCGGAGTTTTTTGGTTTTCAGGGGTTTTAGGGGTTTTCAAGGGTTTTTAGAGTTTTTTTCCTAGTTTTTAGTGTCTTTTGGGGGTTTTAGTTTCTTTTTGGGTTTTTAGGGTTTTTTAAGGTTTTTAGGGGTTTTATGGTTTTTTGGGGGTTTTATGGTTTTTTAGGGTTTTTTATGTTTTCATTGATTTTTTAGGGGTTTTATGGTTTTTTTGGGGGTTTTATGGTTTTTTGGGGGTTTTATGATTTTTAGGGTTTTTGGGGGTCTTATGGATTTTGTGGGTTTTAGGGGTTTTCAGGGGTATTTAAGGTTTTTGGGGGTTTTTAGGGTTTTTAGGGTATTTTTGGGTTTTAGGGTTTTTTTGAGTTTTTAGGGTTTTTATGTTTTTTCTTTGAATTTTTTAACATGTTTAGGGGTTTTTAGGGTTTTTAAATATTTCAGTTGTTTTTAGGGTTTTTATGGGCTTTAGGGGTTTTAAGATTTTTAGGGGTTTTTATGGTTTTCAAGGTGTTTCTACATTTTTTTTGATTTTTCATGGATTTTTAGGGGGGTTTTAGGATTTTTATGGTTTTTAGTGTTTTGAGGGTTTTTAGGGATTCTGAGGATTTTATGGGGTTTTTGGGGTATTTGGGTTTTTAGGTTTTTTAACGTATTTTGGGGTTTTGTTGGTTTTTATATTTTTTAGTGGTTTTAAGGGGTTTTTTGGATTTTTAGGGTTTTTAATGTTTTTAAGGTTTTTTATGGTATTCAGGGGGGTTTTAGTTTTTTTCGGTTTTTTACGTTTTCATGGATATTATTTGTTTTTAAGGTTTTTATGGTTTTAAGGGTTTTTATGGATTTTAGGGGTTTTTAGGGGTTTTAGGGTTTTTTAGGGGTTTTCAAGGTTTTTAGGGTCTTCTTAGTTTTTAGGGGTTTGTGAGTTTTTTTAAGGGTTTTATGGTTTTTTAGAGTTTTCTTAACTTTTTTAGGGGTTTAAAGGGTTTTAGATTTTTTTTGTGGTTTTTAGGGTTATAGGGTTTGTTAAGGTTTCTTGAGATTTTATTGTTTTGAGGAGGTTTTTATAGTTTTTTTCTGTGTTTTTACATTTTCATGGATTTTTAGTGGGTTTTTAGGATTTTTATGGATTTTAGGGTTTTATAGACTTTTTGGGTATTCTTGGTTTTTTTTTTTGATTTTTTTGTGGTTTTTAGGGTTTTATGGGCTTTTTACGGTTTTTAGTGGGTTTTATGGTTTTAAGGTGGTTTCAGGGTTTTTAGGGTTTTATACATTTTCATGAATTTTTAAGACTTTTTTAATCTTTTTATGGGTTGAGGGGTTTTTAGGGTTTTTGAGGGTTTTCAGGGTTTTCTATGGGTTTATGGTTTTGAAGGTTTTTTCAGGTTTATATGGTCATTTTGGGTTTTGAGGGTTTTTAGAGTTTTTTCTGGTTTTAAGTTTTTTTAGAGTTTTTAACATTTTTAGGGGTTTTAGACTTTTTAGTGGATTGGGGGGTTTTTAAGGTTTTTAGGGTTTTTAAGGGTTTTTAGGGCATTTTACTTTTTTTGAATTTGTATTGGTTTTTTAAGATTTATAGTTTTTAAGAGATATTGAGGGTTTTTAGGGTGTTTTAGGGGGTTTTATGGGTTTTCAGGGTTTTAGGGCCTTTTGGGTTTTTAGGGTTTTAATGGTTTTTTGAGTTTTTACAAAATTTTAGGGGTTTTAAGGGGGGGGGGTTTATTTTTTTAGTTGTTTTTTGGAGTTTTTATAATTTTTTTGTGTTTTATAAAGTTTTTAGGGGGTTTTACGGTTTTCATGGGTTTTTAGGGTTCTTAGGGTTTCTTACGTTTTCATGGATTTTTAAGGGGTATTTGATGATTTTTATGGTTTTTATTATTTTTAGGGCTTTATGGATTATGAGGATTTTTAGGAGTTTTCAAGGTTTTTTAGTTTCTTTTTTGGGTTTTAGGGTTTTTTAGTTTTTAGGGGTTTTAAGGTTTTTATGAGTTTTTAACGTTTTTAGGGGTTTAAAGGGTATTTATATTTTTTAGTGGTTCTCTAGTGTTTTATGGGTTTTTGGAGTTTTTTTAAAGTTTTATGGGAGTTTATGGTTTTCAGGGGTTTTTCAGGGTTTTCAGGTTTTTTTTTATGTTTTCATGGATTTTAATGGTTTTTTAGGATTTTTACAGTTTTTAGGGGTATTTAGGTTTCTTAGGGTTTTTTAGAGTTTTTGGGGTTTTCAGGGGTTTTAAGGCATTTTTTGGTCTTTGGGGATTTTTGGGTTTATTTTATTTTTTAGGGTTTTTAAGGATTTATATATATTTTAAGGTTTTTAGGGGTTTAAAGTGGTTTTATTGGTTTTAGGGGTTTTATGGGATTTTAGGGGTTTTTAAGTTATAAGGGTTTTTATGGTTTGCAGGGGTTTTTCAATGTTTTTAGGGATTTTGACATTTCGATGGATTTTGAGGGTTTTTGGGTTTTCCGGGGTTTTGGTGTTTTATGGGTTTTAGTATTTTTTTTACATTTTTAGGGGTTTTAAGGGTTTTTAAAAAATTTATTTGTTTTAATGGTTTTTATGGGGTTTTATGGTTTTTAAGGTTTTTAAGGGTTTTTATGAATTTCAAGGGTTTTTTAGGGTTTTTTACAATATCATTGATTTTTAGGGGTTTTTAGGTTTTTTTAGTTTTAGGGTCTTGAGGGATTTTAGGGATTTTGAGGGTTTTTGGGGTTTTTTTTGGTATTTAGGGTTTTTTTTGAGTTTTTTTGGGTTTTAAAAATTTTATGAGTTTTAGAGTTTTTAGTGATTTTTTGGGTTTTTATGGGTTTTCAGGTTTTTTAAGGTTTTTAGGTTTTTTATGGTTGTTAGGGACTTTTCAGGGATTTTAGGTATTTTTATGTTTTAATTGATTTTTAGGTGGTTTTTAGGCAAAGAAGGCTCGGGTCCAGGCTATTCCTGGCACCCCCCAAAATTTATTAAACAAAATGACACAAACACTGCAGACAAAGGAGGGGAGGGGTCGAACGAACCACACCCAAAAAACCTTACAACCCACGCCAATGAAAGAAAAACTAAGAAAGAAAAAGACACAAAAACAGACAAAACCGCAGCATCATCACGTCAGATCCAGCCAGTACCAGCATCCAACAACACTACATCCAGCTTTAACCAGCATCCAGCAGCTCACAGCTAACCAACAACCAGCATTCAGACTACAGCAGCAAACAACATCCAGCAGCAGCAACCAGCCAACCAGCATCCACAACAAACAAGCAACCAACATCCTCATTTTCAGACAGCCAACACCTCTTTCGACAACCAAAAACCCTTAACAAATCCAAACCCAAAAAAACAAAAAAAGAACACAAAACCAAGAAAAGTGGAAAAACAGAAAAGTTCCCAGCAGCATCTCCCAGCTAAACAGCAACCAACATCCAGCAGCAGCATGACCATAATCAGTAATAAGATTAGTAACCATCATCCTATACTCCAATAATCTACCAGCATCTCACAACACATATGCTACCATCTATCACCATCAGCATCAGCATCTCCTTAAACCTTTTCCAGGGCCAGGGTGCAACAAGCATCCAGTAGCTCAAATTCCAGCATCCAGTATAACCTACATCACCTCATAGCGAAGCAACAGCCATCACCGAGAACCATCAACTTTCTTCACATCCCATCCAAGCAGCAGTCATCACCTAGAAACTCAAATTCCTGCAACCATCGCCTCCTATCTAGTCCAATTCTAGCATATCACCCCTAGAATCACATTTAGGAAACCATCCCCCATGTCTAGAACCCATCCGCATCACCTAGAGACAAGACAACATCCAGCGCCACTCAACCGAACCAATATCCAACGCCCTCAACGAATCACAACCAAACCAAACACAACACAAGAGGCCAAAATCTAACATATAATCCATAGCACAACACAAATTAACGAGCCCTTCATCAACATCATGAAATAGATCCCCGATAGAAAAACCAAAAATACAGACCTGCATTTTCTACACAAACTACTGTCAAGACGAACTCGTTTTCACCTCCTGTTGAGCAAATCTGAGAGTCCCCATCACAGCCTTAAGAACCAATTTCCAAAAACCACAACAAATCCAGAAAATACACCAAGATTCAACCTTCCCTCGATCATTTCTACAGAACCTCACCTTGGCATGACTTCTCACAAGACACCAGATTTGAGCCACCATCGGAGAGGACTGAAGCAGCAAACAAGGAAAGAAGACCACCCGTCAATGAGACTAGAACTAATGATGCCAGAGAAAACCTCTTCATTGTTGAGGCCCTTGACTCCGTTGATCTGCCTGAGGAAACCCCAGATCTTCAAAGTCAACCCTGAACCGCGTCTAATTTTCAGAAGGGTTTCTGACCGCCAAGGAGTCATCAACTTTGCCGCAAGCCAGATTAGACCGATCTGAGTCCACAGTAGCTCGTGCAACCTCCAAATCTGACGGATCCCAAGCTTGCCAGCAAATAAATCCTTCCAAATCCGAGATTCATAGCAAGGTATGGGTGAAACAAATCAGCCGAAGACAGAAAACCACTACCATCTTGAGTCTGAGGAGTGCATCCAGAGAACACCATCGCCGAAGAAGAAAGGAACCAGTTCCAATGTCCCGAGAAAGAACCAGGGGAAAACATGGAAGAAGCGTCAAGTGAGAGAGAGGTCCTGGGGAGTGCGCCTCCATCCTTTTTTTTTGTGGGCAAGGAAGATTCGGAGGTCAGGCTATTCTCGACCCCCCCAAATTTATTAGAAAATAAAAAGATGCAGCAAACAAAGGAGGGGAGGGGTCAAACGACCCACACCCAAAACCCTTTACAAAAACAAACCCAAGGACCCCAAAAAAGAAAACCCAACAAAAGACACTCAAAGCCAAATAGGAAGAAAAACAGAAAAAATTCCCCAACATCACCTCCCAACCAATCAGCAACTTGCATCCATCAGCACCAAAGCCACCCATCATCAGCTCACATCCAGCAACACCAAAACCATCTTTAGCAGATTCGTCAACCCAATATCAGCACTAAAAGGTCTCAACCATCAACATCCAGCAGCCTCATTCCAATCACCATCACAGAAGTACCCATCAAGCAACAGCAACTGCCTATACTCCAACATAATTTTATCAATCCTGCACCACTTAGCCATACCTCCCCATCAAGACGCACCCTTGAGACTGAGCTAGACCACCAACAGAATCCCAAAACCGGCCCATACACCACCAAAACAGACCAAAGTGGGGTCTAGTGTGATGGAGAGGGCAGTAAGAGCAGAGGTGGATGCACGAGTCTAGGGGAACGACAACGGTGAGCAGCCACACACCAATAGCCAATTCCAGCATTCACCCAAAAGATCATCCAAACACTGCACATCAGCACAACCACCAGGACCTCCCAAACAGCCAACTATAAGCATTGGAAGAACAAAAACAGTGCAGGAGCGTCAGTGCCCACACCTAGAACCTAGCCACAGAGCCTAGAAACTATCCAGCAACCACGAACTCACAACCAGAAGCTCCCATTCAGAAGAAAGAAAAGAAAGAATGACAATGCCTGCAACCAAGTCCAAAACGCAGCAAAAAAATCAAGTATCACCGAGTCACTCTAATTACAGCTTCCAACACCTCCTCCTCAGGAAGATCCATCGCCAGATAAGCAAAACCATCAGCTCCAGGCTCCATCCAGCCCCAAAGTTTCCAACAGCCAACAATTCCTTCAACGCCATGTGAACTAGCATCAAGAAACACCCTTTATTTTATCCCGGCACACACCAAAGGCCATAGTAGCATCAACCAAATCGAGAAAAAAAGGAACAAAACATCCAGGACCGTCAACGGATCACAACCAAGCTAGCCATAACACAGGAAGCCATAGACCAGAGCAGCCACCGTAACACAGCGCAACTCAGCGATCCCATCATCAAAAGCATGAATCAGATCTAAAAATCTAGAAATACGAACCGGTATCCACCGCACAAGATGATGAAAAGTTGTTCTCACCAGTACTTCCTCACCGTGTCGTCGAAGAGACAATCCCATATCAGGAAAAACCATGACCCGCGCCTAAAGAACAAAACCAACAACCTCAGTGACTTAGTCTTCCTGATCAGGATGATCAGTATACCAAAGAACCTCAATAGCTATCCCAAAACCGAAGAGACTGCAGGTCATAGCCCTGGGCAGGAGGTCGATCATCGACCGAGCCGCCTTTGCCGATGAGGTCCTTGATCCCGTTGATCCATCTTCGGACACTTCAGATCTACAATCTCGACCCCGATCCATGGCTGAAATCCGCGGCTGAAATCCAGTGTTGAGTTTTCCATCCTTCTTCTTAGGTTTTTAGGGGGTTTCATGGTTTTTATGGTATTTTTGGGATTTTAGGGTTTTTTGAGTTTTTATAGTTTTAATGGATTTTTATAGTTTTTAATGTTTTTATGGTTTTTAATGGTTTTTAGAGTTTTTAGTGGGGTTTTATGAGGTTTTTGAGTTTTTTATGGTTTTTAGGTTATTTATGGTTTTGAGGGTTTTTAGGGTTATTTACGTTTTCATGGATTTTAAGGGTTTTTAATTATTTTATGGTTTTTAGTGTGTTGTTAGGGTTTTTTGGGATTTTGATGGTTTTAGGGTTTTTCTAGTGTTTTTTTGGGTTTTTATGGTTTTTAGGGGTTTTCAGGGTTTTTAGGATCTTTTTGGGTTTTTTGGGGGTTTATGAGTTTTTTAGGGTTTTTTAGATTTTTTTAAGGTTTTTAGGGGTTTAAGGTTTTTTAGAGTTTTAAAATGTTTTTAGGGGTTTAAGGGTTTTTAGAGTTTTTACTATTTTTTAGGGTCTTTATGAGTTTTTAGGGTTTTTAAGGTTTTTAAGGTTTTTATGGTTTTTAGACGGTTTTTAGGGGTTTTTACATTTTCATGGATTTTTAGGGATTTTTTAGATTTTTATGTTTTCTATGGTTTTTATGGATTTTGAGGGTTTTAAGAATTTTTTCAGGGATTTTAGGGGTTCTCGGGTTATTTAGGGACATTTTGAATTTTTAGGCTTTTTTGAGTTTTTTAGGGTTTTAAAGTTTTTTAGAGTTTTATAACGTTTTTAGGGTTTTAAAAAAATTTAGACTTATTTTTATTTTTATTGGATTTTAGGGTTTTTAAAGGTTTTAGGAGTTTCTATGGTTTTCTGGTGTTTTTCATGGTTTTGAGGATTTTTTATGTTTTCCTTGATTTTTAGGGGTTTTTTAGGATTTTTACATTTTTTTTGGTTTTTACGGTTTTTTAGGATTTTGAGGGGGTTTACGGGTTTTCATGGGTTTTTATAGGTTTTTGGGTCTTTTGGGGTTTTTAGGACATTTTTTATTTTTTAAGGTTTTTAAGGTTTTTTAGAGATTTTCATGTTTTTATGTGTTTTAAGGTTTTTTAGAGTTTTAGTTTTTTGGGGTTTCTAGAGTTAAGGTTTTTAGGGGGGTTTGGTTTTAGGGGGATTTCAGGGGTTTTATGGTTTTTTTACATTTTCATTGATTTTCAGGGTTTTTATGTTTTTTATAATTTTTATATTTTTTAGGGGATTTAGGGATTTTGTGGGGTTTTAGGGTTTTTCTAGGGTTTTTAGGGTTTTAAGGTTTTTCAGGGTTTTTAGGTTCTTTTTCTATTTTGAGGTTTTTTAGGGTTTTTAAGGTTTTTTATAGTTTTTTAACTCTTTTGGGGTTTTAAGGGTTTTTAGTATTTTTAGTTTGTTTTTAGGGTTTTTATGGGTTTTAGGTTTTTTAAGGTTTTTAAGTGGTTTATGTTTTTCAAGGGTTTTTTATGGTTTTTAGGGTTGTTTAAGTTTTCATGGATTTTAAGGTGTTTTTTAGTCTTTTTATGGGTTTTTGGGTTTTTTAGTATTTTTACTGATTTTGAGGGGTTTTTAGGGGTTTTAGGGGTTTTCGGAGGATTTAGGTTTTTTGGGTTTTTTGGGTCCTTTTGGGTTTAGGGTTTTAATTTTCTAAACAGTTTTTTAATGTTTTTAGGGGTTTTAATAGTTTTTAGATTTTATAGTGTTTTAGGGTTTTGGGGGGTTTTTGGGTTTTTTAAGGCTTTTAGGGTTATTTGGCTTTTTACGTTTTCATTAATGTTGAGGGGTTTTTTTTGTTTTTTTTTGTTTTTAGGGTTTTTAAGGATTTTTAGGGTTTTAGGAATTTTCAAGGGTTTTTAGGATTTCTAGGGTTTTCAGATTTTTTAGAGTCTTTTTGGGTTATTTGGTTTTTTTTGGGATTTCATGGTCTTTTAATGTTTTTTAACATTTTTTACGGGTTTTAAGGGTTTTTCGAGTTTTAAGTGGGTTTTATAGGTTTTCGGATTTTTTAAGATTTTTAATGGTTTTTATGGTTTTTATATGTTTTTTGGTGTTTTAGGGGATTTCACATTTTCATGGATTTTTAGGGGTTTTTAGTTTTTTTATGGTTTATAAGGCTTTAAGTGTTTTAGGGATTTTGAGGGGTTTAGTGTTTTTCAAGGGTTTCTATGGTTTTCAGGGTTTTTAGGGTCCTTTTGGGTTTTTAGGATTTTTTGAGTTTTTAGGGTTTTTTATGTTTTCATAGTTTTTTAACTTTATTAGGTGTTTTATATGTTTTTTGAGTTTTTGATGGTTTTTTGTAGTTTTGTGGGTTTTTTTGGTTTTGGAAGGTTTTTATGGGTTCTTATTGTTTTCAGGTGTTTTCGGGGTTTTTAGAGTTATTTATGTTATCATGGATTGTTAGGGGGTTTTGAGGATCTGTATGATTTTTTTGTGTTCTTTCTAGGGTTCTTAGGGATTTAGAGAGTTTTTCTGATTTTTTAGGGTTTTTAGGGTTTTCAGAGTTTTAGGGTCTTTTGGGATTTAGGGTTTTTTTTAGCTTTTTCAGGTTTAAGGTTTTTAGAGTATTTAAAATTTTTAGGTTTTTTAAGGGTTTTTAGAGTTTTGAGTGGTTTTTAGGGTTTTATGGATTTTTACGGTTTTTAAAGGTTTTTAGGGGGTTTTATGTTTTTCAGGGGGGTTTTAGTGTTTTTTACGAGTTCGTGGATTTGTAGGGGTCTTTTAGGGTTTTTATGGTTTTTATTGTTTTTAGAGTTTTTAGGGAATTTAAGGTTTTTAGTGTTTTTAGGGTTTTTGGGGGTTTTTATGTTTTTTTTTCAGGGTTTTTTGGTTCATTTTGGGTTTTTAGGGGTTTTTTAGTTTTTTTTGGGTTTTATGGTTTTCAATGTTTTTTAACATTTTTAGGGGTTTTGAGGGTTTTTAGAGTTTTTAGTGTTTTTTGGATTTTATGGGGTTTTAGGGATTTTTAAGGTTTTTAGAGGTTTATTTTTAAGGGTTATTCAGGGATTTTACGTTTTTTTACGTTTTCTTTGAATTTTAATGTTTTTTATTGTTTTGATGTTGATGGGTTTTAGGGGTTTTCAAGGGGTTTTATGGTTTTTCAAAGGGTTATAGGGATTTTATGTTTTTGTAGGGGTTTTATGGTCTTTTGGGGTTTTGGGGTTTTTATGGTTTTTAGGGTTTTAATGGGATTTTAGTGTTTTTAACATTTCTAGGGGTTTTAAGGGTTTTCGAGTTTTTAGTGGTTTTTTAGGGTTTTAGGTTTTTTTAATGTGTTGGGGGATTTTATGGATTTCAGGGGGTTTTCATGGTTTTTTATGTTTTCAAGGATTTTTAGGGGTTTTTAGGATTTTTATGGTTTCTAGGTTTTTTATGGTTTTTAGGGATTTTGAGCATTTTAGGGATTTGCATGTGTTTTTATGTGTTTTAGTGTTTTTCAAGGTTTTTAGGGTATTTTTTGTTCTTTAGGGTATTTTTTATTTTTTTAGGGTTTTTAAGTTTTTTTAGAGTTTTTAATGTTTTTAGGTGTTTTAAGGGTTTTTTTGGATTTTTAGTGGTTTTTGGGTGATTTATGGGGTTTTAGGGTTTTCTATGTTTTTTTGGGGTTTATGGTTTTCAAGGGATTTCAAGGTTTTTTGGGTTCTTTACATTGTCATGGATTTTTAGGGGTTTATTAGGATATGTATGTTTTTTAGTGTTTTTATGGATTTAGAGGGGTTTTATGGTTTTAGAAGGTTTCTTTTGGGTTTTTCATGCTTTTAGGGTCCTTTTGGGTTTTTTTGAGTTTTTTGGTGTTCTAAGGGTTTTAAGAGTCTTTAAATTTTGTTCAGGGTTTTAAAGGAATTTAGAGTTTTTAGTGTTTTTTAGAGTTTTATGGGTTTTTAGGGGGTTTTAATGTTTTTAGGGGGTTTTATGGTCTTCAGGGGTTTTTTTGGGTTTTTAGGGATTTTTATGTTTTCATGGATTTTTAGGGAATTTTATGGTTTTTATGGTTTTTAGGGTTTTTAGAGATTTTTAAGGTTTTTAGGGGTTTTTAGGGGTTTTTAGGGTTTTCATGGTTTTTAGGGTCTTTTGGTATTTTAGTGTTTTTTGAGTTTTTTAGGGTTTTATGGTTTTTTATAGTTTTTAGGATTTTTAGGGGTTTTAAGGGTTTTTAGAGTTTTTAGTGTGTTTTAGGGTTTTTATGGGGTTTAGGCTATTTTAATGTTTTTATGGTTTCTTGGGATTTTTAGGGGGTTTTGGGGTTATTTTACATTTTCATTGATTTTATGGGGTTTTTATGATTTTTATAGTTTTTAGGGTCTTTTGGGGCTTTTAGGAATTTTGAATGTTTTTTGGGGTTTTCGGGGTTTTTTGGGTCGTTTGGGTTTTTAGATTATTTTGAATTTTTATAGGGTTGAAGGGTTTTTAGATTTTTTTAACATTTTTTGGGTTTTGATGGTTTTTAGAGTTTTTAGTGGTTTTTTGGGGTTTTTAGGTTTTTAGGGTTTTTTATGGTTTTCAGGGGTTTTTTCAATGTTTTTATGGTTTTCTATGTTTTCATTATTTTTTTGGTGTTTTTAAAGATTTTTACGGTTTTTAGGGGTCTTTAGGGTTTAAAGGAATTTTAAGAATTTTTAGGATTTTTTAGTGGTGTTTAGGGTTTTTTCATGGTTTTTAAGGTCTTTTGGGGTTTATGTGTTTTTTTTGAGTTGTTTAGGGCTTTTAAAGTTTTTAGTGTTTTTAACATTTTTAGGGGTTTAAAGGTTTTTTATAGTTTTAGTGGATTTTTATGTGTTTTAGGGGTGTTTGAGGTTTTTATGGGTTTTATTGTTTTTAGTGGTTTGTAGTATTTTTTACGTTTTCATAGATTTTTAGCAGTTTTTTAGGATTTTTATGGGTTTTGTGATTTTTTGTTATTTTTAGGGATTTTGAGGGCTTTTAGGATTTTTAGGGGTTTTATGGGTTTTTAGATTTTTAGGGGTTTTAGGGCCTTTTGGGTTTTTAGAGTTTTATTGAGTTTATTAGGAGTTTGATGATTTTTTAGAGTTTTTAAAGCTTTTAGGGGTTTTAAGGGTTTTTAGAGTTTTAGTGTGAATTTATGGTTTTTTTGACTTTTTTGGGTTTTTAATATTTTAGGGGTTTTTCTAGTTTTTAGGTTATTTAATGTCTTTTACATTTTCATGGATTTTTAGGGTTTTTAGTATTTTTATAGTTTTTTGGGTTTTTTAGGGTTTTTAGGATTTTGAGGTTTTTTGGGTGTTTTCTGGGGTTCTTTTGTTTTTAGGGGTTTTCAAGGGTTTCGGTGTTTTTTTGGGTTTTTTTTTTTGAGTTTTTAGGGTTTTTAAGATATTTTGGAGTTTTTTAACTTTTTTAGTGGTTTTTAGTGGTTTTTTAGTTTTTAGTCGGTCTTTAGGGTTTTTAGGCTTTTTTATGATTTTAGTGGTTTTTATGGTGGTTAGGGTTTTTTAATAGTTTTTATGGTATTTTACATTTTCATGGATTTAAGGGTTTTGAAGAGTTATATGGATTTTAGGGTTTTTTAGGGTTTTTATGGATTTTCATGTTTTTAGGTTTTTTCAGGGTTTTTTGGGTTTTTCTGATTTTTATGTTTTTTTGGTTCTTTAGGGTTTTTTGAGTTTTTAGGGTTTTAAATTTTTTTATGAGTGATTTAATGTTCTTAGGGTTTTATAGTTTTTAATGGGTTTTTAGTGTTTTTATGGGTGTTTAGTGTTTTTACCATTTTTTAGGTGTTTTATGGTTTTCATGGGGTTTTTTGGGTTTTTTACGTTTTCATGTATTTTTAGGGGTTTTTTATAATTTTTATTGTTTTTAGGGTTTTTTGGAATTTTCAGTATTTTTGGGGTTTTCACGATTTTTTTGGGTTTCTAGGGTTTTTTAGGTTATTATGGGTCTTTTGGGTTTTTATGGGATTTTTGAGATTTTTAAAATGTTTTGAGGTTTTTTAGAGTTTTTTTAACTTTTTAGGGGTTTAAGGGTTAATAGAGTTTTCAGTGGGTTTTAAGGGTTTTTCTGTGTTTTGGGCTATTTCAGGTTTTTAGGGTTTTTTATGGTTTTCATGGTTTTTTTAGGGTTTTTTACATTTTCATGGATTTTTAGGATTTTAATCGATTTTAGGGTTTTTAGGGATTTTTATTGATTTTGAGGGTTTTAGATGAGTTTTTTTTTTGGGTTTTTATGTTTTTTCATGGTTTTTTTGGTCTTTTTGTGTTTTATGGTTTTTTTGAGTTATTTAGGGTTTTAAGGTTTTTTAGTTTTTTTAATGTTTTTAGTGGTTTAAGGGGTTTTTAGAGTTTTTAATGGGTTTTTTGGGGTTTTAAGGTTTTATTAAGGGTTTTTTGGTTTTATGTGTTTTTTTGGGGGTTTTAGGGTTTGTAACATTTTCATGGATATTTAGGGGTTTTTTAAGATTTTGATTATTTTAAGGGTTTTTTACGGTTTTTAGGGATTTTGAGCTTTTTAGGTTTTTGCAAGTTTTTTGGGTTTTTAGGGTTTTTAGGGTTTTTAAGGGATTTTAGGGTTTGTTTGGGTTTTTAGGGTTATTTTTTTTAGTTTTTAGAGTTTTATGGGTTTTTAGAGTTTTTCAATGTTTTTATTCTTTTTAAGGGTTTTTAGAGTTTTTAGTTGTTTTGTGGGTTCTTTGGGTTTTTAAAGGCTCTTAGAGGTATTAATGGTTTTCAGGGGGGGTTTAGTGTTTTTATGTTTTCATGGATTTTTAGGGGGTTTTAGTATTTTTATGGTTTTTAGGGTTTTTATGGGTTTTAGGGATTTTGAGGGTTTTTAGGGTTTTTAAAGGGTTTTGAGGGGTTTTAGGGGTTTTCAGGGTTGTTAGGGTCCTTTTGGGTTTTTTATGTTTTTTTGTGTTTTTTAGGGTTTTAGGGGGTTTTATTGTTTTTCAATATTTTTAGGGGTTTTAAGGGGTTTTAGTATTTTTAGTAGTTATTTGGGATTTTTAGGGTTTGTAGGTCAAGGAAGATTTTTAGGGTTTTTAGGTGTTTTTATGTTTTTAGAGGGTTTTGAGGGTCTTTAGAGTTTTTTTTAACTTTTTATCGATTTTTAGGGGTTGTTTAGGATTTTTATGATTTTTAGGGGGTTTTATAGTTTTTTTGGGGGGGTTTTAGGGATTTTGAGGGGCTTTCAGGGTTTTTCAGGGGTTTAGGGTTGTTTATGGGTTTTAGTGCCATTTTTGGTTTTTAGGGTTTTATTTTTGAGTTTTTTAGTGGTTATAAGGTTTTTAGAGTTTTTTTAACATTTTTTGGGGTTTAAAGTGTTTTTAGAGTTTTCAGTGTGTTTTTAAGGTTTTTGGGGATTTTTATGGTTTTCAGTTGTTTTCATGGATTTTTAGGGGTCTTTAGGATTGTTATTGTTTTTATAATTTTTCAAGGTTATCATGGATTTTTAGGGTTTTAGGGGTTTTGAGGGGTTTTCATGGTTTTTAAGGGTTTTTAGGGATTTTAGGGATTTTACATTTTTGTGGATTTTTCAGGTTTTTAGGACTTTTATCAGTCATATGGTTTTTAGTGATTTTGATGGGTTTTAGGGTTTTTGTGTGTTTTCAGTGATTTTTAGGGTTTATAAGGGTTTTTAGGGGTTTTTATGGGGGTTTTAGTGTTTTTTGAGTTTTTAGGGGTTTAAGGTTTTTTATCATTTTTTACATTTTTTTGGTTTTAAGGGTTCTTAGAGTTTTTTGTGGTTTTTATGGATTTTATAGGTTTTTAGGGTTTTTAAGGTTTTAAGGGGTTTTTATACGATTTTAGGGTTTTCTACCTTTTCCTGGATTTTTAGGGGGTTTTTTAGGATTTTTATGGATTTAGGGTTTTTAGGGTTTCTACAGATTTTGTGGGGTTTTAGGGTTTTTTAGGTGTTTAGGGTTTTTCGGGATTTTCAGTGTTTTTTGGGCATTTTTGGGTTTTTTAGTCTTTTTTATGTCTTTTGAGGGGTTTTATAGGTTTTTAACATTTTAGGGGGTTCAAGGTTTTATAGATTTTTAAGTGGTTTTTAAGGTTTTATTGGTTTTCAGGGTTTCTAAGGTTTTACGGTGTATTTATGGTTATGAAGGGGTTTTTCAAGGTTCTTGGTCTTTTTTACATTTTCAAGTATTTTTAGTTGTTTTTAGGATTTTTATGTTTTTTAGGGTTTTTAGGGTTTTCGAGGTTTTTGAGGGGTTTTCAGGGGTTTTTAGGGTTTTCAGGGGTTTTTAGAGTTTTTAGGGTCCTTTTGGGCTTTAGGGTTTTTTTTGAGTTTTTAGGGGTTTTAAGGGTTTTTGGAGTTTTTTAACAAGGGTTTTTATAGTTTTTTGGGTTTCTAAGGTTTTTAGGGGGTTTTTAATATTTTTATGATTTTTTACATTTTCATGGATTTTTAGAATTTTAAGGATTTTTAGGCATTTTACGGTTTTTAGGAGTTTTAGGGATTTTAAGAGTTTTTCAGGGGTTCTAGGGTTTTTGCGGGGTTTCAGGATTTTTTTTGGGTCTTTTGGGATTTTTAGGTGGGTTTTTTGAGTGTTTTAGGATTTTAATGTTTTTTATAGTTTTTTATTCTTTTTAGGTGTTTTAGGGTTTTAAGTTTTTTTAGTGGGTTTTAGGGTTTTTCAGGGTTTATAGTTTTTTTACATTTTCTTGGGATTTAGGGGGGTTTTTAGGATTTTTATCATTTCTAGGGTGTTTTAGGGTTTTTAAGATTTTTCCAAGGTTTTATGAGTTTTCAGGAGGTTTTAGTATTTTTATGGTGTTTTTAGGTTTTTAGGGTCTTTTTAGGTTTTTAGGGTTTTTTTTGTGTTTTTAGGGTTTTGAGATTTTTTAGAGTTATTTAACATTTTTTGAGTTTTAATGGTTTTTAGAGTTTTAGTGGTTTTTGTGGGTTTGTGGTGTTAAGGTTTTTAGGGGGTTTTATATATTTCAGGGGTTCTTCAGTATTTTTTATGTTTTTATGGTTTTTATGGGTCTTAAGGGTGTTAGGTTTTTAAGGGTTTTAGGGTTTCATGGGTTATCAGGGTTTTTAGGATCATTTGGATTTTTAAGTTTTTTTTGAGTTTTTTAGGATTTTTATGTTTTTTTAGAGTTCTTTAACATTTTTAGGGGTTTAAATGGTTTTTAGTGTTTTTAGTGGTTTTGTGGGTTTTTAGGGTTTTTAATTGCTTTTATTGGTTTTCTAGTTTTCAGGGTTTTAAGGATTTTTTACGTTTTCATTGATTTTTTGGGTTTATTTGGATTTTTATGGTTTATAAAATTTTTAGGGTTTTTTTTGTGATTTCGAGGGTTTTCGGGGTTTCCAGGGGTGTTTAGGGTTTTTAGGGGTTTTAAGAGTTTTTAGGGTCTTTTTGGTTTTTGGGTTTTTATAGTTTTTTAGGATTTTTATGGTTTTTAGATATTTTTAACGTTTTTGGGATTTTTAGGGTTTTAGGGGTTTTAGAGGTTTTTAGGGCTTTTAGGGGTTTTAGGGGTTTTCAAGGTTTTTAGTGTCTTTTTGGGGTTTTAGGATTTTTTTTTTGAGTTTTTAGGATTTTTAAGGTTTTTAGTGTTTTATAAGGCTATTATGGTTTTAAAGGGTTTTTAGAATTTTTAGTGGGTTTTTTGGGTGATATGTGTTTTCGGGTTTTTTAAGGTTTTTAGGGGGTTTTATTGTTTTCTTGGATTTTTGAAGTTTTTTAGGGTTTTTTATGTTTTCATGGATTTTTAGCGGGTTTTAAGTATTTTTTGGGTTTTTAGGGTTTTTAGGGATTTTTATGTGTTTTAGTGTTTTTGGGAGTTTTACGGTTTTTTAGTGTTTTTAGGGCCTTGTGTTTTTAGGCTTTTATTATTTTTTTAGGGTTTTTATGGTTTTAGAGTTTTTTAATGTTTAAAGGGTTGAAGGGTTTTTAGAGTTTTTAATGGTTTTTTGGTTTTTCATGGGGTTTTAGGGTTTAAAGGTTTTTTGGGGTTTTATGGGTTTTCATTGTTTTTTATGCACTTTAGTTTTTTTGCATTTTCATGGATTTTTAACAGTTTTCAGGATTTTTACTATTTTTAGGGTTTTTTAGGGATTTTAGGGATTTTGAGGGTTTTTAGGATATTCAGGTATTTTAGGATTTTTTATGTTTTTAAGGGGGGTTTCCATTTTCATGGTTTTAAAGGTTTTTTTATAGTTTTTAAACACTTTTAGGGGTTTAAAGGGTTTTTGAGTTTTTAGTGGGTTTTTAGGGTTTTTATGGGCTTTGAAGTATATTAACGTTTTTATGGGTTTATATAGTTTTCCTGGGGATTTCAGGGTTTTTATAGATTTTTATGTTTTCATTGAATTTAAGGGGTTTCTAATATTTTTATGGTTTTTATTGTTTTTAGGATTTTTTGGGATTTTGAGGGGTTTTGGGGTTTTTAGCGGGTTTTAGGGTTTTTAAGTTTTTAGGGTCTTTTTGGGTTTATATGGTTTCTTGGGTTTTGAGGGGTTCTAAGGGTTTTATATTTTTTTTAACGTTTTTAGAGATTTTAAGGTTTTTTTGTAGTTTTTAGGGGGTTTTTAGGGTTGTTATGGGGTTTTAAGGTTTTGAGGGATTTTATGGTTTTCAGGGGGTTTTTAGTTTTTTTTTTGGGGTTTTTACATTTTCATGCATTTTTAGGGGATTTTAGGATTTTTTTGGTTTTTAGGGTTTATAGGTTTTTAGGGATTTTGAGGGGTTTTAGGTTTTTTTAGTAGTTTTATGGTTTTGAGTGTTTTTAGTATTTTTAGGATCTTTTGGGTTTTTAGGGGTTTATTTATTTTTTAGGGTTTTTAGGTTTTTTAGAGTTTTTAATGTTTTTATGTATTTTATGGGGTTTTAGATTTTTAGTGGTTTTTAGGGTTTTTATGGATTTTTAGTTTTTTTAATTTTTTGGGGGGTTTTATGATTTTCTGGGTTTTTCAAGGTTTTAGTGTTTTTTTTCATTTTCATGAATTTTAAGGGTTTTTAGGATTTTTATTATTTATAGGGGGGTTTGGATTTTTTAGGGGTTTTTAAAGTTTTTCTGTGAGATGCAGGGGGTGGCTCGATCTTCACGGCATGGGGGGGGGCACTGGAACAATCCTCACACAATGGAGAGAAACAAAGAATAATCTCTCTATATCAATCTTGAATCCCATACAAGTGCCATGGGGGTGGATATTTATAGACAAGGGGTGATAAAATATCCAAGGGTCTAATACCCTAAAGTCATAAAGGATAAACCTACATTGTTCCCTTAAATTCAAAAAGATAAAGTCTGCCAAAAACGTTTTGGAAAAGAAGCACACAACTTTCCAACTATAGCCCGCTGGATTTGATTTTGAGTGCCTAGCCCACCAGATTTGACTTTGGTGTCAAAAGATGTCATTCTAGAATCCTCCATGTGGAAAAGGCTTCAAAAATTAATGAAACAGTGTGGGCTAAGCTTTAAACATCGTGTTTAGGCTTGAATAAGTGATATACTAGGCCCATTTCCTCCATCCATTAAAAGAGAGATCAATTAGACCATTGATGAAATGAGATGGGAACCCATTGTAGCATTCAACCTCTTAAATCTCCCTCACATCATTGAGCATTGCTAATCCAACTCCTCCACCTGGAAAATTGACTCAGTGCCTTCAACATGGTTCTCATCATCATCCCCCTATTGAAAAAGAGTCATCCTCGACTCTTCATCCTCTACATCCAAAAAAGGATAATGATCAGAAACATTGAAAGTGCCACTTACACCATACTCACCTGGAAGAGCTATATTGTAATAATTGTTGTTAATATTCTTGAGCACTCAGAAAGGTTCGTCTCCTCAAGGCGTGAGTTTTGATTTCTGCTTGTTGGGAAATATTTCCTTTCGCATAAAAATCCAAACTAAGTCATCATGTGTGAACAACACTTTCTTGTGACCCTTTTTTGCACGATCAATGTATTTCTAGGTCATTTGCTTGATATTTTTCCTTACATTTTCATGGATTTTATTGATAAATTCTTTACACCCTTTCCCATCCATATTATTTTCTTCCTGCAAAGGCAAAGGACTAGATCAATAGGGGAAAGGGGGTTAAAACCGTAAACAACTTCAAATGGAGAATATTGAGTAGTATAATTCATAGCCATGTTATATGTTAATTCCATATGTGGATGACACTCCTCCAAATTCTTGATATTCTTCATGAAAATTTTTCATAGAAGTGATAATAGTGTCTGATTCACCACCTTTTTTCCATCAGTTTGTAGATGAAAATTAGTGTAAAATAGTAACTTCGTACCCAGTTTTCTCGACAAGGTCTTCCAAAAGTAACTAAAGAATTTTGTATCGTGATCCAATAAAATCATCCTTAGAATTCTATAGAGTTTTTCTACTTACTAAAAGAAAAGTGTTGCAATGTTAGTGGCATCATCTATTTTGTGACAAGGAATAAAATGTTCCATTTTAGAAAACCGATCCACCAAAAAAATAGAATCTCTCACCCTCTTGGTCCTTGGTAACCCCACAATATGTTTCATTGGTATGTCCTCCTAAGGGGTGTTGGGGATTAGGAGGGAAAGATATAATCCATGTGAGTTCAGTTTAGATTTGGATTTATGGCACACAATGCACTTTATCACAAATTTTTCAACATCTCTAGGAATCCTAGGCTAATAAAAATGCTCACTTAGAATTCATAAAGTTTTTGCAACACCAAAATGTCACATTAACCCACCATAATTTGACACCTTTAGTAAAAGTAAACAGATAGATAAATTAGGAATACAAAGCTTATCAATCCGGAATAAGAATACATCATGCAAATAAAACTTCTCCCAACTAACTCCTGGTTTGTAATGACCAAAAGGTTATACAAAACCTGTATCTGTGGAATATAAAACCTTAATGTATTCAAAACTAAGGAGTTTAGAATCCAAAAATGATAAGAGATAATATCTACATGAAAGTGCATTATCCATGGTATTTTCTTTACCATTTTTAGGGGTTTTAAGGGTTTTTAGAGTTTTTAGTCATTTTTAGGATTTTTATGGGTTTTATAGTTTTTTGAGGGGTTTTCATGGTTTTTACGCTTTTAGAGTTTTTAGAGGTTTTTAGGGATTTTTACGGTTCTTATGGTTTTTAGTGTATTTAGGTTTTTAAGGGGATTTTATGGTTTTTAGAGGTTTTTTGTGTTTTTTGGGTCTTTCTGGGGTTTTCTAGTTTTTTGGGAGTTTTGTTGGGTTTTAATATTTTTTTAGAGTTTTTAATGTTTTTAGGGGTTTAAAGGTTTTTTAGAGTTTTTATTGGTTTTAGAGTTTTTTATAGGTTTTTAGGGTTTTAAAGGCTTTTAGGGGGTTTATGGTTTTCCAGTGTTTTCATGTTTTTTAGGGTTTTTTACATTTTCATAGATTTTTAGGGTTTTTTTAGATTTTTATCATTTTTAGGGTTTTTAGGGTTTTTAGAGATTTTGAGGGGTTTTAGTTTTTTTATATCTTTCTAGGGTTTTCCAGATTTTTAGGGTTTTTTTGGGTTTTTAGGTTTTTTTCTATTTTTTAGGTTTTAAGGTTTTTTAGAGTTTTTAACATTTTTAGGGGCTTTAAGGGGTTTTAAGGGGTTTTAAAGAGTTTTAGATTTTTCAGTGGTTTTATGGTTTTTATGGGGTTTTAAGGTTTTTTGGTGTTTTTATGGTTTTTAGGGGATTTTCATTGTTTTTAGGTTTTTTTACATTTTCATGGATTTTTACGGGACTTTTGGATTTTTACGGTTTTTTGGTTTTTTAGGGTTTTTAGGGATTTTTATGGTTTTTAGGGTTTTTCAGGGTTTTTAGAGTCTTTTGGGGTTTAGGGATTTTTATGGTTTTCAGGATTTTTTAGGGTTTGTAGAGTTTTTAACGTGTTTAGGGGTTTTAAAGGTTTTTAGAGTTTTTAGTTTTTTTTTGTGTTTTTTGGGTTTTTGGGTTTTTTATGGTTTTTATGGGTTTTATAGATTTCGAGGTTTATTCAGGATTTTTAGGGATTTTTACCTTTTCATGGATTTTTAGGGGGGTCTTAGAATTTTTATGGTTTTAGGGTTTTTTAGGGTTTTTAGGGATTTTGAAGGGTTTTAGGGTTTTTAGGTTTTTTAAAGTATTTTGGGTTTTTAGGTTTTTTGAGTTTTTTGGGGATTTAAAGGGTTTTTAGAGTTTTTTAACATTTTAGAGGTTTTAAGGGTTTTTAGAGTTTTTATTTGCTTTTTAGTTTTTTATTGTTTTTTTTTGTTTTTAAGGTTTTTAAGGGGTTTTATGGTTTTCAGGGGGTTTTTAGGGGTTTTAGGGGTTTTTACATTTTTCATAGATTTTTAGGAGTTTTTTTGGATTTTTATGGTTTTTAGTGTTTTTTAGAGTTTTTAGGTATTTTGAAGGTTTTTAGGGATTTTCAGGTATTTTGAGGGTTTTAAGTTTTTTTGGGGGGTTTTCAAGTTTTTAGAGTCATTTCAGGTTTTTAGGGTTTTTTGAGTTTTTCTAAGGTTTTAAGAATTTTTTAAAGTTTTTAGGGGTTTTGTGGTTTTTAGAGTTTTTAGTGGTTTTTAGGGAATCTATTCATTTTAGGTTTTTTTACTATTTTTAGGGTTTTCATGGTTTCAAAGGTATTTTTAGGGTTTTTTATGGTTTTTACGTTTTCATGGATTTATTGGGTATTTGTGGATTTATATGGTTTTTAGGGTTTTTAGGGGTTTTATGGATTTTGAGGGTTTTAGAGTTTTTATGGGTTTTTAGGGTTTTTAGGGTCTTTTATGGTTTTTAGGGTTTTTTTGAGCTTTTTAGGGGTTTTAAGAATTTTGGAGCTTTTTAACATTTTTAGGGTTTTTAATGGTTTTTTGAGTTTTTTGAGTTTTTTGTGGGTTTTTATAGATTTTATGGGTTTTACGGTTTTTTAACATTTTTAGGGTTTTTTTATTTTTCAGGGGGTTTCAAGGTTTTTAGGGAATTTTACGTTTTCATGGATTATTAGTGGTTTTTTGGATTTTAATGGTTTTTAGTGACTTTCAGGGTTTTTACCGATTTTGGTATTTTTTAGGGGTTTTCTTGTGTTTTTTGCGGTTTTAGGGGTTTTCATGCTTTTTATGGTCTTTATGGGGTGTTAGGGTTTTTTTATTTTTAGGGTTTTTATCGGTTTTAGAGTTTTTTCATGTTTTTAGGGGTTTTAAGAGTTTTTAGAGTTTTTAGTGGGTTTTAGGTTTTTATGTTTTTTAGGGATTTTTAAGTATTTTAAGAATTTTTATGGTTTTCAATGGATTTTTAGGGGTTTTAAGGGTTTTTAGGGATTTTATGGTTTTTATGGTCTTTTAGGGTTTTTAGGGATTTTGAGGGTTTTCAGGGTTTTGGGGGTTTTATCGGTTTTTAGAGTTTTTAGGGTATTTATGGTCTTTTTTGGATTTTAGGGCGATTTTTTTAATTCTTCTGGGTTTTTATGCTTTTGAATTTTTTTAAATATTTTAAGTAGTTTTAAGAGTTTTTAGTAGTTTTTTGGGTTTTATGGATTTTTGGGGGTTTTTTAGGGTTTTAGGGATTATCAAGTTTTTCTAGGGGTTTTTAGGGTTATTAGGTTTTATTATGTTTTTTTGGATTTTTATGGGTTTCTTAGGATTATTATGGTTTTTAGGTGTTTTAGGGATTTTGAGGGATTTTATGGGTTTTCAAAGGTTTTTAGTGTTTTCAGGGTTTTTAACGTCTTTTGGGTTTTTTGTGTTTTTTAGGGTTTTATGGTTTTTTAGAGTTTTTTAACATTTTTTGGGGATTTAAGGGTTTTTATGTTTTTTTTTTGGTTTTAGGGTTCTTAAGAATTTTTTGGGGGTTTTAGGATTTTTAGGGTTTTTTAGGGTTTTTAGAGATTTTGAGGGTTTTTATGGGTTTTCAAGGATTTTGACAGCTTTTCTCGGTTTTAGGGTCTTTTTTTAGTGTTTTTGTGTTTTTTAAGGTTTTTAGGTTTTTAGGGTTTTTAATGTTTTTAGATGTTTAAATGGATTTTAGAGTTTTTAGTGGTTTTTAGGGTTTTTATGGATTATGAGGGTTTTTAAGGTTTTTAGGGGTTTTATGGATTTTAGGGGCTTTTTAGGGTTTTAGGATTTTTTATGTTTTCTTGGTTTTTAGGGGGGTTTTATGATTTCTATGGTTTTTTGTGTGTTTTATGGTTTCTATGAATTTTGTGGGTTTTTAGAGTTTTTTATGAGTTTTTACGGTTTTTAGGTTTTTTAGGGTTTTAAGTGTCTTTTTGGGGGTTTTTAGTTTTTTTAGTTTTTAAGCCTTTTTAGATTTTTTTAAGGTTTTCAGGGTTTTAAGTGGTTTTAGAGTTTTTAGTGGGATTTTAGAGTTTTCTTGAGTTATTATGGGTTTTAAGGTTTTTTAGAGTTTTTAACGCTTTTAGGGGTTTAAATGCTTTTAGAGTTTTTAGTGGGTTTTTAGTGTTTATAGGGTTTTTATAGGTTTTTAGGGTTTTTAAAGTTTTTTGGGATTTTGGGGGGTTTTAATGTTTTTCGGGGGGTTTTATGGTTTTAGGGCCTTTTGGGGTTTTAAAGGTTTTTTTGAGTTTTTTATGGTTTTTAAAGGTTTTTAGAGATTTTTTTATGTTATTTGGGTTTTAAGGGTTTTTAAAGTTTTTAGTGGTTTTTTGGTTTTTTATTGGTTTTTATGGTTTTTAAGGTTTTTAGGAGGTTTTATGGGTTTTAGGGGGTTTTCTGGGTTTTTAGGTTTTTTTATGTTTTCATGGATTTTTAGGTGGGTTATAGGAATTTTATGGGTTTTGGGGTTTTTAGGAATTTTGAGGGTTTTTAAGGTTTTTAGGGGTTTTAGGGTTTTTTCGGGGGTTTAGGGTCTTTTGGGTTTAAAGGGGATTTTTTTTAAGTTTTTTAGGGTATTAAAGTTTTTTATATTTTTTTAACATGTTTAGGGGATTAAAGGGTTTTTAGAGTTTTTAGTTGTTTTAGGGTTTTTGTGGGGTTTTAGGGTTTTTTATGGGTTTTAGGGTTTTAGGAAGTTTTTTTTGGGTTTTTAGGGATTTAAAGATTTTTTGATTTTTTTACGTTTTTAGGTGTTTTAAGGGCTTTTAGAGTTTTCGTGGGTTTTATGGGTTTTTTTTTGTTTTATTGGTTTTTATGGGTTTTAGGGTTTTTAATGTTTTTAGGGGGTTTTAAGTGTTTTCAGGGTTTTTTACGTCTTAATAAATTTTTATGGGTTTTTAGGATTTTTATGGTTTTTAGGGTTTTTAGGTTTTTTAGGGTTTTTAGTGATTTTTTAGGGTTTTAGTGTTTTCAAGGTTTTAGGGGTTTTTTGGGTTTTTTGGGATTTTAAGGACTTTTTTCTTTTTATTGAGATTTTTATGGTTTTTAATATTTTTTTAGAGTTTATAAAGTTATTAGGTGTTTAAAGGGTTTTTATAGTTTTTATAGTTTTTATTGTTTTTAGTGTTTTTATGGGTTTTTAGTTTTTTTAAAGGTTTTTAGGGGTTTTTATTAATTTCAGGGTTTTTCCCATGTTTTAGTGTTTTTTATGTTTTCATGGATTATTAGGGGTTTTAGGATTTTTATGGTTTTTAGGTGTTTAGGTATTTTGAGGGGTTTTAGTGGTTTTTAGGCGTTTTAGGTTTTTTCAGATTTTTTATGGTCTTTTGGGGTTTTAAGGTTTTTTTATTATTTACGGTTTTATGGTTTTTTTGAGTTTTTTAGGGTTTTTAAGGCTTTTTAGAGTTTTTAGTGGTTGTTTGGGGTTTTTATAGGGTTTTAGGCTTTTTAAGGTTTTAGTGGGTTTTATGGTTTTCAGAGGTTGTTCAGGGTTTTTTACATTTTCATTGTTTTTTAGTTTTTTTAGGATTTTCATGGTTTTGAGGGTTTTTAGGGATTTTGAGTGTTTTAGGGTCTTTTAGCGGTTTTAGGGGTTTTTTTTGACTTTTTTAGGGTTTTAAGATTTTTTATATTTTTTAACATTTTTTGGGGTTTAAATGGTTTTTAGAGTTTTTAGTGGTTTTTTGGGTTTTTAGGGGTTTTTATTGTTTACAAGGGGTTTTCAGTGTTTTTAGGATTTTTATGTTTTCAGGGATTTTTTGGGGTTTTTAGGATTTTTATGGATTTTACAGTTTTAGGGTTTTTAGGGAGTTTGAAGTTTTAAGGGTTTTTATGGGTTTTCAAGGTTTTTAGGGTCTTTTTGGGTTGTTGGGGTTTTTTTTAATTTTTTAAGAATTGAATGATTTTGTAAAGGCCCGGAATTTATGTGGAATTTTTTTTTCTTAAATACATTTGAATTTTATGAGCCCGCAGTTTCTGACGGCACATGATCCACCAACGATGACTACCCATTTTCCTCCGATGTCAACGGAACGACATCGTCTTCCCACGACTCCATCAACGATTACCGAAAAGCGAGGTAGGGAGATTTGTGTTATTTTATATATGAGTGTAAACCCTGTTCTTCGTCGATCAAAGTTATGGTATGATAATTGCCAATTTCTATTACCGTAACGAGGAGGGCTCAGGCCGCACGAACACGGTCTGACCCTCCCCTTGTTTTCTCTTGTTCGATGACGATGGCATGGCAAAGAGGCGACGACGACGAAGACGGCGAACAAAGACTGTGCTACCCGCAACCTCCGAGAACCGCGCCGACCCCGCGGCGCCCAGCGCGCTACCTGCACCCTTGCGCGCTACCCTGGCACGCTACCCACGCCCTGCCAGCGACCTGCCCGGCCCCTACCGGTGGCCTGCCCGGCACCCCGACGCCCTGCCCGGCACCCCCACGGCCCCCTGTCGTGGCCTGCCCAACCCCTGCCGGCGGCCTGCCTGACACCCCGGCGCGCTACCGGCCCCCCCGCGGCCCCCCTGTCACGCCCTGCCCAGCCCCTACCGGCGGCCTTCCCGGCACTCAGGTGCCCCCGGAGCCTCGTGCTGCTGTCTTCCCGGCACCGTCGTGCCCTGCCGGTGGCCTGCCCGGCACCCTGATGCCCTGCCCGGTGCCCCCGCGGCCCCCTACCACAGTTTTCCCGGTGCCCCGGTTCACTGTTCGCGCCCAAGCGCACTGCCTGGCGTGCGGCCTGGCGCCCTGACACCTTGCCCGGTGCACCCGCAGCCTGTCTGGTGTCCAGCTGGCCTCCCTATGCCCCGCACGGCCTACCAATGGCCTCCCAGTGGCTGACCTCCCGCATCGCGCCCCTCGCGGCGCTAGCCGAACCGGTACCGTCCTCAGGGACGAGCTGCATGCATGGTGGCATCCGGGCCGAATCGCCCTCGCAGTCCCTTGGGCCAGGGCCAGCAGACCGGGCCTAACTTAGCGGGCTGACCTACCCAATGGGCTGGGTCAGACCCATCGGGTCTTTCTGTGTTGACCCAGACCGGGTCAGCTCAGACTGAGTTGGGCCACGTCGGTCCGACCGGGTCGGACCACACCCGGGCCCACTACCGGCCCTTTGCTTATATTAGCCATATCTTTGGAACCGGACGTCCGTTTGAAAAACCATCAGTGGCACTGGTAATCTCGATGAGAGACGGTCCCTTTTAGAATACCCCACTAGAGATCGGGGTATAGTTGAGATACAGTCGGGTTGATTCGTACACAAATCCAACTGGGCCCCTGGGACTAAAAGGCTAATAACTCGCAGATTGAGTGTCCTATTGGTGTGCCGTCTATTGAATTGACATCCCTATGACGAGGCAGACCCTTGCGATACTTCATCGTGGTACATCATGACAGTTGACGTATTAACACTTGGCTTGAGGAGCGGATCCTCCTGGAATCAAGTATACCTGAGCGGAACTCTGTGGTTGGCTATACACTGTTGACTGTACTTGCATCATGTGTTGGTCCGACAGTTCTGATGACTTTTATTGGATCATGTGTTGGTCTGACAGGTGTAAATTTTGTACCTAGATCATGTGTTAGTCTGACAGAATAGCTGGACCTAGATCATGTGTTGGTTCGACGGCACTAACGACTATTCCTAGATCATGTGTTGGTCCGAAAGTCTTGACTTCTGTTCCCGGATCATGTGTTGGTCTGACAGAATAGCTGGTCCTGGATCATGTGTTAGTCTGACAGCTTAGATGACTCATTGGCTATATCTGATTATCTGTACCACTTTAAAAAATTTGTATACCTATGTGAGCTGATTCAGTAACTCGTGTGTTTCCTCATGATTAAGATGGGTCATTTGATGAACTTAGGTATATGTATGGGCATATACCTAAGTGGGATATTCGGTTGATCTCATTCTTTTTGGTTTATCCTAGTTGTATTTTAGTGATATCTAGAGGGTCTTGGGGCCTCTACTGAGTATCGTTATACTAACCCCTGCACGGGCTATGCCCGCACCTTGTTGTGTTGGTTGCAGATGACAGACAGTGCTGATCGGGGTAGAGAGTAGCAGTACTGGACGGTACCCGGAGGTGGACCACTCGACGAGACATACACGGAGCAGACGTTCAGACTTGGGATGCTGAGGTGTCCATCTGTACCCACCCTTTAGGTGAGATTTTCGGAAGATGACCCAGTTGCTGCTTTACATCTTTTCTTCAGTTGTACTAGCTTTTCAGTTGTATTGTACTTTACTATTGGGCTTGTATTTCCGGACCTTTACTTTCAGCACACTCTTTTGTATACATTTTTACTTAGTGTTTTTCTTTCAGTTTAATACTATGTTGTGTTTTTTTACTGTTATAAAGGAAATGCCTTCCCATTTTAGGGATTTATGCCTTTGGTGATTGTAACCAGCCCCTGGCCTATAGAAGGCGGGCTTTGGGTAGTCACGATACGAGCCCCGGGGGACGGTTCATGACAAATTGGTATCAGAGGAGTCAGTTCTACTGTAGAACTTAGGAATCTGATCATTCTTTTCTGTGAAGAAATAGTGTTAAGAGTATTGAGTGTTGTTTTCAGTACATGGAGTCCAGTTTTGGTGCAGTGGCCGACGTATCCATACACCAGGACCCTGATCTTTGATTTCTGACTCAGTGCACAAAAACACCGGTTGCATGTGTGTTTCAAGAGTTTCATTTGTGATCTCTTTGAATCAGCTCACTAGGTATAACTTATTGACTGTGGAGCACCTGTTTCCTTTCAGGATGCCTCCACATAGACACCATCCAGAGTTATGAGAGTTGTATGAGATGACAACCCACAGAACGATGAGGCCTCGGTGTAGGGCCCTATCACAGCGGAGGCACCAGCGGTACCACTACCCGTTGGGCCACCGATGCCACCATCCCCAACAGTAGAGAGTGCACGCTGCTTGAGCATGTTTCATGAGTTCCAGTTCCAGAGGCCACCCAGGTTCAGGAGAGAGATAGACCCCCAGGTGGCTGAGGATTGGATGGAGGCTGTGGTTAGAGTCTTCAGGCTGGTAGGGACACCAGCAGACCTCATGGTGATTCTTGCTGCGAGTCTCCTTCAGGAAGCAGCTGGTAGATGGTGGAGCCTGATGCTTCAGGTCCACGACGAGGTGACACTTCTATGGAAAGACTTCGAGAACCTATTCTTGGCGGAGTTTGTTCTAGCCACCCTTCATGTGGTGCAGATACAGGAGCTACTGCATCTCCAGCAGAGTAGCATGAAAGTAGCTCAGTACTCAGTGAGGTTCACCGACCTCTCTCTCTCTACTCTACAGATACGGTATGTGACCCATAATTCAGGGCACGGACCTTCGAGTAGGGGATAAAGCGAGTGATCAGAGCTTCAATGGTCTCCCTCAGCATCCCGATGCAGGCGGGGGTGTTGGAGCGAGCTCTCTTAGTGGAGAGTTTCCTTACTAAGCAGACACCAATAATGAGACCCACCACCGGACATCACGTAGAGGAGACCTATGCAGCTGGAAGCAAGTAGCTGTCGCAGAGGTCCAAGTAGACCAGACCATCCGGTGGACGACCTCAGGATACGAGTTCAGTTGTGCGGGGAATAAGAGACAAAGCCAGTCATGCCAGGAGCGGGCAATGCTACTCCTACGGTGGGCTTGGTCACATGGCTCGTGACTATCTGACCCGCCACTCTGATGATCAACAGATAGTTGAGGGACCTCCCAGGTAGTGACATAGGTTTGATCAAGGAGGTTCGCAGGGCGGAGGCGGACGTGGTAGAGGAGCTGGACGTGCAGCTGGTAGTGGACGACGTTACGAGGTGCTACCGCCACCACCACCAAAAGGTCCACCCCGACCACAGGGAGTGGGTGGATAGGGGAGAGCTCAGCTTCAGTCAGATGAGGCCTAGAACATGGTGCTCCGGAGATGATTCGAGGTACGATCTGTGTCTACTCCACCTTAGCTGTAGTTCTTATAGACACAGGTGCCAGCCACTCTTTCATATCCACCTCCCTCATTCAGAGCTCGGAGATTCCGACAGAGTCGTTGGCTCGATCCTTACAGCTAGAAACTCTCATATGGGAGTAGACTCGACGATTACGCACTGGTGTCGGCAATGTGAGCTTACTCTAGGAGGCGAGAGCTTCATCTGGGATTTCCTCATAGCGGTGTCGAGGCCTTACAACGCCATCTTGGGTATGGATTGGTTATCTACACTACATGCTCAGATTGGCTGTATTAGGCACAAAGTGTGGTGTGTCCACACGGATGGGACCAGGTTTACCTTCACCAGCGAGAAGGGAGACTTTGCAGCACATGACTGACTTATTCGGAGGAGGGTGCAGCCGATCACTCACCAGTTGGTTTGCCTTACCCTTGGAGCAGTTGATGGGGAGAGTTTGACTTATCTTGTAGTGGTGGACCAGTACACGGATGTTTTCCCCAACGATGTTCCGGGACTACCTCCTCACAGAGAGGTGGACTTATACATTGACCTATACCTCAGGATGACACCGATATCTACTCCAGCATATCGGATGTCTCCCACTGATCTTCGTGAGCTGCGAGTATAGCTAGAGGACTTGTAGGGGAAGGGATTCATCTGACCCAGTGTTTCTCCCTGGGTATCCCTGATTCTATTCACCAAGAATGCGGATGGAAGCTTGCGGCTTTGTGTTGACTATCATCACCTGAACCTGGTGACCGTGAAAAACAAGTACCCACTTCCGAGGATTGACGACCTCCTTGATCAGCTCAAGGGAGCATGATGGTTCTTGAAGATAGACCTCAGATCAGGCTATCATCAGCTCATAGTTCGAGATGAGGATGTGCAGAAGACGACCTTCAGGTGTCGGTACGTCCACTATGAGTTCTTGGTTATTCCCTTCGGCATATCCAACGCACCATCAGTGTTCATGTGTCTCATGAACAGGATCTTCCAGCCATACCTTGATCGCTTTTTCGTGGTCTTCGTCGACAACATTTTGATCTACTCGACCACTGAGGAGGAGTATGCCTACCATTTGTAGGTAGTACTGGACACACTCCGAGAGCACCAGCTTTATGGTAAGCTCTCGAAGTGCTAGTTTTGGATTCAAGAGGTTCACTTATTGGGACATGTCATCTCGGAGGCTAGAGTTGCAGTAGATCTAGAGAAAATTGAGGCATTACTTGCTTGGGAGCCACCCAGGAGTGTGACAGAGGTACGAAGTTTCCTGGGCTTGGCTGGGTACTATTGGAGATTCGTTCCAGACTTTCCCAGTGTTGTAGAATCACTATCAGCCTTAATGAATAAGGGGAAACCCTTTGTATGGTCGGAGAGATGCCAACAGAGCTTTCAGGAGTTGAGGTAGAGGCTGACTAGTGCCCCCATCTTGATGCTTCTAGAGGAGGGTGTAGGGTACGTAATTTACTCTGATGCATCAGGGACCGGACTCGGGTGTGTCCTGATGCAGAAGCGAGCTGTGATCGTGTATGGTTCTCAGTAGCTATGACAACATGGGCATAACTACACTACCCATGACCCAGAGTTAGCAGTAGTGGTCTTCACCTTGAACATGTGGCGGCACTAACTAATGGGAGAAAATTTTACCATGTACTCTGATCACAAGAGTCTCAGGTATATCTTCTCTTAGAAGGACATGAATCTAAGACATCAACGATGGCTTGAGTTCCTCCAGGACTACGACTTTGAGATAGTCTATACTCATGGGAAGGGTAACGTTGTAGCAGATGCTATCAGTAGGAGATAAGGCATTCAGCTACTAGGAGAGGCGACAGAGTAGATGGACGCCTTGAAAATATCTTTTGTGGATAGAGATGGAGAAACCAATCTTCAGACTCTTACAGTCACTCCTCCACTTCTTCAGCGAGTCAGGTAGGTACAGTGTGGAGACACTGACTATGAGACACGACGTTCTCAGATATTTACAGGGCAGACACCTGATGAATTTTCTAAAGTTGGAGAGCACGTCATCATTTTCAGAGGACGTACCATGGTAGCAGTTTCACTTCAGGAGGAGGTGTTGAGGGAGTTCCACACTTACCCTTTAGCGGTACATCCAGGAGTGGAAAAAATATACCAGGACCTTCGATGATAGCACTGGGGGCCAGGTATGAAGAAGGAAGTAGCAGAGTTCATCTCACGGTGCCTCACTTGTCAGCAAGTGAAGGCAGACCACCAGGTACCAGCAGGCTTGGTTCAACCCTTAGAGGTCCCAGAGTGGAAGTGGGATGGGATATCCATAGACTTTGTGACGGGTCTTCCACATACATCCAGGAGTCATGATTCGATTTGGGTGATCATTGACCAACTCACCAAGTCATACCACTTCCTACCGATCAGAGAGCAGGGATTAGTTGAGAGCTTGGGACGCCTCTATGTGCAGGAGATAATGCATTTACATGGAGTACCTTCTCCTATCGTCTCTGACCGAGAAGAACGGTTTACTTCCCGGCTATGGAAGTGGTTGCAGGAGGATTTTGGGATGCAACTACATCTGAGCACTGCCTTCCATCCTCATACTGATGGTTAGACCGAGCGGACCTTCCAGACCCTCGAGGACATGCTTCATACTTGTGTCCTCGACTTCAGTCGCAGCTGGGAGGACCACTTTCCATTGGTGGAGTTTTCCTACAACAACAGCTATCACTCCATAATCAGTATGGCACCTTTTGAGGCCTTGTATGGTTGGCCTTGCAGATCGCCACTGTGCTGGACATACCCAGGGTAGTCAGCACTAGTGGGACCAGAGACGGTACGAGCTACCATGGAGAAGGTGCGGATCATCCAGGAGCGGATGAAGACTGAATAGAGCAGATAGAAGTCATATGCTGATAGGAGACGGAGGCCTCTAGAGTTCGAGGAAGGCGACCACATATTTCTACGGGTCTCACCTCGATAAGGTCTATGGAGGTTTGTTCAAGGTGGAAAGTTGTCTCTGCATTTCATCAGACCCTTCCAGGTCCTCAACAGAGTAGGCAAGGTGTCTTACTGCTTAGCTCTTCCACCTCAGTTGAACTGGGTGCATGAAGTCTTCCACGTATCTCAGTTGAGGAGATATGTGCACGACCCATACCACATCATCGACCACAGGGAGCTGGACATCGATGATGGGGTGACTTTCACGGAGGTTCCAGTGGAGATTGAGGATCGACAGGAGCGGGTCCTATGTGGATGGTCGATACCTCTGGTGAGTGTTCATTGGTAGCACGGGAACCTCTAGGAGAGTACTTGGGAGCGGGAGGCTCAGATGCGTGCTCAGTACCCCCAATTGTTTGCTTAGTGTGAGTTGTAGCTTACGATGATGTAAATCCCTTAGGTGGAGAGAATGTAAAGACCCAGAATTTCTGTGGAAATTGTTTTCCTAAATACATGGGAATTTTACGAGTCTGTAGTTTTTGACGGAGCATGATTCTGAGGCCAAGTGTACCCGGAATCATTTTATGAAGTTTTTTCGGGTACATTCAGTAAACATATGAGTGGGATTTTATAACCTTTGAACCGGTGCTTGGAATAGAATTCTGAGGTCACCGTTGAACTCATACAGTCGGTGATTTCTTAGTGAGATCTTCACCACAGTTGCATTCTAACGAGTATGGAAGTTAGATTTTGGAGGTTTTTAATTAAGTTAAATAAAAATAAGTGATAACTGATTTTTATTTTTGTTGTAGTTAAAACCTCCAAAGGGAGGTTGGTGGTGGGGGGCACCACACCATAACCTCCCATGAGAGGTTATAGTGGTGGGCCCCACCCGAGTATAACCTCCATTGGGAGGATATTATTAGGTGGGACCCACACGAGCTACAACCCCCCTAAACCCCCCAAACATCCATTGAGTTAATAGAGCCAACCCTCTTTTCATTTATTTGTAACTTTCCACCTTCCCTCATAAGTGTGCCAAAACACAAAATTAATTAATGGCATTAATTAATTAATTGGAAATGGTTTGAATTCTTTATGCCAACGAATTAATAAGATGTCTTGTTTTATTATTTTGTGGTTGGCATAATATGTTGGTGGATCCTTGGAAGAATTGAGAGAATATCCTCTCAACGAAGAACATGAAGAATCGTCTCCATCTTCTTCCTTCTTCAACCAGGGAAAGAAAGGGAATATACGCCCACGAAGAACGCCGACATCTTCTTTGACTTCGTCACCTTCGAACTCTCATCCACAAACAACGAGTACCCCTTTTCCTCTAATGTCAACGGAACGACGTCACCTTCCCAAAAATCCGTCAATGATTACCGACAAGCGAGGTAGGGAGATTTGGGTTATTTTATATATGAGTATAAACCTGGTTCTTAGTCGATCAAAGTTATGGTATGAGAATCGCCAATTTCTATCACCGTGACAAGGAGGGATCGAACCGCACGAACACGATCCGATCATCCCCTTTTTTGCTCTTGTTCGATGACGATGGCAAGGAAAAGAGGCGATGGCGATGAACAAAGGTCGCGCTACCCACGGCCTCCACGAACTACGCCGCCCCCGCGGTGCCCGACGTGCTACCCGCACCCTTGCGCGCTACCCACACCCTGGCGCCCTGCCAGCGGCCTACCCAGCCCCTGCCGATGGCCTTCCTGGCACCCCGACGCCCCCGCGGCCCCCTGTCGCGGCCTGCCCGGTCCCTGCTGGCGGCCTACCCAGCACCCCCGCGCCCTGCCCGGTGCCCCTGCGGCCCCCTGCCGCGGTCTACCAGGTGCCACTGTGCCCTGCTGGTGGCCTGCCCGGCACCACGCACCCCTGCCTGGCGCGCTTCCCAGCACCCAGGCACCTTGCCCGGTACACCCACAGCCTGCCCGGTATCTAGTCAGCCTACCTGCGCCCCGCACGGCCTGCCGCTGGTCTCCCAGCGGCCGACCTCCCACGCCGTGCCCCTCACGGCACTAGTCGAACCAGCCCTAACCTTCGGGTTGAGCCACCTGTGTGGCGACATCCGGGCCGAACCGCCCTCACTGTCCGTTGGGCCGGGCCTAGCGGACCGAGCCTAACTTAGCGAGATGACCCGCCCAACGGGATGGGTCAGACCCATCGGGTCTATCCGAGTTGACCCAGACCAGGTTGGCTCAGACTGGGTTGGGCCGCGTCGGTCCGACCGGGTCAGACCGAACCCAGCCCACTACTGACCCTTTGCTTACTTTGGCCATATCTTTTGCACCAAACGTCCATTTGACGAACCATCATCAGTGCTGGTAATCTCGATGAGAGATGGTCCCTTTGAGAATACCTCATTGGATATCGGGGTATAGTTGAGCATGGTTGGGTTGGTTTGTACACGAATCCAACCGGGGCCCTGAGACTAAAAGGCTAATAACTCACTGATTGGGCGTCTGATTGACATGTCGTCTATTGCGTTGAGACCCCTATGACGAGGTAAACCCTTGAGATACTGCATCGTGGTACTTTGTGATAGTTGATGTATCGACAATTGGCTTGAGGAGCGGACCCTCTCGGAATCAAGCATACCTGAGCAGAACTTTGTGGCTGGATGTGCACTGTTGACTATACCTAGATCATGTGTTGGTCCGACAGTTCTGATGACTATTCCTGGATCATGTGTTGGTCTGATAGTTCTAACTTTTTTACCTGGATCATGTGTTGGTCCGACAGAATAGTTGGACCTGGATCATGTGTTGGTCGAACAGCTCTAACGACTATTCCTGGATCATGTGTTGGTCCGACAGTCTTGGCTTTTGTTCCTGGATCATGTGTTGGTCCGATAGAATAGTTGGTCCTGGATCATGTGTTGGTCGGATGACTTAGATGACTCAGTGGCTATATCTGATCATATGAACCACTCTAAAAAAGTTGTATACCTGTGTGATATGAGTCAGCAACTTTTGTGTTTCTTCATGATTGAGATGGGTCATTTGATAAACTTAGGTATATGTATGGGCATATACCTAAGTGGGATATTCAGTTGATCTCATGCTTTGTGGTTTATCCTAGTTGGATTGTAGTGAGACCTAGAGGGTCTCGGGGCCTCTACTAAGTATCATTATACTCACCGCTTGCACGGGCTATGACCGCACCACGTTGTGTTGGTTTCAGACGATGGACAGCGCTGATCGGGGTAGAGAGTAGCAGTACTGGATGGTACCCGGAGGTGGACCACTCAGCGAGATGTACACGGAGCGGATGGTCAGACTTGGGATGTTGAGGTGGCCATTTGTACCCACCCTTCAAGTGGGAATTCTGAAGGATAACCCAGTATCTACTTTACTTCTTTTCTTCAGTTGTACTAGCTTTTCAATGGTATTGTACTTTACTGTTGGGATTGTATTTTTGGCCCTTTACTTTCAACACACTCTTTTGTATACAGTTTTACTTCGTTTTTTTCTTTCATTTTCATACTCTATTGTGTTTATTTACTGTTATAAAGGCAATGCCTTCCCAGTTTAGGGATTTACGCCTTTGGTGCTAGTCGCCAGCCCTTGGCCTATGGAAGGCGGGCTTGGGGTAGTTATGATACGGACCCCAGGGGATAGGTCATGACAGGTTTTTTAGATTTTTTTACGTTTTAAGGGTTTTATGGTGTTTTAGAGTTTTTAGTGGGTTTTTTTGGGGTTTTTAGGGTTTTTAGGGTTTTTTAAGGTTTTTAGGGGGTTTTATGGTTTTCATGGATTTTTATGTTTTCATGGATTTTTATGGGGTTTTTTGGATTTTTATGGTTTTTAGGATTTTTAGGATTTTTAGTATTTTTAGGGATTTTGAGGGTTTTTTGGGTTTTTAGAGTTTTAATGGATTTTTAGGGTTTTTAGGGTCTTTTTGGGTTTTAGGGGTTCTTTAATTTTTTAGTGGTTTGTAGGTTTTTAGAGTTTTTATCATTATTAGAGGTTTTAGGGTTTTTTAGAGTTTTTAGTGGTTTGTTAGGGTTTTTGGGTTTTTACAATTTTTTGTGGGTTTTTAAGGTTTTGGGGGTTTTTTTATGTTTTCATGAATTTTTAGGGGTTTTTAGGATTTTTATTATTTTTATGGGTTTTTCATGTATTTAGGGATTTTGAGGGGTTTTATGTGTGTTCAGGGGTTTTTAGGATTTTAGGGTTTTTAAGGTGTTAGTGTATTTTTGGGTTTTAGGGTTTTTTACCTTTAAGGATTTAAAGGATTTTTAGAGTTTTTTAATTATTCAAAAGTTTAAATGGTTTTTAGTGTTTTAGTGGTTTTTTGGGTTTTAATGGGATTTTAGGGTTTTAAAGGTTTACGTTTTTATGGATTTTTAGGGTTTATTTATAATATATTCTGTTTTAGGGCTTTTTAGGGATTTAGGGTTTTTTAGGGGGTTTAGGGCAGGGAAGATGCGAGGGTCAGGCTATTCCTAACCCCCCCCCAAATTTATTAGAAAAAATAGATGCAGTAGACAAGGGAGGGGAGGGGTAAAATGAACCACACTCAAATTTAAGGTTTTTTATGATTTTGATGGTTTTAAGGGGGTTTAGGGACTTTGAGGGGTTTGGGGGTTTTTCATGGTGTTTAGAGTATTTAGGATTTTTCTGGGTTTTTATGGTCTTTTTGGATTTTTAGGAATTTTTGAACTGTTAGGGTTTTTTAGAGTTTTTTAATGTTTTAGTGTTTTAAGGTTTTTTAGACTTTTTAGTGTTTTTTATGGTTTTTATTGGTTTTTAGGGTTTTTTAATTTTTTTATGGTTTTTTGGTTTTCTGGAGTTTTTTTGGGGTTTAGGGTTTTTTACGTTTTCATGGATTTTTAGGGGTTTTTAGGATTTCTGTGGTTTTTTAGTGTTTTTAAGTATTTTCATGGTTTTTTGGTCAGTTTTTTATTTTTAGGGTTTTTGGAGTTTTTTTTATTTTTAAGGATTATTAGAGTTTCTAAACATTTTTAGGTGTTTTGAGGGGGTTTTGATTTTTTAGTCATATCTTTGGGTTTTTATGGGTTTTTTATGTTTTTAGGTGTTTTATGTATTTAAGGTATTTTTCATGGTTTTATGGTTTTTTAAATTTTCATAGACTTGTTGGGTTTTTTAGGATTTTTTATGGTTTTTAGGTTTTTTATGATTTTTAAGGATCTTGAGGGGTTTTAGTGTTTTAAGGGTTCTTTGGGTTCTTTTGTGTTGTCATGGGTTTTCAGGGTTTTTAGGGTCTTTTGGGTTTTTAGGGGTTATTTGAGTTTCTTAGGGTTTTTATGGGTTTTTAGAGTTTTTTAACGTTTTTGGGGTTTTAAGTATTTTTAGAGTTTTCAGTGGTCTTTTAGGGGTTTTAGGATTTTTTAAGGATTTTTGGGCTATTGATGGTTTTTTGGGGTATTTTAGGGTTTTTAGGGTTTTTTTTATTTCAGGATTTTTTAGGGTTTTTAGGATTTTTATACACTTTAGTGTTTTTAAGGATTTAAGGGATTTTGAGGGGTTTTATGGTTTTTAGCAGGTTTTAGGGTTTTTAAGGTTTTTAGGGTTTTAGGGTTTTTTGGGGTTTTCTAGGTTTTTAGTTTTTTAGGGGTTTAAAGGTTATTTTTATCATTTTTAGTGGTTTGAAGGGTTTTTAGAGTTTTTAGCGGTTTTTTATGGTTTTATGGTTTTTAAGGTTTTTAGGGGTTTTATAGTTTTGGGGGGATTTTTAAACTTTTTACGATTTTTTATGTTTTCATGGATTTTTAGGGGTGTTTTGTGATTTTTATTGTTTTTGGGGTTTTTAGGATTTTTATGGGTTTTTTGGGATTTTGAGGGTGTTTAGGGTTTTTCATTGTTTTTTATTGTTTTTGAGGGTTTTTAGGGTTTTTTTGAGTGTTTTAAGGGTTTCAGGTTTTTAGAGTTTTTAAGTTTTTAAGGTTTTTGAGGGTTTTTAGAAATTTTAGTAGTTTTTACAATTTTTTTTGGGTTTTTAGGGGCTTTAAGGTTTTTAAGGGGTTTTATGGTTTTCAGGGGTATTTCATCATTTTCAGGGTTTTTTACATTATTCATGGATTTTTAGGAGTTTTAGGGATTTTAATGCTTTTATTGTTTTTCAAGGGTTTTATGGGTTTTAGGGGTTTTTAGAGTTTTTAGGGTCATTCTGTGTTTTTAGTGTTTTTTGAGTTTTTTATGGATTTTAAGGGGTTTTAGAGTTTTTAGTGGTTTTTTTTTGGATTTTTAAGGGTTTTGGGGGTGGGGGTTTAAGGTTTTTAGTATTTTTTTGGTTTACACAGGTTTTTCCAATGTTTTTAGGGGTTTTTATGTTTTCATGTATTTTTAAGGGTTTTTAGTGTTTTTATGGTTTTTATGAATTTTTAGAGTTTTTAGGGATCTTGAGGGGTATTAATATTTTTAGGGGTTTTTAGGATTTTTCTGGGTTTTTAGGGTCTTTTTGGGGCTTTTGTGTTTTTTTGTGTTTTTTAGGGATGTTAAGGTTTTTAGTGTATTTTATCATTTTAGGGGTTTTGTGGGATTTTAGAGTCTTTAATGGTTTTTAGGTTTTTTAGGGTTTTTAAGTTATTTAGGGGGGTTTATGGTTTTCAATGGTTTTTTAGGGTTTTTAGGGTTTTTTATGTATTCATGGTTTTTAGGGGTTTTTAGGGTTTTTATGGATTTTAGGGTCTGTTAGGGTTTTTTGGGATTTTGAGGTTTTTTAGGATTTTTAGGGTTTTTAAGGTTTTTATTGTTTTTAGGGGTTCTAATGGGTTTTAGGGTCTTTTGGGGTTTTAGGTTTTTTTTTTAGTTTTTAGGGTTTTTAATGGTTGTTAGTGTATCTATTTTTTTGGGGTTTTAAGGGAATTTATTGTTCTTAGTGGGTTTTGTGTCTATTTATGGGGTTTTTTGGTTTTTTATAATTTTTAGGGGTTTCATGGGTTTTTTCAATGTTTTTAAGGTTTTTTAAATTTTCTTGGCTTTTTAGGGGGTTTTAGGGTTTTTATGGTTTTAAGTGTTTTTTAGGGTTTTAGGGATTTTTAGGGGGTTTTAGGGGGTTTTAATGTTTTTAGTGTTTTTTGGGGTTTTGAGGGCCTATTTAGGTTTTTAGGGTTTTTTGAGTTTGTCTGTGTTTTTAAGGGTTTTTAGATATTTTTAACATTTTTAGGAGTTTTAATGGTTTTTAGAGTTTTTAGTGGTTTTATGGATTTTTAGGGTTTTTTAATGTTTTTAGGGGTTCTATGGTTTTCAGGGTTTTTCTGGGGTTTTAGAGTATTTTACATTTTCATGGATTTTTGGGGGGTTTTAGGATTTTTATGGGTTTTAGGGGTTTTCTAGGTTTTTTGGGCCTTTTGGGGATTTTCGGGGTTTTTTTAGTATTTTAAGATTTTTTAGAGTTTTTAATGTTTTAGGGGTTTTAAGAGATTTTATAGTTTTTAGTGGGTTTTTAGGGTTTTTTGGGTTTTTGGTGTTTTTATGTTTTTAAGGGTTTTTATGGTTTTCATGGGGTTTTCAAGGGTTTTTGAGTTTTTTATGTTTTCATGGATTTTTAGGGGTTTTTATGATTTTTATCGTTTTCGGGTCTTTAGGGATTTTGTGGGGTTTTAAGGTTTTTCAGAGTTTTAGGGTTTTAGTTAATTTCAGGGGTTTTTAGAGGTTTTAATGTTTTTAGGGGTTTTAAGGGCTTTTATTGTTTTTAGTGGGTTTTTAGGGTTTTTAGTGTTTTTTAAGTTTTTTAAGGGTTTTATGGTTTTGAAGGGTTTTTCAGGGGTTTTTTAGTTTTTTATGTTTTCATGGATTTTTAGGGGTTTTTTTGATTTTTATGGTTTTTGGGTTTTTTAGGGTTTTTAGGGATTTTCTGGGATTTTAGGTTTTTCCAGAGTTTTTAGGGTTTTAGGGAATTTCAGGTTTTTTTTGGTCCTTTTTGGTTTTTAGGGTTCTTTTGAGTTTTTAGGGATTTTAAGGTTTCTCAGAGTTTTTTTTAACATTTTTAGGGGTTTTAAGAGTTTTTAGATTTTTTAGTGGTTTATAGGGCTTTTATGGGTTTTTAAGATTTTTATGGTTTGAAGGGGTTTTATGGGTTTTAGATATTTTTATGGTCTTTTAAGGTTTTTTTACATTTTCATCAGATTTTAATGGTTTTTAAGATGTTTTGTGGGTTTTTTTGAATTTTTTAGGGTTTTTAAGGATTTTGAGGGTTTTTTGTGTTTTTCAGAGATTTTTAGGGTTTTAGTGTTTTTTAGGGTTGTAGGGTCTTATGGGTTTTTAGCATTATTTTTAGTTTCTAGGGTTTCTAAGTGTTTTTATAGTTTTTTAAATTTTTTGTGCTTTTAAAGGTTTTTAATGTTTTAGTGGGTTTTATGTTTTTTATGGGGTTTTAGGATTTTTTATGGTTTTTAGGGTAGAAGAGGTTTGAGGCCGGGCTATTCCCGACCCCCTCAAAATTTATTATCATGAAGAAAAGACACTCAGACACAAAGACCTGCAGACAAGGGAGGGGAGGGATCAACCGATCCACACCCAAAAACCCTTACGACCTCAGCCCAATGGCCACAAAAGGAGAAAGACAAAAACCAGAAACAAAAAAGTCAAGAAAGTCCAAAAGGGAAGTCACACAAGGGGAGGATCGGTCAACATCGCCACCAAATTCCTCCATCTCCACACCACGAAACCCCATGCCCAAACCAAAGCTGTCTCCCACATCAGCAAAACTGAAATTTGACTTAGCACCCATGTCCGTTGAGTCCCATCTAGACTCAAATCTATGGTTTTTAGGGGTTTTTTTGGTTTTTTTAATTTTCCATGGATTTTTAGGGGTTTTTAATATTTTTATTTTTTAGGGTTTTTAGGTTTTAAGGGTTTTTATGGGTTTTAGGATTTCTAGGGTTTTTAGGGTCTCTTGGGGGTTTTATGGTTTTTTTTGGAATTTTTTAGGTTTCTTTATGGTTTTTAGAGTTTTTTTACGTTTTAACGGGTTTAAGAATTTTTTTTTGTATTTTTAGTGTCATTAGGGGTTTTATGGATTTTAGGTTTTTTAATGTTTTAGGGGTTTTATGATTTTTCAGGGGTTTCGGGAAGTTTTTATTGTTTTTTATGTTTTCATGGATTTTTAGGGGTTTTTTAGGATTTTTTTTGGTTTTTTGGTTTTTAGTGTTTTTAGATATTTTTAGGCCTTTTATTATTTTTGAGGGATTTTAGGGATTTTAGGTTTTTTTAGGGTTTTAGGGTCCTTTGGGTTTTTAGGGTCTTTTTGGGTTTTAGGTGTTTTTTTGAGTTTCTTTGGGTTTTTAGAGTTTTTAGTGGTTTTTTGGGATGTTATGGGTTTTTAGGGTTTTTAAGGATTTTAGGGGTTTTATGGTTTTCAGGGGGTTTTCAAGGTTTTTATGGTATTTAGGTTTTTTAGGGTATTTAGGGATTTTTAGGGGGTTTAGGGGTTTTATGGTTTTTAGGGGATTTCATGGTTTTGAAGGTTTTTTGGGTTTTTAGAGTTTTGTGAGTTTTTTAGGGTTTTAATATTTTTTAAAGAATTTTAACATTTTTTTAGGTTTTAAGGGATTTTAGTGTTTTTAGTGGGTTTTAGGGTTTTAATGGGGTTTTAGGGTTTTAAGGTTTATGGGGGGGTTTATGGGTTTCAGGTGATTTTTCGGGTTCTTTGGGTTTTTTTGTTTTCATGGATTTCTAAGGGGGTTTTATGATTTTTATGGGTTTTAAGGTTTTTTGGATTTTTACGGATTTTGAGGGTTTTTAGGGGTTTTTAAGGGTTTTTACAGGTTTTAGGATATTCGGGGTTTTTAAGGTATTTTTGGGTTTTTAATTTTTTCAGAATTTATTAACATTTTTAGGGGTTTTTGGGTTTTTAGAGTTTTATGGGTTTTGATGGGTTCTTATTGTTTTTAAAGGATTTAATGAATTTTTATGGCTTTAAGGGTTTTTTACATTTGGTTGGATTTTTAGGGGTTTTTTCAGATTTTTATGGTTTTAAGGTGTTTAGGGATTTTATTGATTTTGAGGGGTTTAGGGGTTTTCAAGGGTTTTTAGTATTTTTTTTTGATTTTTTCAGGGTTTTTATGCATTTTTATAGTTTTTCAAAGTTTTTAGGGGTCTTAAGGGATTCTGAGTATCTTGTGGTCTTTTAATGTTTTTATAGACTTTTAATATTTTTATGGGTTTTATGGTTTTAAAGGGATATCAAGGTTTTTAGGTTTTTTTATGTTTTCATGGATTTTCAAGGGTTTTTATGGATTTTTAGGGTTTTTAAGGTTTATAGGGGGGTTTTATGGGTTTCAGGTGATTTTTCGAGTTCCTTGGGTTTTTTATGTTTTCATGGATTTCTAGGGGGTTTTTATGATTTTTATGGGTTTTTAGGTTTTTAGGATTTTTACGGATTTTGAGGGTTTTTAGGGTATTTTTGGGTTTTTAATTTTTTTCAGAATTTATTAACATTTTAGGGGTTTTAGGGTTTTTAGAGTTTTATGGGTTTTTATGGTTTCTTATTGTTTTTCGGGGCTGTAATGAATTTTTATGGATTTAAGGGTTTTTTACATTTTCATGTATTTTTAGGGGTTTTTTCTGATTTTTATGGTTTTAAGGTGTTTAGGGTTTTTAGCGATTTTGAGGGGTTTAGGGGTTTTCAAGGGGTTTTAGGATTTTTTGAGTTTTACCGGGTTTTTATGCATTTTTATAGTTTTTTAAAGTTTTTAGGGGTCTTAAAGGATTCTGAGTATTTTTTGGTCTTTTAATGTTTTTATGGACTTTTAATATTTTTATGGGTTTTATGGTTTTGAAGGGGATTTCAAGGTTTTTAGGTTTTTTTTTATGTTTTCATGGATTTTCAATGGTTTTTTTATGATTTTTATGATTTTAGGTTTTTTATAGTTTTTAGGGATTTTGAGGTTTTTAGTGTTTTAGAGGGTTTTAGGGGTTTTAGGGTTTTTTTGGGTTTTTATTTTTTTTGGGTTTTCAGGATTTTTTAAATATTTTTGGTTTTTTATGATTTCTTCGTGTTTTTAACATTTTTAGGGATTTAAAATATTTTTAGAGTTTTTAGTAGGTTTTTATTATTTTTATGGGGTTTTAAGGTATTTTTAAGGTTTTTAAGGTTTTGATGGATTTTTAAGTGTTTTTATGGTTTTCAAGGGGGGTTTTAGGATTTTTATGGTTTTTTATATTATCATAAATTTTTAGGGGGTTTTAGTGTTTTTTGTTGAGTTTGTAGGGTTTTTGAGGTTTTTTAGATTTTTTAGATTTTTTAGGGTTTTAAGGGTTTTTACATTTTTTTTGTGATTTTTTAGGGTTTTTGCGGTTTTTTTGAGTTTTAAAAAATTTTCAGGAGTTTATATGGTTTTTAGGGGTTTTTTAGGGATCTTAGGGGTTTTTATGTTTTTAGGGATTTATAGGGGTTTTTAGGTTTTTTATAAATTTTAGGGTTTTCTAGGGTTTTTAGGGATATTGAGGGTTTCTATGGTTTTTAGGATTTTATGGTTTACATGGGTTTTTAGGTTTTTTTACAATTTCTCGGATTTTTAGGGGGTTTTAGGTGTTTTTAGGTTTAATGGTTTTTTGGGTTTTTTTGGAATTTGTGGATTTTGAGGGATTTTAGGGTTTTTCATGGTTTTTGGGTTCTTCATGATTTTTACGATCCTTTAGGTTTTTAGGATTTTTTTTTGAGTTTTTGGGATTTTTATGGTTTTTAGAGATTTTTAATATTTTTGTGGGTTTTAAGGGTTTTTATATTTTTCAGTGGGTTTTTAGGGTTTTTATGGGTTTTTAGGGTTTTTTTTATTTTTAAGGGTTTTTATGGTTTTTAGGGGGTTTATGGTTTTTAGGGGTTTTTTGGGTTTGTTTTCTTACGTTTTTATAGATCATTAAGGTTTTTGGGGTTTTAATGTTTTTATGGATTTTCTGGGGTTTTTTGGGTCTTTTTATGTTTTTACAGGTTTTTTTATTCTTTTAGGGGTTTTAAGGTTTTTTTAGTTTTTACCATTTTAGGGGTTTTAAGGGTTTTTAGATTTTTTAGTGTTTTCTAGCGTTTCTAGGGTTTTTTATATTTTTTAATGTTTTATGGCGACTTTATGGTTTTATAGTGGGGATTTAAGTTTTCTTACATTTCCATGGATTTTTAGGGGTTTTTAGGATTTCTAAAGTTTTTAAGGTTTTTAAGAATTTTGAGGGAATTTAACGTTTTTCAAGTGTTTTAAAGGGTTTTAGGGGTTCTTAGGGTTTTAGGGTTTTAGGGTTTTTTAGGGGTTTAGGGTTTTATTGGGTTTTAGGGTTTTTTACGTTTTTTATAATTTTTAAACTTTTTTATGGGTTTTAAGGGTTTTTAGAGTTTTTATTGGATTTTTAGGGTTTTTATAGGCTTTTAGTGTTTTCATTTTTCTAGGGGATTTTATGGTTTTCACAGATATTATTGGGTTCTTACATTTTCATATATATTTTTATGGGTTTTTAGAATTTTTATATTTTTTGGGGTTTTTTGGATTTTTAGGGATTTTGTGGGGTTTTAGGGTTATTCATGGGATTTTAGGGTTTTAAAGGGTTTTCAGGGTTTTTAGGTTCTTTTGGGTTTTACGGATTTTTTTAAATTTTTAGGGGGTTTAAGGTTTTTCAGAGTTCTTAAAATATTTAGGGGTTTTAAGTGTTTTTGGAGTTTTTAGTGGGTTTTAGGGTCTTTATCGATTTTAGGATTTTTAAGGTTTTTATGGGGTTTTGTGTTTTTCAAGGGATTTTCAGGAGTTTTTTTATGATTTTTATGGTTTTTTATGATTCTGTGTATCTTTATGGGATTTTAGGGATTTTATGGTTTTATGGTTTTTTTATATTTTGAGGGGTTTTTGGGGTTTTCATTGTTTTTAGGGTTTTTCAGGGTTTTTAGGTTCTTTTTGTGTTTTTTGGGTTTTTCATGTTTTTTAGGGTTTATAATTTTTTCTTGAGAATTTTAATATTTTATGGGTTTAAAGATTTTTTTTGAATTTTTAATGGTTTTTTGGGGTTTTTTGGGTTTTTTAATGTTTTTAGGGTTTTATGATTTTTAGGGATTTTCAAGGGTTTTATGGTTTTTTACATTTTAATGGATTTTTAGGTGATTTTTAGGATTTTTATAGTTTTTAGGGTTTTTAGTAATTTTTAGGGTTTTTAGGGTTTTTAGGGGTTTTATGGGTTTTTTAGGTTTGCAAGGTTTCTATGTCCTTTTGGGGTTTTAGGGTTATCTTGAGTTTTTAGGGTTTTTGTGGTTTTTTAGAGCTTTGTAAAGTTTTTTGGGGTTATAAGGGTTTTTACAGTTTTTTGTGGGTTTTGGGTTTTTATGGGTTTTTAGGGTTTTTAAGGTTTGTAGGGGTTTTATGATTTTTAGGGGTTTTGAATTTTAATGGTTTTTAGGGTTTGTAGGGATTTTTAGGGATTTTTATTGTTTTTCACGGGTTTGTACGATTTTTAGGGTTTTTTAGTGTTCTTAGTGTCTTTTTTTCTTTTTAAAGGTTTTTTTATTTTTTAGGGTTTTTAGGGTTTTTTGGATTTTTAAAGGTTTTTAGGTGTTTATGGATTTTTAGATTTTTTAGTGATTTTTAAGGGTTTTATGGGTTTTAGGATTTTTTTTAAATTTGTTTTGGGGTTTTATGGTTTTTAGGGGTGTTTTTGGGTTTTTAGGGTTTTTTACGTTTTTATGGATTTATAAGGGGTTTTAAGATATTTATGGTTTTTAGGGTTTTAGGGATTTTGTGGATTTTAGGTTTTTCTGAGATTTTTAGGGGTTTTTTAGTTTTTTAGGGTTTTTATGGTTTTTTAGAGTTCTTTAACATTTTTAGGTGTTTAAAGGGGTTTTTAGAGTTTTTGAGGGTTTTTAGTGTTTTTGTGGGTTTTTATAGTTTTCAGGGGGTTTTAGGGTTTTTAGATATTTTATTGGATTTTTGGGGTTTTAAGGTGTTTTATGGTTTTTAGGGTTTTTAAGGGTTTTAGAAAAATTTAGGGTTTTAGGGTTTTAGGGTTTTTAGGGTTTTTAGGGTCTTTTGGGTATTTAGGTTTTTTTAGTTTTTTAGGATTTTTAAGGTTTTTAGAGTTTTTTAATGTATTTAAGGGTTATAAGCGTTTTTAGATATTTCAGTGGGTTTTTTAGTTTTTATGGGTTTTTAGGGATTTTATGGTCTATACGAGTTTTTATAGGTTTTAGGGGGTTTTTAGGGTATCTATGGTTTTTTATGTCTTCATGGATTTTTAGGGGTTTTAAGAATTTTTATGGTTTTTAGGTTTTTTAATGAATTCTGATGGTTTTAAGGGGTTTTCAGGGTGTTTAAGGTTTTTAGGGTTTTTTGGGGTTTTTTGGGTTTTTTGGGGGTTTTAGTGTTTTTTTGAGTTTTTAGGGGTTTTAAGGGTTTTTAGAGTTTTTACATTTTTAGTACGTTTTTTGGGTTTTTATGGTTTTTTTGGGTTTTCATGGTTTTTAGCTGTTTTTATGGTTTTCAGTGGTTTTTTAGGGTTTTTAGGGTTTTTTTTCATTTTCATGGAATTTTAAGGGTGATTTAGCATATTTATGGTTTTTAGTTTATAGCGTTTTTAGGTTTTTTTGGGTTTTTAGGGTTTTTATGAGTTTTTTAGGGTTTTCAAGATTTTTTAGAGTTTTTTAATGTTTTTAGGGGTTATAAGAGTTTTACATTTTTTTGAGTTTTAGGGTTTTTATGAGTTTTTATGGTTTTTATGGGTTTTATGGTTTTTTAGATTTTTATGGGTTGGTTTGGTTTTTATGGGTTTTTCAAGATTTTTTTTGGTTTTTTACATTTTCAAGGATTTTTTGGGGTTTTTTAGTGTTTTTTGGTTTTTAAAGTTTTTTAGGGGTTTTAAGGACTTTGAGGGTTATTACGGGTTCTAGGGTCTTTTTGGGTTTTTAGGAATCTTTTTGGGTTTTTTAGGGGTTTTAAGGGTTTTTAGAGTTTTTAGTGAGTTTTAGGGTTTTTAAGGGGTTTTAGGGTTTTTAAATGTTTTTAGATGTTTTTATTGTTTTCAGGGGTTTGGGGGGTTTTCTAGTTTTTTACATTTTTAAGGATATTTAGGTGTTTTTTAGGATTTTTATGGTTTTGGGGGTTTTATGGGTTCTAGGGGCAAGGAAGATGTGGTGGTCAGGCTATTCTCGACCCCCCCCCCCAAATTTATTAGATAAAAAGACCTAGCAAACAAGACACAATAGACAAGAGAGGGGCGGGGTCAATCAACCCACACCCAAAAACCCTTAAACCCCAAACCCAAAAAACCCCAAAAAAGAAAGACAAAAGAACACAAAAAGAGAAGCAAAACAGCAAAACAGAACTGTCTCCATCATCATCTCCCAGCCAATCATCAACCAATATCCAGCAGCACCATAATCACCATCAGCAATTTCATCAGAAATCATCAGCACGAAATCAAAAGCACCACAATAAAGCCTGCCTCACCAACACCATATTTCAGCATCGTACCATGTTCGGTAACGATCATCCTATACTCCAATATTAGTTTATGGGTTCTAGGGATTTAGAGGGTTTTATAGTTTTCAGGGGGTTTTGGGGTTTTCAGGCATTTTGGGGTCTTTTGGGTGTTTAGGGTTTTTTAAAGTTTTTTAGGGTTTTTTTAGTTTTTAGAGTTTTTTTATCATTTTTATGGGTTTTTAGAGTTTTTAGTGGTTTTAGGGGTTTTTATGTAATTTTAGTTTTTTAAGGTTTTATGAGTTGTATGGGTTTAAGGGGTTTATAAGGGTTTTTAGGGTTTTTTATGTTTTCATGTATTTTTAGTGATTTTGAGGATTTTTATGGTTTTTTAGGGTTTTGGGGTGGTTTTGAGGGGTTTGAGGGGTTTTTGGTTTTTTAGTGGTTTCTAGTGTTTTCAAGGTTTTTAGTGTCTTTATTGGGATTTCAGGTTTTATTTGAGTTTTTTTTTGGGTTTTTAAAGTTCTTTAGAGTTTTTAATGTTTTTAGAGGTTTTAAGGGTTTTAGAGGTTTTTAGGGTTTTCATATTTTTTAATTGTTTGTTAGGTTTTTATGCGGTTTTAGGGTTTTTAATGTTTTTAGGGTTTTTATGGTTTTTAGGGGTTTTTTTGGGTTTTTAGGGTTTTATATGTTTTCATGGATTTTTAGGTGTTTATAAGATTTTTATGGTTTTTAGGGTTTTAGGGTTTTTAGTGAATTTGAGCATTATAGGGGTTTTCTTTGGTTTTTAATGTTTTTAGGGGTTTAAAGCGTTTTTATGGTTTTTAGGGGGTTTTCAGGGTTTTTAGGGTTTTTATGTTTTCAAGAAATTCTAAGGGTTTGTCAGTATTCTTATGTTTTTTAGTGTTTTTTATGTTTATTAGGAATTTTGAGGGTTTTTATGGGTTTTCAGGGGTTTTAGGATTTTTTGGGGTTTTAAGGGTTTTTAGGTTATTTTTGGGGTTTTAGGGTTTTTTTTTTGTTTTTAGGGTTTTTAAGGTTTTTGTAGTTTTTTTTATCTTTTTTAAGGGTTTTCAAGTTTTTTAGAGTTTTTAGCAATTTGTTATAGTTTTTATAGGTTGTAGGGTTTTTAAGGATTTTAATGGTTTTTATGGTTTTCATGGGTTTCTTAGGGTTTTTTGGGATTTTTATGTTTTCATGGATTTTTAGGAATTTTAGGATTTTTACGGTTTTTATGGTTTTAGGGATTTTGAGGCTTTTTATGGTCTTTTAGGGATTTTTAGGATTTTTATGGGTTTTAGGATTTCTAGGGTCTTTTTGGGTTTTTGAGGATTTTTAGGGTCTTTTTGGGTTTTTAGGTTTTATTAGTTTTTTAGGTTTTTAAGGGTTTTCAGTGTTATTTAAAATTTTAGGGCATTTATAGTTTTTAGGGTTTTTATGGCTTTTTAAGGGGGTTTTTGGAGTTTTTATGGTTTTTTAATTTTTCGCTGATTTTTAGGGGTTTTTAAATATTTTTATGTTTTTAGGGTTTTTAAAGGTTTTAGGAATTTTGATTTGATTTCAGGATTTTTCAGGGGTTTTAGGAGCTTTATTATATTTAGTGACTTTTGGCGGATTTGGGGGTTTTTTTTTAGTTTTTTAGGGTTTTAAAGTTCTTTTAGGGTTTTTATGTTTTAAGGGTTTTTTGAGTTTTTAGGGTTTTTATTGGCTTTTGGGGTTTCTTAAGGTATTAGGGTTTTTATGGGTTTTAGGGGTTTTAATGGTTTTTAGGATTTTTTACGTTTTCATGGATTTTTAGGGGGTTTTTATAATTTTTATGGTTTTGGGAATTTTTAGGTTTTTAGATATTTTGAGGGATTTTAGTGTTTTTCTAGGGTTTTTAGAGTTTTTCAGTGTTTTTAGGGTTTTCGTGGTATTTAGGTTCTTTTTAGGTTTTTAGGGGTTTTATGAGATTTTAGGATTTTTATGGTGTTTTAGAGTTTTTTAAAAAATTTAGGGGATTTAGGGGTTTTAAGAGTTTTTCAGGGGTTTTTAGGGTTTTTATGGGTTTTTATGGGTTTTTATAGTTTTTTATTTTTTTAAGGGTTTTAATGGCTTTCAGTTGTTTTTCATGGTTTTTAGGGTTTTTTACTTTTTCATGGATTTTTCGGGGGCGTTAGGTTTTTATGGTTTTTAGGGTTTAATGGTTTTTAGGGATTTTGAGGGGTTTTAGAGTTTTTTAACATTTTTAGGGGGTTTAATTGCTTTTAGAGTTTTAGAGGGTGTTTAGGGTTTTTATGGTTTTTAGAGGTTTTTATGGTTTTTAGGGTTTTTTGTGTTTTCATGGATTTTAATATTTATTTATAATTTTTATGGTTTTTAGTGTTTTTAGTGTTTTTAGGGGTTTCAGGGAATTTGAGGGTTGGTATGGGTTTTCAAGGGTTTTAGGGTTTCTTAGGGTTTTTTGGTGTTTTGGGGGTCTTTTAGGGTTTTTATGGTCTTTTTGGGTTTTTTTATGGTTTTTAAGGTTTCTTAGATTTTTTAAACATTTTTAGGGTTTTTATGGGTTTTTAGAGTTTTTAAAGGTTTTTTTGGGTTTTAGGGTTTTTAATGATTTTAGGGGTTTTTATAGTTTTCAGGGGGTTTGAGGGTGTTTAGGTTTTTTTACATTGTCATGAATTTTTAGGGGGTTTTTAGAAGTTTTATGGTTTTTATAGTTTTTAGGGGTTTTGAAGAATTTTAGGGGTTTTCATGGGTTTTTAGGGTTTTCAGAGTTTTTAGGGTCTTTTTGGGTTTTCATATTTTTTTAACATTTTCACGGGTTTTATGGGTTTTTAGTGTTTTAAGGGTTTTTAAGGTTTTTTGGGGGTTTTATTGTTTTCATGGGGTTTCAGGTTTTTTTAGATATTTTTTTACATTTCCATTGAAATTTTGGGGTTTTTTATGATTTTTATGGATTTTAGGTTTTTAGGGATTTGGAGGGTTTTTAGGGTTTTTCAAGTGTTTTTATAGTTTTTAGGGGTTTTGAGGCTTTTTAGGATTTTTCTAGATTTTAGGGTATTTTTGAGTTTTTAGTGTTTTTAATGTTTCTAGAGTTTTTTAATGTTTTTGGGGTTTTAAATAGTTTTTAGCGCTTTTAGTGATTTTTAGGGTTTTTATGAGGTTTTATGGTTTTTAAGGTTTTAGGAGGTTTTATGATTTTCAAAGGGTTTTCAAAGTTTTTAGGGTTTTTTATGATTTCGTGGTTTTTAGGGGTTTTATATGATTTTTATAATTTTTTGGGTTTTTTAGGGTTTTTGAGGGAATTTGAGGGGTTTTTGGGGTTTTCAAAGGTTTAAGGGTTTTTAGTGTTTTTTGGGGGTTTTTGGGTTTTTGGGTTTTTGGGTGTTTTGGGTTTTTGGGATTTTTTTGAGTTCCATAGGGTTTTTACGATTTGTTAGAGTTTTTAACGTTTTTAGTGGTCTTAAGGATTTTTAGAGTTTTTAATAGGTATTTAGGGTTTTATGGGCTTTTAGGGTTTTTAAGGTTTTATGGGTTTTTATGGTTTTCATTAATTTTATAGGGTTTTTAGGGTTTTTTTATGTTTTCATTGATCTTTAGGGATTTTTTAGGCCTCTTACGGGTTTTCATGGTTTTTAGGGTCATTTTAGGGGTTTATCGTGTGTTTTTTGGAGTTTTTTAGGGGTTTAAAGGGGTTTTGGAGTTTTTTAACATTTTAAGGGGTTTTAGAGTATTTATTAGTTTTTAGGGGTTTTTAAGGTTCTTATGAGTTTTTATGGTTTTTAGGGGTATTTTACATTTTAATAGATTTTTAGAGGTTTTTAAGGATTTTATTGGATTTTTTAGTTTTTAAGGATTTTGAGGGTTTTTAGGGTTTTTTGAGTATTTTTGAGTATTTTTATGGTTTTTAAGGGTTTTTAGAGTTTTTACATTTATTGGTGTTTTAAGGGGTTTTGGACTTTTTAGTGGTTTTTTAGGATTTTTATGGGTTTTAGGGTTTTTTAAGGTTTTTAGGAGTTTTAGATTTTCAAAGGTTTTTAGGGTTTTTTATATTTTCATAGATTTTTAGTGGTTTCTTAGGATTTTTATTGTTTTTAGGGTTTTTAGTGTTTTTATAGTTTTTCAGATTTTTAGGGATTTTGAGGTTTTTTAAGGGTTTTAGGAGTTTTAGGGTCTTTTGTTTTTTTAGGGTTTTTAAGGTTTTAGGGGGTTTTATGGTTTTATGGGGATTTTTAGTGTTTTGAGGGTTTTTTTATGTTTTTATGTATTTTTAGAGGTTTTTTAGGAATTTTAAGGTTTTTAGTGCTTTTTGGGATTTTGAGGGTTTTGGGTGGTTTTCATGGGGTTTCAGGGGTTTTCAGGGTTTTTAGGGTATTTTGGGATTTTAAGGGTTTTTTTAGTTTTTTAGAGTTTTTAAGGGTTTTTTATTTTTTAAATTTCTTAGAGTTTTTAAGGGTTTTTAGTGTTTTCAGCGGTTTTTAATGTTTTTATGGGGTTTTAGGGTGTTTTAAAGGTTTTTATGGGTTTTGGGGTTTTTATGTTTTCTAGGATTTTTATGGGGTTTTTTAGGATTTTATGGTTTTTAGGGATTTAAAGCTTTTTTTGGAGTTTTTTATGATTTTTAGGGGTTTTTTGGGTCCTTTTGGGTTTTAGGGTCTTTCTTTGTTTTTAGGGTTTTTAAGGTTTATAGAGTTTTTTTAACCTTTTTAGGGGGTTTAAGGGTTTATAAAGTTTTAATGGGTTTTTAGGGTTTTTAGGGTTTTTAGGGATTTTTATGGTTTTTAGTGTTTTTTAGGTTTTTAGGGTTTTTTATATCTTCATTGATTTTTAGGGTTTTTTTAAGATTTTTATGGTTTTTATGTGTTTTTGGATTTTGATGGTTTCTAAGGGTTTACAGGGGTTTTTATGGTTTTTCATGGTTTTAGATTCTATTTTGGTTTTTAGTATTTTATGATATTTTAGGGTTTAATAGGGTTTTTGGAGTCTTTTAATGTTTTTAGGGGTTTTAATGGATTTTAGATTTTTTAGGGTTTTTTAATGTTTTATGGAGTTTTTAGGGTTTTCAGAGGTATTTCAGGATTTTAGGGTTTTTTACTTTTAGATTAATTTTTAGTGCTTTCTAAGTATTTTTATGGGTTTTAGGATTTTTTGAGGTTTTTAGGTATTTTGATGGTTTTATAGATTTTAAAGTGTTTTTAGGGTTTTTAGGGTTTTCCATGGTTTTTAGGGTCTTATTGGGGTTTTAGGGGTTATTTTTTGAGTTTTTAGGGTTTTAATGTTTTTTTAGAGTTTTTTTAAAATTTTAGGGGTTTAAAGGGTTTTAGAGTTTTAAGTGGGTTTTTAGGGTTTTATGGGTTTTTAATGTTTTTTAGGTTTTTAGGGTTTTTATCACTTTTCGGTGGTTTTCAGAGTTTTTAGGGATTTTTAGATTTTCATGGATTATTAGGGGTTTTTTGTTTTTTATGGATTTTAGGGTTTTTTAGGGTTTTTAGGGGTTTTAAGGGCGTTTAGGGTTTCTAAGGGTTTTAGGATTTTTAGCTTTTTTTAGGGTTTTGGGGGTCTTTTAGGGATTTTTTGATTTTTTTTGTGTTTTTTATGGGTTTTAAGGGTTTTTAGAGTTTTTATAGGTTTAGGGGTTTTTAAGGGGTTTTACTGTTTTTAGTAGTTATTTGGGGTTTTTTGGGTTGTTTAAGGTTTGGGGGGGGGGGGTTTATGGTTTTCATATTTTTCAGGGTTTTTTATGTTTTCTTGTATTTTTAGTGGTTTCTTAGGATTTTTATGATTTTAGGGAGGGGTTAGGGTGTTTTAGGGATTTTTGGGGATTTTTGGGTTTTTTAGTCTTTTAGAGTTTTTAATGTTTTTTAACATTTTTAGAGGCTTTCAAGGTTTTAGTGGGTGTTTAGGGGGTTTTATGGTTTTCAGGGTTTTTTCAAGGCTTTTAGGAATTTTTATAATTTCGTGGACTTTTTGGGATTCTTAGGATTTTATGGTTTTTTGGGTTTTTTATGTTTTTAGGGATTTTGAGGGGTTTTAGGGTTTTTCAGGGGGGTTAGGGTTTTAGAGTTCTAGGGTTTTTTAGGTTTTTTGGGTTTTTTGGGGGTATTTTGGGGGTTTTAAGGTTCTTAAGGTTTTTTTAGCTTTTTATCATTTTTAGGGGTTTTGAGGGATTTAGTGTTTTTAGTGTTTTTTTGGGTTTTTTTGGGTTTTTTTAGTGTTTTAATCTTTTGGGGGTTTATGGTTTTCATGGGGTTTTGGGGTTTTTTGTTTTTTTATGTTTTCATGGATTTTAAGGGGTGTTTTCTATTTTTATCCTTTTTAGGGTGTTAAGGGGTTTTTATGGATTTTGGGAGGTTTTTTGGGTTTTTCAGGGGTTTTTAGGTTATTTTCAGTTTTTCAGGGTTTTGGGGTGTTTTGGGGTTTTGGGTTTTTTTGGGTTCTTTTAGGGTTTTAATGTTTTTATATTTTTTAACTTTTTTGGGGGTTTTAAGGGGTTTTAGAGTTTTTCTGTTTTTTAGTGTTTTATGGGGCTTTAGGATTTTTTAAGGTTTTAAGCAGTTTTTAAAGTTTTTTAGGGTTTTGAGGTTTTTTTTGAGTTTTTAGGTGTTTTAAGGTTTTTTAGAGTTTTTTAACATTTTTAGGGGTTTTTATGCTTTTTAGAGTTTTTAGTGGTTTTGTAGGGTTTTTATGGGATTTTAGGGTTTTGAAGGTTTTTATGGTTTTAAGGGGGGTTTTCAGGGTTTGTATGGTTTTAAGGGGGTTTTCAGGGTTTTTGTGGGTTTTTATGTTTTCATGGATGTTGAGGGGTTTTTAGGATTTTTATTTATTTTATGGGTTTTAGGGTTCTGATGAATTTTGATTGTTTTTAGGGTTTTTAGGGGTTTTAGGGCATTTTTGATTTTCAGGGTTTTTAGGTTCTTTTGGTTTTATGGGGATTTTTTTAGTTTTTTAGGGTTTTCAAGGTTTTTCTAGTTTTTTAACTTTCTTATGGGTTTAAAGGGTTTTTAGGTTTTTCGGGGTTCTTGTGGTTTTAAGGGGATTTTCAGGGATTTTCAGGTATTTTATGTTTTCATGGATTTTAGGTGTTTTTACAAGACTTTTATTATTTTTAGGTTTTTTTGGGTTTTTAGTAATTTTGAAGATTTTTAGGGGGTTTTATGATTTGTAGGGGTTTTTAGCGTTTTTAGGATTTTGTACATTTTCATGGATTTTTAGGGGGGGTTTATGATTTTTATGGTTTTTATGGTTTTTAGTGTTTTCAAGGATTTTGACGGTTTTTAGGGGTTTTCAGGGTTTTATGGTCCTTTTGGGTTTTCTGGGTCTTTTTTGGAGTTTTTCAGGGTTTTTAGGTTTTTAGAGTTTTTAACGTTTTTAGAAATTTTAAGAGTTTTTAGAGTTTTTAGTGGATTTTATGGTTTTTGTGGGTATTTTGGATTTTTATGGTTTTAGGGGGTTTTATGATTTTCAGTTGTTTTAGGGGTTTTTAGGGTTTTTTACATTTTCAACAATTTTTGGAAGTTTTTAAGGATTTTTATGGGTTTTAAGGTTTTTTAGGATTTTTAGTGAATTTGAGGGTATTTTAGGTTTTTCAAGTATTTAATGTTTTTCATTTTTTTAGGGTTTTCCAAGTTCTTTGGGTCTTTTTGGGTTTTTAGTGTTTTCTTTTGAATTTTTTAGGGTTTTAAAAGTTTTTTAGATTTTTTAGCGTTTTTAGGGGTTTTAAGAGTTTTTTACAGTTTTCACTATTCTTTTAGGTTTTTTTGGTTTATTAGGGTTTTTAAGATTTTTAATGATTTTTATGGTTCTCAAGGGGTTTTTAGGGTTTTTAGGAATTTTTACAATTTTATGGATTTTAATGGGCGTTGAGGATATTTATGATTTTTAGAGGTTTTAGGGGTTTTAGGGATTTTGAGGGTTTTTGGGGTTTTTAAGGGGTTTTAGAGTTTTTAGGGGTTTTCAAGGTCTTTTGGGTTTTTAGATTTTTTTTAGTTTTTAGGGTTTTTACGTTTTTATAGGTTTTTAACGTATTTAGGTGTTTTAATGGTTTTTAGAGTTTTTAGTGGTTTTTTAGATTTTTTTTATCAATTTTTAGTGTTTTTTAATGTTTTAGGGGTAATTATGGGTTTTAGTGTTTTTTAGGGTTTTAAGGTTTTTTATGTTTTCATATAGTTTTAGGGGTTTTTTATAATTTTTATGGTTTTTATGGTTCTTAAGGATTTTTTGGGATTTTGGGGGGTTTTATGGTTTTTAGGGGGTGTAGGGATTTTAGGGTTTTTAGGGGTTTTAGGGTCTTTTGGGTTTTTAGGGTTTTTTTGGGTTTTTGTGGCATGTACAGGTTTTATAGTTTTTTAATGTTTTTAGGGGTTTTAAAGGCTTTTAGAGTTTTTAGTGGTTTTATGGTTTTTAGGGGGTTTTCCTGGTTTTAGGGGTTTTGAGTTTTCATGGATTTTTAGGGGGTTTTGAGGATTTTTTTTGGTTTTTAGGGGTTTTATGGATTTTGACTGTTTTTAGGGTTTTGCGGGGGTTTTTGGATTTTACAAGGTTTTTAGGTTATTCTGGGGTTTTATAGTTTTTCATTGAGTTTTTTGGGTCTTTAAGGTTTTTAGAGTTTTTTAACGTTTTTAGGCATTTTATGGGTTTTTAGAGTTTTTAGTTATTTTATATTTTTTAAGTTTCTTAGTGGTTTTGATGTTTTTAGGGTATTTTACATGTTGACGGATTTTTAAGGTCTTTTTCGGATTTTTTATGTTTTTAGGGATTTTTAGGTTTTTAGGGATTTTGAGGGATTTAAGGGATTTAAGGGGTTTTTTAGGGTTTTTATGGTCTTTTGGGATTTTAGATGTTTTTCTAGTTTTTTATAGTTCTTAAGGTTTTTAAAGTTTGGTTTTTAGTGATTTTTATGGTTTTCAGAGGCTTTCCAGTTTTTTAGGGGTTTTGTGGGTTTTTTAAGTTCTTAGGGTGTTTATTGTTTTCAAAGGGGGTTTTCAAGGTTTTTCGTTTTTTTTACAATTTCATGGATTTTTTGGGGGTTTTTTAGGTTTTATGGTTTTTAGTTTTCTTTAGGTTTTATATGGATTTTGTGGGTTTTTAAGGTATTTTTAGCGTTTTTTAGGGGTTTTAGGGGTTTTCACTGTATTTGGTGTCTTTTTTGGGTTTATAGAGTTTTTTTTAGTTTTTTAGGGTTTTAAGGTTTTTTAGAGTTTTTTTTTTCATTTTATGGATTTTAAGGGGTTTTATAATTTTTATTCGTTCTGTGGTTTTTATTGGTTTTTATGGTTTTTTGGTTTTTTTGGGTTTTCAGGGTTTCTAGGGTTCTTTACATTTTCATGAATTTTTAGGGATTTTTTTGGACTTTTATAGTTTTTAAGATTTTCAGGGATTTTAGGGATTTTCACTATTTTCATGGTTTTTATGGGTTTAAAGGGTCTTTTTTTTATTTTGGGATTCTAGGATTTTTTTGAGTTTCTAGGGTTTTTAAGTATTTTTAGAGTTTTTTAATAAATTGAGGGGTTTTAAGGGTTTATAGAGTTTTTAGTGGTTTTTTAGGGTTTTTAATTTTTTAGGGGTTTTATGGTTTTCACGGGGGTTTTTAGGGTTTTTTACATTTTCATGTATTTTCAAGGGTTTTCTATGATTTCTATGGTTTTTAGGGGGTTTAGGGATTTATAGGGTCTTATGGTTTTTTAGAGGTTTAGGGGTTTTCAAGGTCTTCAATGTCTCTTCGGGTTTTTAGGGGGTTTTTTTTGTGTTTTTGGGGTTTTTTGAGTTTTTTAGAGTTTTAAAGGGTCTTTAGAGTCTTTTTAGTGTTTTTATGAGTTTTTTGGGGTTTTAGGGGTTTTAAGGGTATTTTTCAATTTTTGGGGTTTTCATAGTTTTTAGGGGGTTCTGAGGCTTTTCAAGGTATTTTTATGTTCTCAGGGATTTTTAGGGGCCTTTTATATTTTTTATGGTTTTTATTTTTTAGGATATTTAGGGATTTTGACGGGTTTTTCAGGTTTTTCATGGGTTTTTAGGTTTTTTTGGGGGTTTTGGTTCTTTTTGTGTTTTTTATGGTTTTTTCGTTTTTAGAGTTTTTTTAAGTGAAGGTTTGTTAATGATTTTTAACATTTTAGGGGTTTAAAAAAAATTATACTTTTTAGTGAATTTTTAGGGTTTTATGGGTTTTTAGTATCTTTAAGGTTTTAAGGATTTTTAGGAGTTTTAAGGATTTTTAGGGTTTTTTTACATTTTCATGAATTTTTAGCAAGTTTTTAGTATTTTTATTATTTTTAGTGTTTTTCAGGGTTTTAGGGATTTCGAGTTTTTGGGCGGCTTTCATGGGATTTTAGGATTTTTAGGGGTTTTCAGGTCTTTTGGTTTTTAGGGTTTTTTTGGAGTTTTTTAGGGTTTTTATGGGTTTTTAGTGGTTTCTTGGTTTTTTTATTTTTTATTGTTTTTAGGGGATTTAGGGTTTTTAGGGTTTTTTAGTGTTTTTAGGGTTTTTTTGTGTTTTCATGGATTTTAAAGGGTTTTTTAAGATTTTAAGTACTTTTTAGGGTTTCATGGTATTTTTGGGTTTTTTAGAGTTTTCTTTGAATTTATTATATTTTTTACAACTTTTAGAGTTTTTAAACATTTTTAGTGGTTTTAAGGGATTCTGGAGTTTTAGTGGGTTTTAAGAGTTTTTATGGGTTTTTAGAATTTTTTTAAGGTTTTTAGCGGGATTTATGGTTTTTAGAGGGTTTTTAGGGTTTTTAGGGTTTTTAACATTTTGATGGGTTTTTTGGGGGTTTTTAGTAATTTTTTTGGTTTTATGATTTTTTAGTTTTTTATGGATTTTGAAGGGTTGTAGGGGTTTTATGGGTTTTTTTTGGGATTTTATGTTTTTTCAGGGTTTTAGGGTCTTTTGGGGTTTTTTGGTTTTTTATTATTTTAAGGGTTTCTAGATTTTTTAACGTTTTTAGGTAATTTAAGGGGTTTTAGAGTTTTTAGTTTCTTTTTACGGTTTTTATGGGGTTTTAGTGTTTTTATGGTTTTTAGGGGTTTTATGGTTTTTAGGGGATTTTTAGGGTTCTAAGGGGATTTTTATTTTTTCATGGATTTTTTGGGGTTTTTAGGATTTTTACATTTTTTAGGGTTTTTAGTGTTTTTACACATTTTTATGGGTTTTCCAGTGTTTTATGGTTTTTAGGATTTTCAGGGTGTTTAGGGTATTTTTGGTGGTTTAGGGGTTTTTCTGAGTTTTTTTGGGTTTTAATTTTTTTAAAGTTTTTTATATATATTAGGTTTTTAAGTGTTTTTAGAGTTTTTAGTGGTTTTATGAGTTTTTTTAGGTTTTTTTAGGTTTTTTAAAGTTTTATGGTTTTTATGGGGTTTTCACGATTTTAATGCTTTTTACGTTTTCATGGAATTTTAGGGGCTTTATAGGATTTTTTATGATTTTTAGGGTTTTTATGGTTTCTTGGGATATTTAGGGGGTTTTGGGTTTTTTTACATTTTTAGGGTTTTTTGGGTTTTTAGGGTTATTTTGTTTTTAGGGTATTTAATGTTTTTAGAGTTTTTTAAAATTTTTATCTATTTTAAGGGTTTTAAGAGGTTTTAGTTATTTTAAGGTTTTTATGGGTTTTTATGGTTTTTAAGGTGTTTATGGGTTTTTATGGTTTTCAGGGGGTTCATGGTTTTAGGGTTTTTTTATGTTTTCAATTATTTCTAGGGTTTTTTAGGATTTTCATGGTTTTAGGGTTTTTTATTATTTTTAGGGATTTTGTGTATTTTGGGGGTTTTTAGCACTTTTTAGGGTTTTTATGGGATTTTCAGGGTTTTTAGGGTTTTTTGTTTTCATGGATTGTGAGTGTTTTTTTGGATTTTTATGGTTTTTTGTGTATGGGGGGTTTTTAGGGATTTTGAGGGTTTTCTGGGTTTTCAAAGGTTTTTTGGGTTTTTAGGGTTTTCCAATGGTTTTTAGGGTTTTTAGGGCTTTCAGGTTTTTTTAGATGTTTTAGGTTTTTAGGTTTTTTTTGAGCTTTTTAGGGTTTTAAGGTTTATCAGAGTTTTTTTATAGTTTTTAGGGATTTTAATATTTTTTATAGGTTTTTGTGGATTTTTGGGTTTTTATTGTTTTTAGGGTTTTGATAGGTTTTTATGGTTTTCAGGGGTTTTTAGGAATTTTTATATTTTAATGGATTTTTTCATATTATTATGGTTTTTAGTGTTTTTGGGTATTTCGGTATTTTGGTGGTTTTAGGGGTTTTTAGAGGTTTTTAGGCTTTTAGTGGTTTTCATGATTTTTAGGTGTTTTTTGGGTTTTTATGTTTTTTTTGTGTTTTTAGGGTTTTTAAGGGATTTTAGAGTTTTTTAACACTTTTAGAGGTTTTAAGGGTTTTTAGTGTTTTTAATGGTTTTTAGGTTTTTAGAGATTTTTAGGGTGTCTAGGGTTTTTCTAAGGTTTTTAGGGGGATTTTGGATTTTAAGAGTTTTTAGGGTCTTTAGGGGTTTTGGGTTTTTCATTTTTTTAGGGTTTTTAAGGTTCATTAGAGTGTTTTACCATTTTTAGATATTTTAAGGGTTTTTAGAGTTTTTAGTGATTTTTTTAGGTTTTTGTGGGATTTTATTTTTTTTTAAGATTTTTAGGGGTTTTATGGTTTTAGGAGGGGTCTCAGGGCTTTTAAGTTTTTTTACATGTTCATGGTTTTTTATGATTTTATGGATTTTTGGGGTTTTAGGACAAAGAAGATGCGAGGGTCGGGCTATTCCCGACCCCCCAAAATTTATTATAAGGAAAAAAGAGACTCAGCAGACAAGGGAGGGTAGGGGTCAATCAACCCACACCCAAAAACCCTTAACGACCCAAGACCAATGACCCAAAAAAAGAAAATTCAAGAACGAAAAAAGAAAACACACGAAGCAAAGCAGCCACCACCATCATCCAGCATCCCAGCATCCAGCACCTCATAGCTAACCAATGACCAGCATCTAAACTCAAACAGCAAACAACATCAAGCAGCAGTATGACCATAAACCGCAGCTTCAGCACCTCCCATCCATGCATAAACCAGCATCCAAAACCACCAGCAACCAACATCACCGAACCACCAACATCAAAAACACAAGCCTCACCATCACCAGCATTCCGCAGATCACCACCAAGTAGCAACCAATATCCAGACTCACAAAGACCAGAATCCAGCACATCTATACAACAATCATCATCCTTCTTCACAAAGACCAGTAGCCGACACCTACCTACCGAGGAGATCCACCACAAGCACCACAAAACTCGCACACCAAGAGAAAACATCATCCAATACCTCAGAACAAAACTAAAAACCGGCACCAATCCAATCCCACCACAATCCGGGAAACATCCACCATAGCCAAACAGAGAGCCCAGAATGCAGCACTTATCCAGACCAGCGACAAGATTATACAACAAAAAAGAAGTCCAAGAACAAACCTGCTTCCGCGTTGAGATCCACAAAGAGAAATCAGAACCATTACCTTGCAGCTCGAGCCAGACCAAAGCAAAGGCTCCTCACACAGCTTCAAGGATCGGCAAAGACTAGGGTTTTAGGAATATAAGGGGTTTTTAGCATTTTTCAGGGGGGTTGGGTGTTAGGGGTTTTCAGGGTTTTTAGGGCCTTTTTGGGTTTTCAATATTTTTTGAGTTTTTTTAGGGTTTAAAGGGTTTTGAACAGTTTTAAACATTTTTAGTGGTTTTTAGGGTTTTTAGGGGTTTTACATGTTTTTAGGGTTTTTATGGGGTTTTAGGGTTTTTTAATGTTTTTGAAGGGTTTTATGGTTTTCAAGGTTTTTTCATGATTTTAATGGTTTTTTAAATTTTCATGGATTTTTAGGTGTTTTTTAGGATTTTTATTGTTTTAAGGACTTTTGGGGATTTTGTGGTTTTTATGTTTTTTAGCGGTTTTTAGGGGTTTTTAGATTTTTAGGGTCTTTTGGGGTTTTTAGGGGTTTTTTGAGTTTTTTTGGATTTTTAATGTTTTTTATAGTTTTTTAACATTTTATTAGTTAAAAGGACTTTCAGTGTTTTTAGTTGGTTTTTAGGTTTTTTTATGTTATCATATATTTTTAGGGGGGTTTAGGAATTTCATGGTTTTAAAGGTTTTTAAGGATTTTTAGGTATTTTGAAGTTTTTTATGGTTTTTTTGGGGATAGGGTAGGATTTTTAGGGGTTTTCAGGGTTTTAGGGTCTTTTTCTGTTTTTGTGTTTTCTTTAGTTTTTAGGGTTTTGGGGGGTTTTAGTGATTTTTAACATTTTTAGGGGTTTTAAGTATTTTTATAGTTTTTAGTGGGTTTTGGGTTTTATTAGTTTTTAGGGTTTTTTAAGGTTTGTAGGGGCTTTATGGTTTTTTGGGGTCTTTTAGGTTTTTTTTCATTTTTATGGATTTTATGGGGTTTTTAGGATATTTTTGGTTTTTTGGGTTTTAGAATTTTTAGGGATTTAAAGGGGTTTTCAGGGGTATTATGGTTTTTATGGGTTTTTATGGTTTTTAGGGTCTTTTTTGAGTTTTTAGGGTATTAAGGTTTTTAAGAGTTTTTTTTACCATTTTAGGGGTTTTAAGGCTTTTTAGAGTTTTAAGTTGGTTTTAGGGGTATTATGGGTTTTTTAGGTTTTTTAAGGTTTTTAGGGGTTTTTATGGTTTTTAGGGGTTGTTCAAGGTTTTTTGGGTTTTTTACATTTTCATGGATTTTTAGGGGGGGTTTTAGGATTTTAATGGTTTTTAGAGTTTTTTAGGGTTTTTATTTTTTTGAGAGATTTTATGGGTTTTTTAGGTATCTGGGGTTTTTAGTACCTATGGGTTTTCATGTTTTTTTTTTGTTTTTTGGGTTTTAAGGTTTATTTTTTGAGTTTTTTAGTGTTTTTTGGTTTTTTTACATTTTTATGGATTTTTATGTTCTTTTTAAAAGTTTTATTAATTTTAGGGTTTTTTTGGTTTTTAGGGGTTTTTACAGTTTTTAGGATTTTTAGGGGTTTTTATGGATTTCAGGGTTTTTAGGGTCTTTTTGGGTTTTTATGGTTTTCTAGGAGTTCTTAGTAATTTTAAGGGTTTTTATAGTTTTTAATGTTTTTAGGGGATTTAAGGGTTTTAAGGGTTTTCAGAGTTTTTAGTGGTTTTAGGGTTTCTATGGGTTTTAGGTTTTTTAAGGTTTTCAGAGGTTCTTATGGTTTTCAGTTGTTTTTCAGGGTTTTTAGGGGTTTTTTATGTTTTCCTTGATTTTAAGGGTTTTTTAGAATTTTTTGTTGTTTTTAGAGTTTTTCGGTTTTAAGGGGTTTTTAAGGTTTTTAGTATTTTTCAGGGGTTTGGTGGTTTTTAGGGTTTTTAGGGACCTTTTGGGTTTTGGTTTTTTTATTAAGGTTTTTAATGTTTATAAGAGTTTTTTAATATTTTTTGGGGTTTTAAGGGTTTTTAGAGTTTTTAGTGGTTTAGGGTTTTTATGGGTTTTTTCGGATTTTTAAAGGTTTTTAGGGTTTTTATTGTTTTAAGGGGGTTTTCAGGGTTTTTATGGTTTTTATGTTTTCATGTATTTTTAGTGGATTTTATATATTTTATGGTGTTTATTTTTTTTATGAATTTTAGGGATTTTGAGGGTTTTAGTGTTTTTAAAGGATTTTAGGGGGTCACATGGTTTTTAGGGTGTTTTTGGGGTTTTAGGGTTTTTAGAATTTTTTTACAAGGCAATTTTTTTAGAGATTTTTAACATTTTTAGGGTTTTTAAGATTTTTTACTGTTTTTATTGGATTTTTAGGGTTTTAATGAGTTTTTAAAAAAAAAATCAAGGTAGGGTTTTTTAGGTTTTTAAGGGTTTTTATGGTTTTTAGGATTTTTTCATGGATTTTTTGGTTTTTTACATTTTCATGGGTTTTTGGGTTTTTTACATTTTCATGTATTTTTAGGTGTCTTTTAGGATTTTTATGGTTTTTAAGGTTTTTATGGTTTTTAGGGGTTTTATGGGTTTTTAGAGCTTTTTAATGTTTTTAGGGGTTTTAATGGTTTTTATATTTTTCAGTGGTTTTTAGGATTTTTATGGGTTTTTAGGTTTTCAAGGTTCTTAGGGGATTTTATGGTTTTCATGGTTTTTATGTTTTTTAGAGTTTTTTATGTTTTCATGGATTTCCATGGTTTTTTTAAGATTTTAAGTGTTTTCATGGTTTTTATGGTCTTTTGGGGGTTTTAGATTTTTTTTGAATTTATTAGAGTTTTAAAGTTTATTAGATTTTTTAAATTATTTTAGGCATTTAAAGGTTTTTTATAGTCTTTAGTCTGTTTTTAGGGTTTCTATGGGTTTTTAGAGCTTTTTATGTTTTTAGGGGGTTTATGGTTTTCAGAGGTTTTTCGGGGGTTTTTAGGATTTTTTATGTATTCATGGATTAATAGGATATTTATGGGTTTTAGGGTTTTTAGGTATTTTAGGGAGTTCGAGGGGTTGTGGGGTTTTTTGGGTTTTTAGGGATTTTCAGGGTTTTTAGGGTCTTTTGGGTTTTTAGCTTTTTTTTAGTTTTTTAAGATTTTTTAGATTTTTTTAACATTTTTAGGGATTTTAAGGGGTTTTAGAGTTTTAACTGGGGTTTTAGGGTTTTTATGGGGGGTTTTGAGTTTTTAAGGTTTTTAGAGGGTTTTATGGGTTTAAGGGGTTTTTTAGGGTTATTAGGGTTTTTATGTTTTCATGGATTTTTTGGGGATTTTTAGGATTTTTAGGGTTTTCAGGGTTTTTAGGGGTTTTCAAGTGTTTTTATGGTTTTTATGATTTTTTAGGTGCTTAGGGTATTTTGGGATTTTAGGGTTTTTTTGAGTTTTTTAGGGTATCAAAAGGTTTTTTTAGAGTTTTTTATAGTTTTTAGGGGGTTTAGGTGTTTTTAGAGTTTTAGTGGTTTTATGGGGTTTTATTCACAACCAGTCCCCCGGGGCCCGTGTCGTGACATACCCCAAGCCTGCCTCTCGAAGGCCAAGGGTTGGCGACTAGCACTGAAGGTGTCAACCTACAAGTACGTCCCAAAGCTGGAAAAGTAATCAAGCATGCCACTAAACAACCACTGAGTACAAGTACAACCAAAAGTCAAATTTCCAGAATACAAACCCAACAAAAGACTAACTAGAAAACCAGAAAGTAAATAAAGAAACTCTGGATAGTCATCCACTGAAAACCCCACCTGATGGGTCGGTATAGAGTAGGAGATGAAAACCATAGAAGTACGTCCCGTCTGATCTGGGCTCACTGGGCACCACCAGGTCCTGGGCCACCAAGTCCCCCGTCAAGGCGGCTGTCATCTGCACTAGACACAACACATGCAGGTGAAGCCCATGCAGGGTGAGTATCAATATACACAGTTGGGGCCCCAAAATAACAAGGAAAGAGCATAATGAAATCCACAAACAAACCACAAAGTAGGATCACCAAGCATGATCACAAAGCAAGACAACTCACAGTAGGTATATTTTAGAGTAGGAAAGTAGAACCATTAGTCACATCATCGAACACCTCGGTTGTTGGAGAACTCCTCCTCAATGAGTACAGTGGGTCTATCAGGTCATACAGAATCCACTTCCCACTAACCTAAGACTGTTGTGGTACTCATCCCTAATGAGTATTGTGGGTATGTTTGGTAACATAGAAGCCGCTACCCACCGTGGCCATGTTGGGTCACACAGAAGCCGCTTTCCACCTATGACCATAATAAGGTACTCCTCCTATCAAGTATTGTGGGATTGCTGGGTTACATAGAAGTTTCTCCCCACCATGGGCCTGTCGGGTCACACATAAGCTACTTCCCACTGGTCCATAGTATTTTATCCACACAGGGTCCTCATTAGTAGTCTTTAGGTCTCAGCCAACCGCAGGGTTTCCGCAGGTAGCACGATTGATCTCGAGAGAACTGCTCCCCAAGCAATTCATCGAATTTCAACTTCTATGAAATCCTCTATAAAGTATAACAAAAGATATTCCTCATCGCGAGGGTTCCAACTCTTCAAATAGCTCGTCAATTGGATGCCCGTTTTGCAAGACATTAACGCTTTTCCAAAAATGGGCTGGTTGGGTCTAGGTCCGGTCCGACCGACCATGCCCGACCTAGCTTGAGGTCCACTGACCCGACCCGGGCCCGCTTACCCGTCCCAAACCCAGCCCGGCCTGGGTCCAGTCCATTGGGTCGTGGGTCTGGCCTGACGGGGCGGGTTCGTCCCACTAGAGTGGGTCCGACCCACGGCCTTCCCAGTCTGCCTGGTCGGGACGCATCTAGAAGCCGCGTTTGGAACCCCTGCCCACTATGCAGTTCTCCGCTGGCCCATTTCTCTGCCACGGTTGGGCGACCGTGGCCTGGCTGCGATGCAGCTGGCCCAGATTCCCGCATGTGGTCGGAGACCGTATGCCTCTGAGATCCACGAATCGTGGCTGCGGAGTGCTCCACTGATGCAGTCACCCAACCACCTCCGCCTCCATCGGCCGTCGGCACAGCCGGAAGTTCTGTTGCTCCGCTGCGGCCTAGGCCAGCCATGGTGCTCCTCCCAGAGTGCCGCCAGAATACTCTGCGGACCATTGGGTCTACTCTGGTGGTTCGTTCTTTGCACTGATTGCACCTACAACCTCTGTGGAGTATTTCCTTCCTTGCAAAGGCCTTGAACTTTCCTTATCGTCATTCCGAAATTTTTCTACCAAGAACGCACAAGGAAGAGGGGGTTTAGGAATTGTTCATGTCAGCCCGCACCTTCCGCATTATATTTTTAAAATAGAGGAGGCTTGGGAAGGATGTTCTGTCAACAAAAATTCAATCCCAAATGGAAATCCTAGAAAGATCACCCTCCCGCAAGGACGGACAATCCACAGATCAACCTGTTCATGGGTTAATCCAAATTTGTCGTTTAAAATGAAGAACCTGGAAAATATAAACCAAAACAAATGCCTACCTTGATCGATGTTTGTCGTTGATGTGCTTCTAGCTCAAGGATTCAAGCTCTATTGTCGTTCGTTGCTTCCTAGTCCCGTTCTTCGTAAGGCATCAACATCGCTAGTGATCTTTCTGGTGTTTGTCATTCGACATTGGGGAGGAATCTCACCATAGGTTCATCAAAGGAAAATTCCGTGGTTTAATTCCCAATTCTTCAACGCGTTAGCTTATTAAAATAAAACACGTCTCAATGTTTCTGTTACATTGTGACATCGTGTCATTATGTTATTTCATTTATGAAACAACGTATCTATTACGCTTCAATTAAATGATCCATTAAGAAGATTTCTTTAATGCATCTTGTTTCCACACCACAGTGTCTTCTTTCGCTACTCAATGGTGCTAATGAAAATAAAATAACTTTTTAACTTATTTTATTATTTTCCAAAAAGTCTAAAAATTAACTTTTCCATCCAACCTTTTTCGGTTGAAGTTAGAAGAATCCTGGCATTCTGAGTTCAACGGTGCCATTAGATTTTTGATCAGAGTTCTGATTAAAAAGTTAAGAAAACACTCTCACATGTTTACTTAAGTGAACTTAAAAAAAGTTCAAAATTCATTTCAGGATCATCGAGCCTCAGAATCACGTTCCTTCAAAGCGTGTGGTCTCGAAATAATTCCATATAATTTTAAAAAAAATTATAAGGAAATTTTGAGATATTACATTTTATGAGTTTTTAGGATTTTTGAGGTTTTTAGGTGTCTTATGATTTTTATGAATTTTTAGGTTTTTTAATGATTTTTTTGTTTTCATGGATTTTTAGGGTTTTTTAAGTGTTTTGTGATTTTTAGTATTTTTTAGACATTTTAGGGGTTTTAAGAGTTTTCAGGGTCTTTTTAGGTTTTTAGGGGTTTTTTTAATGTTTTTTAGGGTTTTAAGGTTTTTAGAGTTTTTAATATTTTTAGGGGTTTTAAAGGTTTTTTTGTGGTTTTTAGGGGTTTTGTGGGTTTTCAATGTTTTTTACGGTATTTAGTGGTTTTTTTAGGGTTTTTGGAGGTTTTTTGGAGGTTTTTAGGATTACTTTACATTTTCATTGATTTTTAGGGGGTATTTAGGTTTTTTATTATTTTTAGGGGTTTTTAGGGATTTTGAGTGATTTTGAGGGTTTTAGTGTTATTCGAGGGGGTTTAAGGTTTTTAGGGTTTTTTTGGGTTTTTATGGGTTTTGGGTTTTTAGGTTTTTTTGAGTTTTTAGGGGTTTTAAGTATTTTTAGAGTTTTTCTAACGTTTTTAGGGGTTTTAAGGGTTTTTAGAGTTTTTTGTTGGTTTTTAGGGTTTTAATATGTTTTTAAGGGTTTTAAGGTTTTTAGGGGTTTTATGGGTTTCAAAGTTTTTTATGGTTTTTTAGGGATTTTAAGGGTCTTTTGGGTTTTTAGGTTTTTTTAGTTTGTAGGGGTTTTGAGGGTTTTTAGAGAATTTTTAACATTTTTAGGGGTTTTACAGGTTTTTTAGAGTTTTTATGGGTTTTAGGGTTTTTATGTGTTTTTAGTGTTTTGTGGTTTTAGGGGTTTTATGGGTTTCAGGGTTTTTTCAAGGTTTTTAGGGTTTTTTAATCTTTAATTTCTTTTTAGGGGTTTTTTGAATTTTTATGGTTTTTAGGGTATTTAGGAATTTTGAGGCGTTTTTTGGGTTTTTAGGGGTTTCTATTGTGTTTTTTGTTTTGTAGGGTTTTTTTTGGTTTTTTTGGGTTTTTCTGAGTTTTTTAGGGTTTTTAAGGTTTTTATAAATTTTTAAATATTTTTAGGGGTTTTGAAGGTTTTTATAGTTTTTAGCGGTTTTTAGAGTTTTTATGGGTTTTTAGGGTTTTTTAGGTTTTTAGGGTTTTTAAGGTTTTTAGGGGTCATTATGGTTTTTGGGGTTTTTTAGGTTTTTTTAATGATTTCATGGATTTTTGGGGGGGTTTAGATTTTTTTTTGTTTTTAAGGTTTTAAGGTTTTTACAGATTTTGAAGGTTTTAAGTATTTTTCAGGTGCTTTTAGGGTTTTCATATTTTTTAGTGTTTTTTCAGTTTTTTCAGATTTTTATGTTTTTTTAGAGTTTCTTAATGTTTTTAGGGGTTTTAAGGGTTTTCGAGTTTTTAGTGGTTTTTACGGTTTTTTTTTGGGGGGGGGGGGTTTAGGTTTTTTGAGGGGTTTTTTAGTTTTAATGGGTTTTCATAGTTTTTAGAGTTCTTTTACATTTTTCATGGATTTTTAGAGGTTATTTTATGATTTTTATGGTTTTTAGTGTTTTAGGAGTTTTTACAGCTTTTGAGGGTTTTTAGGGTTTTTCAAGGGGTTTTCGGAATTTTTAGGGTTTTTAGGGTCATTTTGGGTTTTTAGGGGTTTTGTTGAGTTTTTAGGGGGTTTTAGAATTTTCATACAAGGTATGTTCTTTTTGAGCTTTTTATCATTTTTAGGGGATTTTAGTGTTTTTAGAAATTTTAGTAGTGTTTTAGGGTTTTTATGGGTTTTTAGGGTTATTTAAGGTTTTAAGGGGTTTTTATGTTTTCAGGGGGTTTTCATGGGTTTTTATGTTTTCATGGATTTATAGGGGTTTTTAATATTTTTATGGTTTGTAGGGTTTTTTTGGGTTTTTAGGGATTTTGTGATTTTTTTAGGTTTTTAGGTTTTTTAGGGGGTTTTAGGGTTTTTAATGGTTTTTAGGGTTTTTGGGTCTTTTTGGGTTTTAGGGTTTTTTTTTGAGTTTTTAGGGGGTTTAAGGTTTTTCATAATTTTTAACATTTTAAGGATGTTTATGGTGTTTAGATTTTTTAGTAGTTTTGGGGGGGTTTTATGGGGGGGGGGGTTAAGGGTTTTTATGTTTTTAGGTGTTTTTAGGGCTTTTAGGGTTTTTTGATGTTTTTTATGGTTTTTTAAGTTTTCATGGATTGTTAGGGGTGTTTTAGAATTTCAAGGGTTTTTGGGTTTTTTAGGGTTTTTTTTTTATTTTGAGGGTTTTTGGTAATTTTTAGATGTTTTTAGGGTTTTGTAGGGTTTGGAGGGTCCTTTGGGGTTTTAGTAGTTTTTTGAGTTTTTTAGGGTTTTTAGGGTTTTTAGGGGTGTTTATATTTTTATGGATTTGGGGGGGGGGGGGTTAGTATTTTTATGGTTTTTAGTGGTTTTAGAGATTTTGAGGGTTTTATGGTTTTTTGGGATTTTTAATGTTTTTATGGTTTTTCAGGGTTTTAGAGTTTTTTTCTGATTTTTGTAGGGGTTTTAAAGGTTTTTAGATTTTTTTAACATTTAAGTGGTTTTAAGGTTTTTTTATAGATTTTAGTGTGTTTTAGGGTTTTTTATGGTTTTTAGGTTTTTACGGTTTTTAGGGGGTATTATGGTTTTCAGGGGCATTTTATGGGTTTTTTGGTTTTTTGGTTTTTGAGGTTTTTTTGGTTTTTCAGGAATTTGAGGGTTTATGGGTTTTTTCATGGTTTTTTGGGTTTTTAGTGTTTTTCAATGTTTTTAGTTTCTTTTTGGGATTTGGTGTTATTTTGAGTTTTTTCGGGTTTTAAGGCTTTTAGATTTTTTTTAATGTTTTTAGGGGTTTTAAGGGTTTTTAGTGGTGTTATTGGTTTTTAAGATTTTTATGGGTTTTTAGGATTTTAAAGGTTTTTAGTGGTTTTTAGGGTCTTCAAAAGTTTTTCATGGGTTTTTACATTTCCCTATATTTTTAGGGGTATTTTAAGATTTTAATGGTTTTTACGGTTTTTATAGATTTTAAGGTTATTTTGGGTTTTTTAGGGTTTTTAGGTGTTTTCAAGGTTTTTAGGGTCTTTTTTTTGTTTTTTAAGGTTATTTAGTTTATTAGTTTTTTAATGTTTTTAGAGTTTTTTAATGTTTTCAAGGTTTTTATGGGTTTTTTGAGTTTTTAGCGGTCTTTAGGGTTTTTATGGGGTTTTAGGGTTTGAAAGTTTTTAGGGATTTTTATGGTTTTTAGGGGATTTTCTAGAATTTTAGGGTTTTTTACTTTTTAATGGATTTTTAGGGGGTTTAGGATTTTTATGGTTTTTATCATTATTAGGTAATTTGAGGTATTTTAGGTTTTTTTGGTCTTTTCAGGGTTTTAGGGCCTTTTCTGTTTTTTTATTATTATTTTTTTTGGTTTTATAAGGTTTTTTTATAATTTTTTAATGTTTTTTGGTTTAAAGGGTTTTTAGATTTTTTAGTGGTTTTTATGTTTTTATCGATTTTTCGTATTTTTAAAGGTTTTTAGGGGTTTTGTGCTTTTTAAGGGTTTTTCTTGGTTTGTAGGGTATTTTAAGTTTTCATTTCTTTTTATGAGGTTTTTTGGATTTTTAATTTTTTTAGTGGTTTTTAGTGTTTTTGGGGATTTTGAGGGTTTTAGGGGTTTTCAGAGTTTTTCAGCGTCTTTAGGGTCCTTTTGGGTTTTTAGCGTTTTTTTTAGTTTTTAGGGGTTTATGATTTTTTAGATTTTTTTAACCTTTTTAGAGGTTTTAAGGGTTTAAGAGTTTTTAGTGGATTTTTACGATTATTATGGGCTGTTTGGGTTTTTTTTGGTTTTTAGGGTTTTTATGGTTTTCTGGGGGTTTTTTAGAGTTTTTTGGGTTTTTAAATTCTGATGGATTTTTGGGGGTTTTTAGTATTTTTATTGTGTTTAGTTTTTTAGGTTTTGTTGGTATTTAAAGGGTTTTCATGGGTTTTCATGGGTTTTATGGCTTTTAGGGTTTTTTGGTTCTTTTTGGTTTTTTGGATTTTCTAGAGTTTTTTTGGGTTTTTATGATTTTTTTTGAGTTTTTTAATGTTTTTATAGTTTTTCGGGTTTTTATGGGTTTTAGGTATTTTTTAGATTTTTAGGGATTTTTATGTTTTTGAGGAGTTTTTTATGGTTTTTATGGTTTTTTATATTTTCATGGATTTTTAGGGGGTTTTAGGATTTTTATGATTTTTAGAGTTTTTTAGGGGTTTTAGGAATTTTGAATGTTTTTTAGGGTTTTTGGGGGTTTCGGGTCCATTTTTGTTTTTAGGGGTTTTTTGAATTTTTTAAGGTTTTTAAGGTTTTTTAGAGCTTTTCAACGTTTTTGAGGGATTTAAGAGTTTTTATAAATTTTAGCAGTTTTAGTGTTTTTTTTTTGCAAGTAGTTTCAGGGTTTTTAAGTGTTATTTAATGTTTTTGGGGTTTGTTGGTTTTTAGAGGTTTTTAGTGTTTTTATGTTTTTTATGTTCTCATGGATTTTAGGGGTTTTTTAATAATTTTATGGTTTTTTAGGTTTTTATAGATTTTGAAGGGTTTTTAGGGTTTTTAGGTTTTTAGGTTTTTTACTCTCTTTTGAGTGTTTAGAGTTTTTTTTCAGTTTTTTATGGTTTCTAAGGTTTTTTAATGTTTTTTAACATTTTTAGGAGTTTAAACGGAATTTAGAGTTTTTAGTGGGGTTTTATGGGTTTTAGAGGATTCTATGGTTTTTAGGGATTTTTAAGAGTTTTTAAGAGTTTTTAAGGGTTTTTATGTTTTCATGGAAATTTAAGGGTTTTTAGGGTTTTTATGGTTTTTATGGATTTTGAGGGGTTTTTTGGTTTTTAGGGGTTTTTAGGGTTTTTAGTGGTGTTTAGGGTTTGCATGGTTTTTTTGGGTTTTTTTTTGGTTTCTAGGAGTTTTAGGGCTATTAGTGGGTTTTAAAGGTTTTTAGGGATTGTTATGTTTTCCTGGATTATTTGGGGTTTTTAGGATTTTTATGTTTTTAGGGGGTTTTAGGGTTTTTAGGGATTTTGAGGGTTTTTATGGGATTTCAGAAGTTTTTTGGGCCTTTTGGAGTTTTCACGGTTTTTAAGGTCGTTTTGGGGTTTTAGGGGTTTTTTTGAGTTTTTAAGGCTTTTAATATTTTTAGAGTTTTTTAACGTCTTTAGGGGTTTTAAGGGATTTAGACTCATGATGGGTTTTTTTGGTTTTTATGGGTTTTTAGGGGTTTTTAGGTTTTTAGGGGTTTTTAGGGGTTTTCAGGTTTTCAGGGGGTTTTAGGGTTTTTAGAGTTTTTTCCGTTTTCATGGCTTTTAGGGGGTTTTAGGATTTTTTTTGTTTTTAGGGTTTTTTGGGTTTTTAGGAATTTTAGGTTTTTTATGGTTTTTCAGAGGTTTTTATGGTTTTTAAGGGTTTTGGAGTATTTTTTGGGTTTTTAGGTTTTTTTGAGTGTTTTTTGAGTTTTAAAGGTTTTTTAGATTTTTTAACGTGTTTAGGTGTCTTAAGGGTTTTTAGAGTTTTTAGTCAGTTTTTAGGGGTTTTATGGGTTTTTAAGGGTTTTAAGGATTTTTATGGTTTTTAGGGGTTTTTAGGGTATTTTTTACATTTTTTGGATTTTTAGGATTTTTTAAGGATTTTTATGGTTTTGGGGGTTTTTAGGGTCTTTTAGGGGGGTTTAGGGTTTTAATTGTATTTAGGGTTTTAGGGGGGGTTTATGGCTTTTATGGTCACTTTGAGATTTTAGGGGTTTTCGAGTTTTTTTAGAGGTTTTAAGATTTTTAGAATTTTTAACATTTTTAGGGGGTTTAAGGGTATTTAGTGTTTTTAGTGAGTTTTTAACGTTTTTGTGGAGTTTTAGGGTTTTTAGGGGTTTTTATGGTTTTTAGGGGTTTTTAAGGTTTTTAGGGTTCTTTACGTTTTCAAGGATTCTTATGGGTTTTTAGTATTTTTATGGTTTTTAGGGAATTTTTGGATTTTTACAATTTTTAAAGGGTTTTTAGGGGTTTTAGGGTCTTTTAGGGTTTTTAGTGTTTTTTTGAGTTTTTAGGTTTTTAAACGTTTTTAGAGTTTTTTAAAGTTTTTAGGGGTTCTGAGGCTTTTAGAGTTTTTAGTGGGTTTGTTAGGGTTTTATGTGTATTTGGGGGTTTTTAAGGGTTTTTGAGGTTTTTCAGGGTTTTTAAGGATTTTTATGTCCTCGTGAATTTTTAAGGTTTTTTTTGGAATTTTATGGTTTTTAGGGTTTTTAATGGTTTTAGGGGTTTTTAGGGGTTTTAGGGGTTTTCAAGAGTTTTTAGGGTTTTCAGGGTTTTTATGGGTTTTGTAGTCTTTTGGGTTTTTAGGGGTTTCTTTGAGTTTTTTGGGGGTTTAAAGGTTTTTTAGAGTTTTTAGTAGAGTTTTATGGGTATTTAGGGTTTTTAAGGATTTTAAGGGGTTTTAGGGTTTTCATGGATTTTTTCATGTTTTTAATGTTTTTTACATCTTAATCATTTTAGGGTTTTTTGGATTTTTCATTTTTTAGGGGTTTTTGGGGGTTTTATAGATTTTGAGGGTTTTTAGGGTTTTTTAGGATTGTTAGGGTCCTTTGGGGGTTTTAGGGTTTTGAGATTATTTTAACGTTTTTAGGAGTTTCAAGGGTTTGTAGAGTTTTTAATGGGTTTTAGGATTTTTATGGGTTTTTAGGCCTTTTAAGTTATTTAGGAAGTTTTGTTGTTTTCAAGGGGGTTTCATCGAATTTACGGTTTTTTATGTTTTCATTTAATTTTAGGGTTTTTTTAGGATTTTTGTTTTTTTAGGGTTTTTACAAGGTTTTAGGGTTTTTTGGGTTTTCAAGGTTTTTAGGGATTTTTGGTGTTTTTAAGGTGTTTTTGTGTTTTCATGGTTTTTATGGTTTTTAGTGATTTTTAACGTTTTTAGGGGTTTAAAGGGTTTTTTAGAGATTTTAGTGGGTTTCTATGGGTTTTTATGATTTTCTAAGGTTTTTATGGTTTTCTTAGGGCTTTTCATTGTTTTTTAGGTATTTTAAGTTTATAGAGATTTTTATAGTTTTTATAGACTTTTATGGTTTTTACTATTTTTAGGATTTTTAGAGATTTTGATGGGTTTTGGGGGTTTTTGGGTTTTTTGGGTCTTTAGTGTTTTTTGAGTTTTTTACTGCTTTTAAGGGTTTAATTTTTTTAACTATTTTAGGGGTTTTAAGGGTTTTTGAGTTTTTTTGTGGTTTTTAGGGGTTTTAAAGCTTTTAAAGCTTTTTAGGGGTATTTATGGTTTTCAGGGGTTTTACAAGGTTTTAGAGTTTCTTACGTTTTCATGGTTTTTTTGGGGGGTGGGGGGGGGGGTTATTATGTTTTTAGGGGTTTTAGTGATTTTGAGGGGTTTTATGTTTTTTAGGGTTTTTAGGGGGTTTAGGGTCTCTTTCGTTTTTAAGGGTTTTTAGATTTTTTTATTGTTTTTATGGGTTTAATGGGTTTTGGGGATTTTAGTTCTTTTTTAGGGTTCTTATGGATTTTTAGGATTTTTTTTATGTTTTTATGGGTTTTACGGTTTTCTAGGGGTTTTCAGGGTTTTAGGGTTTTTTTTTCGTATTCATGGATTTTTATGGGTTTTCAGGATTTTGATGGTCTTTAAAATTTATTAGGGTTCTTGGGGGGTAGGTGTTTAAAGGGGGGTTTTTTGGGTTTTTAGGGTGTTTCAGGGTTTTATGGACTTTTTGGAATTTTATGTTTTCTTTTGTGTTTTTTAGGTTTATTCAGGGTTTTTAGAGTTTTTTAACATTTTAATGGGTTTTAAGGGGTTTTATAATTTTAGTGGTTTTAGGGGTTTTTTAGATTTTGAGGGGTATTTATGGATTTCAGGGGGTTTTAAGGTTCTTTACGTTTTCATGGATTTTTTGGGGGTTTTAGGATTTTTATGGGTTTTATGGTTGTTTAGGAAATTTATAGATTTCGATGGTGTTTAGGGTTTTCAGGGGTTTTTAGGGTCTTTATGATTTTTATGGCCTTCTTGGATTTTTATGGTTTTTTTGAGTTTATTAGGGGTTTTAAGATTTTTTAGAGTTTTTAATATTTTTAAGGATTTTAATGGTTTTTATAGTTTTTTGTGTTTTTTTGTTTTTATGGGGTTTTAGTGTTTTTAAGGTTTTAAGGGTTTTTATTATTTTTAGGGATTTTAGTGTTTTTAGGTATTTTTACGGTTTCATCGATTTATATGGGTTTTTTTATATTTCTATGATTTTTAGGTTTTTTAGGGTTTTTAGACATTTTGAGGGATTTTAGGGGTTTTCAAGGGTTTTTTTTTTGGTTTTTTAGGGTTTTAAGGGGTTTTAGGGTTTTTTTGGGGGGTTTTATGGGATTTTAAGGATTTTAGAGTTTTTTAACATTTTTAGGGGTTTTAAAGGTTTTTAGAGTTTTTAGTGGGTTTTTAGGGTTTTTATAAGATTTTATGTTTATTTAAGGTTTTTAAAGGTTTTCTAGTTTTTAGGGGTTTTTTAGGGTTTTAAAGGTTTTGACATTTTCATGGATTTTTTGGTGTTTTTTAGGATTTTTATTGTTTTTTTGGTTTTTTGGGTTTTTATGAATTTTGAGGGATTTTAGGGTTTTTAGGGTATTTTTGGTTTTTAGGGTTTTTTTTTACGATTTTTTGGGTTTTAAAGATTTTTTGGAGTTTTTTCTAAAAAAAATTAGGTTTTAATGGATTTTTATAGTTTTTTGTGGTTGTTCAGGTTTTTATGGGTTTTTAGGTTTATATGTTTTTTGGGTTTTTATGGTTTTATGGGTTTTCCTTGAGGTTTTATTATTTTTTTACATATTCATGGATTTTTAGTGGGTTTATAGAGTTCTTAGGGTTTTAGGGTTTTTAGGGTTTTTAGGCAAAGAAGGCTCGGGTTTTTAGGGTTTTTAGGGATTTTGAGGGTTTTTAAGTTTTTAGGCTCTTTTTGGGTTTTAGGCTTTTTTTGAGTTTTTTAGGGTTTTTTATGTTTTTTTATAGTTTTAAACATTTTTCACAATTTTAAGGGTTTTTAGAGATTTTATTGGGTTTTGTGGGTTTTTATGGGTTCCTAATGTTTTTATGGTTTTTAGCGGTTTTATGGTTTAAAAGGGCCTTTCAGGTTTTTTGGGGTTTTTTATGGTATCATGGATTTTTAGGGGTTTTCTAGGATTTTTATGGTTTTTCGAGGTTTTTGGGTTTTTAGGTATTTTGAGAAGTTATAGGGTTTTTTTTCTCATTTTAGGGTTTTTAGGGTTTTTAAGGGTTTTTAGAGTTTTTTGGATTTTTAGGGGTTTTTTAGTTTTATAGGGGTTTTAAAGGTTTTTTATTGTTTTTAAACATTTGTAGGGTTTTTTAGGGATTTGAAGTTTTTAGCGGGTTTTTATGATTTTATGGTTATAAGGGTTTTTAGGGGTTTTATGGATTTTTAGGGGTTTTTAAGATTTTTAGGGGTTTTATGGTTTTCAGGGGTTTTTCAGGGTTTATAGAATTTTTTACGTTTTCAATGATATATAGGGTTTTGTTTAAGAATTTTATGGTTTTTAGAGGTTTTTAGGATTTTTAGGGATTTTAAGATTTTTTTGTGTTTTTCATGGGATGTTGAGTTTTTTAGGGTTTTTAGAGTTTTTTAACATTTTGAGCAGTTTTAAGGGTTTTTAGAGTTTTTAGTGTTTTTTTAGGTTTTATGGGTTTTGAAAGGTTTTTAGGCGTTTTTATGGTTTTCCGGGGGTTTTTAGAGTTTTTATAGTTTTTTACATTTTCATACATTCTTAGGGTTTTTTAATAATTTTATGGTTTTTGGGGTTTTTAGGGTTTTTAGTGTTTTTACGGATTTTGAGGGCTTTTCAGGGTTTTTTTTGGTTTTTAGGATTTCGTGCTTTTTACTGTATTATTGGGTTTTTATGATTTTTTATTGTTTTTTAATGATTTTTGGAATTTTAAATATTTTTAGTGGTTTTATTGGTTTTTTGGTTTTTTATGGGTTTTTATGGTTTTTAAGGTTTTTAGTGGTATTTATAGTTTTCACGGTTTTTAGTGTCTTTTGGGGTTTTTAGGATTTTACATGTGTTTTTAGGGGGTTTTCAAAGGGTTTAAGGTTTTTTGGGGTTTTAGGGGTTTTTTTTGTGTTTTTAGGGGTTTTATGTTTTTTTAGAGTTTTTAACGTGTTTAGTGGTTTTGAGGGTTTTTGGAGGTTTTAGTGGGTTTTCACGGTTTTTAGGTTTTTTTACATTTTCATGGATTTTTATGGGCTTTTTAAGATTTTTATGATCTTAAGGGTTTTATAGTTTTTAGGGATTTTAGGGTTTTCATGGTTTTCAAGGGGTTTTTTGGGTTTTAGGGTTTTTAGGGTCTTTTGGGTTTTTAGGGGTTTTTTGAGTTTTTTAGGGGTTTTATGGTTTTTTAGAGTTTTTTAACATTTTTAAGGGTTTTAAGGGTTTTCATAGTTTTTAGTGGTTTTTTTTAGTTTTTATCGGTTTTTAGGGGTTTTTAGGTTTTTAGGAGTTTTTATGGTTTTCAAGGGGTTTTTTAGGTTTTCATGGAACTTTATGTTTTTTAGAGATTTTCAGGGTTTTAGAGTTTTTCAAGGGTTTTCAGGGTTTTTAGGGTTTTTCAGGGTTTTTAGGGTTTTTTTTAGGAATTTAGGGTTTTTTGAGTTTTTTAGGGTTTTAAGGTTTTTTTAGTTTTTTAATATTTTTCGGGTTTTTAAAGGTTTTTAGAGTTTATAGTGGTTTCAGGGTTTTTATGGATTTTTAGGGTTTTTTAATGTTTTAGGGGTTTAGGGTTTTTGGGGTTTTTAGTATTTATTAACTTTTTATAGATTTTTAGGGGTTTTTTAGAATTTTTATGGTTTTTAGGGTTTTTTAAGTTTTTAGGGATTTTGATGGTTTTCAGGGGTTTTAAGGGGTTTTCAGGGGGGTTTAGGGTCTTTTGTATTTTTAGGGGGTTTTTTGGGTTTTTAGGTTTTTTAGAGATTTTTTAAAAATTTAGGGGTTTTAGGGGTTTTTAGAGATTTTAGTTGGTTTTTAGTTGTCTTATGGGTTTTTATGATGTTTTAAAGTTTTTAGGGGTTTTATGGTTATTAGAGGTTCTTCAAGGTTTTAGGGTTTTTACGTTTTCATGTATTTTAAGGGCAAGGAAGGTGCAGGGCCAGGGTATTCCTGCCCCCCCCCCCCCCCATTTATTATGAAAAAAGGTAACAGTACAAACAGACCCATACCAAAAAACAAGCCCCAAACGAAAACAAAGAAAGAAAAATACACAAAAGACCAGACATAGCATCAGCTTCATTGCATCTTGTCCAACCAACACCAGTATCCAGTAGCACCAATTCCAATCATCACAGCCATAACATTCTTCCAGCACCCACCACCTCCAACCCTTCCAAGGAAAGCGGAAACAAATAACTAGCATCTCAGCATCCAGAAACCATCACTTCCAAGCCAATTAACATCTAGAAACTAGCAACCTACACCTAGCAGCTCCCATTCAAAGGAAGACCACGTAGAAAAAACAGGAACACCAGTGCCTGCATCCAGGTCCATAACGCATCCAAGCAATAACCAGCATCTAGTCACACCATTTACAACGTCCAGAACCTCCTCCCCAGGAAGATCCACCGCCAGCAAAGAAAAATCACCAGCACCAAACTCATAAGCATCAGCTTCCAAACATCCTAGTCCAGTAGAAAACATCATCCATCACCCAAACTTTAGGAAAACCAATATCTCCTTCCACGCGTCGTAAACAAGAAGCAACAAACAGCTTATCTCTCTCATCATCACACACCAATTACCACAGTAGCATCAACAAATTTGAACAAACCAGAACCATCTCATCCAGAAACTCAAACAAAATACCCCTAACCAGATGAAGATCCCAACTAACAGACCAATCCAACAACCAAACAATCCATAATAGCAGCTCAATCATGCACCCACTAAGAAGTAGAACACTGAATCCATGAGCCACCGACAAACCAAAAGCAGAGTAAAATCACAGGAACAACACCGCAACCGAGACGACATACCATATTTGAATCACCATCAGTAAAGAAACCCACTAGGCCGCCGCTCGGAGGAGACTAAGCCGCCAAAGAATCCGAAGAGCACCTACTGCCATGAATCTGAGGAACGTTGCTAAAGCCCATCACCAAAAACCGTAACACCCAAATCTAACATGATCTTCCCTAGATCTATAGCGGTACACTCCAAAGATTCTAGATCTAAGAGTTTCCACCAAGGATCTGCAATGCCGCACCAAGTAAAGGCCAGATTCGGTCCACTCCATAAATCTGCAACGCCACATGCCGGGGAGACCATATCTGACCTGGTCGTCCAAGAGAAATGCCAAGCTAGGAGAAAAGTACTACCAATGGAGGGAGTGATAGTGTTGTGAAGTCTGACGCCTGAGAAGCCATAGAAGCAATGAAGACGCCTCCACACTAGAGAATACACACCACAATAGGAGACATCATAGGGAAAGTCGAGCATGAGAGGATCCAGGAGACTCAACCACCATCTTCTCATTGATTTTTAGGGGGGTTTTAGGAGTTTTTTTTTTATTTTTAGGGTTTTATGATTTTAAGGGATTTTTAGGGGTTTTAGGGTTTTTCATGGGTTTTTAGGGTTTTAAGGGTTTTCTGGTTTTGAGGGTCTTTTTGTTTTTTCGGGTATTTTTTGAGTTTTTAGGGGTTTTACGATTTTTTAGAGATTTTTAAATTTTTAAAGGTTTTAAGTGTTTTTATAGTTTTTAGTGGTTTTAGGGTTTTCATGGGTTTTTAGGTTTTTTAAGTTTTTTAGGAGTTTTTTTGGTTTTTATGGTTCTTAATGTTTTTAAGAGTTTTTAATGTTTGTAGGGATTTTTAGGCCTTTTAGTGGGGTTTTAGGGATTTTATAGATTTTTAATGTTTTTTAATTTTTTTAGGGGTATTATGGTTTTTAGGGATTTTTCAGGTTTTTATGGTTTTTACATTTTCATGGATTTTTAGGGTTTTTTAGAATTTTTATGGGTTTTAGGGTTTTTAGGGATTTTGAGGGTTTTTTGGGTTTTTTGTGTTTTAAGGGGTTTTTATTGTGTTTTGGGTTTTTTAGTATTTTAGGGTATTTTTTGGATTTTTTGGATTTTTTTAATTCTTTTAGATTTTTTTAATTTTTTTGGGATTTTAAGGGCTTTTAGAGTTTTTAGTGGTTTTTAGGGTTTTATGAGTTTTTAATGTTTTTAGGGGTTTTATGGTTTTCAACGGTTTTTCAGAGTTTTTAGGGGTTTTTATGTTTTCATGGATTTATAGGTGTTTTTTATGATTTTTATGTTTATTTAGGGTTGTTAGGGATTTCTAGGGCTTTTTAGGGGTTTTAGGGTTTTTTAGGATTTTTAGGGTGTTTTGGGTTTTTAGGCCTTTTTGAGTTTTTTTAGGGTTTCTAAGAGGTTTTAATATTTTTTATCATTTTGTAGGGGTTTAAAGGGTTTTTATAGTTTTAGTGGGTTTTTAGAGTTTTAATGGGTTCTTAGTGTTTTTAAGGTTTTGTGGGTTTTGTGGTTTGTAGGGGAATTTCAGGGTTTTAGGGCTTTTTTATGTTTTCATCGATTTTTAGGGGTTTTTAGGATTTCTATGGGTTTTAGGAGTTATTAGTGTTTTTAGGGATTTTAAGGATTTTAGGGTATTAAGGGGGGTTTAGGGGTTTGAAGTTTTTTAGGGTGTTTTTGAGTTTTTAGGGTTTTTTTGAGTTTTTAGGGGTTTCATGGGCTTTAGAGTTTTTTAATGTCTTTAGGGGTTTTATGGGTTTCATATTCTTTTAGTATATTTTTAGGGGTTTTATGGTTTTTTATGGTTTTTATGTTTTTATGGGGTTTTATGGGTTTCAAGGGTTTTTTTAGGGTTTTTAGGGTTTTTTATGTTTTCATGGATTTGTTGGCGTTATTTGGGATTTTTATGGTTTTTGGGGTTTTAAGGTTTTTCTGAGCTTTTAGGGTCTGTTGGGGTTTTAGAGTTTTTTTTTGAGTTTTTAGTGTTTTCTAGGTTTGTTGTGTTTTTAACCTTTTTATGGTTTTAAAGGGTTTTTAGATTTTTTAGTGTTTTTAGGGTTTTTATGTGGTTTTAGGGGTTTTTTAGGTCATTGGAGGTTTTATGGTTTTCTTACGTTTTTAGTGTTTCAGGGTTTTTTTACATTTCCATGGATTTGTATGGTTTTTTAGGATTTTTATGGTTTTTAGATTTTTTATGTTTTCTTTTGGATTTTGAGGTTTTTAGGGTTTTTAGGGGTTTTTAGGGTTTTAGGGGTTTTAATGGTTTTTAGGGTCTTTTTGGGTTTTAGGATTTTATTTTCAATTTTTTAGGGTTTTTAAGGTTTTTGAGAGTTTTTTAACATTTTTATTAGTTTAAAGTGTTTTATAGTTTTTAGTGGGTTTTTAGGGTAACTATGGGGCTTTTGGGGTTTTTAAGGTTTTTAAAGGTTTTAAGGGTTTTTATTTTTTTTGTGGATTTTTAGTGTTTTGGGGTTTTTTTTATGTTTTCATGGATTTTTAAGGGGGTTTGGATTTTTATTGTTTTTATAGGTTTTTTTGGTATTTAGGGATTTTGAGGGTCTTTAGGAGTTTTCAATGGTTTTTATAGTTTTTTGGGGTTTTAGGGTTTTTTTGGGGATTTTAGGGTTTTATGGATTTTGAGGGGGTTTTAGGGTTTTTGAGGGTTTTTTTATTTTTCAAGGGTTTTTAGGGTGTTTAGGGTTTTTAGGGTCTATTTGGGTTTTTAGGGTTTGGTTTGACTTTGTCGGGTTTTAAGGATTTTAACATTTTTAAGGGTTTGAGTGGTTTTTAGGGTTTTTATAGGTTTTTAGGATTTTAAGGTTGTTAGGGGTTTTTATTATTTTCATGGATTTTTAGTGGATTTTTAGTATTTTTATTTTTTTAGGGTTTTTTATGGTTTTATGGATTTCATGGGGTTTTTAGGGTTTTTAGTTTCTTTTTGGGTTTTTATGGTTTTTTTTAGTTTTTTAGGCCTTTTGAGGGTTTTTTGAGTTCTTTTTAACATTTTTGGAGTTTAAATGGGTTTTAGAGTATTTAGTAATTTCTTAAGGTTTTTATGGGGTTTTAGGTTTTTAAAGGTTTTTAGTGGTTTTATGGTTTTCATTGGTTTTTTAGGGTTTTTGACATGTCCATGGATTTTTTGCGATTCTTTGGATTTTTAGGGTTTTTAGGGGTTTTAGGGTTTTTAGTTTTTTTTTGGGTTTTAGTGTTTTTATATTTTTTAGGGGTTTTCATGTTTTAAGGTTCTTTTGTGGTTTTAGGTTGTTTTTGATTTTTTAGGGTTTTTAAGGTTTTTAGAGTTTTTTATGTTTTTAAGGGTTTTAAGGGGTTTTAGAGTTTTAAGTGGGTTTTAGGGTATTAGGGTTTTAGGGTTTTTTCTGTTTTTATGGATTTTTTATGGGTTTTATGATTTTTATGGTTTTTATAGTATTTTAGGGTTTTAAGGGATTTTGATGGGGTTTGGGGTTCTTTAAGGGTTTTAGAGGTGTTAGGGGTTTAGAGGATTTAGGGGTTTTAAGGGTTTTAGGGTCTTTTGGGTTTCTAGTGATTTTTTGAGTTTTTAAGGGTTTTTAAGGATTTATAGAGTTTTTAATGTTTTTAAGGGTTTTAAGGGTTTTTAGAGTTCTTAGTGGTTTTATGGGGTTTTAAAGGGTTTTTGGGATTTTTATGGGTTTCTTGGGTTTTTTAGGGTTGTTAGGGTTTTTTACGTTTTCATGTATTTTTATTTGTGTTTTAGGTTTTTTATTTTTTAGGGTTTTTATGGATTTTTGGTATTTTTATGGGTTTTAGGGTTTTTCATGGGTTTTTTGAGTTTTATAAGGTTTTTATGGTCTTTTGGGGGTTTTAGGGTTTGTAATATTTTTTTGAGTTTCTTAACATTTTAGGGGTTAAAAGGTTTTTTTAGTGTTTTTAGTGGTTTTTAGAGTTTTTTTTGTTTTTTAAGGTTTTTTATATTTTTTTTGGGTTTTCTTATGGTCTGTAGGGGTTTTCAGGGTTTTAGGGGTTTTTACATTCTCATGGATTTTTAGGGGTTTTTTTAGAATTTTTAAGGTTTGTATAGTTTTTAGGGTTTTTAGAAAGTTTTATGGTTTTTAGGGTTTTCAAAGTTTTTCAGGCCTTTTTGGGTTTTAAGGTATTTTTTGAGTTTTTAGGGATTTTAAGGGTTTTTGAAGTTTTTTTTAACATTTTTAGGGCAAGGAAGATGTGAGGTTCGGGCTATTCCCGGCCCCCCAAATTTATTATAAAGAAAAAAGAGACACAGCAGACAAGGGAGGGGAGGGGTCAATCGGCCCACACCCAAAAAACCCGTTACAATCCAAGATGCAAAAGACACCAAAAAAGAAAAATAAAAAGAGAAAAAAGAAAAAACACACAAATCCAAGAAACCACCACCACCATCTAGCATCAACCATCATCCTGCAGCTCACAGCTTACCAACGATCAACATTCAAACTCAAACAGCAATAAACATCCAACAACAGCACGATCATAAACCTCAGCTTCAGCAACTCCCAGCTCAGCAGCAACCAACATCCAACATCATAATTTCCATCATCCAGCGCATTCTAGCATCCAGCAGCACCGCATCCAACCATCACAGCAATGCAGCAGCAGCAACACGTCCAAACCATCCAACCCCAGCAACCAACATAACCAAAACCGACATCGCAACCAATCACAACCAATAGCAAGAAACCACAACACGAGCACCGCAACCAAACACGACCATCATCACCTCCCAGTAAACAATGACCAGAAACTACATACACACCATTTCCAGCAACTAACATGTTAACAGGGACAGCAGCACTCGCATCCAGTATACCACAACAGACAGATCCCAAACCAAACCACAGTATCCAGTGCCCCAACTTCAAGAACCAGCACCAGTAGCGGTTCTCATCCCATCCATCCACAACCAAAAAGTAGCAAAACTTGTAATGGAGATGATTAAATCCAGAAAACCCAGCAAAGAAACAGTTGAAAACCAGAAGGACCAGAACACCGCAAAACCAAAGAAAAACCGCAGTAGCGGGAGGTGGCTGCAAATCCAAAGAACCAGCTCGAGCAAGAATCCATACCAGAGTGCATACCTGCATATTCTCTGAAATCCACAGATCGGCCCCATCGCGTGACGGCCTGAGCAGAACCAAGTCAACGAATCTCAGAATAGAGTCGAGGAACACCAAAACCAAGACATCCCACCATGAACCAGGCATCGTTGAAGGAACCTTGGAGTCGAAGAACATCAACAGATCCCACCGCAGAGCTTTCAGAAATATCGAGCAATTCCACGCTGCAACCCGGAGAAAGAAAAACTGCTGGAAAAATTGAAAGTCACCAAACACCAAGAAACCAGAGGATGCCGCCGAGGTCCATCGAAGCAGAAGAGACTGGGATCTGCAACACAGCAAACCAATGCACCCAGATCTAACGAGCTCCTTCACGGACAGCCGCCTGATTCCAGATCTGGACATCTCCACCAAGACAAAGTAGGGCCATGCCAGGAAGGGACCAGAACCAGACCAATCCTCTAATAATCTGAAGCATCGCACATCGGGAGGACCAGATCTGACCCGGTCAACAACAACATCCCTCAACTGAAGCCGACACCTGAGAAGTAGGCGTGACACCGATCTAGAAAAACCGCACTGCCAGGGGAAGCAGCTATGCTGAGAGGGCCAAATCAGAGCCCAAAGCAGCCAAGAAGGAAACTCCACGCCGGAGGAAGCACACCGCGAAGAGAAACGCAGGGAAGTCCGAGCACGAGAGGGGCCGGGAGAGACAGCCACCATCCACTTCTTTTTGGGGGGTTTCATGGGTTTTAGGGGTTTTTTGGTTTTCAGGTGTTTTTCTGGATTTCTTACATTTTCATAGATTTTTAGGATTTTCTTAGGTTTTTCTATGGGTTTTAAGGTTTTTAGTGATTTTGAGTGGTTGTAAGGGATTTCAAGGGTTTATAGGGGTTTTAGGGATTTTTAGGGGTTTTAGTGTCTTTTAGGGTCTTTAAGTTTTTTTGTGAGATTTTTAGGGGTTTAAAGGTTTTTTAGAGTTTCTGATGTTTTTATGTCTTTTAAGTGTTTTTTGAGTTTTTAGTGGTATTTTGGGTTTTTGATGGGTTTTATGGGTTTTTATGTTTTTTGTGATTTTTTTTATTTTTTAGGGGTTTTTAGGGTTTTTTATGTTTTCATGGATTTTTAGGGTTTTTTGGATTTTTATGGTCTTTAGGGGTTTTTAGGGTTTTTTAGGGTTTTTGGGTCTTTTGGGTTTGAGGGTTTTTATTATTTTTTAGGGTTTTAAATGTTTCTTATAGGTTTTTAACATTTTTAGGTGTTTAAAGTGCTTTTAGAGATTTTAGTGGTTTTTTTGGGTTTTTCTATCTTTTTAGGTTTTTTTTCTAGGTTTTAGGGGTTTTATGGTTTTCCTGGGTTTTTCAAGGTTTTTAGGGGTTTTTACATTTTCATGGTTTTTATTGGATTTTTAGGGTTTTTGTTTTTTAGGGATTTTGTTGGCTTTTATGGGTTTTTAGGGTTTTTAGGGGTTTTCAGGGTTTTTTTGGTCTTTTGGGTTTTTATGGTTTTTTTAATATTTTCAGGGTTTTTAGGTTTTTTAGGGTTTTTTAACATTTTTAGGGGTTTTAAAGGTTTTTTAAGGTTTTTATGGGGTTTTATGGGTTTTTAGGGGTTTCTCGGGGTTTTAGGGTCTTTTACCATTTCATGTATTTTTGGGGGTTTTTACAATTTTTATGGTTTTTAGGGTTTTTTTGGGTTCTTTGGGATTTTAAGGGTGTTTAGGGGTTTTCAAGGGTTTTTAGGGTTTATAGGCTCTATTGGGGTCTTTAGGGATTTTTTGTGATTTTTATGGTTTTAAGGGTTTTTAGAGTTTTTTACATTTTTAGGGGTTTTAAGTGGTTTTGGAGGCTTTAGTGGTTTTTAGGGTTTTTATGGGTTTTTAGGTTTTTTAAGTTTTTAGGGGTTTTTATGGGTTTCAGCAGTTTTTTAAGGTTTAGGGTTTTTTATGTTTTCATGGATTTTTTTAGGATTTTTAGGATTTTTCGGGATTTTTAGGATTTTTATGGTCTTTAGGGGTTTTAGGGTTTTTATAGATTTTGAGGGTTTTAGGGTTTTTAGGGGGGTTATGGTTTTTAGTTTTTTAAGGGTTTTTTGATTTTTTATGTTTTTTTTCAGTTTTTATGGTTTTTAAGGTTTTTTAAAGTTTTTAACGTTTATAGGGGTTTCAAGGGTTTAAAGGGTTTTTTGTTGGTTTTTACGGTTTTTATGGGTTTTAGGGTTTTTTTATGGTTTTTAGGTGTTCATGGTTTTTAGGGTTTTAGCTGTTTTTACATTTTCATGGATTGTTAGGGTTTTTTAGTGTTTTTAAGGATTTTGAGGGGTTTTAGGGTTTTTAGGAGTTTTGGTTGTTTTTGGGTTTTAGTGGTTTTTTTGGGTTTTTAGGGTTTTTATGATTTTTCGATGTTTTTATAGTTTTCAAGGGGTTTTAAGGGTTTTCAAGTTTTTTAAGTTTTCATGGATTGTTAGGTGTTTTTTGTATTTTTATGGGTTTTTGAGGTTTTTAGTGATTTTTTTGGGTGTTTAGGGTTTTTAGGGGTTTTAGGGTTTTTCATGAGTTTTTAGGGTTTTAGAGTTTTTAGGGGTTTTAGGGAATTTTTAGGGTTTTAAGGTTTTTTTTAGTTTTATAGGGGTTTTATAGTTTTTAGAGTTTTTATAGGTTTTAGGGGTTTTATTGGTTTTTATAGTGTTTAGTAGTTTTAGGGTTTTTATGGGTTTTTATGGGGTTTTAGGGTTTTTATGGGGGGTTTTAGGTGTTTAGGGTTTTTATGTTTTCATGGATTTTTTATTATTTTTATGGGTTTTAGTGTTTTTATGGGTTTTATGTATTTTGAGGGTTTTCAGTGGTTTTTAGGTTTTTAAGGGGGTTTTAAGGTTTTAAGGGTCTTTTTGGGTTTTTTTTGAGTTTGTAGGAGTTTAAAGATTTTTTAGAGTTTTTAAACATTTTTGGGGGTTTTAATGGTTTTAAGAGGTTTTAATGGTTTTTAGGGATTTTATAGGTTTTTAGGGTTTTTTAAGGGTTTATGGGTTTTTATGGTTTTCAACGGTTTTTCAAGGTTTTTAGAGTTTTTATATTTTCATGGATTTTTATGGGTTTTTTAGGATTTTTATGGTTTTTTGGGGGTTTTAGAGATTTTAGATATTTTTAGGGTGTTTAGGGTTTTCAGGGGTTTTATGGTTTTTCAGATTTTAGGGTCTTTTGTGGTTTTGGGGTTTTTAAGGGTCTTTAATATTTTTTAACATTTTTAGAGTTTTTAAGAATTTTTAGAGTTTTAGTGGTTTCTTAGGTTTTGATGGGATTTTATGGTTTTTTAAGTATTTAGGGGTTTTATGGTTGAAGGGGTTTTTCGGGGTTTTTAAGGTTTTTACGTGTTAATAGACTTTTAGGGGTTTTTTGGATTTTATGGTTTTTATGGTTTTTAGGGTTTTCAGGGGTTTCAATGGGTTTTCAAGTATTTTGTGTTTTTTAGGGTTTTCAGGGTCTTTTGGGTTTTCAGGGTTTTTTGAGTTTTTTAAGGGTTTTAAGGGTTTTTAGATGTTTTTAACATTTTTAGGGGTCTTACGGTTTTCGTTTTTTAGAGTTTTTAGTTATTTTTAGGGTTTTTATGGGGTTTTAGGGGTTTTTTAGTTTTTTAGGGGTTTTATGGTTTTCCGTGGTTTTTCAAGATTTTTATGGGTTTTTACGTTTTCATGGATTTTAGGGGTTTTTCATATTTTTATTGATTTTTGGGTTTTTCCAGATTTTGAGTTTTTTAGTGGTTTTCACGGGTTTTTAGGGTTTTTAGGGTTTTCTCGGATATTTAGTGTTTTTTGGGTTATTAAATTTTTTTGAGATTTTTGGGTTTTAAATGTTTTTATAGTTTTATAACCTTTTTAGGTTTTTAAAGGGCTATTAGATTTTTCAGTGTTTGTTTAGAATTTTGGGGTTTTTTATGGTTTTAAGGGGTTTTCCAGGGTTTTAGGGTTTTTTAAGTTTTCATAGATTTTTAGCCGTTATTAGGAATTTAATGGATTTAAATGTTTTTAAGGATTTTTATAGATTTTGATGTTTTTTAGGGAGGTTTTGGGTTTTTAGGATTTTTATGGGTTTTTGGGTTTTTGGGTTTTTGGTTTTTTATTTTTTTTATTTTTTTAGTGTTTTAAGGTTTTTAGTGTTTTTTAAGGTTTTTAGAGATTTAATGGGATTTTTAGAAGTTTTAGAGGTTCTTTTGGTTTTTATTGGTTTTTAGGGTTTTTTAAGTTTTTTAGGGTTTTTTTGTGGTTTTAGGGGGTTTTAGGCAAAGAAGGCTCGGGTCCAGGCTATTCCTGGCACCCCCCAAAATTTATTAAACAAAAAGACAAAAACACTGCAGACAAGGGAGGGGGTTTTAGGGTTTTAGGGGTTTTTCAGGGTTTTTATACATTTTCATTGATTTTTAGGGGGTTTTAGGATTTTATGGGGTTTTAAGGGTTTTTCGGGTTTTTAGGTTTTTGAGGGTTTTTAGGGTTTCTAATGTTTTTAGGGTTCCAAGGTTTTTTCGGGGTTTTAAGGGTCTTTTGGGGTTTTTAAGGTTTTGGTTAGAGTTTTTATTGTTTATAAGGTTTTTTAAAGTTTAAATAAAATTGGCTTTAAAGGGTTTTTAGAGTTTTATTGATTTTTAGGGTTTTTAGGATTTTTGTCATTTTTCTTTGGATCTGTAGGTGTTTTTTAGAATTTTTTTTCCATATTTTAGGGAATTTTTGGATTTTTAGGGGTTTTTAGTATTGTTTTGGGTTTTAGGGTTCTTAGAGATTTTAAGGATTTTTAGGGTCTTTTCAGGGTTTTAAGGTTTTTTTAGTTTTTATTTCTTTTAATGTTTTTTATATTTTTAAACATTATTTGGGGTTTTAAGGGTTTTTAGAGTTTTTAGTGGTTTTTTGGGTTTTTATAGGTTTTTTGGTTTTTTATGATTTTTAGAGGTTCTTATGGTTCTTAGGGGTCTTTTAGGTCTTTTTATGTTTTCATATATTTTTAGAGGTTTTTATATTTATTTTGGTTTTTAGGGTTTTTAGGAATTTTTAAAGTTTTTAGGGGTTTTTAAAGTTTTAAGGGTTTTAAGGGGTTTTAAGGATTTTTAGGGTCTTTTTGGGCTTTTAGGGTTTTTTTGAGTTTTTTAGGGTTTTAAGGATTTTTTTGAGTTTTTTAACATTTTTAGGGGTTTTAAGGGTTTTTAGAGTTTTTAGTGGTTTTAGGGTTTTTATGGGGTTTTAGGGTTTGTTATTATTTTTTGGGGATTTTCAGGGTTTTTAGGGTTTTTTCATGTTTTCATAGACTTTTGGGGGTTTTTATATTTTTTTTGGTTTTTAGTTTGTTTATGATTTTTAAGTATTTTGAGAGTTTTTAGGGTTTTTCAGTGGTTTTTAGGGTTTTTGATGTTTTTAGGGTCTTTTGGGTTTTTAGGGTTTTTAGAGTTTTTTTACAAGGTAAGATTTTTTATAGATTTTTAACATTTTTAGGGTTTTTAAGAGTTTTTAGTGGGTGTTTAGGGTTTTATGGGGTTTTAGAGTTATTATGGTTTTTTACAGTTTTAGGGGTTTTTTAGGGTTTTTTATGTCTTCATGGATTTTAGTGGGTTTTAGGATTTTAATGGATTTTAGGGGATTTAGGATTTTTAGGGATTTTAGGGTTTTTATGGTTTTTAGGGTTTTCAGGATTTTTCAGGTTATTTTCGGTTTTAGGGTTTTTTTGAATTTTATAGGGTTTTGTGGGTTTATAGAGTTTTCTAATGTTTTAGGTGTTTTAAGGGTTTTTATAGTTTTTAGTGATTTTTAGGGTTTTTATTGTTTTTTAGGTTTTTTATGGTTTAGGGGATTTTTTAGTTTTCAGGGTTTCTAGGGTTTTTTATGTTTTCATGTATTTTTAGGAGTTTTTTTTAATATTATAAGTGTTTCTAGGGTTTTGTATGGTATTTTTTGGTTTTTTTTTTAATTGTTTAGAGTTTTTAGAGTTTTTAAGAGTTTTTTATCGTTTTTGGAGTTTTAAGGGTTTTTCTAGTTTTTAGTTGGTTTTTAGGGTTTTTATGTATTTTTAGGGTTTTATGGTTTTAGTGGGTTTTTTGGTTTTAGAGGATTTTCAGGATTTTTTACGTTCCCATGGATTTATTGGGAAATTTAAGGAATTTTTATGGGTATTACGGTTTATTGGGTTTTTATAGATTTTGAGGGTTGTAAGGTTTTAAGTGTTTTTTTGGGTTTTAGGGGGTTTTAGGGTTTTTTGGGTTTTTAGTGTATTTTAGTTTTTAAAGGTTTTTAGAGCTTTTTAACATTTTTAGGTATTTAAAGTGTTTTTAGATTTTTTAGTGGGTTTTTTGGTTTTTTATGAGGCTTTCGGGTTTTTAAGTTTTTAGGAGTTTTTATGGTTTGTAGGGGGATTTTAGGGTTCGTAGGACTTTTTATGTTGTCATGGATTTTTATGGTTTCATTAGGATTTTTGGGTTTTTTGAGGTTTTTAAGGTTTTTGGGGGTGTTTTAGGATTTTTATGGCTTTTATGGTTTTTAGGGTTGTAGGGGTTTTCAGGGGTTCCAGTTTTTTTAGGCGTCTTTAGGGACTTTTTGGTTTTTTAAGGCTTTTTTGAGTTTTTATGGTTTTTGATGGTTTCTAGAGTTTTTTATTATTTTTAAGGTTTTTATGGTTTTTTATCGTTTTAGTGGATTTTTGGGTTTTTAGTGTTTTTATATTTTTTTAGAAGTTTCTATGGTTTTAGGGTGTTTTACGTTTTCATGGATTTTTAGCGTTTTTTAAATATTTTTATGGTTTTTAAGGTTTTTAGTATTTTTATCTATTTTTAGGGGTTTTAGGTGTTTTCAGGGTTTTTATGGTCTTTTTTAGATTTTAGGGTTTTTATAAAGTTTAGGGGTTTTTGGGTTTTAGCAATTTTTCATGGTTTTTAGGGTTTTTTTTTTCATTTATTTTAATGGTTATTAGGGTTTTTGGGGATTTAGTAGGTTTTTAGGGGTTTTCAAGGATTTTAGGGGTTTTTAGGGTTTTTAGGGTCTTTTGGGGTTTTTAGGGTTTATAAGGTTTTTTTTGAGTTTTTTAGGGTTTTTAAGGTTTTTATAATTTTTTAACATTTTTAGTGATTTAAAGGGTTTTTAGATTTTTAAGTTGTTTTGGGGGTTTTTAGGGGTTTTAGGGTTTTTAATGGTTTCTAGGGGTTTTAGGGTTTTGAGGGGTTTTCAGGTTTTTTATGGGTTTTATGTTTTCATTGATTTTTATGGATTTTTAGGATTTTAATGCACTTTATGGTTTCTAGTATTTTTAGGGATTTTGATGATTTTTAAGGTCTTAAGGGTTTTTTAGGGTTTTTAGGGTTTTTTAGGGTTTTTAGTGTCTTTTTGTGTGTTTAAGATTTTTTGAGTTTTTGAGGGTTTTTAAGGTTTTTAGAGTTTTTTTAACATTTTTAGGGGTTTTAAGGGTTTTTAGTGTTTTACTAGTTTTTAGGGGTTTTATGAGTTTTTTGGGTTTTTAAAGGTTTTTTGGGGTTTTATGTTTTTTAGGGTTTTTAAGGGTTTTAAAGGTTTTTTAGTATGTTTATTGTTTTTAATGTTTTGAGGGATTTTAGGGATTTTCAAGGTTTCTAGGGGGTTTTAAGAGTTTTTATTGTTTTAAGGGTATTTAAGGGTATTTAAGGGTTTTTAATTTCATTTTGGGTTTTTACAGTTTTTTTGAGTTTTTAGTGGTTTTAGGGTTGTTATGGGTTTTTAAGGGTTTTTATGGTTTTTAGGGGTTTGGGGTTTTTCAGGGTTTTTAGAGTTTTCTATATTTTCAAGGATCATTTTGGGTTTTTTCAAATTTTTATGGTTTTTAGTGTTTTAGTGTTTTTAGGGATTTAGGGGTGTTTAGGGGTTTTAAGGGTTTTTAGGGCTTTTCAGGGGTTTTTGTGTCTTTTGGGATTTTAGAGGGGGGTCTTTGAGGTTTTTAAGGCTTAAAAGTTTTTTTTACCGTTTTTAATATTTTTAAGGGTATTAAGGTTTTTTGAGTTTTTAGTCGTTTCAGGGTTTTTATGGGATTGTAAGGTTTTTAGGGGTTTCTTATGGTTTTTAGCATTTTTAGGGTTCTTTACATTTTCATGGATGTTTAGGGGTTTTTATGAATTTCTATGTGTTTTAGGGTTTTTAGGGTTTTTAGAGATTTTGAGGGTTTTTAGTTTTTTAGGGTTTTTAGGTTTCTTTATGGTTTTGGGGTCTTTTTGGCAATTTAGGGTTTTTTCTGAGTTTTTAGGATTTTTAAGGGTTTTTTTGAGTTTTTAGCATTTTTAAGGATTTTTAATGATTTTAGATTTTTAAAAGGTTTTTAGAGGTTTTAGTGGGTTTTATTGGTTTTTCAAGGTTTTAGGGTTTTTTAGGTTTTATTGGGTTTTATGGATTTCAAGGGGTTTTCAGGGTATTTAGGGGTTTTTTACATTTTCATGGATTTTTGGTGTTTTTTTTATTTTTATGTATTTTTTAAGTTTTTAGGGATATTAAGGGTCTTTAGGTTATTTCATGTGTTTTTACGGGTTTTAATGGATTTTAGGGTCTTTTGGGTTTTTATGGGTTTTTGAGTTTTTTGGGATTTTTAAGGTGTTTTTGAGTTTTTTAACATTTTTAGGGGTTTAAAGGTTTTTAGAGTTTTTAGTGGATTTTTAGGGGTTTATGGGTTTTTAGGAGTTTTAAGGTTTTTAGGGGTGTTTATGGATTTCAGGGGCCTTTTAGGGTTCTTTATGCATTCATGGATTTTTAGGGCTTTCAAAAATTTTATGGTTTTTAAGGATTTCAAGGATTTTGAGAGGTCTTAGGGTTTCTTAGGGTTTTTTAGGGTTTTAGGGGTTTTTATGGTTTTAGGGCCTTTTTGGGTTTTTTGGGTTTTATTTTTATTTTTAGGGGGTTTAAGGATTTGAATTTTTTTTAATGTTTTTAGTGGGCCACTAGGGTTTCTATGGATTTTTTTGTTTTTTATTGTTTTCAGGGGTTTTTATGGCATTCAAGGTTTTTAGGAGTTTTTTACTTTTTGATGGATTTTTAGGGGGGTTTTAAGGTTTTTATCGTTTTTAGGGTTTCTTAAGGTTTTTAGTTTTTTTTAGGGTTTTTTTTAGTTTTTTAGGGTTTTTTTTAGTTTTTTAGGGTTTTTAAGTGTTTTTAGAGTTTTTTAATGTTTTTAGGGGTTTTAGGTTTTTAGGATTTTTAGGGTTTTTTGGTATTTTGAGGGGTTTTCAGGGGTTTTAGGGGTTTTCAAGGCATTTTTGGGCATTTTGGGGTTTTATGGTTTTTTTCCGTTTTTAGGTTTTTTGAGAGATTTTTAATGTTTTTTGGGGTTTTAAGGGTTTTAAGAGTTTTCAGTGATTTTTCAGAGTTTTTATGGGTTTTTTTATTTTTAAGGAATTTAGGGATTTAAATAGTTTTCACGGGGTTTCAAGGATTTTATGGTTTTTTACATATTCATTGATTTTTTGGGGTTTTTTAATATTTTTATTCTTTTTAGTGTTTTTTATGGTTTTTAGGGATTTCGATGGTTTTTAGGGCTTTCAAGGGTTTTTTATGATTTTCAGGGTGTTAGGGTCTTTTGGGTTTTTAGGGTTTTTTTTAGTTTCTTAGGGGGTTTAATGGTTTTTTAGAGTTTTTTAACGTTTTGTGGGTTTTAAGGGGTTTATAGTTTTTTAATGTTTTTAGGGATTTTAAGGGTCTTTAGAGTGTTTTAATTGGTTTTTAGGGTTTATAGGGATTTTTAGGATTTTTGAAGGTTTTTAGGGTTTTTTTGAATTTTAGGGGTTTTTTTGGGTTTTAAGGGTTTTTACATTTTCAGAGATTTTAAGGGGCCTTATAGGATTTATATGGATCCTAGTGTTTTTTAGGTTATTTTAGGATTGTGAGGGTTTTAGGAGTTTTCATGGGTTTTTAGGGGTTTTAGTGTTTTTAGGGTTTTTAGTGTATTTTTGGGGTTTTAGGGGTTTTTTAGATTTTTAGGGTTTTTATGGGTTTTTAGAGTTTTTTAACATTTTTAGGGGTTTTCGGTAGGGGGTTTTAGGGATTTGGGGATTTTTAAATTTTCATGGATTTTAGGGGTTCTTTAGGATTTTTGGGGTTTTAGGGGTTTTAGGGGTTTTAGGGATTTCAATGAGTTTTAGGGGCTTTTAGGGGTTTTAGGGTTTTAGGGGTTTTCAAGGTTTTTAGGGTATTTTTAGTGTTTTAGGGTTTTAGGTTTTTTTGATTTTTTAAAGGTATTTTAAGGTTTTTGAGATATTTTTAAGGGTTTTTGGTGTTTTAAGGGTTTTTAGAGTTTTTAGTAGTTTTATAGGGTTTTAAATGTTTTTGGGAGATTTTTAACATTTTTATGTGTTTTAAGGGTTTTTAGAGTTTTTAGTAGCTTTTTAGGGTTTTTAGGGTTTTCATGGTTTTTTAAGGTTTATAGGGGTTTAAATGGTATTTAGGGGTTTTCCAAGTTTTTATGGTTTTTTATGTTTTTATGGATTTTTAGGGGTTTTTTTTGAATTTTTATGATTTTTTGTGTTTTGAGGGATTTTGATGGTTTGAGGGTTTTCAACAGTTTTTAGGGTATTTTGTTGATTTTAGGGCCTTTTAAGGTTTAAAGGTTTTTTTAGTTTTTAGGGGTTTTATGTTTTTTTAGATTTTTTTACGTTTTTATGGGTTCTAAGGGTTTTTAAAGTTTTTAGTGGTTTTTAGGGTTTTTATGGGTTTTTAGGTTTTTAAGGTTTTTAGGGTTTTTTTGTGTTCTAAGGGTTTTTAATGTTTTTAGTGGTTTTTAGGGTTTTTATGGGTTTTTAGGATTTTTAGGTGTTTAGGGGTTTTTATGGTTGTCATGATTTTTTCATGGTTTTAGGGTTTTTAAAATTTTCATGGATTTTTAGTGTCTTAAGTTATTTTTGGTTTTTAGAGTTTTAAGGCTTTCTATGATTTTGAGGGTTTTTCGGGTGTTTTAGGGTTTGTAAGTTTTTTCAGGGTTTTTAGTTTCTTTTGAGTTTTTAGAGTTTTTATGAATTTTTATGATTTTTATGGTTTTTATAGTTTATTTACATTTTAGTGGTTTTATGATTTCTTAGAGTTTCTAGTGGTTTTAGGGTTTTTATGGTTTTGAGGGTTTTTTAATGTTTTTAGGGGTTTTGTTGCCTTCAGGGGTTCCTTGAATTTTTTGGGTTTCTTACGTGTTCATGGATTTCTATGGTTTTTTAGAATTTTATGGTTTTTAGGGGTTTTATGGTTTTTAGGGACATTGTGAGTTTTGGGCTTCTTCAGGGGTTTTTAGAGTTTTTAAGGTTTTTCAGAGTTTTAGGGTAATTTTGGGTTTTTAGTTATTTTTTAGTTTTTTATGTTTTTAAGTTTTTTTATAGTTTTTAACGTTTTTAGGGGTTTTAAGGGTGTTAATAGTTTTTAGGGGCGTTTTAAGTTTTTTTGGGTTTTTAAATATTTTTAGGGATTTTTATTATTTTTCGAGTTTTTTACGTTTTCATGGATTTCTAATGGTTTTTTATTCTTTTTAAAAGGTTTTAGGGTTTTTACAGTTTTTAGGGTTTTTAGGGTTTTCGGGGTTTTCAGGGTTTTTCAGGTTTTAGGGTGTTTTAGGCTTTTTTGGGTTTTTAGGTTTTTTTTGAGTTTTTTTGGTTGTTTATGGTTTTGTATACTTTTTAATGTTTTTAGGGGTTTAAGGGTTTTAATAGTTCTTAGTGGGGTTTAGGGTTTTCATGGGTTTTTACTATTTTTAAGGTTCTGAGGAAATTTTAAGATATTGAGGGGTTTTTTTGGGTTTTTTGTGTATTTTATGTTTTCATCGATTTTTTGGGGGTTTTAACAATTTTTATTTTTTTTAGGGATTTTGAAGGGTTTTAGGTGTTTTTATGGGGTTTAGGCTTTTTAGTGTTTTTAGGGATTTTGGGGTCTATTTGGGGTTTTGGGTTTTTTTGAGCTTTTTAGGAGTTTAAAGGTTTTTAAGATATTTTTAATGTTTTTAGGGGTTTTCAGGGTTTTTATAGTTTTTTGTAGTTTTTAGAGTTTTATTCATTTTTAGGGGGTTTTAAGTGGTTTTTAGGGTTTTTAGTTTTTTTTTGGGTTTTAAGGTTTTTAGAGTTTTTTAATGTTTTTTGGGGTTTTAGAGTTTTTTGTGGTTTTTATGTTTTTTATCGATTTTGGGGGGTTTTAAAATCTTTTTGGGGGTTTTATGCTTTTCATGGGTTTTTTAGGGTTTTAAGTTTTTTTAAATTTTCATGGATTTTTAGGAGTTTTTTAATATTTTTAGGGTTCTTAATATTTTTAAGGGCTTCGAGGGTTTTTATGGTTTTTCTAGGGTTTTGGGGGGTTTTAGGGATTTTAATCCTTTTAGGGTCTTCTTGGGGTTTTAAGTTTTTTTTGGAGTTTTTTAGGGTGTTTATGGTTTGTGAGAGATTTTAAACGTTTTGTGGTTTTAAGGGTTTTATATTTTTCAGTGGGTTTTAGGGTTTTTATGGGGTTTAGGGTTTTTAATGTTTTAAGGGGTTTTATGGTTGGGGGGGGGTTCAGGGTTTTTTATGTTTTCATGTATTTTTAATGGGTTTTTAGAATTTTTATGCTTTTTAAGGTTTTTAGGGTTTTAGGGATTTTGAGGATTTATTGGGTTTTCAGGGGTGTTAGGATTTTAGGGGTGTTCAGGGGTTTTAGGGACTTTTGTGTTTTTTTGAGTTGGTTTTAAGGTTTTTTATTATGGGTTTTAAGGGGTTTTAGAGTTTCTAGCAGTTTTTAGGGTTTTTATGGTTTTTAGTTCTTTTAAAGTCTTATGGGTTTTTATGGTTTTTAGGGGGTTTTAGGGGTTTTTTTACTTTTTCATGGATTTTTAAGGGTTTTTTGGATTTTTATGGTTTTTGGGTTTTTTAGGTGTTTGAGTGATTTTTAAGGGTTTTAGGGATTTTAAGGGGTATTTTAGGAGATTTATGGTTTTTAGGGTTTTTAGAGATTTTGATAATTTTTAGGTGTTTTTACAAGTTTTCATGGTGTTAAGGGTCGTTTGGGTTTTTAGGTTTTTAAGTGTTTTTAGAGTTTTTTAATATTTTATGGGTTTTAAGGATTTTAGAATTTTTAGTGACTTTTTAGATATTTATGGGTTTTTATGTTTTTTAAGGTTGTTAGGGGTTTTTATGGTTTCTATGTTTTCAGGGATTTTTAGGGTTTTATATTATTTTTTTGGTTTTTAGGGTTTCTAAGGTTTTTCTGGGTTTTATGATTTTTTTGGGCTTTGTAGGACTTTTTGATTTATTTTTGAAATTTTTTATGGTTTTTATGGTTTTTAGGAGTTTTTCAATTTTTTTAGGCGTTTAAAGGGTTTTTAGAGTCTTTAGTGGGTTTAGGGTTTTTTATGGTTTTTAGGGGTTTGTATGGTTTTGAGGTGTTTTAAGTATTTTTAGGGTTTTTTACATATTCATTGATTTTAGGGGGGGTTCTTAGAATTTTTATGACTTTTAGGTTTTTAGGTTTTTTAGGGACTTTGAGTGGTTTTCAAAGGTTTTTATAGTTTTAGATGTTTTTAGGGTATTTAGGGTCTTTTTGGGATTTTAAGGTTCTTTTTGAGTTTTTAAGGTTTTTAAGAGTTTTTTAACATATTTAGGGGTTTAAATGGTTTTTATAGTTTTTTGTGTTTTTTATGGAATTTTAGGGTTTTTCATATTTTTTAGGGTTCTATGGGTTTTAGGGGTTTTCGCGGTTTTAGGTTTATTTGGTTTTCATGTGTTTTATGGATTTTTTAGGATTTGTATGGTTTTTAAGGTTTTTATGGATTTTGAGGGTTTTTAGGTTTTTTTCAGGGGTTTTTAGTGGTTTTTAGGATTTTTAGCGTCTTTTTGGGTTTTGGTGATTTTTAAGTTTTTTTGGGTTTTTAAGGTTTTTAAGGGTTTTTATCATTTTTAGGGATTTTAGGGTTTTATGTTTTTTATGGGTTTTTATAGTTTTTAGGGGGTTTATGGTTTTCAGGGGTCTTGCAGGGTCTTTATGGATTCTTATGTTTTCCAAGATTTTTAGGTTTTTTATTATTTTATGGTTTTTTGGGGGGGGGGTTTGGGATTTTGAGGGTTTTATGGTTTTTAGGGAGCTTTCAGGTTTTTACAGTTTCTTAGGGTTTTTAGGTTCTTTTGGGGATTTTAGGGTTTGTTTGAATTTTTTAGGGGTTTTATGATTATTTATAATTTTTAATGTTTTAGGGTTTTAAGGGTTTTTAGAGTTTTTAGTGGTTTTTTTGGGTTTTATAGGTTTTTAGGGTTTTTTTATGTTTTCATGGATTTTAAGGGATTTTTTAGGATTTTTTTTTTGATTTTAGGATTTTTAGGGATTTCAAGGATTGTTAGGGGTTTTGAAGGTTTCCATGGGTTTTTAGGGTTTGTTGGAGTTTTTAGAGTTTTAGGTCTTTTTTGGGTTTTCGGTTTTTTTGTGTTTTTTAGGGTTTTAATGGTTTTTAGATTTTTTTTTAACTTTTTGAGGGATGTTCAGCTTTTTAGAGTTTTTAGGGGTTTTAGTCCTTATGGTCTTTTTAATTTTTTAAGGTTTTTTATGTTTTTAAGGAGGTTTTAAGGGTATTTCGGGATTTTTTATGTTTCCATAGATTTATAGGAGTTTTTAAGGATTTTATGTTTTTAGGGTATTTACAGCTTTTTAGGGTTTTTCTAGGGTTTTTGGGGTTTTTTGATTTTTTTGGGTTTTTAAGGTTTTTTAGATTTTTTCTTCTTTTTTCAAGTTTTTAAGGGTTTTGGGTTTTTAGTGGGTTTTTATGGGTTTTTATGGTTTTCAATGTTTTTAGGGGTTATTTATTGTTTTCAGGGTTCTTAGGGTTTTATACATTTTCATGGATTTTTAGGGGTCTTGTAGGGTTTTTATACTGTTTTAGGGTTTTTTGGAATTTTGAGGGGTTTTCAAGGATTTTAGGGTTTTTCGAGGTTTTCAGGGTCCTTCGGTTTTTTTGGATTTTTTAGGTTTTTAGTGTTTTAAAGGTTTTTGAGAAATTTTTAAACATTTTTAGGGGTCAAAAGAGGTTTTAGTGGTTTTAGGGTTTTTTTGTTTTTAAGGTTTTAGGGGGGTTTAATAGTTTTCAGGGGCTTTTCGGGGCTTTAGGGTTTCTTATGTTTTCAGGGTCTTTAGGGGTTTTTAGGGTATTTTAAGGTTTTTAGGGATTTTTAAGGTTTTTAGGGGGTTTGGGGTTTTTTTAAAGGTTTTAGGGTCCTTTTGTGTTTTTAGGGTTTTTTGAGTTTTTTCAGGTTTTTAAGGATTTTTAGAGTTCTTTAACATTTTTAGGGGTTTTAATGGATTTTAAAGTTTTTAGTGGTATTTAGGGTTTTGATGGGTTTTGAGGGTTTTTTAATGTTTTTAGGTGTTTTTATGATTTTCAGGGATTTTCAATGTTTTTAGCATTTTTTATGTTTTTGTGGATTTTTAGAGGTTTTTATTTTTATTTTTATGGCTTTTTGGGTTTTTTAATTTTTTTGGGGATTTTGATTGGTTTTATGGTTTTTAGTGACTTTTTTATTTTTTAGGAGTTTTTTGAGTTTTTAAGATTTTTAATCTTTTTAGAGATTTTAAACGTTTTAGGGCTTTTATGGGTTTATAGAGTTTTTATTGGTTTATATTGTTTTTAAGGGTTTTTAGGGTTTTTTAAAGTTTTTATGGTTTTTAGGATTTTAGTAACTTTTACGTTTTCATGGTTTTTTGGGTGGGTTTATTGGCCTTTTATGGTTTTTTGGGTTTTTTGGGTTTTTAGGGATTTTTTTGGGTTTTGAGGGTTTTTGAGGGGTTTTAAGAATTTTAGGGGTTTTTAGGGATTTGGAGTGTTATTAAGGGTTTTCAGTGTTTTTTGAGTTTTTTTTGGGTTTTAAGTGTTTTTAGATTTTTTAACATTTTTATGGGTTTTAAGGATTTTTATAGTTTCTAGTGGTTTTGAGGTTTTTATGGGTTTTTAGGTTTTTTAAGGTTTTTAGCAGTTTTAAGGTTTTTAAGGGGTTTTCCGGGTTTTCAGGCAGTTTACATTTTCATGGATTTTAGGGGTTTTTAATATTTTTATGGGTTTTATGATTTTTTAGGGTATTTAGGGATTTTTAGGGTTTTTAGGGTTTTTCAGGGGTTTTAGGGTTTTTAGGGTTTTAAGGGTTTTTAGTCTCTTCTTGGGGTTTTAGGGTTTTTGTATGAGTTTTTTTAGGTTTTTTAGAGTTTAAAATTTTTAGGTATTTTAAGGGGTTTAAAGTATTTAGTGGGGTTTTATTGGATTTTAGGGTTTTTTAAAGTTTTTAGGGGTTTTATTGTTTTCGGGGCTTTTAAGGGATTTTACTTTTTCATGGGTTTTTAGGGGTTTTTATGATTTTTATGGGTTTTAGATTTTTGTAGAGTTTATAGGGATTTTGAGGATTTTCCAGGGTTTTTAGGGGTTTCTTATGATTTTATGGGTTTTAGGGTTTTTCTTGGTTTTTAGGGATTTTGAGGGGTTTTAGGGTTTTTTTGGTGTTTTCAGTGTTTTAGGGGTTTTTAGGGTTTTTAGGGTTTTTTTAGTTTTTTAGGGTTTTATGGTTTTTAAAGTTTTTTAATGTTTTGACGTGTTTTTATCTTTTTTAGAGTTTTAGTGGTTTTAGGGTTTTTTATCGGTTTTGGAGATTTTTAAAGATTTTAGGAGTTTTTATAGTTTTCTGTGGTTTTTCATGGTTTTTTACATTTTCATTGATTTTTTGGGGTTTTTTAGTTTTTTTATGGATTTTAGAGTTTTTAGAGGTTTTATATATTTTGAGGGGGTTTAGGGGTTTTCATAGGGTTTTAGGGTTTTTTTGGGTTTTTAGGGGTTTTCAGGGTTTTTAGGATCATTTGGGGTTTTTAGGGTATTTTTGAGTTTTTTAGTGTTTTAAGGTTTTTTAGAGTTTTTTAAAAAATTTATGGGTTTAAAGGGTTTCTATGGTTTTTAGATGGGTTTTAGTGTTTTTAAGGTATTTAGGAATTTTTATGGTTTTTAGGAATTTTTAAGGGTTTTTAGGGGTTTTTACATTTTCATGGATTTTTAGGGGTTTTTTAGGATTTTTAGGATTTTTAGGATTTTTAGGGTTTTTAGTGATTTTTATGGTTTTTAGTGTTTTTAGGGTTCTTCGGGTTTTTAGGGGTTTTCAGGGTTTTTTGGGTTTTAGGGTTTTGGGGTTTTAGGGTATTTAAGGTTTTTTTAGAGTTTTTTTTGACATTTTTAGGGGGGTTAGTTTTTTTGTAAAAGCAGTGGCATGAATCAGTAGATACAAGTCAAGAACACAGGAAGAGAACATACAACTTTTTTTAGAGGCAAATGGTGTGAATCGGTCACCCGATACATGCCCCCAAGGAATTTATTAAATCAAAAAGTTTATACAGTTTTTGCACGAGGTTAAATAACTTACACTAACACAAAGAATATTGAAAGATACATGCCGATAAAATAGAAACAGCTCACACAAAACCAGAGGACTCCTGCAGCCATCATGAGATCCATTGCAAAATCGGAGTAGATCGCGCCTTACTTGTACCGATGTGAAGACAGAAGCAATCTTCATCTTCAAAATCGAAGCAGAGCAGTCCAATCTCATATGCATAACTGATAAAAAGGATCCATCACAGCACCATGATGTATAAAGATATCCAGTCATCACACAACATGTTTTTTAGCAAGCAGAGCGGCCATAAATAAGTCAGAAACCAAGAGAAAACAGGCAGAAAACCTATCAAGAACAGATCAGAAAAACAATTAAGAAACCAGAGTTGTTCAGAAGGAATGTAGTCCAACTGAAACCTGTGAATGCAAATCCAATTATCCAAATAGAAACCAGGTTGAGCAAGGCAGCATCTAACCAAAAAATCCAACATGCCCCATTGGTCTTCATCCAAACAGCACAAAGAAATCCGGAACCAAAAATCATTACCATGGAATGTCCTTAAAACCGAAGTTTGGATCTTTCTCAAATTCCTCAACCACTCTAATAAACATACTATTTATAATATCAAGATAAGAATCAGCTGTCATTTCACCATTTTTGTATTTTCGAAAGGAAGTTGTATCATTTTCCGCTAACCAGGAGTCAAGCTCTTTTGAGAAATTCAGTTCCTCTTCATACTAATAGGCATCCTGATATACAAGATCATTTTCATCATCTTCACTTGAGGAAGTATCTGAATCAGAGCAATCAGAAGATTTTGAGGATTTAGGCAGAGATTCAATAGGGAAAGGCGGAGGAACCTCAAAATCAATACTTTTGGCAGCTAATGATCTTGTGATAACATTTCTTTCATAATTGACATTATCTCTATGTTTCCTAGTTTTCCTGGGATTTGGAGTGATGAAACCATCAGAGTCAACAATAGATTTTTTCCCTTTTCGTTCCTTTAGAGGAAAATTCTCCTCCACTTGAGTGATCTTTTCAACATCCTCCTGAAAATAATCCTCAGCTTCCCACTGTATAACCTCATAAGCCTCATGTGAATCTATTTCTTTTCTTTTCTCTTCACTAAGAGATGTTGGAGAGGGTTAGTCCTTTGTTTCCATATCATTTGAATGAGGGAAATCATGATGAGTAGAAGAGTCCTTCTTGGAGGGAGGATTGTTAGTTGTGGTCTCAAATACAACATTCACATAATCAGATATTTGATTATGATTTCCATGTTTTTCCATCATCAAATTCTGATTTTCCATTAAGGGTGAAGGGAGCATAGTAGATCTCTCAACAGTGACAAGGTTCTCTTTATTTACAGCTGCCATATAACTATCCAAAGGAGAATCTGATGGAATTTTGTGCCCCTATTTTCTCTTTTCAACCCAAACCATTTTTCTAGAAACTGAAGTTGAAGGTTTGAAGCTACAATCTTGCAAAGGATGTCTAAGTTTCAGACAATAAGTGTAGTAATCTGGTAAGTTTTCATAAACTACCTCCTGAAAGTAACCATGAGATCCATTTTGAATCCAAATTTGATTAGGAAGCTCATGTGAGACATCAAATTCTACACATATTCTAGCCACTGATGGTCTTGAGAGTTTTTCTGTAGCTGATTCAAGTTTTAAGGGGGTTTCTAATGATTGTTGAGATTGGGAAAAGGGATAGCTGCTTAAACAAATGCAGTGAAAGACCAGGGAAGCCAATCCAGATGGAGACTATAGGTGATTCAGAAAAGGGGTCAAAGTCATGGGGTCCATTTGAGTACTCTCATCGCACAACCCCCAAAGAACGAAGTGCGTTTAGTCCAAAGCCTATAATAGTCTTCATGAGAAGAAAAATTGAAGATGACATTCGAAGCATTAAGGATGCCAATATGGAAACCTGAAAAAACAATAACTTCTAGGGAGCTTCTTAAGAACTTCAAAGAAGGATGATTCTTAACAAATTTTCCAACAAGAACATAGCGTAAATCGTAAGCTAAGATGCAAACCTCATCAGCAGTGAAGGAAATCGTTGGTTGACCACGGTGATGGAAAATGTAAGGTTTGATGCAGGAATTCGTGGCTGAAGCTCCTTCACAAGGCTTGGTGTCTTCGTTGTTTCTCCCAGCAACTACATCAACGAAGGATCGGCATTCGGATTTCGCACAGCCGTGTTAGGTTTCTAAACTCCCTCACCAATGGTCGAGTTTCTTGGTGCTCCCATCACCTCAGAAGAGAACAGACAACTCAAGAAGCATAAAATAAATGAGATGACCTGACAGTATCCATTCCATGCAAAGTGGAAGGCATCTATCAGCTCTAAAGGGATGTAAAACGGTGTCACCATACCCATTCTGTCATTCCTTCCTTATTGATATGTTCAGAGAAATCTTCATCAAGTGTCATCAAGAATTTGTAGGTGGGCCAAACCATCCATGCATAGCCTTAGGGGTTTTAGTGTTTTTAGTGTTTTTTAGGTTTTTAATTGGTTTTTAGGGGTTTTATGGTTTTTAGGGGTTTCCGGTTTTTATGTGGTTTTCAGGGTCTTTATGTGGGTTTTTACATTTTCATGGATTTTAAGCGGGTTTTTTAGATTGTTATGGTTTTTAGGGTTTTTAATGTTTTGAGGTATTTTGAGGGGTTTTAAGGTTTTTAGGGGGTTTTGGGGTTTTTTGGGGTGTTCAGGGGTTTTATGGGTCTTTTGAGGTTTTTAGGATTTTTTTTAGTTTTTTGGGGTTTTTAACGTTTTTAGAGTTTATAAAATTATTTAGGGTTTTAAGTGTTTTTAGATTTTATAGTGGTTTTATAGTTTTTATAGGGTTTTAAAGTTTTATAGGGGGTTTTATGGTTTTTATTGGTTTTCTGAGTTTTTAGGTGTTTTTATGTTTTCATATTTTTTAACCATTTTTATCATTTTTATGGTTTTTAGGGATTTTGAGGGTTTTTAGGGGTTTTTAATGTTTTTAGGGTCTTTTTTGTTTTTATGGTTTTTTTAGTTTTTTAGTGTTCTTAAGGTTTTTAGAGTTTTTTAATGTACTTAGGAATTTTATGGGTTTCCATAGTTTTTAGTGGGTTTTAGGGTTTTTAGGGGTTTTAAAGGGTTTTAAGGTTTTTTATTGTTTTCATGGGTTTTCTTAGGGTTTTTAGGGTTTTTTACGTTTTGATGGATTTTTATGAGTTTTTATGGTTTTTAGGGTTTTTAGTGTTTTTCATGGATTTTTATGGTTTTCAGAGTTTTGAGGTTATTTTTGGGTTTTGGGGGTTTTTGTGTGTTTTTTTAGTGTTTTAAAGGTTTTCTAGAGTTTTTTAACATTTTTATGGTTTTAAGGGTTTTTAGAGTCTTTATTGGGTTTTGAGGGTTTTATGGGGTTTGGTGTTTTAAGGTTTTTATGGTTTTAAGAGTTTTTAGGGTTTTTTACATTTTTAAATGTTTTTAGGTGTTTTTTAAAAAAAATGGTTTGTAGGATTTTTTTGTATTTTATAGGGATTTTGGAGGTTTTAGAGTTTTAGGGGTTTTTTGAGTTGTTAGTGGTTTTTAGGGTTTTTAAGGTCTTTTGGGTTTTAAGGGTATTTTTATTTTTTTTGAGTTTTTATGGTTTTTAGAGTTTTTTATGTTTTTAGGGGTTTAAAGGGTTTTAGAGATTTCAGTGTGTTTTTAGGGTTTTTAAGGATTTTTGAGGTTTTTATAGTTTTTGGAGGTTTTTTAGGGTTTTTACGGTATTTTACTTTTTCATGGATTTTTAGGGGGTTTTTTAGGATTTTTATGATATTTATGTTTTTGGGGTTTTATGGATTTTTAGGGGTTTTATGGTTTTTTAGGATTTTTTAGGGTTTTAGGGGTCTTTGGGGGGGGGGGGTTTAGGGGTTTTTTGAGTTTTTTAGCATCTTTAAGGATTTTTAGAGTTTTTTTAACATTTTCATGTGTTTTAAGGGTTTTTAGATTTTTTTAGTGGTTGTTAGGGTTTTTAGGGTTTTTAGGGGGTTTTAGGATTTTTAGTGGTTTTATAGGGTTTAGGGGTTTTTCAAAATTTTATGTTTTTTTAAGTTTTTATGGATTTTAGGGGTTTCATAGGATTTTATGGTTTGTAGAATTTTTAAGGTTTTTAGAGATTTTAAGGGGTTTTCAAGATTTTTTAGGATCTTTTTGGTTTTTAGGGGTTTTTCCTTGAGTTTTTATGGGTTTTAAGGTGTTTTAGATTTTTTTAACATTTTTAGGGTTTTTAAGGGTTTTTAGAGTTTCTAGTGGTTTTTTAATTTTTTTGGGTCTTTGGGATTTGAAGGTTTTAAGGGGGTTTTATAGTTTTCAGGTTTTAAAGATTTTTTACATTTTCTTGGATGTTTAGGGGGTTTTAGAATTTTAATGGTTTTAGGGTTTTTTTAGGTTTTTAGTGTTTTTGAGGGTTTTTTGGGGTTTCAGGTGTTTTTAGGAGTTTTCAGGGTTTTAAGGGTCTTTTTTGGTATTTAGGTTTTTTTGATTTTTTAGGTGTTTAAAGGTGTTTTAGAGTTTTTTAACATTTTTAGGGCTTTAAAGGGTTTTTAGAGTTTTTAGTGGGTTTTTAGGGTTTTCAATTTTTAGGGGTTTTTAGGATTTTCATGGTTTTTAGTGGTTTTTAGGATTTTTAGGGATTTTGAGGGGTTTTAGCGGTCTTCAGGGGTTTTAGGGTTTTTTGGGTTTTTCAGTGTATTTAGGGTCTTCTTGGGTTTTTAGGGTTTTTTTAGTTTGTTAGGGTTTTTTAGGTTTTTCTGGAGTTCTTTAATGTTTTTAGGGGTTTAAATGGTTTTAGAGTTTTTTTGCGTTTTTTTAGGGTTTTATGGGATTTTAGGTATTTTTAAGTTTTGTGGCGGATTTTATGATTTTCAGGGGTTTTCAGGGTTTTTAGGGTTTTTTATGTTTTCATGGATTTTTAGTGATTTTTTAGGATTTTTGTGGTTTGAGGGATTTTTATGGTTTTTAGGGATTTTTGTGCATTTTTATGGTATTTAGGGGGTTTATGGTTTTAAGGGTTTTCAGGGTTTTTAGGGTCTTTTCCGGTTTTTAAATTTTTTTTTGAGTTTTTAGGGTTTTTAAGGTTTTTAGAGTTTTTTAACATTTATCCAGTTTTTAAATTTTTTTAGAGTTTTTAATGGGTTTTTAGGGTGTTTTTATTTATCATCGATTTTATGGGGCTTTTTATGATTTTTGTTATTTTTTGGGTTTTTTTTGTGATTTTTTTGTGGTTTTTTGGTATTTTAGGGTTTTAAAGTGGTTTTTTGGGTTTTTGGGGGTTTTATGGTCTTTTTGGGTTTTTAGGTTTTTTCGAATTTTTAGGGTTATTAAGGTTTTTTATAGTTTTTCAATATTTTTATTGGTTTTAAGGGATTTAAGATTTTTTAGTGGTTTCTTAGGGTTTTTAAGGGTTTTTAGGGTTTTAAAGGTTTTATAATTATTATAGATTTTAGAGGTTTTTTAGGGATTTTAGAGTTTTTTACGTTTTCATTGATTTTTAAGGGTATTTTTAGGATTTTTATGGTTTTTAGGGTTTTTGGGGAGGTTTTTCAGTTTTGAAGGTTTTTAGGGTTTTAGGGTCTTTTGGGTTTTTACGTTTTTTTAGGGTTTTATGGATTTCTGAGTTTTTAACATTTATAGGGGTTTTAAGGGTTTTTAGTGGTTTTTAGGGTTTTATGGGATTTGAAGGTTTTTAGGGGATTTTTGGGCTTTTCGAGATTTTTTAGGGTTTTAGGGTTTTTATGTTTTCATGTATTTTTAGGGGCATTTTAGGATTTTTATGATTTCTATAGTTTTTAGGGTTTTATAGATTCTATGGGGTTTTAGTGTATTTATAGGTTTTATGGTCTGTATAGGGTTTTTAGGGTCTTTTTTGGTTTTTTTGAGTTTTTATGGGTTTTATAGTTTTTTTTCAGTTTGTTAACATTTTTAGGGTTTCTCAGGGGGGTTTATGATTTTTATGGGTTTTTAGGGTTTTAAATTCTTTTTGGGTTTTAGGTTATTATTTTGAATTTTAGGGTTTTTATTTGTTTTTGGAGTTCTTTTAACGTTTTTAGGAGTTTAAATTTTTTTTAGAGTTTTTAGTAATTTTTATTGGTATTTAGGGTTTTTATTGGTTTTTGGGTTTTTTGGGGTTTTAAGGGTTTTTATGATTTTTAGGGGTCTTTTGGGTTTTTTGGATTTTTAATGTTTTTATGGATTTTTAGGGTTTTTAATGTTTTTTTTCTTTTTATGTTTTTTAGAGTTTTTAAGAATTTTTTAGTGTTTTTAGGGTCGTTTTGGGTTTTTAGGGTGTTTTGGGGTTTTGGGGTTTTAAGGCTTTTAGATCTTTTTAAGATCTTTCAGGATTTTATGTTTTTTTAATGTTTTCAATGGTTTTCATGGTCTTTAGGGTTTATTATGTTTTCATGGGTCTTTAGGGGTTTTTAGGATTTTTTGGATTTTAGGGTTATTAAGGATTCTAGGCATTTTGAGGCTTTTTAGGGTTTTTCATGGGTTTTAGGTTTTTTATAGTTTTTATTTTTTTTATATTCTTTTAGGTTTTTAGGGTTTTTTTTGAGTTTTTAGGGTTATTAATATTTTTAATGTTTCTATCAGTTTTATGGGTTTTTAGAGTCTTTAGTCTTTTAGGGGGTTTAAGGTCTTTTTGTGTTTTAGGTTTTTTTTTTGATTTTTTAGGGTTTTTAATGTTTTTAAATTTTATTAATATTTTTAGGGTTTTAAAGGTTTTTTAGAGTTTTAGTGGTTTTTTATGGATTTATCAGTTTGTAAGGGTTTTTTATGGTTTTCCGGGGTTTTCAGGTTTTTTAGAGTTTTTAATGTTTTCATGAATTTTTATGGATTTTCAAATATATTTTTTAGTTTTTAGAGTTTTTTAGAGTTTTTATGGATTTTTAGGGGTTTTAGGTGTTTTCTGGGGCGGTTTAGGGTCTTTTTTGGTTTTTTGGGTTTTTGGGGGGTTTTAGGGTTTTGGGGGGTTTAAGGGTTTTTGAGTGGTTTTAGAGTTTTTTGGGTTTTTTTACATTTTCATGGATCTTTTAGGGGTTTTTTAAGATTTTTTGGTTTTTAGGATTTTTTATGCATTTTAGGCATTTTGAATATTTTTAGGGTTTTCATGGGTTTTTTGGGTTTTAATAGTTTTTCAGGGTTTATAGGGTCTTTTTGGGTTTTTAAGGGTTTTTTGAGTTTTTAAGGTTGTTATGGTTTCTAACACTTTTATAGGTTTTAAAGTTTTTAGTGGATTTTTAGGTTATTTATGGTTGTTTGAGGTTTTTAGGGATTTTTATTATTTTCAGGGTTTTGTCATTGTTTTAGGGTTTTTTATGTTTTCATGGATTTTTAGCATTTTTAGGATTTTTATGGTTTTTTGGGCTTTTAGGGTTTTTCCAGATTCTGAGGGTTTTTTAGGTTTTTTAGGTTTTTTTGGTGTTTTTTGGTTTTTAGGGTTTTTTTGAGTTTTTTAGGGGTTTGATGGTTTTTAGAGTTTTTTAACTTTCTTAGGGTTTAAAGGTTTTTAAGGATTTTTATGCTTTTCATGGGTTTATCAAGGTTTTTAGGGGTTTTGCATTTTCCTGAAATTTTAGGCATTTTTAGGATTTTTATGGTTTTTAGGTTTTTTATTGTTTTTAGGGATTTGGAGGGTCTTAGAGTTTTTCAGTTTTTTTAGGGTTTTTAGGATTTTTTTGGGTTGTTAGAGACTTTTTGGGTTTTTTGAGTTTTTATGGATTTTAAGGTTTTTTAGAGTTTTTAGTGGGTTTTAGGGTTGTTATATGAATTTAGGGCAAGGAAGGTTCGGGGCCAGGCTATTCCTGACCCCCCAAATATTATTAGAAAAAAAGACACGATGACGCTGCAGACAAGGGAGGGGAGGGGTCAAACAACCCGCACCCAAAAACCCTTTACAGACAAAGGCTCAAGAACCGCAAAAAAAAGAAATATAAAGACACACAAGAAAAAGAAATACTGAAACATCTCCGACAACAGCTCCCAGCCAATCAACAACCAACAGTAACACAAGCGCAACACCATCAACATCTCACATCCCAGCAGCATCCAGCATCCAGAACCATCAGCATCCAACATCACATAACCACCAGCATCCAACGCCACAGAACCATCAACATCAGAATCACAAGCCTCACCTTCACCAGCATTCAACAGCTCACCACCAAATAGCAACCAACATCCAATCTTAAAGAAACCAGAAACCAGCACCTTCACACCAAAACGAGCTACAACCAATAGCACATAACCATCAGCACCAACAACACACAACCACCAGTAACTAGAGTTCGCATCCAGACAGCAACTATCCTCCTTATTCACAAAAGCCAATATCCAGCACCTCCCTTCATCACTTCGAGGCAAAACAACACCCCTTTCCAAGCACCAGCAGCAACAAACACCATCAAAACAGTCAGTCTTCAGAAACTTACACCATCCAGCATCCACCAGTCTGGCCACAAACATCATCCAACACCAGAGTTTCAACCAACCAACATTTCCTTCAACGCCTCGTGAGCAAGCATCCGCAAAATGCCTACTTCCCTCATCAGCACGCACCAAAAGCCACAGCAGCATAAACAAGACCTAAAAAAACAGAACCACCTCAGCCATAAATTCAAATCGAGTATCTCCAACCAGAAGAAGATCCTCACAAATTGTTCGAAGAAGCTGGAGAGAACCTACTGTCGTGAGTCTGCGAAGCACCACTGAAGCCCATCACCATGAACCGGAACACCAAAATCTGACCCTCTCATCCCTGGATCTATAGCGGAGCACATCCAAGACATGTGAATTTAGGGGTTTTTAAGGATTTTACGGGTTTTTTGGTTTTTAGGAGTTTTTCAGTGTTTTTAGAGATTTCTATGATATCGTGGTTTTTAGGGGATTTGAAAAAATTTATGGTTTTTAGGATTTTTAGGGATTTTGAGGGGTTTTTGAGTTTTAAAGGGGTTTTAGAGTTATTCTGGGTTTTTAAGGTCTTTTGGGTTTTAGGTTCTTTTTTATTTTAAGGGGTTTAAGGTGTTTTAGAGTTTTTAACATTTTTAGGGGCTTTAAGTTTTTTTAGTGGGTTTTTAGGTTTTTTTTGGGTTTTCGGGATTTTTAATATTTTTAGGGGTTTTATGGTTTTCAAGGTTTTTATGGGTTTAAATGTTTTCATGGATTTTTAGGGTTACTTTAAGATTTTTAGTATTTTTAGGGTTTTTAGGGATTTTGAGGGCTTTTACGGTTTTTAGAGATTTTTGGGGTTTTCAGGGTTTTTAAGGTCTTCTGGGGTTTTTAGGGGTTTTTTTTAGTTTTTTAGGTTTTTTAAGTGTTTTTTGTATTTTTAACATTTTTAGTGGTTTTAAGGGGTTTTAGAGTTTTTTTTGGTTTTTTAGGGTGTTATGGGTTTTTAGGATTTTTTTAAGGTTTTTAGGGTTTTTTCATGATTTTTAGGGTTTTTTATGTTTTCATGGATTTTTTGGGGTTTTTAGGATTTTTATGGTCTTTAGGTTTTTTTAGGGTTTTAGGGATTTTAGAATTTTAGTGGGTTTTCAGGTGTTTTATGTGGTTTTAGGGTATTTTAATGTTTTTATGGTTTTCAGGGGTTTGTCAAGGTTTTTAGGGTTTTTTATGTTTTCATTGTTTTTTAGGGGATTTTTATGATTTGTATGGGTTTTGGGTTTTTATGGATTTTGGGGGGTTCTAGGGTTTTTGAGGTCCTTTTCAGGTATTTTGGGGTCTTGGGTTTTTAGGTTCCTTTTGGGGTTTTTTGTTTTTTATGGTTTTAAAGGTTATTATAGTTTTTTAAAGTTTTTAGTGGTTTAAGTAATTTTAGCGTTTTAGTGTGTTTTTATGGGTTTTATGGGTTTTATGGGTTTTTATTGTTTTTAAGGTTTTTAGGTGTTTTTGTTATTTTTTGTGGGTTTTTTAGGGTTTTTAGATTTTTGTGCGTTTTCATGGATTTTTAGGGATTTTTAGGATTTTTATGGTTTTTAGGTTTTTTTAGTGGTTTTAGGGATTTTGAGGGGTTTTGGGTTTTTAGGGTTTTTTAGAGGTGTTCATGGTTTTTGGGGTCTTTTTGGTTTTTTAGTGTTTTTCTTCAGTTTTTTAGGGTTTTTACTGTTTTTCATTTTTTTTAAACGTTTTTAGGGGTTTAAGGTTTTTAGAGTTTCTAGGGTTTCTATGGGTTTTTAAGGTTTTTAGGAGCTTTATGATTTCTGGGTTTTTTCAGGATTTTTAGAGTTCCTTTCATTTTCATGTATTTTTAGGGGATTTCTAGGATTTTATGGTTTTTTTGCATTTTTTGGGTTTTTAGGTGTTTGTAAGTGTTTTCAGTGTTTTTAAGGTCTTTTTTGGGTTTTTATGGATTTTTTTGAGTTTTTAGTGGTTTGAGGTTTTTTAGAGTTTTTTAACTTTTTTATGGGTTTTAAGGGTTTTTAGATTTTTGTAGTGGGTTTTTAGATATTTATGGGTTTTTAAGGTTTTTAAGGGTTTTTAGGGTTTTATGGTTTTTAGGGGTTTATTTTTTTCTTGGAATTTTAGAGGCTTTTAGGATTTTTAGGTTTTTTGGGGTTTTTAGTTTTTAAGGTTTTTTTTTATTTTTTGGATTTAGGGTTTTTTAGGAGTTTTTAGGGGTTTTTAGGATTTTATGGGTCTTTTTTGGGATTCTAGTTTTTTTTTGTGTTTTTTAGGGGTTTAAAAGTTTTTTAGATTTTTAATGTATTTTGGGGTTTTAAGGATTTTTAGGGTTTTTAGTGGGTTTTTAATGTTTTCATGGGGTGTTAGGGATTTTTAAGGTTTTTTTGGGGTTTTTCTGGTTTTCAGGGGGTTTTTTGGGTTTTTAGGGGTTTTATGTTTTCATGGATTTTTATGGTTTTCAAGGTTTTTAGGGATTTTGAGGTGTTTTAGGTTTTTTTATGGTTTTTTGGGTTTCCAGGGCTTTCAGGGTCTTTTTGGGTTTTTTGGGGTTTTTGAGTCTTTTTGGGGTTTTAAGTTTTTTTAGTGTTTTTTAATGTTTTTAGGGGTTTTAATGGTTTTTATATTTTTATAGGGTTTTTAGAGGTCTCATGGGGTTTAAATGGGTTTTATTGTTTTTTGGGGTTTTAGGGTTTTTTCTTTTTTTGGATAATTAGGTTTTTTTATATTTTTTTGGTTTTTATGGTTTTTATTTATTTTAGTGTTTTTAAGGATTTTGAGGGTTTTTAGGGTTTTTGAGGGTTTTTAGGGTTTTTAGGGTCTTTTGGGTTTTTAGGATTTTTTTAGCTTTTAAGGGTTTTTAAGGTTTTTCAGAAATTTTTAATGTTATTAGAGGTTTAAAATTTTTAGGGGTTTTTATGGTTTAGGGGGTTTTAACGGTTTTTAGGGTTTTTTAGGTTTTAAGGGATATTTGGGGGTTTTAGGATTTTTATGGGTTTTGGGGGTTTTTTTGGTTTTTTGGGATTTTTAGGTGTTTTAGGGGTTTTACAGGTTTTTAGTGTTTTTCAGGGTTTTTAGGGTCTTTTAGGGTTTTAAAGGTTATTTGAGTTTTTTAGGGTTTTATGGTTTTTATAGTTTTTTAGGGTTTTATGGTTTTTATAGTTTTTTAACGTTTTAATCTATTCATAGTTTTTAACGTTTTAATCTATTTTAAAGGTTTCTAGAGTTTTTAGTGGGCTTTATGGGTTTTCATGTTTTTTTAGTTTTTAGGGGTTTTTATGGTTTTCAGAGGTTTTCTCGGGTTTCTAAATTTTTTTTAGTTTTCTTGGATTTTCAGGGATTTTTTAGTATTTTTATAGCACTTTGGGTATTTTTTGTTTTTAGGGATTTTGTGGGTTTTTAGAGTTTTTAAGGGTTTTAGGGGTTTTTTGGGGGGGTTTATAGGGTTTTTTGTTATTTTTTTTAGATTTTTTTAGAGTTTTATGGTTTTTAATGAATTTTAATGTTTTTAGAGTTTTTAGGCTTTTTAGAGTTTTTAGTGTTTTTTTGGGTTTTATGGGTTTTGGGGGGTTTTAAGGTTTTTAAGGATTTTTAGGCTTTTCAGGGGTTTTCTGGGTTTTAGGGGTTTTTATGTGAATTTATAAGGATTTTTAGGTTTATAAGGATTTAAGGGGTTTTAGGGATTTTTTGGGGTTTTAGGGTTTTTCTGGTGTTTTTAGTTTTTTATGGTTTTCATGGTATTTAAGGTCTTTTTGGTTTTTTAGGGTTTTTTTAGATTTAAGGGTTTTATGGTTTTCTAGATTTTTGTAAATTTTTTGGGGTTTTAAAGGTTTTTAGAGAATTGAGTGGTTTTTACTGTTTTTATGTGTTTTTTGAGTTTTTAGGGTTTTTAGGGTGTTTTTATGTGTTTCGGGATTTTTTTAGGGTTTTTAGGATTTTTTAAGATTTTTTAGATTTTTAGTGGTTTTTTAAGATTTTTATAATTTTAGGGTTTTTATTTTTTTTAGTGTTTTTAAGTATTTTGAGGGTTTTGGGGTTTTTCAAAGGTTTTTAGTGTTTTTAGGGTTTTTATGGGGTTCTAGGGATTTTTAATGTTTTAGCCGTTTTAGGTTTTTTGGGGGGTTTTCAGGGTTTTTAACATTTTCATGGATTTTTAGGGGGGTTTTTTGGATTTTTATAGTTTTAGGGTGTTAATATTTTTTGGTATTTTGATGGTTTTAAAGATTCTTTAAGGGTATTTTGGGTTTTTAGTGTTCTTCATTGTTATTAGGGTCTTTTGGGTTTTTTTTTATTTTTTAACATTTTTAGGCATTTTAAATGTTTTCAAAGTTTTTCTTAGTTTTTAGGGTTTTTATGGGTGTTTAGGGTTTTTAAGTTTTTTAGGGGTTTTTATGGTTCTTGGGGGTTTTTTTGGGTTTTAGGATTTTTTACATTTTCATGGACTTTTAGGGGTATTTTAGGATTTTTATGGTTTTTAGGATTTTTAGGGGGTTTTTAGGGTTTTTAGGGTTTTGGGGGGTTTTTAGAGGTTTTCAGGGTCCTTTTTTATTTTTAGTGTTTTTTAGGGTTTAAAGGGTTTTTAGTGTTTTTTATGGTTTTAGGGTTTAAAAGGTTTTGAGGGGATTTATGGTTTTTAGCAATTTTTATGGGTTTTAGGGGTTTTTATGTTTTCCTAGAATTTTAGGGTTTTTTGGATTTTTATGGTTTTTAGGGGTTTTGGCGTTTTAGGGATTTTGAGGGATTTTAGAGGTTTTTGGTTGGTTTTAGGGGTTTAGGGGTTTAGGGGTTTTTAGGGTATTTAGGTTCTTTTTGGTTTTTAGTTTTTTTAACATTTTTAGGGGTTTAAAGTGTTTGTAGAGTTTTAAGTGGGTTTTACGGGTTTTACGGGATTTTAGGGTTTTGTAAGGTTTTTATGGGTTTTTATGATTTTCAGGGGTCTTTCAGGGTTTTTAAGGTTTTTTAAATTTCATTTATTTTTATGGGGTTTTAGGATTTCTATGGTTTATAGGGTTTTACAAATTTTGAGAGGTTTAAGGGTTTTCAGGGGTTTTAAGGGTCAGGGGGTTTTAGGTTTTTCAGGGTTTTGGGGGTTTTTCTTTTTTTAGGGGTTTTTGGAGTTTTTTTTGGGGTTTTAAGGATTTTAGATTTTTTTAAACATTTTTAGGGGTATAAATGGTTTTTAGGGTTTTTAGTGGTTTTTAGGGTTTTTTGTGTTTTAGGGTTTTTTATGGTTTTTATGGGTTTTTATGGTTTTCTATGGTATTTTAGTTTTTTTTATGGTTTTTATGTTGTGATGGATTTTTAGGGGGTTTTCAGGATTTTTAGGGTTTTTAGTGTTTTTTGGGATTTTGAGAGTTTTTAGGGGTTTTAGAGAGTTTTAAGGTTTTTAAGGGTTTTAGGTATTTTTTTGTTTTCAAGGTTTTTAATGTTTTTATAATTTTTTAACGTTTTTGGTGTTTTAAGGGTTATTAGAGTTTTTAGTGGGTCTTTATAGATTTTTTTTGGTTCAAAGATTTTTAGGGGTTTTATGGTTTTCATGGGTTTTTCATGGTTTTTAGGGTTTTTACGTTTTCATGGATTTTTAGGGATTATTTAGGATGTTTATGGTTTTTATGGTTTTTTAGGATTTCTAGCGTGTTGTATTTTTAGGGGTTTTTTGAGTTCATAGTGTTTTAAGGTTTTTTTGTTTTTTTAAGGAATTTTTAAGGTTTCAAGGGATTTTAGAGTTTTTTGTGGTTTTTAGGGTTTTATGGGTTTTAGGGTTTTTAATGTTTTTAGGGGTTTTTATGGTTTTCTAGAGTTTTTCAAGGTTTTTATGGTTTTTTACATTTTCATGGATTTTTAGTGGGTTTTTAGGATGTTTATGGGTTTTCGTGTTTTTATGATTTTTTGGGACTTGGATGGGTTTTAGGGTTTTTCTGGGGTTTTAGAAATTTAGCGGTTTTAGGGGTTTTCCGAGTTTTAGGGTCTTTTGGGGCTTTTAGGATTTTTTTTGATTTTTTAGTGTTTTTATGGTCTTTAGAGTTTTTTAACGTTTTTAGTGGTCTTATGGGTTTTAGAGTAATTTTTGATTTTTAGGGTTTTATAGGGTTTTTATGGGTTTTTTAGGATTTTTACGATTTTTATGGGTTTTTATGATTTTCATGGGCTTTTAAGGGTTTTTTGGGTTTTTTTCATTTTCAAGGATTTTTAAGGGTATGTTAGGATTTTTATGTGTTTTTAGGTATTTTAGGGTTTTTAGGGATTTTGATGGATTTTATGGTTTTTGAAAGTTTTTAAGGGTTTTCATGGTTTTGAGGTCTTTTTTAGGTTTTTAGGGTTTTTTTTAGTTTTTTGGGGTTTTATGATTTTTTTAGAGTTTTTAACATTTTTGGGGGTGTTATGGATTTATAGATTTTAGTATTTTTAGGGTTTTTATGGGGTTTTAGAGCATTTAAGGGTTTTAGGGGTTTTATGGTTTTGAGAGGTTTTTTAGGGTTTTAGTGGCTTTTCAGAAGTTTTAGGGGTTTTTAGGATTTTTTGAGTGTTTTGGGATATTAGGTATTTTGAGGGTTTTTAGGGTTTTTTGAAGTTTTTAGTGTTTCTTAGGGGTTTTTTTGGGTCTTTTGGGGATTAAGGGGTTTTTTTGAGTTTTTTAGGGTTTTAAAGGTTTTTATAGTTTTTAACATTTTTAGGGGTTTAAAGGGTTTTTAGAGTTTTTAGTTGTTCCAGTGTTTTTTATGGGTTTTTAAGTTTTTTATGGGTTTTAGGGGTTTTTATGATTTTGAGGGGGGTTTAGGGGTTTTATGGTTTTTTACATTTTCACAGATTTTTAGGGGTTTTAGGATTTTTATGTTTTTAGGGTTTTCAGGGATTTTGAGGGGTTTTTGGGGTTTTCAGGGGTTTTTATGTTTTTTAGGGTTTTTAGGGTTTTTAGGGTCTTTTGGATTTTTAGGGTTTTTTAAAAGTTTTTTAGGGTTTTAAAGGTTTTTAGATTTTAACGTTTTTAGTGGTTTTAAGGGTTTTTAGAGTTTTCAATGGTTTTTTGTTTGGTTTTGTTGGGTTTTTTAGGTTTTTTTTACTGTTTTTAGGGGGTTTATGGGTTTTAGGATTTTTTAGGATTTTTAGGATTTTTATGTTTTCATGGATTTTTATGGGGTTGTTTGGATTTTTATGGTTTTTGGTGATTTTTTTGGTTTTTTAGGATGTTGATACTTTATTGGGTTTTATGTTTTTTCAATGTTTTTAGGGTATTTTTGGGATTTTACGGTGTTTTTTAGTTTTTAGGGTTTTACAGGGTTTTTATAGTTTTTAGGAGTCTTAAGGGTTTTTAGTGTTTTAGTGGTTTTTATGGGTTTTTTATATATTTAGCGGGTTTTATGGATTTTGAGGGGTTTTAGGGATTTTGAGGGGTTTTAGGTGTTTTGTGGTGTTTTTTTTGGATTTTTAGGGTTTTAGGGGTGTTAATGTCTTTTTGGGTTTTTTGGGTTTTTTTGAGTTTTTAAGGATTTTTAAGGGTTTTTAGAGTTTCATTTTTTAGGGGTTTTGTAGGTTTTTAGGGTTTTTAATGATTTTTAGGGATTTTATGGTTTCTTAGGGTTTTTTAGGGTTTTAGACTTTTTTAGAATTTTTATGGTTTTTTGGGTTTTTTAGGGTTTTAGGGATTTTGAGCGTTTATTTGGATTTTCGTGGTTTTTATTGTTTTTAGGCACTTTTAGGTTTTTTATGGTCTTTTGGGGGTTTAGGGTATTTTTGAGTTTTTTTGGGTTTTATGGTTTTTAGAGTTTTTTCAACATTTTTAGGGGGGTGTAGAGTTTTTTGTGGTTTTATGGTTTGAATGGGGTTTTTAAGGTTTTCAAGTATTTTAGGGTTTTTTACATTTTCATGGATTTTTATGGATTTTTTATGATTTTTATAATTTTTAGGGTTTTGGGTTTTTAGGGATTTTGAGGGTTTTAGGGTTTTTTAAGGGTTTAGGGTTTTTCAATTTTGATAAGATCTTTTGTTTTTAGGTGTTTTTGAGTTTTTTAGGGTTTTTAATATTTTTTAGAGTTTTTTTTTATCATTTTTAGATTTATAAAGAGTTTTTAGATTTTTTAGTGGTTTTTAGGGTTTTCAGAGGTTTTTGGATTTTTTATGTTTTCTTAGATTTTTAGGGGGTTTAAGGATATTTATTGTATTTAGGGTTTTTAGGGGGTTTTAGGGATTTGTGGGTTTTTAGGGTTTTTTCGGGTTTTAGAGTTTTTTGGGTTTTCAGGTTTTTTATGGACTTTTTTGGGTTTATAGGGGTTTCTTTAGTTTTTTTAGGGTTTTAAGAGTTTTTAGAGTTTCTTAATGTTTTTATGTATTTTAAGGTTTTTAGAGTTTTTAATGGTTTTATGGATTTTTAGGGCTTTAAATTTTTTTAGTGGTTTTTTGGTTTTCAAGTGTTTTTAGGGTTTTTTACATTTCCATTGATTTTTAGAGGTTTTTAGGATTTTTATGGTTTTTTTGGGTTTTTAGGGTTTTTAGGGATTTTGTGGGTTTTTTGGGTTTTCAACAGTTTTAGGTTTTTTTGGGGTTTTCATGTTTTTAGGGTCTTTTGGGTTTTTAGGGTTTTTTGGGGATTTATGATTTTTATGGTTCTTTAGAGTTTTTTACGTTTTTAGAATTTTTAATAGGTTTTTAGGGTTTTTATAAGATTTTAAAGGGTTTTATGGTTTTCATAAGTTTTTCAGGGGTTTCTATGTTTTAATGGATTTGAGGGGTTTCTTAGGATTTTTTTGGTTTATAGGGTTTTTGGGGTTTTTAGGGATTTTGAGGGGTTTTAAAGTTTTTAGGGGTTTTAAAGGTTTTTTTTATTTTGGGTTTTTATGGTTTTTTTATTTTTTTAAAGTTTATTTATAGTTTTTTAATATTTTTAGGGTATTAAGGGTTTTTAGTGGGTTTTATGGTTTCTATGGATTTTTAGGGGTTTTATATTTTGGTGTTTATGGGTTTTAGGGGTTTCTAGGGTTTTTAGGGGTTTTTATGTTTTCATGGATTCTAAGGTGTTTTTAGGATTTTAATGGATTTTAGGTTTTTAGGGTATTTATAAATTTTGAGTGTTTTGGGGGGTTTGTCAAGTTTTTTTTGGATTTTTAGATTTTTTTGAATTTTTTAGAGTTTTTTAACGTTTTTGAGGGTTTATGTTTTTAGGGGGTTTTCATGATTTTTTGGGTTTTTTATGTCTTCATGGATTTTTTGGTGGGTTTTAGTATTTTTATGGTTTTTAGGGTTATTATGAATTTTGTGGATTTTTCGGAGTTTTAGTGTGTTTTATGTTTTTTCAGGGTTTTTAGGGTATTTTGAGTGTTTTCGGGTTTTTTGAGTTTTTTTGGGTTTTTATGGTTTTTGAGATATTTTTAACATTTTTAGAGGGTTTAAGGGCTCTTAGAGTTCTTAGTGTTTTTTAGGGTTTTTATGGGGTTTTAGGGTTTTTAAGGTTTTTAGGTGTTTTAGTGGTATTCAGGGAGTTTTCTAGGTTTTTACCGTTTTCTATGTTTTTAGGGATTTTTAGGGGGTTTGTGATTTTTATGGTTTTTAGTGTTTTTTAGGTTTTTTAGGGATTTTTATTATTTTTTCAGTTTTCAAGGTTTTTTAGTGGTTTAAAAGTTTTAAGGGTCTTTTTGGGTTCTAAGGATTTTTTTTTTATTTTTTAGGGTTTTTAATTTTTTATAGTTTTTTACATTTTTAAGGGTTTTAAAGAATTTTTGAGTTTTTATTGGGTTTTTTGGGTTTTTTTTGGTTTTATCAAGGAAAAATAGTTTATTTTTGGGTTTTTAGAAATTTTCAAGGTTTTAGGCATTTTTTTGGTTTTTAAGAATTTTTTTGGGTTATTAGGGATTTTACATTTTCAGGGATTATTTGGGGTTTTTTAGGATTTTTGTGGGTTTTAGGGTTTTTAGCAATTTTGAGGGGTTTTAGGAGTTTTTTGTGTTTTAAGGGATTTGTGGGTTTTTAGGATATTTTTGGGTTTTTAGGGTTTTTTTTACTTTTGTAGGGTTCTTATGTTTTTATATTTTTTTAATGTTTTAGGGGTTTTATATGTTTTTTAAGGTTTTAGGTGGTTTCATGGTTTTTAATGGTTTCTCAAGGTTTTAGGGTTTCTTACGTTTTCATGGATTTTTAGGGATTTTTCGGATTTTTATAGGTTTTGGGTATTTTGAGGGGTTTTTGGTTTTTTCAAGGGTATTTATAGTTTTTTTGGGTTTTTTCAGGGTTTTTAGGGTCATTTTGGGTTTTTAGGAGTTTTTTGGGTTTTTTTTAGATTTTGAAGGTTTTTAGAGTTTTTAACATTTTTAGGGGTTTTAAGTGTTTTTAGATTTTATTGTGTTTTTTAGGGTTTTAGGATTTTTAAGCTTTTTAGGGGTTTTATTATTTTTCAGAGGGTTTTTCCAGGTTTTTTAGGATTTTTTTACATTTTCATGGATTTTTAGGGAGTTTTTTAGGATTTTTAATGGTTTTTAGGGTTTTTAGGGATTTTGAGGGATTTTAGGGGTTTCCTGGGTTTTTAGGGTTTTTAGGGATTTTAGGGGGTTTTCAGGTTTTTCAGGATTTTTTGTGTATTTAAGGTTTTGTAGAGTTTTTAACATTTTATGGGTTTTAAGGTTTCTTTTATTTTTATGTGGTTTTTTAGGTTATTATGCTTTTTTAAGGATCTTAGGGGTTTTTATGGGTTTCAAGGTTTTTTTATGGGTTTTTTGGTTTATTACGTTTTCATCGATATTTAGGGGTTTTTATGATTTTTATGGTTTTTTGGGTTTTTAGGGGTTTTTAGAGTTTTTAGGTAATTTGAGGGGTTTATGGTTTTTTTGAGTTATTTAGGGGTTTTAAGGTTTTTTGAGATTTTTAACGATTAAAGTTATTTTAAGTGTTTTAGTTTTTTAGTAGTTTTTAGGGATTTTATGGGTTTTTAGGGATTTTAAGGTTTTTAGGGGTTTTTATGGTTTCATGGTGTTTTTAGGATTTTTAGGGTTTTTTACATTTTCATTGATTTTTATGGGGTTTTTAGGATTTTTATGGTTGTTAGTGTTTTTTAGAGTTTTTTGGGATTTTGAGGAGTTTTAGGGTGTTTTGTTCTTTTTTAGGGGTTTTAGGAGTTTTTTGGGTTTTTAGGGTCTTTTGGGGGTTTAAGGGTTTTTTTGAGATTTTTAGGGTTTTTATGGTTTCTTAGTGTTTTTAGGGATTTGAGGGTTTTTAGGGTTTTTTCAGGGGGTTTTATGGGTTTTCAAGGTTTTTAGTGTTTTTTTTGTATTTTTAGGGTTTTTTTAATTTTCTTAGGTTTTTTAGGTTTTTATGAGTTTTTTAATGTTTTTGGTGGTTTAAATGGGTTTTAGAGTTTTTAGTAGTTTCTTAGGGGTTTCATGGGGTTTTAAGGTTTTTAAGGTTTTTAAGGTTTTTAGAGGTTTTTATGGTTTACAGGGGTTTTTCATGGTTTTTGACATTTTCATGGATTTTTTGGGGGGTTTTGGATTTTTTTTAAATTTTTAGGGTTTTTTAGGGTTTGTAGGGTTTTAGGGTTTTTTAGAGATTTTAGGGGTTTTAAGGGTTTTAAGGGTCTTTTGGGGTTTTAGGGTTCTTGTGAGTTTTTTAGTATTTTTAAGGTTTTTAGATTTTCTTGATGTTTTTGGGGTTCTAAGTGGTTTAAGAGTTTTTAGTGGTTTTAGGGTCTTTTTGATTTTTAGGGTATTTAGAGTTCTTTTGGGGTTTTAGGGTTTTTATGGGTTTGTAGTGGTTTTTTTAGTTTTCTTGGGTTTTGGGGCTTTTATGGTTTTTTATGTTTTCATGTATTTTTTAGGGTTTTTTATGACTTCACGGTTTTTTGAGTTTTTAGTGGTTTTAGGGCAAGGAAGATGCGAGGGTCGGGCTATTCCCGGCTCCTCCAAATTTATTAGAAAGAAAAAGAGACACCGCAGACAAGGGGGGGGGTCGAATGACCCACACCCAAAAACCCCTTACAACCCACGCCAAAAAAGAAAAATCAAAGAAGAAAATAAGCAAAAAAAAACCCAAACAGAAAACAAAGCACCAAGCATCAACCAACATCATCCGCAGCATCAACCAGCATCCAGCAGCTCACCACCAAGCAGCAACCAGCCTCCAAACTTACCAGCTCCAGCATCCGCAACGTTCCAGCCATCACCGCCACAACATCGCTTAGCAGCATCTCCAACATCATCACCCGTCCAACCAGAACAAGCATCCCACAGCACCAACAAGCCTCCAGACCTCAGTAACTCTTCTTCCCTAACAACCACAAGCACAAGAGGGTGCCCACTACCAAGCACACCGCAGCAAGCTAACCCTGTCAGAAAACGTCCAGCCACATCCAGCATCACGACCAAGCCAGCCAACAACATTCCATTATGCAAGTCAAAAGCACCCAGCCATTCCACTTTCATCGAACACCAAACAACACCACCATACCAAAATTCCAGCACCCACCACCTCCACTCAAAGGAAGTGGTGGAAAAAGTCCAGCAACTCATCATCCAACAACTCAGTAACCGACCAGAAATCAGCAACAAGTTATTATGGGAATAAGAACCAGCAGCAAACATCATATAGCAACTCAGAACCCAGCGAACATCATTAACCGACCAGACCAAATCTAGAATCCCATCAAAAACAGGAAAAAATACCCACCAGTACCCACGCCTGACCACAATCCGCAGCATCCTCAACACCTTAAACACATCAAACATTAGAAACCACAACACATAACCAAACCAGCCGCATTTCAAGAACACACAAACCAGCAACTCAAAATGAACAGAACACAACATGTTCGAACCTTCATCAGCAGAAATCGCCAAGGACAAGATATCAGAACCAGAAATGAAAACCTGTATCTTTGCCTTAAACAACCACCAATTCGTAGTAGCAGCGAGCATCAAAATCCAAGATTTGACACATAAACAAGTACACCATTGAAGAGCATCCAGCCCCAGCTCAATGACGCCGAGACCCACCGCATCATGGATCCTCGAGAATCCGGGACTGAAAAGAAAAGACGAGTAGCGAGGCCTCGCCTTAGGAGGAGCATATACTAGATCCGCTGAAACCAAAGCAAGTCGTTGCCGAGTCAAGTCAACGCCACCCTTGCCAGATCCTCCCAGCGCAGATCTGAGAAGTGGAAGCCCAAAGATGACTGCAACGGCAAGATCCGCTGTCCACACATCCAGATCCACCAAGCTTGAAGTCGAAGCAGAACAGCTGATGCCATGGGAAGAAACACCGCCATAGACCGACGCCGCCGAGGGCTTCCAAGAACCTCTACCGTTGAGGAACAACACCGCACCCCAATGCGAGCCACAACTGACCAGCCAATCCGCATCACGAACAGCCTGGTAGACGGATCCTCCATGAAGAGATGCAGGAAATCGCGAAGTCGGGAGAAACCCAGGCGAGAGCGGCGCCATCCTCTCTCTTTTCTTTAGGGGTGTTAGGGGTTTGAGGGGTTTTGGGGGTATCTTAGTGGTTTTAGGGATTTTGAAAGTTTTTCGTGTTTTTTTTTCAGGGGTATTTCGAGGATTTAAGTTTTTAAGGGTTTTAAAGGTTTTTTAGAGTTTTTAAAATATTTCTCGAGGGTTTAAGGGTTTTTAGAGTTTTAGTGGTTTTCAGGGGTTTTATGAATTTTTATTGTTTTTAAAGGATATTAGGTGTTTTCATGGGTTTCTTGGGTTTTTGAGGGGTTTTAGGGGTTTTTACATTCTCATGGATTTTTAGTTGATTTTTTGGATTTTTATGTTTTTTAGGGTTTTTAGGGATTTTAGGGATTTTGAGGGGTTCAGGGTTTTTGGGGGTTTCAGGGTTTTATGGTCTTTTTGGGTATTTGGGTTTTTGGAGTTTTTAGGATTTTAAAGGGTTTTTAGAGTTTTTTTTACATTTTTAGGGATTTAAAGGGTTTTTATAGTTTTTAGTGGGGTTTTAGGGTTTTTATGGGTTTTTAGGGATTTTATGGGTTTTATGGGTTTTATGGTTTTCAGGGATTTTTAGGGTTTTTTATGTTTTCATGGATTTTTAGGGGTTATTTAGGATTTTTATGGTTTTTAAGGGTTTTAGGGATTTTGAAGGTTTTCAATATTTTTTAGGGGTTTATAGGGCTTTTAGGGATTTTTAGGGTTTTAAGGTCTTTTGGGGTGTTTAAGTTTTTTTAGAGTTTTTAAAATTTTTATGTGTTTTATGGGATTTTAGATTTGTTTAGTGATTTTTTAGGGTTTTGATGGGTTTTAATGTTTTTAAGGTTTTTAGGTCTTTTTTTCAGGGGGTTTTTAGTGTTTTTAGGAATTTTATGGTCTTTAGGGGTTTTTAGGGTCATTAGTGTTTTGGGGGTTTTAGGGTTATTTTATTTTTTATGGATTTTAATGTTTCTTATATTTTTTTTACATTTTTAGGGGTTTAAAGTGACTATATAGATTTTAGTAATTTTTACTGTTTTTATGGGATTTTAGGTTTTTTATAGTTTTAAGGAGTTTTATGGTTTTCAAAAGATTTTAGGGTTTTTAGGGTTTTTTATGTTTTAATGGATTTTTTGGGGATTTTTAGGGATTTTATGGATTTTGATGGTTTTTAGGGGTTTTCAATATCTTTTAGGTGTTTTTAGGGTTTTTAGGGTCTTTTGGGTTTTAATGGTTTTTTTTGAATCTTTTCAGGTTTCTAAGGTTTTTTGAGTTTTCTAACGTTTTTAAGGGTTTTAAGGGGTTTTAGACATTTTATCGTTTTTAGGGTTTTATGAGTTTTTATGGTTTTTATAGTATTTATGGGTTTTTATGGTTTTCCAGGCTTTCTCAGGGTTTTTTACCTCTTCACTGAATTTTAGTGGTATTTTTAGGATTTTTATGGTTTTTAGGGGGGTTTTAGGTTTTTAGGGATTTTGAGAGGTTTTAGGGTTTTTCAGGGGGTTTTTAGGGTTTTATGGGTTTTTTGTGTCTTTTTTTCATTTTTAGGGTTTTTTTTTGAGTTGTTAAGGTTTTATGGTTTTTAGAGGTTTTTAACATTTTTAGGGGTTTTATGGGTTTTAGACCTTTTAGTAGTTTTAGTGTTTTATGGGATTTTTGTTTTTTAAGGTGTTTAAGGGTTTTTTTATTTTTAGGAATTTTTAGGCTTTTCAGGGTATTTTACATTTTCTTAGATTTTTAAGGTTTTTTTGGATTTTTATTGTTTTTAGGGGTTTTTATGTTTTTAGGGGTTATCAGGGTTTTTACGGTTTTTACTCTTTTAGGATTTTCAGACTTTTTAGCGTCTTTTTGGGTTTTTGGGATTTTTTGAGTTTTGTAGGGTCTTCATGTTTTTTCAGTGTTTTTAGGGGTTTTAACAGATTTTAGGGTTTTTATTCGGGTTTTAGGGTTTTTATGGGGTTTTTGGATTCTTACAGAGTTTTTAGGATTTTTAGGTTTTTTACATCTTCATGGATTTTTAGGGGGTTTTAGGATTTTTATGGGTTTTAGGGTTTTTTAGGGTTTTCAGAGATTTTGAGGGTTTTTATGTTTTTAGGTATTTTATATATTTTTAGGGTTTTTAAGATTTTTAGGTGTTTTAAGTGTTTTTAGAGTTTTTAGCGAGTTTTATAGTTTTTATGGATTTTTAGGGATTTAAGGTTTTTAGGGGTTTTTATGGTCTTTTGGGGGTTTTCAGAGTTTTTAGGATTTTTTACGTTTTCATAGTTTTTTAGGGTTTTATGTTTTTTATGGTTTTAGGGGTGTTTAGGGTTCTTAAGGATTTTGAGCGGTTTTAGGTGTTTTCAAGGCTTTCTAGGGGTTTCCAGGGTTTTAGGGGTTTTTACATTTTCATGATATTTTGGCGGATTTTTCAGATTTTTATGGTCTTTATGGTTTTTAAGGTTTTTATATATTTTGATAGCTTTTAGCGTTTTGAGGGGGTTTTAGGGTTTTTAAGGATTTTTTGGGTTTTTATGTTTTTTTTCTTCAGTTTTTATGGTTTTAAAGGTTTTTTAATTTTTTTATGCTTTATTGGGGTTTTAATAGTTTTTAGATTTTTAGTGGGTTTTTAGGGTTTTTATGGGTTTTTAGGATTTTTATGGGTTTTAGGGGTTGTTATGTTTTCATGGATTATTAGGGTTTTTTTGGATTTTTATGAATTTTTGAGTTTTTTAGGGTTTTTAGGGATTTTGAGGGTTTTTAGGGGTTTCAATTCTTTTTAGGGTTTTTAGGGTTTTTAGGGTTTTGAAGGATTTTTTTATGTTTTCATAGTTTTTTGGGTGTTTTTTTGGGTTTTTTTGAGTTTAGGTGTTTTTATAGTTTTCAGGGGTTTTTCTGTGTTTTTAGGGTTTTTTATGTTTTCATGGATTCTTGGTTTTTTCGTGCATTTTTATGGTTTTTAGGGTTTTAGGGGGTTTTAGGTATTTTGAGGGTTTTTAGAGTTTTCAGGGGGTTTTCAGGGTTTTTTAGGGGGTTTTAGGGTTTTTAGTTTTTTAGGGACTTCTTGGGTTTTTATGGTTTTTTGAGTTATTTAAGATTTTTAAGGTTTTTAGAGTTTTTTTATAGTTTTTAGGGGTTTTAATGGTTTTTATAGTTTTTCATTGTTATTTAGGGTTTTTATGGGCTTCTTTGGTTTTTTGGGGTTTTTGTGGGTTTCAGAGGTTTTTCTAAGTTTTTAATGTTTTTATGTATTCATGGATTTTTTAGTATTATTATGGTTTTTAGGGTTTTTTAGGGTTTTTATGTATTTTTAGGTGGGTTAGGGTTTTAGAAGTTTTTAGGGTTTTTAGGGGGTTTCAAGGTTTTTAGGGTCTTCTTGGGTTTTTAGTTTTTTTTTGAGTTTTTAGTGTTTTTAATCTTTCTTAGTGTTTTTAAAAGTTTTTAGGGGTTTAAATGATTTTTAGAGTTTTTAATGGGTTTTTAGGGGTTTTATGGGTTTTCAAGTTTTTTTAAGGTTTTAAGGGTTTTTATGGTTTTCAGGGCTATTTCATAATTTTTAGGGTTTTTACGTTTTCTTGGATTTTTAGGGGGTTTTAAGATTTTTATGGTTTTTCGTGGATTTTAGGGTTTTTAAATTTTTTTAGGGTGTTTATGGTTTTTAGTGGTTTTAAGGGATTTATGGGTTTTCATATTTTTTAGGGTCTTTTTAGGTTTTTAGGGTTTTTTGAGTTTTTAAGTTTTTAAGATTCTTTAGGGTTTTTAAACATTTTATACGTTTTAAGGGTTTTTAGAGTTTTTTGTGGTTTTTTGGTTTTTATGGGATTTATGCTTTTTTATGGTTTCTACAGGTTTTAATGGTTTTTTGGGTTTTTTCAAGGGTTTTAATGTTTTTCAGTGTTCATGGATTTTTAGGGTTTTTTAGGATTTTACTAGTTTTGGGGGGTTTTCGGGTTTTTAGGGATTTGGAGGGGTTTTTAGGGTTTTTAGGGTGTTTTCAGGGGTTTTTAGTTTTTTTGGGTTTTTATTGTCTTTTTTGGTTTTCGGGGTTGTTTGAGTTTATTAGGGTTTTAATGATTTTTATAGGTTTTTAATGTTTCTATGGGTTTTATGGGTTCTTAGAGTTTTTAGTGGTTTTGTAGGGGTTTTATGGGTTTTGAGGGTTTTTAAGGTTTTAGGGTTTTTATGGGTTTTGGGGTGTTTTCAGGGTTCTTATGGTTTTTTATGTTTTCATGGATTTTTAGGGGTTTCTTATTATTTTTTGTTTTTTTGGGATTTTGTGGGTTTTTAGGGTTTTTAGGGGTTTTCAGAGGTTTTTAGGGTTTTAAAGTTTTTCTGGATTTTTAGGGGTCTTTTTGAGTTTTTTTGGGTTTTTAATGTTTTTTTAATATTTTTAGAGGCTTAAAGGGATTTTATAGTTTTTAGTGTGTTTTTATGGTTTTTATGGGTTTTAGGGGGTTTTATGGTTTCAAGGGGTTTTCTAGGGTTTTTAGTGTTTTTAACGTTTTCATATATTTTTAAGGGGGTTTTAGGAATTTTATGGTTTTTAAAGTTTTTAAGAATTATTTGGGATTTTAATAAATTTTTTGGGTTTTCATAGGGTTTTTAGAATTTTAAGGGGTTTTGAGGGTTTATAGAATCTTTTTTGGTTTTTAGCATTTTTTAGTTTTGTAGGGTATTAAGGTTTTTTGGTGTTTTTAACGTTTTTTGGGGTTTTATGGGTTTTTAGAGTTTTTAGTGCTTTTAGGGTTGTTATGGGAGTTTAAAGGTTTTTAGGTGTTTTTATGATTTTTTAGGGTTTTTCAGAGTTTTTTTGGGTTTTTTACATTTTTATGGATTTTATGGAGTTTTTAGGATTTTTGTGGTTTTTAAGGATTTTTAAGGGTTTTAAGGTTTTTAAGGTTTTTTAGGGGTTTTAAGGGTATTATGTTTTTAATGGTTTTTAAGGTTTTTAAGGTCATTTTGGGTTTTTAGGGTCTTTTTGACATTTTAAGAGTTTTTTAGGTTTTTAAGAGTTTTTTTATCATTTTAGGGGTTTAAAGGTTTTTTATAGTTTTAGTGGGTTTTATGGGGTTTTATGGGGTTTTTGGATATTTTAAGGTTTTTAGGGGTTTTTATGGTTTTCAAGGGTTTTTTAGGGTTTTTATGTTTTCATTGTTTTATAGGGGTTTTTATGATTTTAAGGGTTTTTAGGGTTTTCTAAGGTTTTTAGGGTTTTGAGAGTTTTTATGAATTTTTAGGGTTTTTAGGGTTCTTGTGGGTTTTCTAGGGTTTTTAGGGTCTTTTTTAGTTTTTAATTTTTTTTTGAATTTTTAGTGTTTTTAATATTTTTAGAGTTATTTAAAATATTTTAGGATTTTCAGGGTTTTTAAAGTTGTAAGTGTTTTTTAGGGTTTTATGGGTTTTTATATTTTTTAAGGTTTTTAGGGGGTTTTATGGTTTTCGAGGTTTTTTATGTTTTTATGGATTTTTAGGTGTTTTTTATAATTTTTACAGATTTTAGGGTTTTTTGGTTTTTTAGGGGTGTTTAGGGTTTTTTGAGATTTTTAGGGTTTTTCATGGTTTTTAGGATCTTTTTTCTTTTTTATGGTTTTTTAGTTTCTTAGTGTTTTTTGTGTTTTTTGTAGATTTAAACGTTTTAGGGGTTTTAAGGATTTTTAGTGTTTTCAGTAGTTTTCAGGGTTTTTTATGGGTTTTAGAGTTTCTAAGGTCTGTAGCGGTTCTTATGGTTTTCTAGGTTTTTTTTGGGATTTTAGGGTTTTTTATGATTTCATTGATTTTTAGGGGGTTTTTATAGATTTTATGGTTTTTTGGATTTTTAGGGGTTTTAGGGTTTTTTAATGTTTTTAGGGATTTTCAGTGGTTTTAGGGGTTTTAAGAGTTTTTAGGGTCTTTTGGGGTGTTTGGGGTTTTTTGAGCTTTTTAGGGTTTTTAAGGTTTTTTAGAGTTTTTAAACATTTTTAGGGGTTTTAAGGGTTTCTGAAGTTTTTAGTGGTTTAGGGGTTTTATGATTTTTTAGGATTTTTCTGTTTTTTGTGGTTTTTATAGTTTTAAGGGGGGGGGGTTAGGGTTTCTTATGTTTTCATTGATTTTTAGGGGGTTTTTATATATTTTTTGGTTTTTAGTTTTTTTAGGATTTTTGGGGATTTTGAAGAGTTTTAGGGTTTTTAGGAGTTTTTAAGGTGTATTTTGGGATTTTAGTGTTTTTTTTGGGTTTTATAGGGTTTTTAGAGTTTTTTTACAGGGCAAGGTTTTTTAGATATTTTTTAACAATTTCAGCGGTTTTAAGAGTTTTTAGTGTTTTTAGGGTTTTTATTGGTTTTGAGAGTTTTTTTGGGTTTTTAATAGTTTTTTAGGTTTTTTTTGGAGTTTTTATGGGTTTTATGGGTTTTTAGAGTTTTTAAACGTTTTTAGGGGTTTTAAGGGGTTTTATAATTTTTAGTGGGTTTTTGGGTATTTATTGGTTTTTATGGTTTTAAGGTTTTTAGTGGATTTTATGGTTTTTAGGGTTTTTAGTGTTTTTAGAGTGTTTTCGAATTAATTAGACTTTTTATAGTTTTTTAGAGTTTTTAATGTTTTGAAGGGTTTAAAGTGTTTTTAGAGTTCTTAGTGGTCTTTTATGTTTTTATGGGGTTTTAGGTTTTGTTAAGGTTTTTAGGGTGTTTTATGGGTTTTAGAGATTTTTTAGGGTTTTAGGGTGTTTTATGTTTTCAGGGATTTTTGGGGGCTTTCAGGATTTTTATGAGTTTTAGGGTTTTTAAGGATTTTGAGGGGTTGTGGGAGTAGTACAAGAACCTTGCCTTATTAAGGGAAAGATATTCCCTTTATTTATTTTCATGATCATTTCATATGGTTTGTGTTTATCAGCACTGTACCCAGAGATCGAGCTATCCGGTTGAGAGTACTTAACAACTCTTGTTTTTTATCCTTTATGTGCATTTTTATTAGTACAATCACCTTGTTTTATCCCTTATGTGCATTTTTTAGTAGTACAATCACCTTGTTTTATCCATTATGTGCATTTAAAACAAGGTGATTGTACTACTAAAAAATGCACATAAGGGATAAAACAAGGTGATGTACTACTAAAAAATGCACATAAGGGATAAAAAACAAGAGCTGTTAAGTACCCTAAACTGGATATCTCGATCTCTGGGTACAGTGCTGCTAATCACAAACCATATAAAATGATCATGAAAATAAATAAAGGGAATGTCTTACCCTTAATAAGGCAAGGTGCTTGTACGTATAACCTATAACATAAAATAGTAGTACAAGCACCTTTCCTTATTGAGGGTAAGACATTCCCTTTATTTATTTTCATGATCATTTTATATGGTATGTGATTATAAGCACAATACCAAGAGATCGAGCTATCCAGTTTAGGGTACTTAACAGCTCTTGTTTTTTATCCCTTATGTGCATTTTTTTAGTAGTACAATCACCTTGTTTTATCCCTTATGTGCATTTTTAGTAGTACAATCACCCTGTTTTATCGCTTCTGTGCGGTCCAGGTTTTTTTTGGGGTTTTAGGGGTTTTCATAGTTTTTAGGGTCTTTGGGGTTTTTAATTTTTTTTTGGGGTTTTTAAATGTTTTATTAGAGTTTTTAACGCTTTTAGGGATTTTAAGGTGTTTTAGAGTTTTTAGTAGTTTTTGGGTTTTATGGGGTTTTTAGGTTTTTAGGGCTTTATGGTTTTTAGGGGTTACTCAAGGTTCCTAGGGGTTTTTATATTTTCTTGGATTTTTGGGGTTTTCTAAGATTTTTACGGTTTTCAGGGTTTTAGGAACTTTTAGGGGTTTCTAAGTGTTTTCATAGTTTTTAGAAATTTTCATTGTGTTTAGTGTATTTTTGAGGTTCTAGGGGTTTTTCTGAGTTTTTTAGGGTTTTAAAGTTTTTTTAGATTTTTTATAGTTTTTAGGGTTTTTAATGTTTTTAAGAGTTTTTAGTGGTTTTATGGGTTTTTTTGGTTTTTGGAGGTTTTTACAGGTTTTATGGTTTTATGGGTTTTTCGGGATTTTTAGGGTTTTTTTAAAGTTTTCATGGATATTTGTGGTTTTTTAGGTTTTTTTTTGTTTCTAGGTGTATTATTGTTTTTATGGATTTTGAGATTTTCATACGCTTTTAGGGGTTTTTGGAGTTTTAGGGTCTTTTTGGGGTCTTAGGGGTTTTTTGAGCTATTTTGGATTTTTAAGGATTTTTAGGGTTTTTAACATTTTTAGGGGTTTTAAGGGTTTTTAGAGGTTTTAGAGGTTTTTTGGGGTTTTATGAATTTTTCAGGTTTTTATGGTTTTTAGGGGGTTTTGGTTTTTGGTTTTTAGGGGTTTCAAGGTTTTTATGATTATGAGGGTCTGTTTGGGTTTTTAGGGGTTTCTTGGGCTTTTTAGGAATTTTAAGGTTTTTTAGATTTTTTAACATTTATAGGGGTTTCAAGGGCTTTTAAAGTATTTAGTGCTTCTTTGGGATTTTATGTATTTTCAAGGCTTTTACAGATTTTATAATTTGTTATGATTTTTAGGGTTTTTTAGATTTTAAGTCTTTTCAAGGGTTTTATGCTCTTTTTAGGTTTTTTGAGTTTTTCCAAATTTATTAGAGTTTTTTATAGTTTTTTAGAATATTTTATGTTTATAGGATTTTAAAGGTTTTTTAGAGTTTTTAGTGGGTTTTTAGGGTTTTTATGGGGTTTTAGGGGTTTAGGGGGTTTTATGCTTTTCTGAGGTTTTTCAGGGTTTTAGGGTTTTTTACGTTTTTAGGGATTTTTGGGGTTTTTTTAGTATTTTTATGGGTTTTAGGGTTTCTAGGGATTTTGAGGGGTTGTGGAGGTTTTCATGGGTTTTATGGGTTTTTAGGGGTTTTCATAGTTTTTATAGTCTTTGGGGTTTTTATGGGTTTTGGAGTTTTTAATGGTTTTTTAGAGTTTTTAACATTTTTTGGGCTTTTAAGGGTTTTTAGAGTTTTTTTTAGTTTTTTGTGTTTTTTGGGGTTTTAAGGTTTTAAGATTTTTATGGGGTTTTATGGTTTTCAGGTGTTATTCAAGGTTCCTAGTGGTTTTTATGTTTTCATGGATTTTTTGGGGCTTTCTATTTTTTAGGGTTTGTAGGGTTTTATAGGGGTTTTAGGGATTTTTAGGGTTTTTAGCATTTTTTAAGTGCTTTTATTGTTTTTTGAATTTTTCATTGTGTTTAGGGAATATTTGGGGTTCTAGGGGTTTTTATAAGTTTTTAAGGGTTTTAAAGGTTTTTTATATTTTTATATCTTTTAGGGTTTTTAATGGTTTCTAGTGGGTTTATGTGTTTTTTTGAGGTTTTTAGGGGTTTTATGGTTTTTATGGGTTTTTCATGGTTTTTAAGATTTTTTAAGTTTTCATGGATTTTTTGTGGTTTTTTAGGATTTTTAATTTTTTTTAGGGTTTTTATTATTATTTGGGATTTTGAGGGCTTTTAGGATTTTTCAGACGCTATTAAGGGTTTTAGAGTTTTTAGGGATTCTTTGATTTTTTTTATGATTATTAAGGGTTTTTAGAGTTTTAATGTTTTTTTGGGGTTTAAAGGGTTTTTATTGTTTTTTTGGGGTTTTTTGGGTTTTATTTCTTTTCAAGGATTTTAAAGATTTTAGGGTGTTTTGGTTTTTACGGGTTTGGGAAGTTTTTTGGATTTTTTTACATTTTCATGGTTTTTTAGGTTTTTTAATGTTTTTAGGGTTCTTGAGAGTTTTTAGGGATTTTGAGGGAGTTTAGGGGGGTTTAAGATTTTTAGGGTTTGTTTTGGGTTTTTATGGTCTTTTGGGATTTTGGGGTTTTTTGTGTTTTTAGGGGTTTAAAGATTTTTTAGAGTTTTTAATATTTTTAGGGGTTTAAAGGGTTTTCAGAGTTTTAAGGGTTTTTAGAGTTTTTAGTGAGTTTTTATTTATTTTTTTTGGGTTTTTAGGGTTTTAGGGAATTTTTTGTTTTCTGGGTTTTTTTAGGGTTCTTAGGGTTTTTTATGTTTTAATTGATTTTTCGAGGTTTTTAAAAATTTTATGATTTTTAGGATATTTAGGGATTTTGATGGGTTTTAGGGGTTTTCATTGGTTTTTAGAGTGTCTAGGGACTTTTTGGGTTTTAAGTGTTTTTTTTACCTTTTTAGACCTTTTATGGGTTTTTAGAGTTTTTAATGTATTTTGGGGCTTTTAGAGGTTTTTTTATTTTTATGGGGTTTTGGGGGTTTTTTAAGGTTCTAAGGGTTTTTTTCTGGTTTTTGGGGTATTTTTAGTTTTTAAGGGATTTTTATGTGTTCACGGATTTTTAGTTTTTTTTTGTTTTTAGGGATTTCGATGGTTTTTTGTATTTTTCATGTGTTTTTAGGGTTTTTGGGGTTTTCAGGGTTTTCAAAGTTTTTTGGGTTTTTTGGAGGTTTTCAGTTTTTTTGGGTTTCTAAGGTTTTTTAGAGTTTCTTAACACTTTTAGGGGTTTTTAGGGTTTTTAGAGTTCTTAGTGGATTTTAGGGTTTTTATGGTTTTTGGGGTTTTTTTACATTTTCATGGATTTTTTCGTTGTTTTTTTATGATTTTTATGATTTTTATGATTTTTAGTTTTTTTTGTTTTTAGGGTTTTTAGGGATTTTGAGGGTTATTAGGTTTTTCATGGGTATTATAGGTTTTTCAGGGTTTTTAGGGTCTTTTGGGTTTTTAGGGTTCTTTTGAGTTTTTAGGGGGTTTTAGAGTTTTTTACACAACAATGTTTTTTAGAGTTTTTAATGTTTTTAGGGGGTTTTAGTGTTTTTAGAAATTTTAGTGGGGTTTTAGGGTTTCTATGGGGTTTTAGAGTTTTTTAAGGATTTGTGGGGTTTTTATGTTTTTTGGGGTTTTTTTAGGGTTTTTTATGTTTTCATGGATTTATAGGGGTTTTTATGGTTTGTATGGTTTTTAGAATTTTTGGGGATTTTGATAGTTTTTAGGGTTTTGGGGTGTTTTATGGGGTTTTATGTTTTTTTTGTGTTTTTAGGTGTTTAAAGGGGTTTTAGAGTTTTTTAACATTTTTAGGGGGTTTTAGGGTTTTTAGAGATTTTAGTTATTTTTTGGGTTTTTATGTATTTATAAGGTTTTTATGGGTTTTAGGTGACTTTGTGGGTTTTAGGGTTTTGAGGTTTTTTAGGGCATTTTAAGTTTTCATGAATTTTTAGTGGTTTTTAGAACTTTTTTGGTTTTTTGCTGTTTTTAGGGTTTTTAGTGATTTTGAGGGTTTTTTGTGGTTTTTTGGTTTTATGTATTTTTAGGATGTTTTTAGGATTTTTAGAAATTTTATGGGGTTTTAGAGGTTTTTAAGCCATTATGATTTTTCAAGGTTTATAGGTCTTTTTGGGTTTTTAGTGTTTTTTTTATTTTTATAGGTTTTTAGTGTTTTTTAATGTTTTTAGGGTTTTAAGACGTTTTAGATATTTTACCGGGGTTTTAGAGTTTTTATGGGTTTTTTGGATTTCTTATAGTTTTTAGGGGTTTTATGGTTTTTAGGGGTTTTTAAGATTTTTAGGGGTTTTTAAGGTTTTTAGGGGTTTTTAAGGTTTTTAGGGTTTTTAGAGTTTTTTTTGAATTTATTAGAGTTTTTATAGTTTTATAGATTTTTTTAATGTTTTTAAGGTTTAAAGGGGTTTTAGAGTTCTTAGTGGGTTTTAGGGTTTTTCTGGGGTTTTAGGGGTTTTTAGGGTTTTTAGGTAGTTTTAAGGTTTTCAGAGGTTTTTCAAGATTTTTAGGGTCTTTTATGTTTTCAAGGATCTTTTAGGGTTTTTAGGAATTTCATGGGTTTTAGGGGTTTTAGGAATTTTGAGGTGTTGTGGGATTTTTCAGGGGGGGTTCTGGGTTTTTTGGGGTTTTCATAGTTTTTAGTGTCTTTTGGGTTTTTAAGGTTTTTTTGGAGTTTTTAAGGAGTTTTTTATAGTTTTTAACGTTTTTAGGGATTTTATGGGTTTTTAGTGTTTTCAGTAATTTTTAGAGTTTTTATGGGGGTTTCAGGTTTTAGGTTTTGAGGGGGTTTTATGGTTTTCAGGGGTTATTTAGGGTTCCTAGGGGTTTTTATGTTTTCATGGATTTTTAGGGGTTTTCAAGTTTTTATGGTTTTTAGAAATTTTCATGGTGTTTAGGGTATTTTTGGGGTTCTAAGGGGTTTTCTATGTTTTTTTGGGTTTTAAAGGTTTTTTAGAGTTTTTATAGTTTTTAAGTTTTTTAAAGGTTTTTAGAGTTTTAGTGCTTTTTATGGGGTTTTATGGTTTTTTGAGGTTTTTAGGGGTTTTATTGTTTTTATGGGTTTTTAGGGTTTTTTAAGTTTTCATGGATTTTTTTGTGGTTTTTTTGGTTTTTTATTATTTTTAGGGATTTTAATTTTTAGGGATTATGAGGGATTTTAAGATTTTTCAGATGCTTTTAGGGGTTTTCAGAGTTTATAGGGTCTTTTGAGTTTTTAGTGTTTTTTGAGCTTTTTAGGATTTTTAAGGTTTGTTAGAGTTTTTAATATTTTTTGGGGTTTTAAGGGGTTATAGAGTTTTTAGTGTTTTTTTGGGTTTTATATCTTTTCAAGGTTCTTATGTTTTTTAGGGTGTTTTTTGTTTTTAGGTGTTTTAGAGGTTTTTAGGGTTTTTTACATTTTCATGGGTTTTTAGGGTTTTTTTAGGGTTTTTGAGGCTTTTTGGGGATTTTGAGGGTTTTTAGTGTTTTTAAAGGGGGTTAATGTTTTTTGGTTTTTTTGGGGGATTTTAGGGGTTTTAAGGGTTTTTAGAGTTTTTAGTTGGTTTTTATTTATTTTTTTGGATTTTTAAGGGTTTTAGGGGTTTTATTGTTTTTAGACTTTTTTCAAGGTGAGTTTTAAGGTATTTTTAGGGGTTTCTTTATACTTTTATGGTTTTTAGGGTATTTAGGGATTTTGATGGGGTTTAGGGGATTTTCAAGTAGTTTTTAGGGGTTTTTTTATTTTTTAGGCCTTTTGAGGTTTTTTAGATTTATTTACATTTTTAGGGGTTTTAAGAATTTTTAGAGTTTTTAGTGGCTTTTATTGTTTTTATGGGGTTTTAGGGTTTTTTAAGGTTTTAAAGGGTTTTTCTATTTTTGGGGGTATTTTTAGATTTTTAAGGGTTTTTATATTTTCATTGATTTTTAGGAGGTTTTATGGATTTTTTGGGTTTTTAGGGATTTTGTGGGTTTTTGGTATTTTTCACATGTTTTTAGGGTTTTTAAGGCTTTCAAGGTTTTCGTAGTCTTTCGGTTTTAGGGTTGTTTTCAGCTTTTTTGGTTTTTAAGGGTTTTTAGTGTTTTTAACGCTTTAGGGGGTTTAAGGGTTTTTATAGTTTTTAGTGGGTTTTAGGGTTTTTATGGTTTTTTGTATTTTTTTACATTTTCATGGATTTTTAGGGGTTGTTTTTAAGATTTTATGGGTTTTAGTGTATTTAGGGTTTTTAGGGATTTTGAGGGTTATTATGGTTTTCAAGGGTTTTCAGAGGTTTTTAGGGATTTTCAGGGTTTTTAGGGTTTTAGGGTATTTTTGGGTTTTTAGGGGTTTTTTTGAGTTTTTAGGAGTATTAGAGTTTTTTTACACGGTAAGGTTTTTTTTGAGTTTTTGATTGTTTTTTGCGGGGTTTTGTGTTTTTATAAATTTTAGTGGGGTTTTAGGATTCTATGGGTTTTTAGAGTTTTTTAATGTTTTATTGGGATTTTATGTTTTTCGAGGGTTTGTCAGGGTTTTTTACGTTTTCATGGATTTTGGAGGATTTTAAAGATTTTTACGGTTTGTATGGTTTTTTGGTTTTTTAAGTATTTTGAAAATTTTTAGGGTTTTAGGGCGTTTTAGGGGTTTTTAGGGTTTTTATGAGTTTTTAGGGGTTTAAAGTTTTTTAGAGTCTTTTAAAACTTTTAATGGTTTTTAGAGTTTTTAGAGATTTTATTGGTGTTTTTGGGTTTTTATATGTTTATAAGGTTTTTATGGGTTTGGGGGGGTTTATGGTTTTTAGGTTTTTTGAGGGGTTTAGGGTTTTAAAAGTTTTCATGAATTTTTAGTGTTGTTTTAGAATTTTTATGGTTTTGGCAGTTTTTAGGGTTTTTAGTGATTTTGAGGGTTTTTAGTGATTTAGAGGGTTTTTAGGGTTTTGGGGGGTTTTAGTGTTTTTTTGAGTTTATAGGGTTTTCAGGGGTTTTTTGGGTTTTTTACATTTTTAAAGATTTTTAGGGTGTTTTTATCATTTTTAGGATTTTTTTGGGTATTCTACGATTTTTAAGCTTTTATGGTTTTTGGGGTTTTAGGATCTTTTTGGGTTTTTTTGGGTTTTTTGAGTTTTTTTGGGTTTTTAATGTTTTTTAATATTTTTAGGGTTTTAAGGGTTTTTAGAGATTTTAGTGGGTTTTTATTGGTTTTTAGTGTTTTTTAAGTTTTTAGGGGTTTTTATGGGTTTCAAGCATTTTCCAGGATTTCAAGATTTTTTCATCTTTTTTAGGGTTTTTTACATTTTCATGGATTTTTATGGGTTATTAGGATTTTTATGGTTTTTAGGGTTTTTAGTGATTTTGTGGGTTTATGGGAATTTTCTGGGGTTTTTGGGTTTTTAGGGTTTTTTCAGGGTTTAATTTCTTTTTTGGGTTTTAGGGTTTTTTTTGAGCTTTTTGCATTTTAAGGTATTCTATAGTTTTTTAACATTTTTATGGGTTTTAAGGGTTTTTATAGGTGTTGATGTGTATTTAGGGTTTTAATGGGTTTTTTGGATTTTTAATTTTTTAGTGGTTTTAGGGTTTTCAGGGGTTTTCAAGGTTTTTTACAATTTTATGGATTTTTAGTGGTTTTTTAGAAGATTTATGATTTTTAGGGTTTTTTTTGATTTTAAGGGTTTTTAGAGTTTGCAAGGGTTTTTAGGATTTTTAGGTGTTTTCAGGATTTTTGGAGTTTTTAGGGTTTTTTTTTGTTTTTAAGGGTTTTTAAGGTTTTTAGAGTTTTTTTATTGTTTTCAGGGTTTTATAGGTTTTTAGATTTTTAGCAGTTTTTAGGGTTTTTATGGGTTTTAGGGGTTTTAAGGCTTTTAGGGGTTTTTATGGTTGTTAGGGTCTTTAATGAGATTTTAGGTTTTTTTACATTTTAATGGAATTTTTGGCGTTTTTTATGATTTTTATTTTTTAGGAGTTTTCAGGGTTTTTAGGGACTTTTGGGGGGTTTTTATGTTTTCCGGTATTTTATTTGAATTTTAGGATTTTTATAGTTTTTAGGGTCTTTTAGGGTCTTAGTGTTTTTCCGATTTTTATGGATTTTTGTATTTTCATGGATTTCTAGGATTTTATGGTTTTTAGGGGTCTTTAGGGTTTAAAGGGATTTTGAGGGGTTTGGGGGGTTTTCAGAGGTGTTTTTGGTTTTTAGGGTATTTCATGGTTCTTAGGGTCTTTTGGGGGATTTGGATTTTTTTTTGAGTTTTTAGGGCTTTTAAGGTTTTTTAGTGTTTTTAACATTTTTAGGGGTTTAAAGGGTTTTATACTTTTTAGTGGGATTTGGGTGTTTTTTGGGGTTTTTAGGGTTTTTTGAGGTTTTTAGTGATTTTTATGGTTTTTAGAGGTTTTTTATGGTTTTTTATGTTTTCATGGGTTTTTAGTGGGTTTTTAGGATTTTAATGGTTTTTATGGGTTTTTATTATTTTTAGGGATTTTGAGGGTTTTTAGTATTTTTGAAGGGGTTTTGGAGGTTTTTGGGTTTTTCAAGGGTTTTGGGGTCTTTTGGGTTTTTAGGGTTTTTCTGAGTTTATTAGCATTTTTAAGGTTTCTTAGAGTTTTTTAAAGTTTTTACGGATTTTAAGGGTTTATAGAGCTTTAGTGGTTTTTAAGGTTTTTATGGTTTTTAGGGTTTTTTAAGGTTTTAGGGGTTTTTATGGTTTTCAGTGGGTTTTCAGGGTTTTCATGGTTTTTTACATTTTCATGGATTTTAAAAAAAAATTGGATTTTTATGGTTTTTAGTTTTTTTGGGTTTTTAGGGATTTTGATGGTTTTTAGGGGTTTTCAGAAGTTCTTAGGGTTTTTGGGTTTTTGGGTGTTTTTTTAGTTTTTATGGGTTTTAAGATAGTTTATATTTTTTTAACGTTTTTAGAGGTTTTAAGGGGTTTTTTAGTTTTTAGTGGGTTTTAGGGTTTTCAGGGTTTTTAGTGGGTTTTATGATTTTTATTTTTTAGGAGTTTTCAGGGTTTTTAGGGACTTTTGGGGGGGTTTTATGTTTTCCGGTATTTTATTTGAATTTTAGGATTTTTATAGTTTTTAGGGTCTTTTAGGGTCTTTTAGTGTTTTTCCGGTTTTTATGGATTTTTGTATTTTCATGGATTTCTAGGATTTAATGGTTTTTAGGGGTCTTTAGGGTTTAAAGGGATTTTGAGGGGTTTGGGGGGTTTTCAGATGTGTTTTTGGTTTTTAGGGTATTTCATGGTTCTTAGGGTCTTTTGGGGGATTTGGATTTTTTTTTGAGTTTTTAGGGCTTTTAAGGTTTTTTAGTGTTTTTAACATTTTTAGGGGTTTAAAGGGTTTTATACTTTTTAGTGGGATTTGGGTTTTTTTGGGGTTTTAGGGTTTTTTGAGGTTTTTAGTGATTTTTATGGTTTTTAGAGGTTTTTTATGGTTTTTTATGTTTTCATGGGTTTTTAGTGGGTTTTTAGGATTTTAATGGTTTTTATGGGTTTTTATTATTTTTAGGGATTTTGAGGGTTTTTAGTATTTTTGAAGGGGTTTTGGAGGTTTTTGGGTTTTTCAAGGGTTTTGGGGTCTTTTGGGTTTTTAGGGTTTTTCTGAGTTTATTAGCATTTTTAAGGTTTCTTAGAGTTTTTTAAAGTTTTTACGGATTTTAAGGGTTTATAGAGCTTTAGTGGTTTTTAAGGTTTTTATGGTTTTTAGGGTTTTTTAAGGTTTTAGGGGTTTTTATGGTTTTCAGTGGGTTTTCAGGGTTTTCATGGTTTTTTACATTTTCATGGATTTTAAAAAAAATTGGATTTTTATGGTTTTTAGTTTTTTTGGGTTTTTAGGGATTTTGATGGTTTTTAGGGGTTTTCAGAAGTTCTTAGGGTTTTTGGGTTTTTGGGTGTTTTTTTAGTTTTTATGGGTTTTAAGATAGTTTATATTTTTTTAACGTTTTTAGAGGTTTTAAGGGGTTTTTTAGTTTTTAGTGGGTTTTAGGGTTTTTATAGGGTTTTGGGGATTTTTAAGGTTTGTAGGGGTTTTTATGGTTTTCAGGGGTTTTTCATGGTTTTAATTATTTTTTATATTTTCATGGATTTTTAGAGGGTTTTTATAGTTTTTAGGGATTTTCAGGGTTTTTAGGGTTTTTCAGGGTTTTAATGATTGTTTATATTTTCATGGATTTTTAGAGGGTTTTTATGGTTTTTAGGGTTTTTTAGGGTTTTTAGGGTTTTTCAAGGGTTTTAGGTTTTTTAGGGGTTTTTAGAATTCTTAGGTTTTTTTGGGTTTTTATTTTTTATTTTTTTGAGATTTTTAGGTTTTTTAAGGTGTTTTAGATTTTTTAACATTTTAAGGGTTTTAAGGGCTTGTATAATTTTTAATGGGTTTTAGTGTTTTATGGGTTTTTAGTGTTTTTTATTGTTTTTAGGGGTTTTATGATTTTAATGGGTTTTTTATATTTTCATGTATTTTTAGTGGTTTTTTAGAATTTTATGGTTTTTATGGTTTTTAGGAATTTTGAAGGGTTTTAGGGATTTTCTGGGTATTTTGGGGTTTTCATGTTTTTTGGATTTTTAGGGTTTTTGAAAGGTTTTTATGGTTTTTAGAGTTTTTAACATTTTTAGAGGTTTTAAGGTTTTTTAGAGTTTTTAGTGGGTTTTAAGGTTTTTTATATGTTTTGTGGTTTTTAGGCGGTTTATGGTTTTTAGGGGTTTTGAGGGTTTTTATGAATTTTACATTTTCATAGTTTTTTAGGATTTTTATAGATTTTAGGGTTTTAAGGTTTTTTATTGATTTTTAGGGTTTTAGGATTTTTTCACAAGGAAGCAACAAATGGAAAAGTGGAAAGGAAACCAACCTTCCACTATGGGGCTCGAACCAATGGCCACAAGAGGGTTTAGGAATTTTTATGGTTTTTTTGGTTTTTATGTTTTTTCATGGTTTTTGGGTCTTTTGGTGGTTTTATGGTTTTTTTGAGTTATTTTAGGGTTTTAAGTTTTTTTAGAGTTTTTTATCATTTTTGGGGGTCAGAAGGTTTTTTAGAGTTTTTGTGGGTTTTTAGTGTTTTATTGGTTTTTTTGTTTTTTAAAGTTTTTAAGGGTTTTATGGTTTTCCTAGGGCTTTTCAGGTTTTTAGGGTTTGTTACATTTTCATTGATTTTTAGGAGATTTTTAATATTTTTATGGTTTTTAGGTTTTTTAAGGTTTCTAGGTATTTTGAGTGTTTTTAGGTTTTTTCATTTGTTTTTAAGCATTTAAGGGTTTTTAGAGTTTTTAGTGGTTTTTTGTTTTTATGGGTTCTTATGGTTTTTTAAACTTTTTAGGGGTATTTATGCTTTTAAAGGGGTTTTGAGAGTTTTTTACATTTTCATGGATTTATAAAGGAGTTTAAGGACTTTAGGGGTTTTAGAGATTTTGAGGGATTTTAGGGGTTTTTAGGGTTTTTAGAGTCCTTTGGGGTTTTGGGTTTTTTCTTGAGTTTTTCTGGGTTTTTAAGGGTTTTTGGAGTTTTTCAACATTTTTAAGGGTTTAAAGGGGTTTTTAGCATTTTTAGTAGCGTTTAGGGTTTTTAGGTGTTTTTATTTTTTTCAGGGTCTTTAGGGGGTTTTACGTTTTTATGTATTTTTAGGGGTTTTTTAGGATTTTTATGGTTTTTAGGGGTTTTAGGGATTTTTAGAGGTTTTTAGGTATTTTTTTGTTTTTATGGGTTTTCAAGATTTTTAGGGTATTTTGGGGGTTTTAGGGGTTTTAGGTATTTTGAGTGGTGTTCAGTTTTTTTTTGTTTTTAAGGTTTTTCAATATTTTTAGGGTGTTTTGGGGTTTTTAGTGTCTTTGTGACTTTTTAGGGTTTTTAAGATTCTAAGAGTTTTTAAACGTTTTTAGGGGTTTTAAATATTTTTAGAGTTTTTAGTAGTTTTTTGGGATTTTTAATGTTTTTAGGGGTTTTTATGGTTTTGGGGTGGTTTTAGGGTTTTTAGGGTTTTTTACATTTTCATGGATTTTTAGAGGTTTTTAGTTTTTTTATAGTTTTTATGCCTTTTGGGTTTTTAGGGATTTTGAGGGCTTTTTAGAGCTTTTTAGGGGTTTTAAAGTTTTTACGGTTTTTAGGGTTTTTTTGGGTTTTATGTTTTTTTGAGTATTTTAGAGGTTATAAGGTTATTTAGTGTTTTTAACATTTTTTGGGGTTTTAAGGGTTTTTAGAGTTTTTTGTGGGGTTTTTAGGTTTTTAGGGTTTTTATGGTTTTTATGGGAAAGGAAGGTTCGGGGCCAGGCTATTCCTGACCCCCCCCCCCCAAAAAAAAATTTATTATAAAAAAAGAGACGAAGACACTAAAGACAAGGGAGGGGAGGGGTCAAACAACCCACACCAAAAAACCCTTTACAGACACACGCTCAAGAACCGCAAAAAAAAAAGAAAGATAAAAAACACACAGGAAAAAGAAATACCGAAACATCTCCGACAGCAGCTCCCAACCAATCAACAACCACCAGTAACACAAGCGCAGCGCCTTCAACATCTCACATCCCAGCAGCATCCAGCATCCAGAACCATCAGCATCCAACATCACATAACCACCAGCATCCAACACCATAGAACCATCAACATTAGAATCACAGCCTCACCTTCACCAGCATTCAGCGGCTCACCACCAAACAACAACCAACATCCAATATTACAGAAACCAACACCTTCACACCAAAACGAGCTACAACCAACAACACATAACCATCAACACCAACAGCACACAACCACTAGTAACTAGAGTTCGCATCCAGACAGCAACCATCCTCCTTATTCACAAAATCCAATAGCCAGCACTTCCCTTCATCACTTCGGGGCAAAACAACACCCCTTTCCAAGCACCAGCAGCAACAAACACCGTCAAACCAGTCAGTCTTCAGCAACTTACACCATCCAGCATCCACCAGTCCAGCCACAAACATAACCCAACACCAGAGTTTCAGCCAGCCGACATTTCCTTCAACGCCTCATGAGAAATCATCCACAAAATTAGAGATTGTCTGAAGAATCCGAAGAGCACCTACTGTCGTGAGTCTGCAAAGCACCACCGAAGCCCATCGCCACGAACCGGAACACCAAAATCTGACCCGCTCATCCCTAGATCTGTAGTGTAGCACATCGAAGACTCCAGATAAAAGTGATTCCACCATGAATCTGCAAACACCATGACCAGATCCAGCGCCAAGCAAAGCACGGAGAATGGATCTTGTCCACTCCGCCATAGATCTGCAACACCAAAAGAAGGGAAGACCAGATCCCGTCGTATCCTCCAAAGAACTGCAGCTTCATACGCCGGAGTGTCCAGAGCTTCCTCAAAAGACCAGTCGCACACCGGGAAGACCGAATCCAGCCACCTCCTCCATGAATCGCCCAGTGGAAAGGTCGGTCCACACGATGAAAGCTCCACAGCGCTGAAAGCCAGAAAGACCAGAACTGGCTTGCTCGAAATTGGATGAAGCCTTCATCCGGAGCTGCATCCAGAGAAGACCTACAAGGGCACCATCGATCCAGAGAAAACTCACCTTAAGAGAAAAGCAAGTCGACGCCTGAGGATCCACAGTCGTGCCGAAGAAGCATTGACGTCGACGGAAGACCCAAAAGCAAGAGGATCTAGGAGATACGGGATCCATCTCTCTATGGTTTTTACCGGCTTTTCATGGTTTTTAAGGTTTTATACGTTTTCATGGATTTTTGGTGTTTTTAGGATTTTTATTGTTTTTATAAATTTTTAGGGATATTTTGGATTTTAAGGGTTTTTAGGGGTTTTCAGGTTTAGGGACTTTAGGGTTTTTTTTGGGGTTTTAGCTTTTTTGAGTTTTTTAGGGTTTTTAAGGTTTTTTAGAATTTTTGACAATTTTAGGGGTTTTTAGGGTTTTTGTATTTTTTTAGTGGTTTTTAGGGTTTTTCTGGTTTTTAGAAGTTTTTTAGGGTTTTTTACCTTTTCATGGATTTTTAGGGGTTTTAGGATTTTTATGGGTTTTAGGGTTTTCAGGGGGTTTTAGGGTTATTAGGGTCTTTTTAGGTTTTCAGTGTTTTTTGAGTTTTTAGGGTTTTTAAGGTTTTTATCATTTTTGTGGTTTTTAGGGATTTTATAGGGTTTTTAGGGTTTCTAAGGATTTTTAGGGTTTTAGGGTTTTTCAGGTATTTAGGGTTTTTAGGGGTTTTTAGTGTTATTAAGGTCTTTTGGGTTTTTTAGGCTTCTTATAAATTTTTAGGTGATTTATGATTTTTTAGAGTTTTTAACGTTTTTAGAGGTGTTAAGGATTTTTAGAGTTTTTTTTGGTTTTTAAGGTTTTATGGGTTTTTAGGGGTTTCTAAGGTTTTATGGGTATTTTTGGTTTTTAGGGGATTTTCAAGGTTTTTAGAGGTTTTTACATTTTCATGGGATTTTAGGGATTATTTAGGATTTTTATGGTTTCTACGGTTTTAGGGTTCTTATGTATTTTTAAGGTTTTTATGATTTTCAGGGGGTTTAGGTTTTTCATGGTCTTTAGGGTCTTTTTGGGGTTTATGGGTTTTTTTAGACTTTTTTAACGTTTTTAGTGGGTTTAAAAGTTTTTAGAGTTGTTTTTTTTTGTTTTTACGGTTTTGGGTATTTAAATATTTTTAAAGGTTTTTTAGTTTTTAGGGTTTTTTCAGTGTTTTTTGGATTTTTTACGTTTTCATGGATTTTTAAGGATTTTTAGGATTTTTATGATTTTTATGATTTTTAGGAGTTTTAGGGATTTTGAGATTTTTAAGGTGTTTTAGGGTTTTTAGGGGTTTTCATGTTTTTTAGGGTCTTTTGGGGTTTTTATAGGTTTTTTGAGCTTTTTTAGGGATTTTAAGGTTTTTTATTGTTTTTTATTGTTTTTAGGGGGTTTAAGGTTTTTTAGAGGTTTTAGTTTTCTAGGGGTTTTAGGGTTTTTTCGTTTTGAAGGGTTTTTAGGGGTTTTTTAGAATTTTTATGGTTTTTAGGGTGTTTTAAGGTTTTAGGATTTTTTTAGGGTTTTAGCGGTTTTTAGGGGATTTGAGGGTTTTTTAAGGGTTTCAAGGTTTTAGGGTCTTTTTAGGTTTTTAGGGTTTTTTGATTTTTTAAAGATTTTTAGTGTTATTTAACATTTTTATGGGTTTTAAGGGTTTTAGAGTTTTAGTGGTTTTTATGGGTTGGGGGTTAAGGTTTTTATGGGGTTTTATATTTTTTAAAGGTTCTTCAGAGTTTTGAGGGTTTTTTACATTTTCATTTATTTTAGGGGGTTTTTAGGATTTTTATGTATTTTCTGGTTTTTTAAAGTTTTATGGATTTTAGGGATTTTAAATTTTTTCAAGGGTTTTAGGGTTTTTAGGGTCCTTTGGGTTTTTACATTTTTTTCAAGTTTTTTAGGTTTTTAAGGAATTTTAGATTTCTTTAACATTTTAGGGGTTTTAAGAGTTTTTAGAGTTTTTAGTTGTTTTAGGGGTTTTATGAGTTGTAGGGGATTTTTTTTATTTTTATCATTTTTTAATGTTTTCTGTATTTTAAGGGTTTTTACTTTTTCATTGATTTTTAGGGTTTTTAGGATTTTTATGGTTTTTAGGTTTTTTTAGGGTTTTTTGTGATTTTGAGGGGTTTTAGGGGCTTTTACAGGGTTTTAGGGTTTTTAGTGTTTTTCAGGGATTTTAGGGTCTTTTGGGTTTTATGGTTTGTTTTTGAGATTTTTTTAGATTTTTAAGGTTTTTTAGAATCTTTTTAGCGTTTTAGGGGTTTTAAGGGTTTTTAGAGTTTTTAGTGGTTTTGGGGTTTTTATTGGTTTTAGGGTTTTTAAGGTTTTTAGGGTTTTTTTTTGGTTTTCAGGCGGGGTTTTATGGTTTTTTTGTTTTTAGACTTTTAGGTGTCTTTTAGGTTTTATATGTTATTCAGGGTTTTTAGGATTTTGACGGATTTTGTTTAATTTTAGTGGTTTTCAAAGGTTTTTAGGGGTTTTAGGGGTTTTAGGGTCTTTTGGGGGTTTAAGATTTTTTTTTTGAGTTTTTTAGAGGTTTTAAGGTTTTTTAGAATTTTTAATGTTATTAGACGTTTAAAGGGGTTTTAGATTTTTTAGTGGGTTTTTATGGGTTTCTAAGGGTTTTTAAGGTTTTAAGGGGTTTTTATTATTTGTAGAGGTTTTTCAAGGTTATAGGGTTTTTTACTTTTTCATGGATTTTTATGATTTTTTTTGTTATTCAGGGTTTTTAGGGATTTTGAGGGGTTTTAGGTTTTTTAGGGGTTTTTAGGGTTTTTAGGGTCCTTTTGTGTTTTTAGGGGGTTTTTAGTTTTTAGGGTTTCATGGATTTTTAGAGTTTTTAACATTTTTAAGGGTTTAAGGGTTTTTATAGCTCTTAATGGTTTTTTGGGTTTTTTATAGGTTTTTAGGGTTTTTAAGGTTTTTAGGGGTTTTTATGGTTTTTAGGTATTTTTTAAGGTTTTTAGAGTTTTTTATGTTTTCGTGGATTTTTTGGGGGGTTTCAGATTAATATGGTTTTTAAGATTTTTAGGGATTTTGATGGTTTTTAGAATTTTTAGTGTTTTTGTTGTCTTTTTTGGATTTTAGTATTTTTTTTATTTTTACAAGGTTTAAAATGGTTTTTAGAGTTTTTTAACATTTTTTGGGTTTTAAGGGATTTTAGAGATTTTAGGGATTTTTAGGGTTTTTATGGGTCTTAATTTTTTTTGAGGTATTTAGGGTTTGAATTTTTTTTATTTTTTTAGGGGGTTTGTAGTTTTCTGGGGGGGGTTAGGGTTTTAGGGTTTTAAAAATATTCATGTATTTTTAGGGGTTTTTAGGATTTTTATTGATTTTAGGGTTATTAGGGGTTTAGGGATTTTTAGTGGGTTTAGGGTTTTTCAATGGTTTTTAGTGTTTTTCGGTTTTTAGGTTCTTTTTGGATTTATAAAGCTTTTTGAATTTTTATGGTTTCTAAGGGTTTTTAGAGTTTTTTAACCATTTCAGTTGTTTTAAGTGTTTTTTGAGTTTTTATTGGTTTTTTTGAGTTTTTATGGGTTTTTAGGGTTTATTAAGGTTTTATGGGATTTTATTGCTTTCAAGGGGTTTTCAGGGTTTTTAGGGATTTTTACATTTTCATGCACCTTTAGGGGTTTTTTGTATTTTTGTTGTTTTTATGTTTTTCAGGATTTTTAGGGATTTTGAGGGATTTTAGGGTTTTTCAATGGTTTTATGGTTGGTAGTGTTTTTTATTATTTTTAGGGACTTTTTGGGTTTTTAGGGTTTTTTGAGTTTTTTTGGGATTTTAGGTTTTTTAGATTTTTTTATTGTTTTTAAGGATTTTATGGGGTTTTAGAGTTTTTAGTGGGTTTTTGGGTTTTTATGGGTTTTTGGGTTTTTTAAAGTTTTTGGTAGTTTTGTGGGTTTTAGGCGGTTTTCAGGGTTTTTAGTGATTTTTTTCATTTCCATCGATTTTTAAGGATTTTAGGATTTTTATGATTTTTAGGGTTTTTTGGATTTTGAGGGGTTTGGGGTATTTTAGTGGTTTTTAGAGTTTTTAGTGTTTTTCTATTTTTTTATGCGAGATGCATGGGGTGGACTGATCTTCATAGCATACGGTGTTGGATGAAGGATTCTGTTTGGGGATAAGTGGTAATTGATGGGTATGGATAGTGGATGCAAGTAGTCAATCAATGCTATAAGGAGTGTGACCTACTACTTAGACAAGACACTCAAGGGAGGGATGTGATAGTCAATCCACACAATAACACACTTGGATTGAGGCACAGAATTGGGGGCTTTGTGATCTTGGATCACCAATATAACTTTTAGATTGACAAGGGAAGAATTCCCAACAACTAGGGGGGTCTGGAATAATCCTCACACAATGGAGAGAAACAAAGCATAATCTCTATATATCAATCTTGAATGCCATATAAGTTCCATGGGGTGGCTATTTATATCAAAGGGGTGATACAATAATCAAGAGTCTAATACCCTAAAGTCATAAAGAATAAACCTACATTGTTCACTTAAATTCAGAAAGATAAAGTCTAATAAATAATTTTTGGAAAATTAGTACACAACTTTCCAACTATAGACCACCGGATTTGACTTTGAGTGTCAAGCTCACTAAATTTGACTGTTGTGTCAAAATATACCATTCTAGAATCCTCCTTGTGGGAAAGGCTTCCAAAATTTGTTTAACCATGTGGGAAAAACATTAAACATCATGTTTGGGCTTTAATTAGAGAGATAGTAGGCCCATTTTCTCCATCAATGCAAGGTGAGATCCGTTGGGCCTTTAATGAAGTGAGATGGGTACCCATTGTAGCATTTAACCTCTTTAATTTCCATCACATCATAGGGCCTTGCAAATCCAACTCCTCCACCTGGGAAATCGACTCGGTGCCTTCAACATGGTTCTCATCATCTGCCCCTCTTGAAAAGGAGTTATCCTTAACTCTTCACCCTCTACAGCCAAAAAAGGAGAAAGATCAGAAACATTGAAAGTGTAACTTACAACCTACTCACATGGCATAGCTATCTTCTAAGCAATATTGTTAATATTCCTGAGCACTGAGAAAGGTCCATCTCCTTGAGGCATGTGTTTTGATTTCCATTTATTGGGAAATATTTCCTTTTTCATATGAATCCAAACTAAGTCATTGGGTTCAAACATCACTTGTTTGCAACCTTTGTTTGGAAAATCAACGTAATTCTGGGTCATCCAATTGATATTTTTCCTTACCTTTTAATGGATTTGCGTGATGAATTCTATATGCTCTTTCCCATCCATATTAGTTACTTCCTACAAAGTCAAATGAACTAGATCAATAGGGGAAAAGGGGTTAAATCCTTAAACAATCTCAAGTGGAGAATATTGAGTAGTGGAATTCTTTACCTTGTTATATGTGAATTCCACATGTGGAAGACAGTCCTCATAATTCTTTATATTCTTCATGATAATTATTCTTTGAAGGGATGATAGTGACTTATTCACCACCTCTATTTTCCCATCATTTTCCGGATGAGAAGTAGTATAAAATAGTAACTTCATACACAATTTTCTCCACAAGGTCTTCCAAAAGTAACCGTGGAATTTTGCATCTCAATCCAATACAATTTTCCTTGAAATTACATGGAGTTTGACTACTTCCTGAAAGAAAAGTGTAACAATGTTAGTGGCATCATCTGTTTTTGTGACAAGGAATAAAATTTTCCATTTTAGAAAACCAATCCACCACAAAAAAATGGAATATCTCACCCTCTTGGTCGTTGGTAACCATGCAATGAAGTCCATCGATATATCCCCCCAAGGGGTGTTGCAGATTGGGAGAGAAATATATAATCCATGTGGGTTTTTTAGATTTAAATTTTTGGTATACAATGCACTTTCCCACAATTTTTTCAATATCTCTAGACATCTCAGGCCAATAAAAATGCCCAATTATAATGCTTAAATTTTTTTCAACACCAAAATGTCCCATTAACCCACAAAAATGTGACACCTTTAGTAAAAGTAAATGGATAGAGTAATTGGTAATAAAAAGCTTATCAATCTGGCATAAGAATCCATCATGAAAATAAAACATTTCCCAACTAACACCAGGTTTACAATGACCATAAGGTTCACCAAAATCTTTATCTGTGGAATATAAATCCATAATGTATTCAAAACCAAGGAGTTTATAATCCAACAAAGATAAGAGAGAATATCTACATGAAAGTACATCAGCCACAATATTTTCTTTACCTTTTATAGGGGTTTTATGGGTTTCGTAGTTTTAGTCATTTTTAGGGTTTTTATGGGTTTTTAGGGTTTTTTAAGGTTTTAGGTATTTTTATGGTTTTTAGGGGGTTTTAGGCTTTTTTAGGTTTTTTTACATTTTCATGGGATTTTAGGAGTTTTTTAGGATTCTTATTGTTTTTAGGGATTTTTAGAGTTTTTTTGAATTTTGAGGGTTTTTAGGTTTTTAATGGGTTTTATAGTTTATAGAGGTTTTCAGCGTTTTTTGGGTCTTTTGGGGGTTTATGTTTTTTTGGAGTTTTTTAGGTTTTAAAGGTTTTTTAGAGTTTTTTAAATTTTTCTGGGTTTTAAGAGTTTTTAGTGGTTTTTATAGGTTTTTAGGGGTTTTAAGGATTTTAGAGGTTTTCATGGTTTTTTGGGTTTTTTCAGGTTTTTTACGTTTTCATTGATTTTTAGGGTTTTTGGATTTTTATGGTTTTTAGGGTTTTTTTAGGTTTTTTAGGTATTTTGAAGGTTTTCAGGTTTTTAGAGGTTTTTAGGTTTTTAGAGGTTTTTAGTTTTTTAGATGTTTTTAGGATTTTTAGGTTCTTTTAAGAATTTTTTGAGTTTTTTAGGTTCTAAGTATTTTTAGATTTTTTAACATTTTTAGGGGGTTTAAGGGCTTTTAGAGCTTTTAGTGGTTTTAGAGGTTTTAAGGTTTTTCTATTTTTTTAGGTGATTTTATGGTTTTCAAGGGGTTTTTAGGATTTATAGAGTTTTTTACATTTTCATGGAATTTAACAGGGTTTTTTAGATTTTTATGGTTTGTAGGGTTTTTAGGGTTTTTTCGAGTTTTTAGGGTATTATAGGGTTTTTATGATTTTTAGGTGTTTTCAGGGTTTTAAGGGGTTTTAGGATCTTTCAGGGTTTTTAAGGGTGTTTTAGGGTTTTAGGATTTTTTTAGTTTTCTAGGGATTTTTAGGGTTTGTAGAGTTTTTTAACATCTTTATGGATTTTAAAGATTTTTAGAGTTTTTAGTGTTTTTTAGGGGTTTTAGGGTTTTTATGGTTTTCAAAGTGATTTTAGGGTTTTAGGGTTTTTTACATTTTCATGTATTTTTAAGGGGTTCTTATGATTTTTATTGTTTTTAGGGTTTTTATGATCTTTATAGATTTTGAGGGTTTTTAGGGTTTCTCAGCGGTTTTTATGGTTATTATATTTTTAAGATCTTTTTGGGTTTTTAGGGTTTTTTTAGTTCTTTAGGGGTTTAATGGTTTTTTATAGTTTTTAAAATTTTAGGGGTTTTAAGGTATTTTAGAGTTTTTATTGGTTTTTAGGGTTTTAATGGTTTTTAGTGTTTTTAATATTTTTAGAGGGTTTCTTGGTTCTCAGGGTTTTTCTTAGTTTTTAGGGGTTTTTAAGTTTTCATGGTTGTTAAGATTTTTATATGATTTTTAATGTTTTTAGGGGTTTTTCAAGTTTTTAGGGATTTTGTGGGGTTTTAGGACATTTTAGGCATTTTAAAGGTTTTTAAGGGTTTTCTAGGTTTTTCAGCTTGTAGGGTCTTTTTTGGTTAGAGTTTTTTGATTTTTTTAGGGATTTTAGAGTTTTTTTAATGTTTTTAGGTGTTTTAAGGGTTTTTATAGTTTTTAGTGATTTTTAGGGTTTCTATTTGTTTTTAGGGGTTTCATGGTTTTAAGGGGGGGGGGGTTTAAAGTATTTAGGGTTTTTTATGTTTTCAATGATTTTTAGGGGTTTTTTCAAATTTATATGGTTTTAAGGGTTTTTATGATTTTTAATGATTTTGAGGGCTTTAAGGGGTTTTCAAGGGTTTTTAGGATTTTTAGGGTTTTTAGGGTTTAGGGTTTTTTTGAGCTTTTATGGTTTTTATGTTTTTTGGATCTTTTTAGGGGTTTTTATAGTTTTCCGGGGGGGTTTAGGGTTTTTAGTGTTTTTTACGTTTTCGTGGATTTTTATTGGTTTTCTTGGATTTTTATAGTTTTTATGGACTTTTATAGATTTTATTGATTTTGAGGGGTTTAGGGGTTTTCATGTGTTTTTTGGGTTTTTATGATTTTTCAGAGTTTTTAGGGTCTTTTTGGGGTTTTAGAGTTTTTTTTGTGTTTTTAGGGTTTTTATGGTTTTTATACTTTTTTAACAGTTTTATGGTTTTAAAGGGGTTTTAGAGAATTTAGTGGGTTTTTAGGTTTTTATGGTTTTTAGGGGTTTTTAAGGTTTTTAGGGATTTTATGCTTTTCTATGGTTTTTCAAGGTTTTTAGGGGTTTTTAAGAATTTTATGGTTTTTAGGGTTCTTAAGATTTTTTAAGGATTTTGAGGGTTTAAAAGGTTTTCATGGATTTTTATGGATATTAGGGTTTTTAGGTTTTTAGGGTCTTTTTGGGTTTTTTGGGTTTTTTTGAGTTTTTTAGGGGTTTTAAGGTTTTTTGAGTTTTTTTTAACATTTTAAGAGTTTTTAATGGTTTTTAGTTGTTTTTTAGAGTTTTTAGTTGTTTTTTAGGGTGTTATGGATTTTTAGATTTTTTAGAGACCGCTTTTGGAGGTCGCTAATGCTCTGAAAAATGAAACCATTAGCGACCGCCTAGGATGGTCTCTAGCCTGGGATTTTTTTTTAAAAAAATACTTCTTTTTTACAGCAGCCAAACCACTAAAAAAATAACCTACAACAAACAGAAGCACCTAAAAAAGGTTCAATGTGGTTGTTTTTGTGGATTAAGTGGAAGAAAACTGCAATTTAGAACTCACCTAATATGAATTACATTCAGTCACCCATGACCGGAAGATACCTATGTTAAAGTAAGGCTAGAGACTTTAGTCCTCCAGAAGTATGATAATGGAAAATATCATATTATGATAACTGATTGGAAGAAGGTGTGATTGGAATCTATTTCAATCACAACTCATGCTAAAACAATAAATCTGTGTAAAAAATATATTTAGATAAAGGAAAATGACCATACAATAATTCATCAAAAAATATAGTAATTTTTTCTTGAGATCTACTGAAATTCAAGCTTGATGATTATTGGATGATCACCAAATAGATTTTCATAAAAGGACATACATGAATCCATGTAATTTTTATGTAAGTGCTTCATGTTTCTTAAATGAACTCAAGATCATGTGAAATAAAAAGATGTAATGACTTCAATTTCCGAAGAAACTCATAAAAGTTTCAGGCTATACTCACTAGTCTTCTCATATGTAGTCATTATAATATATCCATTTTAGTCATTAAATCTAACCCAGATGTCCTCATCATGTTAGGATCTACTTTTGATAAACAAGAGCTTGATATTTAGGTTTCTACTAAGGGAAATGATCAAATAGAGACTCAATATAAGTTACTTGATGTTGAGAATATATTTAAAAAGTTGATATGTGATATTAATAAAGACCAAGAGATTTATACTCAATCCTTTAAGACTACTAAAATGAAAATTATAGAAAGAAACAAATTGAATTTGAAAAATAATTACTAAAATTTTAGTTATTAAGAATTACATCTACAACAAAAAAAATTAATTTTAAATTAATAATACATTTTTGGTGTTGTTTATAGGATCCAGGAAAAATTAAATATATTCAGAAAGAAAATGTAGCTTGAGTCCAAGGATCTAATATTAGGTGATACTGATTTGTTGCATTCTGGTATCGGTCTGCCTCTCCTTGTGCTACCTTGGGTTCCATGTGATGACTCCCTCATGTATGGTAGGTGATTGGTTGTTGAAAACGCAAACATTTATTCCTTTCCACATGATGAAAAAAACAGAGGCAACAATAGTTAACAGTTGTTTGTGTACCTGCCCACTCAGACCGGTCATGTTGATGCCAGCCATGAGATCTTCTTGGTGCATTCTTGTACAAATCTTAATGTCAAACAGGCTGCCAATATATTTCCATAGCTTCTGAGAAAATATGCATCTCATTAATAGGTGTCGCATACTCTCTTCAGTCCTCAAGCATAAATGTCATGCTGAAACAAATTACTACCCAACCTTCTTCTTCCAAACCCAAAAACACTTCCAATACAAAACATTTATCTTAAATGGAAAATAAAATCAAAAACCAAACTAAACATAAAACTTACAATATGCTTCAAACTCAAGTGATTCATATTCACACCACTGATCTTGGTTATTTAACTCCTCTATTTTCAGTTTTATGAAGGAGATGATGGGACTTTGGGCGCTCAAATGTTTTGGATTTGGGGTTGCATGTGGATACACATAGGTTGTTCCATGTTTTGTTCCAAAGGAATTTGAGTGTGTATTTTATAGAGGTTTTTATTTAGCCTACCAGTATGTGTGTGCGTTAAGTGAGAAATTTCATGCAGAGCTTTATGACTGCATGATGTGTTGAGCATCAGAAACATTGAGGTTTGTGAATTAATGGGAAGTTTTATAAATACTAGAAGAGTATTTGTGAGTGCACTCGATAGTGACAGTGTCATGTTTTTTCACAGCTGTAAGCAGCACTAGTTTCAGAAATATATTTGAGTAATTTAGAAAAACTAGAATCTATAGGGTTGTGTGTGAACAAAATCGTGCATTTAGTTGTGCAAAGCAGATAATAAAATCCATATTCCATTGTTTCTCAATCATGTAAAGAAGATAAACAGCTGAGAATATAAATTATTAATGATTAATTAAAAATAAATACATTTACATTCATACATACCTCAACCCTTGGACGCAAACAGCTCTTCAAAATGATATGGATATGGTGTTTGTTCCACTGACATATCTGCAGTCATATAAAACATTAATAAGGAAATGATTCAATGCCTATTACATTCCATATAATGTGAACTATAGTGGACTTGTTTACTTTTTATTTAATGCATACATATTTCATCAAATATAAAGGGGTGTTGAATTTTAATGATTTTATTTCAAGTTATAAACAATTGCTATAGACAAAATGAAGAGTTATTGGAGTCACAAGTGGATATCATTGTTTATACACCAAATTTCAAACCACCCCTCACAAATGATCTAAACTATACAACAAACTCAATAATTAAAACATTGTTTATACACTAAAATGAAACATTTTTCACAAAGTAATGACACTATCTAAGACATGCCCTTATAATTTGATTCTCTTAATTCATCAATGCATCAAAAACAAAATTTTAAACAAACATTAGGCAAGTGAATTAGTGAATTTAAAACTTCTCTCTACCAAAAGAAAGCTCCATTATTGCATATTTGAAAATGAAAATTGAACACATGAGTATTCCTTTCCTTGAAAACCACTATAAGAAAGCTTCATCCATGCTCCTTCCACTAAGATCTCCAAACATATTAGAAAGCACCTTCCTACCCAATCCCCTAGAATAATGTCCCAAATAAAGCCATATACGATGAGGGAAAAAATACCCAATTCATATTCCTTACATCAATATGCAGTAGATTATAACCATCTACATTGTCTAGTACAACTTTATTTAAACTTTTCAGCATTGCAAGGGCAAAGCAGCATGGGAATGACCTTCTCCAGAACGATGTTTTTCATCATCATTACGTATTTTTCTATAACATAAAGGGGACTTGAAATCATGCCTTACATATTTACAAAATATGTGAAGTATTATAGATATATTTCTCAAAGACCTTGGTTTTTTAGTCATTGTAGTTTCCATCCTGGAAATTATATTAAACAATTATTTCAGATCATAAAATTATTATGATAGTAGCATAAAAAGCGGGTAATTTGTGGCGTTAATTGCCTATGGGGAAGATCTGATAAGTACCATGATTATGGTTAATCATCTCATCATTCATTCACTTAAAACCACACACCTTTGTGGTTACACCAAATTTGATATACATATGGGGAAGAAATGAGAAAAAAATTCAGTTTACAAAGACTAAACAATCAAAAACAAACAAATCACAAAGCCAACATATTATCAAATATTAGTGATGGAAGTTCCCAAAATAAAAACCCTAAAACAAAAATTAGAGATTACCAGATAGAGAGACAAATCCAGAACCATCTGAAGATGTGGAGTCGGAGGCCGGGTGAGACATGAAGGAGGGGCGTCGATGAGGGAGGATGGGTGGCGCAAGGCTCTGGGTGCGGGCGTGGCGACGAATGATCCGTGAGGAGATGGAGCCGTGGGTGAGGGAGGCAGAGGCATATGTGTGGAGGAGATCCAAGGAGGTAGAGGGAGTTGGAGTTGGAGGTTGAGGCGGGTTCGGTGAAGGGGAGGACGAGTGACGACGAAGGCGGAGGTAAGGTTTGCTGAGGGTGGTCGGTGTGCGAGGGAGGAGTGGTGGCGTGGGGGGGGGGGGGGGGCGATATCACGTGAATTTTTTTAAGGATAGCGACTGCCATTGGCGGTTTCCCGTTCTATGGGGCTCCAAAGTAAAATTTCTAGTAGTGAGGGGTTTTCATGGTTTTCAGGGGGGTTTGGGTTTTTTTGGTTTATTATGTTTTAATGAATTTTTGTGGGTTTTTTAGGATTATTAAGGGTTTTAGGCTTTTAGGGTCTTTAGGGATCTTGAGGTATTTTAGGGGTTTCAAAGGTTTTTGGTGTTTTCTGGGTTTTTAATGTCTTTTCAGGTTTAATTCTTTTTTTTGTGTTTCTAAGGATTTTTTATGATTTTAAAAAAAAATTAATGTTTTTTGGGGTTTAAGGGTTTTTATAATTTTTTTTGTGGTTTATAGGGTATTTATGGGTTTTTTGGGTTTTTTAATGTTTTATGTTTTTTATGGGTTTTAGGGGGGTTTTCGGGTTTTTAGCGGTCTATTTTACATTATCATGGAGTTTTGGGGTTTTTTTACATTTTCAAAGAGTGTTGGGGTTTTTTTAGCATTTTTATGGGGTTTAGGGTTTTTAGGGTTTTTAGGGATTTTGAGGGTTTTCAATGGTTTTTAGTGGGTTTTCGGGTTTTTAGGGTCTTTTTTGGATTTTAGTGTTTTTGAGTTTTGTAATGTTTTAAGGGTTTTAAGACTTTTTTAATATTTTTAGGGGTTTTATGGGTTTTTATAGTTTTAGAGGTTTTTAGGGTTTTTAGGGTTTTTAGGGTTTCTAGACTTTTTAGGGTTATTAGGAATTTTATGGCTTTCAAGGGTCTTTGGAGTTTTTAGGGTTTTTTACATTTTCTTGTATTATAGGTGTTTTTTAGGATTTTTAGGGATTTTTTGGATTTTTAGGGTTTTTATGGTTTTTAGAATTTAAAGGGGTTTTAGGGTATTTTTTGGTTTTTATGGGTTTTTTTTGAGTTTTTTTGGGTTTTAATCATTTTTATTATTTTTAACATTTTCAGTGTTTTAAGGTTTTTTAGAGTTTTTTCAGTTTTTTAGAGTTTTTATGGTTTTTTTGGATATTTTAGGTTTTTAGGGGTTTTTATGATTTTCTGGGGTTTTGCACTATTTTTAGGGTTTTTTATGTTTTCATGGATTTTTAGGTTTTTTTTGTTTTTTTATGTTTTTAAGGATTTTTCATGGTTTTTAGGGATTTTGAGGTTTTTGGATTTTTAGGGTCTTTTTGGGTTTTTAGGTTTTTTTGAGTTTTTTAGGGGTTTTAAGGTTTTTTAGAGTTTTTAACATTTTTAGGGGATTAAATTTTTTTAGAGTTTTTATTGGTTTTTAGGGTTTTTATAGGATTTTAGTGTTTTTATGTTTTTATGGGTTATAGGGTTTTTAGGGGGTTTTCAGGGTTTTATGGTTTTTTTATGTTTTCATGGATTTTTAGTGTCTTTTATGAAATTTATGGTTTTTAGGTTCTTTTAGGGGTTTTATGGATTTTGGGGGGTTTTATGGTTTTTCAGGGTTTTTAGGGGTTTTCTGGGTTTTTAGGGTATTTTTGGGTTTTGGGGATTTTTTGAGTTTTTTGAGTTTTCAGAGATTTTATGGTTTTTAGAGTTTTTTTAATGTTATAGGGGTATTAAGTGTTTTCAGGGGTTTTAAGTGTTTTTAGAGTTTTTAATGCTTTTTTAGGTTTTTGTGGGCATTTAGGTTTTTTAAGGTTTTTAGGGGGTTTAAAGGGTTTCATGGGTTTTTCAGGGGTTTTAAGGGTTTTTATGGTTTTTAGAGTTTTTTTGGGATTTTGATGTTTTTAAGGGATTTCAGGGATTTTTAAGGGTTTTTCAGGTTTTTTCGAGTCTTTTTGGGTTTTGAAAGTTTTTTTTATTTTTTTAGGCTTTTTAATGGGTTTTAGAGAGATTTTTTATGTTTTTAGTGGTTAAATGGATTTTTAGAGTTTTTAGGGGTTTTCGGTTTTTATTGGTTTTTAGGGTTTTCAAGGTTTTTCGAGGGTTTTATGGTTTTTCGGGGTTTTTCTGGGTTTTTAGGTTTTTTAGGGTTTTTTGGGGTCTTTTTAGGTTTTCAGGGATTTTTTGGGTTTTTAATGCTTTTAATTATTTTTAGAGTTTTTATTGTTTTTAGTACTTTTATGGGTTTTTAGAGTTTTTAGCGGTTTTTTGGGGTCTTTTTGGTTTCTAGGGTTTTAATGTTTTTAGGTGTTTTTTGGTTTTTTGGGGGTTTTCAAGGTTTTTAGGGATATTTTAATTTTCATGAATTTTTAAGGGTTTTTTATGATTTTTATGGTTTTGGGGGTTTTAGGGGTTTTATGTATTTTGAGGGGTTTTAGGGGTTTTCTTGTATTTTTAGGGTTTTTCTAGTTTTTTGGGTCTTTTTGGGTCTTTTTCGTTTTTTAGGGTTTTAAATTTTTTTTAGAGATTTTCAAAGTTTTTAGGGGTTTAAAAGTTTTTTAAGGTTTAGGTATTTTTATGGTTTTAATGGTTTTAATGGTTTTTTTATTTCTTTTACATTTTATTGAATTTTTAGGGGTTTTTATGATTTTTAGGGTTTTAGGGTTTCTATGGATTTTGAGGGGTCCTAGGATTTTTCATGGGTTTTTAGGATTTTTAGGGGTTTTCCGGATTTTAAGGGTCTTTTCAGGATTTTAGGGTTTTTTTAAGTTTCTAGGGTTTTTATGGTTTTTGGAGTTTTTTAACATTTCCAGGGGTTTAAATATTTTTTATAGTTTTTAGTGGTTTTTAGGGTTTTTTTGCAGCTATTGGGTTTTTTATAGTTTTTAGGGGTTTTATGATTGGGGGGGTCATGGTTTTTAGGGTTTTTTACGTTTTCATATATTTTTAGGGGTTTTATACGATTTTTATGGTTTTTAGGATTTTTAGCATTTTGAGGGATTTTGATGGTTTTTAGGAGTTTTTAGGGGTTTTAGGGGTTTTTAGGGTTTTTTAGTTCTTTAGGGTTTTATGGTTTTTTAGAGTTTTTTTTAATGTTTTAGGGGTTTTAATGGTTTTAGAGTTTTTAGTGGTTTTTAGGGTTTTATGGGGTTTTAGATTTTTTATGTATTTTAGGGGTTCTTACGGTTTTCAAAGGTTTTTCAGTGTTTTTAGGGTTTTTAGGAATTTTCTAGGTGTTAGAGTTCTTTACGGATTTTATGGATTTTAGGGATTTTAAGGGATTTTCAAGGGTTTTCAGGGCTTTTAAGGGGTTTTAAGATTTTTAGTGTCATTTTGGTGTTTTTGAGTTTCTTTGAGTTTCTTTAGGGTTTTTAATGTTTTTAGAGATTTTTAACATTTTTAGGGGTTTGCGGTTTTTAGTATTTGGGGGGTTATGATTTTTAAGGTTTTTAGGGGTTTTGATGGTTTTCTAGAGTTTTTTATGTTTTCATGGATTTTTAGAGAGTTTTTAGGAATTTTATATTTTTTAGGGGTTTTAGGGTTTTTAGAGATTTTTAGGATTTTTAGGATTTTCAATTGTTTTTAGGGTTTCCCACAATTTTTGGGTTTTTTTGGGTTTTTAGGGTTTTTTAGAGTTTTTTATGTTTTTTGGGGTTTTAAGGGTTTTTGGAGTTTTTAGTGGGTATTTAGAGTTTTTATGGGATTTTAGGGTTTTTCTAAGGTTTTTAGGGGTTTTAGGGTTTTTTACATTTTCATAGATTTTTACGGGTTCTATATGTTTTTATGGGTTTAGGGTTTTTAGGGGTTTTAGGGATTTTGAGGGGTTTTAGGGTTTTCAGTTGTTTTAAGGGTTTATATGGGTATTTTGAGTTTTTTGGGTCGTTTTGGGTTTTTTGGGTTTTAAGGTTTTTTTATTGTTTTTAACATTTTTAGTGTTTTATGGTTTTTTAGAGTTTTTATCAGTTTTTCAGAGTTTTTATGGGTTTTTAGGATATTTTATGTTTTTAGGGGTTTTTATGATTTTCAGGGGTTTTGCACTATTTTTAGGGGTTTTTTATGTTTTCATGGATTTTTTGGTTTTTTTGGTTTTTTTTATGTTTTTATGGATTTTTCAAGGTTTTTAGGGATTTTGAGGTTTTTGGTTTTTTAGGGTCTTTCTGGGTTTATAGGGTTTTTTGAGTTTTTTAGGGGTTTACGGTTTTTAGAGTTTTTACCATTTTGGGGGGATTAAATTGTTTTTAGAGTTTTTAGTGGTTTTTAGTGTTTTTATAGGATTTTAGTGATTTTTTGTTTTTCAGGGTTTTATGGTTTCTTTATGTTTTCATGGATTTTTAGTGGCTTTTAAGAAATTTCTGGTTTTTAGGTTCTTTTAGGGGTTTTAGGGATTTTGAGGGGTTTTATGGTTTTTCAGGGTTTTTATGGTTTTTCAGGGTTTTTAGGGTATTTTTGGGTTTTGGGGATTTTTTGAGTTTGTAGAGATTTTAAGGTTTTTAGAGTTTTTTAATGTTTTAGGGGTTTTAAGTGTTTTTAGGGGTTTTTTGGGTTTTTGTGGGCATTTAGGTTTTTAGTGAGTTTTAAGGGTTTCATGGGTTTTTCAGGGGTTTTAAGCGTTTTTATGGTTTTTAGAGTTTTTTGGGATTTTGATGTTTTTAAGTGTTTTCAGGTATTTTTAGGGTTTTTTCAGGTTTTTTTTAGTCTTTTAGGGTTTTGAAAGTTTGTTGAGTTTTTTAGGGTTTTTAAAGGGTTTTTAGAGATTTTTTATGTTTTTAGGGGTTGAAAGGATTTTTCGAGTTTTTAGTGGTTTTTTATTGGTTTTTAGGGTTTTTAAGGTTTTTAGGGGGTTTTATGGTTTTTCTGGGTTTTTCTGGGTTTTTAGGTTTTTAGGGTTTTTGGGTTCTTTTTAGGTTTTCAGGGATTTTTAGAGTTTTATTGGTTTTAGTAGTTTTATGGGTTTTTAGAGTTTTTAGCGGTTTTTTGGGATCTTTTTGGTTTCTAGGGTTTTAATGTTTCTAGGTGTTTTTGGTTTTGGGGGGGTTTTCATGGTTTTTAGGGGTTTTTTTTCATTTTCATGGACTTTTAGGGGTTTTTTAGGATTTTTATGGTTTTTGGGGTTTTAGGGTTTTTAGGGGTTTTTATAGATTTTAGGGTCTTTTTGGGTCTTTTTAGTTTTTTAGGGTTTTTAATTTTTTTTAGAGATTTTCAATGTTTTTAGGGGTTTAAAAGTTTTTTTTACGGTTTTAGGTATTTTTATGGTTTTAATGGGTTTTTAGGGTTTTTTTATTTTTTTTACATTTTATTGAATTTTTATGGGTTTTTTATGATTTTTAGGGTTTTAGGTTTTCTATGGATTTTGAGGGGTTTTAGGGGTTTTCATGGGTTTTTAGGGTTTTTAGGTGTTTTCAGGCTTTTTAGGGTATTTTCAGGATTTCAGGGGTTTTTAAGTTCTTAGGGATTTTAAGTTTTCTGGAGTTTTTTTAAATTTCTAGGGGTTTAAATAGTTTTTATAGTTTTTAGTGGTTTTTAGGGTATTTTGCAGTTATTGGGTTTTTTAAAGTTTTAGGGGTTTTATGATTTTGGGTGGGTTTCCTGGTTTTTAGGGTTTTTTACGTTTTCATATATTTTTAGGGGTTTTATAGGATTTTTATGGTTTTTAGGTTTTTTAGCATTTTTGATGGATTTTGAAGGTTTTTAGGAGTTTTTAGGGGTTTTAGGGGTTTTAGGGAATTTTAGGGGTTTTTTAGTTCTTTAGGGTTTTATGGTTTTTTAGAGTTTTTTAATGTTTTAGGGGTTTTAATGGTTTTTAGAGTTTTTAGTGGTTTTATGGGTTTTATGGGTTTTAGATTATTTTATGGATTTTAGGGGTTCTTAAGGTTTTCAATGTTTTTTCAGTGTTTTTAGGGTTTTTATGAATTTTCTGGGTGTTAGGGTTCCTTATGGATTTTATGAATTTTAGGGATTTGAAGGGATTTTCAAGGGTTTTCAGGGATTTTAAGGGGTTTTAGTGTTTTTAGTGTCATTTTGGCATTTTTGAGTTTTTTTTGAGTTTCTTTAGGGTTTTAAATGTTTTTATAGTTTTTTAACATTTTTAGGGGTTTGCGGTTTTTAGTATTTGGGGGGGGGGGTTATGGTTTTTTAAGGTTTTTAGGGGTTTTGATGGTTTTCTAGAGTTTTTTATGTTTTCATGGATTTTTAGAGAGTTTTTTGGATTATTATGGTTTTTAGGGTTTTTAGGGTTTTTAGGGATTTTTAGGATTTTCAATTGTTTTTAGGGTTTCCCACATTTTTTGGGTTTTTTTTTTGGGTTTTTAGGGTTTTTTAGAGTTCTTTATGTTTTTTGGGGTTTTGAGGGTTTTTGGAGTTTTTAGTGGGTATTTAGTGTTTTTATGGGATTTTAGGGTTTTTCTAAGGTTTTTAGGTGTTTTAAGGTTTTTAGGGTTTTTTAAATTTTCATAGATTTTTACGGGTTCTATAGGTTTTTGTGGGTTTTAGGGTTTTTAGGGGTTTTAGGGATTTTGAGGGGTTTTAGGGTTTTCGGTTGTTTTAAGGGTATATGGGTATTTTGAGTTTTTACGGTCATTTTGGGTTTTTAGGGTTTTATGGTTTTTAGGGGTTTTTATGGTTTTAAGGGGATTTTCAGTGTTTTTAGGGTTTTTTATGTTTTCTCATATTTTTAGGGGTTTTTTAGGATTATAAGGTTATTTTTTGTTTTTAGGGTTTTCAGGGGGTTTTAGGGTTATTAGGGTCTTTTTAGGTTTTCAGTGTTTTTTGAGTTTTTAGGGTTTTTAAGGTTTTTATCATTTTTGTGGTTTTTAGGGATTTTATAGGGTTTTTAGGGTTTCTAAGGATTTTTAGGGTTTTAGGGTTTTTCAGGTATTTAGGGTTTTTAGGGGTTTTTAGTGTTATTAAGGTCTTTTGGGTTTTTTAGGCTTCTTATAAATTTTTAGGTGATTTATGATTTTTTAGAGTTTTTAACGTTTTTAGAGGTGTTAAGGATTTTTAGAGTTTTTTTGGTTTTTAAGGTTTTATGGGTTTTTAGGGGTTTCTAAGGTTTTATGGGTATTTTTGGTTTTTAGGGGATTTTAAAGGTTTTTAGAGGTTTTTACATTTTCATGGGATTTTAGGGATTATTTAGGATTTTTATGGTTTCTACGGTTTTAGGGTTCTTATGTATTTTTAAGGTTTTTATGATTTTCAGGGGGTTTAGGTTTTTCATGGTCTTTAGGGTCTTTTTGGGGTTTATGGGTTTTTTTAGACTTTTTTAACGTTTTTAGTGGGTTTAAAAGTTTTTAGAGTTGTTTTTTTTTGTTTTTACGGTTTTGGGTATTTAAATATTTTTAAAGGTTTTTTAGTTTTTAGGGTTTTTTCAGTGTTTTTTGGATTTTTTACGTTTTCATGGATTTTTAAGGATTTTTAGGATTTTTATGATTTTTATGATTTTTAGGAGTTTTAGGGATTTTGAGATTTTTAAGGTGTTTTAGGGTTTTTAGGGGTTTTCATGTTTTTTAGGGTCTTTTGGGGTTTTTATAGGTTTTTTGAGCTTTTTTAGGGATTTTAAGGTTTTTTATTGTTTTTTATTGTTTTTAGGGGGTTTAAGGTTTTTTAGAGGTTTTAGTTTTTTAGGGGTTTTAGGGTTTTTTCGTTTTGAAGGGTTTTTAGGGGTTTTTTAGAATTTTTATGGTTTTTAGGGTGTTTTAAGGTTTTAGGATTTTTTTAGGGTTTTAGCGGTTTTTAGGGGATTTGAGGGTTTTTTAAGGGTTTCAAGGTTTTAGGGTCTTTTTAGGTTTTTAGGGTTTTTTGATTTTTTAAAGATTTTTAGTGTTATTTAACATTTTTATGGGTTTTAAGGGTTTTAGAGTTTTAGTGGTTTTTATGGGTTGGGGGTTAAGGTTTTTATGGGGTTTTATATTTTTTAAAGGTTCTTCAGAGTTTTGAGGGTTTTTTACATTTTCATTTATTTTAGGGGGTTTTTAGGATTTTTATGTATTTTCTGGTTTTTTAAAGTTTTATGGATTTTAGGGATTTTAAATTTTTTCAAGGGTTTTAGGGTTTTTAGGGTCCTTTGGGTTTTTACATTTTTTTCAAGTTTTTTAGGTTTTTAAGGAATTTTAGATTTCTTTAACATTTTAGGGGTTTTAAGAGTTTTTAGAGTTTTTAGTTGTTTTAGGGGTTTTATGAGTTGTAGGGGATTTTTTTTATTTTTATCATTTTTTAATGTTTTCTGTATTTTAAGGGTTTTTACTTTTTCATTGATTTTTAGGGTTTTTAGGATTTTTATGGTTTTTAGGTTTTTTTAGGGTTTTTTGTGATTTTGAGGGGTTTTAGGGGCTTTTACAGGGTTTTAGGGTTTTTAGTGTTTTTCAGGGATTTTAGGGTCTTTTGGGTTTTATGGTTTGTTTTTGAGATTTTTTTAGATTTTTAAGGTTTTTTAGAATCTTTTTAGCATTTTAGGGGGTTTAAGGGTTTTTAGAGTTTTTAGTGGTTTTGGGATTTTTATTGGTTTTAGGGTTTTTAAGGTTTTTAGGGTTTTTTTTTGGTTTTCAGGCGGGGTTTTATGGTTTTTTTGTTTTTAGACTTTTAGGTTTTATATGTTATTCAGGGTTTTTAGGATTTTGACAGATTTTGTTTAATTTTAGTGGTTTTCAAAGGTTTTTAGGGGTTTTAGGGGTTTTAGGGTCTTTGGGGGGTTTAAGATTTTTTTTTTGAGTTTTTTAGAGGTTTTAAGGTTTTTTAGAATTTTTAATGTTATTAGACGTTTAAAGGGGTTTTAGATTTTTTAGTGGGTTTTTATGGGTTTCTAAGGTTTTTTAAGGTTTTAAGGGGTTTTTATTATTTGTAGAGGTTTTTCAAGGTTATAGGGTTTTTTACTTTTTCATGGATTTTTATGATTTTTTTTTGTTATTCCGGGTTTTTAGGGATTTTGAGGGGTTTTAGGTTTTTTAGGGGTTTTTAGGGTTTTTAGGGTTTTTAGGGTCCTTTTGTGTTTTTAGGGGGTTTTTAGTTTTTAGGGTTTCATGGATTTTTAGAGTTTTTAACATTTTTAAGGGTTTAAGGGTTTTTATAGCTCTTAATGGTTTTTTGGGTTTTTTATAGGTTTTTAGGGTTTTTAAGGTTTTTAGGGGTTTTTATGGTTTTTAGGTATTTTTTAAGGTTTTTAGAGTTTTTTATGTTTTCGTGGATTTTTTGGGGGGTTTCAGATTAATATGGTTTTTAAGATTTTTTGGGATTTTGATGGTTTTTAGAATTTTTAGTGTTTTTGTTGTCTTTTTTGGATTTTAGTATTTTTTTTTATTTTTACAAGGTTTAAAATGGTTTTTAGAGTTTTTTAACATTTTTTGGGTTTTAAGGGATTTTAGAGATTTTAGGGATTTTTAGGGTTTTTATGGGTCTTAATTTTTTTTGAGGTATTTAGGGTTTTTATGGGTTTGAATTTTTTTTATTTTTTTAGGGGGTTTGTAGTTTTCTGGGGGGGGTTAGGGTTTTAGGGTTTTAAAAATATTCATGTATTTTTAGGGGTTTTTAGGATTTTTATTGATTTTAGGGTTATTAGGGGTTTAGGGATTTTTAGTGGGTTTAGGGTTTTTCAATGGTTTTTAGTGTTTTTCGGTTTTTAGGTTCTTTTTGGATTTATAAAGCTTTTTGAATTTTTATGGTTTCTAAGGGTTTTTAGAGTTTTTTAACCATTTCAGTTGTTTTAAGTGTTTTTTGAGTTTTTATTGGTTTTTTTGAGTTTTTATGGGTTTTTAGGGTTTATTAAGGTTTTATGGGATTTTATTGCTTTCAAGGGGTTTTCAGGGTTTTTAGGGATTTTTACATTTTCATGCACCTTTAGGGGTTTTTTGTATTTTTGTTGTTTTTATGTTTTTCAGGATTTTTAGGGATTTTGAGGGATTTTAGGGTTTTTCAATGGTTTTATGGTTGGTAGTGTTTTTTAGTATTTTTAGGGACTTTTTGGGTTTTTAGGGTTTTTTTGAGTTTTTTTGGGATTTTAGGTTTTTTAGATTTTTTTATTGTTTTTAAGGATTTTATGGGGTTTTAGAGTTTTTAGTGGGTTTTTGGGTTTTTATGGGTTTTTGGGTTTTTTAAAGTTTTTGGTAGTTTTGTGGGTTTTAGGCGGTTTTCAGGGTTTTTAGTGATTTTTTTCATTTCCATCGATTTTTAAGGATTTTAGGATTTTTATGATTTTTAGGGTTTTTTGGATTTTGAGGGGTTTGGGGTATTTTAGTGGTTTTTAGAGTTTTTAGTGTTTTTCTGTTTTTTTATGCGAGATGCATGGGGTGGACTGATCTTCATAGCATACGGTGTTGGATGAAGGATTCTGTTTGGGGATAAGTGGTAATTGATGGGTATGGATAGTGGATGCAAGTAGTCAATCAATGCTATAAGGAGTGTGACCTACTACTTAGACAAGACACTCAAGGGAGGGATGTGATAGTCAATCCACACAATAACACACTTGGATTGAGGCACATAATTGGGGGCTTTGTGATCTTGGATCACCAATATAACTTTTAGATTGACAAGGGAAGAATTCCCAACAACTAGGGGGGTCTGGAATAATCCTCACACAATGGAGAGAAACAAAGCATAATCTCTATATATCAATCTTGAATGCCATATAAGTTCCATGGGGTGGCTATTTATATCAAAGGGGTGATACAATAATCAAGAGTCTAATACCCTAAATTCATAAAGAATAAACCTACATTGTTCACTTAAATTCAGAAAGATAAAGTCTAATAAATAATTTTTGGAAAATTAGTACACAACTTTCCAACTATAGACCACCGGATTTGACTTTGAGTGTCAAGCTCACTAAATTTGACTGTTGTGTCAAAATATACCATTCTAGAATCCTCCTTATGGGAAAGGCTTCCAAAATTTGTTTAACCATGTGGGAAAAACATTAAACATCATGTTTGGGCTTTAATTAGAGAGATAGTAGGCCCATTTTCTCCATCAATGCAAGGTGAGATCCGTTGGGCCTTTAATGAAGTGAGATGGGTACCCATTGTAGCATTTAACCTCTTTAATTTCCATCACATCATAGGGCCTTGCAAATCCAACTCCTCCACCTGGGAAATCGACTCGGTGCCTTCAACATGGTTCTCATCATCTGCCCCTCTTGAAAAGGAGTTATCCTTAACTCTTCACCCTCTACAGCCAAAAAAGGAGAAAGATCAGAAACATTGAAAGTGTAACTTACAACCTACTCACATGGCATAGCTATCTTCTAAGCAATATTGTTAATATTCCTGAGCACTGAGAAAGGTCCATCTCCTTGAGGCATGTGTTTTGATTTCCATTTATTGGGAAATATTTCCTTTTTCATATGAATCCAAACTAAGTCATTGGGTTCAAACATCACTTGTTTGCAACCTTTGTTTGGAAAATCAACGTAATTCTGGGTCATCCACTTGATATTTTTCCTTACCTTTTAATGGATTTGCGTGATGAATTCTATATGCTCTTTCCCATCCATATTAGTTACTTCCTACAAAGTCAAATGAACTAGATCAATAGGGGAAAAGGGGTTAAATCCTTAAACAATCTCAAGTGGAGAATATTGAGTAGTGGAATTCTTTACCTTGTTATATGTGAATTCCACATGTGGAAGACAGTCCTCATAATTCTTTATATTCTTCATGATAATTATTCTTTGAAGGGATGATAGTGACTTATTCACCACCTCTATTTTCCCATCATTTTCCGGATGAGAAGTAGTATAAAATAGTAACGTCATACACAATTTTCTCCACAAGGTCTTCCAAAAGTAACCGTGGAATTTTACATCTCAATCCAATACAATTTTCCTTGAAATTACATGGAGTTTGACTACTTCCTGAAAGAAAAGTGTAACAATGTTAGTGGCATCATCTGTTTTTGTGACAAGGAATAAAATTTTCCATTTTAGAAAACCAATCCACCACAAAAAAATGGAATATCTCACCCTCTTGGTCGTTGGTAACCATGCAATGAAGTCCATCGATATATCCCCCCAAGGGGTGTTGCAGATTGGGAGAGAAATATATAATCCATGTGGGTTTTTTAGATTTAAATTTTTGGTATACAATGCACTTTCCCACAATTTTTTCAATATCTCTAGACATCTCAGGCCAATAAAAATGCCCAATTATAATGCTTAAATTTTTTTCAACACCAAAATGTCCCATTAACCCACAAAAATGTGACACCTTTAGTAAAAGTAAATGGATAGAGTAATTGGTAATAAAAAGCTTATCAATCTGGCATAAGAATCCATCATGAAAACAAAACATTTCCCAACTAACACCAGGTTTACAATGACCATAAGGTTCACCAAAATCTTTATCTGTGGAATATAAATCCATAATGTATTCAAAACCAAGGAGTTTATAATCCAACAAAGATAAGAGAGAATATCTACATGAAAGTACATCAGCCACAATATTTTCTTTACCTTTTATAGGGGTTTTATGGGTTTCGTAGTTTTAGTCATTTTTAGGGTTTTTATGGGTTTTTAGGGTTTTTTAAGGTTTTAGGTATTTTTATGGTTTTTAGGGGGTTTTAGGCTTTTTTAGGTTTTTTTACATTTTCATGGGATTTTAGGAGTTTTTTAGGATTCTTATTGTTTTTAGGGATTTTTAGAGTTTTTTTGAATTTTGAGGGTTTTTAGGTTTTTAATGGGTTTTATAGTTTATAGAGGTTTTCAACGTCTTTTGGGTCTTTTGGGGGTTTATGTTTTTTTGGAGTTTTTTAGGTTTTAAAGGTTTTTTAGAGTTTTTTAAATTTTTCTGGGTTTTAAGAGTTTTTAGTGGTTTTTATAGGTTTTTAGGGGTTTTAAGGATTTTAGAGGTTTTCATGGTTTTTTGGGTTTTTTCAGGTTTTTTACGTTTTCATTGATTTTTAGGGTTTTTAGATTTTTATGGTTTTTAGGGTTTTTTTAGGTTTTTTAGGTATTTTGAAGGTTTTTAGGTTTTTAGAGGTTTTTAGGTTTTTAGAGGTTTTTTGTTTTTTAGATGTTTTTAGGATTTTTAGGTTCTTTTAAGAATTTTTTGAGTTTTTTAGGTTCTAAGTATTTTTAGATTTTTTAACATTTTTAGGGGTTTTAAGGGCTTTTAGAGCTTTTAGTGGTTTTAGAGGTTTTAAGGTTTTTCTATTTTTTTAGGTGATTTTATGGTTTTCAAGGGGTTTTTAGGATTTATAGAGTTTTTTTACATTTTCATGGAATTTAACAGGGTTTTTTAGATTTTTATGGTTTGTAGGGTTTTTAGGGTTTTTTCGAGTTTTTAGGGTATTATAGGGTTTTTATGATTTTTAGGTGTTTTCAGGGTTTTAAGGGGTTTTAGGATCTTTCAGGGTTTTTAAGGGTGTTTTAGGGTTTTAGGATTTTTTTAGTTTTCTAGGGATTTTTAGGGTTTGTAGAGTTTTTTAACATCTTTATGGATTTTAAAGATTTTTAGAGTTTTTAGTGTTTTTTAGGGGTTTTAGGGTTTTTATGGTTTTCAAAGTGATTTTAGGGTTTTAGGGTTTTTTTACATTTTCATGTATTTTTAAGGGGTTCTTATGATTTTTATTGTTTTTAGGGTTTTTATGATCTTTATAGATTTTGAGGGTTTTTAGGGTTTCTCAGCGGTTTTTATGGTTATTATATTTTTAAGATCTTTTTGGGTTTTTAGGGTTTTTTTAGTTCTTTAGGGGTTTAATGGTTTTTTATAGTTTTTAAAATTTTAGGGGTTTTAAGGTATTTTAGAGTTTTTATTGGTTTTTAGGGTTTTAATGGTTTTTAGTGTTTTTAATATTTTTAGAGGGTTTCTTGGTTCTCAGGGTTTTTCTTAGTTTTTAGGGGTTTTAAAGTTTTCATGGTTGTTAAGATTTTTATATGATTTTTAATGTTTTTAGGGGTTTTTCAAGTTTTTAGGGATTTTGTGGGGTTTTAGGACATTTTAGGCATTTTAAAGGTTTTTAAGGGTTTTCTAGGTTTTTCAGCTTGTAGGGTCTTTTTTGGTTAGAGTTTTTTGATTTTTTTAGGGATTTTAGAGTTTTTTTAATGTTTTTAGGTGTTTTAAGGGTTTTTATAGTTTTTAGTGATTTTTAGGGTTTCTATTTGTTTTTAGGGGTTTCATGGTTTTAAGGGGGTGGGGGTTTAAAGTATTTAGGGTTTTTTATGTTTTCAATGATTTTTAGGGGTTTTTTCAAATTTATATGGTTTTAAGGGTTTTTATGATTTTTAATGATTTTGAGGGCTTTAAGGGGTTTTCAAGGGTTTTTAGGATTTTTAGGGTTTTTAGGGTTTAGGGTTTTTTTGAGCTTTTATGGTTTTTATGTTTTTTGGATCTTTTTAGGGGTTTTTATAGTTTTCCGGGGGGGTTTAGGGTTTTTAGGGTTTTTTACGTTTTCGTGGATTTTTATTGGTTTTCTTGGATTTTTATAGTTTTTATGGACTTTTATAGATTTTATTGATTTTGAGGGGTTTAGGGGTTTTCATGTGTTTTTTGGGTTTTTATGATTTTTCAGAGTTTTTAGGGTCTTTTTGGGGTTTTAGAGTTTTTTTTGTGTTTTTAGGGTTTTTATGGTTTTTATACTTTTTTAACAGTTTTATGGTTTTAAAGGGGTTTTAGAGAATTTAGTGGGTTTTTAGGTTTTTATGGTTTTTAGGGGTTTTTAAGGTTTTTAGGGATTTTATGCTTTTCTATGGTTTTTCAAGGTTTTTAGGGGTTTTTAAGAATTTTATGGTTTTTAGGGTTCTTAAGATTTTTTAAGGATTTTGAGGGTTTAAAAGGTTTTCATGGATTTTTATGGATATTAGGGTTTTTAGGTTTTTAGGGTCTTTTTGGGTTTTTTGGGTTTTTTTGAGTTTTTTAGGGGTTTTAAGGTTTTTTGAGTTTTTTTTAACATTTTAAGAGTTTTTAATGGTTTTTAGTTGTTTTTTAGAGTTTTTAGTTGTTTTTTAGGGTGTTATGGATTTTTAGATTTTTTAGAGACCGCTTTTGGAGGTCGCTAATGCTCTGAAAAATGAAACCATTAGCGACCGCCTAGGATGGTCTCTAGCCTGGGATTTTTTTTAAAAAAAATACTTCTTTTTTACAGCAGCCAAACCACTAAAAAAATAACCTACAACAAACAGAAGCACATAAAAAAGGTTCAATGTGGTTGTTTTTGTGGATTAAGTGGAAGAAAACTGCAATTTAGAACTCACCTAATATGAATTACATTCAGTCACCCATGACCGGAAGATACCTATGTTAAAGTAAGGCTAGAGACTTTAGTCCTCCAGAAGTATGATAATGGAAAATATCATATTATGATAACTGATTGGAAGAAGGTGTGATTGGAATCTATTTCAATCACAACTCATGCTAAAACAATAAATCTGTGTAAAAAATATATTTAGATAAAGGAAAATGACCATACAATAATTCATCAAAAAATATAGTAATTTTTTCTTGAGATCTACTGAAATTCAAGCTTGATGATTATTGGATGATCACCAAATAGATTTTCATAAAAGGACATACATGAATCCATGTAATTTTTATGTAAGTGCTTCATGTTTCTTAAATGAACTCAAGATCATGTGAAATAAAAAGATGTAATGACTTCAATTTCCGAAGAAACTCATAAAAGTTTCAGGCTATACTCACTAGTCTTCTCATATGTAGTCATTATAATATATCCATTTTAGTCATTAAATCTAACCCAGATGTCCTCATCATGTTAGGATCTACTTTTGATAAACAAGAGCTTGATATTTAGGTTTCTACTAAGGGAAATGATCAAATAGAGACTCAATATAAGTTACTTGATGTTGAGAATATATTTAAAAAGTTGATATGTGATATTAATAAAGACCAAGAGATTTATACTCAATCCTTTAAGACTACTAAAATGAAAATTATAGAAAGAAACAAATTGAATTTGAAAAATAATTACTAAAATTTTAGTTATTAAGAATTACATCTACAACAAAAAAAATTAATTTTAAATTAATAATACATTTTTGGTGTTGTTTATAGGATCCAGGAAAAATTAAATATATTCAGAAAGAAAATGTAGCTTGAGTCCAAGGATCTAATATTAGGTGATACTGATTTGTTGCATTCTGGTATCGGTCTGCCTCTCCTTGTGCTACCTTGGGTTCCATGTGATGACTCCCTCATGTATGGTAGGTGATTGGTTGTTGAAAACGCAAACATTTATTCCTTTCCACATGATGAAAAAAACAGAGGCAACAATAGTTAACAGTTGTTTGTGTACCTGCCCACTCAGACTGGTCATGTTGATGCCAGCCATGAGATCTTCTTGGTGCATGCTTGTACAAATCTTAATGTCAAACAGGCTGCCAATATATTTCCATAGCTTCTGAGAAAATATGCATCTCATTAATAGGTGTCGCATACTCTCTTCAGTCCTCAAGCATAAATGTCATGCTGAAACAAATTACTACCCAACCTTCTTCTTCCAAACCCAAAAACACTTCCAATACAAAACATTTATCTTAAATGGAAAATAAAATCAAAAACCAAACTAAACATAAAACTTACAATATGCTTCAAACTCAAGTGATTCATATTCACACCACTGATCTTGGTTATTTAACTCCTCTATTTTCAGTTTTATGAAGGAGATGATGGGACTTTGGGCGCTCAAATGTTTTGGATTTGGGGTTGCATGTGGATACACATAGGTTGTTCCATGTTTTGTTCCAAAGGAATTTGAGTGTGTATTTTATAGAGGTTTTTATTTAGCCTACCAGTATGTGTGTGCGTTAAGTGAGAAATTTCATGCAGAGCTTTATGACTGCATGATGTGTTGAGCATCAGAAACATTGAGGTTTGTGAATTAATGGGAAGTTTTATAAATACTAGAAGAGTATTTGTGAGTGCACTCGATAGTGACAGTGTCATGTTTTTTCACAGCTGTAAGCAGCACTAGTTTCAGAAATATATTTGAGTAATTTAGAAAAACTAGAATCTATAGGGTTGTGTGTGAACAAAATCGTGCATTTAGTTGTGCAAAGAAGATAATAAAATCCATATTCCATTGTTTCTCAATCATGTAAAGAAGATAAACAGCTGAGAATATAAATTATTAATGATTAATTAAAAATAAATACATTTACATTCATACATACCTCAACCCTTGGACGCAAACAGCTCTTCAAAATGATATGGATATGGTGTTTGTTCCACTGACATATCTGCAGTCATATAAAACATTAATAAGGAAATGATTCAATGCCTATTACATTCCATATAATGTGAACTATAGTGGACTTGTTTACTTTTTATTTAATGCATACATATTTCATCAAATATAAAGGGGTGTTGAATTTTAATGATTGTATTTCAAGTTATAAACAATTTCTATAGACAAAATGAAGAGTTATTGGAGTCACAAGTGGATATCATTGTTTATACACCAAATTTCAAACCACCCCTCACAAATGATCTAAACTATACAACAAACTCAATAATTAAAACATTGTTTATACACTAAAATGAAACATTTTTCACAAAGTAATGACACTATCTAAGACATGCCCTTATAATTTGATTCTCTTAATTCATCAATGCATCAAAAACAAAATTTTAAACAAACATTAGGCAAGTGAATTAGTGAATTTAAAACTTCTCTCTACCAAAAGAAAGCTCCATTATTGCATATTTGAAAATGAAAATTGAACACATGAGTATTCCATTCCTTGAAAACCACTATAAGAAAGCTTCATCCATGCTCCTTCCACTAAGATCTCCAAACATATTAGAAAGCACCTTCCTACCCAATCCCCTAGAATAATGTCCCAAATAAAGCCACATACGATGAGGGAAAAAATACCCAATTCATATTCCTTACATCAATATGCAGTAGATTATAACCATCTACATTGTCTAGTACAACTTTATTTAAACTTTTCAGCATTGCAAGGGCAAAGCAGCATGGGAATGACCTTCTCCAGAACGATGTTTTTCATCATCATTACGTATTTTTCTATAACATAAAGGGGACTTGAAATCATGCCTTACATATTTACAAAATATGTGAAGTATTATAGATATATTTCTCAAAGACCTTGGTTTTTTAGTCATTGTAGTTTCCATCCTGGAAATTATATTAAACAATTATTTCAGATCATAAAATTATTATGATAGTAGCATAAAAAGCGGGTAATTTGTGGCGTTAATTGCCTATGGGGAAGATCTGATAAGTACCATGATTATGGTTAATCATCTCATCATTCATTCACTTAAAACCACACACCTTTGTGGTTACACCAAATTTGATATACATATGGGGAAGAAATGAGAAAAAAATTCAGTTTACAAAGACTAAACAATCAAAAACAAACAAATCACAAAGCCAACATATTATCAAATATTAGTGATGGAAGTTCCCAAAATAAAAACCCTAAAACAAAAATTAGAGATTACCAGATAGAGAGACAAATCCAGAACCATCTGAAGATGTGGAGTCGGAGGCCGGGTGAGACGTGAAGGAGGGGCGTCGATGAGGGAGGATGGGTGGCGCAAGGCTCTGGGTGCGGGCGTGGCGACGAATGATCCGTGAGGAGATGGAGCCGTGGGTGAGGGAGGCAGAGGCATATGTGTGGAGGAGATCCAGGGAGGTAGAGGGAGTTGGAGTTGGAGGTTGAGGCGGGTTCGGTGAAGGGGAGGACGAGTGATGACGAAGGCGGAGGTAAGGTTTGCTGAGGGTGGTCGGTGTGCGAGGGAGGAGTGGTGGCGTGGGGGGGGGGGCGATATCACGTGAATTTTTTTAAGGATAGCGACTGCCATTGGCGGTTTCCCGTTCTATGGGGCTCCAAAGTAAAATTTCTAATAGTGAGGGGTTTTCATGGTTTTCAGGGGGGTTTGGGTTTTTTTGGTTTATTATGTTTTAATGAATTTTTGTGGGTTTTTTAGGATTATTAAGGGTTTTAGGCTTTTAGGGTCTTTAGGGATCTTGAGGTATTTTAGGGGTTTCAAAGGTTTTTGGTGTTTTCTGGGTTTTTAATGTCTTTTCAGGTTTAATTCTTTTTTTTGTGTTTCTAAGGATTTTTTATGATTTTAAAAAAAAATTAATGTTTTTTGGGGTTTAAGGGTTTTTATAATTTTTTTTTTGTGGTTTATAGGGTATTTATGGGTTTTTTGGGTTTTTTAATGTTTTATGTTTTTTATGGGTTTTAGGGGGGTTTTCGGGTTTTTAGCGGTCTATTTTACATTATCATGGAGTTTTGGGGTTTTTTTACATTTTCAAAGAGTGTTGGGGTTTTTTTAGCATTTTTATGGGGTTTAGGGTTTTTAGGGTTTTTAGGGATTTTGAGGGTTTTCAATGGTTTTTAGTGGGTTTTCGGGTTTTTAGGGTCTTTTTTGGATTTTAGTGTTTTTGAGTTTTGTAATGTTTTAAGGGTTTTAAGACTTTTTTAATATTTTTAGGGGTTTTATGGGTTTTTATAGTTTTAGAGGTTTTTAGGGTTTTTAGGGTTTTTAGGGTTATTAGGAATTTTATGGCTTTCAAGGGTCTTTGGAGTTTTTAGGGTTTTTTACATTTTCTTGTATTATAGGTGTTTTTTAGGATTTTTAGGGATTTTTTGGATTTTTAGGGTTTTTATGGTTTTTAGAATTTAAAGGGGTTTTAGGGTATTTTTTGGTTTTTATGGGTTTTTTTTGAGTTTTTTTGGGTTTTAATCATTTTTATTATTTTTAACATTTTCAGTGTTTTAAGGTTTTTTAGAGTTTTTTTTCAGTTTTTTAGAGTTTTTATGGTTTTTTTGGATATTTTAGGTTTTTAGGGGTTTTTATGATTTTCTGGGGTTTTGCACTATTTTTAGGGTTTTTTATGTTTTCATGGATTTTTAGGTTTTTTTTGTTTTTTTATGTTTTTAAGGATTTTTCATGGTTTTTAGGGATTTTGAGGTTTTTGGATTTTTAGGGTCTTTTTGGGTTTTTAGGTTTTTTTGAGTTTTTTAGGGGTTTTAAGGTTTTTTAGAGTTTTTAACATTTTTAGGGGATTAAATTTTTTTAGAGTTTTTATTGGTTTTTAGGGTTTTTATAGGATTTTTGTGTTTTTATGTTTTTATGGGTTATAGGGTTTTTAGGGGGTTTTCAGGGTTTTATGGTTTTTTTTATGTTTTCATGGATTTTTAGTGTCTTTTATGAAATTTATGGTTTTTAGGTTCTTTTAGGGGTTTTATGGATTTTGGGGGGTTTTATGGTTTTTCAGGGTTTTTAGGGGTTTTCTGGGTTTTTAGGGTATTTTTGGGTTTTGGGGATTTTTTGAGTTTTTTGAGTTTTCAGAGATTTTATGGTTTTTAGAGTTTTTTAATGTTATAGGGGTATTAAGTGTTTTCAGGGGTTTTAAGTGTTTTTAGAGTTTTTAATGCTTTTTTAGGTTTTTATGGGCATTTAGGTTTTTTAAGGTTTTTAGGGGGTTTAAAGGGTTTCATGGGTTTTTCAGGGGTTTTAAGGGTTTTTATGGTTTTTAGAGTTTTTTTGGGATTTTGATGTTTTTAAGGGATTTCAGGGATTTTTAAGGGTTTTTCAGGTTTTTTCGAGTCTTTTTGGGTTTTGAAAGTTTTTTTTATTTTTTTAGGCTTTTTAATGGGTTTTAGAGAGATTTTTTATGTTTTTAGTGGTTAAATGGATTTTTAGAGTTTTTAGGGGTTTTCGGTTTTTATTGGTTTTTAGGGTTTTCAAGGTTTTTCGAGGGTTTTATGGTTTTTCGGGGTTTTTCTGGGTTTTTAGGTTTTTTAGGGTTTTTTGGGGTCTTTTTAGGTTTTCAGGGATTTTTTGGGTTTTTAATGCTTTTAATTATTTTTAGAGTTTTTATTGTTTTTAGTACTTTTATGGGTTTTTAGAGTTTTTAGCGGTTTTTTGGGGTCTTTTTGGTTTCTAGGGTTTTAATTTTTTTAGGTGTTTTTTGGTTTTTTGGGGGTTTTCAAGGTTTTTAGGGATATTTTAATTTTCATGAATTTTTAAGGGTTTTTTATGATTTTTATGGTTTTGGGGGTTTTAGGGGTTTTATGTATTTTGAGGGGTTTTAGGGGTTTTCTTGTATTTTTAGGGTTTTTCTAGTTTTTTGGGTCTTTTTGGGTCTTTTTCGTTTTTTAGGGTTTTAAATTTTTTTTAGAGATTTTCAAAGTTTTTAGGGGTTTAAAAGTTTTTTAAGGTTTAGGTATTTTTATGGTTTTAATGGTTTTAATGGTTTTTTTATTTCTTTTACATTTTATTGAATTTTTAGGGGTTTTTATGATTTTTAGGGTTTTAGGGTTTCTATGGATTTTGAGGGGTCCTAGGATTTTTCATGGGTTTTTAGGATTTTTAGGGGTTTTCCGGATTTTAAGGGTCTTTTCAGGATTTTAGGGTTTTTTTAAGTTTTTAGGGTTTTTATGGTTTTTGGAGTTTTTTAACATTTCCAGGGGTTTAAATATTTTTTATAGTTTTTAGTGGTTTTTAGGGTTTTTTTGCAGCTATTGGGTTTTTTATAGTTTTTAGGGGTTTTATGATTGGGGGGGTCATGGTTTTTAGGGTTTTTTACGTTTTCATATATTTTTAGGGGTTTTATACGATTTTTATGGTTTTTAGGATTTTTAGCATTTTGAGGGATTTTGATGGTTTTTAGGAGTTTTTAGGGGTTTTAGGGGTTTTTAGGGTTTTTTAGTTCTTTAGGGTTTTATGGTTTTTTAGAGTTTTTTTTTAATGTTTTAGGGGTTTTAATGGTTTTAGAGTTTTTAGTGGTTTTTAGGGTTTTATGGGGTTTTAGATTTTTTATGTATTTTAGGGGTTCTTACGGTTTTCAAAGGTTTTTCAGTGTTTTTAGGGTTTTTAGGAATTTTCTAGGTGTTAGAGTTCTTTACGGATTTTATGGATTTTAGGGATTTTAAGGGATTTTCAAGGGTTTTCAGGGCTTTTAAGGGGTTTTAAGATTTTTAGTGTCATTTTGGTGTTTTTGAGTTTCTTTGAGTTTCTTTAGGGTTTTTAATGTTTTTAGAGATTTTTAACATTTTTAGGGGTTTGCGGTTTTTAGTATTTGGGGGGTTATGATTTTTTAAGGTTTTTAGGGGTTTTGATGGTTTTCTAGAGTTTTTTATGTTTTCATGGATTTTTAGAGAGTTTTTAGGAATTTTATATTTTTTAGGGGTTTTAGGGTTTTTAGAGATTTTTAGGATTTTTAGGATTTTCAATTGTTTTTAGGGTTTCCCACAATTTTTGGGTTTTTTTGGGTTTTTAGGGTTTTTTAGAGTTTTTTATGTTTTTTGGGGTTTTAAGGGTTTTTGGAGTTTTTAGTGGGTATTTAGAGTTTTTATGGGATTTTAGGGTTTTTCTAAGGTTTTTAGGGGTTTTAGGGTTTTTTACATTTTCATAGATTTTTACGGGTTCTATATGTTTTTATGGGTTTAGGGTTATTAGGGGTTTTAGGGATTTTGAGGGGTTTTAGGGTTTTCAGTTGTTTTAAGGGTTTATATGGGTATTTTGAGTTTTTTGGGTCGTTTTGGGTTTTTTGGGTTTTAAGGTTTTTTTATTGTTTTTAACATTTTTAGTGTTTTATGGTTTTTTAGAGTTTTTATCAGTTTTTCAGAGTTTTTATGGGTTTTTAGGATATTTTATGTTTTTAGGGGTTTTTATGATTTTCAGGGGTTTTGCACTATTTTTAGGGGTTTTTTATGTTTTCATGGATTTTTTGGTTTTTTTGGTTTTTTTTTATGTTTTTATGGATTTTTCAAGGTTTTTAGGGATTTTGAGGTTTTTGGTTTTTTAGGGTCTTTCTGGGTTTATAGGGTTTTTTGAGTTTTTTAGGGGTTTACGGTTTTTAGAGTTTTTACCATTTTGGGGGGGATTAAATTGTTTTTAGAGTTTTTAGTGGTTTTTAGTGTTTTTATAGGATTTTAGTGATTTTTTGTTTTTCAGGGTTTTATGGTTTCTTTATGTTTTCATGGATTTTTAGTGGCTTTTAAGAAATTTCTGGTTTTTAGGTTCTTTTAGGGGTTTTAGGGATTTTGAGGGGTTTTATGGTTTTTCAGGGTTTTTATGGTTTTTCAGGGTTTTTAGGGTATTTTTGGGTTTTGGGGATTTTTTGAGTTTGTAGAGATTTTAAGGTTTTTATAGTTTTTTAATGTTTTAGGGGTTTTAAGTGTTTTTAGGGGTTTTTTGGGTTTTTGTGGGCATTTAGGTTTTTAGTGAGTTTTAAGGGTTTCATGGGTTTTTCAGGGGTTTTAAGCGTTTTTATGGTTTTTAGAGTTTTTTGGGATTTTGATGTTTTTAAGTGTTTTCAGGTATTTTTAGGGTTTTTTCAGGTTTTTTTTAGTCTTTTAGGGTTTTGAAAGTTTGTTGAGTTTTTTAGGGTTTTTAAAGGGTTTTTAGAGATTTTTTATGTTTTTAGGGGTTGAAAGGATTTTTCGAGTTTTTAGTGGTTTTTTATTGGTTTTTAGGGTTTTTAAGGTTTTTAGGGGGTTTTATGGTTTTTCTGGGTTTTTCTGGGTTTTTAGGTTTTTAGGGTTTTTGGGTTCTTTTTAGGTTTTCAGGGATTTTTTGGGTTTTTAAAGCTTTTAAGGATTTTTAGAGTTTTATTGGTTTTAGTAGTTTTATGGGTTTTTAGAGTTTTTAGCGGTTTTTTGGGATCTTTTTGGTTTCTAGGGTTTTAATGTTTCTAGGTGTTTTTGGTTTTGGGGGGGTTTTCATGGTTTTTAGGTTTTTTTTTTCATTTTCATGGACTTTTAGGGGTTTTTTAGGATTTTTATGGTTTTTGGGGTTTTAGGGTTTTTAGGGGTTTTTATAGATTTTAGGGTCTTTTTTTTAGAGATTTTCAATGTTTTTAGGGGTTTAAAAGTTTTTTTTACGGTTTTAGGTATTTTTATGGTTTTAATGGGTTTTTAGGGTTTTTTTATTTTTTTTACATTTTATTGAATTTTTATGGGTTTTTTATGATTTTTAGGGTTTTAGGTTTTCTATGGATTTTGAGGGGTTTTAGGGGTTTTCATGGGTTTTTAGGGTTTTTAGGTGTTTTCAGGCTTTTTAGGGTATTTTCAGGATTTCAGGGGTTTTTAAGTTCTTAGGGATTTTAAGTTTTCTGGAGTTTTTTTAAATTTCTAGGGGTTTAAATAGTTTTTATAGTTTTTAGTGGTTTTTAGGGTATTTTGCAGTTATTGGGTTTTTTAAAGTTTTAGGGGTTTTATGATTTTGGGTGGGTTTCATGGTTTTTAGGGTTTTTTACGTTTTCATATATTTTTAGGGGTTTTATAGGATTTTTATGGTTTTTAGGTTTTTTAGCATTTTTGAGGGATTTTGAAGGTTTTTAGGAGTTTTTAGGGGTTTTAGGGGTTTTAGGGAATTTTAGGGGTTTTTTAGTTCTTTAGGGTTTTATGGTTTTTTAGAGTTTTTTAATGTTTTAGGGGTTTTAATGGTTTTTAGAGTTTTTAGTGGTTTTATGGGTTTTATGGGTTTTAGATTATTTTATGGATTTTAGGGGTTCTTAAGGTTTTCAATGTTTTTTCAGTGTTTTTAGGGTTTTTATGAATTTTCTGGGTGTTAGGGTTCCTTATGGATTTTATGAATTTTAGGGATTTTAAGGGATTTTCAAGGGTTTTCAGGGATTTTCAGGGGTTTTAGTGTTTTTAGTGTCATTTTGGCATTTTTGAGTTTTTTTTTGAGTTTCTTTAGGGTTTTAAATGTTTTTATAGTTTTTTAACATTTTTAGGGGTATGCGGTTTTTAGTATTTGGGGGGGGGGGTTATGGTTTTTTAAGGTTTTTAGGGGTTTTGATGGTTTTCTAGAGTTTTTTATGTTTTCATGGATTTTTAGAGAGTTTTTTGGATTATTATGGTTTTTAGGGGTTTTAGGGTTTTTAGGGATTTTTAGGATTTTCAATTGTTTTTAGGGTTTCCCACATTTTTTGGGTTTTTTTTTGGGTTTTTTTTTGGGTTTTTAGGGTTTTTTAGAGTTCTTTATGTTTTTTGGGGTTTTGAGGGTTTTTGGAGTTTTTAGTGGGTATTTAGTGTTTTTATGGGATTTTAGGGTTTTTCTAAGGTTTTTAGGTGTTTTAAGGTTTTTAGGGTTTTTTACATTTTCATAGATTTTTACGGGTTCTATAGGTTTTTGTGGGTTTTAGGGTTTTTAGGGGTTTTAGGGATTTTGAGGGGTTTTAGGGTTTTCGGTTGTTTTAAGGGTATATGGGTATTTTGAGTTTTTACGGTCATTTTGGGTTTTTAGGGTTTTATGGTTTTTAGGGGTTTTTATGGTTTTAAGGGGATTTTCAGTGTTTTTAGGGTTTTTTATGTTTTCTCAGATTTTTAGGGGTTTTTTAGGATTATAAGGTTATTTTTGTTTTTAGGGTTTTTGAGAGGTTTTAAAGGTTTTGAGGGGTTAAGGTTTTTCATGTTTTTTAGGATCTTTTTGTGTTTTCTGTGGTTTTTTGAGTTTTTATGGGTTTTAAGGTTTTTTTGATTTTTTAAACAATTTTTGGGTTTTTAAGGGTTTTTAGAGTTTTCAGTAGTTTTTAAGGTTTTATGCGTTTTTAGGGGTTTAAAGGTTTTTAGGGATTTTTATGGTTTTTAGGGGTTTTTTAGGGTTTTTAGGGTCTTTTAATATTTTAGGAATTTTTTGGGTGTTTTTTAGGATTTTTATGATTTTAAGGGATTTTGATGGGGTTTTGAGGTTTTTAGTGGGTTTTTAGAGTTTTTATGGTTTTTATGGTTTTTAGGGATTTTTATGAATTTCAGGGGTTTTTAGGTTTTTAGGGTTTTTACGTTTTCATTGATTTTTATGGTTTTTTTTGGATTTTCATGGTTTTTAGGGTTTTTAGGGATTTTTAGGGGGATTTTGGTTTTTCAGGGGTTTTTGGGGTTTTCAGGGTTTTCAGGGTCTTTTTGGTTTTTTTTTGAGTTTTTAGTGTTTTGAAGGTTTTTTAGTGTTTTAATAAATTTTATAGTTTTTAGTGTTTTTTTAGGTTTTTATGGGTTTTTAGGGTTTAAGGTTTTATGGAGTTTTTATGGTTTTTAATTGGTTTTCAGGGTTTTTAGGGTTTTTTACTTTAACATTGATTTTTAGGGGTTTCTTAGGATTTTTATTATTTTTAGGTTTTTTAGGGTTTTTAGGTATTTTGACGGTTTTAGAGTTTTTAAAGGGGTTTTAGGGTTTTTTAGGATTTTTAGGATCTTATTGGGTTTTTTTGAGTATTTTAGGGTTTTAATGTTTTTTAGAGTTTTTTAAAGTTTTTAGGGGTTTAAGGGTTTTTAGAGTTTTACGTTTTTTTAGGGTTTTATGGGTTTTTTTATAGTTTTTTAGGTTTACGGGTTCTTTTGGTTTTCAGGGGGGTTTTAGATATTTTAGGGATTTTTACATTTTCATGGATAATTAGGGGTTTTTTATATTTTTTAGGGTTTTTGGTATATTTTGGGTTTTTAGGGTTTTTAAGGGTTTTTAGGGTTTTGAGGGGTTTAGGGTCTTTTTGGGTTTTGAGGAGTTTTTTTGAGTTTTTAGGGGCTTTAATGTTTTTTAGATATTTTTAACGGTTTTAGGGTGTTTTCAAGGGTTTTTCCAGTTTTTAGTAGTTATTTATGTGTTTTTTGAGTTTTTTTGGGTTTTTTAAGGTTTCAGGTGTTTTTAGGGTTTTTCAGGGGGTTTTGGTGGGGGGTTAAGGTTTTCCAAGGATTTTGGGGTATTTTTGGGTTTTTTTAGTTTTTAGGGTTTTTAATTTTTTAGATTTTTTTTACATTTTTAGGAGTTGTATGGGTTTTGAGGGGGGTTTTGGGTTTTGAGTGGGTTTTAGGGTTTTTATGGATTTTATGGGATTTTTATGGTTTTTAGGGGGTTTTCAGGGATTTTTGGGTTTTTTAGGTTTCCATGGACTTTTAGGGGCTTTTAGGATTTTATGGTTTTTTAGGTTTTTTTTAGATTTTTATGAATTTTTAGGGGTTTTAGGGATTTTGAGGGGTTTTTAGGGTTTTATATTTTTAGAGTCTTTTTGGGTTATTAGGGTTTTCTTGGGTTTTAAGGATTTTTATATTTTTTTAGTAGTTTTGTGGGTTTTTAGAGTTTTTAGTGTTTATTTAGTGTTTTTATGGGTTTTTAGTATTTTTTAAGCTTTTAGGATTATATGGTGTTTAGGGGGGAAGGAAGATGTGAGGGTCAGGCTATTCCCAACCCCCCCAAATTTATTATAGAAAAGACACAACAGAAAAGGGAGGGGAGGGGTCAAATGACCCACACCCAAAAACCCTTTCCAACCCTAAACCCAAAAAACCCTAAAAAGAAAGACAAAAAAGTACACAAAGCAAAAAAAAAGCAGAAAAAGAGAATTATCCCCAACATCACCTCCAAGCCAATCAGCAACAAGCATCCATCAACACCAAAACCAACAATCAACAACTATCATCCAGCAACACCAAAACCATCTTCAACAATTTCATCAACCCAACTTCAGCACCACAAAGTCACAACCACCAACCTCCAGCAGCCCTAAGCCAAACACCATCAAGAAGAAACATCTTCTAGAAATTAGCGGTCGACAACCAGAATTGGACACCACATAAAAACACACATCACAACAGATTATCAACAGTAAGGGAATTTGGAGCCGGAAGCGATAGGGATGACACCAAACCAAGGCCAAAACCGGAACCCGAAGTCCATGAGGATCCAACCGTAGCCGGAAATAATCAACCCAGAGGAAGTGACGAGCGTGCAGAAGCCGCAATGAGATCCCGAGGACATGGGAATGCCAAATCGGATGCCAGGAATTCCAAGCCCGACACCAAGCTCTCGAAGCCACAAAAAAACCCAGTTCTGGAAAGGAAGACACCGATCTGGAAACCCAGATCCGGACCACATAGAGCCGATGCCAACCGATTCTAGACTAGGATCTCGAAGCCAGGAGAGTCGGGGTCACCATTGCATGAACGGGAGCCAACAACGAGCGATCCTAAGACGAAGCAAGATTTCAAAGCTACAAGACGCGACGAAGCCATCTCCGAGTGAAAAAGGAATCCATGAAAGACGGGAGCAACCTCCATCGACGCTGATCCAAGATGAAACCACGGTCGCTGAGGTTGGACCACTCTGGAGGGGGAAGGAGGAAGAACCGAAGGGGAACCCTAGAGACATGAGGGGAGGAGAAAAGCTACCGCTTCAAGGCCTCAAATTCATATGGTGTTCAGGGGTTTTCTTTGTTTTTATGGGTTTTTTATGTTTTCATGAATTTTTAGGGGTGTTTTTGATTTTTATATTTTTTGTGGGTTTTAGGTAATTTAAGGGTTTTTAGGTTTTTTTGGGATTTTTAGGGTATTTACGGTTTTTCAGGGTTTCTAGGGTCTTTTGATTTTTTGGGGTTTTTTTGAGTTTTTTATGGTTTTATGGTTTTTTAGATTTTTTTAACATTTTTAGGGGTTTAAGGGTTTTTAGAGTTTTTAGTGTTTTTTAGGGTTCATATGGTTTTTAGCATTTTTTAAGGTTTTTAGGACTTTTTAGGCATTTTTAGGGTTTTTTAGTTTTTAGGGTTTTTTTGATTTTTTATGGGTTTCAAGGTTTTTAGAGTTTTTTATTTTTTTAGGAGTTTGAATGGTTTTTAGTGTTTTTAGTGGGTTTTAGGGTTTTTATAGATTTTTAAGGTTTTTAAGGTTTTTGGGGGTTCATGTAGTTTTTAGGGGGTTTTCAGGTTTTTTAGGTTTTTTATGTTTTCATGGATTTTTAGGGGTTTTTAGGATTTTTATGGTTTTTAGGGGTTTTTTGGCTTTTTAGGAATTTTAATGGTTTTTAATGGTCTTCATAGGTTTTAGGGTTTTTAGGTTTTTTATTGTCTTTTTGGGTTTTTAGGTGTTTTTTTGAGTTTTTAGGGGTCTTAATATTTTTCAGAGTTTTCTAACATTTTTAGTATTTTTAATGTTTTTTGGATTTTTAGTTGTTTTTAGGGTTTTTAGGGGTTTTACGGTTTTTATGGGTTTATATGATTTTCAGGGGATTTTCCTGGCTTTTAGGATTTTGTACATTTTCATGTATTTTTAGGGGGTTTTTAGGATTTTTTTGGCTTTTAGTGGTTTTTAGTGTTTTTAGGGATTTTGAAGGTTTTAGGGATTTTTTGGGGTTTTAGGGGTTTTAGGGTTTTAGGGTCTTGGGTTTTTAGGGTCTTTTTTTTATTTTTAGTTGTTTTAAGGGTTTTTAGAGTTTTTTATTGTTTTAGGTGTTTTAAGAGTTTTAGAGTTTTTATTGCTTTTTAGGGTTTTCTAGGGTTTTAAGATTTTTAGGGGTTTTTATGGTTTCTTACATTTTCATCAATTTTTAGGGATTTTAAGGTTTTTATGGTTTTGATGGTTTTTTAGGATTTTTATGGTGAAGAAGGTTCGGGGATAAGCAGGCCTATCCCCACAAAACCATTTTAGGTTTTTTAGGTATTTTGAGAGATTTAGGCATTTTTATGGGTTTTTAGGGGTTTTAGGGGTTTTTTTTGGGTTCTTTGGGTATTTTGGGGTTTTTATTTTTTTTATAGTCTTTTAACATTTTAAGGGGTTTAAAGATTTTTTAGCTTTTATACTGGTATTTTAGGTTTTTTATGGATTATTTGGGGGTTTTATGGTTCTTAGAGGGCTTTTAGGGTTTTTTTATGATTTCTTGGATTTTAATGGGATTTTTAGTATTTTTATGATTTTTATGGTTTTTAGGGATTTTGAGGGGTTTTAGGGGTTTTAAGAGGTTTTTAGAGTTTTTAGAGTCTTTTAGGGTTTTAAGATCTTGGTTTTATGATCTTTTGTGTATTTAGGGTTGTTTTAGTTTTGCAGGGGTTTAAAGGGTTTTGAGAGTTTTTAGTGGTTTTTTAGGTTTTTTATTGGTTTTAGGGTTTTTTACATTTTCAAAGATTTTTGGGGGTTTTTTAGTATTTTTATGGTTTTAAGGGGTTTTAATAGTTTTTTTTGGGATTTCAGGGGGTTTTATAGTTTTTAGGGTTTTTAGGATTTTTAGGGGTTTTAGGGACTTTTTAGGTTTTTAGGGGTTTTTGAGTTTTAGGGTGTTTACGGGTTTTAGCGTTTTTTTTATTGTTTGTTGGGGTTTAAAAGGTTTTTAGAGTTTTTAGTGGTTTTATGGTTTTCAGGGGTTTTCTAGGGTTTTAGGGGATTTTTATTTTCATGTATTTTTAGGTGTTTTTAGGTTTTTTTATTATTTTTAGGGTTTTTAGGGTTTTTAACAATTTTGAGGGTATTTAGGGTTTTGTAGGTGTTTTTATGTTTTTATGGGTTTTTAGTGTTTTTATCTTCTTTTGGGTTTTTATTGTTTTTTTGAGTTTTTAGGCGGTTTTGAGTTTTTAGGGTTTTATTGTTTTTTTGAGATTTTAGGGGTTTTAAAGGTTTTTAGAGTTTTTAGAGGTTCTGTTGGTTTTGAGGTTTTTAGTGGGTTTTAAGGGTTTCAGGGTTTTTCTATGTTTTTAGGTTTTTTATGTTTTCATGGAATTTTTGGGGGTTTGTTCTATTTTTATGGTTTTTAAGGTTTTTTAGGGGTTTTAGGGATTTTGAGGGTTTTAGGGGTTTTCATGGGGTTTTATGATTTTTAAGGTTTTTATGGTCTTTTTAGGTTTTAGGGATTTTTTCAGTTTTTTAGGGTTGTTAAGGTTTCTTAGAGTTTTTTAATGTTTTTAGGTGTTTGAATGATTTTTAGGGTTTTTAGGGTTTTTATCAGTTTTTTGGGTTTTTAAGGTTGTTATGGATTTTTATGGTTTTAAGGGACTTTTTAGTGTTTTAGGGGTTTTATGGGTTTTTAGTATTTTTTATGGTTTTCTGGGGTTTTTGTGTTTTTAGGGGTTTTTCTAGAATTTTAGTGTTTTTTATGTTTTCATGGATTTTTGAGTATTTTTCAGATTTTTATTGTTCTTAGTATTTTTTAAGGCTTATATGGATTTTGAGGGGATTTAGGGGTTTTTAGGGTATTTAGGGTATTTAGGGTCTTTTTGGGTTTTTAGAGTTTTTTTTTTGAGTTTTTTAGGGTTCTAAGGTCTTTTATATTTTTAACATTTTTAGGGGTTTTAAGGGGTTTTAGAGTTTTTAGTGGTTTGGGGGGTTTTATTGGTTTTTAGGGTTTTTATGATTTTTATGGTTTTATCTGGGTTTTTAGGATTTTTTATATTTTCGTGATTTTTTAGGGATTTTTTAGAATTTTTATCTGTTTTTAGGGTTTTTAGGGTTTTTAGGGATCTTTAGGGGTTTTGGGGGTTTGGGGGGGGGGGGTTTGGGATTTTTAGGGTCTTTTTGGTCTTTTGGGTTTCTAGGGTTTTTTTGATTTTTTTAGGGTTTTAAGGTTTTTTTGAGTTTTTTAACATTTTGGGGTTTTAGGGTTTTTTATAGTTTTTAGTGTTTTTAGAGTTTTTATGGATTTTTATGGTTTTTAAAGTTTTTCGGGGTTTTATGGTTTTGAGGGGGTTTTCATGGCTAATAGGGTTTCTTATGTTTTTTTTGGATTTTAAGGGTTCTTAGGATTTTTAGTGTTTTAGGGGGTTTATGAGTTTTTTAGGATTTATAGGGTTTTAGGTTTTTTAGGGGTTTTGGGTTTTTCATGGTTTTAGAGGTCTCTTTGGGTTTCAAGGGGTTTTTTAGTTTTTTAGGGGTTTTAATGTTTGTTGGTGTTTTTTATCATTTTTAGGGTTTTTTAGTGTTTTTAGTATTTTTAGGGATTTTATGGTTTTCTGGGGTTTTTCAAGGTTTTTAGGGTTTTTTACGTTTCAAGGATTTTAAGGGGTTTTTTAAGATTTTTGTGTTTTTATGGTTTTTTGGGTTTTTAGGGATTTTGATGGTTTTAAGAGATTTTTAGTGGGTTTTATTTCTAAGCCTTTTGGTTTTTTAGGTTTTTTTTTAGTTTTTTGGGTTTTTAAGGTTTTTAGAGTTTTTTAACGTTTTGGGGGTTTAAAGGGTTTTTATAGTTTTTAGTGGTTTTCAGGGTTTTTATAGGTTTTTAGTGGTTTTTATGTTTTTTCGGGGTTTTATGGTTTAAAGGTGTTTTTCAGGGTTTTAGGGTATTTTATATTTTCATAGATTTTAAGGGGTTTTTAGGAATTTTATGGTTTTAGGTTTTTTTAGGGTTTTAGGGATTTTGAGGGGTTTTCAGGGTTTTTCATGGTTTTTAGGGGTTTTGGGGTATTTTTGTGTTTTTAGAGTTATTATGTTTTTTAAGGATTTTAAGGTTTTTTGGTGTTTTTTTTATATTTTTAAGGATTTTTGGAGTTTTTTGGGGTTTTTCTTACTTCAAGATATTTTCCATGATTTTTAGGGGTTTTTACGTTTTCATAGATTTTGTGGGGTTTTAGGGTTTTTTCAAGGTTTTTTGGGTTTTTTCAGGTTTTTTGGTCTTTTTGGGTTTTTAGGGTTTTTTGAGTTTTTTAGGATTTTTAGAGTTTTTTATAGTTTTTAAGGATTTTAAGGGTCGTTAGAGTTTTTAGTGGGTTTTTATGGGTTTTTAGGGGTTTTAAGGTTTTTATTATTTTTTGTGGTTTTTAAGGGGTTTAAGGATTTTTTAAGTTTTCATGGATTTTTAGGGGTTTTTTAGGATTTTAATGGGTTTTAGGGTTTTTAGGGTTTTTTTCTTGGGTTTTTTGGGATATGGGGGGTTTTAGGGGTTTTTAGACTTTTTAGGGGTTTTAGGGTCTTTTGCATTTTTAGGATTTTTTTATTGTTTTAGGATTTTTATTTTTCTTAGTATTTTTTAGGGTTTATATGGATTTTGAGAGGTTTTGGGGGGGTTTTAGGGTCTTTTGGGTTTTTAGAGTTTTTTTGGGTTTTAATGTTTTTTTGAGTTTTTAACATTTTTAGGGTTTTTAGAGTTTTTAGTGGTTTGGGGGGTTTTATTGGTTTTAGGGTTTTTAGGTTTTTAGGGTTTTTATGGTTTTCAGGGGTTTTTGGGTTTTTGGGATTTTTTATATTTTTAGGAATTTTTAAGGCTTTTTTATAATTTTTATGGGTTTTAATTATTTTTAGGTTTTTAGGGTTTTTAGAGTTTTTAGGGGTTTTTAGGGGTTTTGGGGATTTTTAGGGTCTTTTTGGTCTTTCTAGTTTCTAGGGTTTTTTTGAGTTTTTTTTACTGTTTTAAGGGTTTTTAGAGTTTTTAAATATTTTGGTGTTTTAGGGTTTTTAGAGTTTTTAGTGGTTTTAGGGTTTTTATAGATTTTTAAGGTTTCTAAAGTTTTTTGGGGTTTTATGCTTTTGAGGGGGTTTTCATGGCTTATAGGGTTTTTTACGTTTTCATGGATTTTTAAGAGTTTTTAGGATTTTTATGGTTTTAGGGGGTTTGGTGGTTTTGGGGATTTATAGGGTTTTGGGTTTTTTAGGGGTTTAGGGTTTTTCATGGTTTTATAGGTCTCTTTGGGTTTTGAGGGGTTTTTTAGCTTTTTAGGGTGTTTAATTTATGTTGGTTCTTTTTAACATTTTTAGGTGGTTTTTTCTGTTTTTAGTATTTTTAGGGTTTTTATTGTTTTATGGGGCTTTTCAGGGATTTTAGGGTTTTTAGGTTTTCATAGATTTTTAGGGTTTTTTAATTTTTTTGTGTTTTTACAGTTTTTAGTGATTTTGATTGTTTTTAGGGATTTTTAGTGGGTTTTACGTCTAAGTATTTTTTTAGGGTTTTTTTTTTACTTTTTAGGGTTTTAAATGTTTTTAGATATTTTTAACATTTTTAAAGTTTTAAGGGTTTTTTAGAGTTTTTATTGGATTTTATAGGTTTTTGGGGTTTTTAAGTTTTTGAGGAGTTTTATGGTTAAAAGGTGTTTTTCAGGGTTTTTAGGGTATTTTACATTTTCATAGATTTTACTGGTTTTTAGGATTTTCTAGGGTTTTTACGGATTTTTAGGGGTTTTTAGGGTTTTTCATTGGTTTTTAGGGGTTTTAGGGTATTTTTGGGTTCTTAGGGTTATTAATTTTTTTTAAGGATTTTATGGTTTTTTGGAGGGTTTTAAAATTTTAAAGAATTTTTCAAATTTTTAGTGGCTTTTTGGGTTTTTTGGGTTTTTTTCATTTTTTATTATTTTAAGAGCTTTCCCATGGTTTTTAGGGTTTTTTACATTTTCATAGATTTTGAGGTGGTTGTCGTATTTTTATGGTCTTTAGGGTTTTGGGGATTTTGGGGGGTTTTAGTGTTTTTTGGGGTTTTTTGGGGGTTTTCTGGTTTTTTTGGTCATTTTCAGTTTTTAGGATTTTTTGATTTTTTTAAGGTTTTTAATGTTTCTTATGGTTTTTAGGGTTTTAAGGGTCGTTAGAGTTTTTTGTTTGTTTTTATTTGTTTTTAGGGGTTTAAGGTTTTTATGGGTTTTTATTGTTTTTTGTTGGTTTTAAGGGGTTTAAGGATTTTTTACATTTTCATGGAATTTTTGGGGTTTTTTACAATTTTTATGGGTTTTAGGGTTTTTAGTGGTTTTTTGGGTTTTATGGGATTTTGGGGGGTTTTAGGGGTTTCAAGGGTTTTTGGAGTTCTTAAGGGTTTTGGGCTCTTTCTCATTTTTAGGCTTTTTTAATTGCTTTAGGGTTTTAAGGTTTTTTAGAGTTTTTTAATGTTTTTAATGGTTTTATGGGGTTTTGGAGTTTTTAATGGGTTTTTATGGTTTTTATGGTTTTTATGGGTTTTAGGGTTTTTTAAGGTTTTTTGGGGTTTTAGGTTTTTAAGGGTATTTCGAGGTTTTTAGAGTTTTTAGTGGGTTTTAGTGGTTTTCACATTTTCATAGACTTTTAAGGATTTTTTTAGGGTTTTTTGGGTTTTTTGGGATTTGGAGGGGTTTTGGGGGGTTTTCAGAGTTTCTTAGTGTTTTTAGGGGTTTTCAGTGTTTTTAGGGTTTTTTTTTGGTTTTTAGGGTTTTTTGTGTGTTTTCAGGGTTTCGAAGGTTTTTTAGAGTTTTTAACATTTTAGGGGTTTTATGGGTTTTCTGAGTTTTTAGTGGTATTTTCGTGTTTTCATGGATTTTTACGGTTTTTTAAGGTTTTTAGGAGTTTTATGGTTTTTAGAGGCCTTTCATGGTTTTTAGGTTTTTTACGTCTTCAAGGATTTTTATTAGTTTTTTGTATTTTATGGTTTTGAGGGGTTTTAAGGGCTTTAGGTGCCTTTTAGGGCCCTTTTGGGGTTTTATGGATTTTTGAGTTTTTTAGGGGTTTTGATATTTTTAGAGTTCTTTACCCTTTTGTGGTTTAAAGGATTTTTTATAGATTTTAGTGGTTTATTTGAGTGTTTATGGGTTTTTATAGTTTTTTTAGGTTTTTAGGGATTTCATTGTTTTTCAGTGTTGTTAGGGATTTTTATGTTTTCCAATATTTTTCGGGTTTTTAGAGGTTTTTATGGTTTTGAGGGTTTTTAGGGTCTTTTGGGTTTTAAAGGGTTTGTTTGAATTTTTTATTTTTTAAGGGTTTTTAGAGTTTTTTAACGTTTTTAGGGGTTTAAAGGGATTTTATAGTTTTTAGTGGGTTTTTATGGTTTTTTAGGGGTTTTAGGGTTTTTAGGTTTTTAGGGGGTTTAGGGGTTTTAGTGTGTTTAAGGATTTTGATGGGTTTTCATTGGTTTTTAGGGTTTTTTTAGGGTTTTAGGGACTTTGGGGGGTTTAGGGGTTTTTTTTGTGTTTTTTAGGTTTTTTAAGGTTTTTAGATTTTTTGATCATTTTTTGGGGGTTTAAAGGGTTTTGGGAGTTTTTTTGTGAGTTTTTAGTGTTTTTATGGGTTTTGGGGGTTTTTAAAGTTTTTAGGGGTTTTATGGTTTTCGGGGGTTTTCAGGGCCTTTAGGATTTTTTATGTTTTCATGGATTTTTAGGGTGGTTTTTAGAATTTTTAGAATTTTTAGGGTTTTTAGGGTTTTTAGGGATTCTGAGGGTTTTAGGGTTTTCAGGGTTTTTAGGGTCTTTGGGGGGTTAGGGTTTTTAAGGTTTTTAAGGTTTTTAGTGGTTTTAAGATTTTTAGTGATTTTGATGGTTTTTAGGGGTTTTACGATTTTCTATGGTTTATAGAGTCTTTTTCGGTTTTTAGGATTTTAGTTTTTTAGGGTTATTAATGTTTTTAGGGGTTTTGTGGTTTTCATGGGTTTTAGGGTTTTTTGGGGGGTTTTATATTTTCATATATTTTTTGTGGTTTTTAGGATTTTTATTATTTTGGGGGGTTTTAGGGTTTTTAGGGATTTTGAGGGTTTTTATGTTTTTTCAGGGGTCTTTATGGTTTTAGGGGTCTTTATGTGTTTTAGGGTCTTTTGGGTTTTAGAGTTTTTTTTATAGTTTTTAGGGTTTTTAATAGATTTTAAAAGTTTTTAGTGGTTTTAAGTGTTTTTGATCTTTTAGTAGTTTTTATGGGTTTTAGGGTTTTTTAAGGTTTTAGGGGATTTTATGGTTTTTGGGTATTTTTAGGGTTTTTTTTATTTTTTAAATTTTCATTGATTTTTAGTGGGTTTTTAGGATTTTTATGGTTTTTAGGGTTTCTAGGGATTTTGATGATTTTTAGGGTTTTTCCAGGGTGTTGAGGTTTTTAGGGACTTTTGGGTTTTTAGAGGTTTTAAGGTTTTTTGGGGTTTTAAGGGTTTTTAGAGTTTTAGTGGTTTTTTGGGTGTTTATGATTTTTTAGGGTTTTTTAAGGTTTTAGGGAATTTTATGTTTTTCAGGGTTTTTAGGGTTTCTACGTTTTCATGGATTTTTAAGGGTTTTTTATGTTTTTAGGGTTTTTTGGTCTTTTACAGATTTTGAGGGTTTAGGGATTTTGAGTGGTTTTTAGGGTATTTTATTTTTTAGTGTTTCAAGGGTCTTTTGGGGGGTTTAGGGGTTTTTTTGAGTCTTTTAGGTTTTCACAGGTTTTATAGTTTTTTTAATGTTTTTAGGGTTTTTATAGGTTTTTAGTGTGTTTTAAAGTTTTTGTGGGTTGTTGGGATTTTTAAGGTTTCTTGGGGTTTTTATGATTTTCTGGGGGGTTTTAGGGTTTTAGGTTTTTTTATTTTGATGGACTTTTATTTGTTTTCAGTATTTTTATGATTTTTTGGGTTTTTAGGGATTTTGAGGGTTTCCAGGATTTTTTAGGGTTTTTGGGGTTTTTTAGGGTTTTTAGGGTCTTTTATGTTTTTAGGGGTTTTAGGGATTCTTAGGGGTTTTGGGTTTTTCATGGGTTTTTAGGGTCCTTTTTGGTTTTGGGGTATTTTTGAGTTTTTTAGGGTTGTGAGGTTTTTAGAGTTTTTCAATGTTTTTAGGGGTTTTATGGGGTTTTATAGTTTTATTCCTTTTGAGGATTTTTATGGGTTTTCTGGGGTTTTTAAGGTTTTTGGGGTTTTATGGTTTTTAGTGGGTTTCTAAGGGTTTTAGGGACTTTTATATTTTCATGTATTTTTAAGGATTTTTAGGAATTTTATGGTTTTTATGAATTTTTAGCGTTTTGGGGATTTTGAGGATTTTTAGTGGGTTTTAGGGTATTTTTGGGTATTTTGGCGTTTTAGGGGGGTTTTGGAGTTTTTTTTTGTTTTGGGGTTTTTTAGAGTTTTTTAACAATTTGAGGGGATTTATGAGTTTTTAGTGTTTTTAATGGTTTTTAAAGTTTTTAAGGATTTTTATGGTTTTCAGGGGTTTTTTAGTGTTTTTAAGGTATTTTGGGATTTTGAGTGTTTTTGGGTTTTTCTGGGGGTTTTGGGTTTTTAGGGGTTTTCAAGGTTTTTTTGGGTTTTTTTTGAGTTTTTTAGGGTTTTTAATTTTTTTAAATTATTTAAATAATTTTAAGGTTTTTAAGGGTTTTAGATTTTTCAGTTTGTTTTTAGGCTTTTTTGGGGGTTTTAATGTTTTTTTTAAAAAAAATTAGGGGTTTTATGGTTTTCATGTGTTTTCTAGGGTTTTAAGGATTTTTTGTTTTTGTGGATTTTTTGGGGTTTTATAAATGTTTTTTATGGTTTTTAGGTTTATGAGGTTTTTTATGGATTTTGAGGGGTTTAAGGGGTTTTTAGGCGGTTTTAGGGTTTCTAGGGTGTTAGGGTTTTTAGGATCTTTTTGGTTTTTTAGGTTTTTAGAGTTTTTAAACATTTTTTTGGGTTTTAAGGGTTTTTAGAGCTTTTACTGGTTCTTGAGATATTTTTTGGGGTTTTAGGATTTTTTATGGTGTTTTAAGGTTTTAATGGTTTTTCAGGGTTTTTAGGGTTTTTTTACATTTTCATGGATTTTTTGTGGGGGTTTAGGATTTTTTTAGTTTTTAGGGTTTTTAGGATTTTTACGGGTTTTAGGGTTTTTACGGGTTTTAGGGTTTTTAGGGGTTTTTAAGGGTTTTTGGGTCTTTTGGTTTTTTATGTTTTTTTGAATTTTTTAGGGTTTTTAACGTTTTTTAGTGTTTTTAACGTTTTTAGGGGTTTAAAGAGTTTTTAGATTTTTAGTGGGTTTTTAGGGTTTTTACGAGTTTTATGGTTTCTATGGTTTTTAGGGGGTTTTATGATTTTTAGGGGTTTTCAGGGTTTTTATGATTTTTTACATTTTCATGTATTTTTAGGAGTTTTTTAGTATTTTGATGGTTTTTATGGTTTTTAGGTATTTGGAGGGTTTTTTGGTTTTTCAGGGGTCTTAGAGTTTTTAGGGTTTTTACGGTCTTTTGGGGGTTTTACGGTTTTTCTGAGTTTTTAGGGTTCTTAAGCTTTTTTAGAGTTTGTTAACGTTTATAGGGGTTTAAAGGGTTTTTAGAGTTTTAGAGGTTTTTCAGGTTTTTATGGGTTTTTAAGGTTTTTAAGGTTTTTAGGGGTTTTTAAGGTTTTCAAGGGGGTTTTCAGGGTTTTTAGTGTTTTTATGTTTTCATGGATTTTTAACAAGTTTATATAATTTTTATGGTTTTTATGGTTTTTAGGGTTTTTAAGTATTTTGAGTGTTTTTAGGGGGTTTTGGGGTATTTAGGGTATTTTTGGATTTTTAGGGTCCTTTGGGTTTTTAGGGAATTTTTACATTTTTTAGTTTATTTTTGATTTTTTATATTTTTTTAATGTTTTTAAGGTGTTTAATGGTTTTAAAATATTTTAGTGTTTTTTAGGTTCTTTATTGGTTTTTTGGGTTTTTTAAGGTTTTAAGGGGTTCTTATGGTTTTCAGGGGGTTTCAGGATTATAGGGTTTTTGTTGTTTTCATGGATTTTTAGGGTGTTTAAGTATTTTTATGGATTTTAGTGTTTTTAGGTTTTTTATTAATTTTGATGGGTTTTAGAGTTTTTTAGGGGTTTTAGGGTTTTTATGGCCTTTTTAGGATTTTAAGGTTTTTTTGAGTTTTCAAAATTTTTTAGAGTTTTTTAGTGATTTTTAGGGTTTTTTGGGTTTTTTAATCTTTTAAGTTGTTTTATGGTTTTTAGGGGGTTTCAGGGTTCTTAATGTTTTTTATGTTTTCATGGAATTTTAGTGGGTTTTCAGAGATTTATGGTTTTTAGGGTTTTTTAGGGTTTTTAGTGATTTTGAGGGTTTGAGCGCTTTTTGGGATTTTTGGGTTTTTATTTTAGATTTTTTGGGTTTTTAAATTATTTTAGGGGTTTTATGGGTTTTTAGAGTTTTTAGTGGTTTTTAGCATTTTTATGGGTTTTATAGCTTTTAAAGGTTTTGGTGGTTTTTATAGTTTTCAAGGGTTTTTTAGGAATTTAGGGTTTTTTACGTTTTCATTTATTTTTAGGGTTTTTATGATTTTTAGGGGATTTTTGGGTTTTTAGGGAGTTTTAGGGGTTTTAGGAGGGTTTCAAGGGTTTTAGGTGTTTTGAGGGTTTTTAGGGCTTTTAGGGTTTTTTTGGGTTTTTAGGGTTTTTAATTTTTTACTGTTTTATGGTTTTTAGAGTTTTTCTACATTTTTAGGGTTTTAAGGGGTTTTAGAGTTTTTAGTGGGATTTTTTGGGTATTTATGGATTTTTAGGGGTTTTAAGTGCTTTAGAGGTTTTTATGATTTTCAAGGTTTTTCCAAGTTTTTAGGATTTTTTACATTTTCATTGATTTTTAGGGGTTTAGGATTTTTATTGTTTTCAGGTTTTTTAGGTTTTTATGGATTTTGTGGGTTTTTGGTTTTTTAGGGGTTTTTAGGGTTTTAGGGTCTTTTTGGGATTTAGGGGTATTTCAGGGTTATTAAAGTTTTTTAGTGTTTTGAGGGGTTTTAATGGGTTTTTGTAGTTTTTAGTTGTTTTTAGGATTTTTCTAGGGTTTTAGGGTTTTTATGGTATTTATGTGTTTTTATGGTTTTCATGGGGTTTTCAGGGTGTTTTACTTTTTCCTTGATTTAGGGGGGTTTTAGGTTTTGTATAATTTTTATGGGCTTTAAAGTTTTCATAGATTTTGATGGCTTTTGGGGTTTTCCAGGGGTTTTTTGGGTTTTTTGGGTTTTTTGGGTTTTTAGGGTCTTTTGGGGGGTTTTAGGGGGGTTTTCGGTGTTTTTAATATTTTTAGAGTTTTTTAAAGTTTTTATGGGTTTAAAGGGTTTTAGAGTTTTTATTATTTTTTAGAGTTTTTATGGGTTTTGGGTGTTTTTTAAGATTTTTGGAGTTTTTATTATTTCTAGGGTGTTTTTTAGGTTTTTAGGGGGTTCTACGTTTTCATTGATTTTAGTGGGTTTTTAGGATTTTTATGGTTTTTAGTGTTTTAGGGATTTTAGGGATTTTAGGGGGTTTTAGGGATTTTTTAGGGGTTTTAGGGGTTTTTAGGGTTTTAGGATCTTTTTGATTTTGTAGGGGTTTTTTGAGTATTTTGAGTTTTTTAGTGGTTATATTGTTTTTTAGAGTTTTTTAACATTTTTAGAGGGTTTAAGGGTTTTTAGAGTTTTTAGTGGGGTTTTTTTTGGGTTTTATGCATTTTAGGGTTTTTAATGATTTTATGGGTCTTTATGGTTTTCAGTGTTTTTTGGTTTTTAGGTTTTTTATGTTTTCATGGATTTTAAGGGTTTATTTATGTTTTTATGGGGTTTTAGGGGTTTTCAGGATTCTTAAGGGTTTTAGGGTTTTTAGTGGGTTTTTTGTGGTTTTTTGGGTTTCCAGGGATTTTAGGGTCTTTTGGGTTTTTTTTGAGTTTTTAGGGTTTTAAAGGTTTTTAACAGTTTTATGGGTTTAAAGTGTTTTTAGAGTTTTTGTGGGTTTTATGGGTTTTAATGGTTTTTTTTTGGGTTTTTGGGTTTTTTATGGTTTTTATGGGTTTTTATGGTTTTCAAGGGATTTTTAGGGGTTTTAGGGTTTTTTATGTTTTCATTGACTTTTTAGGGGTTTGGGGGGATTTTTATGATTTTTAGGATTTTTTAGGGTTTTTAAGGATTTAGAGGGGTTTTAGGTTTTTTTTCAGGGTTTTTAGGGGTTTTCAGGGTTTTTAGGGTTTTAAGGTCTTTTGGGTTTTTTTAGGGTTTTATGAGTTTTTTTAGGTTTTTTTAACATTTTTTAAGGTTTTATTATTTTTTGGAGTTTTTAGTGGGTTTTTAGCGTTTTTATGGGTTTTGGGGGTTTGAAGGGTTTTAGGGGGTTTTATGGATTCCAAAGGGTTTTAGGATTTTTTTGGGTATTAAGGTTTTTTAGGTTTTTATGGATTTTAGGGTTTTTAGGGTTTTTTAGGGGTTTTAGTGTTTTTTAAGGTTTTTTATGGTTTTTAGGGTCTTTTACTATTATGTTTTTATGGTTTTTATGGTTTTTTAATGTTTTTAATGTTTTTAGGGGTTTAAAGGCTTTGAAGAGCTTTTCTGGTTTTTATGGGTTTTTAGGGTTTTTAATGAGTTTTAGGGGGTTTTATGGTTTTCAGGGGGGCGTCAAGGTTTTTAGAGTGTTTAACATTTTCATGGATTATTAGGGGTTTTTAGGATTTTTATGCTATTTTTGGCCTTTTTAGGTTTTTAGAGATTTTTAGGGGTTTTTCAGGTTTTTCAGGGTTTTTAGGGTCTCTTTTTGGGTTTTTAGGGTTTTTTTTGACTTTTTAGGGTTTTAGGTTTTTTATCGTTTTAAGGGTTTTAAGGGTTTTTAGAGTTTTTAGTGGGTTATAAAGGTTTTTATAGGTTTTTAGGGTTTTTTACATTTTTAATGGTTTTTATGGTTTCAGGGGGGTTTTAGCAGTTTTAGGATTTTTTGGGGGTTTTTTGATTTTTCATGGGTTTTAGGGGTTTTTATGGGTTTTTTGGGATTTTGAGGGGTTTTAGGGTCTTTAGGGTTTTTTTTTTGGTTTGTAGGGTTTTTTGGGTTTTTAGGGATTTTTGAATTTTTATGGTTTTTTTTTGAGTTTTTAGGGCTTTTAGATTTTTTAACATTTTAGGGGTTTAAACGGTTTTTAGAATTTTTAGTTTTTTAAGGATTTTATGGGTGTTTAGAGTTTTTTTATGGTTTTTAGGGGGGTTTATGGTTTTCCAGGGGTTTTCGTTGTTTTTGGGGTTTTTTATGTTTTTATCGATTTTTAGGGATTTTTTAGGATTTTAATGGTTTGTCGGTTATTTAGGGTTTTTTAAAGATTTTGAAGGTTTTTAGGGGTTTTCAAGGGTTTTTAGGGGTTTTTTGGGTTTTTTGGGTGTTTTTGGTTTTTTGGGTTTCTTGAGTTTTTTTACGGTTTTTATGGTTTTTTAGAGTTTTTAATGTTTTTATGGGCTTTAAGGGTTTTTTGAGGTTCAATTGGGTTTTTAGGGTTTTTATGGGGTTTTAAGGTTTTTAAGGTTTTTAGGGGATTTTATGGTTTTCAGGGGTTGTTCATTGTTTTTAGGGTTTTTACGTTTTCATGGATTTTTATTGGTTTTTACGATTTTTATGGTTTTTAGGGTTTTTAGAGTTTTTAGATGGTTTTAAGGGTTTTTAGAGTTTTTTTTTCTTTTTTAGATTTTTATGGGGTTTTTAGGTTTTTAAGTGTTTTAAAGTTTTATGGTTTTCATGTGTTTTTAAGGTTTTTTAGGTTTTTTGACATTTTCATGGATTTTTGGGTTTTTTTATAATTTTTATGGGGTTTTGGGTGTTTTAGGGGTTTTAATGATTTTGAGGGTTTTTAGGATATTTCATTATTTTAGGGTTTTTATGATTTTTATGGTCTTTGGGTTTTTGGGGGTTTTTTAGGGTTTTAAGGTTTTAAATGTTTTTTAATGTTGGGGGGAGTTTAAGGGTTTTTATAGTTTTTAGTTGTTTTTAGGGTTTTTAGGGGTTTTTAGGGATTTTAAAGGTTTTCAGAAGTTTTATGGTTTTTAAGGAATTTTCAAGGTTTAAAGGTTTTTTATGTTTTCATGGATTTTTACGGGTTTTTAGGGTTTTTATGTTTTTTTTATATTTTTAGGGATTTTGAGGGTTTTAGGGGTTTTCAGGGTCATTAGGTGTTTCCAGGGTCTTTATGGGTTTTTTGGGTTTTTTTAGTTTTTGAGGGTTCAAAAGGTTTTTAGGGTTTTAAGGGGTTTTAGAGTTATTAGTGGGTTTTTAGGATTTTTCTGGGTTTTTATGGTTTTTAAGGCTTTTAGGGGGTTTTATAGTTTTTTGGGGTTTTCAAAGTTTTTAGGGTTTTGTACGTTTGATTGATTTTTAGGGATTTTTTAGGACTTTTTTGGTTTTTAGGGTTTTTTTGGGTTTTAAGTGGTTTTGGGTGGTTTTAGGGCTTTTTAGGGGTTTTGGGGGGGGGGTAGGGATTTTAAGGGGTTATTCGATCTTTTTGGGGTTTTGGTGTTTTTTTTATGTTTTTTAGGGTTTTTAAGGTTTTTTAGAGTTTTAAACATTTTTAGGGGATTTAATGGTATTTAGAGTTTTTAGGGGTTTTTTTATTGGTTTTAGGGTTTTTACAATTTTTACGAGTTTTTATGGTTTTCAAGGGGCTTTCAGGGTTTTGTGGGGTTTTTATGATTTCAAGGGGTTTTCAGGGTTTTGGGGGGTTTTTTATGATTTCATGTATTTTAGTGGATTTTAAGGGTTTTTATAGTTTTAGGGGTTTTAGGGGTGTTTTGACGTTGTTAGGGGTTTTAAGGGTTTTTAGAGTTTTTTGTAGGTTTTTAGGGTTTTTAACGTTGTAAGGGGTTTTATAGGTTTTATGGTTGTCAAGAGTTTTTCATGTTTTTTGGGGGTTTTTAGGTTTTCATGTATTTTTAGGAGTTTTAGGATTTTTATCATTTTTTGGGGGTTCTCGAGTTTTTAAGGATTTTAAGGGTTTTTAAGGTCGTGGGTTTTTAGGGATTTTCAGGTTTTTAAGGATCCTTTTAGTTTCTAGGGATTTTTTTGTGTTTTTAGTGTTTTAAAGGGTTTTTAGAGTTTCTTGACATTTTTAGTGGTTTAAAGGGTTTTTAGAGTTTTAATTGGTCTTTAGAGTTTTTATGGGGTTTTAGGGTTTTTCAGTGTTTTTAGGGGTTTTATGGTTCTTAGGGGTTTTTCAAGGTTTTTAGGATTTTTTACATTTTCATAGATTTTTTGGGGTTTTATTGATTTTTATGCTTTTTAGGTTTTTTTAGGATTTTTTGGGATTTTGAGGGGTTTTAGGGTTTTCAAGGGTTTTTAGGGATTTTTGGGGGGTTTCAGGGTTTTTAGGGTCTTTTTGGGTTTTTATTGAGTTTTCTAGGGTTTTTAAGGTTTTTTTAGATTTTTTTAACTTTTTTAAAGGATTTTAGAGTTTTAGTGGGGTTTTTATGGATTTTTTGGGTTTTTAGGGTTTTTGGGGTTTTTGGGTTTTTACTAGGATTTATGGGTTTTTAGGGTTTTTTATGTTTTCATGGATTTTTATGGGATTTTCGAGATTTTTGGGGGTTTTAGGTTTTTTAGGGTTTTTAGGGGTTTTGAGGGGTTTAAGGGTTTTGAGAAGTTATTTGGGTTTTTCAGGGTTTTTTTAGTTTTATAGGGTTATTTAGTTTTTTTATATTTTTTAACATTTTTAGGGGTTTTAAGATTTTATATAGTTTTTAGTGGTTTTTAGGGTTTTTAGGTTTCTTTAAGGTTTTATGGGTTTTTAGGAGTTTTTTAAGGATGTTAAGGTTTTTTTTACGTTTTCATGGATTTTTAGGGGGATTTTTAGGGTTTTTGGTTTTTGGGGTTTTTTAGGGTTTTTTGGGATTTTGAGGGTTTTTACGGTTTCTCAGTGGTTTTTAGGGTTTTTTATGGGGTTTTAGTGTCACTTTGGGGTTTTAGTGTTTTTTTGAGTTGTTTAGTGTTTTTAAGTTTTTTTAATATTTTTTTTCAAGGAAAATAGATTGTATATATAGAATAAAAATAAACTATAAAAAATCACCAAGGTGAACCAAGCTAGCCCAAAACCCAATGTTCAAGGCCAAGTAAGAAAAAGAGGAAACGAATCCCAAGGACCCCCATGAAGGCCATGGAGTACCTAGAAACAATGTGCCCAAGGCTGGAAAAGCCCCAAGCCTAAGGAATCCAACAACCTAAGATTCGGGGTCAACACCTTAAAGATCACATGAGCCAAGCAGATGGGAAGTCGGCTACACCACCAAGAGAACATGAGCTGGAAGCAGGAATATGATCCCATCATCCTCACAAAGCCTAAGCAGACCAGCACCATGTGTGCCTACACACCAAGCTAAGGAGCTCCGAAGTAACAACCAGACATGAGCACTCTAAGTCAAGGCAACCTAACCAAGCTAGGATGGAACAAGAATTTCCCCAACCAAACCCAAACAGATTCGAAGATGAATAGGAGAAATCTACGAAGGGGAAGACGACAACACCATAGAAACAACACCTGAGCCATAGAAAACTAGAAAGAACGAAACACACCCAAGAAAAAACCTGGCCAGTATCACCTCTCAGATAGCACCATACCACACCCACGCAGCAGCAGACACCCCTAGCCAATGGCATCCAAGTGCTCCACCACCGCCACAACAGCACCAATGAAATCAAGAAATCAGCCTAGAGGAAAATCCACCTACAACATCCCAACCCACACCCACGCACTCCATCACCTCCTACCGTCACCCAATAATGTACACACACACACACACCCATGCACCCACCTGAGAACAGCAACCCCAAGAAACTCGCAAAACAAGCCAACCAGAACTAGTACCCCGCAACAACCGACCCCAGCCACGCCAAAACAAACCTACACCAACAACACTAGGAGCTCGAGCAAGACAATCGCACTACCATCCAAAAACTCCATGAAAGCATTGGCTCCACATTACCAAAAAACCACGAATATCTCCAATAATCCCCAATGTCAGCACATATAAAGACCTGTACCACCCCGCCTCAACACCGCCTAAAATCCACCTCCATCTCTAAGAATCCCCATTACTAGCATGCAGCAAGATATCCCCTTGTACAGACCTGCACCACCCTTTCAAGTAGAATAGACTACCCTACAATCCCCCAAACAAACTCAGCAACTAGAAGCCCTCGAAACACCACCTATACTACCATCAAATAGTATCCATTGGCCAAACATATCCCCCAGCCACTACACCCATCAAAATAGCCACTACAGACAACCCCAACACCACAAAACCATGTAAACACAACTCAAAGCCCAATTTCCTAGCACTATAACCCAGAAGAACCCAATACAAACAAAACAACAGCAAAAAAACCACCAACACCAAGGGGAACCTCCTAATTCCATCTTCTCACCCCATGGTCCAACAAAAACCCTGCACCTACAATGCACTGCATTGTTGAGACAAACAAGACAGATCCTACTCCATACCTCACCCAACTAGTACGACCTCTTTACAGTAGACTCCTTGGAAAACCAACATCTAGAACATCTAGCCAGTCCAGGACTATCCCTACACCTTCATCAGCTGCAAGAAAACACCCTACGAAACATATGACCGGCCATCAAGCCACAAACCTCGCCACACCTATAGAAGGTAGAAGCACCCCAAGACATGTAAATCAGTCTACCAAAAGCCCCAGCATAAGCCCACATCATCTAGAAAATATCTACAAATCCCATCTAACAGAACCAAAAACAGATCATCCCATAACAAGCCAATATCCATAACAACCCACTACAACCAAAAAAAGCTATAACATCCCAACAACAACCCAAAGCTAGGAACACAACCTAAGTATGGAACTTGGGAAGTTACCTCTGTGGACCAAAACCTGATTATCCTTAGAATTATGAAATGGATTGCAAGAGGAAATACTAGAGCAGATAATCAATTCAATGTTGTACCAGATACTACTACCCTAGATAGGCAAATAACCATGCATCCTACAGTTCCTCTCCTTCCAAAAAACATACACTAGGGTAGCCAACCCAATCCTCCCCAACACACTTCTCAATAAGTCATTGGAGGAAAAACATAAAAACCATTCAACGATATTATGAAAAGAGTTGGAAGAATAATTCACAGATAAGAGGTTCAAAAAAGAAGACCAAATATTCTTAAAAAAAATATCTGAAAAAAGTGATCCAAATCCTCAGCATCCATATCATAAAGAAAACATCTATTGGGAAAGGATAAGCCCCTATGTTGCAATATATCTTTATTAGTTAGCCTAATAAGGACCCCTAACTAGAGAATGAATGAGTACCTATCCAGGGAAAAGTGATTCTAAACAAGAGAAAATCAAGGCACCATATAAAATCTCCACCTCAAATCATCCCAAAAACAACGAATGGAAAAATCAGACTAGCCATTCCAAAGGATTCTGTCCAAATCCCCAGCAGGTACAGGTAAAGAGAGAATCTCCTACATAAAATCCCAAAGTTCTGTTGAAACAGTAAGAGGAGGGTCCCATGAACCATTAGAAATAATATTAGCAACTGAGGAAAACTTTTCAATCCCAGATTCATAGATGATACAGTCATCCATAGAAAGACAAATAGGTCTCCTAGGGAGCCAAGAATTGAACTAAAGGGAGGTGCTCAACCCAATCCCAAAAAATAGGGAAATATGGTTATTGAGAAGGTCCTAGAGACCCAGTAATTTCCTCTAAGTCCATGAGCAGTTCCATGGGACTCTAGCAACCCAAAATTAAGAATGACCAAGAAGGAAAATTTGGGCCCAATCCAACAAAATAGAATAAAAGGATGGAATATAAATATCCTAGAAATTTTTAACAATGGAATCCTTGTTCTAATACTCCACAAACTTAATCCATAAGCTCCCCCCCCCATTTGGGTCTAGGCACCAACGCCAAATCCACTTTATCACCCGAGGAAACAAGGTAAGGTCCTTTCCAGAGAAATCATCAAATTTTTGTCTTAATGGACTGCACCAATTTCTTAGGAAAGATAAAATTGTAGCACCAATAGTTTTGTATGCTAAAAAAATTGATTGGACAAGTTGCAACTGACCTTCAAAATAGAGGAAGTTGTATATACAAACCTTGATTTTTCTAACAATTTTATCCTCCAAGATAGCACAATCCACAGCTCTTAAACAGGTTGTAATAAGAGGAACTCCAAGATAGAAGAGAGTAAGGGAACCACCAATAATCCCCAGAATAGATTCAATGCTATTTCAAACATCAAAAAAGACTACATCCAAGAACATACATGATTTCAAAAAATTGATAGATAATTTAGATAGAGAGTAAAATATATCCAAGGAATTATTCAGAACAAATACAGAGTCTAAATTTCCATACGAAAAAAGAAGTAGATCATCCACAAAGCAAAGTTGAGAGAGAGAAGTCTTACCAAAATGTCAATGGTACATAAAGAAATTAGAGCCCGAAATAAGAGATTCCAAAATGCATGAAAATACCTCCATAATAATCATGAAGAGAAAGTAGAAAAGTGGGTACCCTTTCCACATCCCTCTCTTCCATGGAAAGTATCCCTACAAACTACCATTAATATTAATAGAAAACATAGTACTAGAAACACACCTTTTGATACAAGAGGAAAAACAGGTAGGGAATCCAAGGAGATCCAAATCATCCCAAATGAACTACCATGTAACAGAATCAAAAGATTTAAATAAATAAATTTTAAAGGCACATCAAGGATTCCTAGAATTGAGATGATAACCCCACATCAGATCCTGATACATCAAAATGTTATCAGTAATACACCTCTCTTTAATAAAATCAGAATGAGCCTTGTTGATGTAAGTAGGGAGAACCCGCTTCATCCTAGCCACTTAAATCTTAGAAATTCACTTGTAGAGGGTATTACAACAAGATATTGGTATAAAACAAAATATGGATCTAGAATTAGAAACCTTAGGAATTAATGAGATAATAGAACCATTAGCCTTCTGAAGTAGATTCCCATAATTGAAAAACTAAATAACCGCCTCAGTGACCTCCGGACCAACCACTTTCCTAGACCTATGAAAAAAGAATGCATTAAAACAATTAATCTCCAACTCTTTATTAAGATGGATAGAAATAATCACATTAGAAACATCCTCTGACACCACATGCTTCTCTAGAAATAAAAAGAAAGAACTATCCACGGAATGAACCAAATAGGGATCCAAACACGATCTTCCAAGATAAAATGAAGATTACGAGGATCTGATCAGAGCTTTGAAGAAGTCAGTTGTCTCATTGATGATATTTATAGGGTTAGCGGTACTCTAACCATCAACATGGATAAGAAAGACCATTTGGAATAATTGAATCTAGCTTTCACAGAGTTAAAAAATAAGGATGAGTTTGAGTCCCTATCCTTAAGCCATTGGATTTGGATTTTCTTCTTTGCAGAGAGCACATTCTTTAAGTTCAAGGCCCTAAATCTCTTCTTAAAGATAACCTATTCCTTGATTAATTCATCCAAAGGTCCATTAAGAATGAAGGAAGTTCAGTAACCATGAAGATCATCTCTGATCAAAGATAGAACACTATGGTCCTGATCAGTAATATGGGAATTCAAAGCATGTAGAGCTCCTTTACCTCTCTTAAGTTTATGATAAAATTGGAAAATCTTACAGCTTGGAACCTGAACATCCCATGCATTGGAAATATAAGAAACAAACTAATCATAATCAACCCAGTGATTAAATAATTTGAAAAGAAACTTGTCGAAAAGCAGTACCACATCAACTCTGATAAGAATAGGGGTATGGTCTAATAATACGAAAGGAATAAAGTCTACAAAAGATGAAGTAAATCCATACATCCACTGAGAATTAACCAAGGAATGGTCCATCTTTGTCATCACTCTAGAAAAAACCATTCATCCATGAAAATATTATCCCCACAGAGTGCAAGTCAACAAGGTTCAAATTCAGAATACCCGCGTTGCAATCATCCATGGAAGAAACCTAGTTTAAACAACCACTTGATATATCTTCTTAAAATCTAATAACATTGAGGTCCCCAATAAAAATACAAGATCAAAAATATTATCTGAAGCATGAAATCCCATTTCATCCCAAAGAAGTTTCCTCACCACAACTGAATTGGACCATAGACAAAGGAGATAATACAATAAAAATATACCTTAACATCCTTAAAAAATAAAAACCATCAACTGAGCAGACTCAAACTATGGCTCCATCAATATAAAATTAGGATTCCATAGAGCCATAATATGTTTAGAAGAATAGGACAAATATTTATACCAATAATTCCATCCTGGAACAATCTTCCTCACAATCAAAGATAGGTTATCACTTTTAATCATAGTCTCCACAAGGCCAAAACAAGCCAACTTATTAGTAAAAATCAAATCATGAAACTCTCTTTCCTTATCAGGGGTAATAAGACCCCTAATATTATATACACAAAAATTAAACATTAGAGTTTAAGAGAGAATCATAGCTCTTCTGCTTGGGTCAAATTTTTATTGGATACATCTTATTGTCACACTCATCCACCTTAACTAGTTTATTCCTAAGATTATTATCACTTTAACTATCGGAAGTAGGACTAACCTATTCAGGAGGATCCAGAGAGGGATGGAATCCAACCTCTTTAATAACAGAAGATAAAGGTGAAGCACCATCAAAAGGAGGACTAGCCTACTCAGTTGGATCCCAACCTAGAGAGGAAGATCTGTCCACCTTACCATCAACTCAAGATGGAGATGAACATATAGCTGTGGGATTAAGATAAGAAACACCCCCTTCACAAGTCATGTCCACAAGATACTCTGATTTTGCAACAACATTCATAATAGATGAAACAGAACCAAAAATAGGATCAAAAACTTGGCAAAGACCCTCAGTGAATGTATGCTCCAAAGAGGTTGGAGGAACAACAGAACCAACGAAATTGACCCCTAGGATAGGTCCCTTCGTGCCTTTCAAATTCTTTGGCACCATAGAAACTGGAGCAACATAATTTGAAGCAAGTCCATAAGAAAGAAAGTCAATGGGGTTCTAAGTAGGGATTTTCGGAACCAAAACACTTTTGGAAGGACTTGGAAAATCTATAGGGGTTATATTATTTTAAGGGGTTTTTAGGGTTTTTAGGTTTTTTTACATGTTCATGGATTTATAGGGGTTTTATAGGATTTTTATGGGTTTTAGGGGTTTTTAGGGTTTTAGTAATTTTGAGGGTTTAAAAAGTTTTTAGGGTATTTTACGGTTCTTAGGGGTTTTCAGGGTTTTGAGTGTCTTTTTGGGTTTTTTGGGTTTTTTGGGTTTTTAGGGATTTTTATGGTTTTTATGGTTTTTTAGATCTTTTAAACATTTTCAAGGGTTTAAGGTTTTTTAGAGTTTTTAGTGGTTTTTAGGGGTTTTATGGGGTTTTTGGGTTTTTTAAAGGTTTTTACAAGGTTTTATTGTTTTCAGGGTTTTAGGAATTTGTTTATGTTTTCATGGATTTTTAGGGGTTTTTTAGGATTTTTGTGGTTTTCATCATTTTTAAAGGTTTTTAGGGATTTTTAGGGGTTTTAGGGTTTTTAGGATTTTTGGGTTTTTGGGCCTTTTGGGTGTTTTTTTAGTTTTTTAGGGTTTTTAAGGTTTTTTAGATCTTTTTTGCAAGGTAAGGTTTTATAGAATTTTTTAAAACATTTTGGTGTTTTAATGGTTTTTAGAGTTTTTAGTGTTTTTGATGAGAACCATGTTAAAGGCACTGAGTTGATTACCCGAGTGGAGGAGTTAGATTTGCAAGGCCCAATGATGGTAACAAGATTAAAGAGGTTGAATGCTATAATGAGAGCCCATCTCACTTCATTAAAGGCTCGGTGGATCTTTCCTTGCAGGGATGGAGAAAATGGGCCTATAACAAGGAGGAGAAACCTGAGGAAACCCACTACCCCTTTCACTCCATAGAGAAATTCCATGAAGGGTATTGGAGAATCATCAAAGCCAAAATAGGTGGTTGATCGCAAAAGTAACAAGGCAATTATTCCACTTAAGAAACCTACTTTTGAGGATAACCAAGAAAGGAATCGAGATATACATTGTTACAAATGTCAAAAAAGGGGTCACATTGCTAGTGGATGCCCAAATCAGTGCACCATTACCACCAAAAAACATGGATAATGGGAGACCGATAGAGATAGATCAGAGGAGGAAGATGAAGAATCCCCTGAAATTGACAATAGAGAATTTGTAGAAGATGGTGATATTCTTATCACTGGGAGTGTTCTAAGCACACAAATGACCATGGAAGAGAATGAGAGGTGGTAGAACCTCCATACACGGTGCAATATCCATGGGAAGGTATGTAGTGTTATTATTGATGGAGGAAGCTATAGTAACGTAGTAAGCACCGAGTTGGTGAAGAAGTTGGGACTTCCAACTTTGAGGAATCAACATCCATATCAGATTCAATGGTTGAATGATTGTGGAGATATAAAGGTTACCAAACAGGTGAAGGAATTGTTCTCCATTGTTAAATACAAGGATGAGTTATTTGGTGACATTGTTCATATTAAGTCGTGCCGCTTGTTGTTGGGTTGGTTGTGGTAGTATGATCGGCATGTTACTCATGATGGGTTCTTGAACCATCACTCTTTTGTACTCCAAGGGGAACTTGTAAACCTCAACCCCATGTCCCCCAAAAAAATTCTATAAGATCACATTTTTAGAGAATAAAAATATGGGTGATGAGGGAAAACATAGAAAATGAGAAAGGGAAGAATGAGGGAAAAATAGAAAACGAGAGAATAAAAGAAATGGAGAGAAAATAAAAATAAAGAGGGAAATTTTTTTAGAGGAGATAAAAGTGTGATGTTGTCAAAGAAGAGTGAGGTTAAGGAAGATTTTATTTCTTGGAAAAACCTTTTAGTACTTATTTATAAAGAGGTGATGTTGAACACTAATGACTTAACATGTCCTTCTCCACATGTTGTTGAGTATTTTTAATAGGAATTTGGAGATTTTTTTCTTGAAGAGGTGCCACCTGGTTTACCACCCATTATAGGTATTGAGTATAAAATTGACCTCATACCCAAAGAATCACTACTGAATTTCCCTGCATATTGAACCAAACTAGAGGAGACAAAATAAATTCAATGGAAAGTTCAAGAGCTGTTGGATGTGGGATATGTCAGAGAGAGCCTTAGTCATTGTGTCGTACCGGTGCTTCTATTACCAAAGAGGGATGGAACATGGAGAATTTATATTGACATAAAATCCATTGATAACATCATGATTCGGTATCATCATCCTATCCCTATGTTATATTATATTCTATATGAATTAAATGGTTTTACAATTTTCTCAAAAATTGATTTAAGAAGTGGCTATCATCAAATTAGGATGAAAGAAGGAGATGATTAGAAAACTACATTTAAGAAAAAACATGGACTTTATGAATGGTTATTCATGCCCTTTCATCTCATTAATTCACCTAGAACATTTTTTAGGTTAACGAATCATGTCTTATGTGCATATATTGGAAATTTTGTGGTAGTTTACTTTTATGACCTTTTGGTGTATAGTAGGAATTTTCATAAACATGTAGATAACTTATGAAAATTCCCAAAGGTGTTAAGGAAGGAAAACTTGTTTGGAAATATAAATAAATGTGAATCTTTCCTCGATAAGATTGTTTTCCTTGTATTTTTGTGAGTGGAAATGGAGTTGAATTCGACGCTGAGAAGATCAAAGTGATATAATAATAGACAACTCCAACCTCTATTGGACAAGTCATAAGTTTTCATGAGCTTACTAGTTTTTAAAAGAAATTTTTGAAGTATTTAAACACACTAATAGCACTGTTTAATGAGTTAACAAAGAAGAATGTTCCTTTCAAATGGGGGACAACTCAAGAGAGGGCCTTCCATGCTCTTAAGGAGAGACTCACCCATACCCCTCTACTTGAACTTCTAGACTTCGGTAAGACCTTTTAAATTGAATGTGATGCAAGTGGAATTGTCATAGGAGGAGTAATCATTCAATAAGGTAAACATGTTTCTTTATTTAGTGAGAATTTAAATTTCTAGACTCTATACTATGATACATATTAAAAAGAGTTGTATACATTGTTTAGAGTACTATAAATTTTGCAACATTATATTTTTTCAAATGTATTTGTGATCCATTGTAATCACGAGGCTCTTAATTACCTTAAGAGACAACATAAACTAAATGGGAGACATGATAGATGGATGGAATTCATTTAATATTTTCCATATGTCATCAAGTATAAAAAGGGTAAAGAAAATATTGTACAAGATGCACTTTCACATAGATATTCTCTTTTATCCTCACTAGATTCTAAACTCCTTATTTTAGTATGACACTGAGAGAGATTTCAGTGAACCTTATGGTCATTTTAAACCTAGAGTTAGTTTGGAAAAGTTCTATTTACTTGATGGATTTTTATTCTAGATTGATAAGATTTTCATTCCCAATATCTCTATACATTTACCTTTACTAGAGGAGTCACATTTCAGTGGGTTAATGGGACATTTTGGTGTTGCAAAAACTTTAAGCATTCTTAGTGAGCATTTTTATTGTCTTAGAATGTATAGAGATGTTGAAAAATTTGTGGTAAAGTGAATTTTCTTCCATAAATACAAATCTAAATTGAACCCACATGGATTATATATTCCTCTCCCAATACCCTACACCCCTTGGGGGGACATATTAATGGAATTTATTGTGGGGTTACCAAGGACCAAGAGGGGGAGAGATTCCATTTTTGTTTTGGTGGATTGGTTTTCTAAAATGGTACATTTAATTCCTTATCACAAAACAGACGATGCCTATAACATTTCAATGATTTTATTTTAGGAATTAGTCAAACTCCATGGACTTTCAAGGACTATTGTGTCATATTGAGACACAAAATTCCTCAGTTACTTTTGGAAGACCTTGTGGAGAAAAATGGGTATGAATTTAGTATTTTCCACTACTTGTCATCCACAAACCGATGGGAAAACAGAGGTGGTGAATCAGAAATTATCATCCCTTCTGAGAAAAATTGTCAAGAAGAATATCAAGAATTGGGAGGAGTGTTTTCCAGATATGGAATTCATATATAATAGGTTCAATCATTCCACTAATAATTATTCTATATTTGAAATTATTTACGACTTTAACCCTTTTCCCATATTGATCTAGATCCTTTTCCTTTAAAGAAATCAACTAATATGGATGCAAAAGGGCATGTAGAATTCATCAATAAATTCCATGAAAAGGCAAGGAAAATATCAAGCGGATAACCCAAAAATACATTGATTTTGAAAACAAGGGTCACAATCAAGTGTTGTTCAATCTCGGTGACTTAGTCTGGGTTCATATGCGGAAGGAAATATTTCACAAGAAATTGAAATAAAAACTCATTCCATAAGGAGATATACCTTTCTGGGTGCTGGAGAAAATTAACAATAATGCTTACAAGATAGCTCTATGAGGTGAGTATAGTGCAAGTGAAACATTCAATGTTTTTGATCTTTCTCCTTTTTGGGTGTAGAGGATGAAGAGTCAAGGATGAATCCTTTTTAAGAGGGGGAGGATGATGAGAACCACGTTGAAGGCACTGAGTTGATTTCTTGAGTGGAGGAGTTAGATTTGCAAGGCCTGATGATGCGAGGGAGATTAAAGAGGTTGAATGCTATAATGGGTGCCCATATCACTTCATTAAAGGTATAATGAATCTTTCCTTTCATGGACAGAGAAAATGGGCCTATAGTATCACTTATGCAATCCTCAACATGATGTTTAAATCTTGGCCCACATGGTTGCCCGAATTTTGGAAGCCTTGCCCACATGGAGGATTATAGAATGGCATCTTTGGACAAGAAAGTAAAAACCGGTGGGCTATGCGCTCAACGTCAAATCTGATGGGATATAGTTGGAAAGTTGTGTGCTACTTTTCCAAAAAGTCTTTGGTAGACTTTATCTTTTTTAATTTAAGGGATAAAAGTAGGTTTAGCCTTCAAGACTTTAGGGTATTAGACCCTTGACTATTGTATCACCCCTTGGCTATAAATAGACACCCCATGGAACTTGTATGGGATTCAAGATTCTAATAGATAGATTATACATTATTTCTTATCCATTGTGTGAGGATTGTTTCAGATTTCCCCCTTGATCTTGTGCATTATTTCCTTGTAAATCTACAAGTTAGATTGGTGATCCAAGATTACACAGCTCCCAATTCTGTACCTCAACCCAAGTACATTGTTGTGTGGATTGGCTATCACATACCTTCCTTGAGTGTGTTATCTAAGTAGTAGGTCGTGCTCCTTATATCATTGATTGACTAATTGCATCCACTTCCCATACCCATAATTTTCCACTTAGCCCTGAACCGCATCCTTCATCTACCACCCTATGTCGTGAAGATTGGGCCACCCCATGTGTCTCGCATCATATTTTTAGGGTTTTATAGGGTTTGGGGGTTTTAAGGGTTTTTATGGTTTTCATGGGTTTTTCAAGGTTTTTAGGGATTTTTACATTTTCATGGATTTTTAGGGGTTTTTAGGGTTTTATGGTTTTTAGGGATTTGAGGGGTTTTAGGGTTTTTCCATGGGTTTAGTGTATTTTAGTGTTTTTAGGGAATGTTTTTGTTTCTAGGATTTTTTGAGTTTTTAGGGGTTTTTTTGCAAGGCAAATAGGACTTTCATAAAGTGAAAAGGAATTAAAGTACAGACAAACACCCAAGGGTAGGACCATGACCCGAAGGCCAACAATAGAAGGAAAAGAATGAACAAGCACATTTAAATAAAGATAAGCAGCCAGCTGGAAGACATGAGAAGCTTCATGAAGCCCAACCAACAAGCACCAGGAATAGAGGGAAACACCAGCCATAAAGCAGCAGTAACCCTAGACAAGGTAGCATAACTAAAGGCAGTCAAGAGAAAGAAGAGCCCTAACCAGTAGCCGAAAGAGGAAGAAAACATCCAAAACCACTAATCCATCACACCATTGAGAATATAACCCCAACAGAAATGAAAAGCAAAGAAAAAACACCAAGAAGGAAACCAGCAGCACGCAGCAACAACTGAAGGAGCTCCAAGTGGGGCAGTTAGCAACATCTTTGGTCATAACCAACATAATATAGATGTTCTCAATGCACCCATCCATCGAAAAACCACAACAACCATGAGAAACAATCCCTAAGAGAATAAAGGCCATCACCAACAAGACCAATCACCGTACAAAAACCATCTACAACTCTCCCAAGTAGAACCAAAAGGATAACACAAAGAAATACACACTGAAACCATAGTTCTTTAGGGGTTTTAAGGATTTTTATGTTTTTTAATCTTTTAATGGTTTTTATAGTTTTTAGTGGGGTTTTAGGGTTATTATGTATTTTAGGGTATTTTAAGTTTTTAAGGGATTTTTATGGTTTTAGGGATTTTTTCAAAGTTTTTAACATTTTCATGGTTTTTAGGGGTTTTTAGGATTTTTATGGTTTTTAAGGATTTTTTAGTTTTTATTGTTTTTAATGTTTTTAAAGTTTTTTAATATTTTTAGGGGTTTAAAGTGTTTTTTTAGTTTTTTGTGGGTTTCTTGGGTTTTTATTAGTTTTTAGGGGATTTAAGTTTTCAAGGGGTTTTATGGTTTTCGGGGGTTTTAGGGTTTTTTACGTTTCTATGGATTTTAGGTGTTTTTAAGTATTTTTATGGTTTTCAAGTTTTTTTGGGGGGGTTTGGTGTTTTTAGGGTTTTTTATGGTTTTAGGGTTTTCAGGTTTTTTGGGGTATTTTTTGTGTTTTTATGGGTTTTTTAAGTTTTTAGGCTTTTTAAAAAAAATTAGAGTTTTTAAATGTTTTTAGGGGTTTAAGTGTTTTTAGATTTTTTAGTGTTTTAAGGGTTTTTATGGGTTTTTTGGGTTTTTATGGTTTTTAGGGGTTTTTATGGATTTCATGGAATTTTAGGGAATTTTAGGGTTTTTAGGGATTTTTTGGGGGTTTTAGGGGATTTCAGGGTCTTTTTGGGTTTTTAGGGTTTTTTTATTTTTTAGGGGCTTTTAGGTTTTTTAGTGTTTTTAACGTTTTGGGTGTATAAAGGGATTTTAGAGTTTTTATTGAGTTTTTATTGGTTTTTAGGGTTTTTAAAGTTTTAGGGGTTTTTATGGTTTTCATGTTTTTTTCAAGGGTTTTAGGATTTTTTTATGTTTTCATGGTTTTTAGGGTTTTTTTTATATTTTTTATGGTTTTCAGGTTTTTTAGGGTTTCAATGGATTTTGAGGGATTTTCAGGGGGTTTAAGGGTTTTTAGGGGTTTTCAAGGTTTTTTGGGCGTTTTGGGATTTTAGGGTTTTTAAAATATTTTTGGAGTTTTATGGTTTTTTATAGTTTTCTAATGTTTTTACGGGTTTTAAGGGTTTTATCATTTTAAGGGGGTTTTCAGGGTTTTTATGGTTTTTTATGTTTTCATGGAATTTAGGGGTTTTATGATTTTTTAGGTTTTTAGGGGTTTTAGTGTTTATTGGGATGTTGAGGGTTTTATGGATTTTTAGGGAATTTTAGGGTTTTATGGGGTTTTAGGGGTTTAGGGGGTTTTAAAGGTTTAGCATCTTTTAGGGTTTCTTTTAGTTTTTTATGATTTTTATGTTTTTTTAGAGTTTTTAATATTTTTAGGGGTTTTAAGGGGTTTAAGAGTTTTTAATAGTTTTTTAGGGTTTCTATGGTTTTAGAGTTTTTAAGGTTTTTAGAGGGTTTTATATTTTTTTAGGGTTTTTAGAGTTTTTTATGTTTTTGTGGATTTTTAGGGGTTTTTTAGGATTATTATGGTTTTTAGGTTTTTTACGTATTTTAGGTTTTTTGAGTGTTTTTAGGGATTTTCAAGGGTTTTAGGTTTTTTCAGGGTTTTTATTGTCTTTTAGGGATTTTAGTTTTTTTTGTGTTTTTTATAGTATTTAAGGTTTTCATAGTTTTTTTAACATTTTTAGGCATTTTGATAGTTTTTTGAGTTTTAGTGGTTTTAGGGGTTTTATGGGTTTTAGGGATTTTTCAGAGTTTTTAGGGTTTTTTATGTTTTCATGGTTGTTTAGGGGTTTTTAGGATTTTTATGGTTTTTATAGTTTTTATGGTTTTTAGGTATTTTGAGGGGGTTTAGGGGTATTGAAGGGATTTTATAGTTTTTTTAATGTTCTTGAGTCTTTTGGGTTTTAGGGCTTTTTTATTTTTTTAGGGTTTTATGTTTTTTAGAGTTTTTAACATTTTTAGGGGTTTAAAGGTTTTTTAGAGTTTTTAGTGGCTTTTTAGGGTTTTAATGGGTTTATGGGGTTTTATGAAAATTTTAGGAGTTTATGGTTTTTAGGGGTTTTGGGTGTTTTAGGGTTTTTTACATTTTCATGTATTTTAGGGTTTTTTTTAATATTTTTATGTTTTTATGGGTATTTAGTGTTTTTATGGTATTTTTGGGTTTTTTGGGTTCTTAAGGGGTTTTTTGGGGGTTTCAGGGTTTTTAGGGTCTTTTTAGGTTTTTAGGGTTTTTCTGATTTTTTTAGGATTTTTAAGGTTTTTAGAGTTTTTTTACAAGGTAAGGATTTTTAGAGTTTTTTAATCTTTTAGGGGTTTTAAGGGTTTTTAGAGTTTTTTGTGGTTTTTAGCGTTTTATGGGTTTTTATGGTTTTAAGGAGATTTTATGATTTTCAGGGTTTTTTTAAGTTTTTAGGGGTTTTTACATTTTCATGGATTTTTAGTGGGTTTTTAGGATTTTTATGGTTTTTATGGTTTTTTAGGGTTTTAGGGATTTTGAGTGTTTGTAGGTTTTTCCTGTGGTTTTTAGGGTCTTTAGGGGTTTTATGGGTTTTCAGCGTTATTAGGGACTTTTGGGGTTTAAAGGGTTTTTTATTTTTTGTGGGATTTTAAGTTTTTTTTGAATTTTTTAAATATTTTAAGGTTTTTAAGGGATTTTATAGAATTTAGTGAAATTTTATGATTTTTATGGGGTTTATGGGTTTTTATGGTTTTTAGGGGGTTTTATGGTTTTTAGGGGTTTTATGGTTTTCAGGATGGTTTTTAAGGTTTTTTACATTTTCATGGATTTTTAGGGATTTTTAGGATTTTTATGGTTTTTAGGGTTTTTAGGGATTTTGAGGGTTTATAGGGTTTTTAAGGGGTTTTAGGGGTTTTAGGGTTTTTAATGTTTTTAACATTTTTATGGGTTTTAATGGGTTTTAGAGTTTTTAGTGGGATCTTAGGGTTTTTATTGGTTTTTTTGGGGTTTTTAAGGCTTTTTGGGTTTTTGATGGGTTTGAGGTGTTTTCAGGGTTTTTGTATGTTTTCAAAAAAAAATTAGGGTTTTTATGGTTTTTAGAGTTTTTTGGGGTTTTTAGGGTCTTTTAGGTTTTAGGGCTTTTTTTGAGTCTTTATGGGCTTTAAGGTTTTTTTTGGAGTTTTTAATGTTTTTAGGGGTTTAAAGGTTTTTTAGAGTTTCTAGTGTTTTTTATGATTTTATGGGGTTTTAGGGTTTTTTAAGTTTCTTAAGGGTTTTTATGGTTTTCAGGGGGTTTTAAGTGTTTTAGGGTTTTTTATGTTTTCAAGGATTTTTAGGGGTTTTTTAGGTTTTTTATTAATTTTTGGGTTTTTTGGGATTTTGAGGGGTTTTGGGGTTTTTATAGGGTTTTAGGGTCTTTTGGGTTTAAAGGTTTTTTTGAGTCTTTTGGGGGTTTTATGTTTTTTATAGTTTTTTAACATTTTTAGGGGTTTTTGGGATTTTATATTTTTTAGTTTTTTAGGGTTTTATTGGGTTTTAGCGTTAGTTAAGGTTTTTTGGGGTTTTGTGGTTATAAGGGGGTTTTTAGGGTTTCAAGGTTTTTTTAAATTTTCCTGGTTTTTTAGGGATTTTTTAGATTTTTATGGTTTTTACATATTTTAGTAAAATACGGCTTGGGACCAAGCATGACCAGTCCCCCAAAGTTTTATTAAAAATTTAGAGAGTGAGCGTTATGAGGAGGGTATACCAACACAGGTGTGTAATTCACCCTTCATATCAGAGTCCATAGAGGGGTTTAATGGGTTTATAAAGTTTTTAGTGGTTTTAGGTTTTTTATGGGGTTTTAGGGTTTTATAAGTTTTTTAAGGGTTTTTACGGTTTTCAGGGGTTTTCATGGTTTTTAGGGTCTTTTACGTTTTCATGAATTTTTTGGGGTTTTTAAGTTTTTTTGTGGTTTTTAGGGTTTTTAACGATTCTAAGGGTTTTTAGGGGTGTTTAGGGGTTTTTAGGGGTTTTTAGGGTTGTTATGGGTTTTCAGGGTGTTTGGGGTCTTTTGGGTTTTTAGGGTATTTTTTATTTTTTTAGAGTTTAAAGGTTTTTTTATAGTTTTTAAAGTTTTTAGGGTTTTTATGAATATTTAGAGTTTTTAGTGGATTTTTAGGGGTTTTATGTGTTTTTAGGTTTTTTGAGGTTTATATAGGTTTTTATGTTTTTTAGTGGTTTTTCAGGGTTCTTACATTTTCATGGATTTTTAGGTTTTTAGGGTTTTTTGGGATTTTGAGACTATTTTGGGTTTTAAGGGGTTTTAGGGTTTTAGGATTTTAGGATTTTTTAGGGTATTTAGGGTATTTTAGAATTTATAGGGGTTTTTTAGTTTTTTTGATTTTTTAAGGATTTTTATAGTTTTTTAACATTTTTAGGTTTTTTAAATGTTTTTTATATTTTTTATGGTTTTTTATGTTTTTTTGGATTTTTAGGGGTTTTATGGTTTTTAGGGGTTTTATGGTTTTTTTTCATTTTCATGTATCTTTAGGATTTTTTTAGGATTTTTATGATTTTTAGGGTTTTTAAAGATTTTGAGGGGTTTGGGTTTTTAGGGGGTATTTGGGGTTTTAGGGTTTTTTTGGGTTTTAGGGTCTTTTGGGTTTTTTGAGTTTTTTTTGGGTTTTTACGGTTTTTATGGTTTTTTGAGTTTTTAACATTTTTAGGGGTTTCAAGGGTTTTTAGAGTATTTAGTAGTTTTTTGGGTTTTTATGGCTTTTAGGGATTTTAAGGTTTTTAGGGGTTTTATGGTTTTTAGGGGTTTTTCATCATTTTTCGTGTTTTTTATATTTTCATGAATTTTTAGAGGGTTTTTTAGGATTTTATGGTTTATAAAGTTTTTATGGGTTTTAAGGTTTTTGAGTGTTTTTTGGGTTTTTCATGGGTTTTTAGTATACTTAGGGTTTTCTTTGTTTTTAGGGTTTTATGGTTTTTTAGAGAATTTAACGTCTTTAGGGGTTGAAATATTTTTCGTTTTTTAGTGGGTTTTTAAGGTATTTTTGGGTTTTAGGGGTTTTTAAGGGTTTTAGGGGTTTTATGGTTTTCTATGGGTTTTCAGGGTTTTTTAGGGTTTTTTATGTATTCATGGATTTTTAGGGGGTTTTTAGGATTTTTATGGTTTTTTGGTTTATTAGGGTTTTTTTGGGATTTTGGTCATTTTTGGGGTTTTTTCAAGGGTTTTAGGGATTTTAGGGCTTTTTAGGGTTTTGTGGTCTTTTGTGGTTTTAGTTTTTTTTTTGTGTTTTTCAGGGTTTTTAAGGATTTTTAGAGTTTTTTAACATTTTTTTTTGGTTTAAGGGGTTTTTAGGATATTTATGGATTTTAGGTTGTTTAGGGATTTTGAGGGATTTTAGGGGTTTTCAGGGGTCTTTTGGCTTTTTAGTGGCTTTAGAGTCTTTTGGGTTTTTATGTATTTTTTTTAGTTTTTATGGTTTTTAAGGTTTTTAGAATTTTTTTAACATTTTTAAAGGTTTTACGGGTTTTTAGTATTTTTACTGGACCATATAGGGCTTTTCAGGGTTATTGTGGTTTTTTACATTTTCATGGATTTTTAGGGGTTTTTTAGGATTTTTATGTTTTTATGGGTTTTTATGGTTTTAAAAGATTTTGAGGGTTTTGAGGGTTTTTCAGGGGTTTTTTGGGTGTTACAGAGTTTTTAGGGTCTTTTTATTTTTATGTATTTTTGAGTTTTTGGGGTTCTAAGGTATTTTAGAGTTTTTTAAAATTTTAAGGGGTTCCGAGGGTTTTTACGGTTTTTAGTGGTTTTTAGGGTTTTTAAAAGTTTTTAAGGTTTTTTTATGGTTTTTAGGGGTTTTTATGGTTTTCTAGGGTTTTTAGGTTTTTTTAGGGTTTTTAGGTTTTTTTAGGGTTTTTAGGGTTTTTTAATATTTTAATTGATTTTTAGGAGTCTTTTTAGATTTTTTACAGTTTTTAGGGATTTTTAGGGTTCTAGGGGTTTTTTAGGGTTTTTAGGGGTTTTAGGGTCTTTTCAGGTTTTTAGAGGTTTTATTAGTTTTTTAAGGTTTTTAATCTTTTTTAGAGTATTTAACATTTTTAGTGGTTTTAAGGTTTTTAGAGTATTTAGTTGTTTTTAGGGTTTTTATGGGTTTTTAGTGGTTTTAAGGGTTTTTGGGGATTTTATGGGTTTTTAGGGTTTTTATGGGTTTTCATTGGTTTTTTTGGGTTTTTATCATTTTTCTGGGTTTTTATTGTCTTTTTTGATTTTTATGGTTTTTTTGAGTTTTTTTAATGATTGTAAGGTTTTTTAGAGTTTTTAAATGTTTTTGCAGGGGGTTTAAGGGTTTTTAGAGATTTGGTGTTTTTTAGGGTTTTTAGTCTTTTTAAGGATTTTAGGGGGTTTTATGATTTTCAGGGGGTTTTCAAGGTTTTTAGAGTTTTTTATGTTTTCATGGATTTTTAGTGGTTTTTTATGATTTTTATGGTCTTTAGTGTTTTAGGGATTTAGAAGGGTTTTAGTTTTTTTAGGGTTTTTTAGTATTTTGATGGATTTTTTAGGGGTTTTAGACATGAAAGATGTGAGGTTCTAGCTATTCCCGACCCCACCAAATTTATTAAAAAGAAAAAAGAGACACAGCAGACAAGGGAGGGGAGGGATCAATCGACCCACACCCGAAAACCCTTAACAAACCAAGACAAAAGACCCAAAAAAAGAAAAATCAAGAATGCAAGAAAAAGAGAAAAAACACACAAAACAAAGCAGCCACCACCAACATCTAGCATCAACCAGCATCCAGCAGCTCCCAGCAGACCAGCAACCAACACAGGTCTACCATCCTTCCCTACCAACATAATCATAATCCGCACCAGGGGGGTCTCCCTCAACACCATAGCCAGAGGCCGCATCAGTGTCTACTGACTCCCACTTAGAAGAATCATACTGCCTCATGAAGTTGGTGTAGTATTCCCTTAACTTCACCTGCTCCACATTCAGCTGCTTCTTAGCAAACTGTCCCACCTTTCTAGAAGAATTCTTCGAAGCATTGCTGGAGGCCCTCATAGAAACTGTTCTCAGAAAGGAAGAGTAGTCCTTCCTTGGCCTCCTCACTTTCTGGGTTGCAATGCCAATATCACCATGCTTCCCTTGGACAGGTATAACAGTGTCCTCCTGGTTGAGAAAACATGAGGTGGGAGGTGGAAACCACTCCCTAGACAGCCCCCTGCAAAGTTTTTCTTCCTAGCAAGTAAGGCCTTGTCCTTTAAAATGAGGGCCATGTTGGATTTAATCCTAAAACCATCAGCAGAGCCACTCTCCCAAAGCATCGAACACTCAGATTCCATTCCCTCCTGCAAAAGGGAAGACTGTATAGGCACAATCATCACATTGGGGTCCTCCAAATCCCTGTCTTTCAGAACCAAACATTTTGGGTTCCCATCCTCATTGACCCTAGTCATCCCATCCTCAACAGAATTCACATCATGCGCCTCCGAAGCATCCACTATGATCAGAACTAGTTCAAAGGGTTCAGAATCGCTCATCAAAGACCTTGTGAGGACACCCCATTACCCTCAGCCTGAGCAGCATTCACAACATTCTCGACCCCCAGATCAGCCCTCGCCTTATCCTCTCATTCAACAGCACTATCAAGGCTCCCAAAAGTGCTCAACATCATCCCAGCTTCACTAGCATGCTGGTCAACATTCCCTCCCCCCTGTCCAGTAGCAAGCACATCTGTCAGCACCTAAAAATAAGGCTTCACACTCCCAGCATCAGCCACCGGAGGATTCTGGGACACGCTCCCTCCACCATGCCCAGCAGCAGCGGCCTGCACCTTATTCTGAAATTGTTCAGCATAGATCTCACATCCCGCATTGTCCGGGGACCCTTGCACCTCCTCCTCAAACTCCAGCCCAGCAGAAACCTCCATGCCAAGAGAACATCCAGCATCCGGGAGCTTCAGATCACTCCTCAAGAGATTAAAGATATCATGCACCTTGGGTTTCGGTTGACACTGGGCAACCACTTTCCCAAAGCTGTGATTACCCACTACAGACCCAACTCCCTTAAGCACAACCGGAGAGCTAGCTTGCACAGAGCTTAGTGGTCCAGGACCTAGACGAAGAGCAGAATCCACTCCCTTAGCAACATTTTGCTCATGCCCAGATGAAATAGTCGTTGCAACCTCCTTAGCATGGACCTTCATCCGAGCCTGGCACCCTCCATCAGACAATGATTTCAGGGGAACAGAACCCATGTGCACCACCTTCTGCACAGCGCCAAGGTCCTGATTCCCTTCACCGGCCACCTCTTGATCACGATTCAAAACACCACAACTACAAGATCGAGAACTATGACCCAGATTCCAAAAGGAGGAGCAGAAATCATTCCATGACTCGAAGATATTTTAGGGGTTAAAGGGGTTTTAGGGATTTTAGGGGTTTTCAGGGATTTTAGGGTATTTTTGGGATTTTAGGGTTTTTTTAATCTTTTTAGGGTTTTAAAGGTTTTTTAGTGTTTTTTAACATTTTTAGGGATTTTAATGGTTTTTAGAGTTTTTAGTATTTTGATAAGTTTTTAGGGATTTTCAGGTTTTTAAGGTTTTTATGGGTTTTTTAAATTTTCGTGGATTTTTAGCAAATTTTTATAGTTTTTAGTGTTTTTTTGCGCTTTAGATATTTTGAGGGTTTTAGGGTTATTTAATGGTTTTTAAGATTTTTTAGGGTCTTTCGGGTATTTTTGGGATTTTAGAGGTTTTTTGGGGTTTTAAATATTTTTAGTGTTTTAAACGTTTTTATGGGTTTAAATGATTTTTATAGTTTTTTATGGGTTTTAGGGTTTTTATAAGTTTTTAGGTATTTTTAAGGTTTTTAGGGGTTTTTATGGTTTTTTGGGGTTTTCAGGGTTTCATGGTTTTTTAAGTTTTTATGGATATATATGGATTTTAAGGATTTTTTTTGTTTTTATGGGTTTTTAGGGGTTTTAGGGATATTTATGGGATTTCAAGGGATTTTAGGTTTTTCTAGGGTTCTAGGGTCTTTTTGGGTATCTAGGGTTTTTTCAGTTTGTAGGGTTCTTAAAGTTCTTGGGGTTTTTAAGGGAAAGGAAGATGCGAAGGTCATGTTATTCCCGACCCCCCCCCCAAATTTATTAGAAAAAAAGACGTAGTAGAAAAGACACAACAGACAAGGGAGGGGAGGGGTCGATCAACCCACACCCAAAAACCCTGTACAATGACACAAAACCCAAGAGTCCCCAAAAAACCCAAAAGACACTCAAAACAAAACCAGAAAAGGTAGAAAATAAAACAAATCTCCAACAGCATTGCCCATCTAGACAACAACCAACATCATGCATCACCATTATCGTCAACCATCACCTCCTTGCCATGCATAACCACCACTATCATCATAGAACCACCATTATCAAAGTTATAAGTATCAACTTCGCTACCTCACCGCTAAGTTTCAAAATCCAGTCATCTTCCAGAAATTCACACCTAGTAGCACATCCAGGAACACCAAAGTCCAAAATCCACATTGATTCACAACTAAACCCACTACACCACAGAGGACCACAGTCCAATATAGCATCCATAACACAACACAGCTTAACCAACACTTCATCAACAACATGGGGGGAAACCAGGACCCATGCCCAGAACCCAACCGCAGCACCCATAGTAGCGTCTTACGCCACTTAGCAGAACCAAAAACCAGCATCCACAACAAATCACAACCAAAACAGCCACAACACATAAAACCACCATCCAATATAGTAGCCAAAATGAAACAAAACATAATGATCCCTTCAGCATTAGCATGAGACATATCCAATAGTGAGAAACCAGAAAAACGAACCTGCATTACCTGCACAGATCGGTTCAAAGCTGATATTATTTGTGCCTCCTGAGAAGATCCAGAATCCCGTATCACAGCATCGCACACAATTTCCCCAAATCCATCACAAATCTGGGGAAACCACCAAGATTCATCCATCCCTAGGTCTCTACTACAAGACATTGCCTCACCTTGACATCTCCTAAGCCACCTGAAGCTAAGCAGCACAAGAAGCTGCAATGTCGCCCGCTAGATCATCGCGCTGCACCATCTACAAAACCCACAGATTTGAAGCAAAATCCATATCCCACGCCGCTATTGAATCCCCCTCCACCACCAAGCCATGGATGTCTATGCAGCTTCCAGAACCGCCAAATTGAATCTGACCCACTTATCCATGGAACACCACACTCTGATCAATCGATATCTGAGCAACTCCACCATGGATCTGCTACGCCGAAGACCAAAGCTGGACCAATTCTCCATGAAACTGCATAGCCGCATGTCGAAGAGGTTGGATCTAACCCGATCCTCCATGGTTGACTTCTTCATTTGGGTATGACGCCAGAGAAAATAAATCTTCAAGGGCATCACATATCCAAAAGAAACGCAACGCGAGAGGAGGGAGCTGCAGCGCTGAGAAAGTCGGCGCCTGAGTTTTCAATGGTTTTTTCAATTTTTATGGGTTTTTAGGGTTTTTATGGGTTTTTAGTGGTTTTATGGTTTTTAGGTGTTTTTTATGGTTTTATGGTTTTTTCCTTTTTCATTTATTTTTCGGGTTTTTTTTTTTACAATTTTAAGGGTTTTAGGGTCTTTGGGGGGGGGGGTTGTGTTTTTCATGGGGGTTTTTAGGGTTTTTAGTGTTTTTCAGAGTTTTTAGTGTCTTTTTGGGTTTTTAGGGTTTTTTGATTTTCTAGCGTTTTATGGATTTATAGAGCATTTTTTTTATGTTTTTAGGGTTTTAAATTGTTTCTTGGGTTTTTAGTAGTTTTCGGGTTTTTATGAGGTTTTAGGGTTTTTTTATTATTTTTGGGGGGTTTATTTTTGGGTTTTTAGGGTTTTTTGATTTTCTAGGATTTTAGTAGTTTTCGGGTTTTTAGGAGGTTTTAGGGGTTTTAGGGTGCTTTTGGGTTTTTATGGTTTATTTGAGTTTTTAGGGGTTTAATGGTTTTTAGAGTTTTTTTACATTTTTATGGGTTTAAACTATTTTTAGAGTTTTTAGTGGGTATTTAGGGGTTTTATGGGTTTTTAGGGGATTTTAAGGTTTTGGAGGTATTTTATGGTTGTCATTGGTTTTTTAGGGTTTTTAGGGGTTTTTTATGTTTTCATGGATTTTAGGGGTTTTTTAGGATTTTTATGGTGTTTAGGGCCTTTAGGTTTTTTAGGGATTTTGTGGGTTTTCTAGGGTTTTTTTATCCTTCTATGGTTTTTAGGGTTTTTTAGGATTTTAGTGATTTTAATAGTATTAGGGGTTTTAAGGGGTTTTAGAGTTTTTAGTGATTTTTTAGAGTTTTTATGGGGTTTTAAGGTTTTTTGGTTTTATGGTTTTTAGGGGTTTTTTTAGGGTTTTTAGGTTTTTTTACATTTTCATAGATTTTAGTCATTTTTAGGATTTTTATGTGTTTTAGGGATTTTAGGGTTTTTTCATGGGGTTTTAGGGGGTTTCTAGGTTTTAAGGTCTTTTGGGTTTTTAGGTTTTTTAGGGTGTTTTAGAGTTTTAAAGGTTTTTTTATAGTTTTTAATGATTTTATGGGTTTTAAGGGTTTTTATAGATTTTAGTGGGTTTTTAGCGTTTTTAGCGTTTTTAGGTTTTTTATGGTTTTTAGGTGTTTGTATGCTTTTCAGGGGTTTTGCATGGTTTTTAGGGGTTTGTATGGTTTTTAGGTTTTTTTTATTTTCAGGGATTTTTAGGGGTTTTTTTAGGTTTTTTAGGGTTTTCGAAGGTTTTTAGGGGTTTCAGGTGATTTTAGAGTTTGTATGGGTTTTTAGGGTTTTTATAGTCTTTTTGGTTTTAGGGGTTTTTTTCGAGTTGTTAGTGTTTTAAGGTTTTTTCAAGTTTTTAAAAAAAATTAATGTTTTTAGTGGTTTTAGGGTTTTTATGGGTTTTCAGGTTTCTTATGGTTTTAAGGGATTTTTCAGGATTTTTGGCTTTTTAACATTTTCATTGATTTTCAGGGTTTTTTAGGTTTTAATGGTTTTTACGGTTTTTAGGGGTTTTAGTGATTTTGAGGAGTTTTGGGGTATTTTTGGTGTTTTAGGGTCTTTTTTTGAGTTTTTAGGGGTTTTTAGGGATTTTAAGGTTGTTTAGATTTTTTAAAAAAATTTAGAGGTTTTATGGATTTTTAGTGTTTTTTGTGGGTTTTAGAGTTTTTATGGGATTTTAGGGTTTTCAATGTTTTAATATATTTTTATGGTTTTCAGGGGTTTTAAGGTTTTTTATTATTTTTTAGGTTTTCATGGATTTTTTGGTGGTTTTCTTGGTTTTTAGGTTCATTTGGGGGTTTTAGGGTTTTTTGAGTTTTTATGGTTTTAGGGTTTTTTAGAGTTTTTTAATGTGTTAGGGGTTTAAAGGATTTTTAGATCTTGTAGTGGGTTCTTAGTGTTTTTTTTAACTTTTTTAGGGTTTTTAAACTTTTTAAGGGGTTTTTATGGTTTTCAAAGGTTTTTCAGGGCATTTAGGGTTTTTTACATTTTCATGGATTTTTTGGGGTTTTAAGGTTTTTTATAGTTTTCAAGGTTTTTAGGGTTTTGGGGGAATTTAAGGGTTAGGTTTTTAGGGGCTTTTAGCGTTTTTACGGTTTTTTGCTTCTTTGGGGTTTTTGATGTTTTGTTTGGAGATTTTAGAGGTTTTACGATTTTAGAGTCTTTTAACGTTTTTAGGGGTTTAAAAGTTTTTTAACGTTTTAGTTATTTTTTGGGTTTTTATGGTTTTCTAAGGTTTTTAAGGTTTTTAAGGTTTCCAGTGGTTTTTAAGGTTTAGGATTTTTATGGTCTTTATTGTTTTTTAGGGTTTGTAAGGATTTTTAACATTTTTAGGATTTTTCTATGTTTTTTTTATTTTTTGTGTTTTATGGTATTATTTGTGTTTTAGTGTTTTTTTTGAGTTTTTTAGGGGTTTTAAGGTTTTCAAGAAAATTTTAACATTTTTACAGATTTTAAGGGTTTTTAGTGTTTATAGTGGTTTTTAGGGTTTTATGGGTTATTAGGGTTTTTATGGTTTATAGGGGTTGTTATCGATTTCAGGGTTTTTTAGGGTTTTTTAGGGTTTTTAGGGTTTTTATGTTTTTATGGATTTTTAGGGGTTTTTAGGAACTTTATGTTTTTAGGTTTTTAGGATTTTTAGAGATTTTGAGGGTTTTTAGGAAATTTCTTGGGTTTTTAGGGATTTTAAGGGTTTTTAGGTTTTTTTTTGTTTGATTTTTTATGATTTTAATAGTTTTTTAGTGTTTTTGACATATTTAGGGGTACTAAGGGTTTTTAGAGTTTTAGTGGTTTTTTGGGTTTTTCAGGTTTTGGGGATTTTTTATGGTTTTAGGAGTTTTTATAGCTTTAAGGGGGTTTTCATGGTTTTTAGTGTTTTTTATGTTTTCATCGAATTTTAGGGGCTTTTTATTATTTTTATGGTTTTCGGGGGTTTTAGGGGTTTTAGTGATTTTGAGGGTTTTTATGATTTTTCGAGGGTTTTGGGTGTTTCATGGTTTTTAGGGCCTTTTGGTTTTTTTGGGTTTTTTTAGTTTTTTAGGCATTTTAAGGTTTTTTAAAAAAATTAACGTTTTGTGGGTTTTAATCATTTTTAGAGCTTTAAGTTTCTTTTTAGGGTTTTTATGGGGTTTTAGGCAAGGAAGGGCCAGGCTATTCCTGACACCCCCAAAGTTTATTAATGAAAATAAAGACACTGCAGACAAGGGAGGGGCGGGGTCAATCAACCCACACCCAAAATACCTTAACAAACACACACCCAACGACAGCAAAAAAGAAAAGAAAACCCAAAAGAATCACCAAGCTTCCATCAGCAACCCACCCCTTCACAAGATCTACCAGCCTTCATCATCCTCATAGTCCGCACCAGGGGGGGTCTCCCTCGGCACCATAACCGGAGTCCGCATCAGAGACTACTGATTCCCATTCAGAAGAGTCATATTGATTCAAGAAATTGGCATAATGCTCCCTTAACCTCACCTGCTCCACATTCAGCTGTTTCTTGGCAGCCCTTTCACCTCTTCCAGAGGCATTTTTCTTAGCCTTACAGGATGCTCTTGTGGACACAGTCTTTATCAAGGAAGAGTAGTCCTTCCTCGGCTTCCTCCTTTTTGGATCAACATGGATCCCAGCATACTTGTTTTCCTTCCCAGTGACCCCCTCAAGCATGGCCCTTTCCTTAAGTACCATAGCCATGTTATGATCCATCCTACTATTATCCTCCTAGACTTGGTCGGGAATGAAGGAGGATTTCTGGTTAAGTGGGTAGCCCACAAGAACCCCACAAGGACCTGGGCAGTCCGCCACTCTCAAAGTCATCTCAGGAGCATGTGCAGGGTTGGCCTTCCAAGGGCCTGGGTGATCCGGGATGAAGGGGGCCTCCTGATTTAGGGAACAGACAGTAAGAATAGTTTCATCAGAAGCCATACAAAGAGGGGACACCACACCGGCCAAGGCCAGCTGCAAATTCCCCTCATCCAATGGGGGCTCCAACCCATGCTTTTCCCTTTTCCCCTGCTCGCCAGTATCATTCAAGGGGCCACTAATGCCTAGAACTGACTCAGCATTTAGAACACCATCCTGCTTCTCACTTAGCATCTGTACAGCAAGCCATACACTCCCATCATCAGCAACTGGAGCCTCTTTCCCCTCCTCTCCATGAGTATTACTTAACTTTCCCTTATCCATATAAAAAAAATCACAGTTGTGTCCAAGAGCTTTTAACTCCCCTATCTCCTGCTCATTATCACCACCCGAGTGCCCAGTGCTGTCCAACAGTGGCTCAACTTCACTATCCTGCTGTGCCACAACTCCTCCACCCCTCTCAGCAACAACATCCTGCACCCCTCTCTCCTGAACCTCGGACTTCTCACTCCCAGCTTAATGGGGTTTTAGGGTTTTTAAGGTTTTTGGTGGTTTTATGGTTTTCAAGGTGTTTTCAGGGTCTTTAGGGTTTTTTTACATTTTTATGGATTTTTAGTGATTTTTTAGGATTCTTATGGATTTTAGGGTTCTTAGGGTTTTCATGGATTTTGTGGGTTTTTGGATTTTTCAGGGGGTTTCAGCGGTTTTTAAGATTTTTATTGTCTTTTTGGGATTTAGGGTTTTTTTGAGGTTTTTTGGGTTTGAAGAGTTTTTAGAGTTTTTTAACGTTTTTAGGGGTTTTAATGGTTTTTATATTTTTACATGATTTTTAGGGTTTTTAGGGTTTTTAGGATTTTTTATGATTTTGGGGGTTTTATGGTTTTTAGGGGTTTTCGATATTTTAAGGTTTTTTATGCTTTCATAGTTTTTATGGGGTTTTTTAGATTTTTATGGTTTTTATGATTTAGGGTTTTTTAGGTTTTATAAATATTTTGAGGGTTTTTATGAAATTTTAGGGGTTTTAAGGTTTTTAGATTTTTTGAATGTTTTTGTGGGTTTAAAGGGATTTTAGAGTTATTAGTGGGTTTTAGGGTTTTAGGGGTTTTTAGGGTTTTTTAAGGTTTTTAAGATATTTTATGTTTTTAGGAGTTTTTTAGGGTTTTTAGTGTTTTTTACGTTTTAATGGATTTTTAGGGGATTTTTTAGGATTTTTATGGTTTTTATGGTTTTGAGGGGTTTTAGGATTTTTCAGGATTTAGGGTCTATTTGGTATTTTAGGGTTTTATTTTGAGTTTTTAGGGGTTTAAAGGTTTTTTAGGGATTTTTTAACATTTCTTGGAATTCTAAATCTTTTTAGAGTTTTTAGTGTTTTTTAGGGTTTTTATGGGTTTTTGGAGTTTTTTTAAGGTTTTTAGAGGGGTTTTTGGTTTCCATGGGTTTTTAGGGTTTTTATTTTTTTTATTATGTTTTCATGAATTTTTAGGTGTTTTTAATATTTTTATGGTTTTTAGGGTTTTAAGGATTTTCAGGGGTTTTAGGGTTTTTAGGGGTTTTCAGGGTTTTAAGGTCTTTTTGGGTTTTAAGATTTTTTGAGTTTTTTGAGTTTGTGGGGTTTTAAAGGTTTTTAGAGTTTCTTAACGTTTGAGGGGTTTAAGGGGGTTTAGAATTTTTACTAGTTTTAGGGTTTTATGGGTTTTTACGGAATTTATGATTTTTAGGGGTTTTTATGGGTTTTAGGCATTTTTCATGGATTTTAGGGTTTTTATAGTTTCATTTGTTTTTGGGGGTTTTTAAATATTTTTATGGTTTTTAGATATTTTTAGGGTTTTTAGGGATTTTGAGGGTTTTTTAGGGTTTTTTTGGATTTTGAGGGGTTTTAAGGTTTTCATTGGTTTTTAGGGTTTTTAAGGGTTTTTAGGGTTTTAAGGGTATTTTTGTGTTTTTCAGTGTTTTTTGAGTTTTTAGGGTTTTATGGTTTTTAGAGTTTTTTTACAATTTTTAGGGTTTTATGGGTTTTTAGCATTTTTAGTAGGATTTTAGGGTCTTTATGGGTTTTTAGGGTTTTTGATGTTTTTAGAGTTTTTATTGTTTTCTGGTGGTTTTTCAGGACTTTTAGGGTTTTTTTACATTTTCATGGTTTTTGGGGTTTTTTTATCAATTCTTTTGGGTTTTAGGGTTTATTAAAGTTTTTAGGGGTTTTGAGGGTTTTTAGAGCTTTTCATGGGTTTTTAGAGGTTTTAGGGTCTTTGATGATTTTTAGGGCCTTTTTTCATTTTAGGGGTTTTTTGAGTTTTAAGTGTTTTAATGGGATTTTAATGTTTTTAGGGGTTTTAAGCATTTTTAGAGTTTTTAGTGGTTTATTAGGGTCTTTAGGATATTTCAAGGTTTTAGAGGTTTTTATGGTTTTAAGGGGTTTTAAGTGTTTTTAGGGTTCTTTACGTTTTCATAGATTTTTTGGGGGTTATTTTAGATTTTTATGGTTTTTATGGTTTTTTAGGGTTTTAACTATTTTAAGGGTTTTTATGGTTGTAGGGGTTTTTCAAGTTTTAAAAGGTTTTAGGGGTTTTTATGGTTTTAGGGTTTTTTTTAGTTTTTTAGGGTTTTAAAGGTTTTTTAGAAGTTTTAACATTTTTAGTGGTTTTCAGGGTTTTTAGAGTTTTAGTTTTTTAGGGTTTTATTGGGTTTTATGGGGTTTTATGGTTTTATGGGGTTCTATGGTTTTCAGGTGTTTTTCATGGGTTTTTGGGTATTTTACATTTTCATGGATTTTTAGAGATTTTTTTTATATTTTTATGGTTTTTAGGGTTTTTAAGAATTTTGAGGGTTTTATGGTTTTCAGGGTTTTTTTTGGTTTTTTTAGGGTTTTAGGTTTTTTGGGGGTTTTAGGTTTTTTTGTGTGTTTAGTGTTTTTTATATTTTTTAGAGTTTTTTAAAAATTTTAGTTGTTTTAAGGGGTTTTATAGTTTTTAGAGGGATTTAGGTTTTTAATGGATTTTTAGGGGTTTTAAGGTTTTTAGGGGTTTTTAGTAATTTTAATGTTGTTTACATTTGTATGTTTTTTATTGATTTTGAGGTTTTTAGGGTTTTCAGGGATTTTAGGGTTTGCAGGGTTTTAGGGTCCTTTTGTGATTTTAGGGTTTTTTTGAGTCTTTAGGGATTTTAACTTTTTTTAGATTTTTTAACATTTTAGGGGTTTTAAGGGTTTTAGAGATTTAATGGGCTTGTAGGGTTTTAATGTGGTTTTAGGGATTTATTGGTTTTCAGATATTTTTATTGTTTTCTAGGGTTTTTCAGGGTTTTGGGTTTTTTTTACGGTTTCATGGATTTTCAAGGGATTATTAGGATTTTTAAGGTTTTAGGGGTTTTTTTGGTTTTTAGGGATTTTGAGGGGTTTTAGGGTTTTTAGGGGTTTTAGGGTTTTTTGGGATTTTGGTTTTTATGGTCCTTTTGTGTTTTAGGGTTTTTTGGGTTTTAAGGGTTTTTATAGTTTTTAACGTTTTTATGGGTTTGAAGGGTTTGTAGAGTTTTTAGTGGTTAGAGGGTTTTAGGGTTCTTTAGGGATTTTAAGGCTTTTAAGGGGTTTTATGGTTTTATGGGGTTTTAGGGTTTTTTATGTTTTCATGGATTTTGAGGGGGGTTTTAGGATTTTTAAAGTTTTTTATGTTTTTAAAAATTTTGAAGGTTTTCTATAGTTTTTTATCATTTTATATGTTTTAATGATTTTTAGAGTTTTTAGTGGTTTTAGGGTTTTTATGAGTCTTTGGGTTTTTTATAGTTTTCAGGGGTTTTATGGTTTTCAGTGTTTTTTAGGTTTTTAGGTTTTTTTACATATTCTTTGGTTTTTAGGGGGTTTTAGGATTTTTAGGTTTTTAGGGTTTTTAGGGATTTTGCGGTTTTTAGGGGTTTTCAGGGGGTTTTGTGGTTTTTAGGGGTTTTCAGGTTTTCAGGTTTTTTTTTGGGATTTTAGGGGGTTTTTTGAGTTTTTAGGGATTTTAACATTTTTTAGAGTTTTTTAACGTTTTAGAGGTTTTATGGGATTATAGAGTTTAATGGGTTTTTAGGATATTAATGTGTTTTTATGGGGTTTTAGGGTTTTTTAGGTTTTTAGGGGTTTTATGGGTTTCATGGGTTTTTTAGGGTTTTAGGGTTTTTTATGTTTTCAAGGATTTTTAGTGGTTTTTAGGATTCTTAAGGTTTTCAGGATTTTTATGGATTTTAGAGATTTTGAGGGCTTTAATGGTTTTCCTGGGGTTTTAGGGTTTTCAGGGATTTTTTGGGGTTTTAATGATATTTTTGGGTATTTAGTGTTTTTTAGTTTTTTTGGGTTTTTATGGTTTTTTAGAGTTTTTAAACCTTTTTCGGGTGTTAAAGGGGTTTTAGTGGTTTTTAGGGTTTTTTTAGTTCTTTAGGGTTTTTAAAGGTTTTTGGGGGTTTTATGGTTTTTAGGTATTTTTAGTGTTTTTAGTATTTTTTACGATTTCATGGATTTTGAGGGGTTTTTTAGGATTTTTACAATTTTTAGAGGGGGGTTAAGTTTTTAAAGGTTTTTAGTGTTTTTTTTAACTTTTTAGGGGTTTTTTTTCAAGGAAACTTTTTAGGGGTTTTATGGGATTTTAGAGTTTTTATGATTTTTAGGGTTTTTATGGATTTTTAGGGTTTTTTATAGTTTTCAGGGGTTTATGTTTTTCATGATTTTTTAGATTTTTAAGGTTTTTATGTTTTCATGGATTTTTAGGGGTTTTTTAGGGTTTTTATAGTTTTTATGGATTTTTTGGATTTTGGAGGTTTTTAGGTTTTTTCAGGGGTTTTTAGGGGTTGTAGGGTTTTTAGGGTCTTTTGGGTTTTTAGGTTTTTTTCAGTTTTTTAATGTTAAGTCTTTTTTAGAGTTTCTTAACGTTTAAATGTGTTTTAAGGGTTTTAGATATTTTAATATTTTTTAGGGTTTTTATGGGTTTTAAGGGTTTTTCAGGTTTTTAGGGTTTTTATGGTTTTCCTAGATTTTTAGGGGTTTAAAAATTTTCAGAGATTTTTAGGGGGTTTTTAGGATTTAATTGTTCTTAGTGTTTTCTAGGGGTTTTCAGGGTTTTTAGGGTCTTTGGGGTTTCTAGGGTTTGTTTTTATTTTTAAGGGATTTTTTGGTTTCTTGGTGTTTTTTTAAACATTTTTAGGGGTTTTATGGGTTTTTAAAATTTTATAAGGTTTTTAGTGGTTTTTATGGTTTTCAGGGGGTTTTCAAGGTTTTTATGGTTTTTTACTTTTTCATGAAATTTTAGGGTTTTTAGGTTATTTATGGTTTTTAGAGTTTTTTTTGGGTTTCTTGGGTGTTTAGGGCTTTCATGGGTTTTTATAGTTTTTAAGGACATTATAGTTTTGAGGGTCTTTTTAACATTTTTAATGTTTTAGGGGTTTTTATTATTTTTATGGGGTTTTCATTTTTTTAAGGTTTTTAGGGTTTTTATGGTTTTCAAGGGTTTTTGAGGTGTTTTAGGGATTTTTACGCTATCTTGGATTTTTAGGGGGTTTTTGGATTTTTATGGTTTTTAGGGTTTTTGAGAGTTTTTAGGAAATTTCATAGGTTTTTAGGGGTTTTCATCTTTTTTAGTGTCTTTTGGGTTTTTAGTGATTTTTTGAGTTTTTAGGTTTTTTAGGTTTTTTAAGTTTCTTTAGATTTTTTAATGTTTTAGGGGTTTTAAGGGTTTTTAGTGTTTTTAGTGGTTTTTAAATGTTTTTAGGGGTATTTATTATTTCAAGGGGGTTTCAATGTTTTTATGTTTTTTTTTATGTTTTCATTTATTTTTAGGGGATTTTTTCGAATTTTTATGGATTTTAGGGCTTTAAGATATTTTGAGGAGTTTTAGGGGGTTTTTAGATTTTTTGGTTCTTTCGGGTTTTTTAGGGTCATTTTTGGTTTTTTTAAGTTTTTTTTATTTTTTTGGGTTTTAAATGTTTTTAGAGTTTTTAAATTTTTTTGTGGTTTTAAGGGTTTTTAGAGTTTTTAGTGGTTTTTAGTGTTTTCCTAGTTTTTTGGGGTTTTAAGGTTTTTTTGGGTTTTTATGGTTTTCAAGAGTTTTTTAGGGTTTTATAGTTTTTTATGCTTATATGAATTTTTAGCGGGTTTTAGGGTTATTTGTGTTTTTAGTGTTTTTAGGGATTCTGAGGGTTTGAGGGTTTTTCATGGGTTTTTTGGGTATTTCATGGCTTTTGGGTCTTTTTTGGTTTTTAGGTTTTTTAAGGTTTTAGAGTATTTTAGATTTTTTTAAGGAAAGGTTTTTAGAGTTTTTAAACATTTTTAGTGGTCTATCCTCTGTCTGCCCCATCTGCTCTCTACGGATCCAAAGCTGGTGCAACAGGTTGTTGCTGCCTCGGTTGGAACTACCTCCAAGGAGGAACCTGGAGGAGAACACATGGGGCATGTTGATCTCCCTGAAAGGTCAGTCACTCTCACTGCTGATGACCTCGACCTCCATAAGAAAAACAAGCGCCCGATACCTTCGCATAGGCCTGAGATCCAACAACCCTGGAGAAACAAGATACTAAGGGATGAGACCTACCCCCAGCTGAAAGGAAAATCTTCTTCCCTGAAAACTGGGAACCCTAGACCACAGATCTGCTTCGTGAGGAATCTCAAAAACTCCCCTCTCATAATGATCTGGTTCTAGTTAACATCCTTTCAATGACCTCTACCCTTTCCAACACCTCAAGAAATGTATTAAAAAAATAGGCTGACCAGGCGCTGGATCTCTGGATGCAAAGCCTCCTCAAAATACCTCACCCTAGCCTCCTCATCTGGAAACATGTCTGAATCATATCGTAAAAGGTTCATGAAATGGATTCCAAAGTCTTTCACACTGGATCTCCTCTATCGAAGGGTAAACAGCTCTTGGCGACTGGACGCCTTCACAGTCAAAGAAAGAAACTCGACTTTGAACTTATCTCCTAACTCCTCCAACGAGATTATCGACTCCTCACAATCATCGAGGAATAATAACCACCACATCCTCACTTCTCCATGCAGTATCATCACAACCAACGATACCCAATGCTCCTTCCTAGCATGGATCAAACTGAAAGATATCTCAACCTCCTCCAACTAGTCTTCTGTGACTGCATCTGAAACGAAGACCTCATACTTATGTAGACTCTATCACTAAAAATCTCGAAGTTTACTCCTCCAAGCATTTTCATCGTCAACCTCTACTCTGTGTCGATCGATTGGCATAACCTACTAAACATCTTCTGGGAAAACCTGAAAAGGACACCGACCTGAAGCCATACCTGCAAAAGGAAAAAAACAATTAGAGCTCCTGAACCTATAATATGGAAGACTCAATATTAATTAATTGTTTTCTTTTATTTATTATAGGTTAACCTATCCTAAGGTTTACCCATTCAAACATAGGCACAAGGAAGAATGATGAATGATCCTTTCCTAGGTATCAACCATGCAACCAATATCACCTCGTTTTCTAGCCACTACAAACTTAAAGGTATGTGCATCAAATAAATGGGGCCCAAAACGTCTTTGACTCAGCCAGTCTCTAGTGTTTACATCACTTTCTAAACATGACTGACACTGTTTCCCTACCAACCCATGCAACCTCACCTGTTCTTAACACCAAACTCCTCCTATCCCTCAACCAGACCTTTAGTACCACTATGTCACGATCCCCTCCCCACAAAATGTACACCTCTTAGGATGACAATATAAGAAGGGAGATAATAATCCCCGAGTCCTACCTCTAGTAGGCCTCGGGTTGGTGACTAGCACTGAGGGTATAGTAAACTCACATTACCCTCAAAGAGAAGACATGCAAAAGGGAGAGATAATACATACACCAACCAACTCCTACTCATACTACAATATAAAATAAATCCCAAAGTACACATATGTAATGTCATACAAAAACTACTACAACTGAAAGGAAAAAATGAAATTACCAAAAGAAAGTAAAATGGCAGTGACCACGAAACCCGAACAGCTCCTCCAACTCCAAGCTAGTAGTAACCAGCCTGGTCTCCAACATACTCCAAGTGACCTAAAAATAGTTTATATATATATACGTAGGGTGAGTATAAAATTATACTCAATAGGATCCTCCCCAAAGCCTCTCGTGTACAAGTAAAGAAATCATGCTAAAGCACAGTGAACAACAAGTGAAACTCACTCGTCACCTAAATAGGTATACTATGTTCCCAGCCTCACCATGGCTACTCTCACTAAGTATTTTATACAAGAGTATATAATATAATAAGAATATCAAGGGTACCCTACCACCAATTCCCCACTAGTTTGTTGCTTTTCCCCAACGTTGCACGTCCTAAGCATCTATCTCCAGAAAGGCTTTCCAGCAGACACCTGGGTGTAGCACCACAACATGTACCTCGTGCAACACAACCACTACACCCACATAATCAAAGTAACCAGGTAGTTTCTGGGATCCACCACAGCTCGTGTAACATGTATCATACATCGGGTATTATACCTTAATCCATTATAGCTCATATGTCAAGTAATTATCCTTAAGACATCACTTCCTATATAGGTTACACCTATTCCATAGAAAACTATATCCAGAATATATGTGTGTGAATAACCACAATCCATTACATCCCTCTACACACATGTATGGGGAAAATAACCGACATGGCTACCAGCCCAATAACTACCAATAGAAGAGAGCAGGGCCAAAGGGGGTTTTCATCCATCCATCCTGCCACTGAAATGTTTGGGAAAACATCCCCTAGGGTTCAGATTCCTCGGGGTGTCAATTTCCCTAATCGATAGGGTGGAGTAGTGTATAGAAACAAAAAAATTAAATAATATACTATAGCTCACAACCACAATATAGGCATAACCTAGTCTTAGACTAGACTGTAGCTAACGTCTCTTGGACTCCCGGATGTCACTATTAAGACTAGGTATCCTATAAGAACACAACTATTTAAAGAGATACATTACATTACTTTATCCCTTTTTATCATTTTCACTTTATGTTAATTAATTGTTTAACCATTAATTAACCATTATCATTACACATTAAATTTCATTAGTATTCCAACCAAGATCCACCGTTCCTTTAAATTGCAACCTCATCATTTCACTCCACCGTGCTCTAACCCCATGGGTTAACATCATTTATTCAATCATTTATTTAACAACATTATCATTTTTTCATAAGTACAGGTATTCTAAGAAAAAATTCTAAGCTACCAAACATGAGGGGCTCAACACGGTGAGTAGATAAACTACCCGCCGACTCTTTTCCACCTATAGTAGGAGCGTAGAACCATCCTTCCTTGAGAAGCTAAACACAGAAAGCATGTGGCATGTATTTTCCTCTTTTGGAAGGAGGGTAAGAAAGAAAATCTACCTCAAGCAGTGGGGAAGCTAAATTAGATAAACAAAAAAAATGATTAAACAAGTATCCAATATTCACAACAGTGGGTAAGCTCAACTTCAACCCGTTTCATCACCTCTTGTGTCCTCCCCGACACCCACATGCAAAAACTGATGCATCTTACCACTCTAGGTATCAACTGCTGCCATAACCACTGGGCCTCCCTGCCCCACATATCACATCACAAGAAATAGGAAACAACAAAGAAACTAGACTCTTGTCCCTAAACAAGGTATTCTTCCTTCACACGCAATGATCTCTCATGGATCCAAAGTATAAGGTTTTTAGCCTTTATAAGTAAGAGGGTAACTCAGAACCCTACTAGGCATTATCTTTTATCACAAAACCGGTTCTTTAATCCATTTTAAATTAACCAATTCATTATTTTTAGGTTCCAACTATAGGCAACATAAACAATAAGCTATCAAAAATTAATTAAGCAATTGATTTGGAATTCATTTAATCAACAAGAATCAACATACTTCAGGTTTATTAACCAATTCAATTAAACATGAACATATTTATAAATTTGATTAACGTAAAATTTACAACAAAAATCAGATTCATTTACATGCCTCCTTATCTTTGGATAATTAATTTACAATTAATTCCAATTTATTTTCTTTACCAATTTCCATTAAGAGAGACATAATAAACAACAAGGCATAGATAACACACTATCTATCAAGACAAGAGGCAAAAACATACGATCGATATCAATTCTTTAATCTTATTCATATATTTATTATGTCAATTCCATTGTGATTGAGTAGGATAAAACATACTAACTCTACTACTATAGATAAATAGAATAGAGAAGCCACAAATACCCTACCTCAAAAGGTTTCCAATGTTATTTGCATGAGAACATGCCAACACGGTGGATCATGATCACCACTCCTAGAAGACTACATCCACCCAAGGACACAGAGACACCACCACAACAATTAACAATCCAGGAAGCTCTATTAGGAACATAGAGAACACATTCCATAATAAGGAAAAGGAGAAACAAGAAGAAAACTATCCAGGTTCCCATAGGAATAGCGGTAGAACATACCTTACATTAAAGGTGGATTGACAATTCCTAATTGCACCAAAACAGGGGGTGTGCATGCAGCAGGAAGAAACTCCAAGGAAGACACGATCCAAGGCTAAAACACTACACACAACTCCTATGAGAAGGAAGGAAAGGTTTGAGTGTCTCACACTAGGGAACATGAAGGAAGAACAAGGGAGGAAGATATCTTATACCTTTAGAAGATTTAACAGAGTAACAGTTTAAGATACACTAGATTTTCCATTAAGATCATATCTGTTAAAGATTACGTGTTTTAATTGAGTAAAGGATTCCCGTCCATTATGGAAAATTAAGATAGGAGTTATGGGATTTGAATCAGCCTTAAATCCCTAAAAACAAGGCTAGGAATAAATTTTACGTCAATGGAAACATCAAACAAGAAAAACTATAGGAATATGGGAAAAAATGGAAATTTGAAAAGGGAAATGACACCGTCCTAGAAACACTGTTCATGACACCATTTCTAACTCACCGTGTTGGTTTCATCGTATCAGTGTCGCCGTCTCTGTGGCACCGTCTCGGTGGTGCCATCTCAGTGCTGCTGTCTCAGTGCCACTATCTTGGTACCTCTGTGTCGGTGTCGTCGTTTCGGTGCTGCCTTTTCAGTTACCCCATTTCGGTGCTACTATTTCGGAGCCATTGTTTTGGGGCCGCTGTTTAGGCGCCGCTGTTTCAGTATCGCTGTTTTGGTGCCACCGTTTCCAACTCACCGATCCTGGAAACACCATTTTGTTGACACCGTCTCAGTGTCACCGTCTCAGTGCCACTGTCCCAGTGCCTCCGTTTTGGTTCCCCTGTTTTGGTTCCCCCATTTCGGTGCCCCCATTTTAGTGCCGGTGTTTTGAGGCCGTCATTTCGGTGCCGTCGTTTCGGCGTCACCGTTTCAGTGCCACTGTTTCTTACTCATCGGTACTGGAAACACTATTCATAAAACTGAAAATTTGGAAAAGTATTGGGGATGAGTCACCTAAACCTCCCAAAACACCTTAAACACCAGATTTTAGCAAGGGAAAGAACTAGATAGGTCTATTCCATTACACACACAAGCAAGATATACACACTCAAACACACAAGATGTATACACTCACGCAAACAGGGATATACAATCATGCACACAATATATACACACTCATGCACACAAGGATACACACTCACACATGAAAGATGCACACACATAGGGATTTTTTTTTAATTTCTCTTCACTCTCAACACTCAATTCAAATCCCATGATTTTATGAAATCTAATACCTTATATTGGGAAACCACATGCCACCAATCCTTTCCAAGTCAAGATTGTGTTGGAGGATGGTTTAACATAACCATTTTGAGTGGTAAAAGGTAACAAAATGGTAAAGGCTGAGAAAGAGGTTATATAATGAGTAAAAGGTGAAAATGGGGTAGAAAGGTGGTATGTGGTTTTTTTTTTCTGATTGTGTAATATAATAAAAATTAATAATAATGAGACAAATTTGAAATGAAGATGAAGTAAAATGATGGAGAAAGTGATGTATGGAAATGGAAAGTGTTAATAATTTAAAGCACAAATACATGAAGAGGAAATTGTATTCGATTTTTGTCGAATCTCCCCAAAAAGTGTTGTGCTTGGTTTTTTAAGCACAAGATGATGAATGGAGAGTAAGATGATTTTTTTAATCTCTCAAAGAAAGAATGTGTGCTTAACTTTGAAAAGCATAAAATGATGAGTTGGGAGAATTTGTTTTTTTTTATTTTTTTATATACAAATCACATATATATAATCAAACATTTAAAGAAGAGGGATGAATATTTGAATCAATGTACAATATTTTAAGCTTGCACAACGTAGGCCAATTCTAGAGGATTTTAAATAAAATTCTTTTTTTTTGTTTTTTTAATTGGTGGATAATATAAAAATTTAAGAAGGGTAATAGGTAAAAGTAATATAAATGAAGGGATAGTTAGCTACCATGTGAACGAAATCTCTGATACCAATTGATGCGAGATGCATGGGGTGGCCTGATCTTTACGAAGTAGGGTGGAAAATTAAGGATGCAGTTTAGGTCTAAGTGGAGGATGACAAGAATGGATAGTGGATGCAAGTATCCAATCAATGCTATAATGATTGAAACCTAAAACATACACAACACACTCAAGGGAGGGATCTCATAGACAATACACACAACAACGCACTTGGGTTGAGGTACAAAATTGGGGGCTTTATGATCTTTGATCACCAATCTAACTTGTACATTGACAAGGAAATAATGCACAACAGTAAGGGGGAAAATCGAAACAATCCCCACACAATGGAGAGAAACAAAGCATAAACTCTCTATATCAATCTTTAATTCCCTAAAAGTTCCATGGGGGTGTCTATTTATAGCCCATGGGTGATACAACAGTCAAGGGTTTAATACCCTGATGTTATAAAGGCTAAACCTACTTTATTCCATTAAATTCAAAAAGATAAAGTCTACCAAATACTTTAAAAAAATAATCACACAACTTTCCAACTTTATCCCACTAGATTTGATTTTTAGTGCCTATCCCACCAGATTTCACTTTGGTGTCTAAGGATGCCATTCTAGAATCCTTCTTGTGGGAAAGGCTTCCAAAATTCATGAAACCATGTGGTCTAATCTTTAAACATCATGTTTGGACTTGAATAAGGGAGATAATAGTCCCATTTGCTTTATCCATGCATGGCGAGATCCATCAGGCCTTTAATGAAGTAAAATGGATTCCCATTGTAGCATTAACCTTATTTAATCTCCCTTGCATCATGATGTCTTGAAAATCCAACTCCTCTACTTGGAAAATCAACTTAGTTACTTAAACATGGTTCTTATCAAGTTTTTAGGGTCTTTTGGGTTTCAGGTTTTTTTTTGGATTTTTAGTGTTTTTATGGTTTTTAGAGTTTTTAACATTTTTAGGGTTATAAGGGTTTTTAGCATTTTTAGTGGGATTTTAGGGTTTTCAGAGTTTTTAAGGTTTTTATGGTATTCAGGGGTGTTTTTGGGGGGTTTTAGGGTTTTTACGTTTTCATGGATTTTTAGGGGGTTTTGAGGATTTTTATGGTTTTTAGGGTTTTTTAGGATTTTTAGGGATTTTAAGTGTTTTAAAGGTACTTCATGGAGTTTTTGGAAATTTTCAGTGTTTTTAGGGTCTTTTTGGGGTTTTAGGGTTTTTTTTGATTTTTTTATGGTTTTTAAGGTTTTTAGTGTTTTTTAACATATTTTGGGGTATCAAGGGTTTTTAGAGTTTTAGTGGTTTTAGGGTTTCTTTGGGATTTTAGGGGTTTTAATGGTTTTTTAGGTTTTTCATTGTTTGTAGCCGGTTTTCTGGATTTTTACAAATTTTTAGGTTTTCATGGATTTTTAGGGGTTTTTAGGATTTTTATGTTTTTTGGGGTTTTTAATGGGTTCAAGGATTTTGAGGGTTTTCATGGATTTTTAGAGTTTTTTAGGGTTTTTAGGGTCTTTTAGGGGTTTTAGGGTTTTTTAGTTTTTTCATGATTTTAAATTCTTTTAGAGTTTTTATTGGTTTTTTGGGTTTTTATGGATTTTTAGTTTTTTAAGGTTTTTAGTGGTTTTTATGGTTTTCATGGGTTTTCTAGGATTTTTAGGGATTTTAGGCTCTTTAGGTATTTTGAGAGGTTTGGGGGTTTTTAGATGGTTTTCAGGGATTTTTAGTGTTTTTAGGGTTTTTAGAGTTTTTTGGGCATTTTTCGGTCTTTTTAGGTTTTTGGTATTTTTTGAGTTTTTAGGATTTTTATAGTTTTTAACGTTTTTAGGGGTTTAAGGGGTTTTAGATTTTTTAGTGTATTTTTAGGATTTGTGTGGATTTTTATGCTTTTTATGGGTTTTAGGGGGTTTTTAGGGTTTTTTATATTTTTATAGATTTTTAGGGGGGTTTAGGATTATTATGGGTTTTATGGTTTTTTAGGATTTTTTGGGATTTTGAAGGGGTTCAGGGGTTTTTGGGTGTTTTTAGGGTTTTTAGGGTTTTTTAGAGTTTTAGGGGATTTTTTGGTTTTTAGTATTTTTTTGTTTTTTAGGTTTTTGAAGGTTTTTTGAGTTTTTTAACATTGTGGGGTTTTAAGGATTTTTAGAGTTTTATTGGTTTTTAGGGTTTTTAAGAATTTTTTTTGGGGTTTTAGGGTTTTTATAATTTTTAGAGATTTTTACATTTTCATATATTTTTAGGGGTTTTTAGGATTTTAATGCTCTTGAAGGTTTTTAGGGGGTTTAGGGATTTTAGGTGTTTTCAGGGTTTTTAGGATCTTTTGGTTTTTATGTTTTTTTTAGTTTTTAGGGGTTTTAATGTTTTGTGGTTTTTAACATTTCTAGGGGTTTAAGGTGTTTTTAGAGTTATTAGTGATTTTTAGGGTTTTTATGGTTTTTACGGTTTTTAGGGGTTTTTATGGTTTCTAAGGGTTTTTTAGGGTTTTTAGGTTTTTTACGTTTTCATTGATTTTAAGGTGTTTTTTAGGGTTTTTATGGTTTTTATGGTTTTTAGGGATTTTGTGGGTTTTTAGGGATTTTCAGTGGTTTAAAGGTTTTTAGTGGTTTTTAGGGTGCTTTTGGGTTTTGGGGGGTTTTTTGAGCTTCTTTAGGATTTTTAAGGTTTTTTAGAGTTTTTTAATGTTTTAAGGGGTTTTTAGAGTTTTTAGAGTTTTTAGTGGTTTTATGGTTTTTAGGGGTTTTAAGGTTATTATTTTTTATAGTTTTTAAGAGTTTTTTAGGGTTTTAGGGTTTTTATGTTTTCATTGATTTTTATGGGTTTTATGATTTTTATGGGTTTTAGGGGTTTTTTGTGGTTTTTAGGGATTTTGAGTTGTTTTATGGTTTTTAGGGGTTTTAAGGGTTCTTAGGATTTTTAGTGTATTTAAGGTTTTTTAGAGTTTTTTTATGTTTTTAGGGGGTTTTAGGTATTTTAGAATTTTTTTAGTGGTTTTTGGTTTTTTAAGGGTTTTTAGGGTTTTAGGGGTTTTAAATGTTTTAGGGTTTTTTATGGTTTTCAGATGTTTTTTGTTTGTTTTTAGTGTTTTTACATTTTCATGAATTTTTTAGGGTATTTAGGATTTTTATGGTTTTTATAATTTTCTTGGTTTTTAGGGATTTTGAGGGGTTTTAGGGTCTTTTAGGTTTTTTAGGGTTTTAGTGTTTTTAGGGTTTTTAGGGTATTTTTGGGTTTGGGGGGGTGGTTGAGTTTTTTAGGGGTTTTAGGTTTTTTATAGTTTTTTTAATGTTTTCGGGGTTTTAAGCATTTTTATTGTTTTAAGTTATTTTTTTGGGGGTTTTATAGTTTTTAGGGGTTTTATAAGGTTTTTAGGGTTTTTTATGTTTTTATTTATTTTTAGGAGGTTTTTAGGATTTTTATGATTTTTTGGGTTTTTAGGGGTTTTAGAGATTTTAAGGTGTTTCAGTGTTTTTATGGGGTTTTAGTGTTTTTTGGGGTCTTTTGGGTCTTTTTAGGGATTTAGTTTTCAGAGTTTTAGTGGGTTTAAAGGGTTTTTAGGGTTTTTAGGGGTTTTCAACAATTTTTGGATTTTTATGTTTTCATGGATTTTTAGGATTTTGATGGTTTTTATGGGTTTTAGGATTTTTAGTGATCTTTAGAGTTTTTATGGTTTTTAGGGGGTTTTACGGGTTTTCAGTGTTTTTAGGGTCTTTGGGGTTTTTAGGGTTTTTTTGAATTTTGTTGGGTTTTTACAGTTTTTTAAAGATTTTAACGTTTTTAGAGGGTTTAAGGGGTTTCAAAGTTTTTAGTGGGTTTTAGTGTTTTTATGGGTTTTTAATGTTTTTATGGTTTTTAGGTGTTTTATGGTTTCCAATGTTTTTTCAGGGTTTTTAGAGTTTTTTACATTTTCATGGATGTTTAGGTGGTTTTTAGGATTTTTATGGTTTTTATGGTTATTAGGGTTTTTGGGTTTTTTTGTTTTAATGGTTTTTCATGGGTTTATATGTTTTTTAGGGGTTTTTTGTGTTTTTATGGTTTTTAGGGTTTTTAGAGTTTTTAGTGAGTTTTTAGGGTTTTTATGGGCTTTTAGGCGTTTTAAGGTTTATAGGGGTTTATGGTTTTCTGGGGTTTTTTGGGTTTTGTACGTTTTCATGGATTTTTAGGGGGGTTAGGATTTTTATGGTTTTTAGGGGTTTTTAGGGATTTTTAGTGATTTTTAGTTGTTTTCAGGGTTTTAGGTACTTTTTGAGTTTTTAGGGATTTTTTTGAGTTTTATAGAGTTTTTAAGGTTTTTTAGAGTTTTTAACGTTTTTAAGGGTTTTAGAGTTTTCAGTGTTTTTTTTTGGTTTTTATGGGTTTTTAAGGTTTTAGGGGTTTTTATGGCTTTGAGGGATTTTAGGATTTTTAGGGTTTTAGGGATTTTGATGGGTTTTAGGGTTTTTGAGTGGTTTTTAGAGTTTTTAGGGGTTTTTATGTTTTTTCAGTTTTTTAAGGTTTTTATGTTTTTTAGTGTTTTTTACGTTTTTAGGGGTTTTAAGGTTTTTTAGAGTTTTTAGTGGGTTTTTATGGGTTTTTAGGTGTTTTGTGGTTTTTAGAGGTTCTTATGCTTTTCATGGATTTTTCAGGGTTTTTAGGGGTTTTTTGTTTTCATGAATTTTTAGGGATTTTTTAGGATATTTATGGTTTTAGGGTTTGTTACGATTTTAAGAGATTTTGGGGGCTTTTCATGGTTTTCAGGGTTCTTAGAGTTTTTCAGGGTTTTTAGAGTCTTTTAGGGGTTTTTTTTTGGGTTTTTTGAGTTTTATAGGGGTTTAAAGGTTTGAAGTGTTTTTTTAACATTTTTAGGGGTTTCAAGGGTTTTCAGAGTTTTTAGTGTTTTTTGGGTTTTTAGGATTTTTATGGGTTTTTATGGTTTTCAGTGTTTTTTTCATTGTTTTTAGGTTTTTTTATGTTTTAATGTTTTTAATGGATTTTTAGGTTTTTTATGGGATTTAGGTTTTTAGGGGTTTTTGGGATTTTGAAAGTTTTAGGATTTTCAGGGGGTTTTAGGGTTTTCAGGGTTTTTACGGTCATTTTGGGTATTTAGTGTTGTTATGAGTTTTTTAGGGTTTTAATTGTTTTTAGAGTTTTTTAACCTTTTTACAGGTTTAAAGGTTTTTAGAGTTTGTAGTGGTTTTTAAGAGTTTTTATGGGCTTTCATTTTTTTAAATTTTTTCGGGATTTTTATAGTTTTCAAGGGGGGTTAGTATTTTTTTGTTTTTTATGTGTTCATTGATTTTTTTTTTAAATGCTGAGACATGAGTTGGTCAACCAACCGAGACCCTACAGAAATTATTTAGAGTTTTTTGTAAGGAAAGGTTTTATAGAGTTTTTTAACATATTTAGAGGGGATTAAGGGTTTTTAGAGTTTTTAGTTGTCTTTTAGGTTTTTATGGGTTTTAGGGTTGTTGAAGGTTTTAAAGGGTTTTATGGTTTTCAGGTGTTTTTATAATTTTTTACGTTTTCAAGTATTTTCATGGGTTTTTAGGGTTTTTATGGGTATTAGGGTTTCTTTAAGGATTTTAGGGTCTATTGGGATTTATGAGGTTTTTTGAGTTTTTTTCGGGTTTTTAAGGGTTTTTAGCATCTTTTGGGGTTTTGAGGATTTTGAGGGTTTTTAGCAATTTTTAGGGGTGTTAAGGTTTCAATTGATTTTTATGGGTTTTTTAGGATTATTATGGGTTTTTGTGTTTTTAGGGATATAGAGGGTTTTTTGGGTTTTTTGCAGGGGTATTTAGGATTTTTTGGGTTTTAGGGTCTTTTTTGATTTTTAGGGTCTTTTTATTTTTTATTTTTTAGGGGTTTCAATGTTTTTTAAAAAATTTTAACGTTTTAGGGGGTTTAAGAGATTTTAGAGTCTTCAGTTGTTTTTATGATTTTTATGTGTTTTTAGGGTTTCTAAGGTTTTTAGCGGTTTTTATGGTTTTTAGGGGTTTTTTAGGATTTTAAGGATTTTAACGTTTTCATGAATTTTTAGTGGCTTTTGAGGATTTTCATGGTTTTTAGGGTTGTTTATCGTTTTTAGGGGTTTTTGAGTTTTTAACATTTTTAGGGGTTTAAAGGGTTTCTAGAGTTTTTATTGTGTTTCTTAGGGTTTTTCTTAGTTTTTAAAGTTTTTAAGGTTTTTAGGGGGTTTTATAGTTTTCAGGGTTTTATAGTTTTCAGGGTCTTTTGGGTTTTCTATATTTTCATGGATTTTCAGGTGTTTTGTTGGACTTTTCTAGGTTTTATGGTTTTTTAGGATTTTTAGGGATTTTGAGGGGTTTTAGGGATTTTCATAGGATTAATGGTTTTTCGGGTCTTTTTTTGTTTTTAGGTTTTTTTGGGGGCTTTTCAGTGTTTTAATATTTTTTAGAGTTTTTAGAATTTTTAGGGGGTCTAAAGGTTCTTAGAGTTTTTAGTGGATTTTTAGGGGTTTTATGGGTTTTTATGGTTTTTATGATTTTTAGGGGTTTTCATGGTTTTTAGGGGGTTTTTAGGGGTTTTAGGGTTTTTTACGTTTTCATGAATTTTAAGGGGTTTTTAGGGTTATTAGGGATTTTAAAGGGTTTTAGGTTTTTCCAGAGTTTTAAGAGTTTTTTGGGTTTTAGGGTATTTTTGGGTTTTTAGTGTTTTTTTAGTTTTTTAGGGGTTTTAAGGTTTTTTAGAGTTTTTCAACGTTTTGAGGGGTTTGAAGGGTTTTTAAAGTTTTTAGTGGTTTTTAGGGTTTTTATGGGCTTTTAGAGTTTTTAAGGGTTTTAGGGGTTTTATGATTTTTAGGGGGGCTTTATATTTTTTTGTTTTTTCATGATTTTTTTGGGGTTTCTTAGGATTTTTATGGTTTTTAGTGGTTTTTATGGTTTTAGGGATTTTGAGGGGTTTTATGATTTTTAGGGGTTTTGGGGGCTTGAGGGTTTTAGGGGTTTCATGTTTTTAGGATCTTTTGGGTTTTTAGGGTTTTTTATTGAGTTTTTAATGTCTTTTAGAGTTTTTTAATATTTTCAGGGGTTTTAGGGGTTTAGAGTTTTTATTGGGTTTTTAGAGTTTATCTAGACTTTTATATTTTTTTACGAATTTTAGGGGTTTTATGGTTTTTAGATGTTTTTAAGCATTTTTAAGTTTTTTTTACATTTTCATGGATTTTTTTGTGGGTTTTAGGAGCCTTATGTTTTTATTGGTTTTTTGGGATTTTTAGGGATTTTGAGGGTTTTAGGGGTTTTCAGTTTTTTTACGGTTTTTCAGGGTTTTTAGTTTTTTTAGTTTTTAAGGGTTTTGAGATTTTTAGAGCTTCTTAACGTTTTTAGGGGTCGATAGGGTGTTTAGAGTTTTTTGTGGGGTTTTTTAGGTTTTTATGGTTTTTAGGGTATTAAGGTTTTTTGGGGTTTTTATGGTTTTCTAGGGTTTTTAGTGTTTTTAGGGGTTTTTATGTTTTCATGGATTTTTTGGGGTTTTATGATTTTTTGATTATTAAGGTTTTTTAGGGTTTTGGGGGATTTTGAGGGTTTTAGGGTTTTTTCAGGGGTTGTCAAGGTTTTTAGGGTTTTTTTGAAATTTTTAGGGGTTTTATGGTTTTTTATAGTTTCTTAACATTTTTAGGGGTTTTAAGGGTTTTTAGAGTTTTATTGGTTTTAGGGGTTTTTAGGGTTTTTAGGGTTTTTTAAGATTCTTAGGGGTTTTTATGATTTTCAGGGGGTTTACAGGGTTTTTTTTGGATTTTTTATGTTTTCATGGATTTTTAGGGGTTTTATAGGAATTTTATGGGTTTTCCAGTTTTTTAGGGTTTTTAGGTATTTTAAGGGTTTTTATGATTTTTCATGGCTTTTTAGGGTTTTTTTGGTTTTTTAGCCTCTTTAGGGTCTTTTGGGGTTTTAGGGTTTTTTGAATTTTTTTTTTGGATTTTAAGGTTTTTAGAGTTTTTTTTAACTTTTTTAAGGGTATATGGATTTTAGAGTTTTTTGTGGGTTTTGTTGGGGATTTTGGGTCTTTAGGGATTTTTATGTTTTTAGTGGTTTTATGGTTTTAGGGGTTTTAATTTTTTTTACATTTTACAGGTTTTTAGTGTTTTTTAGTATTTTTATGGTTTTTAGAGTATTTTTGGGTTTTTGGGTTTTCATGGGTTTTTTGGATTTTTCAGGGTTTTTAGGGTCTTTTGGGTTTTTAGAGTTTTTTTGGAGTTTTTTTAGTGGTTTTAAGATTTTTAGTGTTTTTTAACATTTTAGGGGTTTAAAAGGTTTTTAGAAATTTTTAGTTGTTTTTTAGGATTATTATGGGTTTTTTAATGTTTTTATTAGTTTTTATGGATTTCAAGGTTTATAAGGTTTTTTAAAATATCATGGATTTTTAGGGATTTTTAGGATTTTTATGGTTTTTAAGGTTATTTAGTTTCTTGAGGGATTTTTGGGATTTTGGGGTTTTCCGGGTTTTAGAGGTTTTTTCAGTTTTTAGGGTCTTCTGGGGTTTTAGGGGTTTTTTTATTTTTTGGGATTTTTATGGTATTTTAGAGTTTTTAGAGTTTTATGGGTTTTAAGGGTTTTTGGAGTTTCTAGTGATTTTTTTGGTTTTTAGGGTTCTATAAGGTTTTTATGAGTTTTTATGGTTTTCAGGGGTTTTAGGGTTTTTAGGGTTTTTATGGTCTTTTGGGTTTTTATGGTTTTTTGAGTTTTTTATGGTTTTTAGAGTTTTTTAATGTTTTTGGGGGTATTAAGGGGTTATATAAATTTTTGTGGGTTTTTTCATGTTTTGATGGGTCTTTAGGATTTTTTAATGTTTTTAGGGGGTTTTCAAATTTTTTAAGGTTTTTAGTTGTTTATGGATTCTTATGGGGGTTTAGGATTTTTATGGTTTTTTGGTTTTTTGGGATTTTAGATATTTTTTAGTGTATTTTGGGGGTTTTAGGGGTTTTTAGGGGTTTTAGGGTTCTTTTGGATTTTTAGTGTCTTCTTGGTTTTTTAGGTTTTTTATAGTTTTTTAGGGATTTTATGGTTTTTTAGATATTTTTTAACATTTTTAAGGGTTTTAAGGGTTTTTAGTTTTTTTAGTATTTTTTAGGGTGTTCGGGTGTTCTTAAGGTATTTAGGGGTTTTTTTGGATTTTTAGGGTTTTTATGGTTTTTTAGTGTTCATAGAGATTTTTCAGGGTTTTAGGGGTTTTAGGATTTCTCAGGGGTTTTATGGTATTTTTTGGTTTTTAGGTTTTTTTATGGTTTTTAGGGTTTTAAGGTTTTTTAGAGTTTAAATTTTTAGGCAAAGAAGGCACGGGTCCAGGCTATTCCCGGAACCCCCCAAAATTTATAAACAAAGGATACAGACACTACAGACAAGAGAGGGGAGGGATCAATCAATCCACACCCAAAACCCCTTACGGGTTTTGGTATTTTGAGTGTTTTTAGGGGTTTTTAAGGATTTTGGGGGTTTTTAGGTTTTTAGGTTCATTTTGTTTTTTTAGGGATTTTTTTGAGTTTTTTTAGGGTTTTTATGTTTTTTAGAGCATTTAACATTTTTAGGGGTTTAAGGGTTTTACAATTTTTAGTGGTTCTATAGGGTTTTATGGGCTTTTTAATGTTTTAGGGGTTTTTATGTTTTTCAAATGTTTTTAGGGTTTTTTCCATTTTCATGGATATTTATGGGATTTTAGGGTTTTATGGTTTTTATTGTTTTTTAGGGTTTTTAGGGATTTGGTGGGGGGTTTAGGGGTTTTAGTTTTTTTTGGATTTTTAGGGTTTTTAGGGTTTTAAAGGTTTTTGAGTATTTTTCAACATCTTAAGGGGTTTTAGGGTTTTTAGAGTTTTTAGTGTTTTTATGCGCTTTAGGGTTCTTTTTGTTTTTAGGTGTTTTTCAAGATTTTTAGATTTTTTTTCATTTTCATTGATTTAAGGGGCTTCTTAGAATTTTTATGGTTTTTGGGTTTTTTTAGGGTTTTAGGGATTTTCATGGTTTTCCCGAGGTTTTCATGGGGTTTTAGGGTTTTTAGGGTCTCTTTGGGTTTTTATAGTTTTCTTGAGTTTTTAGGGTTTTATTGTTTTTTGAGTTTTTTTAACATTTTTAGGGGTTTTAAGGGTTTTAGTGTTTTTAGTGGATTTTAGGGTTTTTCTGGGGTTTTAGGGGCTTTTAAGGTTTTTAGAGGTCTTTATTGTTTTCATTGATTTTTTTAGGGTTTTTAGGGTTTTTTTACATTTTTGGGGATTTTTATGGGTTTTTTAGGATTTTTATGGTTTTTATGATGTTTAAGGGGTTTATGGATTTTGATGGTTTTTAGGGTTTTAAGGGGTTTTATGGGTTTATGTCTTTTTTGGCTTTCGGTTTTTTTGGATATTTTTCAAGTTTTTAAGGTTTTTTCGAGTTTTTAATAATCTTAGGGGGTCGTAAGGGTTTTTAGAGATTTTAGTAGGTTTTACCTTTTTATGGGGTTTTCATGTTTTTAAGGTTTTTAAGGGTTCTTATGGTTTTTAGGGAGTTAGGGTTTTTTACATTTTCATAGATTTTCTAGGTTTTTAGTGTATTTAGGGATTTTCAGGGGTTTAGTGTTTTTTAGGGGTTTATGGTTTTTTGTATTTTTAGGGTTTTTTGGATTTTGTTTGTGTTTTTAAGTGTTTTTAAGGTTTTTTAGAGTTTTTAACATTTTTGGGGTTTTAAGGGTTTTTTACGTATTTAATGTCTTTTCTTAGTTTTCAGGGGTTTCATGGGGTTTTAGGGTTTTTTAAGGTTTTTCGTTGTTTTTTATGGTTTTCATGGGTTTTTCATGGTTTTTAGGGTTTTTTACGTTTTCATGGATTTTTAAGGATTTTTTGGATTTTTTGGAATTTTGGGGGGTTTTAGGGGTTTTCAGGGGTTTATTGTTTTTAGGGTTTTTCAGGACTTTTAGGGTCTTATAGGGGTTTCTAGGTTTTTTTGAGTTTTTTATATTTTTTAAGGATTTTTAGAGTTTTAACAATTTTAGGGGTTTAAAGGGTTTTTATATTTTTAGTGGTTTTTATATTTTTATGGTATTTTAGGGTTTTTAAGGTTTTAAGGGGTTTTTATGTGGTTCATGGGTTTTCATCGTTTTTAGGGTTTTTTATGTTTTCATGGATTTTTAAGGGTTTTTAGTATATTTATGGTTTTTTGGGTTTTTAGGGACTAGAGGGTTTTTATGTTTTTTCAAATGTTTTTAGGGTTTTTAGGGGTTTTAGGGTCTTTTGGGGTTTTAGGGGTTTTTTTTTAGTTATTTAGATTTTTTATGGTTTGTTATAGTTTTTTAATGTCTTAGGGGTTTTAAGGGGTTTTTGAGAATTTTTTGTTTATAGAGTTTTTATGGGTTTTAAGGTTTTTTTAATGTTTTTTTGTGGTTTTTATGGTTTTTAGATGATTTTCAATGTTTTTCGGGTTTTTACATTTCCATAGATTTTTAGTAGGTTTTTAGAATTTTTATGGTTTTTTAGGGTTTTTAGGGATTTTGAGGGTTTTGAAGGTTTTCAGGGTTTTTAGGGTATTATTGATTTTTTGGGTTTTTTTTGAGTTTTTAGGGTTTTAAGGTTTTATGGGATTTTAATTTTTTGGGGGGTTTTATGGTTTTCAATGGGTTTTCATTGGATTTTTAGGGGTTTTTTAGTTTTTTAGGGTTTAAAGTTTTTTTTATAATTTTTAACGTTTTTAGGGGATTAAAGGGTTTTTAGAGTTTTTAATGGTTTTTAGGGTTTTTAGGGGTTTTAAGGGGTTTTAGAGGGTTTTATCGTTTTCATGACGTTTTTCAGGGTTTTTTACGTTTTCATGGATTTTTATGGGGGGTTTAGGATTTTTATGCACTACTAGAAATTTTGGCTATAGCCACGGTTTGAAACTGTGGCTATAAGTTATAGCTACAGTTCCATAGACTATGGATGGTATTGGCGTGGCTATAGGGAAAGAGCTATAGCCAAGGTTTGAAACTGTGGCAGAACATTAAGCCAAATAAATTTTTTAGCCATGGTTTAAAATTGTGGTAAAGGCCATCCCATTTCATAAAAAACAGCCCCTTGCACCCCCTTGAACCCCCCCCCCCCCCCCCGCCTACACCCCATGCCCCACCTGGACACCCCCCACCTTGCACCCCCTTGAACACCCCATGCACCCCCATGCCCCCCTGGACACCACCTTGCACCCTCTTGCACCCCCTTGAACTCCCCCTACACCCCCATGCCCCTTGGACAACCCCCTTGCACCCCCATGACAGCCCCCTTTCACCCCCTTGAACACCCCCTGCACCCCCATGCCCCTGGATATCCCCCTTCCACCCCCTTTAACACCCCCTCTGCACCCCCATTCCCCCCTGGAAAACCCCCTTGCACCCCCCAGGACTGCCCCCTTTCACCCCCTTGAAACCCCCCCTCCTAGACAACCCCCTTGCACCGCACATGCACCCTCCCCCATGCCCTGCAGACCCCCCTGCACCCCCTCCCCCTACACCACCACCAATATCCCCATGCCAAGTCCCACCTCCTCGACACCCCCTTGCACCGCACCTACACCCTCCCCTGCCCTGTAGACCCCCCCGCCCCCTTCTGGACCCACCCCATCCCCCCTCCTAGACAGCCCCACCTAGACACCCCCCTGCACCGCATCTGCACCCCCTGTAGACCCCCCTCCTGGACAACCCTCGTAGACACCCCAACAGCACCCTCCACCTTCCCTGCAGACCCCCTGCACCCTCCCCCTCCTAGACAATCCCTCATAGACACCCCACCTGCACCCCTGCCTGCACCTACACCCCCCCTGGACACCCCCCAGGACACCCTACCTACACCCCTCCCCCAACCCTACAGACCCCCCCCCCCTCCGAGACACCCTCACCTGCACCCTCCCCCCCCATACCCCCCCCCCCCGAACAAACCCTGGACACCCCTAGACCCTCCCCCCTGCCCTGCAGACCCCCCTGCACCCCCCTCCCCCCCACCAGTATCCCCCTGCCAGATCCCCACCCCAGACACCCCCCACCCACCCACAAGTATCCCTTACCAGGTCCCCACCAACCTGCTAGTTTTCCCAGTTCAGGGAGGGGGGTATTGAATTCACCCCATAGGATTTAATATCACATATTTTTTCATCTTGATTAATACCAAAATCTGAAACCTACGGTTCTATAATTAATTTTAGACATTATCCAGTGGTGTTCATTGAGTCTATCTGTGTGGAATGGTCAATCCCACTATGATTATGTTGGTTTTCGAAGGTGTATATGGTCGATATGTGGTGTGATATATCAAAATAGAAAAAGTAGAAGGACCATGCTTTTGGTCTAACAATCCATGGTTGATAGGCAAAGGTGAAAGATAAATGGCCAGACATTGGAGTACTATGCTCATGGAGCTCAATTTTTTGAAGGAAAAATAACTAATCAATTTTCACTTGGACCCCCACTCCCCCCGAGACAGCCACTCCCCCCTGGACAGCCCTCCCCCTCCTGGACAGACCCCCCTGGACAGACCCCCTGCACACCCCCCCTCCCCCTGACCCCCCCATAAGTCGGTCCTTCATGACATGAAGATCACATTTCAATGGTTTGGTAATGGAATTTTGAGTTCTTGTTGTTTGGTGTGGGACAATAGGTTTCATCGTGAGGGAATACAATTGTGCAGGGAAGACATTGATCACACCACAATTTCCCCACGCCACACGAAAAATTAGTTATTACAGGAAAAATGTAGTTGTCATGGAGAGATGATTGCACCGACTCATGGTCATGTCACGGAGAGATGATTGCACCAACTTGTGGTCACGTCGTGGAGTAGTTGTACTTGAAAATTCAATGCCCCTTAGGATTTGAGGTTTGAGAGGTCACGTTGCAATGGAGATTGATCACATCGCAATTCCTTTGAAGTCAAGTAGTTGGAGATATCTGGTTTTTTGAAACTGTCATATCACTCCACACCCCCTCCCACTGCATACCCCCACACCCCCTCCAAGACACCCCCTCCCTCCTGGACACCCCTCCCTCCTGGACAATCCCCTCCCTCTTGGACAGAAAAGAAAGGGGGTTCAGTGTACACAACTATTTCCATGGAAGATTTCAAAGGATTCATAGATGTGAAGTGTCTTCTAGATTTTGGTTTATCAGAGAGAAAATTCAGATGGTGAAACATCATGAAAGGAAGTAAGAGAATATAGAGTATGTTGGATCAGTGTTTTTTAAACTTCTAAGGCATTGACACATACACACAAACATCTATTAATAATCTCACAAGGGATATTTCAAACACTCACTAGTCATAGTGAAACTAAAGAAGGATGAAATAAAGAGTATTCAATTTTTTCTACTCAAGGAATTGGATGAGGATGGAGGTATTTCTTCATCGTGTACAATTTGGGCTCTTCTTGGGTGGGTTTAACAAATCGGCTAAAACATTTAAAGAATGACATTCTAAGATAGATGGAAGGTAGAACGAGTAGGTAAAATATCTTAGAAGGTACCAACAAAGACATAGAAAGTCTGGAGGAGAGGCTTTATGATAGCTAGGATGATGACATGTTCTCAAATCTCGTGAAAAAAACTAATATAGCTAAAATAATCCTAGAAATGGAAAGAGCTTGGAGGTAAAATCAAGGAAACTCTGGCTTAAAGAGGGTGATTGGAATATGTACTTCTTCCAGGCCTAAGTAAAGGAGAGGAAGGTGGTCAAGAAAATCAACATAAAATTGGATGAAAATTCATATATAATGGAAGTGGGGGTGGATGGGAAATTAAAAAGTGATCATTTCATGGAGCTACTTGCAGGAGACACCAGGACAACCCCTGCCAGTTTTCCTCCCCCCACTGCCCCCCTTGCACCCTCTTCCCCACCCCCTTGCACCCCCTGCCTCCTTGAACACCACCTGCGCCCTCCCCCTGCCCTGTAGACCCCCCCTTCACCCCCACCCCCTGTCATTCCCCCCCCCACTACCCCCTTGCACCCCTACCCCACTCTCCCCCCCCCCCTCTCCCCTTTCACCCCACTTGCACCCTCCCCCCTCCCCCATGCTATGCAGACCCCCTGCCCTGTAGACCTCCCCCTCCCCCTTCCCCCTCCCCACTCCCCTCCCCCTCCCCCCTGTAGACATCCCCTTCCCTACATACCCCCTGCAGACCACCCCTGCCCCCTACCCCCTTTCCACTCCCCTATATACCGACCCCCTCGGCCTACCCCCTGCCACCTCCCCACTCCCCCTACCCCCATGTAATAAATTATTCACATATATATTAGAAATGGTGCAAGATTAAGGTGGAGGTATAATACATGGGCTATATACATTCAAAATAGATGGATTCATGGTGTGACTATGAATAAAAAGACACATATGTTTGATGTTGGAAAATAGTGTGGGTGGTCTAAAAGAGATACCTTTAACAAGATGATGTGATATATTACTAATCATAATTGGTAATAGGCCTTTATAAAAATATTAATTTTTTTATAAGGATCAAACAAATGGTGTAATATTTTATCTAACTCAATAAGTGGTTTTAAACAACCACATTAAATTTCCAAATCTAAATATGGATTTTCTTTCAAGAATAATGAAGAAAAATTGAAGTAGAGCCTGATCAAAAGTTGAAGCGGTGTAAAATCAATATTTGAACGTCTCAATGGTATTAAACCATCATTGAAGATAAAAAAGTGATATAAGACCACATTTCAAGTGGTATGGGACTACCAAGAATATTAAGATAACTCTAGTGGAGAAGCAATGACATTCATGTATTACATGTTTATTTGTTTATATTATAACAAGTGTTATCAACTAACTATTTTCAGGATATTGAGAATCTTTGGGAGAGAAAAAATAGAATTAAAAAGAACTTTTTCCCTATGTTCATGATTATTTAAAAATATGATTTGGGGGGAGTTAGCGATGAGAAATTAATAGCTATTTGGACTTATCTAACCCGAATGTCCCGAAGGCCTTCTTTTTTTATTTTATTATTGATAATCCACCTTTTAAGGGTTTAAGGGGAACCCGTACATGACCCGTAGGCCCAAGGAGCAAGGCCCGACATGACCCGTAATACATGAACCGAAGGCCCAGAGGCATACCATGCCCAATACATGACCCGTAGGCCCAGCCCACTAGAGCTACCCCTCCCCAGCTTCTGTATCATTTATTTCCTTTAGCTCCCCGCCTGCATTGTTGATCGACTAGCATTTCCCTGTACAAATGATTAATATCAATTGATATAATATTTGAATGTATCTAAGATTTTAAAAATGTTGAGATATTATCTTTTATTTAAAAAGATTAGTGACATTGAAAACTTGATATTTTTGTATAAAACTATGGTTTCCAATAATGAGCTCTGTCTTGGTAGGGTTATAGAATTTTTCAATGACTCAATGGTAACTAGTAAATTCACTTACATAATATTATTGATGGAAAATGAATATAGGGAGAAGAAAGTTCCATTGGTCATGAATAATGAAAGGATAAATCTATAATTCTTAAAGGTATGATAATACTTTGATGTATTTTAATAAATGAAGATTAGTTATAGAAGCCTTGACTATAGAATTAACCACTCCTTAGTGAATTTGGATAATTCATAATGGATATGGAAATGTTTAATGTGGAGTTGTTATGGGTGTTTTAACTAGAGTTCCAAAATCTGAATCCTATCTATGGGAAGCGTTGAAGATCTCCATGATATGATTATCTTGGACAAGTCATGGTGGTCAGCGATGAGGGTAGTGAGAAAAATGAAAAATTCCAATTGTGCATAAGGTTAATTTTTAAAAATTAAAACAATGAAAGGATAGGAGAGAAAAAATATAAATCCTTAGTTATCCATAAGATCTATTATTTTCTCCCATGAGGCAACGACTAGGATCAACTACAACTAGCATTGGGTGGTGAATGAGGAACACAACGCTAGTACAAAGTGGTTCTATGATGAGGAAATAAGAACCTAGTGAGAGTTAGAACCAAGAAGTATTCAAGAACTAGTGGTTTTGGTATAGGTTAGTACCAAAGGACTTCAAAGGTGGTATATGTATCATATTGAGTGATGAAATAGTGGATGTCTTCACTAAAGTCTAATGTGGGACCTAGAAATATTGTGTCAATAAAGAGAGGAAGACCACCCCATGGAGGATATGGACCATGCTCAGAGTGAATAGAAAATGGATAGTATTTTTTCACCATGTCATGGTAAAACTCATGGATGTATTGTTTCATTTAAATTATTTATAAAATATTGCAATCATGATCATTTTGCAGTCCATAGTCGAAGTAATAACAATGAATAGATAATTCCTAAATCTATTTGTGGAGAAATATTTAGAGAATTAATGTGAATTGAAGGAATATGTTTGACCATACTAAAACCATACCAAAACCATGTACAATTCATTCCATACAAATCATGTTATTCACTTAGTGGTGACTTGGTAATTATGGGAAACTCCATCTTAAAAGTCTAACGACACTTAAAGGGTGTCTTGGTTTAAGAAACTGATCTAATAAAAAGAGGGAAACCACCTACAGGGATATAAAAAGGGTCAAGTATGATATGTTCTTTATGACTAACAATGACATCAATTATAAGGAAAACATCGATGCAATAATGTTAATAAAGGTATATCACTCTGAGTTTTCATAGACAGCCCACCTCCATTGGAGGGGTTTTATTACAAAACCATGACTTATTTATCAAATAGAAAAATTATCTTAAATAAAACTTATTCAATAATTTCAATTTAATATAAACATGTACAATTAAGAAGGAAACTAAATGAAATTTAAAAAATTATTTAATTAAAGAGGCTAGGAGAGGGACCCTACCTCAACCTCATGGTACGTTTGCTTTTGACGTTGACAACTCGAATCTTCCTTTTTTTCGCTAGCACGCATATGAAACTTCACAAATATATAAGGACACCTATCCCCTATGTACATATTTTCATGGCCAAATATGCACAAGGGGGACCTTAGATATATGTTTATACTTGCATATACCCCTTTACACTTACACATGTATTCATTTTTCATATCTATATATAAGCACACCTAACCCCAATATATATATTCATACTACCATGAGTGAATATATATAAAGAGGAAACTTATATATGTATATTCCTACCAATGCATACACATATAAGCCTTCATCAACAGCGATTCGAATTCACCTCAATGAAATAAAAAATGCACTACAATAATATAAGGAACCCAAAAATCAAAAAATCCCTAATGAAAATTGGGTCAAAGAATAAAAATGGAATAAACCTTACACAAATCTGATGTTGAACTCACTGTGACCAGTGTGTAAACTGTACATGATAAATGATAAATGAATCCATAACCAACAAAATAATACATGAATCCATAACCTGCCCTGCACACCCCCACCCTACATGAACACCCCCCACCCCTACTCCTACACCTTCCCCCCTACACTGTAGAACCCCCCTCCTCCTGCCCATACAACCCCCCCCCCCACACCCTACAGACCCACCTGCACCCTCCCCCTAACCCCTGCCCCCTCCCCATGCAGGCCCCCCTACCCTGCCCCCTCCCCCCACAGACCCACCTGCACCCTCCCCATGCCCCCTCTTTCCCTGGAAAACCCCCCAATCTCCTTGGGGTATCCACCCCCCTACACAGCCCCCCTGGACACCCCCCCCACCCCACCCTACATAGCTCCCACCCACCCCCTAGACCTGCAACCCCCCTCCCTCTCCCTGGACAACCTATTAGGACAAATAGGCTAGTTATGGATTCTTCAGCCACACTGAGAGTACTCCAATGAAATTTTTTAGCTGGATGGAGGAGAATACAAATTCTTCTCTTAAGTTTCTAACCACTCGCTATCACTATGATTTTTTCATCTTTCTTCTTCTTATCAATATCAGATCCACCATATCCCACTGAATCCCTCTTACATTCCCCAATATCCTTTACTACCATAAGATCCTTGTTTACTACTATCATGAAAGTGGGTAAAGAAAATAGATAAAATGTTGAACCTTATATGGAAATCAGAATAGAAATTCATTTGTGAAAATAAGGTGTAAGAATCATGTGTGATGAAAAGGAAAATATTTGTAAAACTCTGCATAAAATCACATCAACATTATGGATGGGAAACATTTGAAAAACGCAAGGAAACAAGAGAAATAAAATAAATTTTAAAACCTGTTATCAATGCCCAAAACCAATTGAGCAAGATGAGTCAAATACGGTTTGACTTGGGAACTTCTGTTCAAAATTTCACATATTCATGAGAAACCAAGCGTGTGGGAAAGGAAAAAATGAAAAGTCCATTCAACTTATAAGATAGAATTCATGACCATTCAATATTTGTAGGAATGACGAGGGATGAGGAATGATGAGGTAGGATGAGTATTTACCATGGAAAAGGGTCGAGGGTGGGAGGGGAAAGTCGAGCACGAGGGTGGGGAGTTCTCTGTGAAACACTGTTGGCCGGGAAGTGTAGCAGCGACGTCGGGGAAAGTCGAGTGCGAGGGTGGGGAGGCCGCTGTGAAATGATGTTGGCTGAGAAGTGTAGCAGCGACATCGGGGAGGAGTGCACGGAGAGTAGGTTCAGGTCAAGGGTTCGAGGAGTCTTGAATCAGGGGAGGAGAGGAGTAGGGCATCATGGATAGTGGGGAGGATGAGCCCGATAGCTGGTAAAAAAAACATAGATACAGATTTTTTTAATTGTGGCTATAAATAATGATATAACCATTGTTTTAATAGAAGTGTGGCTATAAATTAATTTATAGCCATAGACTTATAAAACTGTGGCTATAGGTCCATGGCTATAGCCCTGTTTTCTAGTAGTGATGGTTTTTCTGGTTTTTAGAGATTTTGAGGGTTTTTAGGGATTTTGAGGGTTTTTTGGGGTTTTATGGTTTTTAAGATTTCTGGGTTTTTAGAATCTTTTGGGTTTTCTTGAATTTTTAGGGTTATTTTAGTGTTTTTAAGGTTTTTTAGGGTTTTTAAAGTTTTTTAACATTTTAGGGGCTTTAATGGTTTTTAGAGTTTTTAGTTATTATTTGGATTTTTTTGCATTTTTTGGGTTTTAATGGTTTTTAATGGTTTTTATAGTATTCAGTGTTTTTAGGGGTTTTTTGTATTTTTATGGTTTTTATGAATTTTTAGGGTTTTTAGGGATTTTGATGGTTTTTTGGGTATTTAGGGGTTTTTAGGTTTCTTTAGTGTTTTTATGGTCTTTTAAAATTTTAGGGTTTTTTTGAGTGTTTATGGTTTTTAAGGATTTATAGTATTTTTTAATGTTTTTATGGTTTTTAAGGGTTTCAGAGTTTTTTTAGGGTTTTAGTGGGTTTTTTATGGTTTTAGTGGTTTTTTGATTTTCTGGGGGTTTTAAAGGTTATAATTTTTTTCTCGTTTTCATGGATTTTTAGGGGTTTTTAGGTTTTTTATGGTTTTTATTATTTTTTAGGGATTTTGAGGGGTTTAGGGTGTTTTAGGGTTTTTAAGGTTTTTCAAGCTTTTTAGGGTCATTTGGGTTTCAGGGTTATTTTGAGTATTTTAGGGTTCTATGGGGTTTTAGAGTTTTTTTACTTTTTAGGGGTTTAAAGGGATTTAGAGTTTTTAGTGGTTTTTAGGGTTGTTGACACCACAAAATGCCTTTCATGCACTTTGCCGTAGAATTCATGATGTGATCCTCACTTAAAAAACAAATTTCATGGTTGAGTAGAATATGACTGCATGTTGGAAGAAGATGCAGGTTGGATTTCCATGTTCTAGAATACTACTCCAGAATGAGGGATAAGTGGAAAGACCACCCCTCCAGATGTTGGATATGGATTTCCAAGATCGGTGATGAAAAGGTGTCGATGGATTAAAATTAAACTTTCGTGTTTCTTCTGAGAAGACTTGGTGTATTCACCATATCTAAAAGCATATATCTTTTTGAGAGATTCAATTTGACTAGTCTCAAAGCCCAAATGTTCCCATAGATCAAAAGTTATGGACCTCAAAAATTAGAAAAAAATTGTAAAGGAAAGTACAGCACCGCGTAGGCCCATCTGCGCAAGTCCATCCACGCAAGTCCATCAGCACAAGTCCATCCATGCAAGACCATCCATGTAGATCTAATTGGTCTCTAAATAGACCCCTTTGCCTTAAATTTTCATAGAACAACTGAACTCCTAGACCACAAATCCCAGAGAGGGCTCTGGCCACGGAGGTCCTTAACGTCCTCCCCTAGAATACCATGATTTGAGATACTCCCCCCCCACACCCTAAAAAGGTATGATGTGCCCCATTAAGTGACACCAAACTATATGGGTTCATATTTCTTTTATAAGAATATGTAGGAAGCCCATTTATGGGTTCAATCCCAACATCAAATAATTTTCGTCTCCCAGGATGATGATAAACTCCAGAGTGACATTAGTCTACCTGGATGACAATAAACTCTAGAGCGCCTTACTATGTGGCTAGAAAACCAGCATCATCATAATAACGACCAAATAATCTCTAAGTAGTATATTATAGGATACCATCAATGGAGAACCTCAGATACATACAAATATCTCCATTGATGAAGAACCATGGATACATACAAATGATTTTGAATTCCACACATGTTGATAACTGATTTCTAATCTTGGGTTGACCCATATCATTCTTGGGAATTAATGAATCATTCATGAAAATATCTTAAATATATAAGAGAGTCTCGAATTAGGAAATAATTCCCCCCAAAAGGGTGTGATGAACCCGACCTCCCATCCACTTGACCAATGTGAGTTCTCAAGCATCGTGGGTCAAAATACCTAACGAGCACCTGCCTTTGGAAAGCAGGTCCCTATGGATACATAACCAATTTGTGTTTGTATTTCCAAAAATTAACTTGTTAGGAACCATTTATAAATAAGTATTTCCCCAATGAAGTTACGTTTCTGTCAAAAACATGATTTATATGAGTCGTTAAGGTTTTTATGGTTTTAAGGGGTTTTTAGGGTTGTTTACATTTTCATGTATTTTTTGGGGTATTTATTATTTTTATGATTTTTAGGATTTTCTAGGGGTTTTAGGGTTTTTGAGGGGTTTTGGGGGTTTTATGGGGTTTTAAGTAGGTTTTAGTGTTTTTAGGGTCTTTTAGTGTTTTTAGTGGTTTTTGAGTTTGTTAGGGTTTTAAAGGTTTTTTAGAGTTTTTTTTAACATTCTTAGGGTTTTTAGGGGTTTTTAGAGTTTTTAGATGGGTTTTATGGGTTTTTAGGGTTTTTAGGTTTTTTATAGTTTTAAGGGGGTTTTCAAAGTTTTTAAGGGTTTTTAAGTTTTCATGGATTTTTAGGGATTTTTTAATATTCTTATGGTTTTAGGGTTTTTTTTTATTTTTTAGGAATATTTATGGTTTTTAGCGTTTTTTAGGCCTTTTAGAGTCTTTTGAGGTTTTAGGGTTTTTTTGAGATTTTAGGGTTTTTAAGGTTTTTAGAGTGTTAAAATTTTAGGGGTTTTAAGGGTTTTTATAGTTTTTAGTGATTTTTAGGATTTTTATGAGATTTTAAAGTTTTTTAAGGTTTTGGGGGGTTTTATGGTTTTCAGGGGTTTTAAGTGTTTTACAGGTTTTTTATGTTTTCATTGATTTTTAGGGGTTTTTTATGATTTTTATAGTTTTTAGGGTTTTTATGGATTTTGAGAGATTTTAGGGTTTTTTTTGGGGATTTTATGGTTTTTAGGAATTTTTAGGCATTTTACAATTATTTGGGGTTTTAGGGTTTTTTTTGAGTTTTTTAGGGTTTTTAATGTTTTTTAGAGTTTCACTTTTTAGGGGTTATAAGGATTTTTAGAGTTTTTTGTGGGTTTAAGGATTTTTATTGGTTGTTAAGGGTTTTTAATGTTTTTAGGAAGTTTTATGGTTTTCATGGGTTTTTCAGCTTTTTTTACCTTTTCATTGATTTTTTGGGTTTTTTTGGGTTGTTTTGGATTTTTATGGTTTGTAGGGTTTTATGGTATTTTTGGGGTTTTAGATTTTTTTCGTTTTTTATTATTTTATGGTTTTTTGAAATTTTTAACATTTTTTGGGGTTTAAATGGTTTTTAGAGGTTTTAGTGGGTTTTAAGGGTTTTTATGGGTATTTATGGTTTTTAAGGTTTTTCGGGGGTTTTATGGTTTTCAGTTGTTTTTCAGGTTTCTAGGGGTTTTTATGTTTCCATTTATTTTTCTATGTTTTTTTGGATTTTATTTGTTTTTTAGGGTGTTTAGAGATTTTGTTGGTTAATTGGTTTTTTAGGTTTTTAAGGGTTTTTCTAGTTTTTTTAACATTTTTAGTAAAGGGTTTTTAGAGTTTTTTGTAGTTTTTTGGGGTTTCATAGGTTTTTAGAGGTTTTAAGGTTTTGAGGGGTTTCTATGGGTTTTAGGGGTTTTTAAAGGTTTTTAGAGTTTTTTACATTTTCATGGATTTTTAGTGGTTTTTAGGATTTTTATAGTTTTTAGGGGGTTTTAGGGTTTTTAAGGATTTTGAGGGTTTTAGGGTTTTTAGGGTTTTTACAAATTTTCAGGTTTTTAAGGTTTTTCAAGTATTTAGGGGTTTTATGGTTTTTCAGAGTTTTGTAACATTTTTAGGGTTTTAAGGGTTTTTAGAGTTTTTAGTGGTTTTTAGGGTTTTTTATGGGGTTTTAAGGTTTTGAAGGATTTTGGGGGTTTTTCAGGCTTTCAGGTGTTTTTCCAGGATTCTAGGGTTTTTTATATTTTCATGGATTTTTATGGGTATTTTAGGATTTTTATGGTTTATAGGGTATTTAAGGTTTTTAGGTATTTTGAGGGTTTTTAGGGGTTTTTAGGAGTTTTAGGGGTTTTAGGATTTTTTAGGGTTTTTAGGGTTTTTAGGGGTTTCTTAGGGTTTTATTTATTTTTTAGGGTTTTTAAGTTTTTTTAGAGTTTTTAACGGTTTTAGTGGTTTTACGGTTTTTATAATTTTTTATGGGTTTTATGGTTTTTATGGGTTTTTAGGGGTTATTAATGTTTTTAGGGTTTTTTATGGTTTTCAGGGGTTTTCAGGGTTTTTATGGTTTTTGATTATTTCATGGATAGATAGAGGTTTTTTTGGATTATTATGGTTTATTATGGTTTTTAGGGTTTTTAGGGTCTTTTGGGTTTTGGCATTTTTTTTGAGTTTTTTAGTGTTTTTATCATTTTTTATAGTTTTCAAATTTTTTACAGGTTTTAAGGGTTTTTGTAGTTTTTAGTGAATTTTTGGGTTTTTATGGGTTTTTAGGGTTTTTTGAGGTTTTTAGGGGTTTTAAATGTTTTTAGGGGGGGGGGTTAGGGTTTCTAAAGTTCTCATGGTTTTTAAGGGTTTTTTATGATTTTATTGGTTTTTAGGGTTTCTATAGTTTTTGGGATTTTGAGGGGTTTATGGTTTTTTTGGGGGTTTTAGGGATTTAGAGGTTTTAAGTGTTTTTTAGTTCTTTTGGGTTTTTAAGGTTTTTAGAGTTTTAAACTTTTTTGGGGGGGTTTAGAGTTTTTAGAGTTTTTAGGTTTTTTAAGGTTTTTTTGGTTTTTTATGATTTTTAGTGTTTTTCCAAGGTTTTTTTTACAATGTTATGGAATTTTAGGTCTTTTTTATTATTTTTATAGTTTTGAGGTTCTTTAGGTTTTTTGGGATTTTTAGGGATTTTTGGGTTTTTTAGGTGTTTTAGGGTATCTAGGGTCTTTCTGGTTTTTATGAGGGGGGTCAATTTTTTTGGGTTTTTATGTTTTTTAGAGTTTTAACATTTTTAGGGGTTTTTAGGGTTTTTAGGTTTTAATCAGTTATTTAGGGTATTTATATGGTTTAGGGAATTTTATGGTTTTAGGAGTTTTTATGGTTTTCCAGGGTTTTTAGGGTTTTTTACTTTTTCATAGATTTTTAGGGGGTTTTAAGGTTTTTATGGTGTTTAGATTTTTTAGGTTTTTTAGTGTTTTTGATGGTTTTAGTGTTTTTAGAGCTTTTAAGGGATTTTTGGGTTTTTGGGGTTTTTGGGGTCTTTTAGGGTTTTTATGGTTTTTTGAGTTTTTAAGGTTTTAAGGTTTTAAGGTTTTTTAGAGTTTTTTAATTCTTTTAGTGGTATTAATGATATTTGGAGTCTTTAGTGGGTTTTCATTATTATTTATGGTTTCTAGGGGTTTTACGATTTTCATGGGTTTTTTAGGGTTCTTAGGGGTTTTTACATTTTTATGGATTAATACGGGTTTTTAGGATTTTTATGATTTTCATGGTTTTAGGGTTTTTTTTAGTTTTTTAAAGTTCTCATGGATTTTTAGGGTTTCCATGGTTTTCATTGATTATTTATGGTTTTTAGGGATTTTATGGGTTTTTAGGGTTTTTATGGATTTTAAGGTTTTTAGGGGATTTTTAGGATTTTTAAGGGGTTTAGGGTCTTTTTGGGTTTTTAGGGTGGGTTGAGTTTTTAAGGTTTTTATAGGTTTTTAGAGTTTTTAAAGTTTTTAGTGGTTTTAAGGGTTTTTAGAGTTTTTATGGTTTTTAGGTTTTTTTTGGAATTTTAGGGTTTTTATGGTTTTGCAAGGGTTTTTAGTTATTTCAGTTTTTTTACATTTTTATGTATTTTTATGTCTTTTTTAGGATTTTTATGGTTTTTAGGGGTTTTTAGGTTTTTAGGGATTTTGATTATTTTTAGGGTCTTTTAGGGGGTTTCAGTGTTTTTAGGGTTTATTAGGGTTTTTAAAGTCTTTTTAGGTTTTATGGGTTTTTTTTGAGTTTTTTATGGTTTCTAAGGTTATTAGATTTTTTTAACATGTTTACGGGTTTTAAGGGTTTTTAGAGTTTTTAGTGGGTTTTTAGGGTTGTTATGGGGTTTTTAAGGTTTTAAGGTTTTTTATGCCTTTTAGGGTTTTTTC